>CM046878.1:609974848-611450801 GCA_025667525.1 Glebionis coronaria | reverse complement strand
GACCAAGAATTCAAAGGGATCCAAGGAGCATATTCCAAATTGATGCCAAGGGTGTTTTAGGAAATTTGTACACGAATTAGGGTTTAGGTTTCATCCTTGTATTTTGTATATATAGTAGCATTAGTAGGATTTCTCCTTTGTTCCAGTTTTTGTGTACGTTTTTTTAAAAGAGTAATGATAATGAAATTTTCTTCTTTGTGCACATAACTGAGTTCCCTTTTATTGCTTTATAGTTAATCCTTAAATCATCTCAAGTTTAGCTTAAATTTTCAAAGAAAATTATCTGTTTGTGTTACTGTTTATGGTTATGTAGAAAGAACTTTTCAAAACTCAAATTTTTACATGGAAATGAAGTGAAAGTGGATTTTTCATGTTGAAATCAGTTGGTGTTAAGTTTCTGTAAGTCTAATCTTTGTTTCAAAATTTGTGGTGTTAAAGAAAAAAATCAGTTTCATCATTTTTTATTATTTTCATCACTTACTGTTCAAAAAGCCATAAGCTTCTAGCTTATGGTCTTTTTGAAACAAGAATTTGTTTCTTGTTGGTTGTTTGTGTGCAGGAACAAGGAAGAACCAAGTTAGCTTCCTTCTCATTGCATTTGTTAGTCATTTCTTGAAGATATTTTCACCCCCCTTGGTTCTGTTGTTGAACCACAACAAGGGGTTCTCTACTGTTCCATAAGCTTGAAAAAAGTCCAAAAACCCACTTGGGAAGGCCTCAGCCAAGGTACAAAAAGGCTTGAACCCCCTTTTGATGTTTTTTCTATTTTTTTGAGTGATTTATGGGAATTTGAGTATAACCTGTTTGTATGTGATTTTTCTTGTGTGATATAGCTTCATTTAAGTTTCTATGCATGTTTAGATTACTTTAAATCAGTTTGGTGAAGTTTTATAGGTAAAAGCTTTGTTAAATTTCAGTTTCAGAAAATTAGGGAGTGTTTGGGTCTACTTATTTAGTCAAGTATTTGACTGATATTTGGCTTGTATTCAGCTTAAACACAATTCAATAGGGTAGTAGTTAAAGTTTAAGTGCCTTGTTTTCAGTTTGGTAGGATAGTAAAGAAGTTTGCATGCTTAAAATTGAAACATAGCTTAGAAATCTGTCAAGTGCCTTTAACTGCTTGTTTTAGCTTAATTTGCCCTTCAATCTTTGCAAGTTGTTAGACATGGGTGTAATCTAGGGTTAGGGTTTGATTGTGTGTTGTTTGGATGTGTTGTGTGCTAGTTCTAGGCCCTTGAAACTCACCATTGTGCCATCTATATCAGCATACTGTTCACAGTCACCATCTATGGTTAATCAGTAACTTAATTAGGCCCTTAGTGTGTTTTTCTTGTATTGTGCTTTGGTGATTTTTAGCATAAACTGACTCCCTACACTCCACTGAGTGTAGGGGTGCCAATCTTGTCCAATAAAACGAATCATAGCTCAAGTTACAAAGCAAAAAGTCCACAGACCCGTTTTTAACACAAGCAGTGGGAACTCCTTTCCCACTGCTAACACTTGTGTTCCCACTGCTATACTAAAAGACAGAAACATCAAGAAGTGTCACTATCAGATTCTAATATTTTTGTCTTTAGTGGGGTTATTTAGGAATTAGACTTTCATTCTTTTTTCTATATTTTTCTTTTTTAATTCTTGATTTTTCAGTATAGTTTAATTTTAAGTTACTGTTCATTTAGATTATTTTAGGTTTAATTGTTATTTTAATTACTTTTTAATATATCTGTTTTTGTCATTTAGTGTAAAAAATATATATTAATACTAGTCTATGGTATTTGATACTAGTCTATGGTATTTGATATAAATTAGGTTAAGAAGTTTTCAAGGTTTGTGATTTTCAGTTTTTTTAAAAAGGCATTTTCAGAAGTTTATGTTTTTAAGAAGTTCTTGAAGAAAGCTTGTTTAAGTTGCAAAAATCAGTTTATGATGAAGTGATAGTGGAGTCATTAAGCTTTTTTTTTCAATTTAAGCAGTTATTTTTTTGTCAAAAGGTTTCAATAGAGTGGTTTTCCAAGTTTCTTCTAAGATTTTCTAAAAATCTTTTATCATTTTTTTTATTATAACGGCTTATTGTAGCAGGCACCATTTTCACAAGCTCCTGACAAAAGCTTGTGACTTGGTGCAAGCTACTTGTATTTATTTCTTGGATTTTGTGGTGGTTGTGCAGGAAGCAAGGAACCAAGACCTTTATTTCCATTTTTTTTATTTTCCAAGATATATTATACCCCTAGTTCTGTTGTTGAACTCCAGCAGGGGTCTTCTACAAAGACTTAAACCATTCTAATGAGCTTAACAGCATCAAAAAGATGGCATCAGCCTCAAGGTAACCCGGCTTGAACCCTTTTTTATGATTTTTATGCTTTTCTGAGTGGATTTACAAGTTTCTATGCTTAAGGTGTTTGTATGTTGGTTGATTGATTAATACTAGTTTGTTTGTGACTTGTATGCATGTTAGAGTTATAATTAATCAGCTTGGTTAAGATTTGCAAGATAAATCTTTGTTAAAAATCATTTTTCAATTTTAAGGGTGTGTTTGGATACGGGTTTTAGAGCTAAATTGGTGACAGAATTTAGAGTTAAATCTATCTAGACACATTCTTTTTGCTAAGTTTTAGGTTGTATTAGTCTATTCTAGCTTTGGTATTTAGTTTAGTTAGGATTTGGTAGAAAGTTGTAAGTTTAAGTGGTACACAAATAGCTAAAATCTGTTAATCCACTTTTCTGCCAGATTTTGATCATTTTTTTTATCCAATTTTTGCAAGTTGTTAGGAGATAGTGTAAAGTAGGGTTTGCAATTAGTTTAAAGTCATTTGGGTAGCTTGTGTGCAAGTTTGGAGCTTTTGAAATTCGTTTTTGTGCACTTAACATCATCACTGCCTGCCCACAGCCCGAAGGCTAACTTTCTGTGACAGCAGAGTACCTCAGGGGTGTTTGGTGTGCTTTTGGTGCATGATAAGTCGACGTAGTGATAGGTTTTAGTTTATCTTAAGTTCTAAGTACATGCTTATTGAATTTTGATTAGCTTTTTGGTGTTTCAAACAAGCTCTTGAAGTCCTGTTAGTCATAAAATCCACCAAACACATAAGCAAAAGCATCACTTTTCTACTGTTATTGTTGATTTTGTGGTAGGATTTGTGTTTGTGTTTACTTTTTAATGTTTGTGATTGACTCCTCACAAGTCAATACTTGTGAGGGTGCCGTTTGTGCCCAAAAACGCCAACAAACAAGCCTAAAACAAGCGAAAACGAGCCCAAAACGAGCCGAAAAAAAACCATACAGTAGGTTTTCCTGTGTTGTCCGAGAACGCTGCAATTCTTTTTATTTTTTTTAGTGTTGTCCGATATCGGACAACACTGATCTTGGACAAGTCTGTTGTCTGGTAAGATCTTGGACAACACTAAAGTACTCCACCATGGGGTACTTTGGGGTACTTTCATTTTTAGCCAATTTTTTTAGATTTTTTTAAACTTTTTCATTTTTCCCTTGTTAATTTAGTTAAAAAAAGATTTTTAGAAAAATAATATTTATTTTTAGCATTATTTTATTATTTTTATTATTATTTTAGTTTAAAAAGTGTTTTTAGCCTTTTAAAAATAGAAAAATAGTTTTAAAAATTTTGGAAAAATACTTTTTAGTCTTTAAATAATATAAGTAACTTATTAGTTCAATAAAATTATATTTTAGGCATTTTGTCAATTATATTTAATTTTAGGGCTTTAATTAGCATTTAAAATTGAATATTTAATTAATAAAAGGTTTAAAAATATATTTGTTGGATTTTTATTCTTATTTATATTATTTAAGACTTAGTTTAATCTTTTAATTAATTTTTAGGTTTTATTTTTAATTTTTTCGCGTTTTACGTATTTACGTTCGCGTTTTACGTTAATTCTTCGTAGTTTAAACGTAGTCGTAACTCGTCTTTTATTTTTCTCTCTTGTAACCAAAAACGTCACTAATCCAAACATTGTTATTTTATATATTGGCACATTAATACACACACCTCCTTCGAGAACGAACCCGCATTTATTCGGTTTCGCGTTTTTCCTAAAGCGTGCAACTTAATACTTGCCACTCATATACGTTTTTCCTAAAACGTGTACGAAAACACTACTATCATTTAGTATTTATTCAATTCTCGGTAATCGATACACATTCTAAATGATCCATCTTTCTTTTTGACAAATAAGATCGGCGCTCCCCAAGGTGAGGAACTTGGTCTAATGAAACCTTTGTCAGAAAGTTCCTTTATCTGTTCAGCTAACTCTATCATCTCGGCCGGTGCTAGACGGTATGGGGCTCTAGCAACAGGCACGGCTCCTGGTGTAAGCTCGATGTGAAACTCCACTTGCCGTGCTGGTGGTAATCCTGGTAAGTCCTCTGGGAATACGTCCGGAAAGTCTCTAACGATCGGTACATCTTCCACCTTCTTCTCGTGATCTTCTTCTCCTTCTTTTTGTGTTATTTGAACCAAGAATACTGGACATCCCTTCTCAATGTATCTTTGGGTCCTAATACATGAGATGACTTCCAGTCTTGATCCATTCTTCACTCCACTCCTTTCGCCTTGTATGATTAGTACATCGTTTCCATAAGGAACACGGACGCACTTCTCATGACATACAATTTCCGCGTGATGCTTCGACATCCAATCCATTCCAATGATGACGTCAAAACTTCCCAATTCTATAGGGAGTAGGTCGATACTGAACGAACGACCTTGTAACCTTACACTACATCCTTTCAGAATAACGTCGGTGGTTACTGACTTCCCATCGGCTAATTCTACATTATACTTAACGTCTAACGCAGTAGGGGTAACATTTAGGCGTTCACTAAATATAGACGACACAAAACTCCTATCCGCACCAGAATCAAATAGTACTGAAGCATAGTTGTTATTGACTAGAAACGTACCAGTCACAACATTGTTGTCTTGCACTACAGCTTCAGCACAGAGATGATACACTTTGCTAGGTGCCGTGAATCCTCCAGGAGTACTAGTTGTGGCTCGGTTATTCCCTCCTCGGTTTCCTTGATTCTGCCTCTGGTTCCCTTGGTTGTGATTCTGATTGCCTCGAATCTGGTTACCACGACCTTGGTTCCCACTGCTTGGGCACTTGTTCTTGTAGTGACCTTTCTCTCCACATCCAAAGCAAGTGACATTTGCTCCTTGGCCACCTTGCGTTCCAGGTCCTCTTTGATTAGTAGGGCGAGGTGGTGCTCGACATTCCTTTGCCTTATGTCCGGCCTTTCCACAATTGTAGCACGTAGGGGGACATGCTCCTTCGTGGTGTCGGCCACATTTTCCGCAGAAAGGAAGTCTTCCAGCGTAGTTTCCAGTATTACCTTGTCCAGCAGTAAACACTCTTGCTACTTCTTGTCGCTTGTTCTGGTTGTAGTTGTTTGCGTTGTTGCTGTTGTTGGTATTGTTGGTATTGTTGTTGTAGTGGTTGCCAGACCACTTCCTTTTATCCCCAGTATTTTCTCCCAACTCTTGTACCACTTGGTACATCAGACTTTGAGCCATGTCGATTGCCTCGTGCAAATCAGTTGGCTTAGATGAAGTCACATTCCCTTTGATGCTCAAAGGTAGTCCTTCAATGTATCGCTCCAACAATCGGTCGTCGTTGGGCACCATTTCAGGACATAACAAGATCAGCTCTTGAAAGCGCTGATTGTAAGCAGTAAGAGCAGTACCCTTGACCTTCAGGTTCCACAGCTCAACTTCCATCTGCTTGACTTCATTTCGTGGGCAGTATTTCCGCACAAACATAGCTTTAAATTCACTCCAAGGCGTCGCTTGGGCAACGTCAATGGTCACTGCACGAGCATAGACGTTCCACCAAGTCAAAGCACCATCCACTAACGTGCTTGACGCAAACTTCACCTTATCAGCTTCAGCAACATTGCTAATCCCAAATTGGGATTCTAGCTTCTCAAACCATCTGGTTAATCCTACTGCTCCTTCAGTACCGCGGAAACTTACTTGCGTAACTGCACGAAATTCCTTGTAGGTACAAGTTCGTGCAATAGCATTAGTAGCTCTTTGGTTGGTCTCCTCCTGTGTGCTAGCTGTACGATTTGCTTCGGCTGTTGCGAGTGCCTCGGCCACTCGTTCGGCTATCATTTGACTTAGCATGACGGTGTCAATTCCACCGGTAGCGGCTGGTGGATTCTGCGTTTCGGATCTTCTAACTGGCGCCATAATCTAAAAAGGTAATAGGACAATGAGTTTTGCCAGACATAACATGCATGGCACGCACAATACAATTATGAAATGCTCCAGGGTATAATACACAAGATATAATGATCTCACAATTTTTGTAGCCCATAATATCATTCATAGAGTCGTTTGGTAGTACATCATAGTTTGTCATACATAATCTAATAAAAGGAAAATAAAATTCCAACTAGCTAAGATAAACTTCAAAGCTTAGTGGTCATACAAGGATAAGTCAATGGTACAAGATAAATCTAACTAGTGCCCTCACGGCACTGACGAAGCTCTCTCTCCAACTCTGCTAACCTCCTCTCAACCACGATCTCACGAGCCTGGGAATCTCTAAGTCTAACATCGGTGTCATAACAAGCGGCTCTAAACCTCTTATCCAAGTCTGCAACAGGGTCCTCCACTGGTGCCTCTAGTCCGCCTGTCTCAACCAATGGCTCTACTCCCCAACGGGTCATCAGACTCTCGATCTTCTCAAGACGAGCATTCGGCATGGATTCCATCTGATCAAGAACAGTATGAAGCTATCCTCGTAGACGGGTCACACATACCGTCAACACTGTCTCATCCCTAACTGGACTCTTCTTTGCCAGTGCCTCCAGCTTATCCTGCACTTCATTATACTCTTCTCCTAAAGCCTCTACAGCATCCTCCAACCTGTTTAATCGTGTCGTCACACATCCATCTGCCGCCCCAAGCATCACCACCGTCGATGTAGCTCTCCTAGGAAGAGGAGTCGTAGCTCTCGGCCCAGTAGAGATGCCAGCATCAGTAAGCATCTCCTGGTACACAGTAGGTACAGTCTCTGGTGGTGGTAGTAGTAGTGGTATCTCTGGGACAGGACTGGCAGGTGTGCGGGCTGCATGCCTGTCAGTGGCAGTGAAAGGTATGAGGGGTCGGTAAGGTGAAAGTGGTGGTCGAGCAGCTCTCCCCCGAAGACGTCGTCTCACATAGTAGAAAGGTAGAGTACCAGGTGCTGGAGCAGGAATATCAGTCCTCTCTCCTTCGTCTTCAGATGAAGATGAGGAGATGTGTGCTAGGGAAACCTCAGGAGTAGCAGCATACGCAGTAGGAGGGTCCTCAGTGTCTGTGACCTCCATGGGCTCTCCTTCCCCGTCTGTGAACTCCATCTCATCATCCTCTGTCTCCTCTATCGTCTCATCTCTAGTAACTGATGTCTGACCTGGTGACTGCACCACATCAGTGTCTAAGTCATCCTCTCCTCCGCCTTCCAGGCTGAGTACGTCGTCAGCTGGTGCATCAGGAATACGGATCGGCGAACGACGAACCTCCTCAGTCTCTCTCTCTGTATCATCATCTGAAACCATCCGGTACCACGGATATCCTGATGGTGATCCTCTAGGTAGTCCTACTGATGAACTGATAGTCGACTGTGAACTACGGTTGTAGTACGCTCGCTGTAATCATAAACAAAATAAATGTGTGTAAATATCTTATAAAATTAGTCCGTAAAAAGGGACATTAACATAACATAGCAATCATTGTTGAATCCACATGTATCCCATATAACATAATTCAGATTTTGTTGTTGCACATGTAACCCATGTAAATATACCTTGTATTTGTTAAATCACATGTATCCCATTTATTACTTATCTATGTTCATGTATCTACATATACTTAATACTTACAATCCGTATGATAATCGATTAAACATATAGCAGTTATAGTCTAGAGTTACTAAATGCAACCTAGTTCTCTATAACCATGGCTCTGATACCGATCTGTCACACTCCCAAAATATCAGAGAATAATAGCGACAAGGGAGTGGTGACGTCATGATTATCATACACACACAGTTACACAGAACGACCTCTAAATGAGACGTTCGGAAAATAGATCACTTGTAGTTAATAAAATAAATAGTTTTAACAAAGTGAGGAAGCATAAAACTGGATACAGTTACAAAACATAGTTTTCTCAAATGGTACAAACGATCTTTGTTTCAAAGAAATGACGGTAATGCATGAGACCTCACTTAGCATCTTCATTCTTAATACCTGAGAAAAACATTGCTAAAGTGTCAACATAAAGTTGGTGAGTTCATAGGTTTAGTTAATTTGAAATGTTTAATGAACCACAAGATTTTCCCAAAAGTGATGACAATATAACAGATACAAAGTCATCCCAAAAGTATTTATTACAGTCTAAGCTCGTGACACCGAAGCGTTAACAACACCGGCAGTATAATCATATAAATGTAGCCCAACTAGATGCCTAAACCCACGACATCCTATCTCAGACTCAAATGAAACTGTGCCCGCTTGTCCCCTTGTTGGACAAGACAGACAGGGACGTCAATCCCGATAGATCTATCCATAACATTCGCGCTTACACAAAGTAATTAACGGTTCACGATTCACGGGCCAAAGCAACTGGGTTTTTAGTGGGACTTAGACTAATATATAAATCAGTAAATTCACTTGTGTTCATACGTTAAAATCAAGCAATGTCTCACCCCAAAAAGCAATAAAAATAGTTAAGTATGGGGCTACAAACTCACCTCGCAATTCAGCAAAAAGGACGAAGATAAAGGTAGCTCGAGAGTACGGTTACGCTAGCCGCGACCTATTTGATTATAAGGATCGGGTTACGATATGAAAAGTTATACTAATAAAAAGACACGACACCCTAGTTGTGCTTGACAAAACCTTATGTTTACGGAAAAATACGACACATAAAAATCGGTTATTAAACGGTCGAGGTTTACGGGTTAAATTATACCCTTAAGTTACCAAATTCATTTTCGGGCTTTTAAATAAACTCAATATATAACACTGGCCCAAAATGAGCCCATTATCCCCACCCACAATCCGGCCCAAGGGTTAAATGACCCGGCTCGGCCCATTGGCGATATAAACAAGGTAACAAAGGGAGTATATACGTGTGTTTATCACACACTTCTCAAAAACAGAGAGTTATCTCTCTCTCTCTTCTCTCGAAACATACCCACCGCCCCACTCTCTCTCTTTCTCTTGAATCTGGATCGGATCATCTCCTTCCATGGCTATCATGTTTTCAGTTTGAATATATCAATCATTTGGGGATGGTTTGTGATGAATAGATCGCGTGAGATGTGGGGTTTCATCCCCACATCAAACCGATTGGGTTTTTGATGGTGTTCTTCCCCATGGTCAAGGTGTTTCGTCTTCAATCAAAGATAAGTTACTCATCCTTATTTTCTTTTAATAAAAGTTAATTGATTTTCGTTTTATAAAAGATCAGTGGGTTTGGATAACTTGTATAAACTTGTTGAGAACCAATGGCTCTCGGATTTGAAAATAAATAAATTAGGGTTTCAAAATATTTGGGGGTTTCTCTAAATCTCGGGTTTAAATACGATTAATTAATGTTTTCTTGTATAAAATCATGTTAATTTCAACATATAATCGGTTTTATAAAAATTAGGGTTTCGGTCAAATTGGGGGTTTTTGCATATCTCGTTTTCAGTCAAATTAACTATTGGATTCGGGTTTAGATTAGGTTTAATTAGAGTTTTAATTAATAAAAAAATCAAATTAGGGTTTATATAAAATTAGGGGTTTTTACGTTCGGTTGATTAATCATGATTAAGTGGCGTTTTTGGAATATAGAAAGTATTAATTTCATGTTTAAAAAGGTTTTCAGTTTTTAGGGTTTCAATTTGAAAAGGGGGGTTTTATACCCGCGACATAATTAGGGGTTTTATGATGTTTCTGTAAAATAAAGAATGGTTAAGACATTTGGATTATGGTAACCTTGAATGATGATGGTTTCGGCAGAAAGACAAGAACATTGATTGTCTTGGTTTGGTTCTCGGTTTGGCCTCGGTTTGGGTCTCGGTTGGGGTCTCGGTTTGGTTTGGTTTGAGTCTCGGTTTGGTTCTCGGTTTGGTCTTGGTTGGGGTCTCGGTTGAGTCTCGGTTTGGTCTTGGTCGGGGTCTCGGCTTGGTTGACAGAAAAATATGGGTCATGGTCATGCTCAAGTAATAATACTATGGTTTAGTCTTTTCAGTTTTTAATTAAAATAAGACCGTGACAAAGACTAACACATTCATTTGATTTTTCGCAGGTTTGTCAAAGACGAGCACAACTAAGATTTCATTCAAAAAATAAGAGATGATTTAAAAGACTCACAAATGGGATGCTAAGTTTCGGTTTGCAGGTGTGGACGAGATGGATGGCTTGACTCTTTCGGTTTGCAGGTGTGGATGAGGTGGATCGGCTTGACACTATCTTCACTTTACCCAGGAATTTGTATTTGAAAAACTTGTACAGAATTTGTAATTGTAATATTGGACTGTGAAAAACTTTGTGTGTTATGTTTGGACATTGGGTAAACTTTGGATTGTATTTAATCATGTATTATTAGTCTAGGGTTAGACTCAAGCTGAATTTGGTAAGCTTGTGATATACCCAATTTGGGTAAACTTGGCATGTGTGCTGTCTTGTAGTGCTTAGTGGGTAATAAACTATGGAATTTATGTTGTGACTGAAAATGGACACTTGTTAAGCAAGTTTTTGAAATAAAAGTGAATAAAGGTTTATACTTAAATGTTTGTACATGATGTATCAGTTATACTACTCGGCTCGGGTTCGACGGGTATTTAAGTTTAGACTCGAAAACTGAATAAACACGACTTGATAACAGCTCGACACACGATCCAAAACAAAGGCAATTATGCGAGACTTCACGGGATTTAGTAAGTACTTCAAATAAACATACGGCAAACATAATACGTCTACCAATTTCGTGTATTGCATTCAAACTTAATAGACGCGAAAAACTCGAGATGTTACACCTTGCCCATCATTGACATCTTAAACTTGGAAGACATGAGTGTCCCAAACTCATCCGATAAGGTTTGGGTCGAGGCTGCAAATATAATATCATCAACATATATTTGTACCATAATCATATCTTTACCTTGTTTCTGAATGAACCGCGTGGGATCCACCTTGCTTTTAGCGAAGCCTTGCGTAATAAGGAATTGTGACAATAGATCATACCATGCGCGTGGATCTTGCTTCAACCCATAGAGAGCCTTCTTAAGCTTGTACACATGATTAGGATATTTAGGATTCACAAAACCATCCGACTGTTGAACATAGACCTCTTCCTTGATTTCACCATTCAGAAATGCCGTCTTCACATCCATGTGATAGACGATCATATTCATATGGGCTGCATAAGTGAGGAATAGTCGAATAGCTTCCAAACGGGCAACAGGTGCAAAGGATTCCATAAAGTCGATGCCCAATAATTGCTTGTATCCAAGAGCTACTAGTCGAGCTTTGCTTCAATATTCCGCCTAACTCATCGAGGGTTTCACCTTGTAAACCCATTTCAAAGTGAGTAACTGCACTTGATCCGGGCATGGGACAAGTTCCCATACTTCAAGACGTATAAATTCATTAAGTTCTTCTTGCATAGCTTCTATCCAACATGATTGAGTAAAAGCTTGTTGCCATGTCTTAGGTTCAACTTCAGTGAGAAAAGCATCAAAGTGACAAAACATTGCACTTTCTTGTAACTGACTTCGTGTAGATACCGGACGATTAGGGTCACCAATAATAGAATCTATAGGATGATCCTTTGTCCACTTGTTGTCATGTTCACGAATCCGTGGATTGGATTAAACTGTAGAAGGATCTTCCTCTGAGGTGGACGACCCGGCTTGATTAGGGTCGGGAATTGGTATACCAAAGAATGGAAGTTCACGCATTTGAGTGAATTCCAAATCGTGATCATCATCATCATCCTCTTCATCATCAATAGGCATGACGTGAGTAGTTGTTACATGTGTTGGTTGAGAATTACTCGTTGAAGGTATATCTTGACCAATTGTAGGTGCAGATGTGTCTGATTGTGCAACGGTGGCTAGAGCGACAACTTCGGTTACCGGAGCTATTACCTCAGGTTCTGGAGCAACAATACTGGGAGGAGTAATGAATTCATCAAAGAACGGTTGAAACAACGTATCCCATTCAGTCCTAGAAGGTGGTGTAAATGATGATGAAGTAGGGTTGTTTGGGACAAGACCAGAACTAATGTTACTGGATCCCATTTCATGAAGTGCGGGTTCAGAGCTGCTTTGCTAGGTGCCGTGAATCCTCCAGGAGTACTAGTTGTGGCTCGGTTATTCCCTCCTCGGTTTCCTTGATTCTGCCTCTGGTTCCCTTGGTTGTGATTCTGATTGCCTCGAATCTGGTTACCACGACCTTGGTTCCCACTGCTTGGGCACTTGTTCTTGTAGTGACCTTTCTCTCCACATCCAAAGCAAGTGACATTTGCTCCTTGGCCACCTTGCGTTCCAGGTCCTCTTTGATTAGTAGGGCGAGGTGGTGCTCGACATTCCTTTGCCTTATGTCCGGCCTTTCCACAATTGTAGCACGTAGGGGGACATGCTCCTTCGTGGTGTCGGCCACATTTTCCGCAGAAAGGAAGTCTTCCAGCGTAGTTTCCAGTATTACCTTGTCCAGCAGTAAACACTCTTGCTACTTCTTGTCGCTTGTTCTGGTTGTAGTTGTTTGCGTTGTTGCTGTTGTTGGTATTGTTGGTATTGTTGTTGTAGTGGTTGCCAGACCACTTCCTTTTATCCCCAGTATTTTCTCCCAACTCTTGTACCACTTGGTACATCAGACTTTGAGCCATGTCGATTGCCTCGTGCAAATCAGTTGGCTTAGATGAAGTCACATTCCCTTTGATGCTCAAAGGTAGTCCTTCAATGTATCGCTCCAACAATCGGTCGTCGTTGGGCACCATTTCAGGACATAACAAGATCAGCTCTTGAAAGCGCTGATTGTAAGCAGTAAGAGCAGTACCCTTGACCTTCAGGTTCCACAGCTCAACTTCCATCTGCTTGACTTCATTTCGTGGGCAGTATTTCCGCACAAACATAGCTTTAAATTCACTCCAAGGCGTCGCTTGGGCAACGTCAATGGTCACTGCACGAGCATAGACGTTCCACCAAGTCAAAGCACCATCCACTAACGTGCTTGACGCAAACTTCACCTTATCAGCTTCAGCAACATTGCTAATCCCAAATTGGGATTCTAGCTTCTCAAACCATCTGGTTAATCCTACTGCTCCTTCAGTACCGCGGAAACTTACTTGCGTAACTGCACGAAATTCCTTGTAGGTACAAGTTCGTGCAATAGCATTAGTAGCTCTTTGGTTGGTCTTCTCCTGTGTGCTAGCTGTACGATTTGCTTCGGCTGTTGCGAGTGCCTCGGCCACTCGTTCGGCTATCATTTGACTTAGCATGACGGTGTCAATTCCACCGGTAGCGGCTGGTGGATTCTGCGTTTCGGATCTTCTAACTGGCGCCATAATCTAAAAAGGTAATAGGACAATGAGTTTTGCCAGACATAACATGCATGGCACGCACAATACAATTATGAAATGCTCCAGGGTATAATACACAAGATATAATGATCTCACAATTTTTGTAACCCATAATATCATTCATAGAGTCGTTTGGTAGTACATCATAGTTTGTCATACATAATCTAATAAAAGGAAAATAAAATTCCAACTAGCTAAGATAAACTTCAAAGCTTAGTGGTCATACAAGGATAAGTCAATGGTACAAGATAAATCTAACTAGTGCCCTCACGGCACTGACGAAGCTCTCTCTCCAACTCTGCTAACCTCCTCTCAACCACGATCTCACGAGCCTGGGAATCTCTAAGTCTAACATCGGTGTCATAACAAGCGGCTCTAAACCTCTTATCCAAGTCTGCAACAGGGTCCTCCACTGGTGCCTCTAGTCCGCCTGTCTCAACCAATGGCTCTACTCCCCAACGGGTCATCAGACTCTCGATCTTCTCAAGACGAGCATTCGGCATGGATTCCATCTGATCAAGAACAGTATGAAGCTATCCTCGTAGACGGGTCACACATACCGTCAACACTGTCTCATCCCTAACTGGACTCTTCTTTGCCAGTGCCTCCAGCTTATCCTGCACTTCATTATACTCTTCTCCTAAAGCCTCTACAGCATCCTCCAACCTGTTTAATCGTGTCGTCACACATCCATCTGCCGCCCCAAGCATCACCACCGTCGATGTAGCTCTCCTAGGAAGAGGAGTCGTAGCTCTCGGCCCAGTAGAGATGCCAGCATCAGTAAGCATCTCCTGGTACACAGTAGGTACAGTCTCTGGTGGTGGTAGTAGTAGTGGTATCTCTGGGACAGGACTGGCAGGTGTGCGGGCTGCATGCCTGTCAGTGGCAGTGAAAGGTATGAGGGGTCGGTAAGGTGAAAGTGGTGGTCGAGCAGCTCTCCCCCGAAGACGTCGTCTCACATAGTAGAAAGGTAGAGTACCAGGTGCTGGAGCAGGAATATCAGTCCTCTCTCCTTCGTCTTCAGATGAAGATGAGGAGATGTGTGCTAGGGAAACCTCAGGAGTAGCAGCATACGCAGTAGGAGGGTCCTCAGTGTCTGTGACCTCCATGGGCTCTCCTTCCCCGTCTGTGAACTCCATCTCATCATCCTCTGTCTCCTCTATCGTCTCATCTCTAGTAACTGATGTCTGACCTGGTGACTGCACCACATCAGTGTCTAAGTCATCCTCTCCTCCGCCTTCCAGGCTGAGTACGTCGTCAGCTGGTGCATCAGGAATACGGATCGGCGAACGACGAACCTCCTCAGTCTCTCTCTCTGTATCATCATCTGAAACCATCCGGTACCACGGATATCCTGATGGTGATCCTCTAGGTAGTCCTACTGATGAACTGATAGTCGACTGTGAACTACGGTTGTAGTACGCTCGCTGTAATCATAAACAAAATAAATGTGTGTAAATATCTTATAAAATTAGTCCGTAAAAAGGGACATTAACATAACATAGCAATCATTGTTGAATCCACATGTATCCCATATAACATAATTCAGATTTTGTTGTTGCACATGTAACCCATGTAAATATACCTTGTATTTGTTAAATCACATGTATCCCATTTATTACTTATCTATGTTCATGTATCTACATATACTTAATACTTACAATCCGTATGATAATCGATTAAACATATAGCAGTTATAGTCTAGAGTTACTAAATGCAACCTAGTTCTCTATAACCATGGCTCTGATACCGATCTGTCACACTCCCAAAATATCAGAGAATAATAGCGACAAGGGAGTGGTGACGTCATGATTATCATACACACACAGTTACACAGAACGACCTCTAAATGAGACGTTCGGAAAATAGATCACTTGTAGTTAATAAAATAAATAGTTTTAACAAAGTGAGGAAGCATAAAACTGGATACAGTTACAAAACATAGTTTTCTCAAATGGTACAAACGATCTTTGTTTCAAAGAAATGACGGCAATGCATGAGACCTCACTTAGCATCTTCATTCTTAATACCTGAGAAAAACATTGCTAAAGTGTCAACATAAAGTTGGTGAGTTCATAGGTTTAGTTAATTTGAAATGTTTAATGAACCACAAGATTTTCCCAAAAGTGATGACAATATAACAGATACAAAGTCATCCCAAAAGTATTTATTACAGTCTAAGCTCGTGACACCGAAGCGTTAACAACACCGGCAGTATAATCATATAAATGTAGCCCAACTAGATGCCTAAACCCACGACATCCTATCTCAGACTCAAATGAAACTGTGCCCGCTTGTCCCCTTGTTGGACAAGACAGACAGGGACGTCAATCCCGATAGATCTATCCATAACATTCGCGCTTACACAAAGTAATTAACGGTTCACGATTCACGGGCCAAAGCAACTGGGTTTTTAGTGGGACTTAGACTAATATATAAATCAGTAAATTCACTTGTGTTCATACGTTAAAATCAAGCAATGTCTCACCCCAAAAAGCAATAAAAATAGTTAAGTATGGGGCTACAAACTCACCTCGCAATTCAGCAAAAAGGACGAAGATAAAGGTAGCTCGAGAGTACGGTTACGCTAGCCGCGACCTATTTGATTATAAGGATCGGGTTACGATATGAAAAGTTATACTAATAAAAAGACACGACACCCTAGTTGTGCTTGACAAAACCTTATGTTTACGGAAAAATACGACACATAAAAATCGGTTATTAAACGGTCGAGGTTTACGGGTTAAATTATACCCTTAAGTTACCAAATTCATTTTCGGGCTTTTAAATAAACTCAATATATAACACTGGCCCAAAATGAGCCCATTATCCCCACCCACAATCCGGCCCAAGGGTTAAATGACCCGGCTCGGCCCATTGGCGATATAAACAAGGTAACAAAGGGAGTATATACGTGTGTTTATCACACACTTCTCAAAAACAGAGAGTTATCTCTCTCTCTCTTCTCTCGAAACATACCCACCGCCCCACTCTCTCTCTTTCTCTTGAATCTGGATCGGATCATCTCCTTCCATGTCTATCATGTTTTCAGTTTGAATATATCAATCATTTGGGGATGGTTTGTGATGAATAGATCGCGTGAGATGTGGGGTTTCATCCCCACATCAAACCGATTGGGTTTTTGATGGTGTTCTTCCCCATGGTCAAGGTGTTTCGTCTTCAATCAAAGATAAGTTACTCATCCTTATTTTCTTTTAATAAAAGTTAATTGATTTTCGTTTTATAAAAGATCAGTGGGTTTGGATAACTTGTATAAACTTGTTGAGAACCAATGGCTCTCGGATTTGAAAATAAATAAATTAGGGTTTCAAAATATTTGGGGGTTTCTCTAAATCTCGGGTTTAAATACGATTAATTAATGTTTTCTTGTATAAAATCATGTTAATTTCAACATATAATCGGTTTTATAAAAATTAGGGTTTCGGTCAAATTGGGGGTTTTTGCATATCTCGTTTTCAGTCAAATTAACTATTGGATTCGGGTTTAGATTAGGTTTAATTAGAGTTTTAATTAATAAAAAAATCAAATTAGGGTTTATATAAAATTAGGGGTTTTTACGTTCGGTTGATTAATCATGATTAAGTGGCGTTTTTGGAATATAGAAAGTATTAATTTCATGTTTAAAAAGGTTTTCAGTTTTTAGGGTTTCAATTTGAAAAGGGGGGTTTTATACCCGCGACATAATTAGGGGTTTTATGATGTTTCTGTAAAATAAAGAATGGTTAAGACATTTGGATTATGGTAACCTTGAATGATGATGGTTTCGGCAGAAAGACAAGAACATTGATTGTCTTGGTTTGGTTCTCGGTTTGGCCTCGGTTTGGGTCTCGGTTGGGGTCTCGGTTTGGTTTGGTTTGAGTCTCGGTTTGGTTCTCGGTTTGGTCTTGGTTGGGGTCTCGGTTGAGTCTCGGTTTGGTCTTGGTCGGGGTCTCGGCTTGGTTGACAGAAAAATATGGGTCATGGTCATGCTCAAGTAATAATACTATGGTTTAGTCTTTTCAGTTTTTAATTAAAATAAGACCGTGACAAAGACTAACACATTCATTTGATTTTTCGCAGGTTTGTCAAAGACGAGCACAACTAAGATTTCATTCAAAAAATAAGAGATGATTTAAAAGACTCACAAATGGGATGCTAAGTTTCGGTTTGCAGGTGTGGACGAGATGGATGGCTTGACTCTTTCGGTTTGCAGGTGTGGATGAGGTGGATCGGCTTGACACTATCTTCACTTTACCCAGGAATTTGTATTTGAAAAACTTGTACAGAATTTGTAATTGTAATATTGGACTGTGAAAAACTTTGTGTGTTATGTTTGGACATTGGGTAAACTTTGGATTGTATTTAATCATGTATTATTAGTCTAGGGTTAGACTCAAGCTGAATTTGGTAAGCTTGTGATATACCCAATTTGGGTAAACTTGGCATGTGTGCTGTCTTGTAGTGCTTAGTGGGTAATAAACTATGGAATTTATGTTGTGACTGAAAATGGACACTTGTTAAGCAAGTTTTTGAAATAAAAGTGAATAAAGGTTTATACTTAAATGTTTGTACATGATGTATCAGTTATACTACTCGGCTCGGGTTCGACGGGTATTTAAGTTTAGACTCGAAAACTGAATAAACACGACTTGATAACAGCTCGACACACGATCCAAAACAAAGGCAATTATGCGAGACTTCACGGGATTTAGTAAGTACTTCAAATAAACATACGGCAAACATAATACGTCTACCAATTTCGTGTATTGCATTCAAACTTAATAGACGCGAAAAACTCGAGATGTTACACCTTGCCCATCATTGACATCTTAAACTTGGAAGACATGAGTGTCCCAAACTCATCCGATAAGGTTTGGGTCGAGGCTGCAAATATAATATCATCAACATATATTTGTACCATAATCATATCTTTACCTTGTTTCTGAATGAACCGCGTGGGATCCACCTTGCCTTTAGCGAAGCCTTGCGTAATAAGGAATTGTGACAATAGATCATACCATGCGCGTGGATCTTGCTTCAACCCATAGAGAGCCTTCTTAAGCTTGTACACATGATTAGGATATTTAGGATTCACAAAACCATCCGACTGTTGAACATAGACCTCTTCCTTGATTTCACCATTCAGAAATGCCGTCTTCACATCCATGTGATAGACGATCATATTCATATGGGCTGCATAAGTGAGGAATAGTCGAATAGCTTCCAAACGGGCAACAGGTGCAAAGGATTCCATAAAGTCGATGCCCAATAATTGCTTGTATCCAAGAGCTACTAGTCGAGCTTTGCTTCAATATTCCGCCTAACTCATCGAGGGTTTCACCTTGTAAACCCATTTCAAAGTGAGTAACTGCACTTGATCCGGGCATGGGACAAGTTCCCATACTTCAAGACGTATAAATTCATTAAGTTCTTCTTGCATAGCTTCTATCCAACATGATTGAGTAAAAGCTTGTTGCCATGTCTTAGGTTCAACTTCAGTGAGAAAAGCATCAAAGTGACAAAACATTGCACTTTCTTGTAACTGACTTCGTGTAGATACCGGACGATTAGGGTCACCAATAATAGAATCTATAGGATGATCCTTTGTCCACTTGTTGTCATGTTCACGAATCCGTGGATTGGATTAAACTGTAGAAGGATCTTCCTCTGAGGTGGACGACCCGGCTTGATTAGGGTCGGGAATTGGTATACCAAAGAATGGAAGTTCACGCATTTGAGTGAATTCCAAATCGTGATCATCATCATCATCCTCTTCATCATCAATAGGCATGACGTGAGTAGTTGTTACATGTGTTGGTTGAGAATTACTCGTTGAAGGTATATCTTGACCAATTGTAGGTGCAGATGTGTCTGATTGTGCAACGGTGGCTAGAGCGACAACTTCGGTTACCGGAGCTATTACCTCAGGTTCTGGAGCAACAATACTGGGAGGAGTAATGAATTCATCAAAGAACGGTTGAAACAACGTATCCCATTCAGTCCTAGAAGGTGGTGTAAATGATGATGAAGTAGGGTTGTTTGGGACAAGACCAGAACTAATGTTACTGGGTCCCATTTCATGAAGTGCGGGTTCAGAGCTGCTTTGCTCAGAAGCCATTGCTCTCAGCTCATCAAAATCAATATTCATAGTTTCAAGGATCTTGCGAGAGTTACGGTTGTAGATTCGGTATTCCTTCTTTGCGGGGGCGTAACCAATGAAAATACCAATATCAGCCTTTGGTTGAAGTTTTCCCAAATTGTCACTTTCATTATTTGGATAGCAAAGAGAACCAAATACATGAAGATATGATAAATATGGTACTTTTCCATGGAGAAGCTCATAAGGTGTTTTACCATGGCGTTTACGAATTAGTGACCGGTTTTGGGTATACACTGCTGTAGATACTGCTTCTGCCTATAAAAACAATGGAGCCTTTTCGTAAATTAATATCGTTCGAGCAGCTTCCATAAGTGTGTGATTTCGCCTTTCAACGACACCATTTTGTTGTGGAGTGCGTGCAACGGATGTTTCATGAGATATGCCAACTTCTTCATAATAATCACGCAAGATTTGATTCACAAATTCGGTTCCATTATCTGTACGAATGCGTCGGACAGTAGTGTTGAGACACACTTGAATCATCTTGAGAAATCCGATGATGAATTTAGGTGCCTCATTTTTTGCTTTAAGAAATTTCACCCATGTAAACTGAGAGTAATCATCGACAATGACGAGGATGTACTTTTTACCACTAAGACTTTCAACACGCATAGGTCCACAAAGATAGCAACAGATAAAGTTTCTCTTGGTTGGTGTCTTCCGTCTTGGGTTTGTATGATTTCTTAGTGCTTTTCCCCATTGTACACGCGGAACACAAATGATCCTTGTGAAATGATAGTTTAGGAAGACCACGAACAAGTTCGTTTTTCGCCAAGTGATTAATAGCGTCAAAGTTAAGATGAGATAACCGTCGATGCCATAACCATGACTTAGTCTTCGATGCTTTGGAGAGAAGACATACGGGAGAAGCGGCCATCATGTCTTGTAAAGACAAAGTATACAAATTATTCCCTCGAGTACCTTTCAATAAATCAACCCCTTCCAAATTACGAATGAAGCAGGTATGCTCTTGAAAAGCAACTTCTAGGTTTGCATCATAAAATTGTCCCACAGAAAATAAGTTGTGACCGAGACCTTCCACATAATACACTCCCGAAATTATAACATTCCCAATATGATATTCACCGTAACCCATTATCTTTTCAATATGATCATTTCCAAATCGAACCATACCAAGAAACTTGCTGACAAAATTTCTAAGCTGAGAGCGATCTCCGGTCATATGCTTGGAGCAACCAGAGTCCAAATACTAGAGAACAATTTGGACCACCTGTTTTCAATAACAACAATAGACAATGCATTGGAAACTATTGGTTCCGGAGTGTTAGCAGATACAGATATAGAATTATCAGAATTGCTAACATTTTTGAGACCCTTAGATTTCCTGCGTTTTCTAATGTGAGTTTTAGCACTAACAGATTTTACTGTTCCAACTTTCTTAGGTTTTGGATTATTCGCGGGCACTACAGTGGGAGTAGACCTATTTAAAGGGCACTTGGTTCCTACAATAGTGTCAGTGTTCCTAGTTAAAGGACACGCTTGTGTTTTGGTAGCCTTGTTACTCCTAGTTAAAGGGCACGCTTTCTTCACTTCAGTGGGAGTGATCCTAGTTAAAGGGCACGTATTTCCTACTATAGTGAAAGTTCTACCAGTGGGTCGCCACATCCAACCAACTTGGGTTAACACTTTCCCAGTCGGTTTCCATTCTAATCCATTTTTCCGGGCATACATCTCATTCACATGGTCAATAAGGCAAGAATCATGACGACTAGAAAACATACATTCATTGCAATTCCAACATTTCAAATTAGAATTCACAGTAGGCTTAGAACGCTGCACAACCGCAGAGCCTTTAGGTTTAGCTACATGATTCTTTTTATTCAAAACATAAATAACATTCCTAGGATGGGCTTCTACTTTCTTCTTCACTTGACTACTAGATGGGGGCAATATCCTATCATTCTTCTTGTTTCTCTTAAGCTTAGATCTTTGAGCCTTAGTAGTGGTGCTTACTCCTGTAGAAGGCAACACGGGAATATTAGAAGCTGGTTTTGATTCCGCCTTATCTTTAGTGACCAAAGTTTGAGATGGTTTAGTCCTAGGGGCCTTATTAAGTGGTGTGACGGCTATAAGGTTCCTTTTGATTGCACTAGAGGACAATGCTGAGACAGTGGCTGCGTTATCCACAACATTCTTACCTTTTAGAGTACGAAGTGTTTCCTTTAACTCAGCCAAGACCAGATTTTTATCACAAATTTGTTCCCTCAAATCAGATATTTCCACCGACTTTCGATTCAATTGTTCAATCAACAATTGATTTTGTGCAGTGGTATTAGCACATGCGGGCTTTACTGAATCGAAGAGTCGTGTATTTTTCTGTTTTAAGTTATCAACTTTGGACAAAATCTTGGAAACTCGATTATCTAGATCAAGTTTAAAATTCTCAGCGGCCTCAAGTACGTTCACACAGTTAAGCTCCGTAGATTTCTCTATTTCTATCAGCAAAGATGTAGCAACTTTGTCACTTGGCTGACGCTGTTTTGATTGTAAATTCAATCAAAAATTCTTTTCAAAGTTTGCATCATCGATATTAACACCTTCGAATGACGTTTCAAAGATTTCTTGAATAAATTGTTGCTTGCATTCAAGCGAAATACAATGTGTTTGAATCTCATCAAAACATTTTGAAAGCGGAGAATATGAATCTTGAAGCTTTAAAAATTCAGCGTCAGATTCGTGACAAGTACTATCTACCACATTATCCACAGATTCAATATTATGCACAATAGAATCATTATCAACACTTTTATTCACACAGACAGAGACTATATCATGAGACATCACTTGTTTCATAAGCTGATCATTGTGGCGTGAAACCCGTTCTATTTCAAGTAAACTGTTTTCATAAGCATCATCCATTTCATTGAAAACACGTCTAACTTCTTCTATTTCCAAAAGCAAATCTTGATCAAGATTACTAAGACAAGCCTTAACATTCTTTACAAACGGAACAATTTCATCTCGAAATGCAGCTCTAGTGTGCTCAAAGTTCCATTCACCTTCCGTTATGGCCGAAGCTGTCGTACGTTCCAAAATGACCTTGTCAAAATCGGCTAAGTGTTGGTGTACCGCATTTAAGTTAACGGACGCCTTACTTACGGGTGGAATTAACTTAGTTAAATCCGTTTTGACAAGTGTAGGAGACGTACTAGGAAGGTTTTCATTTGACAAACTTGGGGGCACAAGAACTGTTAGTTCAGCTAATTCCTTTTGTAGGCGAATGCGGGTCTTTTTAGACAATTGATCTTTGTTATACTGATCATAATCAATTGTATGGAATTTTGAAAGCATTTTAGAATGAGTTTCTTCCGTAAGTTATTGTGTCTCCTCAGTACTACGAACAAAAGGTGCTTCTTTCGATTTGCCAATTATGGTCATATCATAAAGACCGGGAATATATTTCTGAGCTTGTTTTGCATAACCGGGATTAGGTGGTAAATCTTGAAGACGCTTAAGTTCGAGTTCTTTAAATGATTCAAACTTTTTAGACTCGAGAGTTTCGAAATCCATTTTAAGTTTCTGAAAATCATTGACAACCGACTCTTTTGCTTTTAATTCATTAGAAAGGTTAGCTTTTAATGATTCTATTTCTTTCAAGTGTTCAATCTTTTCAAAACGAAATTGGTCAAATTCAGAACATGTTATTTTCTCTGCTTGAGGGACCATTTCAAAAGTTTTGACCTTTTCTTTATGCAACGCAAGCTCAGCAGTTAGGGTGGAATTCGTATCTACGGATTGTCTGATGGCCATATGTTAAACATAAGATTCAAGCTAACAAGAGGTGATCCGGAGGTCGGGGAGGATAAAAGAGATGTTTAGACATTTTTAGAGAGAGAAAGATAAAGCTTGAATGTAGTGTGTGTATTTAGAGAGAGAAAGGGAAATACACAAAATAAGAAGAATCCTCACCCCTCCATGGAAGTATGGAGGGGTATATATAGCCTTGACACACACGAACTATTCTAACTTAACAAAACTAGTCCCTGCGTGTGTGGCTATATCAAACTAATGTAATTCCGTAAATGGCGCTCACATTTTAGGGCTAACAATCTTCCCCCAATGTGGAGACATACGAAATTACTTACAATGTTCCTAACAAGTAAAAATACAACAAAATAAAATCTTCCAAGGCGCTTCCAATGCTGAGGATGTCTTTTAAGTCTTCTTGTCTTCATAACTTGTACCTCAGCTTGAATCCTCTTTGTCTTCGCTTGTTGTGGAACAATTGTAATATGCATGATTTGGATTAACTTCCCCCCAATTCATGCAGCATGTATTAAAAAACTTTCTTCATAGACTTCTTTTTGACGAAGTTTCTGAATCAGCTTCCCCCCAAACCAATATCTGTATCTTAAGCAGATTCTGACACTTTGATGTAGTTTGAACAATCTTCTAGCTCATCGGTTTAGGTGCACAGCGGAAATTTGTAGAAGAACCACACCAAATAACACTGCTTCTATACTGTTTCATGTCGTTTATGTTTTTGGTGATAATCCGTTTGGGGTAACATGCAGGAAATCAGCAACAATTCTTCTCACGCCTACAGAATACTTCATAAAAATCATATAAAGTAAGTAGAATACACTACTTCCCCCTGGAAGTTGATCCGATTACTTCAAAGTACACGATCTTCCCCCATGATGATTTCGAACTCTCGGAAGCATCATTATCGTGGACGTCCATATACTCGAGAAGTTCTCAGTCTTAAGCAATTGTCTTGAAAAGTTTTGAAAGTCATTGAGAAACTTTGAAAATTTTTGCTTAGACTATGAAGTACCATTGTCGTTGTGAAGCTTATAAATATCCCGTGAGAATTGATTGCTGATTCCATCTCTCTCTGTCTAACTTACCAACCTCGAATTCATTCGGCTATTTGTTGTGACCACATGTGAAGTAAACCCGATATTCCAAACTTGAAACTGAAGTACAATCCCCCAAATTTGTTACTTAAACTTGCACTTATGTCGATTGAAGAACGGTGCAGAAACAAGTCTCTAACATCTCTTGAAGTTACCCACACGAGCAACTGCGTGTGACACCCACAAATGATAGTTATCCATGTCGTTGACCATCCACCCCTTGACAGTGGAAACTAGATAATTCAAGTCTCAATCATAAATTTTATCGCCCAAGCAAGTCATCAATCGATAGACTGGGTTTGAAGAAAAGGGGTAGAAAAATAGAAGGAAGGCTCGATGATGAAATACGTAGACGCCTTCATGAAATCCCACTTCAACTTCAAATAAAGAATACCAAATACACTTCGTGATCACTTGTCTTTGTAGAATCAAAACTAGCCTTGTCGTTAAAGTGAATCTTATATCAGATCGTTTTAGCGTTAAGTGTTTTGTTTGCTTTGGTGTTGTGTTTGAATGTCGTTATCTAGAACAAATTATGAGTTGACTTTTCATTAAGGGACAAAATTTGTCTAGACAACTTGTCATTGAAGCCCAACGTCAGTTACATGCCCAACTGATGCGCGGATCGACCTCCGCGGTGAGGTCGTCGAAAATTTTTCGAAA
This sequence comes from Glebionis coronaria, assembly GCA_025667525.1. Taxonomy (NCBI): domain Eukaryota; kingdom Viridiplantae; phylum Streptophyta; class Magnoliopsida; order Asterales; family Asteraceae; genus Glebionis; species Glebionis coronaria. The sequence goes on along the minus strand of CM046878.1, from coordinate 611,425,519 downwards.
AATATTAGGTTTAAAACCTAAAATCTTCTTTGTCGTTTAAGCACTTTCGATCGAAAGATAACGAATACCGGCATCGAAAATCATGTCATCATAGCCCGAAATAGAACCCTGTCCATGTTTCAACCCACAAATGTCCAAACATGAGTTTTTAAATAAATGCATATCACTTAGCTACAAAAGGGTCCCAAGTCCACATTACCATTCCAATAAAATAATAACCAAATCCATGATTAGTCAGTATTTTAATTTTGATACAAGCCCATTAAATCCAACAACCGGCCTGGAACCCTCAAAGTCTCAAACTAAACTCTCGGTCCATGAGATTTTGGGATATAAAGAGAACATGTCCCTAACTTTACTCATAGTCAACCCAATCCCATAAACACAACCGCCACATCTTATCCCTCCATTCTAGAGTACTCCGCCCCCTTCTCTCATCTCATATCAAAAAACAGAAAAAATCCTAATCACATCCCATCCATCATCTATGATTCTCAGCTCATACATATTTCTCATCTCTCATTCAAAATCCAATTCATGAGCACCTATATCTTCATTGGTACAAATCAAACCAAAACCCCACACCCTTTTAATCTTTTAATTCGAGATGTAACAAACCCTCAAGATCAAGAAAATGGCGTCATCAAGATCTCTAAGAGAGGTCTCGGGTAGGTGTTGATTTCCGTGCATGTTGATTGATTTTTTTTTTTCGATTTAATTATCCGAACCAAAGAACAATTAATCAGGACAATCTTGTTCTAGATATTCATTTGAGTTCGAAAAGTAAAAGAAAGGGGTTTTCCTTCTACATATATAAAAAAAATTTTCTCGAGTTTGATATGTATAGATCTTGGATTGCATGTTTAACCACGAGAAAAAAAATAATCCGAGAACATTTCCTCCTTTTTTTTCTTCTGATTTTGATACGAGTTATGAGTTGACCGAATCAAAGAAAGTTCATAACAGATTTGTAATGGTATTTCTTTAACTTCAAAAATAGAAAGAGGGTTTCTCCTTAAAAAAAGATCTGTGATGACAATTTATTTTCGTGTTGGATCTAAAAAAAAATCTTGACATGCATGTGTGTATATCACGAGATGAGTCTGAGATCTTCTTAAATGATTTGTTCTATTTCTGTTTGGTTGAGTCTGTGATGTTGAGATCTAGATGTATGAAAAGGTGAGATGAGTTGGAGGAAGGGATAGGATATAGATGTTGTTGATGGGAGTTAAAAGACAGATTGTTGTTGGAGGTAATCTTGACTCACTGAGTTGACCCGGTCAGCTCGGTAATTACCGAGTTGACTCGGTGAGGGGTGTAGGAGAGTTATGGTAAAAGATGGTTTTGAGTCATCCGAATGATCCCATCGGAATGATCCCATCGGAATGATCATCGGAATGATCATCGGAATGATCATCGGAATGATCATCGGAAAGAGCATCAGAATAAGCTTCATCGGAATCATTATAGGAATCCCCATCGGAATCATCATCGGAATCATTATAGGAATCCCCATCGGAATCATCATCGGAAAAGGGTTTTGACCTTTTTTTCAAAATACCACCGAAAATGTTGGATCTGGTTTTGTCAGAGCAGATATTGATAGAAAATAGAAAAATAGAGAGAAAAAGAAATGACACGTAAATAATGAAAAAAACCACCTGACACCATTAAAAAAAATGAGACATGTGGACTATTATCAGATCGAGACTTATAAACAACACCAAATGAAATTCGTGAGTTATAGCAGCTTAAAGAATAAGCAGAAAAAGCCACAAATCAGCAAACATAAAACACAAAACACCCCCGGTTAGCTCTGATACCAATTGTTAACATCATAAGATTCAAGCTAACAAGAGGTGATCCGGAGGTCGGGGAGGATAAAAGAGATGTTTAGACATTTTTAGAGAGAGAAAGATAAAGCTTGAATGTAGTGTGTGTATTTAGAGAGAGAAAGGGAAATACACAAAATAAGAAGAATCCTCACCCCTCCATGGAAGTATGGAGGGGTATATATAGCCTTGACACACACGAACTATTCTAACTTAACAAAACTAGTCCCTGCGTGTGTGGCTATATCAAACTAATGTAATTCCGTAAATGGCGCTCACATTTTAGGGCTAACACCATATGCATTTGATCAATAATATGTTTAGGCACCATGACCAAATCATGTTGAGCATAAGATTCCATACCCGTCGTAGCATTTGGTTGAGGTTCACTCAAATGTGTAGGATTGGGTACCACATCATTTGAGTTACTAGTTCTCGAATGCTGTTCGAGGTTGTCATTTGCATGCCCAACTAGATGTTGGTTATCATCAATTTTATTAGATGTGGTTGGTACCTCACTGACGACATCAGAACCGTAGTGAGAGAGATTAGCAACGAGAGCAGCTTGGGCAGAGTGAATGTCATCACAATCCGAATCGTATGCATCAAGATCGTCCGCTTGATAAGCTGCATTAGAAGTGAAAACGACTGCAATGCCTTCAGTATCTGCTGCCCCTGGGTCTGCAAGAAATGCTAACTCCTCTTAATCCAAGATCTTCCCCTTAGACTGAGCATCAACCAAATACATCTTCTCACGAAACCATGAATCATCCCTTCTCCTATTCGGTTGAGTGCATTCCCTAGCCATATGACCTTGTCCTCGGCAATTGTAGCAAGTCACAACCTTTTTAGGACCAATAGGACTTCCATTTTGAAACTAGGATTTTGTATGTCAATTAATGTTCGTTTTCTCCTCGATTCGACTCGAATTTGATTTTCGATTAAAACGTAAGATTATATTTGTTTTTGGTAAATCGTATTTTTGTTGTCTTTTTAAACTAATTATATTCAAAATTAAAAACTAATTTAATTAAATCTATTTTAAAACTAATTGAAAATATAAACCTATGTAAAAATTCAACCAATTAAAACTATTTTAAATGAAAGCTATTTAAAAATCTAATTAAAACTAATTTTAATAAACAAACTATTTTTAAAATAAATCTAATTTGAAATGAATCTAGTTTAAATCTAATTAAACTATTTTGAAAACTTAATGTAAAAACTTAATTTTAAAAAAAAACTAGATTAATTTAACTATTTCTAAAATAATGTAAATAAAAACTATTTTTAAATAAACAAAATTAAAATGAAAAGTAATTTTAAATTATAAAAGTAACTAAATTTTTTTTTTGTCTTTTTGAGTTTTTATAAAAACGGAATTTAAATACAACTTTTTAATAAAACTAACTTTAATTAAACTAATTTTAATTAAATAAAACTGCCACCCCTAAAATTATGCTATAATACTGAACTGAGCGAGAATATAAACAAATGAGAGTCCGGCAGAGTTGGGTGGGACGTTGGTTTGTATGCGAGAGGTCCTGGGTTCGAGTCCCAGGACAGACCAAAATTTTGACAATATTTTTTATACTCTTTTTTTTTGGAACTTTTTACTTGGACAGAATAACAAAACTGAACAATTGGTTCAGTTTGTTTAAGCAAATAAATCAGTAAGCAAATAAGCACCCAAATAAATCAAACAAGCAGAAATCAAAATAAGCAGGAATCAAAATAAGCCAATATAAGCTGAAAGCTAAAATAGATATACAGATTCCAAATAAGCAAATATATTCAGCCAAATACAAATCTAAATAAGCAGATTCTAAAATAAAGGCTACTAAACTTGAACCTGGCAGATTAAACACAAGCAAAACGTCTCAAATAAGCAGATGTATGAAATAAATGCAAACTAACTTAAAACTAAATAAGCCAAACACAATAAGCAAAAACGCCTAATTACTACTCAATAATAATAAGCAACAGACAGCTATCCAAACAGAATCGTATAGAAACTTAACCAAAACTGATTTATACATCAGACGAAAAATACCAAGCATATTAATAAGCTTACTACAAAAACTAATAAATCAACTAAATCAAATAAGCATTTAAGATTACTACTAAGCAGAATAAACCAAACCGAATAGAAAATCAAAACAAATAGCAAGTCTAACAACCAAATCAAATAAGCTAGATAATCCCAATAATAGCAAATAAGCAGATAACATAAAATTAAGACAAAACTTAACTAAAAATTAAAAGGGACAAGAGATTCAAACCGTTTGGAGGAACCGTTGAGACGAAGCGTCGCGCTGAGCGAGCTTAAACTGAAACAAACACCTCCGTTATATCGTCAACATCATCAACAATATCAAACCAAATTATTCTAACCGAATCACCAAACTTGAATCGAATCCAAATAATCGGATGAACAGTACCTCTTTAATTGATTTCCTAGTGGGGAAAATCAATATTTACTTTCCTCTATTTTTTTTTATATTTTTTATATTTTTTTATATATATATATCATAACACTGATTAGAATAGTAACAATAACTTTTTAACAGAATGATTAAATTAAGAACAGTAACTTTAAAATCAAACGAGAACTAAAACGAAACTTTAATTTTTCATTAATTAAATCAAAAATTACAATACTGGAAAAAGGAAATTACAATATTAAAAACCCTAATCTACTAATTTTCTGAAAATAAAAATAAAGAAAAAGCATATCAATTACATGATGGAGGGGGTTTTTATAGGGATCCCCCGAACCTTCTAGGCATCCTTGGTGACCACGGCTTGCGATCTTGGCCGCTAATCTTCATTCTCTCTCTCTTTCTTCTAATCTTGCGGCTGAGATTGATTTTGGTATCATGGATTGCCAGCATGGCTCTTCTTGTGCTAGTTTTGTTGTTTCTGATTGGTGGGATTTGGGAGATGAGGTGTTAACACCAATCAAATAAAGCCACGTAGCTTGCTCTCTCCATCTTCTTAATCCGAAATAATTGGGGATTTTATTCCCAATCATGTGCAAAGCACGTGTGAAGCGAAACCCCTATATCAATTAACCTTTTTACCCATTTAGGGTTTGCAGTGAATAGTGATTATTACTGGTTTTTAGGGTTGAAAGGTGAAGAAGAAAGATGGAGCATTGGAAGTAACGGAGGAGTAATTTAATGTGTGTGGGTAAGAGTGAAAACGTTTTATTTATTTGTGTGTATGGGAAAGTAAATAAAATGGGTTACACGTGTGTGGTATACGAGAGTGGGGGTTAATGGGGTGTGAGGGTGTGGTTGACTATTGACTTGACCAACATTTACTCCATCCGTTCCTTTTTCTTTTGTGAATTTGTTTCCTATTTTGGGCTTGAGGCCCGTTTTATCCATCTGTTCCACAATTAATTTGAAATGGGCTGGGCCATTGGGCTGTTTAAAGAACTTGTTAATCTTTGCCGTCCCAAATTGTTTGATTGGGCCTATTATGGGCTTTGATCCAAAAGTAGATAAATTTTTTCCATAGTTGGGCTTTTAGGCCCATTAATCATTGTGGGACCCACCAAGGCCCAAAACCTTTATTAAACTTGAATCCTCGAAAAACGACTTGTCTTTAGGCTTCTTGGAATTCTCTTTAGTCTTGTGTCGGTTTAGCCGGTTTCCGTGATCTTTGCACACTTTAGTTCTTTTGATCTTGTCTTTGACTTTTCTTGACTTTTTGACCGTGAAATCCCGTGTTTTCTCTTCTTTTGCTCAATTGTACCTATTTAACACACAAAACACAAAACCACGCGTAATTCCGACTTTTATGATATAAAACACATGATTAGGTCTTGTTTTTCCTTGTTTTTAGTGGCAAAAGGATAAGTGTTTACACACTTATTACATTTACACTAGCTTGAGAATTCACAGCTGGATTGTTCCCAGTCCTTGTAGGAGGTCCATATGAATTTTGCCTTCCCTGAATAGGTTGCACCGTCACTTGACCATCTTGAACAGTAGCTTGTTGTCGAGGATTTGAAGAGTTGCGGAGTTAATTGTTTGTTGGTGGAAATCCTCTAGTTGCAACAAGTTTTGACAAGTAGGCAGTGAGATGGTTTAGTACATCAGCTGGCGTATCATTTGGAGTAAAGACCGATGCTTGGATTGGTGGAAGTTCATTAGAGTAGAAAGCTTGTGCTGGTTGTGCTTCTATTGGACAATATCCTTGCTGAGGAGTATAGCCCATTGGAGAAGTGTTGGCTTGTGATGGTGATGTCTGATATGGTGGTTGTTGTGGAAAAGATTGTTGATGAACACTTTGTTGATATGCTTGCTGTGGCATCATTGGTGGTTGATAAGATGGTTGTTGTGGTTGCTGATAGGTGTGTGGTGGTGGCTGCTGCAAGTATGATGGTTGTTGATAAGTATAAGCCATGTTTTGTTGAGAAACATACATTGCAAGTGGATCATGAACTTGAGGTGTAGACAACCGAGCCTCGATCACATGGCATTCGTGTTGTTGAAGAAAAGCTTGAAGTTGATCCACATTGGTGTTATGCAAGTCCTTTGCCAATTTAACATCCGTCACGTATTTTTTCCATTCTGGAGGAAGAGTGTTCAAATACTTGGTGTTCAATTGAAAGGTAGGAATTGCCATGCCATAGATATTTAGCTCATTCAACAATAGGGTAAATCTCAGATAGTAGTCATTGAGAGTCTCCCCTGGCACATAGGCAAACTTATCAAAAGTATCATAAAGCTTACACTCTCGTTCTTGTTTAGTTAACGAGGTGCCTTGCATTAGAACACGAATTCTATCCCATAACTCTTTGGCAACTTTATGTTTGCTGACGAGTTTGTAGACATCTGGAGGAAGGGCTTGGAGAATGATGTTTGTAGCATACTTATCACATTTATCTTGAATCTTCATATCTCCAGTCAATTCACCCGTTATGCGAGGACGAGTAGTTGTACCTTCCGTCACTGTACCATAATCTAATGGTCCATTGAGCACCGATGCCCAAATAAGATGTCCGTTCTCCTTGTTCAACATATAAAGTTCCATTCGGGAAGTCCAATCCTCGTACATAGACTTCTCCAACATTGGTGGACGATTATCCGTACCCGAGAGGATGGACTTATCCGTAAGAGATGTGTACTCCATTTCTATAAGTTAAGATTTACAAACTTGATCGGTCAATGAAAAAAAGTAAATGTGTTTGTTATAGTGTGTTAAAACCGAGAAATAATGTTAAAATCCCCTAAATTATGTTCTCGATAAACCAAAAATTCAAAGATGAAATTGCGCACGTTAAAAATTTTCAAAAACACGTTTTTGAAAAAATGTTGGATCGCAACACCTGATCGCAGTGGTGATCGTACCCAGATCGTAGTTATGATCGCACTCCCTATGATCGTACTCAGATCGTAGTTGTGATCGCACTCCCTATGATCGTACTCAGATCGGACTCCCAGATCGTATTGCGATCGTACTCCCCTATCCTAGTTAAGTGATCGTACCCTAATTGTAACTTTGATCATACACTACAATCGTGGTGATGGATCGTACACTGAGCTAAGTGAGCTATCGCACTGAGAAATCTTACCTTGATCGTAGTATGGATCGTACTGATTGATCGTAGCGAGCTATCGTACTAGCCAAACTTACCTTGATCGTAGTATGGATCGTACTAGGCAATCAGATTGAGGGATCGTACTCTTCAATTGTACTGATGGATCGTAGCGAAGATCGTACTAACCAAACTTACCTTGATCGTAGTATGGATCGTACTAGGCAATCAGATTGATGGATCGTAGCGAGGATCTTAGTTATGATCGCAGTTAGATCGTAACAATGGATCGTGACTATGGATCGCAAGTAGAAACCCCCAGGGTTTATGCAAACACAAAGTCAGATCGTACTAAGGATACCAACTTACCACTTTTCTCGGACAGTACAGTAACACAATCAATTCAAGATTCAAAGCCAAAATATGAATCAAACAACCAAAAATTTCGTGTTTTTAACCCGAATAACAATACCAAATCACTATAACAAGTAATAAGATGAAGTAAATCAAGATTAACTCATAAAAACACAAAAAAAAAAAAATTGGTTCGTGTGAAAATGGATCAAAAATGGCGAGAGAATCAAGAACACAAACACAAGAACTAAACAATCATCCCATGGCTCTTGATACCATTTGTAGGATATGTAAATATATGCTTATGTTTTAGAGAGAGAAATAGATAGAAAGATGGTGGATTTCACACTTCTAGAGAGAGAAAGTTTAGGAGAACTATGTGTTATTCAAATGAAATCACCACCCTCTCCATCAATGGAGAGGGTTTATATACCAAGCCCACAAGATGGGCTTGGGCTTACATTTGGGCCGGCCATACAAGCATGGACCGGGCTTTTCCTTGTTTAGTTAATTAAAAGATATCTAGACTACGAGCTACAACTTAATATATTGTCGGAGTGACCGTATCTTCCTAAATACGTAAAAACGTATTTCCAACAATAAGTTTGAAGGTGATGCCCTGCATTGGTGGAGAGCATACAAGTTAGCTAATAGAGGTGATGATTGGCTAGCTGCTTTGACTTGGGATCAGTTCAATACTTTGTTTTATAGGTAGTTCTTTCCGACATTTGAGCAGGAGTGACTTAAGAAGGACTATCACTTCATTCGTCAGAGAACTGGAGAGATTAGCACTGATTTCGCTGCTGCGGGTACTACGGAAGAACATGCTAAGAACTTTTGCTAGGCTCTGCACGCCTTTACAGCAGCTCGTTTACTTAGTGCTACTTATGCTAATGTGGAACAAGTTAATGATGTAGCACGTAGCTTGGAGATGCTACATGAGCGTGATGACTACGATGAACCAGCTCGTCCAGAGAAGAGGCAGAAGGGTGGAGACCGGTCCTAACCGGCCACTCAGTAGAATGCCAGCAAGGGCCACGGTCAATCTAACGACCATTATGGATCTGACAAGAGGAACGGTAATGACAGTTACCGTAATAACAACAGTCAGTCCAACAACAATAGGAACTCTGCGAGTGGGCGTGACCAGAATGCTAAGGGTTAGCAGTCCAACAACTCGTCTTCATCTGGCTCTCAGGTAGCAAGGGTACCTCCAGGAGGTTACACTTACCCCATCTGCACGACTTGTAGTCGTAGACATCCCGGACCATGTCGCAAGGCTGACGGAGTTTTCTTTAAGTATGGAAAATCCGACCACATGTTGAAAGATTACAAGAAGGGAGATATTGTCGGTACTTCTAGTGTTGCTCTTCCTAAGCCACCAGCTTCGGGTCGCGTCTACACTATCATAAGGGACAAAGGCAATAAGTCTTTAAGTACTATCACTTACATCCTCTTTATGAACGGTCATGCTGCATGTGTTTTATTTGATATTGGTGCTACTCATTCAGTTATATCCACTACGTATGCCACTAGTATTAAAAAATCCCTACGCCATTAGAGAATATTTTATGTATATCCACGCCTATGCGAGACTCTGTGCGTATTACCCAAGTTTACAAAGATCTTCCATTAGAATTCGATGACAAGATTCTCCTAGTAGATGCACTTCCTTTGGATATGTACGAATTTTATCTCATCTTAGCCATGGATTGGTTATCCAAGCACTATGTTACAATCTATTGTCATACTTATCGAGTTATCTTCGGCGATGTGCAAGTACCAGAGTACATTCACAATGGTTTCATACCAGGAAAGTCTGTACAAATCATCTCTAAGTTAGATACTCGTGCATTACTATCTCATGGTTATGAGGGCTTCTTAGCTTCAATTCAGGATGTTAATCATAAGATTCAAGCTAACAAGAGGTGATCCGGAGGTCGGGGAGGATAAAAGAAATGTTTAGACATTTTTAGAGAGAGAAAGTAAAGCTTGAATGTAGTGTGTGTATTTAGAGAGAGAAAGGGAAATACACAATAAGAATGAAAAGCCTCACCCCTCCATGGAAGTATGGAGGGGTATATATAGCCTTGTCACACACGAACTATTCTAACTTAACAAAACTAGTCCCTGCGTGTGTGGCTATATCAAACTAATGTAATTCCGTAAATGGCGCTCACATTTTAGGGCTAACACAGGATATTACTGCCGAAGTTCCATCAATCCAAGATCAGCCAGTTGTCTCGGAATTTCCTGTCGAATTTCCAGAAGAACTTCCGGGTATACCACCTACCCGAGAAGTAGAGTTTAACATCGAGCTCATCCCAGGTGCTCAACCAATTTCTAAGGCTCTTTATCGCATGGCTCCCATAGAGCTCAAGGAGTTAAAAGATCAGATGCAGGAACTACTGGAGCGAGGTTTCATCCGTCCGAGTGTATCACCATAGGGTGCACGGTACTTTTCGTTAAGAAAAAGGATGGCAGTATGCGTTTATGCATTGATTATCGTGAGCTGAATAAACTCATGATCAAGAACCGTTATCCACTACTGTGAATCGATGATATGTTTGACCAACTTCAGGGTGATAAGCATTTCTCCAAGATTGATCTAAGATCCAGTTATCATCAGGTGCGAGTGGAAGAGCAGGACATCCTAAAGACTTCTTTTCGCACCAGATATGGCCATTATGAGTTCGTAGTCATGACTTTCGGACTCACTAATGCTCCTGTGGTTTTCATGGACCATATGAACCGCGTCTTCCACGAGTACTTCGACAAATTTTTTATCGTCTTCATCGATGACATCCTCATCTTCTTTAGATTCAAGGAAGAACATGAAGAACATCTACGTATTGTGCTACAGATCCTTCGTCAGAAAGAGTTGTGTGCCAAATTTTCTAAGTGTGAATTTTGGATAACCAAGGTGGCATTCTTAGGCCACATTGTCTGCACAGAAGGGATTACTATGGATCCTGCGAAGGTCGAAGCTATCACTAAATGACCGAGACCAACGTTTGCAACCGAGGTTCGTAGTTTTCTAGGCTTAGCTGGTTATTATCGTAGATTCGTGGAGAACTTTCCAAGACTATCCTTACCTTTGTCCAAGTTGATGCGGAAAGGAGAGAAATTCGTTTGGACTGATGAGCGGGAGAAGAGCTTTGAAGAACTCAAGAAGCGGTTAGTATCTGCACCTATTCTTACTCTCCGATCTGGTACAGGTGGATTTTAGATCTACAGCGATGCTTCGGGTAAAGGATTAGGTTGTGCACTCATGCAACATGGGAAGGTGACTGCATACGCGTCACGTCAGCTAAAGCCTTATGAGGAGAATTATCCTACACATGACTTGGAGCTAGCAGCAGTAGTCTTTGCACTTAAAATATGGAGACACTACCTTTTTGGTGAATCATGTGACATCTTCACTGATCACAAGAGTCTCAAGTACATATTTACCCAGAGGGAACTTGACATGAGGCAGAGAAGATGATTGGAACTACTCAAGGATTATGAAATCAATCTTCAGTATCATCCTGGAAAGGAAAATGTAGTGGCAGATGCTCTTAGCAGAAAGTCGGGTATGATTAATGGCATCAAAGTACAAGAAGAAATCATACGTGAATTTGAGTGATTAGACATCGAATTCCTAGTACATGGACAACATGCATATTGGGCTAATCTGAGAACTGAGCCAGACTTAATTTATTGGATTAAGGCAGCTCAGAAAGACGATGGTGAGATTTGGGCTATCATTCAGAATCTTGATCGGCAGACGTAATTTTATGTAGACGAAGAAGGCATCGTATGGCAATGAACTAAGTTATGTGTTCTGGATGATCAGGAACTCAAGCCTTATTGACAGAAGCTCACATCTCTCCATTCTCCATTCATCCAGGTTCCACCAAGATGTATCATGACATCAAGCAACATTTTTGGTGGAGTGACATGAAGCAGGATGTTGCTACTTTCGTATCCAAGTGTCTAACCTGCCAGCAGGTTAAGATTAAGCATCAGCGGGCTAGTGGTTTATTGCAACCGCTAGAAATTCCAGCGTGGAAGTGGGACAAAATCTTCATAGATTTCGTCACTGGACTTCTGCTTACTCAGAGCAAACATGATGTTATATGGTCATAGTTGATCGACTAACCAAGTCAGTTCATTTTCTTCCAATTCGTAAAGACTTTTCAGTTAGCCAATTGGCAAATATATTTCTCAAAGATATCATACGACTACATGGAACTCCTTCAGACATCATATAAGACCGAGATCCTCGTTTCACGTCAAATTTTGGAAAGGTATGCAGAAAGCTTGGGGTATTAAACTTAAGCTTAACACTGCCTTTCATCCTCAGACCGATGGTCAATCGGAGCATACTATTCAGACTCTAGAAGACATGTTGTGGGCTTGTGCATTGGAATGGTCAGGAAGTTGGGACAATTACATTAGCTTAGTTGAGTTTGCCTACAACAACAGTTGGCATGCAAGTGTTAAGTGTGCACCGTTTGAGATGCTTTATGGCAGAAAGTGTCATGCTCCAATCTGTTGGGATCAAGTTGGAGAACGAATTCTTGTGTAAGAACTCGTATTTTTCCCGGTATTATTTTATTCTTTTACTCGTGCTTTTTGAATTTTCCAATGTATTATATTTTCTTGAATTCTTTATACTAAATCCTGAGATCATTGATAATACTTTATTTGGAATTATAAAACTTTTATTATATTTTCCAATATTTATTTAAATCAAGGTTTGTTAGCCTCAAAATATTGAGTCAAACAAGAATGTTCGGTCATAGGTTTCTATTGTAATATTTATTAGAACGTTGTAATAAGTAGGTATTTAGTCGTGATTCACGGGCTTGGATTTAAACTAATTAAAGTCCAAAAGACAAGCCCGGCCCAATATATAGTCCATTAAAGCCCGCATGTGGGTGGACTATATATACTACCCTCCTAGCATGTTAGGAGGGTGGATGGTCATTTGTAACAACTTCTTTTCTTAATCTAATCTCACCAAGTTAATCATCTCCTCTCTACTTTCTCTCACTACTTTCTCTCTCTAGGAATTCATCTCTTCTTCATCTATTTTCTTTCTTTATTCATTGCTTAATCATCACAAATATAAAGGGACAACATTTGGTATCAATCGCCATGGGGTAGTTTTGTGATTTGTTGTTGATTTTACTTGGTTCGTGTGATTTTCTTTCATAATCATCTCGAATTCAAAGTTTTTTTGTGTTTTCCGTGCTTTACTTCTTCATCTACATCTTATACATAGTTGTAGTAGTGATTTGGTACATTTACTTTGGCTAAAAACACAAAATTTTTGGGTTTTTTGATCATTTTTTGGCTTAAAATCACGTATTGGTTGAGTTTTGTCCGAGAAAAGGGGGATACATTCCGATTGGTGTAATCGGAAAAGGGTTTATAGATTCCGATTGGGATTCCGATCAACATTCCGATTGGACTTCCAACATTCCGATTGGACTTCGTACATTCCGATTGGACTTCGAATATTCCGACTGGACTTTAGATATTCCGATTTGGTATTCCGATTTGTCATTCCGATCATACATTCCGATCATCCATTCTGATCATACATTCCGATCATACATTCCGATCAGACATTCCGATCATACATTCCGATCATACATTCCGATTGGACATTCTGATTAGTCATTCCGATCATACATTCCGATTGGACATTCCAACGAAGTGATTCCGATGACATGTTTTTGCTAATTTTTGTTTGAGTATTTTTTAGACTTAGCCACCATCTAGACTAGTTTCGGAATATCGTTTCCACGAAGATCAAAAAAAAAAAATAAAAAAAAAAAGAGTTAAAAAATTTTCGTCAAGTAAATTCAAATTTTTTCCATACTAGTTTTAGGACATTTCTAGCTCGATTTCAAATTTTGGCGATTACAAAATTTTTGGACTACCGTTTTTGTCGGACTGGAGAATTTATTGTCGGCCTGGAGAAAAATTGCAATTTTCAGAATTTAAACCACAACAACAATCACAACAAATCTACTTAAGATCCATATTCACTTCATCATTTCAGAGAATATTGAGATGGATTCTACTGCCGAATATCGTGTGACGAACAACAACATAATGGTGGCGGGTAACAAAGAGAGACCACCAATGCTTGTATCTGGTAGGTATGCTCAATGGCAATCACGTTTCATACGATATCTTGATACAAGACCTAATGGTGATGCCTTGAGGAAATGTATTACTCATGGACCATATATATTTAAGAAGATCTCAGTTCCTCCAAGAGCAGCCACAGATACTACTGATCCAATACCTGCAAGTGAACGTGATGAAACAAGAGCTGATCTCACACCTGAAAATTGTGCTTGGCATGATGCGGAGAAGGAAGACATCTATATGGTTTTAAGTGGGATTGGAGATGATATTTACTCCACGGTTGATGCATGCCCGACAGCACATGAAATGTGGACTGCTATTGAACGCTTGCAACAAGGAGAATCACTCAACAAACAAGATGTCAAAACAAACTTGTTTTGGAATTTTGGCAAGTTTACTTCAAGGGATGGAGAATCAATTGACTCTTACTACTCCAGGTTTTATAAGATGATGAATGACATGACAAGAAATAACCTGCAAGTCTCCACCATGCAAGTCAATGTCCAATTTCTTCAACAACTTCAACCCGAGTGGACACGATTTGTCACTTTGGTGAAACAACAAGAAAAGTTAGACGAGGTCTAATATCATCGACTTTTTGACATCTTGAAGCAATTTCAGAATGAAGCAAATGAGATTCGAACTGAACGTGTTGCCAAGACGGCTAATCCACTTGCTTTACTAACTACCACTCAACATGTTCAAGATCCTCACTCTCGTGTTCCTAAGCCATACTCCAATACATCCTCTTCACCACGATATTCCATATCATCTAAGTCCTCATCTTCAACAAAATCTCGAGGTAAAGCGCCAAGAGCACCATCACCACCATCTGATTCCTCATCTGAAGAAGATAGTGATGAAGACCAAGCTCAAAAGAACCGAGAGATGAAACAACAAATTGCTTACATAATGAAGACTTACAAGAAAATCTATAAACCCACCAACAACAATCTTCGCACATCATCCAACACAAAGAACCGATATGTTGAGAGTCCTCCAAGGTATGACACACGTCGACGTGGTGAAAGTCCTTCTAGGTATGATCGACATAATCCAATACATGTTGAGGGTTCTGCAAGATATGATCGACAAACTGCCAAGTATGATGCTCAGAGGATTGCTGCTGCTACTGGGAATAGGGAAACGGTTGGAAGTCAAGTGGTTCAGCAGAGTGGGATTCAATGTTTTAATTGCCAAGGTTATGGGCATATGGCAAAGGAATGCAGGAAGCCGAAAAGGGTTAGAGACTCCAGCTATCACAAGGAAAAGATGTTGCTATGCAAAAATATGGAAGCAGGGGTTAAATTGTCAGCTGAGGAAGGAGCCATGCTTGATGATACTGATGATGAAGATTCTGATCAAGAGCTTGATGCACATTACTCGTACATGGCAAAGGTTGAAGAAGTTCTCAAAGTCACTGAAGATGACAATGGTCCTATCTTTGACACTGAGCCAATCGATAAGGTACACACTACTGATGAATATAATGTGTTTGGTGATATTCCTGAGCATAGTGATCTACCCAATGCCATTAATGACACGTGTATAATGGAAACGGTTGATAGCAATACCACACCCGATTCATCAGACATGTGCAATAATGAGTCTGAGGATGATCAACATGCAAATGAATATGATGAAGAGGAACGTGTTGCGCTTGCTAATTTAATTGCTACTTTACAAAAAGATGTCACTGAAAATAAAAAGAGTCAAAAGCAATTAAAGAAGGCAAACACTACGCTCACTCAAAGTTTTGAAGAATGTAAAGCTGCTCTTATCAAATCTACTGAGATGACTGAAAGCTATAGAGATGAGCTCCTTCAGAAAACCAAAGAGCTTGAGGGGTACAAGGGAAGTGCGTTAAAAAGTCAAAAGGACGATTTTGAAAACAAATATAATACAACTCCTGAGTTATTAGCTAAAGAGAAGCGTCAATATAATGTTTTCTTAATGGATGAACGTCAAAAAACGTACCTTGCCAATACCAAAGTTAATGAACTTGAACAAAAGCTCTCTATGACCACCACTGATTCTGCTAAAATTCTAGAGGATAAGAAACAAGAGGTAGATGCGTTAAAACAAGACTTCAAAAGTAGATATGATAAAGAAACCGAAAAAGTTACGAAACTAGAAGCACAAGTCGACTTTTTGAAGAACGTTGTTTATAAAACGCATGATTCTATTCAATCCGTAAGAATGCTAGCACCTCCATCGATGTTTAAGGGTCAAGCTAGCTTTGCAAGTCCTGAGTACCTTGCCAAAGCTCAAGCTGCGAACCCGTGTCTTTATCTTGATGAGACTGAAAGGACTGATCTTGATTGCATGCCTGTTAGTGCCGATAGTGAAGAGACTGCCCTTTGGGACGATGATAGTCAACCACTTATTAATAAGGAGTTTGTGAAACCATATAATTATGCTTATGAGAATAGTCTTTATGGCCTGTTCAACAAACAAACTCAGAAAACTCGTGAGGAAGTGTTCCTAGAATGCAAACAAAAGAGAATTCAATGGAAGAAAGCATTTGCCCCTAAGAAATCTAATGTTTACAAATACATAAACTACCTCCCTCTAGATGAATCTAAAAGCAAGAGTAGGAAAACATTAGGTATTCTTAAACACCACATAGATAATGTTAAATCTATTGTTGAAAGAGACTGGGCAAAACGTGAAAATGCTGAGTGGACACGTCCGATTCCTCAAGATATTACCTTGCTTGTCAAAGAACTCTTAATTCCAAACACGGCGTTGATTAAAGAAACTGTTCTTCAACTTGAAGAGTTCATTCGGACTGAAATGTTTGATGATTTAAAATATGTTGAATCTATTGAGAAACACATTGATGATCTTCAAATGGAGAAGTCTGATTTCTCAGATGAATATGATTTACTCTTGCAAGAATACGTTTCTAAAGATGTTATGTGTGCTTATTTTACATCTTGTGCTGATATTGATGAATATTCTGAAGTTGCATGCCAATATCTTGATAAGATCAAAGAATGTGAACGTCTTGAAATTGAGCTTTCGAAACGTAAAGAAAATGTTGACAAAAAGGCTTTTGAGTTACTTCAACACAAAACTGATTTCCTTCAAAAACATTGTCATTCACTTGAACTTGCTTTGCAAAAAGATGTTGGTCGTTTTCCACATGATAATAAATTGCAAGAAAAACTTTCGCAAACATTTCGAGAAATGAATGAACAGAATTTGGAAATTAAAGGGTTGAAAGCTCAATTACAAGACAGGGACAGAGCGATAGCTGAGTTGCAGAAACTCATTGCTAAAATGGGTGGGAAAATTGTGGAACCTAGCATTAAGAAAAATGTGGTTAGACAACCCAATGCCTCTAAAGAGAATAGATCCTCTATCTTGGGAAAACCATCTGCTTTATCTAATTCCTCGTTTGCAAAACCTGTGTTTGCCCCCAAGATGGATGGAAAGGAAAGGTTACCACAAGCTCAACCCATAAGGAATCCTGTAGCACCAAGCGTTAAGCACAATAATGTGATTGAACCAGAGATGTATAGAATGCCCACTAAGCCCACAAACAAAGATACTCACTCGCCTCAGACTTCTAGAAACACTAATATTCGTGTGTCTTCTACTACAGGAATAGTCTCCACTACTAGTGTTAGCCGGCCTCAGCTTAAGAGCACTCAAGAGAATGATAAGGTCTGGAAACACAAGAATCAAGGGAAGATGAAGCAAGTAGAAGAACACCCTAGGAATTTGAATGTTTTTAAGAATAAAAAGTCTGTTATCGCATGTAATGACGATCTGAATGCTGTGAATGATTTGAATGCTATGAATGTGAAATTTGTTTGTGTCAAATGTGGCAAGTGTGCTAATGCTAATCATTCTATGTGTGCTATAAATAAAGTCAAAGGCGTAGATACTAGAACTAAGAAGCAAGTTGCAATGCCTATTAGAGCTAGTAAACCCAAACGCAAAGTGAACCATTCTGGTGCAACCCCCACTAAGAAAAGTAATGCATCAGACTCCACCACTAAGAATCCTAGAAGCAAAATTAAGGAATTATATGAGTCTACCAGTAAGTCTTGGAAATGGTGGTTTGCTAATCAATGTCCTCCCGGATATAAATGGATGCCTAAAGTTAGGACAGAAAATGTGAAAACGAGTGTTAGTTTGCCTTTAAATGTTGATAAGGACACTAATGATTCTACTATCACAACTACTGTGGTATCCAATTTAGCAAATGCTCCATCGTGTTCTAACTCTTCTGCAGGTGATACAAATAATTCTCTTCATAATGGACTCCGGATGCACGAAGCACATGACGGGGAATATCAAGCTTCTAATTAACTTCGTGGAGAAGTTACTGGGTACGGTCCGATTCGGAAATGATCAATTTGCACCGATCCTAGGATATGGAGATTTGGTTCAGGGGAATATCACGATTAAAAGGGTATTGTAACACCCCATTTTGATAAATGGAATGTCACGCGTGATTATGGCGTGTCATCAAAGCATGCAAGGTGATATGCAGTAAAACATACATGACCATAGGGAAAACCGGAATCAAACATCGGTTCCCAAACATAAGCCCAAAACATAAATAAAGGAAATGAACTGAATAAAGACTAAACAAGCATAACTATATGAAGGCAAAAAGGAAAAGAAGTCTCTGGCAGCTTCCATCCTATGTGCGTCCTCCAAATGCTCGAGTCTTGGGTACCTGCCGTTTTGGGACATGGAAAGGAAAGTAACGGCTGAGCAAGACGCTCAGTGCACGGATGTACAATAAAGCATGATATAGGATAGACATGTAACATATAACAGCGGAAGACTAAGTGCTGAGTAAACTGGTTAAGTATCATGAAAACTGGTTTTATAGTTTGAAAAGCCTTATGTTTAACCTGTGAAAACTGTTTTAACATATAAATACCATAGCCCATATAGGTCATGAAAAGGTCACGTGCATGAATACTTGGAGGGGTGACCTCATCATGCTGATTAGAGGGGATGCCTCTAATCAATATACTGATTTGGGTAGGAGGGATCAGCTCCTTGTGAAGGGTGCAAGGCACACACCACATTCACCATGATAAACTGAATAAAACATGTAACTAGGATGCACCCATACGCCCCGACTGATATAATAATATGGCCAAACTGAAAAGGGACGCCACGAGCAATCACTCCGCCGTGGGGAAGTCATAACATCGGTGCCTCCAATGCTATGGTTATGGTACCTCCATAACTAGGTGAAACTGGTCATGCTTGTATATGGCTATAGTTTATGCTAAATTAACATAAGCAGTTCAAAACAATAAAACAATGCTGGGGAAAACAGTTGGCTGCATACGGGGAAATCCTAATAAGGAAGGAATGTCCATACTGAAAGGACGGGAATCCGTACCTCAAGTCCAGTGAAATGAACGGAAGAAAGACTCCTACTTCTGGATCACTAATGCTACATGAATACACACGTGTATAAGTATCGATTCATTGATTACGTACTGGGTTCTGTGTCTTGTTATAGCTGATTTGGTATGTTTTAGGTCATGATTCACTGTTTAAAGCCTTAAACTGTGTTTATCTTGTATTCTGATTAATCTGGTTAAGTATTACTGGTGATTCATGTATTATTATACTTACTGTGTAATAATAAGTAACTTTCCAAAAATAGCAGGTTTCCAAAAATAGAATGTTTCCAAAAATAGAAAGTTTCCAAAAATAGAAAGTTTCCAAAAATAGAAAGTTTCCAAAAATAGAAAGTTTCCAAAAATAGAAAGTTTCCAAAAATAGAAAGTTTCCAAAAATAGAAAGTTTCCAAAAATAGAAAGTTTCCAAAAATAGAATTTACTGCCTAAAATAGATTAGTTTCTAAAAATAGAATTTACTGCCTAAAATAGATTAGTTTCTAAAAATAGAAAGTTTCCAAAAATAGATCAGCTGCCTCAATTAAATAAGTTTCCATATATAGAAAGTTTCCATGATTAAATTAGCTGCCTGAAATAGATTGATTTCCATATATAGAAGGTTTCCATAATTAGATTAGTTGCCTTATTTAATTAAGTTTCTATAAATAGAAGTTTCCATAATTAGAATTAAGCTGATTACATAAGCTAACATATAAGTCTAAGTGTTTAAGCTTATTTCTTAAGTCATATGATATAGTGTATAGTTTAATTATTATTTCATGTATTTTAATTAAACTATAGGTTAAGCATTTTAATTAAAGTGTAACATGTATTAATTAAAATGAAATGAAAATACTTAGGTTAAAACGTGTATTATTATTAATAATAATATAACCTAAGTCATGTCTAAATTAATTAATTATAGGCATGTTTTAATAATTAATTAATTATAACTTATAACATAAAATAGTTAGGTTAAATTAATGTCATGATAAACTAATAATTAAAATAACCTAAGTCATGATTTAATTAATATTTCATGTTATTAATTAATTATATCCTAAGTTCATGATTCATAAATATTACATGTAACATAGATCATGATTTTAACCAACGAACCATGAATCGGGTATGAATTCGACACCGTACCCCGGGCCAAACCCGGGGCACACGTGTCCCCTTGCTGCCGTGGGTCCCACATGAGCCAACCAAGACCAATTTTGGTCTTGGTGGTGGCGGCAATAGCAAACCAAACCCCCCTCGGGTTTGTTTTGCTAGGCGGCTAGAAACAAACACCCCTTTAAATCATTCCTTGATTTTATTTAATACCAAAACATGTTAGATCAATGATTAATTATCTTGTTTTCATAAGAAAAATGATAACATGTTCATGAAAATAATCAAAGATTAAAAGAATTAAAAAGAATTAAAAAGAAGGGTTAGAAAGGTATACCACTATGTAGCTTGGAAAAAGGATGAACAAACACGTATTCTAACACTTGTTTTTAAGATCAAAATCAAACAAACACCCTCTAGTGGTGGTGTTTAGGTGGCGGCACAAAGGAGGCAAAAAGGAGAGGAGAAAACTCTTTTTAGGGTTTTGATGTTTATTTCTTGAAAATGGAAAATGAAAACATGTTTTTACTTTTACCCCCCTTAACTTGTAAAGTCCATGGGCTAAGCCCATTTCATGCATGTGTGCCGTGGTATGGGGGCCCCACATGGGGTACCCGTACCTTTCTCGTGTCCCGATGTTTCGTGTTCGTTCGTGGTTAAACGTGCTCGTGTTTAACGTGTTTCTGTTTCTTTTAACGTGCCGTTTATCGTAAACTCCATGCTCGTGAATATATTCTGAGTATTTACGTAATTATTATAGTTAGTATTTTAAATGGTGTTCATGATTTAATTATGTTCACGTGATATATTTATTAACTGTTTATCATGAGTTCGTACGTAATCGATACTTGTCATGTCATACACGTATGCACTTGCTTGATTATTAGCACATGAATGTGATCAATACTGAATAAGGTAAGTTTTAATCTAGGACGTACGATCTTAAGGTTACTGTTCATGGTAAAAGCATGCGGGTTTTACAATTCTTCCCCCCTAAAAAGAATAATTCGTCCCCGAATTATAGATAAAGTAACTGGAAGCGAAACATACCCGAATCAAACTGGAAAGGTATGCGAAATAACGGAAAAGAAAGTGACATGGTAGAAGGGAACGTGGAACGTGACATGTCTTGAAAAGACATGGAACGTGACGTGACTGAAAGGACATATCTAATCGATAAGAGAAAAATGGATAAGAAGTCCGGATGAACTTGTCCGTTTTCCAAGTGGCCTCCCTCTTGGAACGGTTCCTTCAGAAAAATCTTGACACAAATGATAAATCTTGGTCCTCCTGACCTTGACTTGGAATACGAAGAAATTCTTGGTTATCAACGGAAGGTAGATCCCCTACATTCGATCAAGGAAATAAGGGTTAACGTGCAAGGGTACTGAAACGTTACGATGCAAGACCATCTGACTTAACTAATAATTAGAAACGATGAGCGAGACATAAAGAAACGTAGTACGTGAAAAATTTTGAACGTGATACGTGAAAAATTTTGAACGTGCTATGTGGAGATATGGCGAGTGTAGTATAAGTAAACATATCGTGATCCCTGATACGTGTAACCTATTTTGATCATGATATGAGAAACATGGAATGAACATGACATGTGAGACATATCGTGATCATAGAATATAATGGCGGTAACGCCAAACGCTACAAGGTGAGACGTGGAATATGACGTGAAACGTCTATCTGATGATGGAGAGT
This sequence comes from Glebionis coronaria, assembly GCA_025667525.1. Taxonomy (NCBI): domain Eukaryota; kingdom Viridiplantae; phylum Streptophyta; class Magnoliopsida; order Asterales; family Asteraceae; genus Glebionis; species Glebionis coronaria. The sequence continues at coordinate 611,403,419 of CM046878.1, read as the reverse complement.
TATACTAAACTTGGGTCTGGTCTCACAAGTTCTTGCAAACTTCCCAGAATGAGAAAAGAAATGAACGTAAAATCGTAAGCCAAAATACGATCATGAACGTGAATAGTGTCATGAACGTGAGCGCGAAAGCAAGTCGTGGAATAGAATGAAGACATGAAGTAAGTTAGGAGTACAATTACGAATCTTTGTCTGACCCGATAGCTGAGGAATTGCCAAGTGATCGGATGAGCCTTGGCTGGAACATGTTTGTTCAATCTGTTGGTTCTGGAATCCGTACGGATGTAAGGATTCTGCAGACTTGATCAAACTGTTGACAATAACCCAGATAGCATCATGCTTCTTCTGAGTTTGCTGAAATCTGTAACTAAAATCCATGGAGATCTTGTCCCTTTTCGATTCACAATTTCATATGATGAAAACATACCCGTCTGTTGGTGTCCTATCTTAGCCTGTTTGTATAACAGGTATGAAGATATGAACGTAACTGTATCCTGCTTCGTAGAAACTTGATACATGGAAGGTTGCGAAACTCTGAGTCTCTGAATCTAGACTTCTCCTAGCGTAGGATTTTATAGAACACCTAATGTAGTGTCGGGTTCTCTTCTTTACTCATAAGCTGAGTCATGGTAAGATTAACCGTAGAATGCCATGTGATTCAGCGTGTCACTGAAATCAAACAGAATTGATATCGGAAAGAATTCCAGGGTAAAATTTCTCTTGTCATAGAATTTGCAACGTAGTGCAGATATGGTCTTCCTGTTCTTCTCTAGGCTTAGAGGAAATCAAGTTATCCTCAATGAAAACGCTGATGAATTTGTTTAGGAGTTCATGGAAACTCAATTTATTAAGTTCATAATGCGGTTGGAGCATTGATGAGACTAATTCAAAATCATAAATCTGGCATGACCGAGTCGTGCACGAATAGCAGTCATGGACATGTCCTGCTTTTTCACTCGTCACTGTTGGCAGCATGATTGTGAGTTCGATCTTGGAAAAGTGATTAACACTATACTGTTGATTGGACATGTCGTCAATACGTGGAGGAGAATAACGGTCATAAATGGTGATTTGTTTAAGTCAACGGTAGTCGACACATAATCTCATGGTACCATCCTTCTCCTTGAAGGTTCTTCTGGAGTATAAGGAACAATTTTGGAATAGTCCGTTGGTTATGCGTAAAAGGACCTTAGTAGTCGTGTGTTACTAACAGCTAGAAAATTTTAGCAATATGGCTAATAAAGCACGTGCTTGAAAAGCATAGATAACTTGTACAGATTTTCCTGATGGAAAATCAAGCTGAAAGTATTCAGGAGCCTGAACATTACTGTACATAATTATGAATCATAGCATGGTGTGGTGTTCATAGTACATAATTAGGATAAAATTTATCTCGTGTCTGTCCGAGGAAAATGCGTTAGCAGCTTGGATCTCATCATTAAACTGAAGGAAAACCTTCGTATGCGTGGGAATACGAAAGGCGTCCTTCATGGTCATGAATACATGAAATATGGTGAAAGAAATGAAAGTGACATCGGCAACGTGACAGTTCTCACTGATGCGCCGATAATGGTATTGAAATTCTTGTGGCCTGATTAATACATGGCACAACAACATAGATATACCCATGGAGGGTACCCTGAATTTCTTAGAAATGTTCCATAATTAGACGTGAGTCATGTGTCTTGACTCGTGTCTTGAGAAATGTGAGCGTGACATATGCCTTGACTGGTATCTTGACATGTGTCCTCAGAAAGTATACGTGAGACATGTGTCTTGACTGATGTCTTGACATGTGTCTCGAGATGTGAAACAATTAGAACTACAAATATTAGGTTAATATGCCAGAATTGGCGGATCGGTTGGACTACTGATCATTTGTATGTCTGATCACGTCCGCGGCCAGAGCCTCGGCTGCGATTTCTAGGATATTTTCTGTCATGGTAGTGGTTACTATCGTCTTGTTTGTAGGTTCCATGACGGTCATTCTCATGACCGTGACTCATGTAACTATTTAGCTGAGTGGCTGGCTGGTACTGGTTTGCACTCATATGGCTGAAATGACAGCCGAACGACGTGTGACATGTAACTATGAATTTAGGACAATGATTGATGGGAATTGTCTGATGGTGAAGCATCTTCTCGTCCAATTGCTTTGCTCCGACGCCTTTGTCTTCGTCTTTTAGGATCTCCAGGTTGTGAACAGCATCAGCATCAGCATCTCGTAGCGTCTCCCAACATCAGCAGCGTCAACCTTCAGTAACATCTCCAAGCTATGAGCGGCATCGACAATCTTGTAGAATATCAGCAAGTGAACCTACGCCTGACATGATTTAGAATCGACTAGCGAATACTCGTGAAGTATTGCAAGTGGAATACACATGGATTAAGGTACATGTAATACACATGAAATACGGTACGTGGAGTACACATGGAATACACATGAAATGATCGGTATGGGGTCGGTCATTTATCATGATTTAAGGGAAGTATAACGGTTGAACAGTTAGAAAAACCATCATGATAACCTGGCAGTATTAGCATAGACATCATTCTGGTTGCATAGAGAAACGCTAAAGTGTGGCTACACAAAATTCAACGATGATTTGCCTGACAGCATGATCAATGGAAACCAACCATGACTATCATGAAAGCATGATTCAAGAAATCTAACAATGTCTTGCAGGACAACGTAAATAACAAAAGAGGCGTGAAACATAATCAACATGAAGACGGAATTATCATGAGGAAACATGAAACCATCTATTACTAAAAAGTGTATAACATAATCAGCATGAAATTGAAGTTAACCATGATAGTATGAAAACATACTTGACATAAAAACATAATAACCTATGAGGGGACATGAAAAAAAATTTATGCCAATTTAAATCATGAGAAAAATTTTATGCATGAAAAACAGTGCATGAATGCGTAATGTAGTTTATAAAACCTTTATATGTGCGAGGGAACGCCTATGGGTCGGTTCCCAAAACAAAAGACATGGCGAGGGGACGCCTATGGGTCGGTCCCAAAGTTAAAAGTTTCGATAAAAGCACATGCGACTAAATAGGGCCAGTCCTGTACCAACCATTACTTAGTCAAAATTCCTGCAACAGATGACATATGATATAAATGCATGAATGCATGGAACATAATAATTAAAAGTCATTGTCAAAACTTAACAGAAAAAATTTTATGTGAAAATTATGAACTACTGGGGTTCAGTTCACATAATCACAGTTCACTAGGAACATCATGCATAGACACTGACACATAACTAAGTATGGATGACGGTTGTTCATTCCATATTAGTAAGACGATACAGGTGAAAACATCATGGTGAAAACAACAAGGTGCTGAAAACGTCATGGCTAAAACAAAAAGGTGCTGAAAACGTAATGGTTGAAACAACAACGCGCTGAAATATCAATACGTGGAATAACAAACGTTGGCTTAGGAAGCTCCTGGTGACTACCCACTAGTCACAGGTCGAGTTTTAGAGCCTACAGGTCGAAGCCTTGGCTCTGATACCATAATTGTAACACCCCATTTTGATAAATGGAATGTCACGCGTGATTATGGCGTGTCATCAAAGCATGCAAGGTGATATGCAGTAAAACATACATGACCATAGGGAAAACCGGAATCAAACATCGGTTCCCAAACATAAGCCCAAAACATAAATAAAGGAAATGAACTGAATAAAGACTAAACAAGCATAACTATATGAAGGCAAAAAGGAAAAGAAGTCTCTGGCAGCTTCCATCCTATGTGCGTCCTCCAAATGCTCGAGCAAGACGCTCAGTGCACGGATGTACAATAAAGCATGATATAGGATAGACATGTAACATATAACAGCGGAAGACTAAGTGCTGAGTAAACTGGTTAAGTATCATGAAAACTGGTTTTATAGTTTGAAAAGCCTTATGTTTAACCTGTGAAAACTGTTTTAACATATAAATACCATAGCCCATATAGGTCATGAAAAGGTCACGTGCATGAATACTTGGAGGGGTGACCTCATCATGCTGATTAGAGGGGATGCCTCTAATCAATATACTGATTTGGGTAGGAGGGATCAGCTCCTTGTGAAGGGTGCAAGGCACACACCACATTCACCATGATAAACTGAATAAAACATGTAACTAGGATGCACCCATACGCCCCGACTGATATAATAATATGGCCAAACTGAAAAGGGACGCCACGAGCAATCACTCCGCCGTGGGGAAGTCATAACATCGGTGCCTCCAATGCTATGGTTATGGTACCTCCATAACTAGGTGAAACTGGTCATGCTTGTATATGGCTATAGTTTATGCTAAATTAACATAAGCAGTTCAAAACAATAAAACAATGATGGGGAAAACAGTTGGCTGCATACGGGGAAATCCTAATAAGGAAGGAATGTCCATACTGAAAGGACGGGAATCCGTACCTCAAGTCCAGTGAAATGAACGGAAGAAAGACTCCTACTTCTGGATCACTAATGCTACATGAATACACACGTGTATAAGTATCGATTCATTGATTACGTACTGGGTTCTGTGTCTTGTTATAGCTGATTTGGTATGTTTTAGGTCATGATTCACTGTTTAAAGCCTTAAACTGTGTTTATCTTGTATTCTGATTAATCTGGTTAAGTATTACTGGTGATTCATGTATTATTATACTTACTGTGTAATAATAAGTAACTTTCCAAAAATAGCAGGTTTCCAAAAATAGAATGTTTCCAAAAATAGAAAGTTTCCAAAAATAGAAAGTTTCCAAAAATAGAAAGTTTCCAAAAATAGAAAGTTTCCAAAAATAGAAAGTTTCCAAAAATAGAAAGTTTCCAAAAATAGAAAGTTTCCAAAAATAGAATTTACTGCCTAAAATAGATTAGTTTCTAAAAATAGAATTTACTGCCTAAAATAGATTAGTTTCTAAAAATAGAAAGTTTCCAAAAATAGATCAACTGCCTCAATTAAATAAGTTTCCATATATAGAAAGTTTCCATGATTAAATTAGCTGCCTGAAATAGATTGATTTCCATATATAGAAGGTTTCCATAATTAGATTAGTTGCCTTATTTAATTAAGTTTCTATAAATAGAAGTTTCCATAATTAGAATTAAGCTGATTACATAAGCTAACATATAAGTCTAAGTGTTTAAGCTTATTTCTTAAGTCATATGATATAGTGTATAGTTTAATTATTATTTCATGTATTTTAATTAAACTATAGGTTAAGCATTTTAATTAAAGTGTAACATGTATTAATTAAAATGAAATGAAAATACTTAGGTTAAAACGTGTATTATTATTAATAATAATATAACCTAAGTCATGTCTAAATTAATTAATTATAGGCATGTTTTAATAATTAATTAATTATAACTTATAACATAAAATAGTTAGGTTAAATTAATGTCATGATAAACTAATAATTAAAATAACCTAAGTCATGATTTAATTAATATTTCATGTTATTAATTAATTATATCCTAAGTTCATGATTCATAAAAATTACATGTAACATAGATCATGATTTTAACCAACGAACCATGAATCGGGTATGAATTCGACACCGTACCCCGGGCCAAACCCGGGGCACACGTGTCCCCTTGCTGCCGTGGGTCCCACATGAGCCAACCAAGACCAATTGTGGTCTTGGTGGTGGCGGCAATAACAAACCAAACCCCCCTCGGGTTTGTTTTGCTAGGCGGCTAGAAACAAACACCCCTTTAAATCATTCCTTGATTTTATTTAATACCAAAACATGTTAGATCAATGATTAATTATCTTGTTTTCATAAGAAAAATGATAACATGTTCATGAAAATAATCAAAGATTAAAAGAATTAAAAAGAATTAAAAAGAAGGGTTAGAAAGGTATACCACTATGTAGCTTGGAAAAAGGATGAACAAACACGTATTCTAACACTTGTTTTTAAGATCAAAATCAAACAAACACCCTCTAGTGGTGGTGTTTAGGTGGCGGCACAAAGGAGGCAAAAAGGAGAGGAGAAAACTCTTTTTAGGGTTTTGATGTTTATTTCTTGAAAATGGAAAATGAAAACATGTTTTTACTTTTACCCCCCTTAACTTGTAAAGTCCATGGGCTAAGCCCATTTCATGCATGTGTGCCGTGGTATGGGGGCCCCACATGGGGTACCCGTACCTTTCTCGTGTCCCGATGTTTCGTGTTCGTTCGTGGTTAAACGTGCTCGTGTTTAACGTGTTTCTGTTTCTTTTAACGTGTCGTTTATCGTAAACTCCATGCTCGTGAATATATTCTGAGTATTTACGTAATTATTATAGTTAGTATTTTAAATGGTGTTCATGATTTAATTATGTTCACGTGATATATTTATTAACTGTTTATCATGAGTTCGTACGTAATCGATACTTGTCATGTCATACACGTATGCACTTGCTTGATTATTAGCACATGAATGTGATCAATACTGAATAAGGTAAGTTTTAATCTAGGACGTACGATCTTAAGGTTACTGTTCATGGTAAAAGCATGCGGGTTTTACAGGTATACTACGTCGAAGGGCTCAATCACAATCTTTTCTCGGTTGGTCAATTCTGTGATGCGGATTTGGAAGTTGCTTTCAGAAAGAAGACATGTTTTGTTCGTGATTATGATGGGAATGACTTACTTACCGGTACACGGGGTACTGATCTTTATACAATTTCACTTCAAGACACAACTTCATCAACTCCAATTTGCTTCATGGCTAAAGCTTCAACGACTCAGGCATGGTTATGGCATCAACGTCTTTCTCATCTCAACTTTGATACCATTAACTTGCTTTCCAAGAAAGATATTGTGAGAGGCCTTCCAAGTTTGAAATTCATCAAAGATCATCTTTGTTCTTCTTGTGAACTTTGTAAAGCTAAACGAAGTAGCTTCAAAACAAATACCACACCAAGCTCTAAAGGACGGTTAGATCTTCTTCACATGGATCTGTGTGGTCCCATGCGTGTTCAGAGTATCAATGGAAAGAAATATATTCTGGTAATTGTCGATGATTACTCAAGGTACACATGGACTCACTTCTTGAGGTCCAAGGATGAAACACCTGAAGTTCTCATCAGCTTTCTTAAACTGATACAACGTGGTCTTCAAGCTCAAGTTAAAGTGGTTCGTACTGACAGAGGTACAGAATTTTTGAATTCAAATCTGAGAAAGTATTTTGAAGCCGAAGGGATTGAACATGAAACATCTATTGCTCGAACACCCGAACAAAACGGCGTTGTACCGTACTTTGGTTGAAGCTGCTCGAACATTATTATCCGCTTCAAAACTTCCACTATATTTTTGGGCCGAAGCCGTGTCAACCGCATGCTACACACAAAACCGATCCTTAATTATCCCAAGACACGAAAAAACACCATATCACATAATTCATGATCGAAAACCTTCACTCAAACACCTTCATATTTTTGTATGTACTTGCTACATTATTCGAGATGGTGAAAATTTGGATAAAATGAAAGAGAAAGGTGATGCATGTATTCTTGTGGGATATGCAACTCAGTCTAAGGGATATAGAGTGTTCAACAAAAGAACAAAATTTATTGTCGAGACAATTCACATCCGATTTGATGAATCTCAAGAAATGGCACTTGAACATTAAGTCCCGACCCACAACGACAAACGACTTCCGTTCACAACCGCACGGAACTCGAAACTCAAGACCACAGCAATGAACCGTCAAGTTCAACGCTGGTTCCAGAAAATGTTCCTAGAGCTGATATGACAGTCGACACGACAATTGAAGAGTTGGAAATGTTATATGGACCAATGTATGATGAATATTTCACAGGGGAGAAACAAGTTGTATCGAAGTCTTCCGCTGTCACTCATGGAATGATGATACCAATCATCGTCAACAACTGGATACAACTTCATCTACTTCAACACGGGTTGCTGCAGATTCACCTCCTCAGAATATCACGTCAACAATCGATCCTACAACATCTACAACTACTGTCATTGCTCCAGAGAACACAAATCAAGCAAACAATGCATTATCTGACGAAGACGAATTTATCAACCCATTCGGTACACTGGTACACGAAACTGGAGAGTCTTCTACTCGCCATGTTGATCCGTCAAATATGCATACTTTCTATCAGCGACATCCTTCAACACATCATTGGACCCGAGATCATCCTTTGGTTCATGTCATTGGAAACCCTTCACAGCCTGTTCGCACAAGACGACAGCTTAACACCGATGCCGATGTTTGTATGTTCGCACTCGCCGTGAGTTCAGCTGAACCGAAAAACATCAAAGAAGCATTAGCTGATCATGCTTGGATTGAATCGATGACGGATGAACTTCAACAATTTGAAAGACTTAAAGTCTGGGAACTTGTTGACAGACCATACGATGTAACACCATTAAATCTTCGATGGATCTGGAAAAACAAGATGGATGAAGAAAACACGATCATCAAGAATAAATCTAGGCTAGTGGCTAAAGGGTATGGACAGAAAGAGGGTATTGATTTTGAAGAATCATTTGCACCAGTAGCTCGAATGGAAGCGGTCAGGATTTTCCTTGCCTATGCTGCACATAAGGGATTCATTGTATATCAAATGGACGTAAAGACGGCGTTTCTTAACGGTCCTTTGAAGGAAGAAGTCTATGTCACGCAGCCGGAAGGATTCGTCGATCCTCATTATCCTGACAAGGTGTATCGTCTCCACAAAGCACTTTATGGAATCAAGCAAGCTCCAAGGGCGTGGTACGACGAGCTCTCGAAATTTCTGGTCTCCAAAGGTTTCTCAAAAGGTTCCATTGATCTAACTTTGTTCACTTATAAATATGGGGATGACATTCTGCTTGTGCAAATTTATGTTGATGACATTATTTTCGGGTCTACAAACCCAAAACTGTCAAAATGGTTTGAAAAAGTAATGCACAGCAGATTTGAAATGTCTATGATGGGCGAACTAAAATTCTTTCTAGGAATTCAAGTTCACCAATCCCCAAGTGGTATCTTTATAAACCAAGCTAAGTATTGTCAAGAGATAATCAAAAAGCATGGTATGACATCATGTGACCCCGTTGGGACACCATTATCAACCACATCCCTAGATGCTGATTTGGAGGGATTACCCATAGATCAAATGAGATATCGTTCCATGATCGGGTCCCTCATGTACTTGACAGCGAGCAGACCTGATATACATCATGCTACATGTTATTGTGCACGATATCAAGCACGACTCACTGAAAAGCACCTCAAGGAGGTTAAACGGATCTTTCGGTACCTTAAGAATACCATTCACATGGGACTCTGGTATCCGAGGGAAACAGGTTTCTTTCTAACGGCCTATTCAGATTCTGATCATGCAGGGTGTCTTGATACACGTAAAAGTACTTCTGGTGGTGCACAATTTCTAGGTCAAGACAAGCTTGTGGGATGGTCTTCCAAGAAGCAGGATTGTACGTCACTTTCATCAGCCGAAGCGGAGTATGTGTCTCTATCTGCGTGTTGTGCTCAAGTTCTTTGGATGAGAACACAACTCACGGATTATGGCTTCCATTTTGATAAAGTACCTATGTACTGTGACTCAAAGTCGGCCATAGCCATCTCCTGCAATCCGGTTCAACATTCCCGCACGAAGCAGATTGATGTCCGATATCACTTCATTAAGGAACAAGTTGAAAGAGGTATTATTGAATTATACTTTGTTGGAACTGATTACCAATTAGCTGACTTGTTTACAAAAGCTCTTTCGAAAGAGAGGTTTGCGTATCTAGTTAGGCAAATTGGTATGAGATGTTTGACTCCAGCAGAACTGGAGGTTCTGGCAAAGAAGCCTGCTTGATTCATCTATCAAACATCTACCTGTAAATATTAATCAAAAAGAAAAATACAAAAGTAAAAATCTTTGATAATCCAAAAATATTCTTCTCGACATGTCTTTCAGTATCGATAATATGGACGTACCTAGAAATGTCGCTCAATAACGACACGGGTGTGTACATAAAGCTCGAATGAAAGTTGTAAATATTTTTCAAAACATGTCATTTCTATCTTTTCAAAAGGAAATTGTCTAATTTGGACAATATTTCCAAAAACGGGTAGAGCAATCTATCTTGGGTTGAGCTTGTCACAAAACATTCAACGTTTTGAGCTCAACACTATGGCTTGTAATCACTTTTAGATTGCAACCCGGATCTAAATTCACGGGGGAGTGTACGCTTTTGTACTCTTACCCTTAGCAAAAGAAGTTAAATCTTCTTACACTTGAGTGGATTCGTCAAGACATTCAAAGACTATGAACTCAAGTTTATGCTTTAGAAAAACCTTTTCGTCAAAAAGAATTGATTTTTCAAAAAGCGTTGAACACAATTTTTTCAAGAATTTCTCAATGATATTCAAAATCTTTCAAAAAATTGTGTGTTCAACAACTCCTATCCTCAAAAGTTTAATGTGGATCAAATCCTCGTAATGACAATTCCATTGGATCAATTTTTGAGGGGGAGCAATTCAACTTCATGCAAAAGATTAACACATCTTTCTCCCGAAGATTTTCAAGACTATTTTTCAAAACATATTTTAATCAAATTTGGTATCTCTAATATCAAAAGATTTTATATATTAGAGATAGGGGGAGAAAATGTGATTAAAATGTGATCTTATATAAGACTCAAGCACGTTAACTCTTACCCACATGTGCAAAATGTTTACTTAAATTCTTTCGCATTTAAATGCACATGTGAAGGGGGAGCTTTTCTGAAACGACAAAACTAACAAGGTGTTAAATGTTTTTCAAACACTTTGTTAGAATTTAAAGTGGTTTTCATGGTTACGATCAAATACCCACAACATCTTTAATTCACGACGTTATTGGTGTAAAAAGGGTGGTTAGGTTTAAGTCCTATGATCCAACCAGAACCGGAGGGATCTTCCCAGGGACAATCCAATAGATTATTAGAAGTCCTTAGGAAAGATGGAGTAGAATGTGAACGTAGCTGAATGCCGACTAAGTATTGATGATAGCACTGGAACAATCACAACAAGGTGCTATTAATGATGTCTTGGTAAGCATTGAAGGGGTTGAAGAATGAAAAAGAAATGTAAGGATAAAGGGTCTAAAGAAAGAAGCCCTCCATACAACTTAGGCAGAAACCGGGTCAACTCATCATGAAGACAAACTCATCATGGACCCAGTGATGTGAAGCACAACCCTTTCCTAGCTACTCAGGCTTCTCTCAAAAGAAGTTTGTTTTATTGTCACGGAGATCAACACGACTTCTATTGACTTTCTCACTCCGAGATAGTTGATATTGAATAGGTGGCATCTGCTCCAGCCTCCGACCACTAAAAGTGCACAAATCGAGTCTAGAGCCAAGAGATCAATCAAATCTCGTTAGGACACACGGATGAAGATCAACAGAGTCCTACGCTATATCCTTGCGATATTGCTAGAACACTCAGAGTGATACTACTTAGTATTCACAATGATGAGTGGAAATCCTTCCAGTGTTAACATCAAACAGCACTGCGGTAGGTCATATGCAAGATTCTTTATGAATTGAACATATGTAAAACTGAAAAGCAACAGTGGTTTGATTCTGAATTGATTCAAACTCGTTTCAGGTTTCTACGCAATATCTTTATGGTCTTGCTAGAACATTCAGAGTGATATTCATTAATATTCACAGTGACGAATGGAAATCCTTCTAGCGTCAACATCAAACAGTGCTACAGTAGGTGACTTGTGAGATTCTCATGAATCAAACTTGTGTCAACTAGAAAGCAACAATGGTAAGATTCTTAATGAATCAAACTTGTTCCAGGAATTTGAATTGACGACTTTAATCAAGCGGATATTTATCCAATTGATTCACTCTTTATGTTCGCAGTCTTTCTTTGAGACGGTCGAGTAAAGAGAACGGCTAGTACTGCCGCGAAACCCTGTCAAGGAGATTCTTAATTGAATCTACCTGATCACAGGTACGATATTTAATATCGTATAACGGTCTTCACCGACCGGAGGTAAAACGCTACCGATTTAGGACGAATGTCAAAGCCATTCAGTCCGTGTCTATGTTTTGTCTCGAGAAGGTGGCGTCACGGTGTACTCAGCAAAGTCAAAGATTCACAACCACATATTCATGCCCAAAGACTTATCCAACAATTGATAGTGTGAGCATGTGGATAAAGACACAAGATCACAAGATGGCAAAGACAAATCAAGAATGATTTGAAGATCTCAAGACTTAAAGACAAAGTCGAAAGACAACGACAAAGGCTCAAAGATCACAGCATGAAGGAACAAAACTACTGTTACACGTTCAAGACTCATTTATGACGAAATTCATAAATCTCCATTGGAATCCAAATATTAAAGAGGAATGACCTCACATTGGGGGAGATTGTTAGCCTCAAAATATTGAGTCAAACAAGAATGTTCGGTCATAGGTTTCTATTGTAATATTTATTAGAACGTTGTAATAAGTAGGTATTTAGTCGTGATTCACGGGCTTGGATTTAAACTAATTAAAGTCCAAAAGACAAGCCCGGCCCAATATATAGTCCATTAAAGCCCGCATGTGGGTGGACTATATATACTACCCTCCTAGCATGTTAGGAGGGTGGATGGTCATTTGTAACAACTTCTTTTCTTAATCTAATCTCACCAAGTTAATCATCTCCTCTCTACTTTCTCTCACTACTTTCTCTCTCTAGGAATTCATCTCTTCTTCATCTATTTTTTTTCTTTATTCATTGCTTAATCATCACAAATATAAAGGGACAACAAGGTTTTTGATTTAAAATCACCCGCGTGCGTTTTACAAAGATTTTACTCAAATCAATGAACAACGAGAAATTCTAATGATCGCGATACCGACGGATGCCCGATATTTTACATTTTATTATCGATTGTTTCGATAATTAATATATTCGACAATTTCGTTTTAATTACGTGTTAAGTCGTGTCGGGAAATCTTATTATCACATTTATGATGCATTTTAACTTTTGAAAAGTATTTTTACGAAACCCGAGATCCATAAATATTTTCAAAATTTACTAATAGAATTTTCCACCCTTTAAATTATTAAATTGCTTTTAGGTCCAAAACTATTCAACAATTGCAATATCTACCCTAACACTACTATATAATCATTCTACCTAACTTTCACTTCATTTTCACCATCATAAAACACACACACTCAAAATTTACTCCCTCTTTTTCTTCTCTCTAAAGATTTCTCCACCCCTAAGCCCCCAAAACCATCTCAAATCTTAATTTGTAGTTTGAATCCTTTAAAACCAAAACAAGACCCATCTCTAAAATCAAAAGGTGATTATGTTGATACAAAAAACATGCACATGCATCAAGTTTTCTAGTTTTTATGATTTTTATGGTTGGAATGGGTTTGATCATCATGCATGTGATGATCATGCTATGATCTTTATGTTTTGATGTTAAAAAGGTTTTATTTGATCTTTGTTTTTTGTTAAATTTGACATGCAAGTGTTTTAGGAGTGTTTGGTTTATGGGTATGATAGTAGAGTAATTTCAGAGGTATGGAATTGTTTAGAATGAGTTGAAAATTTGATTTGGTATGATTTTTAAAGAGGTGGTTTTGGACAGCAGGTTTAGAGCAGATTTTCGTGGGTTCAAGTTTGGATATTGTAACACCCCCAAATTTTCAACGCAACGGAATACAACATTGGGGTGCTGCTTCATAATACAAGATCACGAGTCACAGTAAACGTATTTTAAAAGAAACGTTTACCAACGATGATTTCATCGAAAGATCAGAGTTACAAGGTCCCAATAAATTAAGAAAACTTATTTTCAAATAAGTTGCAATATACAATTTTTAATCTTTTTAAATTAAAAGATTTTTATCCAATGTACAAAGTTCACCAAGTCCACTTCCTTCGATATCCGCATCCAATCCTATCCAAGCATGCCAATATGAACCTGAGATAAACATGCTCAAAAGTCAACAAAAATGCTGAGTGAATCCATAGAGTTTATCAATAATAACTTTGAACACAAGCTTAATAAACATTTTATTCATAGAACAATCAAACGATGCTAGAGCCACGAACTGAACCTTAACCGTGTGCTCAACCTAGAGTAAGACACTCCTAATACTAGATACAATATATCCTCGTATGCTCCTCACAAGAAACATACTCCAGACAGGTCGTTAGGCCAAAATAGATCTATTATCATTGTACTAGCGTTTACCGGTTATTGGTAATTAACGGTCCATGAAGGAAAGGCCACAATATAACACTCATAGCAACGTTCACATAAGAAAACTATTTGTGTTCGATTTTCTAAAACAAGCATGAATCCCCCTCGCGGGTTTGTAAAACATAAAAGGATTTAAATGCGAGGCTATGAACTCACCTTAAGCCACAAGAGTAATGAAGTAGAATTACTGAAGTTATATCAATGATGGCATGAAACAACGGTCGCCTAGTATCACCTAGAAGAAACGATGCCTTAATATATAGAAATAAAACACACACGACAAAAACAAACGAAAGATGCAAGAAGAATCAATGTTCGTGATATGGCGTTCTAAGTACTTTCTAAACCAAGTTAAATTCTACCAAACACCCCTTTAGGACCTGATATAAATTGATTACATCCTCATCTATCTATAAGTCTTAACCAAATCATTTACATATCATTTACGTTATTTAACTCCTTTTAAAACAACATGCCTTTGTCAAAATTCTGCCCATACCTTGAATTAATGAAATCATATCTCAACATCCATAATAGGTATGAACATGAGGTTTTCGCCTCAAACTAGATATAACTCCTTAATTTACCGATATTACAAGAAAAATAACCAAAAGTGTTCGCAGCCTAGGTGAAATTACCATTTTACTCTCAAGTGTCAAATCTGATTATTTAAACCATTTTTACGTCTAACCGTTTTTAGTGTAATTCTCAAACCATAACTCCTTTTGATTCGAAACGAAAGCTCAAATACAATTTTGTCTAATTACTACATATAGGACTCATGAAATATGTTACTCACTTTGAAAATACCTGGGCATAATTCTATTTGAAAATCTAGACACCATTTTTAGTTCTTTAAGCCATTTTAGTCATAATTCCATCATCCGGAAGTATTACGGGTCTATCCAATGAACCACATGGTCCTAATACATTGTAACATTAAAAAATGTAAATACCCAGTAGTGCTCAATGTAAAAATAATTCGTTTAAGGCCAAATAATATGCTTAGTAAATTCTGAGTTCGTTTTTAAGACTAGCTTACTAATTTAGACGTATCTCACTCGTCCGGAAAAGATACTGCTCCATCTAATTCACCAAATGGATATGAGATTATAAACTATAAATTTATATAAAAATACTGTAGGCTTCAAGACAAAATATTAACCAAAGTGCTGAACTATCTGCACAATACTATAAAAATACTCAATAAAACTAGTAAAACCGTTTTGATCATAACTTGGTCTTTCGGATGAGTTACGGAACCATCCAACTCACCACTTATAGCTTAGTTTGCTCTCTATCCAACCAAGTCATAAAATCACAGACCCGAAGTCAAAATAATTCGGAATACAACAGACCACCTGCTGTCCTAATTTTATTAATCCAAACATCACTTTAAATCCAATCTATCATATCCCAATATCAATTTCAAACTAAGACCTAATTCTATATCACTTTCATGATCATATAAATGCATGCATTCATCAATAATCTCATAAATAAAAATAAGAAGTAATCAGTTAAGATAAAAAGTAATTAAACATGGATTAGGGCTTACAATGAGGTTAACTGAAGAAAACACAAATTAATCACCACTCCATTGGGGCTGTTTTGATTCGAACGACTCAAGAAACCAAGAACACAACTCCTTTGTGATTTTAATCATAAGAAAACACTTATATTAATCACATAACTCCAGCCCATAAAACTCTTTTCAAAAGATTTTTGCATAACTTCTTTATTTCTTCGATCCAATGCTCCAAACTTTACATAGGTTATTTTCTAGTGATTATAAAGATGGGATTGTGATTGCATGTTGAAAAATGGATTATTAAGATGGTGATGAAGGTAATTTCATGGCTGAAGAGGAAGAAGAAGAAGAAGAAGAAGAAATGGGGTATTTTGATTTTAGAGAGAGAAGAGTGTGTGAAAATGTGAAGGTATAATGAGATTTTGAAAGGATAAAAGGAGTAAATTAAGAGATTAATCCTATTGGTGGGCATGGGTGGTGTGACTCCGGTTTTGGGCTTTCCAAGGAAAAGGAAAAATGTATTTTCTTGTCAAATATAAGTTGTATAATGTTTACTAAGTGTTGTGTAAAAATATAAAGGTGAAAATGTGAGTTTTAGCGTAAAATCGGAACGCGATAAAAATCCAAAGAGTAAAGTAAAATGTTATAGATAATTTTTATAAATCATCAAAGTATTTTTAAGAATATTATAAGCTATGTGAGACACTCAAATAGTTAAAATCCCTAACCACGGTTTAAAATAAGCAAAAACTTGAAAAAATGCAAATCGGGTAAATTATGAACGTAACATTTAACTTAGAAGTAAAATGAAGAACGAAACACGAATAAAATATCAACCTCTAAAATATGGGTTATTACAGATATAGTTTGATCTTACTTGATTTTTTTGTAGTGGTTGTCGAGACGCTCGTTTTGATATAAGATATAGCTTCAAACGCATTACGGATCAAAACTTATGCTAGTTTTAGTATTCGTGTACCGGGAGAAGCAAATCGGCACAATCCGAAATTGTGGCTGATTTTGGGTCGACTCTCGGGGACTTTAGGCATGGTTAGATAATTGATACTACTGGTTTTTAAAGTTTATAAACTTAATAGGATGATTCTAGTATTGAGGTTAAAAGGCGAAATGTCATGATAGTAAATGACCTCGACACCAAGTTTCATCGAGCTAGTGGGTTTTAAAGTGTGAAGTTTAGCTCAAATTTTGGTGGGGTCTTATACAGGTTATAAGTGACCTCGACACCAAGTTTCATCGAAATCGGACAAGTCTAGATAGGGTAGATTGGTGTACATTTGAAGTGTACATGCTGATTGTATTTGGACACATAGTTCAATGCTTGTGTTGTGTGAGTTTGAGTATTCACTATTGGACATGGTGACTTACTCAAGTGTTTAGTCATTATATAAATGACTTAGTTACTGGTCCGAGTGAGGTAAAGGGATAGTTTGATTTGTGTTGACTTGGCGTCTTATGATGGGTCAATTTCAAGAGTGCAAGTGTTTAAAAGAGTAGTGTTGGATAAATGGGATAGTATGGATTCATTTGGTTCGTGTCACTAGTCATGAAGTATGAATACTTTGAAAATATTTGAGTCATATTATACTTGGTATATATAGATATTTGAGTTCGAATCTTAGCGCGCGCCTTATTTTGATAGGTTGCGGCTTTCGTGTTTTCTCGGGCATCCATATCGTCGGTGATCGTCTTACCACTACCGTTTCTACTCAGCTTCTGAGTACCGTGATTCACTTACCTCGTGGCTAAGGTGAGTTCATAGCCCCTTTTACTTGCACAATGTTTCTAAATGCGGGGTGAGATTTTACATGGTGGAACACATCCATTTAAACACTGTATGCTATCCAGAACTTGTATGCTATCCAGACTTGTATGCTTTCCAACATTTTTCATGATATTATTGCTTTTAGTCAATAGCCTTAAGTTGCCTCTCTTGATCATGAACCGTTAATTTACTTGTGTTGCTAAGCGTGAATGTTGTGGGTGGATCTATCAGGATTAACAATCCTCGCCCTGATTACCTTGACGCATTTAACATTTGATTTAGGGTTAATATACACAAAAGTTACTAAAGTTTGCCAAAAAATTCGATTTCGTTACTAAAGTTTAAAACCTTACAGATACGTTACCAAAGTTTGGTTTACCGGCTACACAGGTTACTACGTATGTATTAACCTATTGATACCGGTAAACTATCTACGTGACAGTCTACATGGCACGGTTAATGGACAAAGATGTTCCTAATGTTTGCTAAAAAGTTCGATTATGTTACCAAAGTTTAAAACGTTACAGATAGGTTACTCAAGGTATTTTTTTTCATTCCTTAGAAAGGAATTTTACGTTTTCAAACCTGATACACTTATTTACGTGTTTGAATTTTACATTTAGTTTTACATTTTTATACATAGAAAACGTACAAAACATACAAAATAAAGAGAAATTATAGAAAGTATACAAAGACGTATGAAAATGTAGTATAATGATATACATATTTTATTGAAGTAAGTAGAAAATATCAAATATTACGTAATACATAAAAGAATATAAAAGCCAATATTTTTACCACAGAATCGTTATTTTACGAAGATTTTGTAAAGTAAAGCAGATGCAAGGAAATGGAATTACAAGTGAAAGATAAATTGTTGATAATGAAAGAAACAAGGAATTTTAAATACATAATGTTTTTATAAAGAAATGCAAAATTCGGTTACCACAATACTATGAATAATATTTATAAAAAAATACAAAATGTATTAAAACAGACAAAAATATGGAAAAAAGGATGAAATAAATATATATGTATAATTATTTATTGAGTGTAACTTTTTTATGGTTTAGTAACCCATTTAATAAATTCGTGAACTACAGTAACTTGTTTGTAATGTTTTAAACTTCAGCGATGACGTGGACAAGGGAACCGGTAAATTTTCCGGTAGCCCACCTTATGAGTAACCTGAGCATAAATTTTCTAAACGTTCAGTAAACCATAAAATAAACTCGTATACTTGAGTAACCTATCTTTAACATTTTAAACTTTAGTAACGAAATCGGTTTTTTAGCAAACTTTAGTAACTTTTGTGTATATTAACCATTTGATTTATTACTTGAGTATTTAGGCTGAATACTCACTAGAGGAACTTGCATGAGTTAAGCTTCGGTTCATGAACTAAACAACAATAATAATATTCCGGACTATGGTTAATGTACATAACCATTTCCCCTATTTCTTGTTTACAAATGAATGCTTGTGTTTCACACCTTTATTGCTAAACCTATGAATATCACTCAACTTCATGTTGACGATTTTACATGTTTAATATCATGTATTATTACTTATCTTTGCTTGGATGGGAGCCCGCAGGATATTATCGCAGCTTGGAGATTTCTGTGTATATTTAAAGTTTGGTTTTGGTAAAAACTATCAGAAGTTTATTATATATTCTTGATAACTATATGTTATAAAACCGTAATTGAATAAGAGATTTTCCGCTTATAAACTCTAGGACCCTTTGTTTAAAAACTCTTATCTTTTATGATGTAATGTGTATGTTTTATTACGTCAACTTTGTGTCAAAAGTAATTCATTGTTTCTTGTACCATGACGTGCAACTCCTTTGCTGCCTAGTTGTTCCCTTGCCTGATTCTGGGGGTCTCATAGAATTGTATCAGAGCGATGGTTATAGGGAACTGAGTCATTTTTCAAAACTTAGTTTATAACCGAAAGTTCAAATATTTCATGTTTCTAAGTGTCAAACACAGAATCTCCCATTGTTGTTTGATATATGTGCGGGTAACTCTCTAATCCTTATTATTTACTTTTAATTATCGTTGTAGTATGTCATCACTTTATTACATTTTGAAATATTACATTACCTCAATGACGATAATTACTATCTCTTTTCAAAGCCTTGTGCTTCATGAATTATCATTGGATATTACTTGATTACATATGCTCTTACTACATTTCTTGAATTCTTTTTCTTGTGAATTGATCTTGTTGTAATGAATTTATATTGTTATGACGTTACATACTTGTGTTCGGAGCACGTATGCTTCCGACTTTTCATACTCAATTTTCTGATTAATATTGCTATCTTGTTTATGCATGATACGACTGACCTCATATACTCGTTCGCTTTGAACAGTCTGTTTTTTCTCGACTCACTGTTACATGTTCTGTGTATTCTCGTGATACCATTGTTCGGGATTAAATAAGTATTGCTTTCAATGAAACTTATGATTTTCATTTTACTACCGTGCGTGTTAATTTCATTGTTAAACCTCTCTAAAATATCTATTTAGATATCCAAATTGTTATCCGACCATTCGTGATTGGATGTCTAGTCTTTAGACCATTGTGTAGCTTAGTGTGTCTCCGAAAAAGACTAAATGACATCGTGTGAGTCACACATCTCGAAGCATTCCTTGAATCTGTGTTGAATAATATCGTGGGTTTTTCGTAACCTTGATTGACCTTTACGTAACCGTTTTACACGACTCTTGTATATCGATTAAATATTACTTCATTGACCATTTTACGTTTTGACTTCGAATTTCAACGTTCCTTTGTACCTTGAAAACATCATCGTCATCTTGTAATTCATCCTATATTATGTGACAATTGTTTGGAATACGATTCTACTTCTATAAACATCTATCCTCCCTTTTATTAAACCTCCTCTCTCTAGGAGTGCGACTTGTTAATGTTCCGTTTCTTTCTCGATATGTCTTGTGATTTTGGAAAACCACACTGCCAAGAGACTTTCCTGTATTGAATCTTGACATCAAAGACACAGATGTCATGTGCCGTTTTTTATTTCTTAGTTTATTATTGGTATTCATGAACCATTTCTATACTATGTTTTTCTTTATATGCTTAATTATACAATCTATTCTTTTTCGTCTTTAAGGAATCCACAAGTCATGTGTTTACATAGATTCTGGGTCGTTATGAAGTTTGATTTAAATTTCAAGGTGTCGAAAAATGTACAGTCTGCAAGAAAATTAAATGTAATTTCACGATGTCGAGAAAATATTTTTATAAACTTTGGACATAAAAATATATTTCTACTTGTTGAGACGTCCGTTGGGACATAAAATTCGACCCTTAAATCTTAAGAATGAGCAAGATACCCACATTTGAAATTGTAAATTTTAAGAACTTACTCTTTGCATATTTATAAAATATCATTTTGCTGACAGATTTGATGTAAGGGCATTTTCGTCTATATTTTATCTGTTTCAAGTCTCGAGTAAAACTAGAAAGTTATCTAAAACGGCGTTTTACACAAAACAGCTTTAGACTCCGAAATCTGAAAATGTCATTTAGTAGTCAATTAGGCTGGTCCGACCCCAAAAGTCAAAGTTGACTAAAAAGTCAAAGCTGATAGAAATTTTGAAATATGGTTTTTAGGCGTTTCTGAGTTCATTTGAGCTCGTAAAACTTTAACTAATGATATTTTACAACTAAAAACATTGATTGTGTTTGAAAACGTTTAAAATAGTAACTTTGAGTTTGGCCATTTATACATGTATCTTGAACTTTTGAAAACAAGTGTTGTTAAACTGATGATGAACTACATGTTTTGAAAAATGTGTACATTTTTATGCGCCACTATTTACGTGTTAAATTACTAAACTATCCTAAAATAGAAATTTTTCGTAGTAGTTGTACTATTTGGGAACTGATGTTCTACCTTCTTCAAAGCATATTTATGTCAATTAAATAACGACGTAAACACATATGGATTCCTCTACCCTTCTTTTATATATGACTTGATTGTCATTCTAAGTTGTCTTTCTTTGCTTCTATCGTACCACTGATTTAGGTCGAGGTTTGAAGTTCTTGTTTTCATATCGTTCGTTATAATCTTGACACGTATCTCATGACGGTTCCGGTGAAACCTTTTGAAACCTTATCACCTTGTAACCATGTTGCAGATTTTCTCATCAGTTACTCTTTATTACCCTCATGTAATCCACTCACTATTTTGTAAGCTATCAACGTGTCACCATATGAAATTAAACTGGTATCGTTTGCGAAACGTTTTACAAAATGTTCTACATTGGTCATTGTTTTACGATGTAATTTCACAAATTGTTCAACAATTGGTCTTATAAAGAATTCTTTGTAGGATATGTAAATCTTGCTTATGTTTTAGAGAGAGAAAGAGATAGAGAGTTGGTAGAATCACACACACACTTGAGAGAGAATAGTAATAAAACACCTTGATTACTATGTGTAAAATGAGGTGAACCACACCCTCTCCATCTAAGGAGAGGGTTTATATACCAAGCCCATAGTGATGGGCTTGGTCTTACAGATTGGGTCATCCATACAAATCATGGACTAGGCCTTTCTATGTTTACATAATATAAAATAACTAAACTACGAGAAACTACTAAATATATGGTTGGAGTGACCGAATCTTCCTAAATACGTAAAACGTATTTCCAACAATCTCCCCCTAAGGGAGGTCACTCCAAACAAGGGCGTTACCCAAGTTACAAATAATAAAATAAATCTAGCATACTATGCTTGTCTTGAGCTCGTAGTCTTCGTCTTTCATTTCTTTTTCTTTTCTGGTGAACATGCTGATGTGATCTTTGATATCAATCTTGAGCATTAATCTCTTGCCTTGATCATGTGCATCCATCACTTGTGATCTTCGCCTCTTCGTGACTTCATGTCCCACATACATATACCTTCGTAATTCTTGAAAGCTTCAGAGTTCGATACAGTGGAAGAGTTAACTTTTAGCCTTTCTTGAATTAGATGAGGTATTAAGTGCATAAAGTATAAGCATACGGGGACGACTTCTTCTTGGATTCCGCAACGCCACCGTCTTCAAATGCCGCAACATAGGTAGACACGAACGAAATGGCTTTGAACATTTCATTCTAATTCGGTAGCAATTTACCTCCGGTCGGTGAAGACCGTTGGACGATATAAAATATCGTACTAGTGGCAGGTAGATTTAATTAAAAATCTCCTTGACAAGATTTCGCGGGTAAACCCGTTCTCTTTACTCGATCGTCCAAAGCTGACTGCGAACGTAAAGAGTGAATCAGTTGGATAAAATTATCCGCATGATTGAAGCCGTCAATTCAGATTCCTGGAACAAGTGAAATTCAATTCAAGAATCGCACCATCGTTGCTTTTCAGTTGTCACGAGCTTGATTCATATTGAATCTTGCAAGTTACCTACCAAGTGTTGTTTGAGGTTAACACTAGAAGGATTTCCACTCATCACTATGAACACTAAGGTATCACTCTGAGTGTTCTGGCAAGATCACTAAGATATTGCGTAGAGGCCTGGAACGTGTTTAAATTCAGTTAAGAATTAAACCACTGTTGCTTTCCAGTTATCACAAGCTTGATTTATAAAAAATCGCAGAAGTCACCTACCATGAGCTTTTTGATATTCGCTCAAGAAGGATTTCCATCTTCATTGTAAATACTTGCGTATTACTCGGATGTTCAGGCAAGATCATGAAGATTTTGCGTAGGACTCTTAATATCTTTCTTACTTTTCACAGTGTGTGAAGAAGCAAGGAAATATGAAAGTGTGTCCTAATGAGATATGTGATGATTTCAAATGGCTCTAGACTCGATCGTGCATTTTGGATTTTAGTGATCGGAGACTGGAGAGGACTGCCACCATTTCAATACCAATTTATTCGGAGTGAATAAATCGATAGATAACGTGTTGTCTCCGTGTGGTTAAAACAAATATCTTTTAAGAGATATCTGAGTTAGCTGGGATGGGTTGTGCATTGCATCACTGGGTCCATGATGTCTATCTTCAATATCGAGCATCATTAAAATGATCTCAATAGCATATGTGTTGACCCGGTTTCTGCCTACGGTTGTAAGGAGGGCTTCTTTCTTTACACCCTTTATCTTTACAATTCTTTTTCATTCTTCAACCCCTTCAATGCTTACCAATACGTCATAACTAGCACATTGTTGTGATTGTTCCAGTGCTAACTTAAGTACTTGGTCGGCATTCAGCTACGTTCACAATCTTTCTCCATCTTTCCTAAGGACTACTATTTCTAGCTATGGAATGTCCTTGGGAAGATTCCTCAGGTTCTGGAAGAATCATAGGACTTAACCTATCCTACCATCCTTATGTCACCACAATCTTCATCGTCATGAAATAAATGGGTTATGGGTAAGTATAAATCACCATGAAATCCATTTTTGATGTGCAAATCCGTTTTGATCCCCCTTAACATATGCCACGATATTCGAATACATTTCGCATATGTCGGGATAAGCCAGCACGTTAAGTCAAACCATTTTTGATAATTTCTCATATTAAATAACATTTTCTCCCCCATATTAAAAATATTAACCCAATCTATGTTTTTAATATCAATTGATTTAATGAAGTTTTAACAAAGGTTTTGGGAAAAAAATGCAAGTCCGTTTTATCTTCATGATACCAAATGTATGAGATGTGATACCGATTTGTAACATGATCACATATTCACCATATTAAAAAAAATTGACAATGTTGGACCTGATTGATGAGAACATCATATGATAAGATCAGATGATTCTTGTCGGCATATGTTGGTCGCCTCGTCACGTCTGAAGTCATCTCTTTACACCACGTGTACGATTGGTATTGTTGTCTTGACACCAGTTAGTGAGCTTGGCACGTTCGACATCAAAGATTCTGAATGCTTGACAATTGCTCCCCCTCAGTTGTTGACCCATGTTCTTATTAAAAGAGCTGTAGTCGTCGGTTGATTAGTCGCATCGTCGAGTATGTAGATACCAATTGTAGATTGTAATGGTTGTAGAGATGATAGCTTCATGAAAACAAGAATTCTCTTGTTTTAACAAATAAATGCACTGAAGCGTACATAGATTTGTGTCAGACCAAGTTATAAAGTAAACTTGATCCCTTACAAGGTTTTAAAGTAAACCTTGCCCGAGAAAATTAATTTCCGTTGAGAGCCAAAGCTATCATAAGAAATACTTGACTTTAATATGAAAACCGGGTTGCAGTCTAAAATAACTACAAGCCATAAGGGCATGTTTTATGAAATATTTACAACTTTTCTACGAACTCTAATTATGGTGCCGTGTCAATATTAATCGACATTTCTAAGGCCGTAAATATTATCGTACCAAAAGACATGCCTTTGAAAAATAAAGTAATAATATTTTTGGATTTTTATGAATTTTTCAATTTTTATGGTTTTTATATGGTTTTATATTTTTCTATTTTGCTTTTGTGGATAAAATATAAACAATATGTATGAATGATCACCAAGGATATAGAGAATAGTTTACCACCACTATTCTTTTGCTTCATCTGCCAGTTCCTTTAGAGTCTCAGGCGAGAAAGTTCTCATTCCTAGCTTGTCGGCCAAAAATTCCCTTCTAGCGCGATCTAAAGCCTTCGTGAAAATATCCGCCAATTGATACTCAGATCGGACAAAGTAAAGCTCGATCACTCCATTTTCCACCTGCTCCTTGATAAAGTGGTAGCGAATGTCAATATGCTTCTACCGGGAGAATTGAACATTGTTGCAGCATAAGGCAATTGCACTTTTGTTGTCGCAGTACATCGGAATTTTGTTGAAACCTAGACCATAGTCGGTTAATTGTGATCTCATCCAAAGAATTTGAGCACAGCAACCGGACATAGCTATGTATTCTGCTTCCGTACTTGAAATTGCAGAGCGTTTCTGCCTTTTCGATGCCCAACTAATTAGTCGATCTCCTAGTAGTTGCAAAGTTTCACTCGTGCTACGCCTTGTATCTTGACAACCCGCGTGATCCGCATCTGCATATGCCATAAGTTCAATAGAAGAGTCCTTCGAATACCAAAGTCCCCGATTAATGGTTCCTTTAAGATATCAAAAGGTCCGTTTAACAGTAGCTAAGTGTAACTTAGTGGGCATAGTTTGATACCGAGCACACATGCATATAGCAAACTGAAGATCGGGTCGACTAGCTGTGATATACAGAAGGGTACCGATCATTCCACGAAAAAGTGTTGGATCAACGGCAACTCCATGTGGATCTGCGTCAAGCTTAGTTCGTTCCACCATTGGAGTATCCACAGGGTCGCAAGATTCCATCTTATACTTCTTTAGCGATTCAAGGGCATACTTGGATTGATTGATAAAGATGCCTCTGGGACTCTGAGATATCTGAAGACCTAAGAAGAATGATACCTTGCCCATCATTAACATCTTAAACTTGGAAGACATGAGTTTCCCAAACTCGTCGGATAAGGTTTGGGTTGAGGCAGCAAATATAATATCATCAACATATATTTGTACCAGAATCATATCTTTACCTCGTTTCTGAATGAACAACATGGGATCCACCTTGCCTTTAGCGAAGCCTTGCGTAATGAGGAATTGTGACAATAGATCATACCATGCTCGTGGAGCTTGCTTCAACCCATAGATAGCCTTCTTAAGCTTGTACACATGATTAGGATATTTAGGATTCACAAAACCATCTGGTTGTTGAACATAGACCTCTTCCTTGATTTCACCATTAAGAAATGCCGTCTTCACATCCATTTGATAGACGATCATATTCATGTGGGCTGCATAAGAGAGGAATAGTCTAATAGCTTCCAAACGGGCAAGAGGTGCAAAGGATTGCATAAAGTCGATGCCCAATAATTGCTTGTATCCACGAGCTACTAGTCGAACTTTGTTCTTCAATATTCCGCCTAACTCATCGAGTTTCACCTTGTAAACCCATTTCAAAGTGAGTAACTGCACTTGATCCGGGCATGGGACAAGTTCCCATACTTCAAGACGTATAAATTCATTAAGTTCTTCTTGCATAGCTTCTATCCAACAGGATTGAGTAAAAGCTTCTTGCCATGTCTTAGGTTCAACTTCAGTGAGAAAAGCATCAAAATGACAAAGCATTTAATTTTCTTGTAACTGACTTCGTGTGGATGCCGGACGATTAGGGTCACCAATAATAGAATCTATAGGATGATCCTTTGTCCACTTGTTGTCATGTTCACGAATCTGTGGATTGGAGTAGACCGTAGAAGGAGCTTCCTCCGAGGTGGACGACCTGAGTTGATTAGGGTTGGGAATAGGTACACCAAAGAATGGAAGTTCACGCATTTGAGCGAATTCCAAATCGTGATCATCATCATCCTCTTCATCATCAATAGGCATGACATATGTAGTTGATTTGGGTGTTGGTTGAGAATTACTAGTTGATAGTATATCTTGACCAATTGTAGGTGCAGACGTATCAGATTGTGCTTCGGTTGCTAGAGCGACAACTTCGGTTACCGGAGCTATTACCTCAGGTTCTGGAACAACAATACTTGGAGGAGTAAAGAATTCATCAAAGAACGGTTGAAACAACGTATCCCATTCATTCCTAGTGGGTGGTATAAATGATGATGAAGTGGGGTTGTTTGGGACAAGACTAGAACTAATGTTACTGGGTCCCATTTCATGAAGTGCGGGTTCAGAGCTGCTTTGCTCAGAAGCCATTGCTGTCAGCTCATCAAAATCAACATTCATAGTTTTGAGGATCTTACGATACTTACGGTTGTAGATTCGGTATGCCTTCTTTGCGGGTGCGTAATCAATGAAAATACCAATATCAGCCTTAGGTTGAAGTTTTCCCAAATTGTCACCATCATTATTTGGATAGCAAAGAGAACCAAATACATGAAGATATGATAAATCTGGTACTTTTCCATGGAGAAACTCATAAGGTGTTTTACCATGGCGTTTACGAATTAGTGACCGGTTTTGGGTGTACATTGCTGTAGATACTGCCTCTGCCCATAAAAACAATGGAGCCTTTGCGTAAATTAACATCTTTCGAGCAGCTTCCATAAGTGTGCGCTTTCGTTTCAACGACATCGTTTTGTTGTGGAGTGCGTGCAACGAATGTTTCATGAGATATGCAAACTTCTTCATAATAATCACGCAAGATTTGATTCACAAATTTGGTTCCATTATCTGTACGAATGCGTCGGACAGTAGTGTTGAGACACACTTGAATCATCTTGAGAAATCCGATGATGAATTTAGGTGCCTCATTTTTTGTTGTAAGAAATTTCACCCATGTAAACCGAGAGTAATCATCGACAATTACGAGGATGTACTTTTTGCCACTAAGACTTTCAACACGCATTGGCCCACAAAGATCCATATGCAACAGATAAAGTTTCTCTTGGTTGGTGTCTTCAGTCTTGGGTTTGTATGATTTCTTAGTGCTTTTCCCCATTGTACACGCGGAACACAAATGATCCTTGTGAAATGAAAGTTTAGGAAGACCACGAACAAGTTCGTTTTTCGCCAAATGATTAATAGCGTCAAAGTTAAGATGAGATAACCTTTGATGCCATAACCATGACTTAGTCTTCGATGCTTTGGAGAGAAGACATATGGGAGAAGCATCCATCATGTCTTGTAGAGAAAAAGTATACAAATTATTCCCTCGAGTACCTTTCAATAAATCAACCCCTTCCAAATTACAAATGAAGCAGGTATGCTCTCGAAAAGCAACTTCTAGGTTTGCATCACAAAATTGTCCCACAGAAAATAAGTTGTGGCCGAGACCTTCCACATAATACACTCTTGAAATTATAACATTCCCAATATGATATTCACCGTAACCCATTATCTTTGCAATATGATCATTTCCAAATCGAACCGTACCAAGAAACTTGCTGAAGAAATTTCTGAGCTGAGAGCGATCTCCGGTCATATGCTTGGAGCACCCAGAGTCCAAATACCAGAGAACAATTTCGACCACCTGTTTTCAATAACAACAGTAGACAATGCATTGGAAACTATTGGTTCCAGAGTGTTAGCAGATAGAGATATAACATTATTAGAATTGCTAGCATTTATGAGACCCTTAGATTTCCTACGTTTTCTAATGTGAGTTTTAGCACTAACAAGTTTTACTGTTCCAACTTTCTTAGGTTTTGGATTATTCGCGGGCACTAGAGTGGGAGTAGACCTATTTAAAGGGCACTTAGTTCCTACAGTAGTGTCAGTGTTCCTAGTTAAAGGACACGCTTGTGTTTTGGTAGCCTTGGTACTCCTAGTTAAAGGGCACGCTTTCTTCGCTTCAGTGGGAGTGATCCTAGTTAAAGGGCACATATTTCCTACTATAGTGAAAGTTCTACCAGTGGGGTGCCACAACCAACCAACTTGGGTTAACACTTTCCCAATCGGTTTCCATTTTAATCTATTTTTCCGGGCATTCATCTCATTCACATGGTCAACAAGGTAAGAATCATGACGACTAGAAAACATACATTCATTGCAATTCCAACATTTCAAATTAGAATTCACAGTAGGCTTAGAACGTTGCACAACCGCAGGGCCTTTAGGTTTAGCTACATGATTCTTTTTATTCAAAATAGAAATAACATTCCTAGGATGGGCTTCTACTTTCTTCTTCTCTTGACTACTAGATGGGGGCAAGATCCTATCATTCTTCTTGTTTCTTTTAAGCTTAGATATTTGAGCCTTAGTAGTGGTGCTTACTCCTGTAGAAGGCAACACGGGAATATTAGAAGTTGGTTTTGATTCCACATTATCTTTAGTAACCAAAGTTTGAGATGGTTTAGTCCTATGGCCCTTATTAAATGGCATGACGGCTATAAGGGTCCTTTTGATTGCACTAGAGGAAAATGCTGAGACAGTGGCTGCGTTATCCACAACATTCTTACCTTTTAGAGTACGAAGTGTTTCCTTTAACTCAGCCAAGACCAGATTCTTATCACAAATTTGTTCCCTCAAATCAGATATTTCCACCGACTTTTGATTCAATTGTTCAATCAATGATTGATTCTGTGCAGTGGTATCAACACATGCGGGCTTTACTGAATCGAAGAGTCGTGTATCTTTCTGTTTTAAGTTATCAACTTTGGACAAAATCTTGGAAACTCGATTATCTAGATCAAGTTTAAAATTCTCAGCGGCCTCAAGTACGTTCACACAGTTAAGCTCCTTAGATTTCTCTATTTCTATCGGCAAAGATTTAGCAACTTTGTCACTTGGCTGACGCTGTTTTGATTGTAAATTCAATCGAAAATTCTTTTCAAAGTTTGCATCATCGATATTAACACCTTCGATTGATGTTTCAAAGATTTCTTGAATAAATTGTTGCTTGCATTCAAGCGAAATACAATGTGTTTGAATCTCATCAAAACGTTTTGAAAGCGAAGAATATGAATCTTGAAGCTTTAAAAGTTCAGCGTTAGATTCGTGACAAGTACTATCTACCACATTATCCACAGATTCAACATTATGCACAATAGAATCATTATCAACACTTTTATTCACACAGACGGAAACTATATCATGAGAAACCACTTGCTTCAGAAGCTGATCATTTTGGCGAGAAACCCGTTCTATTTCAAGTAAACTGTTTTCATAAGCATCATCCATTTCATTGAAAACACGTTTAACTTCTTCTATTTCTAAATGCAAATCTTGATCATGATTACTAAGACAAGCTTTAACATTCTTTACAAACGGGACAATTTCGTCTCGGAACGCAACTCTAGTGTGCTCAAAGTTCCATTCACCTTCCGTTATGGCCGTGGCCGTCGTACGTTCCAAAATGACCTTGTCAAAATCGGCTAAGTGTTAGTGTACCGCGTTTAAATTAACGGACGTCTTACTTACCGGTGGAAGTAACTTCGTTAAATCCGTTTTGATGAGTGTAGGAGACGTACTAGGAGGGTTTTCATTTGACAAACTTGGGGGCACAAGAACTGTTAGTTCAGCTAATTTCTTTTGTAAGCGAATACGTGTCTTTTTAGAAAGTTGATCTTTATTATGCTTATCATAATCAATCGTATGGAATTTTGAAAACATTTTAGAATGAGTTTCTTCCATAAGTGACTGTGTCTCCTCAGAGCTACAAACATAAGGTGCTTCTTTTGATTTGCCAATTATGGTCATATCATAAAGACCGAGAATATATTCCTGAGCTTGTTTTGCATAACCGGGATTAGGTGGTAAATTTTGAAGACACTTAAGTTCGAGTTCTTTAAATGATTTAGTTAAAAGATGAACCTTTTCTGTGGAAGCGTATTGTTTTAAAAGCTGTTGTTCCTTGAATTTAAGAATTTTGGTACATTAATTTCTGATTCAAACTTTTTAGACTCGAGAGTTTCGAAATCTATTTTAAGTTTCTGAAAATCATTGACAACCGACTCTTTTGCTTTTAATTCATTGGAAAGATTAGCTTTTAATGATTCTATTTCTTTCAAGTGTTCAATCTTTTCAAAACGAAATTGGTCAAATTTAGAACATGTTATTTTCTCTGCTTGAGGGACCATTTCAAAAGTTTTGACCTTTTCTTTATGCAACGCAAGCTCAGCAGTTAGGGTGGAATTCGTATCTACGGATTATCTGAGAGCCATATGCATTTGATCAATAATATGTTTAGGCACCATGACCAAATCATGTTGAGCATAAGATTCCATACTCGTCGTAGCATTTGGTTGAGGTTCACTCAAATGTGTAGGATTGGGTACCACATCATTTGAGTTACTAGTTCCCGAATGCTGTTCGAGGTTGTCATTTTCATGCCCAACTTGATGTGGGTTATCATCATTACCAAGATTGGTAGTGGTGGGTACCTCACTGATGACATCAGAACCGTAGTGAGAGAGATTAGCAACGAGAGCAGCTTGGGCTGAGTGAATGTCATCACAATCCGAATCATATGCGTCAAGATCATCTGCTTGATAAGGTGCATTAGAAGTGGAAACGACTGCAATGCCTTCAGTATCTGCTGCCCCTGGGTCTGCAAGAAATGCTAACTCCTCTGAATCCAAAATATTTCCCTTAGACTTAGCATCAACCAAATACATTTTCTCACGAAACCACGCTTCATCCCTTCTCCTTTTCGGATGAGTGCATTGCCTAGCCATATGACCTAGTCCTCGGTAATTGTAGCAAGTCACAACCTTTTGAGGACCAATGGGGCTTCCATTTCCATTATCTTGAGATCGCACAGCTTGAGCATTCACAGTCCTTGTAGGAGGTCCATATGAATTTTGCCTTCCCTGAATAGGTTGCACTGTTACTTGACCATCTTGAACAGTAGCTTGTTGTCGAGGATTTGAAGAGGTGCAAAGCTGATTTTTTGTTGGTGGAAATCCTCTAGTTGCAACAAGTTTTGACAAATAGGCAGTGAGATGGTTTAGTACATCAGCTGGCGTATCATTTGGAGTAAAGACCTGTGCTTGGATTGGTGGAATTTCATTAGAGTAGAAAGCTTGTGCTGGTTGTGCTTCTATTGGAAAATATCCTTGCTGAGGAGTATAGCCCATTGGAGAAGTGTTGGCTTATGATGGTGATGTCTGATATGGTGGTTGCTGTAGAAAAGATTGTTGATGAACACTTTGTTGAAATGCTTGATGTGGCATCATTGGTGGTTGATAAGATGGTTTTTGTGGTTGTTGATAGGTGTGTGATGGTGGTTGCTGCAAGTATGATGGTTGTTGATAAGTATAAGCCATGTTTTGTTGAGAAGCATCAATGGCAAGTGGATCATGAACTTGAGGTTTAGACAACCGAGCCTCAATCACATGGCATTCGTGTTGTTGAAGAAAAGCTTGAAGTTGATCCATATTGGTGTTATGCAAGTCCTTAGCCAATTTATCATCCGTCACGTATTTTTTCCATTCTGAAGGAAGAGTGTTCAAATACTTGGTGTTCAATTGAAACGTAGGAATTGCCATGCCATAGATATTTAGCTCATTCAACAATAGGGTAAATCTCATATAGTAGTCATTGAGAGTCTTCCCTGGCACATAGGCAAACTTATCAAAAGTATCATAAAGCTTACACTCTCGTTCTTGTTTAGTTAACGAGGTTCCTTGCATTAGAACACGAGTTCTATCCCATAATTCTTTGGCAACTTTATGTTTGCTGACGAGTTTTTAGACATCTGTAGGAATGGCTTGGAGAATGATGTTTGTAGCATACTTATCACATTTGTCTTGAATCTTCATATCTCCAGTCAATTCACCCGTTGTGCGAGGACGAGTAGTCGTACCTTCCGTCACTGTACCATAATCTAATGGTCCATTGAGCACCGATGCCCAAATGAGATGTCCATTCTATTTGTTCAACATGTAAAGTTCCATTCGGGAAGTCCAATCCTCGTACATAGATTTTTCCAACATTGGTGGACGATTATCCGTACCCGAGAGGATGGACTTATCCGTAAGAGATGTGTACTCCATTTTGATAAGTTAAGATTTACAAACAATGATCGAACAATGAGAGAAAGTAAATGTGCTTGTTGTCATGTGTTGAAGTCGAGAAACTATGTTAAAATCCCCTAAAATTGTCTTCTTGAGAAACCAAAACTTCCACTGCAAAATTACATTTCGAAAATCTTGAAAAAATCTTGAAAAGTTCCAAAGATTTCGCAATGTGAAGATTCCTCAATAATGTTCAATGATTTCGCAATATGAAGATTCCTCAATCTAGAAATGCAAGATTTCGCAATACCTTTCAATTGTGAAATTATGTAAAGAATTCGCATTACCTTAATTGCGAAAAGATGCAGAGAATTCGCAATCTTCTTCAATTGCGAAAATATTCAAAGAATTCGCAATAATCAGAAAAACAATAATTTCGCAATTATTCAAACTCCAAGATTTCGCAATAAATTGCAAGATTCCGCAATTACTTGAGATGCAAGATTTCGCAATTGTTGAGATTTCGCAATGATTCAATTTCGGAAATATGCCAAGATTCCGCAATCTGTAAGATAGAACAAATTCGCAATGTTCTGATGATTCAAATTCGCAACTCTTGAAGATTTCGCAATTCCTTGTTCACAAGATTTCGTAATTAGCAGATACCCAAGATTTCGCAATGTTTGGAGATCCAAGATTTCGCAATGAGTGAAAGTGCAAGATTTCGCAATAAAACAAACTATTGCGAATTTATACCAGTTATTGCGAAATGTGGAGAAAAACAAGGAATTCGTATTGTACTTAAAAAAGACGAATCTTGATGCCAAAAATGAATCCAAACACTCAAAAGTTTTGCGTTTTTGAGCGATCCAAGTAACCCAAATCACTAACACGTATATGTAGATGATATTGGTGAAGATCAAACCACAAAAAGACCCCAAAAAAATTTGGACGTGAGATATAGGGATAAAAAACACACGAATTTTTATGAAAACAAACACATAAACAACACACTCATCCCATGGCTCTTGATACCATTTGTAGGATATGTAAATCTTGCTTATGTTTTAGAGAGAGAAAGAGATAGAGAGTTAGTAGAATCACACACACACTTAAGAGAGAATAGTAATAAAACACCTTGATTACTATGTGTAAAATGAGGTGAACCACACCCTCTCCATCTAAGGAGAGGGTTTATATACCAAGCCCATAGTGATGGGCTTGGGCTTACATATTGGGCCATCCATACAAATCATGGACTAGGCCTTTCTATGTTTACATAATATAAAATAACTAAACTACGAGCTACTACTAAATATATTGTCGGAGTGACTGAATCTTCCTAAATACGTAAAACGTATTTCCAACATTCTTGTAACAATAAAATGGTTGATTTAAACATCTAGCCAATTAGTTACTGGCGTTTCATAAATTATTTTGATTCTTGTTTTTACAAATGGCATTATATATATTTTAAATCATATGACATGTAATACTGGTTCGACAAAGATGAGCATCGCATTGCTAGTCCTAAATTATGCATGGTCTGATCACTTATGCGTAATTTAGAAGGAGCCATGCAAGGCCGAATAGTAGTCACCATAAATATTTGACCAAGAATCAACTTTTTAACTATGTTCCTTAAAAAGTTAGATAAAATAAAATATTGAAAACTTTTACATCTTATGCGAGTAGCAACAGTTCGCGACTTACACGTATGATCCCTTATCTTTCCTTGAACAAATTACATGCCTCAAGCACATATTTCCTTACTCAACGATCTTTGTTTTAATTGTTACCTCATCTTCTTTCTTGACATAATTCTCGTTACCACTTGTCTAATTTCTTACCATTGATATTAGACTTGAAAGTTTCAATGTTGTTATGCTTTTACATCGACCAACCTTCTATATCTATGTTAGTAGACCTTTGAAACGTCTCTGGACGCGGATAATGATTTATAATTGGACGTGAACAATGATTTCGTGTATTTTTCATGATGTGTGTTAGACTCTATCGTCTTGAAACTCATTCGTGTGAACCACGTATTGATTTCGCCTCTCATTGCTAATGTTGTTCATTTTGCAGGAATGACCTCAAGTGACTTCTTAAGAATTTTCTTTGATTCGAAAATTCGTTGTGTGGGTTTTCTCTTTCGATCGTGTATCGACCATAGAGAACTTAATAAACCGTTGTTGGTGACACCAACTGCACTGTGAGACCCCCAGAATGTGACATGGAAGAACTAGGCAACAAGGGGGTTCCACGTCATGATACAAGAAACAATGAATTACAGTTGACACAAAATTTACGTAATAAATACATATGCATTACATCATAAAAGATCAGAGTTTTACTACAAAGGTCCCAAAGTTTTATAAGCGGAAAATCTATTATTTCATCATGATTTATAACATATGGTTGCCAAAAAGATAGAATAAACTTCTAATAGTTTTTACTAAAAACAGTCTTTTAAAAGCATCACAGAAATCTCCAAGCTACGATAATATCCTGCGGGCTCCCATCCAAGCAAAGCTAAGTAATAATACCTGAGATTAAACATGTAAAATTGTCAACATAAATTTGAGTGATATTCATAGGTTTAGTAGTAAAGGTGTGGAACACAAGCATTCATTTGTAAACACGTAGTAGCGAAGATGGTTATATACGTTAACCATAGTGCAAACTATTATTATTATTGTTGTTCAGTTCATGAACCGAAGCTTAACTCAATGTAAGTTCCTCTAGGGAGTATTCAGCCTAAATACTCAATTATAAACAAATATTAGTGTGTCAAGGTAATCGGGACGAGGATAGTCAATGCCGATGGATCCACCCACAACATTCGCGCTTGGTAACATGATTAATTAACGGTTCATGATCAGGAGAGGAAACTCAAGGCTAGACTAAAAAGCAATAATAATATCGAAAGTCTAGATAGCATACACGTTCTAGATAGCATACAAGTTCTGGATAGCATACAAGTTCTGGATAGCATACAGTTTTTAAATGGTTGTGTTCCACCATGTAAAATCTCACCCCGTGTTTAGAAACCATGTATACGTAAAAAGGGGCTATGAACTCACCTTAGCCACGAGGTAAGTCAATCACGGTACTCAACAACTGAGTAGAAACAAAGGTAATGAGACGATCACCGACGATATGGATGCCCGCGAAACACGAAAACCGCAACCTATCACAATAAGGCGCGCGTTAAGACTCGAACTCAAATACCGATATATACAAAATATAATATGACTCAATGTTTTCAAGGTATTCATATTTCAAAATCATTGACATGAACCAAATGAATCCATATTAACTCATTTATCCAACACTACCCGTTTAAACACTTGTACACTTGAAATTGACCCGTCATAAGACGCCAAGTCAAGGCAAGTCAAACTGTCCCTTTACATCACTCGGACCAGTAGCTAAGTCATTTATATAATGAATAAACACTTGAGTAAGTCACCATGTCCGATAGTGAATACTCGAACTCACGCAACACAAGCATTGAACTATGTGTCCAAAATACAACCAGCAAGTACACTCCGAATGTACACACCGATCTACCCTATCTAGACTTGTCCGCTTTAGATGAAACTTGGTGTCAAGATCACTTATAACCTGTATAAGACCCTGCCAAAATTTGAGCCAAAGTTCATACTTTAAAACTCATCAGCTCGACACTATACTCGACCCTAACATTTGGGACAGAATTGTATACTTGTTTCATAAAACCATTTAGACCACTTTAAAAGTATTATTTTGACATTCCACCTTTTGAACTCACTACTAGACTCATCATATAAGGTTTATGAATTTTGAAAACTAGTAGTATCATCTATCTAACCAAGCCTAAAGTCCCCAAGAGTCGACCCAAAATCAGCCACAATTTCGGATTGTGCCGACTTGCGTCTCCCGGTACACGAATACTAAAACTAGCATAACTTTTGATCCGTAATGAGTTAGAAGCTCTATCTTATACCAAAACGAGCACTTCGGAAAACTCTACAACAAAATCAAATAATATCAGCCTATATCAAATCTTAAACCCACGAAAAACAGCCTATAACCTACTGATGTAAAATACTCTTTTAGAAATCATATCAAATCAATTTTCCCACCAATTCTAATCATTCTCACACCTCTAAAATCACCCTACTATCATCCCTATCAACCAAACACTCCTAAAACACTTGCATACATCAAAAACAAAAATCAAAAACCAAAAACTTTAATTTTTTAAACATCAAAACATAAAAATCTAGCCATGATCATCATATATATGATGATAAAAAAATCCCAATCATAAAATCATAAGAACATGAAAAGTAGTTGCATGTGTAAGCTTTTTACATTTTTGGAATCATCATTCAATTCTATGATGTGGTCTTTGATTAGATTTTGTTGAATCAAAGTAAAAATAGATGATCCAAGTCCCAAGATGGTTTTGGGGTGGAGGTTGACGGCAAAAGGGGTGGGGAAGGAGGTGATGTTGTGTTTTTTTATAAATTTAGTATATGTGTTTGTGTAGTGGAGAAAAATGAATTTATATATGGGGTAGTGGAGG
Source organism: Glebionis coronaria (assembly GCA_025667525.1). Taxonomy (NCBI): domain Eukaryota; kingdom Viridiplantae; phylum Streptophyta; class Magnoliopsida; order Asterales; family Asteraceae; genus Glebionis; species Glebionis coronaria. The sequence goes on along the minus strand of CM046878.1, from coordinate 611,365,853 downwards.
GACCAATCTTGCCAAGTTTGAAACTTTTGGACTTAAATACAATTTACTAGTTTAAAGGGTAGAAAATGAATATTAGTAAATTTTGAAAATATTTACGGGGCTCGGGTTTCGTAAAAATACTTTTCAAAAGTTAAAATGCATCATAATTATGATAATATGGTTCCCGACACGACTTAACACGTAATTAAAACGAAATCGTCGAACATATAGATTATCGAAACAATCGATAATAAAATGTATTATTTCGGGCATCCGTCGGTATCGCGGTCATTAGGAATTCTCGTTGTTCATTGATTTTGAATAAACTCGTTGTAAGACGCACGCGGGTGATTTTAAATCAAAAACTTTGATTTAAATAAATATGGAAAAATAAAATAAAAATTTTACAACTCCAGATAAAGTATTTATCAATGATCAGAAAATACTTGAAAAGTATAATTTATTAAAATTATCATGATCTCAGGATTTACATATAAGAATACAAGAAAACGTAATACGTTGGAAAATTCAAGAAACACGAATAAAAGAATAAAATAATGCTGAGAAAGTACAAGTTCTTACAGTTTCCCCCCTAAAGGAACTCTGGTCCCTTAAAGTTCTCCTGGAAACAGTAGAAGATGCAAACAAGAGGAGGTACTAAGTGTAGAACTATTTCATTGCTTCCCAAGTAACTTCTGCACCACGATGTAACTTCACGATTGGAATTCACTACGATTCAGTTTCTTAGCTCCTTTTCGAATAAAATTTCAAGCTCGGATTAGAATAATGACCTTTCAGTGCGGAGAAATATTCAAGAGATAGAATTGTTGGAAATACGTACGATAAACTAACAAGAATGAACACAAGAGTCGCTTAAAAGGACAAAGTACGTTAAAATGAATCAGGATTGGTAATCAACAAGGATTTGCAAATCGCGCGACTTGTAAAACATGACAATCTGAAAATATAAGAATCTAGTTACAAGCAAAATAGAAGGGAAAAATGAATTACATATGATCATTTAAAATACAAGTTGTCACAATCAGTTGTCTAGGATTTTGGTATGACTTTAAAACTCAGTTTAAATATTTTCTTGATAAAAAGAAAATTTTACAAGGTGTAGTGATTTAAAATCAAACTATCTATATTTAGTGACTAAGTTGTTGCTATATCTTTTTCTTGATCAGGATTTTCAAAGCAAAAGTAGAACAGTTCAAAATAGTTATCCTTATCGGCTTAAGAATTTTTGGATGACTGCATGAATTTATCGTTAGAACTCAGGTTTATCGTTACCATTAAAGAAAATTCTGATTTTCCAAATTATTTAGAATCATTGTTAGAAATTATAAATTTATTTAATAATTTCATTATTTTGAAAGTAAAGTATGATAAAATCATTTACATTAAAAGATACCGCCTAATATCCTTTGAAACACTAGGTAAATTTCCCAAAGAGGATATATATCTGGTATTTAACTTGAACAGTTATTTTGGTAATTTAAACATTTGTTAAAATGTATAAAACATTCTTAAAAATTAATAATAATTTTTTTAGAAATCCCAGAAAGTGATTAAGGTATCAAATGGTAAACATGTGACATGTAAAGGTCAACAATTTGTATGCGAGCAATAACACAGGGGAATAAGACGAAAGTCGTATCAATTCTTAACAAACATGATAGAATAGACGCGTCGATGATAAGGACAATAAGAAACAAGGATTTATAGCAAGTCATCACTTCTTGAGTGCAGTTGGTGTCACTAACAACGGCTTATTAAGTTCTCGGTGGTCGATACACGATCGAAAGAGAAAATTCACACAGCAAATTTTCGAATTACTTAGAAAATTCTTAAGAAGTCAACACCACACCCACTCATTTCTTATCTTCCCCAATCCATCAGCTTTTCCACACTCTATTATTGTCGGTCAGTTTTTTATCTTAAATATTATTGTAAACAACAAGTCACTTTATTGTATCTGACTTAAAACTTGATGCATCACATAAAGATGATTATGTACTACATTGACTATGACAAGTTGCCACCATCATGTCGTTGTTTTCATCATAAATCTGGTTTAGGTTACTTTCATAATCAGGTTCCTTCGTTATTTTTTTTTGTTCATAGGTAAAAAAAAATTTAAAATTTACCATTAACATGTGATGTATATTTTCTATATGAAATAAATTGGTAAAATTGAAAGTCTGATATATCTAAGATTTAGAAACTAGCACAAGTCGAGTGATTTGTTTTGTTTCTGAATATGATAAATCAATGGCTTTTGGTTTGTTGATTCTATTCTGGTTCTTTTGAGAATTTGTTGTGTAAACATGTAACATTGTTTAAAATCACTCCATTCCTTCGGCAACAAGTAATATGTTATAAGTTATTGGTGGAATTAGACAATTAGTGACTCGATACTCGTCATCAATGCCTGACCATATATCACTTGTAGTTAAAATTTAATTACCACTTTATAAGTAATTTGTTAATCATCATTTATATACATTAGTAGTTATATGTATTAGTAGTTATATGTGATTTGCATTTTTTAGATAAAAAAAAGAAGTCATGCATCAGAGTTTGGGACTAAATATCTCAAAGCCAACAATCTATGCATGTATATGGGCTATTCAAAGAGAGGCCGAGCAGGGGTGTGGTGAAGAAAGTTACTGATATTTTAACTAGGCATCCTCCTAAATGTTATTAGACGTGTTCTTTTATTTGTTTGATATGTGTAACACCGTATTCTAGTATCTTATCTTCTATTGCAATGTCGTATGCGCACTTTTATCGTATACTAATGGATCTAATTGATCAACGCCTCACTCACTTCTAATTATTACATGTTTTTGGTGTCATATACATTCACGCTTGTTTTAGTGGCTGCCTATTCGAGCACGATGATCTCATAGACAAGAACATTTTTGTATTAACTTCTTCCAACTGTCGCTGAGAAAAGTTGGAGTGCCCATGGAGTACCTTTAATAAAGATAGTCAATGGAGAACTAGACTATACCTTATATTTGGACCGACATGTTTAGCTGCCTACGGCTTCGAGATAGGTAAGCAACACCCACAATTTAAACTTTTAGATCTATTGGTTCTTGGTAAAAACCTAAACTAACTAGGTAATATTAATAGTGAGAAGCATGATAGGCGCAAAATAACGGTATGAGAGCAATATGAAAAGGTTAGTTATTTCAACTACTTATTTTTTTCATTAACTTTCAGTGTCAAAATGCCTTCGCAAATGGTTTTTGGCTACCAAATTGTAGGATATGTAAATCTTGCTTATGTTTTAGAGAGAGAAAGAGATAGAGAGATGGTGAGAACACACACACTTAGAGAGAGAAAGTGAAGGAAAAACACTTTTTCACTATGTGTAAAAATGAGGAACACACACCCTCTCCATCAAAGGAGAGGGTTTATATACCCAAGCCTTGTGATGGGCTTGGGCTTACAATTTTGGGCCGGCCTACACATGTTGTAGGCTAGGCTTGACTTTGTTTTTTAATGAAGATATCTAGACTACGAGCTACTACTTAATATATTGTCGGAGTGACCGAATCTTCCTAAATACGTAAAAACGTATTTCCAACAATCTCCCCCTAAGGGAGGTCACTCCAAACAAGGGCGTCACCCGAGTTACAATAATAAAATAAACCTAGCATACTATGCTTGTCTTGAGCTCGTAGTCTTCGTCTTTCTTTTCTTTTTCTTTTCTGGTGAACATGCTGATGTGATCTTTGACATCAATCTTTAGCATTAATCTCTTGCCTTGATCTTGTGCATCTATCACTTGTGATCTTCGCCTCCTCGTGACACCATGTCCCACATACTTATACCTTCGTAATTCTTGAAAGCTTCAGAGTTCGATACAGCGGAAGACTTAACTTTTAGGCTTTCTTGAATTTGATGAGGTATTAAGTGCATAAAGTATAAGCATGCGGGGACAACTTCTTCTTGGATCCCGCAACGCCACCGTCTTCAAATGCTGCAACATAAGTAGACACGAACGAAATGGCTTTGAACATTTCATTCTAATTCGGTAGCATTTTACCTCCGGTCGGTGAAGACCGTTGGAAGATATTAGATATCGTACCCGTGACGGATAGTTTCAATTAAGTAACTTCTTGACACGATTTCGCGGGTAAACCCGTTCTCTTTATTCGACCGTCCAAAGCTGACTGCGAACATAAAGAGTGAATCAATTTGGATAATAATATCCGCATGATTTGAAGCCGTCAATTCATGTTCCTGGAACAAGTGAAATCAATTAAGAATCGCACCATCGTTGCTTTCCAGTTGTCACGAGCTTGATTCGTATAGAATCTTGCAAGTTACCTACCAAGTGCTGTTTTTGGTTAACACTAGAAGGATTTCCACTCATCACTATGAACACTAAGGTATCACTCTGAGTGTTCTGGCAAGATCACTAAGATATTGCGTAGAGGCCTGGAACGTGTTTAAATTCAGTTAAGAATTAAACCGCTGTTGCTTTCTAGTTATTACAAGTTTGATTCATAAAGAATCGCACAAGTCACCTACCATGAGCTTTTTGATATTCGCTCAAGAAGGATTTCCATCTTCATCGTAAATACTTTCGTATTACTCGGATGTTCAGGCAAGATCATGAAGACTTTGCGTAGGACTCTTAAAATCTTTCTTACTTTTCACAGTGTGTGAAGAAGCAAGGAAATATGAAAGTGTGTCCTAATGAGATATTTGATGATCTCAAATGGCTCTAGACTCGATCGTGCATTTTGGATTTTAGTGATCGGAGGCTGGAGAGGAGTGCCACCTTTTCAATACCAATTTATTCAGAGTGAATAAATCAATAGATAATGTGTTGTCTCCGTGTGATTAAAACAAATACCTTTTGAGAGATATCTGAGTTAGCTGGGATGGGTTGTGCATTGCATCACTGGGTCCATGATGTCTGTCTTCAATATCAAGAATCATTAAAATGATCTCAATAGCATATGTGTTGACCCGGTTTCTGCCTAAAGTTGTAAGGAGGGCTTCTTTCTTTACACCTTTTATCTTTACAATTCTTTTTCATTCTTCAACCCCTTCAATGCTTACCAATACGTCATAACTAGCACCTTGTTGTGATTGTTCCAGTGCTAACTTAAGTACTTGGTCGGCATTTAGCTACGTTCACAAGCTTTCTCCATCTTTCCTAAGGACTACTATTTCTAGCTATGGAATGTCCTTGGGAAGATTCCTCCGGTTCTGGAAGAATCATAGGACTTAACCTATCCTACCATCCTTATGTCACCACAATCTTCATCGTCGTGAAATAAATGGGTTTCGGGTAAGTATATGTCACCATGAAAATCCATTTTGATATGCAAATCCGTTTTTCTCCCCTTTTACATATGCCACGATATTCGAAAACATTTCGCACATGTCGGGATGAGCCAGCACATTAAGTCAAACCATTTGTGATAATATCCCATATTAAATCACATTTTCTCCCCCATATTAAAAATATTAACCCAATCGATGTTTTTAATATCAATTGATTTAATGAAGTTTTATCAAAGGTTTTGGAAAGAAAAATGCAAGTCCATTTTATCCTCATGATATCTAGCGTATGAGATATGATACCGATTTGTAACATGATCACATATTCACCATATTAGAAAAGAATTGACAAGGTTGGACCTGATTGATGAGAACATCATATGATAAGATCAAATGGTTCTTGTCAGCATATGTTGGTCGCCTCGTCATGTCTGAAGTCATCTCTTGTCACCACGTGTACGATTGGTATTTTTGTCTTGACACCAATTTGTGAACTTGGCACGTTCGGCATCGAAGATTCTGAATGCTTGACAATTGCTCCCCCTCAATTGTTGACCCGTGTTCTATTGAAAGAGTTGTAGTCGTTGGTTGAGTAGTCGCATCGTCGAGTATCTGGATACCAATTGTAGATTTCTATGGTTGTAGAGATGATAGCTTCATAAATACAAGACTTCTCTTGTTTTAACAAATAAATGCACTGAGGCGTACATTTATTTGTGTTAGACCAAGTTATAAAGTAAACTTGATCCCTTACAAGGTTTTAAAGTAAACCTTGCCCGAGAAAATTAATTCCCGTTGTGAGCCAAAGCTTTCACAAGAAATACTTGACTTTAATGTGAAAACCGGGTTGCAGTCAGAAATAAGTACAAGCCATATAGGCATGTTTTATAAAATATTTACAACTTTTGTACGAACTCTATTTATGGCGCTGTGTCGATATTAATCAACATTTCTAAGGCCGTAAATATTATCGTACCAAAAGACATGCCTTTAAAAAATAAAGTAAAAATATTTTTGGATTTTTCTAGATTTTTCAATTTTTATGGTTTTTATATGGTTTTATATTTTTGTATTTTTCTTTTGTGGATAAAGATATAAACAATATATACAAATGATCACCAAGGATACGGAGAATAGTTTTACCACCACTATTCTTTCGCTTCATCTGCTAGCTCCTTAAGAGTCTCAAGCGAGAAGGTTCTCATTCCTAGCTTGTCGGCCAAAAATTCAATTCGAGCGCGATCTAAAGTCTTCGTGAAAATATCGGCCAATTGATACTCAGATCGGACAAAGTAAAGCTCTATTACTCCATTTTCCACTTGCTCCTTGATGAAATGGTAGCGAATGTCAATATGCTTCGACCGGGAGAATTGAACATTGTTGCAGCATAAGGCAATTGCACTCTTGTTGTCGCAGTACATCGGAATCTTGCTGAAACCTAGACCATAGTCGGTTAATTGCGATCTCATCCAAAGAATTTGAGCACAGCAACCGGACATAGCTATGTATTCTGCTTCCGTACTTGAAATTGCAGCGCTTTTCTGCCTTTTTGATGCCCAACTGATTAATCGATCTCCTAGTAGTTGCAATGTTCCACTCGTGCTACGCCTTGTATCTTGACAACCCGCGTGATCCGCATCTGCATATGCCATTAGTGCAATAGAAGAGTCCTTCGAATACCAAAGACCCCGATTAATGGTTCCTTTAAGATATCGAAAGATCCTTTTAACAGTCCTAAGTGTAACTCAGTAGGCCTAGTTTGATACCTGGCACACATACATATAGCAAACTGAAGATCAGGTCGACTAGCTGTGATATACAGAAGAGTACCGATCATTCCACGATAAAGCGTCGGATCAACGGCAACTCCATGTGGATCTGCATCAAGCTTAGTTTGTTCCACCATTGGAGTATCCACGGGGTCACAAGATTCCATCTTATACTTCTTTAGCGATTCAAGGGCATACTTGGATTGATTGATAAAGATGCCTTTGGGACTCTGAGATATCTGAAGACCTAAGAAGAATGATACCTTGCCCATCATTGACATCTTAAACCTGGAAGACATGAGTGTCCCAAACTCATCCGATAAGGTTTGGGTCGAGGCTGTGAATATAATATCATCAACATATATTTGTACCATAATCATATCTTTACCTCGTTTCTGAATGAACAGCGTGGGATCCACCTTGCCTTTAGCGAAGCCTTGCGTAATGAGGAATTGTGATAATAGATCATACCATGCGCGTGGAGTTTGCTTCAAAACATAGAGAGCCTTCTTAAGCTTGTACACATGATTAGGATATTTAGGATTCACAAAACCATCCGGTTGTTGAACATAGACCTCTTCCTTGATTTCACCATTGAGAAATGTCGTCTTCACATCCATCTGATAGACGATCATATTCATATGGGCTGCATAAGCGAGGAATATTCTAATAGCTTCCAAACGGGAAACAGGCGCAAAGGATTCCATAAAGTCGATGCCCAATAATTGCTTGTATCCACGAGCTACTAGTCTAGCTTTGTTCTTCAATATACCGCCTAACTCATCGAGTTTCACCTTGTAAACCCATTTCAAAGTGAGTAACTACACTTAATCCGGGCATGGGACAAGTTCCCATACTTCAAGACGTATGAATTCATTAAGTTCTTCTTGCATAGCTTCTATCCAACAGGATTGAGTAAATGCTTGTTTCCATGTCTTAGGTTCAACTTCAGTGAGAAAAGCATCAAAATGACAAAACATTGCATTTTCTTGTAACTGACTTCGTGTGGATACCGGACGATTAGGGTCACCAATAATAGAATCTATAGGATGATCCTTTGTCCACTTGCTGTCATGTTCACGAATCCGTGGATTGGAGTAAACTGTAGAAGGAGCTTCCTCTGAGGTGGACGACCCGGCTTGATTAGGGTCGGGAATTGGTACACCAAAGAATGGAAGTTCACGCATTTGAGCGAATTCCAAATCGTGATCATCATCATCGTGATCATCATCATCGTGATCATCATCATCCTCTTCATCATCAATAGGCATGACATGGGTAGTTGAAACATGTGTTGGTTGAGAATTACTTGTTGATGGTATATCTAGACCAATTGTAGGTGCAGACGTATCTGATTGTGCAACGGTTGCTGGAGCGACAACTTCGGTTACCGGAGCTATTACCTCAGGTTCTGGAGCAACAATACTTGGAGGAGTAAAGAATTCATCAAAGAACGGTTGAAACAACGTATCCTATTCAGTCCTAGAAGGTGGTGTAAATGATGATGAAGTAGGGTTATTTTGGACAAGACCAGAGCTAATGTTACTGGGTCCCATTTCATGAAGTGCGGGTTCAGAGCTGCTTTGCTCAGAAGCCATTGCTGTCAGCTCATCAAAATCAATATTCATAGTTTCGAGGATCTTGCGAGAGTTACGGTTGTAGATTCGGTATGCCTTCTTTACGGGGGCGTAACCAATGAAAATACCAATATCAGCCTTTGGTTGAAGTTTTCCCAAATTGTCACCATCATTATTTGGATAGCAAAGAGAACCAAATACATGAAGATATGATAAATCTGGTACTTTTCCATGGAGAAGCTCATAAGGTATTTTAACATGGCGTTTACGAATTAGTGACCGGTTTTGGGTGTACACTGCTATAGATACTGCTTCTGCCCATAAAAACAATGGAGCCTTTGCGTAAATTAACATCGTTCGAGCAGCTTCCATAAGTGTGCGATTTCGCCTTTCAACGACACCGTTTTGTTGTGGAGTGCGTGCAACGGATGTTTCATGAGATATGCCAACTTCTTCATAATAATCACACAAGATTTGATTCACAAATTCGGTTCCATCAACGACGCCGTTTTGTTGTGGAGTGCGTCGGACAGTAGTGTTGAGACGCACTTGAATCATCTTGAGAAATCCGATGATGAATTTAGGTGCCTCATTTTTTGCTTTGAGAAATTTCACCCATGTAAACCGAGAGTAATCATCGACAATGACGAGGATGTACTTTTTGCCACTAAGACTTTCAACACGCATTGGCCCACAAAGATCCATATGCAACAGATAAAGTTTCTCTTGGTTGGTGTCTTCAGTCTTGGGTTTGTAAGACTTCTTAGTGCTTTTCCCCATTGTACACGCGGAACACAAATGATCCTTGTGAAATGATAGTTTAGGAAGACCACGAACAAGTTCGTTTTTCGCCAAGTGATTAATAGCGTCAAAGTTAAGATGAGATAACCGTCGATGCCATAACCATGACTTAGTCTTTGATGCTTTGGAGAGAAAACATACGAGAGAAGCGGCCATCATGTCTTGTAGAGACAAAGTATACAAATTATTCCCTCGAGTACCTTTCAATAAATCAACCCCTTCCAAATTACGAATGAAGCAGGTATGCTCTCGAAAAGCAACTTCTAGGTTTGCATCACAAAATTGTCCTACAGAAAATAAGTTGTGACCAAGACCTTCCACGTAATACACTCTTGAAATTATAACATTCCCAATATGATATTCACCGTAACCCATTATCTTTGCAATATGATCATTTCTAAATCGAACCGTACCAAGAAACTTGCTGACGAAATTTCTGAGCTGAGAGCGATCTCGGTCATATGCTTGGAGCAACCAGAGTCCAAATACCAGAGAACAATTTGGACCACCTGTTTTCAACAACAACAGTAGACAATGCATTGGAAACTATTGGTTCCAGAGTGTTATCAGATACAGATATAAGTTTATCAGAATTGATAACATTTGTGTGACCCTTAGATTTCCTGCGTTTTCTAATGTGAGTTTTAGCACTAACAGGTTTTACTGTTCCAACTTTCTTAGGTTTTGGATTATCCGCGGGCACTACAGTGGGAGTAGACCTATTTAAAGGACACTTGGTTCTTACAGTAGTGTCGGTGTTCCTAGTTAAAGGACACGCTTGTGTTTTGGTAGCCTTGGTACTCCTAGTTAAAGGGCATGCTTTCTTCGCTTTAGTGGGAGTGATCCTAGTCAAAGGGCACGTATTTCCTACTATGGTGAAAGTTCTACCAGTGGGACGCCACATCCAACCAACTTGGGTTAACACTTTCCCAGTCGGTTTCCATTCTAGTCCATTTTTCCGGGCATACATCTCATTCACATGGTCAATAAGGCAAGAATCATGACGACTAGAAAACATACATTCATTGCAATTCCAACATTTCAAATTAGAATTCACACTAGGTTTAGAACGCTGCACAACCGCAGAGCCGTTAGGTTTAGCTACATGATTCTTTTTATTCAAAACAGAAATAACATTCCTAGGATGGGCTTCTACTTTCTTCTTCACTTGACTACTAGATGGGGGCAAGATCCTATCATTCTTCTTGTTTCTTTTAAGCTTAGATCTTTGAGCCTTAGTAGTGGTGATTACTCCTGTAGAAGGCAACACGGGAATATTAGAAGCTGGTTTTGATTCCGCCTTATCTTTAGTGACCAAAGTTTGAGATGATTTAGTCCTAGGGCCCTTATTAAGTGGTGTGACGGCTATAAGGTTCCTTTTTATTGCACTAGAGGACGATACTGAGACAGTGGTTGCGTTATCCACAACATTCTTACCTTTTAGAGTACGAAGTGTTTCCTTTAACTCGGCCAAGACCAGATTTTTATCACAAATTTGTTCCCTCAAATCAGATATTTCCACCGACTTTCGATTCAATTGTTCAATCAACGATTGATTCTGTGCAGTGGTATTAGCACATGCGGGCTTTATTGAATCGAAGAGTCGTGTATTTTTCTGTTTTAAGTTATCAACTTTGGATAAAATCTTGGAAACTCGATTATCTAGATCAAGTTTAAAATTCTCAGCGGCCTCAAGTACATTCACACAGTTAAGCTCCTTAGATTTCTCTATTTCTATCGGCAAAGATTTAGCAACTTTGTCACTTGACCGACGCTGTTTTGATTGTAAATTCATTTGAAAATTCTTTTCAAAGTTTGCATCGTCGATATTAACACCTTCGAATGACGTTTCAAAGATTTCTTGAATAAATTGTTGCTTACATTCAAGCGAAATACAATGTGTTTGAATCTCATCAAAACGTTTAGAAAGCGAAGAATATGAGTCTTGAAGCTTTAAAAATTCAGCGTCAGATTCGTGACAATTACTGTCTACGACATTATCCACAGATTCAACATTATGCACAATAGAATCATTATCAACACTTTTATTCACACAGACAGAAACTATATCATGAGACATCACTTGCTTCAGAAGCTGATCATTTTGGCGTAAAACCCGTTCTATTTCAAGTAAACTGTTTTCAAAAGCATCTTCCATTTCATTGAAAACACGTCTAACTTATTCTATTTCCAAAAACAAATCTTGATCAAGATTACTAAGACAAGCCTTAACATTGTCTACAAACGGAACAATTTCATTTCGGAACGCAACTCTAGTGTGCTCAAAGTTCCATTCACCTTCCGTTATGGCCGAAGCCGTCGTACGTTCCAAAATGACCTTGTCAAAATCGGCTAAGTGTTGGTGTACCGCATTTAAGTTAACGGACGCCTTACTTACCGGTGGAATTAACTTCGTTTAATCCGTTTTAACAAGTGTAGGAGACGTACTAGGAAGGTTTTCATTTGACAAACTTTGGGGCACAAGAACTGTCAATTCAGCTAATTCCTTTTGTAAGCGAATGCGTGTCTTTTCCGAAAATTGATCTTTTTTATGCTGATATAAATCAATTGTATGGAATTTTGAAATCATTTTAGAATGAGTTTCATCCGCAAGTGAATGTGTCTCCTCAGTACTACGAACAAAAAGTGCTTCTTTCAATTTGCCAATTATGGTCATATCATAAAGACCGGGAATATGTTCCTAAGCTTGTTTTGCATAACCTAGATTAGGTGGTAAATCTTGAAGACACTTAAGTTCGAGTTCTTTAAATGATTTAGTTAAAAGATGAACCTTTTATGTGGAAGCGTATTGTTTTAAAAGCTGTTGTTCTTTAAATTTAAGAAGTTTGGTAGCATTAATTTCCGATTCAACCTTTTTAGACTCGAGAGTTTCGAAATCCATTTTAAGTTTCTGAAAATCATTGACAACCGACTCTTTTGCTTTTAATTCATTGGAAAGATTAGCTTTTAATGATTCTATTTCTTTCAAGTGTTCAATCTTTTCAAAATGAAATTGGTCAAATTTAGAACATGTTATTTTCTCTTCTTGAGGGACCATTTCAAAAGCTTTGACCTTTTCTTTATGCAACGCAAGCTCAGCAGTTAGGGTGGAATTGGTATCTACGGATTGTCTGAGGGCCATATGAATTTGATCAATAATATGTTTAGGCACCATGACCAAATCATGTTGAGCATAAGATTCCATACCTGTCATAGCATTTGGTTGAGGTTCACTCAAATGTGTAGGATTGAGTACCACATCATTTGAGTTACTAGTTCCCGAATGCTGTTCGAGGTTGTCCTTTTCATGCCCAACTTGATGTTGGTTATCATCAATATTATTAGATGTGTTTGGTACCTCACTGACGACATCAGAACCGTAGTGAGAGAGATTAGCAACGAGAGCAGCTTGGGCAGAGTGAATGTCATCACAATCCGAATCATATGCATCAAGATCATCTGCTTGATAAGCTGCATTAGAAGTAGAAACAACTGAAATGCCTTCAGTATCTGCTGCCCCTGGGTCTGCAAGAAATGCTAACTCCTCTGAATCCAAAATCTTCCCCTTATACTGAGCATCAACCAAATACATCTTCTCACGAAACCATGCATCATCCCTCCTTCTTTTCGGTTGAGTGCATTCCCTAGCCATATGACCTTGTCCTCGGCAATTTTAGCAAGTCACAACCTTCTTAGGACCAATAGGACTCCCATTTCCACTAGCTTGAGAATTCACAGCTTGATTGTTCCCAGTCCTTGTAGGAGGTCCATATGAATTTTTCCTTCCCTGAATAGGTTGCACCGTCACTTGACCATCTTGAACAGTGGCTTGTTGTCGAGGATTTGATGAGGTGCGGAGCTGATTGTTTGTTGGTGGAAATCCTCTAGTTGCAACAAGTTTTGACAAGTAGGCTGTGAGATGGTTTAGAACATCAGCTGGCGTATCATTTGGAGTAAAGACCGGTGCTTGGATTGGTGGAAGTTCATTAGAGTATAAAGCTTGTGCTGGTTGTGCTTCTAGTGGAAAATATCCTTGCTGAGGAGTATAGCCCATTGGAGAGGTGTTGGCTTGTGATGGTGATGTCTGATATGGTGGTTGCTGTGGAAAAGATTTTTGATGAACACTTTGTTGAAATGCTTGTTGTGGCATCACTAGTGGTGGATAAGATGGTTGTTGTAGTTGCTGATAGTTGTGTGGTGGTGTCTGCTGCAAGTATGATGGTTGCTGATAAGTATAAGCCATGTTTTGTTGAGAAGCATACATTGCAAGTGGATCATGAACTTGAGGTGTATACAACCGAGCCTCGATCACATGGCATTCATGTTGTTGAAGAAAAGCTTGAAGTTGATCCACATTGGTGTTATGCAAGTCCTTAGCCAATTTAACATCCGTCACGTATTATTTCCATTCTAAAGGAAGAGTGTTAAAATACTTGGTGTTCAATTGAAAGGTAGGAATTGTCATGCCATAGATATTGAGCTCATTCAACAATAGGGTAAATCTCAGATAGTAATCATTGAGAGTCTCCCCTAGCACATAGGCAAACTTATCAAAAGTATCATAAAGCTTACACTCTCGTTCTTGTTTAGTTAACGAGGTGCCTTGCATGAGAACATGAATTCTATCCCATAACTCTTTGGCAACTTTATGTTTGCTGACGAGTTTGTAGACATCTGGAGGAAGGGCTTGGAGAATGATGTTTGTAGCATACTTATCACATTTGTCTTGAATCTTCATATCTCCAGTCAATTCACCCGTTGTGCGAGGACGAGTAGTTGTACCTTCCGTCATTGTACCATAATCTAATGGTCCATTGAGCACCGATGCCCAAATCAGATGTCCATTCTCCTTGTTCAACATATTAAGTTCCATTCGGGAAGCCCATTCCTCATACATAGTCTTCACCAACATTGGTGGACGATTATCCGTACCCGAGAGGATGGACTTATCCGTAAGAGATGTGTACTCCATTTCAATAAGTTAAGATTTACAAACGTTGATCGATCAATGAAAGAAAGTAAATGTGTTTGTTGTTGTGAGTTGAAGTCGAGAAACAATGTTAAAATCCCCTAAAATATGTTCTCAATAAACCAAAAATTCCAAGTCAAAATTACACACGATCGAAATTTTTTATGGAAAAATTTGTGATTATCGGAATGTTGATCGGAATAGTGATCTGAATGCTGATCGGAATGTCCTATCGGAATACTTTATTGGAATGCTGATCGGAATGTGATTATCTGAATGCTGATCGAAATGTGATTATCTGAATGCTGATCGGAATACCCTGATCGGAATGTCCTTATAGGAATGCACAAATCGGAATACCTAATCGGAATACCTAATCGGAATACCTAATCGGAATACCTAATCGGAATACCTAATCGGAATACGTAATCGGAATACCTGATTGGAATACCTAATCGGAATACCTGATCGGAATACCTGATCGGAATGTACCCAAAATCGGAATCCCTAAACCCTATTACGATTACACTGATCGGAATGTCCTATAAACCCTTTTCCGATGACCTGATCGGAATAATTCCCACTTTTCTCGGACAAAACTCAACCAATTCGTGATTTTAAGCCAAAAAATGATCAAAACACCCAAAAATTTTGTGTTTTTAGCCAAAGTAACTATACCAAATCCCTACCACAACTATGTAGAAGATTTGTATCAAGCAAAAACCATCAAAAACACAAAAAAAATTTGGACGTGTGAAAATGGATCAAAAATGGCGTATGAATCAAGAACACAAACACATGAACAATACAATCATCCCATGGCTCTTGATACCATTTGTAGGATATGTAAATCTTGCTTATGTTTTAGAGAGAGAAAGAGATAGAGAGATGGTGAGAACACACACACTTAGAGAGAGAAAGTGAAGGAAAAACACTTTTTCACTATGTGTAAAAATGAGGAACACACACCCTCTCCATCAAAGGAGAGGGTTTATATACCCAAGCCTTGTGATGGGCTTGGGCTTACAATGTTGGGCCGGCCTACACATGTTGTAGGCTAGGCTTGACTTTGTTTGTTTAATGAAGATATCTAGACTACGAGCTACTACTTAATATATTGTCGGAGTGACCGAATCTTCCTAAATACGTAAAAACGTATTTCCAACACAAATTTAGTATAAAATTGTGATATATATATAAAAACAAAAAGCATGTAACGTTAAAATTATTAAACACGTGAACATATATCTAATGTAGTCAAACATTATCTAGCCAGTTTAGGTTTTTACCAACAACCAATAGCTCTAAAAGTTTAAATTGTGGGTGTTGCTTACCTATCTCAAAGGCATAGGCAACTAAACATGCCGGTCCATATATAAGGTATAGTATTTACTTCTCCATTGACTATCTTCCTTAAAGGTACTCCATGGGCACTCCAACTTTTCTCAGTGCAGTTGGAAGAAGTTACTACAAAAATGTTGTTGTCTATGAGATCATCGCGCTCGAAAAGACAGCCACTAAAACAAGCGTGAATGTATATGACACAAAAACCATGTTATAATTAGAAGTGAGTGAGCGGTGATCCATTAGATCCATAAAGATATGATAAAAGTGAGCACACTGCATTACAATAGAAGATAAGATACTAGAATACGGGCTACGCCTATGAATCAAAATAAAAGCACACGTCTAATAACATTTAGGAGGATGCCTACTTAAAATATCACTAACCTTCTTCACCACACCCCTGCTCGTACTCTTTGAATAGCCCATATACATGCATAGCTTGTTGTCTTTGAGATCTTTAGTCCCAAAATCCAATGCACGGCTTCTTTTTTATCTGAAAAATCAAATCACATATAATAACTAACATCGATAAATGATGATTTGATACTAGATAAGCATTATAATAAGACAAATTACTTTTAAAGTGGTAATTAACTTTTGACTACAATTGATATATGGTCAGGCCTTAATGACGAGTATCGAGTCACTAATTGTCTAATAGTACCAATAACTTATAACATATTACTTGTTGAAGCAGTGGAGTGATTTCAAACTATGTTACTTATTTACACAACAAATTCTAAAAAACAATCACAATAGAATACAAACCAAAAGCCATTGATTAATCATATTCAGAAACAAAACGAATTACTCAACTTATGCTAGTTTCTAAATCTTAGATATATTAAACTTTTAGTTTTACCAGTTTATTTCATATAGCAAATGTACATCACATTGGTGATGCTAAAATTTTAATAAAAATTACTTATGAATAAAAAGGAATAACAAACGAACCTGGTTATGAAAGTAAGCTAAACCCGGGCTATGATGAAAAAGAGGCATGATTGTGGCAAGTTGTCATAGTCAATGTAGTACATAACCATCTTATGTGAGATTTTAAGTTAAATATTGTCAAGTGACTTGTTGTTTTTAAGATAACAAACTAATCGGCAATAATAGAGTGTTGAAAAGCTTGTAGGTGAAGATAAGAAATGAGTGGGTGTGGTGTTGTTAAAATTCAAGAACAACTATTTAACAAAGATCTAGGAGCACTTTCTTGGAAGCTTCCTTTTGAAACTTGTCCAAGAATAGTCCTTCCACTACTTTTTTGTGAAATGCAACCTTGTACTCTTTATTTCATGAACCTGATTTTTAGCTTTCAGTAATGGTTCAAGCTTGCACAATGATAAATTACTTTGAGCAACAACCTCAAAAAGAGTTGATCTTTTGTTGACCTTGAATTTAGTGGTAAAGTCATTGAACCGAAAGACGAACACAAGGAAAGTGATAAAATATTGGACTTGCCGAACATTTAACCAAAAAAATTAGTAGGTATAATACCTTAAAACGATTCGAAAACAGACCTTAAAATGAGCCCTTACCTCAACTTCTTAAAAATTCTAAGGTTCACTCCTAGTTTTATATGTTTGGTTTGGTATGGGCTATATAAATCAACATATTTTATCATTACCATAAGACAAATGCTACCTACATACTTTGTAAAACCCGCAGCATTATCATGTTTTTAATTCGAGGACGGATAATTTTTTTTAGAGGGGAAGAGTTGTAAAACCCAAAAATTTGACTTGCATTTTCTATCATCATTTTAAATGTAACTTAAAGTTTAAAATAATAAGCATTTGATATAAAAACCTTACGTTATAATTTTTGAAAAATAATAAAACATGACATGAAATAAGAGTTAAAAAAAATACGTAACATGTATGCATCTTTTGTTAAGTAGTACTATAGAATGTGCAATTTATATTAACACATCCTTTATTTGTAAAAAAAAATCATATTAAGATAAGATTGGTTACAGATCACTCATTCACCTTTAGCATGATATTCGGCCATCAGTGTAACTGAAACTCCGAGTTTGTCGAAATATATTAAAAGTTGGAATTCTATTTTTAGACTAGAAAATCTTCACATCAGTGACTTATTAAATCGTTTGGCTAAACAACTTGCAAATTAAGAAAATCATTTGACCCAATATAAGACTTGAAAACGCTCCTTATATCTTTCCAATTATAATGTCCGATTTTTACGTTAAGATTGACGTAAGAATGTTCATATAAACCGCATCTCTATTACTCCATTGTTTAACCTCTTAAGCCAACTCACACACAAGTTCAAAATAAAAGAAGACGTTGGCAAATAAACGGAGGAATCAAGAGTAGTAGAACCCATGTTTGAGTTCACGTGTACACCAATCTTGTTCCGGTTTATGTACGTGCATCAATAAATATTGGTTTCATTCGTTCTAGTTCGATTTCGGTCTCCGATTGGTTCATAATCGGTCCAAGCTAGTTCGGTCCGGGTAGTGGTTCGGTTGACGAATAGCTGTTCGTGTATCTCAGGGGCGGGTTCGCTTGTGCCTAGTTTATTCTCAGCGTTCTCGTTCTTGTTTCGGTCTATCCCGTTTACCTTGGAGGTAATCTTGAGTTTATGTCTTTATACTCTAGTTCATCATGGATTAAAAAAAGATATCATGTCGTGAATCATGGTTCTAAGAAAATATACAAGTTTGTTACAAGAAAGCTATTGCTAATGTTTACATGATTCTACTTTCATCTTTTGAAAATATAGTCGATTTAATATAATCGTTGTTAAGAAGGAAAATGTTAAGAAAGGATGAGTCGGTTTTTCCCATCTTTACATAAAATGAAACAGTCACGGATCTAATTTTAAACAAGCATGTAATGTTTTCAAACCAAAATATCAAATGGAGAAGTTAAGGTGCGTATGTTGACGTAGATATGCCATGCACATTCTTGCAAAAGAAAAAGAGGAATGTATAAGACTTATATTAATAAATTTATGGTACAATCAAGTCAAATTAGTAGTAATTGGTTTTGAAACTCTTATAAAATATTTGCAGATAATAAGTTCGAATGTGGAATAATAGTTTCAATCGAGAAGGTACGGATATTCCTATCACTCTACTATTATGATCCTTTTCTTTTTCCTTTCGTTTTTTTGTCGAGGTACGGATTTTCCGTCCTTTCAGTAAGGACTTCCTTTCTATGCATGATTAAGATTTCCCGTCTTTAGCCAAATGTTTTCCCCAATATATGTTTAAGCTTATCAGTAATCATGTTAATAACTAAATAAATTGCCTGAGCATTATATACAAGCATGACCAGTTTATGTACTAGTTACGGAGGTACCGTAACCATGGCACTAGAGGCACCGGTGTCGTGACTCACATGCAGGAGAGTGATATCCTGCATCGTCCCACTCATGTTCAGTTTGGCCATTTTATCAGTATGTTTAGTGGGGCGTATGGATGCATCCTAGGCTTATATGTTTACAAGTTATCAGGGTGAATGTGGTGTGTGCTCTACATCCTTCACATTGGAGCTGATCCCTCCACCCAGCACAGTATTTAGAGGTCACCCCTCTACAGTTATTTAGAGGTCACCCCTCTACAGCATGACGAGGTCACCCCTCCAGTTATTCATGCACAGTTGTTACAGTACATGACCTATATAAGCTCTGGCAATTAAAATACAGTAAATGCATGTTTTCAGATTTATCAGATAACAGTTCAGCTTTATTATTTACAAATCAGACTTTACAGATTATACACAGATTTCCGCTGCAACTTTACTTATCAGCCTTACAGCTCCAGTATTTTATCATCTGTTTCATTTCAGTAATTCCTTATCATGCTTTATATCCGTTCACTGAGCGTTATGCTCAGTCGTAGTTCCCTTTCATGTTCTAACGGCAGGTACACCAGGACGCTCTTAGGATTCTGAGAGCATGTGCATTTGGATGGAAGCTATCCAGACTTCTTACATTATGCATTTCTTACATTATTCTGCTTATTTGGACATTGTTAGTCCTTTCATTCAGTATTTTACTTTTCATGTTTTGGGCTTATGTTTGGATTACCGATGTTTGATTCCGGTATTTCCTTTATGGTCAGTAAATGTTTTAGGACATTTACCTTATGCTTTGATGACACGCCATAAATACACGTAACGGTCCACTTATCCAAGTGGGGTGTTACAATTATGGTATCAGAGCGCAAGGTTCGACCTGTAGGCTCTAAACTTGACCTGTGACTAGTGGGTAGTCACCAGGAACTTTCCAGATTTTGGCGTTGTTATCTTTCATGATTCTCATGCATTTATCAGTCAGTTTTCTTCATCTATCAGTCAGTTTTCTTCAGTTATCAGTCGGTCTTCTTAAAGTTGTTGACTAAGTAAAAGGTTGGTACAGGACTGGCCATATTTAGTCGCATGTGTTTTTTCTACGAATTTTTTTTGGTGAACCGACCCATAGGCGTTCACCATTGCCCGTTCAGATTTTGTATTGATGAACTGACCTAGGCGTTCATCCTTACTCATGTCAGATTCATGTTTTCAGTTGAATATTACTCGGTGAACCCGACCCAAAAACGTTCACTATTTGTCAGATCAAATTTTAATGCTATTCAGTCGAATAATGTTTTGTGAACTGATCCACAGTTGTTCACCTCGGTCATATCAGGACATTTTATAAACTTTGACAAGTCGGGATTGGACTACAGCCAACCATATTTAGCCCCAGATTATAAATTCCTATACTGGACAGTTCTAATAAAACTTTGACAAGTATGGACCGAACCAGAATCGCCCATGCTTAGTCACATGTTTTTTTTTCTTTGAATTCTGTGGATTGAACCATTGCCATCCACATTAGTTGATATTACACCTCAGTTGATTAGACTTTTTATGTTCCTTGTAACAGTAAAATTTTCATACCCTCACGTTGATGTCGTCTTCATGATGATTCAGTTTCATATTTCCTTACAAGGATTATGTTTTCAATAGAATGATATTGTTTCATGCTAAGATACAGAAGGATTACAGTAAAATACTATTTCATGATAAATCATGTTCTGGTCTTTATCAATCATGTCTTTGTACTGAACGTTGATGAAACTCCGTTTAATCATAATTTTAGCCTCTATACAACCAGCATTAAGTCTACGCAGAAACTATCAGCCTATCATGCTAACCATTTCAGTTCAGTTTACTACCGTTTAAATCAATTTATTTCTTTGATAATGTCAGACAAGCGACACCAGTATCCATCATCCGCTAAAATTTCCACCAGCTCCATGTACAGTATTCCATATGTACCCCATGTACAGTGTCTCAGTTATACTCCATGTACTGTATTTCACGTGTACTCCACGTACAGTGTCTCAGTTATGCTCCATGTGCAGTATTCATTTTGTACTTCATGTACAGTAGTCCAGGTGTACTCCAGGTACCCTACTCCATGGGTATTGCTAATCGATCCTAAATCATCTCAGGCGTTCCCACTTGTCGATACTCTACCAGATGCTGATGCTGCTCGTGAGTTGAAGATTTTACCAGATGCTGATGCTGCTAACACTTTGAAGACCTCACAAATGCTAATGCTGCTGATACTTTGGAGATATCTCAAGATGCTGATGCCGTTCATACTATGAAGACTCTGCAGAACAAGGACGAAAACTATAAATTTGAAATTTCTGACAAGAATAAATTTCAACCATCAGACACTACCATTCCATTCCATACTTTTACCTTCTCAGCTAGATGTCACACTTCACTCATCTAATCTTTTAGTTAGAAGAGTGGGAACCGGTAACCAGTCGGCCACTCAGCAGAAATAGTTACATGAATCACGGTCATGATAACGACCGTCAGGAAACTGACAGATAAGGCGGCAATGATAACCACCATGCTTATAATTAATCAGTCAGTAACCATCGGAACTCCGGTACGGACGTGACCAGAAATACAGAGGTCGGTAATCTAACCGGTCCGCCAATCCTAGCAGTTACAAAAATTTTCAGCCTTGTCCATATTCATCCACGAAAACACATGTCAAGACATCAGTCAAGACATAGGTCTCAGGTATCTTTTCGGAAGACACATATCAGGACACCAGTCGTGGTACACGTCGTACGAATCTTTTCTCAAAATACGAGTCATAACTCATAACTCCAGTATGTTTCTAAACCAGGCCCTCAGTAATTCAGTGTACCCTTCAGAAAGGGGTATACCCATTCTATTATGCCATTCATGAATCAGATCATTTAAAAAATTCAGTCACCGCCACTAGAGTATTATTCAGTTTAAACATGCAGTATTCATTATGTGAGGTTACAGACGAACACATTCAGGGAAATATCGCCATGTTTACTCCACGTGTTCCTATGTCAGCTTTATCTTAAATCAGTTAGTTACTTGTCTCTCAGCCAGAAAAGACTCCATAGTACCAACCATGGTTACTAGAGTTATCCTTTCAGTTAACGACGAGATCCGTCTTACTAAATCCCAAATATATTCATTATATTTTCTGCCAGAAAAATTAGTACAGGTTGTTTCTTCCTTACAAGCGCGTGACTTATCAGTCCATAGCTACGAAGATTTTCTAGCCACCAGTTATAATCCACTTTTGAAATTATTTAAATTCATGACCAGCAGATTACTCCAAAAATCCAGACATAATTTCTGAAAGTTTTTTAGAAATTCCTTTCAAACCACGAGACAAAATTCTACATCGAGCTTGTCTCAAGAACAGAACCTGTGTTCAAAACTCCTTCTTGTAGGACCGCAGCTAAGTTAAAAGAGTTGCATCAATTACTGCAAGAGTTACCGGAACGAGGCTCTATTCACCCTAACGCACCACCAAAAAGTTCACCATTTCTGTCTATGAGAAAGAAGGCCCGTAACATGAGATCATGTATCAACCACCAGAAAGTTTCCAGATCACCATTCTTAATCGATATTCATTCCACGTATAAAAGGTTTACCTGACCTGCTACGATATCATAAATATTTTACAGAACAATTCACGACCATGCCACCAGAAGTGGTGAGAGAAGAACATGATGTTTTCCATATTGTTGTTGAACACGTTACAGTCTCTATAAAATTTTGACTTATACGTCTGGGCTCCCTAATGCCCCAACTATAGTATGAAATTTAAGGGTGAATTTTTTTCGACTTCTCAGACAAAATCGTTAGTATGTTCTTTGATAACATCCTGATCTCCTAAATTCTGGAGAAGAACATATGAATCATCTTTTCACGATCATGTAGATTTCTGATAGGAGGAAATTATATAGGCAGCTTTCCAGATGTGAGTTCCAGATGAACAAGGTAGCATTTCTGAGCCACCCTATTTCAGTAAAAGAAATTTCAGACAATCCTGCATAGGTGAAGGCCATCACCTGATGGTCCCGACCGACGCCTGTGAACGAAGTACCAAATTTTCTAGAACTTAATTGACTGATATCGCAGAAATTGCTGACAGTTCTCCCTAAAAAAATCTCATGACTATTCAACCAGATTTCCACCAGAATGTTCCATATTCAAGCAAAATTTTGTTAGAAGCAGTATGACATGTTGATGCAGTTATTTTCATATCTTGATGCTTGACATGCCAGCAGGTTTAAGATAGAATGCCGTCATGTTAGTGAGTTACTACAATCCTTAGAAATTCTGAGCAGAAATGAGACAAAATTCCATGAAATTGTTATCAGTTACCACAGACTCAGAAAAAGTATAATACTATCTAAGTCATCGTCAACCATGTAATCAGCCTATACGTCTTCTCTCATCCGAAAGGATTACGCAGTAGCGGACCTGCAGAAAATTTAGTAGTAAATTGTATGAATTCCAGGTATTCCATCGACCATCATATCAGACAGAATTCATGTTCACGATCACGTGTACGTTTACGCCTCACATACGCAGTTATGATTATGTTCATATGTTGTCCATCTCATGATTTACATCTACCTCCGCATTCATGACATTGTTCACGGTCAAATTCGTGTTCCATCTCACGATACACATTTCACAGCTTGTTACTAAATACAGTTTTAGAAAGCTCAAGAAACTAGACTCAAGTTTAGCACAACTTTATCATACTCAGGCAGACGTTTCACGTCTCAGGCCGTACCGTTTGGCATTCCTTTTTCAGTCAGCATACGTTCATGATATGTCTAGTATCACGTTCATAGTATGTTCACGTATCACAGTCACGATATACTTCATGCGCAGTGTTCCTCATATAAATCGCGAACCACGTTCACAATTGCTCACGTAGCACGTTTACAATTGTTCAAGTAGTCCGTCCCTATATATTTTCAACAGCTTTACTTAGAGATATAAACGTATCTTTTCAAGTTAATTGTACGTATCGTTTCACGTATCTTACAAGTTATATCTTGTTCATTCTATCAGATTTAGAAGATCCATATTAAGTATGGAACTAGAAACTATTCAGCATTCATCAGGACAGGGTCAACAGGACCAAGATTTTTTTTATTACGTTTAGAACTTTGAAGGAATCATTTCGAGTGGGAGGCCACTCGAAACGGAGGAGTCCATCTGGAACTCTCATCCTTTTCCTTAAATAGATTAAGTTAAGTTCTTCCAGACATGTTACGTTTCAAGTTCTCTTCAGCCATGTCACGTTCCATGTTCACTTCAGTCATGTCACGTTATACCCTTTCAACAACAGTATGTTCTAAATCAAGGACGAATGGTCTTTTAGCTTATATGTCTTTCAGCTTTCATGTCCTTTCAGTCTATATGTCCTTTCAGCTTTTATAACATCATCAGCTTATTAACCGTAATTCGAGGACGAATTTTCTTTTTAGAGATGGAGAATTGTAAAACCCGCAGCATTATCATGTTTTTAATTCGAGGACGGATAATTTTTTTAGAGGGGAAGAGTTGTAAAACCCAAAAATTTGACTTGTATTTTCTATCATCATTTTAAATGTAACTTAAAGTTTAAAATAATAAGCATTTGATATAAAAACCTTACGTTATAATTTTTGAAAAATAATAAAACATGACATGAAATAAGAGTTAAAAAAAAATACGTAACATGTATGCATCTTTTGTTAAGTAGTACTATAGAATGTGCAATTTATATTAACACATCCTTTATTTGTAAAAAAAATCATATTAAGATAAGATTGGTTACAGATCACTCATTCACCTTTAGCATGATATTCGGCCATCAGTGTAACTGAAACTCCGAGTTTGTCGAAATATATTAAAAGTTGGAATTCTATTTTTAGACTAGAAAATCTTCACATCAGTGACTCATTAAATCGTTTGGCTAAACAACTTGCAAATTAAGAAAATCATTTGACCCAATATAAGACTTGAAAACGCTCCTTATCTCTTTCCAATTATAATGTCCGATTTTTACGTTAAGATTGACGTAAGAATGTTCATATAAACCGCATCTCTATTACTCCATTGTTTAACCTCTTAAGCCAACTCACACACAAGTTCAAAATAAAAGAAGACGTTGGCAAATAAAAGGAGGAATCAAGAGTAGTAGAACCCATGTTTGAGTTCACGTGTACACCAATCTTGTTCCGGTTTATGTACGTGCATCAATAAATATTGGTTTCATTCGTTCTAGTTCGATTTCGGTCTTCGATTGGTTCATAATCGGTCCAAGCTAGTTCGGTCCGGGTAGTGGTTCGGTTGACGAATAGCTGTTCGTGTATCTCAGGGGCGGGTTCGCTTGTGCCTAGTTTATTCTCAGCGTTCTCGTTCTTGTTTCGGTCTATCCCGTTTACCTTGGAGGTAATCTTGAGTTTATGTCTTTATACTCTAGTTCATCATGGATTAAAAAAAGATATCATGTCGTGAATCATGGTTCTAAGAAAATATACAAGTTTGTTACAAGAAAGCTATTGCTAATGTTTACATGATTCTACTTTCATCTTTTGAAAATATAGTCGATTTAATATAATCGTTGTTAAGAAGGAAAATGTTAAGAAAGGATGAGTCGGTTTTTCCCATCTTTACATAAAATGAAACAGTCACGGATCTAATTTTAAACAAGCATGTAATGTTTTCAAACCAAAATATCAAATGGAGAAGTTAAGGTGCGTATGTTGACGTAGATATGCCATGCACATTCTTGCAAAAGAAAAAGAGGAATGTATAAGACTTATATTAATAAATTTATGGTACAATCAAGTCAAATTAGTAGTAATTGGTTTTGAAACTCTTATAAAATATTTGCAGATAATAAGTTCGAATGTGGAATAATAGTTTCAATCGAGAAGGTACGGATATTCCTATCACTCTACTATTATGATCCTTTTCTTTTTCCTTTCGTTTTTTTGTCGAGGTACGGATTTTCCGTCCTTTCAGTAAGGACTTCCTTTCTATGCATGATTAAGATTTCCCGTCTTTAGCCAAATGTTTTCCCCAATATATGTTTAAGCTTATCAGTAATCATGTTAATAACTAAATAAATTGCCTGAGCATTATATACAAGCATGACCAGTTTATGTACTAGTTACGGAGGTACCGTAACCATGGCACTAGAGGCACCGGTGTCGTGACTCACATGCAGGAGAGTGATATCCTGCATCGTCCCACTCATGTTCAGTTTGGCCATTTTATCAGTATGTTTAGTGGGGCGTATGGATGCATCCTAGGCTTATATGTTTACAAGTTATCAGGGTGAATGTGGTGTGTGCTCTACATCCTTCACATTGGAGCTGATCCCTCCACCCAGCACAGTATTTAAAGGTCACCCCTCTACAGTTATTTAGAGGTCACCCCTCTACAGCATGACGAGGTCACCCCTCCAGTTATTCATGCACAGTTGTTACAGTACATGACCTATATAAGCTCTGGCAATTAAAATACAGTAAATGCATGTTTTCAGATTTATCAGATAACAGTTCAGCTTTATTATTTACAAATCAGACTTTACAGATTATACACAAATTTCCGCTGCAACTTTACTTATCAGCCTTACAGCTCCAGTATTTTATCATCTGTTTCATTTCAGTAATTCCTTATCATGCTTTATATCCGTTCACTGAGCGTTATGCTCAGTCGTAGTTCCCTTTCATGTTCTAACGGCAGGTACACCAAGACGCTCTTAGGATTCTGAGAGCATGTGCATTTGGATGGAAGCTATCCAGACTTCTTACATTATGCATTTCTTACATTATTCTGCTTATTTGGACATTGTTAGTCCTTTCATTCAGTATTTTACTTTTCATGTTTTGGGCTTATGTTTGGATTACCGATGTTTGATTCCGGTATTTCCTTTATGGTCAGTAAATGTTTTAGGACATTTACCTTATGCTTTGATGACACGCCATAAATACACGTAACGGTCCACTTATCCAAGTGGGGTGTTACATACTTTGTTTCTTTTAGAGACAATTTCGCTCATCACGCACATTCTGATAATTTCAAGATGCATAACAATACGTATATTCAGTGTATATCACGTTAAAAGGTCTGATTCTAATACACTAATGAAAATAATTATTATTAACAACAATAATCATCTGATAATTTGACCGAGTGGTTTAAGGCGCTAGATTTAGGCTTTGGTCCAAAAGGGCGTGGGTAATCCCACAGCGTCAATTACATTTTTTATAAACTTTTTGTGGTTGTTTAATAATCCTAAAAACTTTATTAAAGAAACCTACCAAAATGATCTTTAAAAATCATTAAAAATTTGTTTTCTAACACCTATCAGTAACAAACTAAACATAATCATACAATTGGCTTGACACAAAAAAAAAATGTTTGTTTCTATGCTACACCTAGTGGTGGTGGAAAAAAAACTAGTTCACAATTTGATTCGGTACAAAAGTCGTAATCGGATTTTTTATAAATTGGTTTTACTAAGTGCTTCTCCTCAAACCGGTTCAACCAGATGATAACCGGTTTGATGGGTAATTAGTCGACCAGATTTTTAACCGGTTAAAGTATTTGTTTTATGTGTGAGTAATGTTTTGACAATTAGAGTCTTTGCTTTTCATAAATATTGCATACGATGTTGGTAGAATTTTATGCCCCATTAATGTGGCACGTGATGTTGTAAGGACTGAAAAATATTTAAGATGAGTAGTTAACACTTTTTTCATATTTTTGACAGTGAAATGACTTGAGAGTAAATGGTGGCATGTGATAATGGAAGGTTTTTTCAAAATTTAAGATGGATGAGACTTTTTTAAGCATTAGAATAGTGATGGTTGTTGGTACTTTCAATTTTCCAAATTTCAAATAACATTATTGTACATTTATTTAAACCAACTAAGGGGGATAATTCAAAAACGCATTTTTGTGTTATGTATCTTGTATTTTCGTTTATTTTATCAAGAAAACGTTATTAATGTATAATTTTTAATACATATTTAGTGTTTCTATTTTATAATATATTTATTTAGTTTTGCATATATATATATATATATATATATATCTTTAAAAAAAGAACCTCAAAAAAACTACTTTAACATATTCATATATTCTTTCAAAAGTTCAAAAAGAATTATAACCCAAAACCAATTTGTACCGGTTCTACTTTTTCTAAAAAACAGGTTTATGTCAGAACCCGTTTATAACCAAACCGCTAAAATAAGTTCAGATAAAAATTCGATCCATTTTTTATCCAGTGTGCTCACGACTAGCTACGCCTAATATTCATAGTCATAATCGAAAACATTAATTCGGTCCGTTTACATATTTTGTTTGGTTTTTTCAGTTCTTGTACGTAGGGCTGTTATCGGTTTTGTTGGGTCACTTTAGAGTGGTATTCGGGTCGGATTATGTCGGGTCGAATGATTCATGTTGTCGAGTGATGCTACATACATGCAGCATTAAAAAGCTACAATGGACTACAAGAGTGTCTGACAATAAACCAAAACTGCAATAACATTTTCATTATTACCTCCACGTGGAGGCTGGGCTCTTTTCATCCGAATTAATCCGAATATACAAGCTAAAATATGCCCTAACTTATTTAAAAATGCAAGTTTGGTCAGTTCTATATGCTCAATTGGGTTATACTTAAACATATAAACTGTTGGCATAGCTTGAATTATTTATAAAGAGATATGTGCCATTTCTTTAACCAGTACACCATCTGAAAGAATATCCCACTTATATAACTAGCAAAATTTATGATTATGGTATCCGTATACATTTAACAAAATTGTTTATAGTATAAGTCATGCTACACGTACTCCTACATTATGCAATGAAAACTTTACAATGGCCACTAGGAAAATAATCCAACAAAAATGACTAAAACCTTATACACATTTTGAATCTTTACCTCTTTCCATCTAATATACAATATCTTTTGCTCTCATCCATTAACAATCAAGTCCTTTTTGTGAAGGATAGGTAAGTTTTTAGTCAGAAAAAAGTTTCAAAAGAGGAAACAATCTGATTTTCCTATAACATAAAGTCTTTGGTCAAATGTCTAATTTATCTACTATGTTGCTTAACGTCCTGAACTAATATCATCAATTATTGATTACAAAATAGTCAAATAGATATATTTTTTGGTTCGGCACGTGTTTTTGGAAAAGGTTTTAATAGTTATGGGAGATCAAAACAAGACACCATAAGTGCCAATTTCGACCCATAAACAATCGGCCGAATTGCCTATACACAAAAGTTGCCTGTTTTTCATCCCTGGTATCTCCACTATCAGAGTATGAGGAACAGATCTTAAATAACATAATAATGGGAAAGTAATTTAGTGGAATAAGATTCCAAAAAAGAAGAGGATTGCAACTTTCAAGGGTAAGGTACCTATAACACTTGTAATCTTTTTATGCGTCTAACTATTGTTTGCAAAACCATACATCAACGCAAGTTGGATAATATACCTGTGCAGAAGAAAATATGACCATATTGATCAAATATTAAGAATGTGATTTAGATTATTTTAACAAAAATTTTAGTGATTAACTGATCATGGCAAACTTACAACAGTTTCGTATCTTAAAGATGTAAATTGTTGGCATTTTGAGAGTCATTATGTGACATAGAATAATCTGGATCAGATGGATGCACCATATTTAGATGTACTTTTGCTTCTTGAAGTTGGACTAATTATCAATTGTTAAGTGTTTACAAAATTCAGATTAAATTTTATATAAGTAAATAAATTAAGATGAACATACATAAAGAATTTCATTTCATTCTTATGAAATGCCTGAACTGTAAGATACATTTAAAAAACAACAATGAGTTCTACAGTATAAAATGAATAAAGCCCAATGAGTTAATACAACGAAGAAAAAGAGTTAAAATAATTCAAACCATTTCATACTCCTTGCCTAGCGATCTTTTGCGTCTAGTCGATACTTGATAACCTCTTCGTTATCCTCAAAAATAGGAAGACTTGATAGAGATTTTTAACCTTCTAATGGAGTGCTTGTTAATCGAGGCCATGATATGATGGTAAAATTGTTGGAAATGGTTCTTGCTTAAACATTCATCATATATATTAAAGTACTTTATGAAGCCAAAATTCATATATGTTCCATCAATAATAACTTCATATGAAAAATACAGCTAAGATGGTTAATTCAGACCGAGTATCAACTGAACATACATACCATCAACGACCTAAGGTACAAAAAAATAAAATCTTATTAGCTAAACTATAGTACTCCAGCAATAATAATTTCATATGAAAAATAAAGCTTAGTATCCATATAACATCCATATAATTGGAATCGAGTATTGCTGGCCTACAGTTCTTTTGCGTGTAGTCGATACTTGATAACCTCTTTTTATCTCGAAAAAAAATAAGAAATCATCCAGATGACGTGGTATGTATTCAGATTATTATTGTTAGAGTTAGAGTAATATAGTTAGAATTTGGTTTTTCTAATGTATATTTATTCAAACACCAAAACCATGTTATAATAAGAAAAATGGCTTAACCTCTTCATATTGCTCGCTTACAGTTCTTTGTATATGTATTTAGACACCAAAACCATGTTATAAAAATGAATACATAACTCGAATTTGGTTTTTATAGCTTAAATGACTTAAGCTCTCAACTTTAATGACACCAAAAACATGTTATAATTAGAAGAGTGAGCTTTGATCCATTAAATCCATTAGAATACGATAAAAGCTCTTCAGGCATTACATTAGAAGATACTAAAATACGGGCTACGCCTATCAAACAAATAAAAGCGCATAAGGCATTACAATGGCACACGTCTAATGACAATCAGTAACCTTCTTCACCATCCCTCGCTCGGCCTCTTTGAATAGCCCATGTATATGCTTAGCTTGTTGACTTTGATATCCTTTGTCCCAAACTTCATTGCATGTTTGAGCAAACGTAGCATCATGTAATAACTTGTTTTTTACCTGAAAAAATAAAATCATACATAACTACCCGTGTACATATGATACAAGTATACTTAGGCCGGTTACTCGGGTTTAAATTGTAACTTGGGTCAACCTACCTGGCCTGGTTTCAAAGACATAAATCTGACTAACCCGAATTGAAACACGGCCAGGTTCGAGAATATTATTTTTCTCTTTGACCCGATCTGATGTGAACCCGATTATCACCCCTAGTTAGTGGAAATTAACTTTTTACTACATTAGATATCACTTCTATACCAAATTTGGTAGCCAAAAGATCTGTGGAAGGCATTTGACACTGAAGTTAATTCAAAAAAGAAAAAGACTTGAAATAACTCACCTCCTCGTACTGTTCCCCTACAGTTCTTTTGCGCCTATCATGCTTCTTACTGTTTAAGATTATCTAGGCAGTTAGGTTTTTACCAAGAATCAATAGATTTAAAAGTTAAAATTGTGGGTGTTGCTTACCTGTCTCGGACCCATAGGCAGCTAACTTGATTATGAAAGTAAGCGAATCCAGAGATATGACGAGAAAAACGGCATGGCGGTGGCAAATTGTGATAGTCGATGTAGCACATCACCATCTTTATGTGATGTCAAGTTTTATGTGAGATACAATCAAGTGACTTGCTGTTGTTTAGTACTCGTAATATTTAAGATTAGAAACTGATCAAAAATAATAAAGTGTTGAAAATATGGTGGATTGGAGAAGATAAGATATGAGTGGTGTTGTTGTTGTTTAACAAACTGCTATGAAAATAAAAGTTCATTCAAAACTATTTAACAAAGATCTTGGTGCACTTTCTAGGAAGCTTCCGTTTGAAACTTGTCTATTATTGGTCCTTGCATTATTTTTTTGTGAAACGCAACCTTGTACTCCTTATTTCATGCACATTAAGGCCAAATTTTTTATTTCTTGCTTCTTAGCACATTTTAAGCACGCATTCAATAATGGTTCAAGATTGCACAATGATAAATTACTTTGAATGAGGTAACCTTTTGTTAGACCATGAGTTTGTGGTAAAAACATTGAACCAAAAGATGAACACAAGGTAAGTGATAAAATATTATAATCGTGGAACATTTGACTAAATATTTTAGTAGGTATAAGACCTTAAAATGACTCGAAAACATAACTTAAAATGAGTTTTTACCTCAAATTCTCAAAACTTCTAAGGTTTCTAATACACTAATGTTAACACTTATTATTAACCATAAGCATCTGAAAGTTTGGCCGAGTGATTTAAGGTGTCAGGTTTAGGCTTTATTCTAAAAGGGTGTGGGTTAAAAAATTGCATTTTTTATAAGATTGCAAAGTTTCTTAACAATCCTAAAAACTTGATTAAAAAACCCTGCTAAAATGATTTTTAAAAGTCATTAAAAATTTGTTTTTAACACTAACAAACTAAACATAATAAGAAAATCAGATGACACAAAACAAATGTTTGTTTCTATGCTACACCTATGGTGAAAAAAATTGGTTCACAATTCGATTCGGTAAAAAACTATAAAAACCGATTTTATTAAAATTTGTTCTCTTCGGACCTGTTCCATCGATCAGATCATGACTGGTTGGATGAATACTTAGTCGATCGAATTTTAACCGGTTTTGACCTGTTCGATTTTAAAATATGTTTTTTTGATTTAAAGCCCATCTTTGTGATAATCTCCATCCGTAAAAAGTCTATTTGGATATGTTGCCATTAAAACGCTATCCTGTTGTAACTGTATCATTTTATTTTTTCCAGTGATCAATTTTTCCTTTTTATGTATGCACATAAAAAAAGTTGGTATATTTTATATACTTTTTTACGCACTTTGAATATGTGGAAAACATTTTGAGTTATCTTACATTTATAATTGTGTAAAAATTAATTACATAAATTAGTGTAAATAAATTTTAAAACATTATAAATTAAAGTTCACATTTTTTAGTATAAAATATTCCATAACTTCTCTAGACTTTTTAATGTCGGCCTCATTTTGTTACACTTGTATTCCTCATATTTTTCACTTTTTAGAAATGTGAGAAATATGAGTATATTAAAATGGGGTCACACTTAAAAGTGTGAATTTTTCACTCTAAAAGGTTGCGAATTTTTATTTGCAACGCATATAAGCGTATTGTTTTAAAAGTTATTTACACTTATTTACGTAATTGAACTAAAAAAAATTTACATTATTTAAAAGTGTGTAAAATAAAATGTAATAAAATGGATTTTTTTTGTAGTGGTGAGGAGTTTTTATCTATCATTAATGTTGCATGTCATGTTGTAAAGAGTAAAGACTGGTTAAAATTTATGACTCAATTAATGTTACATGATGTGATGTGATGTTGTAAGGACATTTAAGATGAGGGGTCTACTTTTTGACAATGAAATGACTTAAAAGTAAATGTGTCATGTGATGATCAAAAGCTTTTTTTCAAAATTTAAGAGGGATTACACATTTTTCTGCTAGTTAGAATAATTATGGCTGTACTTTCAATTTTTCAAATTTCAAATAGCATCATTGTAGTTTATTTCAAAACAACTAAAAGGGATAATTCAAGAAGATGTTATTTATGTTATACATTTCATATTTGCGTTTATGTATCCATATTTCCATTTATTATTACCTATATCTGTTTTAGGAAGCAGTACTACTCACATTTGCTACAGTATCTCTTATTTTATTATTTTCTGAGATTTTGGCGGGAAACATTTTCTACGCACGTGTCTAGCCGGAAACAATCTTCAGTACGTGTCATCAAACTCATAAAAGTATATTAACTCAGAGACACGTGTTCTCAATCAACATATACAGAACAAAAAACACACACACACATACAATCTGGGTGTCTTCTCTCTCGCTTGACACACATGAAAACTCATCGGAAAACAAAACAAAAACCGGCAAACCGAAGATCGAAGATCCCATTCAAGAAAGTTACAACTATCGTTTCTAAGTGTGTGGTGCACAATAACCGTAATTTTTATCCAATTATTTTATAAGCTTTTTTGCTGGGAAAATTAAGGGTTTTAATTATATGAATCAATTATCCTTCTGGCTATAACTAAAGGGTCTTAAGCCGAGAAGATCGATGTATTCTCAATGTGAAGTGACTGTAAATGAATAACTCGTAGAGTGGTGTATTCTTTATTGATGAACAACAAGTGTTCGAGAAAATGCCTAAATAAATAAATAGTTTCAAATGTTGAATAATTGGTGAATGTGAAAACAAAGTTTACTATCTTTTAGCATAACCATGCTCACATTGTTCTTATATAAGCAATATTTTTTTTAACATGCAATTGTTGATCGTGTTTCTTGCATTAGCGTCTTTGATTGTTTTTAAATTAGTTTTTGTGTTGATGTTGGATTTTTGTTATAGAAATACTTACGGGGAGGTTTTTTCGATGTTAGCTGAAAGTGATGGTCGCCGCTGCGGTGGTGACACTACAGGATGCACCATCAAATTTCAACGTAAGAAGATGATCTGGAAACGCGTATGTGTATTTGTTTCTTTGTATGATTGTCAGGTTTGAGGAGTTTTATGAAAACGTAGTAATAAATCCTCTTTGGGGTTGAAATTATTTATTGACTTAATAATGGATTCGTCGAAAGTTTAAAAATATGGAATGAATTGTTGGATTTTCTTTTGTAATATACAGGTGACAACATCAGAACTTCCTTTTGAAAAAGATTGGTCAATCAGTAGCAAAAGTTGAGCATGCTTTTTCGAGTTGCTTAGGTATGAGTTGTCTCCATTCTTCTTTTGATACATTGTATTCAGTTTAATGTTCTCATCGCTTTACATTGTTTGAAGTATAAACGTAGTTGCCAAATAACTGTTAAAGCGATTATGATAAGCATTTTTGGTTCTTAGGATTAAAATATTTTGTATGTTCAGTTTATTGATCCGCATGGTTGTTTGGATTGCTTATTGAAAAACACTAATGAAGGAGGGTCTTTGTATTTATCACATAATCTGCAATTGTCAATGGGTATCCACATGCGATGTGAACTTCGACAGTAGTACTACAAGTAACAAGTTTCAAAAAAAGATGTCAAAGACTTATCATGTATTAATTTTAATTTTTGTTTGACATGTACAATTTTTTTTTACTATTAAAAATGCAACTTATCTCGAGTCAGAGCAATGCACAAAGAAATGGACGGCTTGCGAGACAACTTAGTTGAGAATGCCAAGTTTAACGCCTCCTCAAGTTTCTTGAGGGTTACTAATATGAGTTGCCACTAATGTTTGTACCAAGTATGGATTTGTCACTCATATTAATACCATATGTTGTAGTAATTGAAATAACTTCCATATACATCATTAGTTTGACAATAAAGATATGTGTAATGGTGTTGATAATTTTATAATGTGCAATGTGTATAAATAGCATTTTTTATTGATATAAGTTCAAACGTCGCATTTTGAATTCAGATAGTAAACACTTTATAAGAATGTCCATTTTTAAATTTTTTTAACCGGTAGAGTTAAGTTTGGGAGATATGCCTGTTACTTTAGATTAGACTTCTGTTCTTGGTAGTTGGTGTAACTAGACTTAGTTTTGCAAGTTTAGTTTGAACTTGATAGCAACACAAATCAACAGGAGGCAAAGACGTAGTTATGTGTCATTGTTTCAAGCTGAAAAACTCCGCTACAGGTTTATTAAATATGGAGACGAGATGGAAAGAAACCGTGCTATGAGTGACATGAATTGAATGTATTGTTCTATTGCACATATGAGAATTTTTGTTGCAGCACCTAAGAAGACTACGTCTTTTTGTGACAACCCTGGTTTTGAGGTTCGTCACTTAGTTTTATTTTGTGCTAGTTGCGTGTCTTTACGTGTTTATGTGCTTATTGGTGTGTATAGATTGTGGTTTGGATATCGTTTCCGATACGGGGTACCTTGTGAATGAAACGATGTGTGATGATTTCATGTTCATGAGTTCACATGGTAGTGACTATGAAGTGAGATGGTGTTATTTGGTGGTTCTAAGTATACGTATATGTATTATAGAAAATCGTATTTTTACGATTTACGGTTTAGCATTTAGAGGTCGCGGATGAGGTAATTAGTCATATGAATATTTTTCGGGATGGTTTTAAGTCATTTAGGACTTAGTTATAAAGTTTATTGCAAAATTTGAGATTTTTTTTAAAAGTGTATATTTTACGTCTTTTACGGTAAAACGCGTATATTTGACTAGTTTTACGTTTTTGTGGTTTTGGAAGCTTTAGGAGCTGAAATAAATTAAGGAAAATTAAAGTAATATTAATAACATAATATTAAATAATAAAAATAAAAAAACAAATTTAGGGGTGTTTGGGTCGGTTTAGACGCACCAAAGAAGAAAGAAAGAAGGGAAATGCCCAAAACAGGCCCAATGGACTTGTAATGGGATTAGGGGCCTTTAAAACTTAACCAAACCCAACTCATAACCATAATAATCAGGTTTTTAACCTCCATAACATCTCCTAGCCGAAATTCATCAATGAAGGCCAATTAGGGTTCTTCAAAAATTAGCTTTTCTTCATCTTCTATTAATTCAAAGGTAAAACCTTCTTAACCCTTTTCATATTAAATGTTTTTTAATGTTTCTTAATCATATGATGGATTAGATTAGGGTTTAATTAAAAACAGTATATTAATCATATTTTAATGATTAAATAAATTAGGGCTTGTAATTAGAGGGATTAGGGTTAATTAATGAGGTTGATTTTGTTAAACCCGTTTTTAAAAACTGGGCAGAATTTTGAGTCAATTGTTTTGATCATATCTGGAGTTCTAGGAACATTAAAGATGCGATAAAACTAGCCCTGAAAAGGTATTTGAAGTGACTTTCCAATGCAAGAAACTAGAACTAAATTGGAGGTCGGGAAGTGGGTCAAAAACAGGTTACAACAGTCGGAGGTCAAAACAGTTTTGAATTCAGCCTGTTTTCTTTTTAAGTTTTGGGTTGTTTGGGGTACTTAGGGTTGCATTGGGATCTTCTCACGAACATGAGAGATGGTTTATATGTTTTAGTGAGTATCTGCACTTGGGCTAAGATTGTGGTTTAGGATAAGACCCTCTAATGGTAATAAACTTTTCATACGTTTAAAATCAGTGAATTCTGGAAAGGTAGCAATATATACACATATATCGGGGCCTTAACAGTATCTTTAAGGTTAGGGCAAGTGGGAGGTTTTAACTAACATGTATAAAAGTGTGAATATTCCTTTTACAGAAACCATGGGTATATTTAAGTGGACGTTTGACTTAAAGTTTTGAGACCTAAAACTGGGACTGTTTTGTGTAAAATTATGAACGGGATAGCTATTAAACTTAACCAAGTTAGGGACTTGTTAAGGAAGGGTAATGGGGTGATTAGAACTTAACAATGAGGTAATTATATGGGAATAGGATAGATGTCCATCATAGGTTGATGAGCCATCTTGGTGATTGGTTCGGGTATTGATTGTGTGTTTTTAGTTTGTTAGCTTGTTGCTAGTGCGAGGACTTGTGAAGAAGCAATCAGGTAAGTTTCATAGTCCCATGTTTACTATTGATTTTGACTTCCAGATGGGATGGAAGAGACACTGTGTTATGTTGTTTATAAATTGATGCCTTGGAAATTATGGTTGTTGGTAAGGCGTGATACCTTGGAAATTATGGTTGTTGGTAAGGCGTGATGCCTTGGAAATTATGGTTGTTGGTAAGGCGTGATGCCTTGGTAATTGTGGTTGTTGGTAAGGCGTGATGTCTTAGAATTGTGATGATTGATTGAACTTGAATGCTAGTTGTTAATACATAATTGTAGCGCATTGTCCATATGTTATTGTATTGATGGTTGTTATTCACAGTTTATAACTGATTTAGCGTTGGAGTCTAAACCTATGACTCTCACCAACTTTATGTTGACGTGTTTTAGTGTCTCTTTCAGGTGATGCTTTGGGTAGGCGTGAGAACTTAAGTGGCTAGGATTTGGAGAGCGTAGGAATGCATATAGAAGGATATCCCCGTTTCCTTCTTAGTTTTTATTTGTTCATTTAATAAGTGATACTGTGGCACACATATATTTGTTTGGTTATGTTATATGTTTGTCTTGGGTAAGAGGTAGGACTGTTACCTACTTACCTAGACTCCTGGGTTTGATGAGATATTGTCATGACTTTGTGTCTCCTTTTTATGACATTTCTTATTTCATATAGTTATCTCTATAGACACGTCATGTTGTGATGATATCCATACGTCGCGCCCCATATTCCGCCATGGTGGGGTGTGACAGAATGGTATCAGAGACAATGGTTATAGAGAATTAGGTTGCCTAGTCGCGTAGCCTAGTCTATAGCTTAAGGGTCCCTGCATATAGGCGTCATAGGAGTATGTGCGCATTTTATATAATTGATGTGTTTGGATGTTATTTATTGCGATGTTTTGACTAGTATGAATTGAACCATAGTATTTTCATACTTAGTCACATGTTATTTTCTTTTCGGGTTTGTGACTAGTGCGGGTTGAACCATAATCGTCCACGCTAGTCATTGTTGTATTTTGCTTAAATTGTACATTATAGTACATAATTTGGTACAAGGTAGTTTCTATCTTTTGTCGAGTTATTTTACATACCTGAGGTATGTTATTTTTCTTTTGATGTTTAAGTCATGTTCCCTAAGAATCGTGTGGTGGTTCGAGTTACTAGGAGTACATGGGTAGGAAGGATTTTAAGCTGTATCCACTCTTACGGGAGACATGACTTATAACTGATTATGTTTTCGTTTTGGATTTAGTCTAGGCTGTTTTAGCTAGACTATGGATTTCTGTATTCCAAGAGTTTTATTATGTTATTTTTATAGATGGAGTTTTGGACCTATTTGGTTATGTGGTTATGAGCTTATGTGAGTAGATGGATTTATGTGTTATATGTTGTATTGATTCTTATAAGTGTATCATTGGAGGGAGTGTATTGGAGAAAGGGTAATTGTATAAGTATGGTGGCCAACATAGTTATATAAGTACCACAACTTCAATGGGTTCTCAAGTATGATTGCATGAAAGAGGGTTAGTACATGCTTGTATATGATGAGATGTGGATTTTGGGTATATTTATAATATATGGGTTTATGTAACGGCTGCCTACGATATGGCTATTTTTATTAGTGTGTTATATGTTTTGGGTTATAGTCGTGTTGTGTGATTATGGGGTCACACGATATGGTTTTGTTTTGTAGGTGGGCTTTATGCCTTGTTGTGGCATGATGAGATGGTGAGAAGGTGATTACTCGTATGGAAAAACGAGCGTATAAAGCGATTGATTGACTTACGTGTATGATAACGAGTATGTTTGGGGGATTCGATAGGTATACATATGCGGATGTATATATACTAATAGATGTTATGTTATGATTCACGGTCGTTCAGTAATTATTATAACTTGAACGTACCTAGTACACTCTTGTGTTTAAACAATTTATTAGAGCTCGAGTTTGGTGGAGTTCCAACGAAGTTTTGAATCTTTTGAAGTGTGTCTTGTAGCGTACTCTTTGAGTTTCGTATTTCACGTGTACGTTTTAAAATGGTGTTTTTGGTTTCAAGCCTATTGAAATAACTTGGGATTTCTTTTGAGATAATGAAATCTTTTGTGTTGGGTCTTGCATTTCTTTTGGTCGGTATATATTGAGTTAGGTGGTTGGTTGTATTCGGTAAAATAAGGGTAAGGTGTCGGAGTCGTGTTTGAAACAAGATGTAACGATTTCTTTTAATCAACACTTATTTATTTCAAATTTTAAAAGACTTTCTTTAAAATAAAGCGAAGTAAAATTTCTTTCTACTTACATAGTTTATATAATTGGGTTTAACCGATTCACGTCATTTATAATTATTAATACAAGGTTAAATTGAGTTTATGAAGATTTCACATACAATTTTATCTTTCATTAATATAAAACTGTTTTGGTCATAACTTGTTCGTTTTTAAAGCTTTTTGGATGATTCAAAAGCCTAAAATTATGTACTCGGAACGTACCTTTCAAATATTCAGAATGTATAGTCATGGAAGGTCAGTATCTTGGCCAAAATTATTGTACCAGTGTCAGGTTAAAGGTTGAGTTTGAATAGTAGTTTATTTTTACGATTTGGGATGCACGGGATACCTAGTTTTTGAGTTGAGTTTTGAGTTCGTCAAGAGGGTTGTTTGTAGATTGTTTGAGTCACATAGATGTGGGAGGTAATAATAAAAATAAAGATATATATTCTTTTGGAAAAGTCGATCTTTTGCACGGTTTAAATAATATGTCGCGAGGCGTAATATGTTTTGGTTGCCATTGGGTGTTTCTTGGATTATTTTTCGTTGTCATGGGTCATTTTGAATTGATACATGTTCTGGGTTTGAGTTTTCTTTTGAGTCTCGTGGTTTTTGACTTGTTTTAATTGGTGCACGTGAAATGTCGTTAGTTATCCGTGGGTTTGATTCGTTGATCGTATCTGGTGGATTCAGGATGTAGTTTTGGTTTCGAATTGTTCGGGAGCGTTGAGGTAGTCGTATGAAAGACTTGGTCGCGCCTACACGATTAAGTAGGTGACCATGAGAGAATGGTCGGAATGCCCTTAGTGGGGAGGAAAGAAGTTCGTAGACGAACTAATGTGGTCATGAGGTCTCTTAGGAGTACCAAGGAGATGAATAGAGATTTATGGGATACTAGCACAAGTAATGCGTCATAGAAAGTGTTGGAAGGGGATACAATACCTCAAAGGTATTTATGATTGTGCGTAAGGCATGTAAGTTTTCCGAAAATTTCCTGAAATTTAGTAGGTTTGCCATATTACTGTGAGGTAGAACCATAAATAGAGCAAGTAGGAGAAGTGAGAGGAGTTGGAGTTAGTGCCTTTCCAAGGAAATTGTTGATGGAATGATTTCAAGAACAAGAGTTGATGGAAATTGCAACGGATGCAAGGTAAAAGTTAAGTTGCTTAGTAGTAGATTGGATGTGGAAAGCGGTTGAGTGGGCTGATGAGAGGAAGCATTGGTCTTTTAAAATGCGTGTAGAATTTTGCAAGTAGAACGAGGTAGGAATTTATTCGTATTGCCGCTAAGAGAGGGTGCAAGGAGGACATAGTTGAAACTGCTAAGGATGTTGTATGAACGCTTTGGGTTTACGGTTATGCATTTGGCTTCGCCAAAGCACTAGCGGTTTTCATGGTGTCGATGAACCAAGTGTGCATGAACGCGTATAAACGAGTTGTCATCGGGAGCATCGACGACATCTTGATCTACTCAAATCTGAGAAGGAGAGTGAGGCGAATTATGCGTTGGTTTTGGAGTGGAGTTATACGTGAGATTTTCGAGTGTGAGATTTAGTATTAAGTTTACCATGATGAGTAGTTAGAGATGATGACATATCATGGAACCAGTAAGGGGCGAAGTGAAGAAGGATGAGGAAGCATTTTGGAGGTTGAAGAAGTGGATTGGATAATGAGCCGATCTTGGCATTATCGGAAGGACTGGATGAATTCGCGAAGCATGACGATACGTGGAGCAAGGATTTGGACGTGTACGAGAATGACAAAGAAAGACGATTGCTTATACGTTGCAAGAACTAAAGATTTGGAAGAACTGGATAGACTTAGTTAGTGGAGCTGGATTGTTATATCTGCCTAGAATGCTAGAGGAATTTGGGGTACGAGACGTAGAGAATGATCTATACGGATCATGAACGTCTCCAACACATATTCAATCATCTTGATTGAACATTTGGCAAAGGTGATGGGTGGAGTTGATTGATGAAAGAAAATTGCAAGGCCAAGTACCATCTGGGAAAGGCAAGCATTGTTGATGAGACATGGAATAAGAAGAATGAAGTGAAGCTGAGACGAACTTGAACTATATGGATGACGTATTAGAGTGGTTTGGATGAAGGATGTAGGTTGCATGAGTTGAGTTGTCTAAAGCAGTGAACGCGTCAACATTTATGTTGCGTGGCTTGGACAATCGTAGGGAGGAAAGGGACGTAGACTATACTTCCTACATGGATAGGAGTAGTTTAGAAAGGGCGATGTAAGGAAGAAGTTGGTGGAAGGGATACATAATGCGGTGGAGGATTAAGTACGATGAGAGTTGGGTAATAGTCGATAGACTAACTAATTCATCACCTATTTCAAGAGGAATGAGAAGTCACGTAGTTGGGAAGTTGGAAGAATTGCGTACGGATGTGATGGAATCAAGGGTTTTGCGTAAAGGTTAGCCTAATATGTATGGAGTGCCTTATGAAGGATTATGGCAAGCGAAGAAACAAGGGGAAGCATCACATCGTGATGTATGGTAGGAGTTGAGGAAGAATTAATGGATATGTGAAAGACCGTCATAGGTCACTTTGTAAGGAAATTGGAATTTTTAAGTAGTTTGGGATACGGACTGAAGGGAGTTGATGAACATAATTGGACATGGGTGATTGATTTAGAGGTAGTTCAGAAACTCGTTAGCGATGGCTGAGTTTTCATATAATGATAGTTATCGTACTAGAAGTCGATAAATGCCATTTGAGGCACTATATGAAAGGATAGGGTGAGTTTTCCCCATTGTGGACTAGGATTGGTAAAAGCGGCTACTAATGTGGTAATGGTGTTTGTGGACAGAATGAGAGAAACAAGGGATGCTATATAGAAAAGGAGGAAACCACTAGAGTTAGTGACAGAGTTATGTATGAAGTTTCACCCATAGTAACGGGTGGTATGTTTTGGTAAAATGGAAGAGTTGATGTAGAGTTTTGTAGGTCCATTTATGATCTTTGGAAAGATCGGACCATTAGCTTATGAGCATAGAATTTCCTGGGGGAAATGAGTTGTATACATGATACATTTCATGTATTGAGATTGGTAAAGGTTATTTGAGAATGCATTTTGCATGTACGGTTATTCGGGACTTGTGTTAATGAGAGTCTTTGATTTATCAAAGAGTCATCTAGGAGATTTATTGACTGTGAGGTTAAGAGTTTGGCAATGAGTTTAATTGTTTTTGGTTTGTATATGTGGTATTTTGAAACTTGAACTAAAGTTCACGTGGAAATGAGAGGAGTTCTTTTAGAACAAGTATCCTCGTGTGATTTGTTGTCTGTGTGTTTGATCTTAAG
Source organism: Glebionis coronaria (assembly GCA_025667525.1). NCBI lineage: Eukaryota > Viridiplantae > Streptophyta > Magnoliopsida > Asterales > Asteraceae > Glebionis > Glebionis coronaria. Next base: position 611,322,648 of record CM046878.1, on the reverse strand, counting down.
GAGTAAATCTCGGGACGAGATTTCTATTAGGAGGGAGTGATGTGACAACCCTGGTTTTGAGGTTCGTCACTTAGTTTTATTTTGTGCTAGTTGCGTGTCTTTACGTGTTTATGTGCTTATTGGTGTGTATAGATTGTGGTTTGGATATCGTTTCCGGTACGGGGTACCTTGTGAATGAAACGATGTGTGATGATTTCATGTCCATGAGTTCACATGGTAGTGACTATGAAGTGAGATGGTGTTATTTGGTGGTTCTAAGTATACGTATATGTATTATAGAAAATCGTATTTTTACGATTTACGGTTTAGCATTTAGAGGTCGCGGATGAGGTAATTAGTCATATGAATATTTTCGGGATGGTTTTAAGTCATTTAGGACTTAGTTATAAAGTTTATTGCAAAATTTGAGATTTTTTTTAAAAGTGTATATTTTACGTCTTTTACGGTAAAACGCGTAAATTTGACTAGTTTTACGGTTTTGTGGTTTTGGAAGCTTTAGGAGCTGAAATAAATTAAGGAAAATTAAAGTAATATTAATAACATAATATTAAATAATAAAAATAAAAAAAAACGAATTTAGGGGTGTTTGGGTCGGTTTAGACGCACCAAAGAAGAAAGAAAGAAGGGAAAAGCCCAAAACAGGCCCAATGGACTGGTAATGGGATTAGGGGGCCTTTAGGACTTAACCAAACCCAACTCATAACCATAAAAATTAGGTTTTTAACCTCCATAACATCTCCTAGCCGAAATTCATCAATGGAGGCCAATTAGGGTTCTTCAAAAATTAGGTTTTCTTCATCTTCTAATAATTCAAAGGTAAAACCTTCTTAACCCTTTTCATATTAAATGTTTTTTAATGTTTCTTGATCATATGATGGATTAGATTAGGGTTTAATTAAAAACAGTATATTAATCATATTTTAATGATTAAATAAATTAGGGCTTGTAATTAGAGGGATTAGGGTTAATTAATGAGGTTGATTTTGTTAAACCCGTTTTTAAAAACTGGGCAGAATTTTGAGTCAATTGTTTTGATCATATCTGGAGTTCTAGGAATATTAAAGATGCGATCAAACTAGCCCTGAAAAGGTATTTGAAGTGGCTTTCCAATTCAAGAAACTAGAACTAAATTGGAGGTCGGTAAGTGGGTCAAAAACAGGTTACAACAGTCGGAGGTCAAAACAGTTTTGAATTCAGCCTGTTTTCTTTTTAAGTTTTGGGTTGTTTGGGGTACTTAGGGTTGCATTGGGATCTTCTCACGAACATGAGAGATGGTTTATATGTTGTAGTGAGTATCTTCACTTGGTCTAAGATTGTGGTTTAGGGTAAGACCCTCTAATGGTAATGAACTTTTCATACGTTTAAAATCAGTGAATTCTGGATAGGTAGCAATATATACACATATATCGGGGCCTTAACAGTATCTTTAAGGTTAGGAAAAGTGGGAGGTTTTAACTAACATGTATAAAAGTGTGAATATTCCTTTTACAGAAACCATGAGTATATTTAAGTGGACGTTTGACTTAAAGTTTTGAGACCTAAAACTGGGACTGTTTTGTGTAAAATTATGAACGGGATAGCTATTAAACTTAACCAAGTTAGGGACTTGTTAAGGAAGTGTAATGGGGTGATTAGAACTTAACAATGAGGTAATTATATGGGTGTTGGGAATTAATTTGATGAGACAAATCAAGAATAGTGAAACAAGAAGAACTTATGTGCAATTATCAAGATTTACAAGAATATGGAGCCCTTTCATAGAACAAGAAGGACTTATTAGCAAAAGATGTAAGGACTCCTAGTGTAATTAGATTTCTTGTAAAGAGGGTTATGTGTAGTATATAAACACATACCCTGCATAGGTTTATTCATTCAATTATTCACAATGTAGTCATAAAGCAAAAGTCGTGTGTTCTAGACGTGTGTGATCTTGTAAACACGTCTAGGGTTAGTTGGTTAACGTTTAATGAGAAGTAAACGTTGAAAAAGAAACACATTGTTCGTAATCATTGTTCTAATTCCGCTATGTTTATCATATGAACATTGATTATCCTAGTAAGCTTAATCGATCCATGAATAACGGTTTCCACAATTGGTATCAGAGCGGGTGGCTCTCGATACTAGGATCTAACAAGGTGTTCGAGTCGAAGAATGAAGATCGAAGCTTAAAAATTCGTTTTTGTGTTTAAGTTCGGATCTCACTGTGCAGCCATGTTCAAACAGCGATAACTCCTTCGTTAACCGTTGGATCGTCGTGAAATTCGAACTGTAGGTTTTTGCAATATACGTCTTGAATCTCACCGGAGCGATCGTCGGTATGATTTGTTATGGGTGAGTTATAGATGGTCGAAGTTGGCTGCAGAAGGAGGTATAAAAGTTTTCTGTTTTTATTTTTATTGAATAAGATTTAGGGTTTCTTCCCCTAAACCCTAGATCGATTTTTAAGAACAGAAAAGGATGTGTAATTAGTGATTCGTGATGTCTCATGACTTGAAGTTCTTAGGGTTTCGATTTACAAACCCTAGTTAGAAGATCAGCGCAGATTAGGGTTTAGGATATGGTTGTGTTTAAACTGTGTTTACACAGTAAGGATACGAGGTTTTGGTGTTAGTATATGGAGGTTACAACAGCAGGTCTAAACCCTAACATTAAAGTTGTTATTATTGTCTTGAATATTCTGTTGCCAAGAAAAGACGTGGGTTTGATTTATGTGTCTTCTATATGCTGGAATACTTTTTCTTGATAGATTGTTTTAATTGTGAGGAATCAATGTACTATTCAATATTGGTTATGTTGATTCTCAAGTCGCTGTCAAAAAGAAGATTGGGCACAGCTTTATTGGTTAAAGGTGTGTTCTTTCTGTGCATGAATGAGACATAGGGTACTTAGGGTTTTGGTCAATGATGCTAATGTTTAGGGATATGCATATATCTCTTACATACTGGTACGTATCTGTTATTATTTTATCAAGATCCAAATGTTTTGGTGGATTGTATTATCTATGATGCAACTCAGTGTTTGTCAAGATGTGCAAAGTGGTTCCAGCTGCTAGAAACAAACGGAGGTCTGAGCTTGATATAGAACAAGGATGAGATTTGATGCTGGCCCACATGATGATCTTGTGGAAGTGAAGACACGACAGAGGAATTGGTATGATTTGTATGTACAATTCCTTTGTATTCTCAAGGGTATACTGTTCAATACTTCTGTGGTCCATCAAGAAAAGCTTTGGTTCATTGCATTGTCTACAAAATAAAAGGGAGCTGCTATGATACATTGGTCCCCAACGGTTTCATTGGCGATTCAGATTATAAGGCAACGATTTGTGTGGCACACGAGGGCTTTTGTAAACACAGATGTGTGTTTCATCATTATGTGAGGTCTCAAGAAAGTATTCATAAAAGTTTCATTAGTACTACTCCCAACTTGAAGGTACTTTATATTGCTTTATAATATTAAACGTAGGTTTGGTGTCAATGATTGTGGGCCAAAGATGAATTGGTTTGTGATGTTACATTCAAGGAACGTAGTAGTAAAGAAAGGTTCACGTGTCAAAGATTCCTATGATGCCAAAATGTAGACAGTGATCCAAGATGTTGTTTTTATGAAGGTAAGATGCACAAAAGCTTCATGTGGGATTCAAAACGAAAATCAATTCAGTGTTTGTTTATTGGTTACAAACGTGGAGCTCTGTGGTGTTTTTGCAAGTCATGAGTTTTGAAAGTGCTTTTGTAATCATGTGAAGGTTCACTTTTGATATTGTTGAGTTACTGTGGTTACGGGATCGGTGGTCAAGGAGGTCGTAGTCACAGATGGTGTCAGTGGTTGAGTCGAGCTGCTGACAAGAATAAAACACACGCTGACAGAGAAGACGCTGACACGTTATATTTGGACGCTGACAATGTGTTGTCCGATATATGGTTTTCAAACGCTGACACGTATTGTCCGATATAGGACAGTACATACTGATGATATATTAGATGACAAAGGATCTCGGACAGAACTGACTGTTTAAAATTTTATGGCTCGTTTTTGAAGATTGTGTTTGGTGCAATGACGTTTTATTTGATTATGTGACAAGGCTAACCTTGCGGTTATATACCGACTTGGATTAGAAGCAGAATGCCGACAGAGGCAGCAGTTGCATAAAAGAAGAGGATGATATTGTGCTTAGATGATTTTCATTGCAAATTGGAGGTTTCGATGAAGACGATTGATTATTGCTTCTTTGGTGTTGGAGTTGTTTTTCGCAGGTTTATATTTTATCATATCTCAAAAGATTCCTGCCTCTTTCTTTTGAGATAACTTGCTTGTTCTTTTAATGGTTGGTGACGAAGACTTTTCTGAATCTAGCAATTAGGTAACATTGCTATCACTTGAAGGAGTTACATTATCGTGCTCAGTGTCTCACAAAAGGATGAGGATTTTGACAAGAGATCGAGGTCTGCTTATATTTACTCTCATCATTTAAGTTCGACGTCACGTGAATAGTGCAAGATATAAGGTACAAGCTTGGGATATTCCACTTCTTCAACAAATAGGTTATATTCGTTTTTCTTCATTCTTAATCTACAATTAGAGTTTACATAGTTCGTGATTCATTTACATGCACCACTCAAGGGGAAGCGTTTATTAGTTGTTTATCTTTAGAAGACCCCTATTGGATGAGACAAAAAGGGGAAGAAGATTCAAAGATCAAGGTATACAACTTATTTTTATGTGGTGATATGTTTTACAAGAAATCTTACTTTAATGGGAAGCTTGTTTCATTCGTGAAAGATCAAGACATGGAACATAAGGTTGGGTTATTCTTCTTCTACATTAAAAATATTATATTAATTGTTCTTCAAGATCATTACATAGAGCTACATTTGGAGAATCTTCAAAGATTGCAATATTGTTTACTTTCCTGTTGATGTGACAAAAAGGGGAAGAAATACATGCTACACTTGAGGGGAAGCAATTTGAAGATCATGTACAACTTACAAGAGATACACATAGAGTTTTGCCACTATCAACTAGGGGAATATTGTTGGGTCAAAAAGTTGATGTGGCAGAAACTCAAAAACGAAGAAAACATGAAGTTATTGTCCAAGCATTGTCAAGAGCAATTTAGGCGTTGACAAGAACAAATCCAGCGTTGTTGGCTCAAGAGTTGTCGTGTGCAATTCAAGAGTTGTTACATGCAATTCAAGAGTTGACAGAATTGTAGACAAGAAGCTTTTAGAAGATTCTATTTGAATATATATGCAGGATATATTCTGTATATAGTTATTTAAATAGAAGATTCACATGTTTATTGTGGGATTCAATGTACACACACCTAGTGATTGTTAATTATTAATATAGTTAGCAATCCAATTGTGTTTTTATTCATGTTCTTGTGCCCTAAACACCTTGTTAATGGTTGTTGTTCTAATTCCGCTTTGATTATCTAATCATATGAACAATGATCACTCCTAGTAGCTTCAAAGATCCGGAAACCAAGGTTTCCACAATTGGTATTATTTTTATGTGGTGATATGTTTTACAAGAAATCTTACTTTAAGGGGAAGCTTGTTTCATTCGTGAAAGATCAAGATTTGAAGATTGGTTTTATCATCATCAAATAGGGGAAGATTGTTTGGAATTAATTTGATGAGACAAATCAAGAATAATGAAACAAGAAGGACTTCTGTGCAATTATCAAGATTTACAAGAATATGGAGCCCTTTCATAGAACAAGAAGGACTTATTAGCAAAAGATGTAAGGACTCCTAGTGTAATTAGATTTCTTGTAAAGAGGGTTATGTGTAGTATATAAACACATACCCTGCATAGGTTTATTCATTCAATTATTCACAATGTAGTCATAAAGCAAAAGTCGTGTGTTCTAGACGTGTGTGATCTTGTAAACACGTCTAGGGTTAGTTGGTTAACGTTTAATGAGAAGTAAACGTTGAAAAAGAAACATCTTGTTTATGTGTCGTGTTCTTATTCCGCTATGTTAATCATATGAACATGATGCATATCCTAGTAGCTTCAAAGATCCGGAAACTAAGGTTTCCACAATGGGAATAGGCTAGATGTCCATCATAGGTTGATGAGCCATCTTGGTGATTGGTTCGGGTATTGATTGTGTGTTTTTGGTTTGTTAGCTTGTTGCTAGTACGAGGACTTGTGAAGAAGCAATCAGGTGAGTTTCATAGTCCCATGTTTACTATTGATTTTGACTTCCAGATGGGATGGAAGAGACACTGTGTTATGTTGTTTATAAATTGATGCCTTGGAAATTATGGTTGTTGGTAAGGCGTGATGCCTTGGAAATTATGGTTGTTGGTAAGGCGTGATGCCTTGGAAATTATGGTTGTTGGTAAGGCGTGATGCCTTGGTAATTGTGGTTGTTGGTAAGGCGTGATGTCTTAGAATTGTGATGATTGATTGAACTTGAATGCTAGTTGTTAATACATAATTGTAGCGCATTGTCCATATGTTATTGTATTGATGGTTGTTATTCATAGTTTATAACTGATTTAGCGTTGGAGTCTAAACCTATGACTCTCACCAACTTTATGTTGACGTGTTTTAGTGTCTCTTTCAAGTGATGCTTTGGGTAGGCGTGAGAACTTAAGTGGCTAGGATTTGGAGAGCGTAGGAATGCATATAGAAGGATATCCCCGTTTCCTTCTTAGTTTTTATTTGTTCATTTAATAAGTGATACTGTGGCACACATATATTTGTTTGGTTATGTTATATGTTTGTCTTGGGTAAGAGGTAGGACTGTTACCTACTTACCTAGACTCCTGGGTTTGATGAGATATTGTCATGACTTTGTGTCTCTATTTTATGACATTTCTTATTTCATATAGTTATCTCTATAGACACGCCATGTTGTGATGATATCCATACGTCGCGCCCCATATTCCGCCATGGTGGGGTGTGACACTTTTCTAGCGTAATATGTTTCACCAAAGCGTGCACGCATTTAATGAGAGGTATTTTGTATTTTATATCGGTTATCGCCTTTTTACGCTCATGAAAATTCAGTATCTTAGTATGAAATATTGAATCTACGTGATGAGATGGGTTTGAAGTATCTCAATTGTTTTTGTCGCGTCTATTCGTATCTATATTGAGTTAGTATTATTTTTTATATAGTTTTTATTAATGTGTGTTTGTTTTGTTCGAAGTAGGTCTAACATGAGACGGATTCGCAGTCGTCGAAGAAGGTATGTTATCGAACGCCTCATAATAGGTACCTCTCATACTTCATATCATCGTTTTGCTTATTGTCGATTCATTATTCATTATTGGATTACTTATTTATTAGGGTTTAAGGGTTAGATGGCCATTTTTTTAGCGTTGGGATAATCATTATAAATACCTGAAAAGTGCCTATATGTCTATAAAGAACATAAATAAAAAGGCCATGCGCTGATAAGTTGTCTAACTAAGCAGTCCCAAGCCTGTGTACCTCATAGTTTTACCATCACTGATAACTAATTGTGCTAAAATTTTATGTTTGTTCCGCCTCGATAACTCATATGTTGATCGTTAATATTGATAATATATAGTGTGCTTTCACTATTAATTAACAGGTTGGGTTGTTTATTTTAACTTATGTAGCGGTCTTATGCCATCACAAGTTTATATATGCTGAAAAGTTTCAAGATAAGCAAAAATAAAAGAGCTTATCAAACTTGAGCCGAAAACCACATAAGCCATTAGCCATAAGCCAAACGAAACAACTGGATGTTCTAAGACAAAAAATGGTTGTGTAATTGGTTGAACAAGATTTGTTTTTTTAGTGCCTTATGCTAATAACCAGACTCTTTATTCTTCTTTTAATTTCATAGATGTTTACTCTGTTAAATATTGCAATACTTAATCACGACTCATCTCGATGCTTCATTAACAGGGCAGCCAAGATGAGAACAACCTTTGAACAGGCCTTTACGATGGAAAACAACAACGACATCAAGAAAGAATATTGGATCCGCTCCTTAAAATCCAATGCCTTTACAGCTAAGCTCAAGATATATAAGGAGTTACATTTTATAAAGATTGAAGTATATTTATTGGTTATGCTATTTTGTGACATGTCCTACACATCCATGTGTCATTATGCATCCCAATATTGCAATGATTGATGGAAACTAATTTTGATCATGTTACATTATAGCTGCAAGCTTACATTCATGTAGATGTACGTACATATGCAATTAACTCAAACTAGCAATCTATGAGCAGCTGAACATGGTTAAGACATAAGGCATGTAACCTTGAATTTCATCTATAAATCCTACAGTACATATTAGTTATATTAATCATGAATGCATTTACCTGAATGCCCCATCACAGCGCGCGAGCCTAAACATATTGCAACTAAAAAGGCGAAATGCGGGTGTTCAGGTTAGCCTAAACATATTAATCATGAATGTGTTTACTTGAATGCCCCATCATAATCGGCCCCGCAGCGAAGCGCGGGTGTGCCTAACTTGTTTAATCAAGAAAATGTTAATAACTTTTAGTCTTTAAAATACATTTTGGTGTTTCAGTTTTGTTATATATTTATATAGTTTTACTTATATATATATTTGAAAAAGATAACCTAACTAGTTCACGTACTCATATTAATCTTTAAAAAATATATAATCTGAACCAGTTTGTACCGGTTCTATTATCTTTAAAAAAAACGGGGAATGTCAAAACCGATGCATTGGCCTGTTGACTAAAACACAATCTCATAAAAGAATCTGGTGTGGTTTTTTGTTATCCGGTTTGCCCACGACTAGCTACACCTAATCTATGTATCTCATTATTACTCTCCCGCCGCAAACGTTTAGTTGACCGGTCAAAAGAATGCTTTTGAAGAAACGGGTCATTGGTTCAATCCCAACTCTTAGCTAAAAGGTTAAACCTTGTGGTGAAAATATGCCCCAACCTATTTAAAATTGCAAGTTTTAAGATTGATCAGTTCTATATGCTCAACAACTAATAATCGATTTATCAGTTTAAGCCCAATAAACCAAACTGAAAAGTTAACTAATGTAATAATAATGGACTAAACAAGATCAGGTTGAATATAGGTTAAAAGCCCATAATTCCATAAACATGAAACTTCAATATCCTGGGAAAATTATTTACCAATATTTATAGAAATTTGTTCAAAAAATATTTACATAAATCCAAAATAAAGGTAACATTCAATTAGCATGTCAATTAGCCTTGTAGAGTTTGCAGCCTTCCCATACCAAATTTAAGATTTCATGAGCTTATCCCATTTCTGGTTTTCTGGGTGGCCGCGCTCCTTGCAATGAAAACTTTACAATCTGTCGAACATTACCATGAGCTCCACTAGGAAAATAATTGAAAAAGGACTAAAACCTTGATACACATTTTGAATCTTTGCCATCTTATATACAAGATCTTTTGCTCTAATCATAGTCGTCTCATCCATTAACAATCAAGTCCTTTCTGTGCAGGATAAATAAGTTTTTAGTTAGAAAAAAGTGGTAAAAGAGGAACCAAACTCATTTTTCTATAACGAAAAGTCTTTAGTCAAATGTCTAATTTACTTATTATGTTTGCTTAACGTAAACCTGAACTAATTTTAAGGAAAAGGTTGTAATATTTATGGGAGATCAAAACAAGACACCAGAAGTGCAATTTCAACCCATAAACAATCGGCCAAATTGCCCATACACAAAAGTTGCCCACTTTTCAAATCGTATTGGGTTCGGGTAACTTATTTTTAACCTTGCCCGAATTGGACCCAACCTGATTAACCCGAACCCGACCGACCCCACCCGATTCCCACCCCTAATCTCCACTAGCAGAGTAGTACGGATATTAAATAACATAATAATGGGAAATTAATTTAATGTAATAAGATTCCAAAAAAGAAAAGGATTGCAACTTTCAAGGGTAACGTACCTGTAACACAGGTAATCTTTTTTACGCGTCTAACTATTGTTTTCAAAAACACTACATCAACACAAGTTGGATAATATACCCCTGCATAAGAAAATACGACCGTAATGATCAAATATTAAGCATGTTAAAAGATTATTTTAACAAAAAATTTAGTGATCAACTGATAATGGCAAACTTAACAGTTTCATATCTTAATGATGTAAATTGTTGGCATATTGAGAGTCATTATGTGGTGGCATAGAATAATCTGAATCAGATGGATGCACCAGATTTAGATGTACTTTTGTTGCTTGAAGTTGGACTAATTATCAACTGTCAAATTAACATGAACATAGTTATATGTTTCTTAAATTATGAGAAATCTATTTATTTATTTTTTGACCATTTCTCGATTTGTGCGTGTCATCCTTGCGCAGGGGTCATGCTAATCTTCTCTGTAAATCTATTAGTTTAGATATAGGTTTAAAGATGATACTAACAAAAAGAACTTCATTTCATTCTTATGAAATGCCTAAACTGTAACCCGATCCCGCTAGTCAATTGAATAAAATGAATAAAGACCAATGAGTTCTACGGTATGGCTTCTAAAAGCACCATAGAACTTGTGATCTAGACTAGGTTACTTTACCTTTTAAGAAGAAAATTATGTGTTACCTATATTACGACCATAGATACATTTAGGGCATGTTTGGTACGGAGACTTAACCCAAAAGAAATGGAAATCGTTTTATTTCCCATGTTTGTTAAACAAGAGAAAAAGGAAGGCGGAGATTTTCAAGTCTCGAGATATCAGTCCTTTGTATTTTGATTTCCACTACATTTTGGATGAAAAATCAATTCTTTCCAATGCCTAAAAAGATCTTGCTCTTTTTTTGTGTGTAACCTCCTCTTAATTGATTTCCACTACTGATAAAAGTGAGTATCTATCCTTCTCCTAATTGATCTTGCTCTTTTTTCGTTTGCAACCTACAGTAATTTTCTCCAGCATGAGCATGATATTTATAAGTGTGACCTAAAACTTTTCTTTATAATCTGGTTATCACTACCATATATTGAGATGAGTGGTCAGAGCTAAACTAACTTTAGACTTACAACAATGAACTTTCCTCAAATCTAGTTCGCACAACAAATGCTTGTTAAAATGCCTCAAAAGATGTCCACCAGTTGTTAATATGTTTTCTGATCTTGATTCGGATTTTGTTTTGTAGAGTAAGTTGTAATTGTGGTTCACGGCATATTGAGTTTGTTTATGAAGCTTTTTGTGTCGGAGGATTTATCTAGTGTGATTATTGGAACATTGTTCGAGGAAAGCCACAGCCTAGATTGTTCATATGCAACATCAGAAGCAGTTAGTCACAACTGTTTGATTACTTTTGTTGTGGTTCTTTTTTGAATTATCAGTTGTAATGAAATGATGGTATAAAATTATAAATTATAATCAACATTCATTTTTCTTCCTTTAATTACAAAAGAATTTATTTTTGGTATTTTCTCGGGTCAATTTTTCTGTCCTTACCAAACACTAGAAATTAACATAATTAATTCTCTGTCAATTCTAATTCTCTAAATTTTATTCTCCACTTAATTTCTAATCTCTAAAATTCTCTCTATCAAACGCGTTAATGTTTAGAGAAATGTACCAAAATTGATAATTGATGTTTGCATAATTGCCCGAATAAACTTAGTTGATGGAAGTCATCACAATAAACAATGCCAAACAAGTAACAACTGCTACTTTTGCAAGAGGAATGTCAATATAGCTCTGAAAAGGATTAACCAAAAGCATAATAAAAACCAAGGTAGCAAACTCAAATGCATAAAATTCGACTCAACATTAAAAACAGAAAAGCAGAAGGAAAAAGAGAAGGTAATCAAGTTAATGACCATAACTGACCTCAAAAATAGATGTCAGTGTTGGAAATTTAGTGCAATTGTGGGATCGAGTCATACTTGTAAATGGGTTTGGAGGTACAGAGTGTACACCCATTATGTCCCTGACCTCCCTGGACTCAATATAGTGGTTGAAAGTTCATCAGGAGGAAGCTGCTCCTGGTTAGGAAGTTGCTCCTGGTTAGGAAGTTGCTCCTGGTTAGGACGTTGCTCCTGGTGATGCACAAAGTCTTTGTAACCTCTTTGACCAATCAATGAGGGTTGAATATTGACTTGATGACCAGGTTTATGGTCATGTAACCACTATGCTTTTATGTAGGTAATTATGAGCTTAATTGGCCGATTAATGCTCTTAAATATCATTGACTATGAGTTACATCCTGCTAGGACTAAGATCACTATAAATAGTGATCATATTTGAATGATGAAAGATACAGAAACAAGAAACACTTACACGCACAGAGTTATTGATTTGTGCCTAAAACAAGAACTAACTCTTGGTTTTATCCCAAGGAGGTATTCGTGTTAACCCAGACATAGGGTCGAATAATCTTCTTTGGAAAGTGATTACACGACTTCAAGAGATTTCCGGTAACCATTCATTGGTACGTAGTTAGGCTATTGATTATCTTCACCCTGTTGGAACGAAGTAAACCCCAACAATCAAAGAAGATTAGTTTGTGATAATCAATGGCGGCGGCAATGAAGCATATGGTGGCTAACTTCTCCAAACTGGACAAGTTTGAAGGGGTTGATTTTTGGAGATGGCAGAAGAAGATGCACTTTCTTCTTTCTACCATGAACGTGGTGTACGTGCTGACCACTCCCATTCCTGATGGTGGTGATGATGCTACTTTGGAGGAACTGAGGAAAAGGAGCAAATGGGAGAATGATGATTATGTGTGTCGCGGCATAATTCTCAATGGTATGTCTGATTCTTTATTTGATATTTACCAAAATGTTGAATCTGCTAAAGAACTATGGGATTCCTTGGAAGCCAAATATATGGATGAGGATGCATCAAGTAAGAAGTTCCTTGTGAGTGATTTCACAAATTACAAAATGACTGATTCAAGACCAGTCATGGAACAATACAATGAACTTCTTGGAATACTTGGCAGATTTACACAACATAAAATGAACATGGATGAGACCATTCAGGTCTCTTGTGTCATTGACAAACTACCTCCTTCTTGGAAATATTTCAAGCACACCTTAAAATATAAGAAGGAGGAGTTAACTCTTGTTGAGTTGGGCAGTCATTTGCGCATTGAGGAATCCCTCAGGGTGCATGAAAGTGATAAGCCAAAGAGCAACAATGTTGCTGGTTCATCTGTTGTCAATATGGTGGAGCATAACAACTCCACCAGGTACAATGACAACAAGGGCAAACGTAAGCATTAGGATAACACCAAAGGTAATCCTAACAAGAAGTCATCAGTGGCTTGTTGGAAGCGTAGGAAACCTGGACACTTCAAAAGGGATTGCAAAGGTGTTAGCATTGGCAACCAAGCTAATGGATCAGGCACAAAAGGTCAGAATATGTTTAATGAATCTCTCCAGATTTATTATGTTACATATGTATCTGAAGCTTATTTTGTGCAGGATGATGATGTTGCGTGGTGGGTTGACTCTGGAGCAACAGTACATGTGTATAAAGATAGATGCTGGTTCAAGACTTATGAGTCAATGAATGATGGATCTATTCTTCACATGGGAAATGAGTCAACAGCCCTAGTGCATGGACGTGGTTGTGTAGATCTTAAATTTAGTTCTGGAAAGATTGTTTCTTTGTTTAATGTTTTACATGTTCCTAATATTAGGAAGAACTTGGTTTCTAGTAGTTTTTTTAATAATTGTGGTTATAAACAAGTGATTGAATCTAATAAATTTGTTTTATCGAAACATGGTGTGTTTATTGGTTTTGGCTATTTGAGTAATCAAATGTTCAGGCTTAATATTGATTCTAGTATAAATGTTGATTTTGTCCTGATGACTACCACTAAACTGAATGATTCATCACTATGACATGCTAGTCTAGGCCATGTCCACTATAAGAGGATGCGAAATATGTCTAAGGATGGGTTAATTCCAGCTTTTGACATGGACACTGATAAGTATCAGACTTGTATGCTGAACAAAATTACTAAGAAACCATTTCAGGATGTAAAACGTGAAACTACAGTTTTGGAGCTAATCCATAGTAACCTATGTGATTTTCATGCTACTCCCTCATTAGGGAATAAGAAATACTTGGTAACATTTATTGATGATGCTTCTAGGTATTTGGCTATGTTTATTTGTTACATACTAAGGATGAAGCATTAGATAAATTTAAAGTATTTAAAACTAAAGTTGAATTACAACAAGGAGTCCAAATCAAAAGATTTAGGACTGATAGGGGAGGTGAGTACATGGATACTTTGTACTTTTAGTATGTTGGAATCATCCATGAGACAACTGCTCCCTATACTCCACAACAAAATGGTATATCTGAAAGGAAAAATAGAGTACTAAAAGAGATGGTTAACTCTATGTTGTCCTACTCAGGACTGAGTCAAGGGTTTTGGGGAGAAGCTATGTTAACAGCTTTCTATTTATTAAATAGGGTTCCTAATAAAAGGAACAGGATTACCCCTTATGAACTCTGGACTAAAAGGAAACCAAACTTGAACTACCTCAAAGTTTGGGGTTGTAGGCCTGTTGTAAGACTCCCTGATCCAAAGGTGAAAACCTTGGGTGAAAGAGGCATTGAATGCATCTTTGTTGGATATGCTGAGCATTCCAAGGCTTATAGGTCCTATGTTATTGAACCTAATGATTCAGTTTCAATAAACTCAATCATTGAATCAAGGGATGTTAACTTTGACGAGACTAGGTTCTCATCAGTCCCTAGGCTAAGCCTTAGGACTCCTACTGGAGCTGAGGACATTGGTGCTTCAGTGGAACCTGAAAGGGTCACTAATGAGGTTGTGGTTCAGCAACCTGAGCCTGAGCTTAGAAAAAGCACAAGGCAAAGGACTCCAAAGAATTTTGGGCCTGAATTTCAACTATACCTAGTTGAAGGAACAAGGGATAGGGTGTCTGACCAGTACTACTATTGCTTTAGTGTTGAGGATGATCCCAAAACATTTGATGAAGCAATGAAGTCCCAGGATGTTGCTTTCTAGAAAGAAGCAATCCATGATGAGATAGATTCCATCATGGGCAACAACACTTGGGTGTTGGTTGATCTACCTCCAGGTTGCGATCCACTTGGATGCAAATGGATCTTTAAAAGAAAGATGAAGGTAGATGGAACTATTGAAAAGTTCAAGGCAAGGTTAGTCATTCAAGGCTTTAGACAAAAGTCAGGAATAGATTACTTTGATACTTATGCTCCTGTAGCACGCATAAGTACCATAAGAATGTTGATTGCCTTGGCAAGCATTCACAATCTGATTATTCATCATATGGATGTGAAGACAGCATTCTTGAATGTTGATTTAGATGAGGAGGTTTATATGAACCAACCTCAAGGTTTCATCATGCCTGGTCATGAAGGTAAGGTGTGTAAACTGATTAAGTCCTTATATGGACTCAAACAAGCACCTAAGCAATGGCATCAAAAGTTTGATGAAGTGGTTTTGTCTAATGGTTATTTACTTAACCAGCCTGACAAATGTGTATATAGCAAATTTGATGAATCTGGTAAAGGAGTCATCATTTGCCTATATGTTGATGACATGTTAATCTTTGGTACTGACCAAGTTTAGGTTGATTTAACCAAAGAGTTTTTGTCATCAAGGTTCTCTATGAAAGACATGGGGAAGGCTGATGTTATCCTTGGCATAAGGATTAAACATGAAAGTGATGGTATTGTAATTTCTCAGTCTCATTATATTGAGAAGGTCCTGAAGAAATTCAATCACTTTGATTGTACTCCAGTGAGTACACCTATAGATACAAGTGAGAAACTAATGCCTAACAATGGTCAGGCTGTCTCCCAGCTTGAGTAGACTAGGATGATTGGTTGCTTGATGTATGCCATGACTAGTACTAAGCCTGATATTGCTTTTGCAGTGGGTAAACTGAGTAGGTACACTAGTAATCCTAGTACTCAGCATTGGCAAACAATTCAGAGGGTACTAAAGTATTTGAAAGGAACAATAGATTATTATTTGTCATATACTGGATATCCTTCAGTGTTGGAAGGTTACACTGATGCAAGTTGGATCAGCAATACTGAGGATAATTCATCCACAAGTGGCTGGGTATTCCTTCTTGGTGGTGGTGCAATTTCTTGGGCATCCAAGAAGCAAACTTGCATTACTGGTTCAACAATGGAATCTAAATTTGTGGCTCTAGCAACTACTGGTAAAGAGGCTGAATGGTTGAGAAACTTGCTTCTTGAGATTCCATTGTGGGTCAAACCTATGGCACCCATATCTATCCGTTGTGATAGTGCAGTTACATTGGCTAAGGCTTATAGCCAAATGTACAATGGTAAGTCTAGACACTTAGGTGTTAGACATAGCATGATTCGTGAGCTAATCATGAATGGGGTGATATCAATAGAGTTTGTGAGGTCTCAACAAAACTTAGCTGATCACTTGACGAAGGGATTGGCTAGAGACTTGGTTATGAAGTCTGCTAAAGGGGTGGGTTTAAAGTCCAAACTAGTCACTGAATGCTAGGACACCCAAATCCCTCCTGAGGAAACTTGGGAGCTGAGTTCAATGTGGAAAGCTGAACATTCAGGGGACTGAAGCACATGTATATCATCCCAAGGATGTGCTTGTACCTGCTGAAAGGAGGATGAAGTTATAAACTTCTTAATGGTTAATTTCTTTGAAAAAGTGCTTAAGCAGAAGCATGAACTAAAGAGGAACCACCTATGTAAATGTTGAGGTTTCGCCGCCTCAAGGAGCATGGACTTTGGCTCTTACAACATTTATGAATTGGATGTGGACACATGGCTTGTATGGTGTCAGGAGCGTTTTAAGTGTTTGAAAACTTGTGTGTATTTTATCTTCAGGTATTCAAAGTAGTTGAAGGGTTCAATTCTTAGAACACCCTGATTCTCGAATATTTGAAGTGATGTACTAATATGGAAATTCAATCCTCAGGACATTTTCATTTATGCACTGGTTTTGTTAAAGTTGATTTTCATACAAAAAGGAATTGTACTAAATTGGGGAGGATTGTTGGAAATTTAGTACAATTGTGGGATCGAGTCATACTTGTAAATGGGTTTGGAGGTATGGATTGTACACCCATTATATCCCTGACCTCCTTGGACTCAATATAGTGGTTGAAAGTTCATCAGGAGGAAGCTGCTCCTGGTTAGGAAGTTGCTCCTGGTTAGGAAGTTGCTCCTGGTTAGGACGTTGCTCCTGGTGATGCACAAAGTCTTTGTAACCTCTTTGACCAATCAATGAGGGTTGAATATTGACTTGATGACCAGGTTTATGGTCATGTAACCACTATGTTTTCATGTAGGTAATTATGAGCTTAATTGGCCGATTAATGCTCTTAAATACCATTGACTATGAGTTACATCCTGCTAGGACTAGGATCACTATAAATAGTGATCATATTTGCATGATGAAAGATACAGAAACAAGAAACACTTACACGCACAGAGTTATTGATTTGTGCCTAAAACAAGAACTAACTCTTGGTTTTATCCCAAGGAGGTATTCGTATTAACCCAGGCATAGGGTCGAATAATCTTCTTTGGAAAGTGATTACACGAATTCAAGAGATATCCGGTAACCATTCATTGGTACGTAGTTAGGCTATTGATTATCTTCACCCTGTTGGAACGAAGTAAACCCCAACAGTCAGTGCTATAACACGCATTACCCACTTGATAGAGTGGAATACCACATCATCACCATCTCTAAACGATAAGTAACTGAGGACCCACTTGCAAACAACGGGTGCCAACAGTAGTAGAGAAATTCCTACAACAAGCAACACATAGCGCCATCCCTGTGACACTACAATATTGCAAAAATTGCCAAATTAAATAGCACACATATAATATAGACAAAGGCAGGACAGTATGACCGAACCATCATATTTGGCTTGTAAGAATTGTAGAAAAGACAGTATAATTTAATTTCCACACACTACCAATTAGAAAGAGACCACAAACACGATATTGATAGTCCAAAGTCCTCATTTTTGCAAGAGCACTTGAAATTAAGATATAAATGTAAATGGATACCTTCAAGTAGAGTGACAGTTACAGAACCATAAACCGCGCTAGTATACTTCACATCAACAAATCGTTGCTCATATGTAGAGATAAAAGAAC
Organism: Glebionis coronaria; assembly: GCA_025667525.1. Classification (NCBI taxonomy): domain Eukaryota; kingdom Viridiplantae; phylum Streptophyta; class Magnoliopsida; order Asterales; family Asteraceae; genus Glebionis; species Glebionis coronaria. The sequence goes on along the minus strand of CM046878.1, from coordinate 611,304,539 downwards.
TCCATGTTCCATTTTGAAGTGATCTCCATTCATCGCTTCCACATTTGCATTACCCCCGTGAAGCATCCCTGAAAAATAATAAGAAATATTAAAAGAAAACAAACCACTATAATCTTCTGACCATATAGTTAAGATTGGCTTGCTTCGTACAGATCAACAAAGTTCAGGACATCTCAGAGAGCAGGCTCTTCAAACACCAGAAAAATAGGCCTTCGTACCTAAAGTATTGGGCTATCAGTTTACAATTGAAAACAAAACGGGTCACTCCTAAATTGCTGCAGATGGTCTAAAATATGACGGTTTCAATTTCATTCTTCCACCATTGGCGGACGTGCTGGATTTCTAAGAGCATATGCTCATAATGCGTCGTGCTATTTTTGAGTTTGTTCATTCATTCCAGATTAGTCAACGAGCTAACTTAAGCCAACTTTACCCCGCTGGCTCGTTGGCGCCTTTACCGATTCCTAATCAAGTGCAGGAAGATGTGGAATGGATTTTATCACAGGTGTTCCTAATTCAAAAGGTTTTCGTTTGATGTTTCTGATAGGGACAAGCTATTGACTAGTACATTTTGGTCTCACTTATTCAAGTTGTCGATGAATATGTCTTGAGCATATCATCCGAAAGTGATGGTCTGAGGCGTTAAATTATATGATTTGATAATCCACGACTCCACGAGCATGCCTTGGGCAGAATTTTGATACAAGTCATCTTTCCATACATACATCGGGATGAAGCCTTTCAAAATCGGTCGTGGTCAAGCAAAAATGAAGAAGTAAGCGGATAAAAAGTGGTTGTTGAGTGTTGACATGTGTAAAGTCCAGGTGGGAAGTACACGTAGTTGTTGAGTGAGATGGAAGTGACAACCCTAGTTGAGAAGCGTGAAACGACTTACAACAACAACAACAACAACAACAACAATATCCTAGCTTGGACGTTGAGGACATGTGCATGGTAAGAAAGTTATTGGGTAAAAGCGCAGTCCAGCACCTAGTGGTGTAACTGCATATTGGAACTCCGTCTATTTGTGTGACCTTTTACCACTACCACGTACAACCCTCCTATCAACAGTGACACAATAGACGGAATTCTAGTGAATCATATAATCTCCAAAACTCACTCACCCCAGCGCCAGTTTGAAATCCTTAACAATCTTTTTTTTATAAAGCAAAACCCAAAGTAGGGACTTTTTAAAAAGATTCTTTCCTTAGTAAGGAATAATTATTTGATTTATTCCTTTTGTTTTTAATTTTTAAAATTAAAAAACCAAATTATTCCTTAATTTAGCAAAAAAATCTATAAATTCGTTTTATAAGGAAAAGTGACCCCAAAACTATAAGTGTCAAATATGTAATAAACACAACTATAAAAAGCGGGGGCAAATCTACGATAATGTAAGGGTCAAAACGTAAAATTTAAATTATAAATTATATAACGTGTTATCTTCTCCTCATCACTCTCCCAACAATACCACCACCGCCTCCGAAGCAAATACACCTGCTCAAAAATTCATCAAATCCATCAATCACCAACCCAAACATCAATCGAATCAAATAAATCAAGGTCTCATAATTTTGTGGTTGGAGAAGACAACGTCATAATTGCATGTGGTGAGTTAACCCTAGATAGTTATGTAATTTAATCAAGCCTAATTGTATAATCTTTGATGTTTTCTCATTTTTCATTTTTCCTAGGATTTTAATTATGTCCAAAGTATATGATTTTGTAGAAATCAATAACGTGTCATGTTGTATGATACTTAGGAAGAGTGAAAAGGGGAAGAGGTCAGGAAAGGTGGATCATAATGTGGCGCAAATTGGTGGTCTTATTGCTGCTAAGGTGAATTTTCTTGCTAATTTTATATGCCTGTTGTTTGATCTTTACGCGTGAATAAAACCACATTGTTGTTTGAAGCTTATAAGCAAATGGTGTGTTTGATATAATAAATAGTTGAAGCTAGGCAAATGAAGCAGTTTAGAGTGCGAGGATGAAATTGGTTATCTGTTTATTTTTAGAGTATTAAGGTCTTTCAAAGTAAGCAGCTTGATATATACGTGTGTACCGTAAACGTAGATAGACAATGTAAAATAAGTAATCCCAACTGATTATAATCAGACACTTATCTAAACTTTTTTAGGTTAGTAGTGTTTCTACAAGCCACCTAAGCTATAAACTCAGCTAACTAAATAGTGTTTTGTCGAGTTAAAAGGCAGTTGGTAGAAGTGTAAGTTGCTTTTAATTATATCAAGATTCGCTTAGTTTTAAAACTGAATTGATCATTGCAATTGTTGTTGGAAGTAATAAGTGGCAATGCAACGTTACCCCTTTTGTAGTTAAAGCCATGACAAAAAAGACAGAGGTTTACGACACCTTTGGTAGTCGGAAAATAGAAACTTTTGTTAGTGTAGCACCACAACTTCAAGTGAAGTAAAGCTGGCTGAATTCTGTTAGTAATAATCGCAAACTTTTTTCCCAAGGAAATGGTATACTACAGATACACTTTAGTGATAACAGGTCAAATGGGAAAAATAAGTTTTTTTTTTGGAACGGCAATTGGTGAAATTAGTTACATCTCAAATAGCATGTTAACGGGGAATTCAACAGCCATTTGGCGTTTTTTATAACTTTTAACTTATCTGAAATGAAGGTCGTGAATCGTATATTTGAAGTCGTGTCAGTCGATAACGAGGTTGTAAAAGAGGGCAAACAAATATTTGGGCTGCTTAAGGCATCAGATGAATCATCAGATTAACCACTAAAAAAAGGCCACACACATCTTTATTAGGTAAAGAGATTGTTTACAATAACTTGAGCGCATTTCTTTTTTGTATAGTAATGCCACACATATCTTTATGAATACAAGTCAAAAATGGGAGGAGTATGATGAATAGTAGTTTAAATCTCTTAAGGATTTGTCTTTTGACTTTAAATGATTCACAAGGGTCAACTGCGGTTAGCAGACCCATGTTTTGCTTTGGCCCCCATTCTGTACATTATTGCCAAGTAATTTACGCATACTTGAAACCATTTTACATACAGATAGATTCCTTGCATCTTCTGATTGTGCTGCTAAGTCTCATTAAGGTTGATCTGATGTATTACCAATCTTACTTCGAAGTGACCGACCCTTCACAAAGAAAGAACTAACTAGAACTAAAACAAAAATGATATGTTTGAAGATCCTGCAATAGCTCTTGAATCCACAGTATCTTGAATTTCAGTATATAATTATTTTAGCTGAAAACATTAATATTAAGGGTTTTTTAATGAAACAATTATTAAAATACATTTGGTTTCCAATGTTTTTAATTGATCTATTTAGTTTTTAACACCCTTGTGTAGTACAAATGATAGAAATGATATTAGAGTTAGGCCACCGCTGCATAAGGTGTTTTTGATTAGACTGTTGTAATTATTAAAAGCTAAGAAATACATATGTGTATCTGTTATAAGCCCTTTGAAATCAAATAAGGACTTCGGATATTGGGCCAAGATATACAGGATATCTGCTGATTTATACAAATTGTATTAAGATTGAAGTATCAACACCTAGATTACTATTAGTATTATGTCATGAACTAAACTTTTTGCAGTAAAAAACATCAACATCTACAAGTATCCAAATATTAATTGTATGCATACAACTGTTTGACTTAGTCAACAAGATTAGAACGACATAACAAAGAATGTTAAACATATGAGATTCATTAGCTAGGAGTACTTTCATTAATGAAAAATTATAGCAAAAGTAAATTATGACGTGTATCCATTTAAAGTATAGAAGCTTCTTAAATGTAACCCATATCATCTATAAAACCATGAATGCAACACATATTCAGTCAGATAAATCAACTCTGCAGAACACCCTATGATTCGTAACTTCGTACACACTGCTCGGTAGTTTGCAAGAGTTAGGGAAAATTTATACAATTGATCAATTTATAAATAAGTTGATAGCATAGCAAATTGTGTCACGCTATATATGTGCATGCAGATTTGGCTAAGCTCGTATTTGTGCATTTCTTGAAGCACGTAGAAGTCTAACTTTGCAAGCTTTAACAAGACTTCATCGTGGGAAGATTTTGTTGGTAGATTAGGCCTCCTTTCTTAAAAACTTTCCACATAAAGGAAAATTGCGATGCTAACAGATACGAATTTTCATATATGTTTTTTGAATCTTATGATCCCATTTCTATAGAAATTATATCATTCGTTAATTGTCATTATTCTATGTTCAAAAAAAAGTTGTCATTATTCTACCAACATTATCTGAGTTGTAATTACAAATCGTTATATAACTATACTATATTGTGTTAGCTGCAATGATGGCGATTGGGCCCATTCGTGACACCCAGGTTACAACGCTTGCTACCAAAAAGGCTATGCAGAAATACAAGCACACAAGTGAGTCTTGCATTTGTCACATCTAGATGTACTTATATTATGTAATTTAGAAACAAACACGTTGTACAACCAGAATCAGTCACTACTTTATGTACAGTCCCACTATCATTGCTTATCAACCTTTTCCTCAAATTATATTTTATTTAAGGCCTTCATTTCCTCAATTTAGGACTCCTTATATCAAAATTACCTGCACAAAAAAATGAAACGTTTTTTTGAATAAAATGAAACATTCGACATGTGAATGAGTGCATAAAAACAAGAGAAGTATGACTTGTGAATTGTGTGTGTGAAGTTGGGTATGTGCAGGGTATGGGGCAAAGACGTTTGAGGTGTCTTAAAAAGTTTGGTCAAATACTTTTCACTCTTCTTCGCACGGTACTATTTTTAGAATTGTTCTTCAGAATATGGAATGAATAAATTTTTAAAACATGTTTTGGGTGAAACGTGTCATCGATTTGCGTACTTAGGTGATGCGATTGGTTTAAAAAAAACTTTTGTCCAGCTCATTAAAGTTGAGTACGGGATATCGGTTATAGACATCCTCTTTAGACTTTAGTAGAGCTCAGATAGTCTTAAAAATCATGTCACGGTCTCCTTTTTCCTCGAAAGAATCAGCAAGCCCGCAAGCAACATTTTCGCTTGCATCGCAAAGTATGTAGCTTTATATTTGAAAAATATAGATACACCACGTAAATCATCTTAGTACTAAATCAAATATTTGGTACTTTTTAGGGGTATATTTGAAGATGAGTTAATGAATCTTTTTGGAGACATCAGGGACAACATTTGAGTTAGGTTGGAGCATCACTAGAGGAAGATTTTGGGCAAAACATTAGAATAATAAGACAAAAGAACCATGTTGCATGCAGTTATGCTTAATTGTCTTCCAGTTATGTTTAATTGTGCAACTTTATATCAAATTATTTGCAGATTGATTTATATTTATGACCAGGGAAATAACAAGACAAAAAAATCATGCTGCATGTAGTGAACGTACCTAATTGAGTGTTATTGAGCACTCCTACCTGAAAAGGACAGTGAGGGTGCACCAATAAACCTGGAGCCACCAACTGGTGGTATAGGATGGACTGATGGAGTATATTCCTTCAGCACAGACAGGTTTAAGGTTGCCTCATATGCATGGGTGTTATCCCTCCCAAGTGAGGTATTTGCGTCATTTTCTCAATTATGTTTAACTTCACAACTTAGCCCATTATACTTTTTGGAACCATGCTAAATATAATTGTAAACAATGATATCATAATGTGATTTGAAGAATGGACTATGGAGAGGCATTTTTTTCCTATATATTGATTCTTTACTGTCATGTGAAATTGTTAATGCAGGTGTTTCGATTGCAACTAGCTGGTTTATGTCTCGATGTTAGTTTCTGATCATAATTATTGCTAAATTTTTCTTGATGTGCGATACTCGATCACACCAATGTAAGTTTTACTATATTGAAATGTAATATATGATTTTCGATTTTAAACCGGGGTTTTAATTTCTTAATTTCATTTAAAACAATGTAATGGTAGCATGATGTGTTCAACATAGGATGTGTGTAAATGCAATAATAAAAGTTGAATAATATGATGACACAGAAAAAAATTAATTTGGTTTACATAATCGACAATAATACGTAATTAAAATTTTAGAAAAATAACCCGTACGTGCACGGGTATTATAACTAGTAATATATATAGTGAGTTAAGATTTATATAAACCCTTAAATTATCATATATCTATTCAACCAATTATAATCACCCATTTTTTTAAAAACCTACTTCCCACCACTTTTTTAAAAATTAAATATCTCACAAACGGTAAATCGTCAAGCGAAAAAAAATTACACCATTGCGACGGAGAATTAAATCATCTTTCTATCGAGGGGCACATGTATATACTTTCGACGAACTTTTTTTCGACTTTTTTTCTTAAGTCACGTCTGGAGAGAATCCTATATGATTCGTGATATGAATCATATATGATTTTCTGAAAATCATATATGTTTCGTGGCGAATCATATATGATTCTCTCCAGATGTGACTTAAGAAAAAAAAATCGAATAAAAAGTCGAAAAAGAAATTCGGCGAAAGTATATACATGTGCCCCTCGATAGATAGATGATTTAATTCTCGTCGCGATTATATGTTTTGTTTTACGTAACGATGAACGGTTTGTAAGATATTTAATTCTTAAAAAATAAGTTTTTTTTGTTACATGATATAAATGATTGGATTATTGAGTATACTAAACTTTTTCCTATATATACACTAATAAACACAATTCAACAATTGTTATAACAGCGGTCTTTATTTATTTATTTTTTTTACACTGTTACTTTTTGGTTTTGTGTGTATTTGTTCCCCTTTAATACTTTTTTCCTTTTTCCAATACACCAAAACCATGTTATAATTAGAAAAGAGTGCGCTTTGATCTATTAGAATACGATAAAAGCTCATAAGGCATTACAATAGAAGATACTAGAATACGGGCTACGCCTATCAAACAAATAAAAAGTGCATAACGCATTACAATGACACACGTCTAATGACATTCAGGATACCAACTTAAAATATCTGTAACCTTATTCACCATCCCCTCGCTCGGCCTTTTTGAATAGCCCATGTACATGCTTAGCTTGTTGTCTTTGACATCCTTAGTCCCAAACTCCATTGCATGTTTGAGCAAACGTAGCATCATGTAATAACTTGTTTTTTACCTGAAAAAATAACATCATACATAACTACCAGTGTACATATGATCCAAGTATGGGGCGTCAATAATTCCGACCCAACCCGAGTATATTCGGGCCGGTTACTCGAGTTCAAATTCTAACTGCCCGATTTCAAAATCGAGTCGAGTATGAACGTTTTGTTGGGTCAATAAGATTTTTGTTTTTTTAAATAAATAAATTTTATATAATTTCTATTTTTTAAATATATTTTACCCCATATTCGGGTTACCCGAACCCAAATTGACACGACTCGAGTAGACCCGAACCCGACTAACCGGAGTTGAAACAAGGCCAGGTTAGAGCATATTATTTTTCGCTTCGACCCGAACCCGACCAGCCCGATTACCACCCCTAATTAGTGGAAATTAATTTTCGACGACTACATTAGATATATGTTCACTTGTTTAATACTCGCCCCTTAAATTACATGCTTTTTGTTTTTTATATATATCACTTTTATACCAAATTTGATAAGGCAAAAAAATCTGTGACTGAAAGTTAATGCAGAAAAAAAAAAGAGTTGAAATTGCTCACCTCATACTGTTCCCCTACACTTCTTTTCCGCCGATCATGATTCTCACTGTTAAGATTATCTAGCCCGTTTATTGTTTTAACCAACAACCAATACATCTAGTAGTTTAAATTATTGTGGGCGTTGCTTACCTGTCTCGGATCCATAGGCAGCTAAACCTGGCGGTGGTAAATACATAACCTGTAGTCGTACTCGTTACTTTCCGATTATAGATCTTCTTTAAAAGTACTGGATTAGCAGCCCTACTTTTTTTAGAGCATTTCGAAGAAGTTACAACAAAAATGTTAGTTTTTTGTAGAGCAGCATGCTTGAAAAGGCAGCCACTATAACAAGCCTCAATGTATATCACCTACAAAAAAAGAGGGCATAGGTTGTCGTTATCTATCTAAAACCCTTATATATGAATAATAAAAACCTTTAAAAAAACGGCAACATTCAATACCCTATCCCTAAGGATCCTCCGCAAAAATGCGATTCAAGATGGCACAAGGGAGTACATTGATGGTAAGTATTTACAAAATCTTACATGCCATTTGACAAGCATAGTTGGCCCACATTTAAGGTATATATCTGTGTAATTCAAAATAGTAAAATTGTAAAGCTGCGACCCCATTTACTTATCAATGCCCGGAATGTTTTATCTGTAATGGGTTAATGTATACAATTGGCTGAAACAAAATTGGCTGAATTCTCTTAAAGTCTAGTTTTTAAGTATAAAACCTAATACTGTGATCGAGTGTTAATAGATATGTAATGATTAGAGATAATGGACCCGTTATAAAAGCCTGCATTGAATTATTTTTTAGTACAAGGTCTTTCTTCACGAGGAATACAGATTTAGCCCGCATGTGCAGTATTAGACTTTGTTGTTATTATTTCAGCTTTTTGAATATGCCAGATGGAAGTTTACATCTTAAACCTTCATCGCCTTCGAACACTCCTCTAAATGTAAGTATGTAACGCCATGAGATGAAACATGTATGCTTCCACTTTTGAGGTCAAATGCAGCAAAATTATAGTGTCAAAATTGATAAAGAGTTCTTTTTATAAACTTTAAGACCAAAAGTTCTTTTTATAAACTTTAAGACCAGATCACCATCTGTGGTACTTTTATTTGAAGATCTACTAATTTATATTAAAGTGATGTTATAGTTCTGGTAATTTACCAACTAATAATAATCTGTATTTTGTTGGGGTGTAGAAAGATCAAATTCGTTATTTCATAGTAACTATGTATATTGGTCAAGTTCAATGAAATATGGTCTGCTATGACACTGTCTATAAAGGATCCGAATGCTCATGCACCGCCTAGATTGTCTACTCAGGCATCACCTAATATGGTTCAGTCTACTCGGGCGCCGACTAAAAAGGTTGCATCTACTTTTATCTATATAAACGTACATAAAGTTAAGCTTAAACAATAGTGAACTTTAGTACATGTTACGGTTATTATATATTTGCATCTAACACATGAAATTTTTTTAGTTTCAATTATATTTGGAAATGAAGTACTTTGTTCGTTGACTATATCTTTTTGTAACGTGATTGTATGGAAGCTTTTTACTCCTTCGATTATAATTTAAAAAATCCTTGAAGCTAGTATACAATTTGGGAATGCAAGCATTTAAACTGACCATCGACTTAAATCTTTTCTCATCGTGCATAAATAGCAAGGTTTCTATCAAGTCTTCATTATAAAGGAAATCATCATCGGGCATCTCTGTTGAAACAAAAATCGTATCAAAATGTATAACTTGCAAATACAAGAAAGAGAAGTAATAAAAAGACTTACCAATGCCTACTCCTTTGGTTCCATGTCCCACAATGTACAATGTACAGAAAAATGGTATCCTCTGCAGTAGATTGTATGACTTTACCACCAGCCATAGAGTTTCCCTCGAGAACGTTGAACACATTTCCGGCGGTTACGGCATGACCAGTATACTCCTACACCAATACAAGAGGTAAATTTAATGATAATAATATAGAATTATAAATTATATAACTTTATCTCTTTTAACGTATTAGAGGACGAGGAATTGAAAATTATAAAGATAAGCAAATGGATGGTTCATGACGTCGGCATTAGGGCCAGAAGGAAGTTTCATCCCTTGGAACACTCCTCTAAATGTAACGCCATGAGGATTTGTGAAGGCATTTTGACACTAAAAGTTAATGCAAAAAAGAAAAAACAGTTGAAATAACTCACCTCCTCGTACTGCTCCCCTGCCGTTCTTTTGCGCCAATTAGGCTTTGTACTGTTAAGATTATCTAGCCAGTTAGGTTTTTACCAAGAAACAACAGATTTAAAAGTTTAAATTGTATATGTTGCTTACCTGTCTCGAAGGCGAAGCCATAGGCAGCTAACTTGATTATGAAAGTAAGCGAATCCAGAGATATGACGAGAAAAACGGCATGCCGGTGGCAACTTGTCATAGTCGATGTAGTATATAACCATCTTTATCTGATAGAACAAGTGACTTGCTTTTTTTTTGTTAAATATTTGACAAAGATCTGGTTTGGATTGTTTGGAAAGAAGAGGATAAGAAAAAGAGGCGATGGATATAACCAAGGTTGTAAATAGCGTGAAGCGTGGCGTAGCGTTATTGTTACGGTGTGGGTAACTGGCGCACTAGTTACATTCACAGTAGTAGTTGCAGGAGTTTCAGGAGCACCGGTAGTCATTCTGAAAGATCAAACAAGATCAAAACACAAACAGTTATACAACTGTTATAAATCTCTATATAAAAAATTTAATCGTGATTTCTATATACTTAAACCATATTTGCTTCAAAGAAACTCAATCTTGGTTTCAATGAATCAGATGCAATTATCAAATATATTAGTTTAACAGAAACACAATCTTGCTTTCAGTATAACTGATTAGAACAACTACTTATAAAAATGTTACAGAACTGTTAATTAAAATCTGAAAATTTAAAACTGATTTCTAATGAAACTCAATCTTGGTTTCGACATAAAACAGTGTAAAAATTTGTTAAAGATATTAATCCGATTTAATTAAAGGTTTTAATTCTGTTAAGCAGAATCTGTTTTAAGATTGTAGGAAATGGTGTATACATTTATTAGAAATATATTACAATTAATAAAACTAACAAAATATGAAGACAGAAAATAAATAACAGTAATGAAGAAAGCAGTAAAACTAAGACGACATAATTACAAACGATAATTAAATAAATAATAAAATAATAAAAAGACTTACTAAATCATCAACAAGTCGAGGCACGCGTAAGACACGCTTAGAACTAAAGAACCGAGGCACGTGTTTGACACGCTTCCCTTAAAGCAGATTCGTCGTATGTTTCCCAGGGTACAACAACCGAAACAGTAAGTTGTAATATTGTCGGACTAAACAAAACTGCCTGGTAAGTTGTATTGTCGGACTAAACAAAACTGCGTGGAATTTCACCTTATCAGATGCGTACTCCGTTGGAAATCAATAATAATACTTATTGATTTGATGTATGTAAAAGCTACGGAATTAGGCCTCTATTTATACATAATAGACTCCCTTCAGTTTACTCATCCCACCGATGTGGGATAAAGAATAAACTTTTTTTTTCTTTTTAAGCATGGTACCAAATGCCTAACTTTGAGACACGATATCTCAATCACATCAGCTTCATTTTGGACACGTAAAGGCTCATTGTGAAGCTCTCTTCAAGGAGAACGCGAACCTATAAAGTATCACTAATATATATGATACATACATATACATAATTGTGTCTAAATTTGATCAAAAGTCATTATGCCAACAATATTTTCCAACACTTTTGCTGCTTGAAGTTGTACTAATTATCAACTGTTAAGTGTTTACAAAATTCATATTAAATTTTATATAAGTAAATAAATTAACATGAACATACATAGTTATATCTTATATGTTTCTTAAAATATGAGTCTTCTCTATAAATCTATTAGTTTAGATATACTTTTAAAGATGATACTAACAAAAAGAGCTTCATTTCATTTTTATGAAATGCCTGAACTATAAGATACATTTGAAAAATAACAACAATGAGTTCTACAGTATAAAATGAATAAAGCCCAATGAGTTAATGCAAAGAAGAAAAACAGTTGAAACAAGTCAAACCACTTCATACTCTCCCCTAGCGAACTTTTGCGTCTAGTCTAGTCGATAGTTGATAACCTCTTCTTTATGTGAAAAAATGAAATCATTCAATATTAAAAATGGATACTAACGTGGATAAATGATGATTTGATACTAGAAACTAAGTATGAGTGATCGAAAAGCATTATTATCTGATAAATCACTTTTAAAGTGTAATGCCAAACACTCATATATATAACATACAAATGAAAATTAACTTTTAACTACAAGGGATATATGTTCACGTGGTTAATACTCTAATGAGAACAGATGGTTTGTATATATATCACCTTCAATTGGTGTGGGAGGAAACAAAGCTTATAAATATTTGAAAATTCTTAATTCAACATTTTTTCGACTGCGTTGTAGCTTATATTTCCTCTTCTTGAAACATGTTTCTAAAGGTTGTATGGATGACAAACACGACTTCACGTATAACGTGAACAATACAAAGGACCTGGATCATTCGGGAGAGATTCATCCCGAGTGGTGCATGTGTAATCAAGGGGACATACAGTCGTCGATTGATTACACATAAAAAGGTTCAAACGACATCCAAACTAGGAAGACTTGATAGAGATTTTCAACCTTCTAACGCAAGGCTTGTTAATCCAGGCCATGATATGATGGTAAACTTGCTGGAATGATTCTTGCTAAAACATTCATCATGTATATTAAAATACTTTATGAAGCCACAATTTATATATGTTCCAGCAATAATAACTTCATATGAAAAATAGAGCTGAGATGGATAATTGCGACCGAGTATCAACTGAATACATAGCATCAGCCGTCTAAGGTACAAAAAAAATCTTATAGCTCAACTATAGTACTCTAACAATAACAATTTCATAGAAAAATATATATGAGTATCCATATAGTATCCACATAAATGGAACCGAGTATCAACTACGAGTATTAAACATATCATCAACGGCCAAGGTTCAAAAAGAATCGTATAATGCTCAATACCCCGTGTATTGAAAAAGCTTGTTATACTTGAGATATTTAGTCCCAAACTTCAAAATGTTGCTTGTCGTTGATACTCTTACCATGTTCCTCCCATTCCTTCACTAACCTCTTTTGATCTTTTTTTTACCTGAAAAATAAAATCATACACATGACTACTGATGTGAATAAATGAAGATTAGATACTAGATTTTTTTTCCAAAGGCGATGATGGATGATTTGATACTAGATACTCTGATCACTATAACACAAACTTTCAATGTATAAGTGATGGAAAAGCATAATAAAATAAACCACTTTTAAACTGCAATGGGAAACACTCACAGATATTATACAGATATGAATACATAACCTGAATTTGGTTTTTTATAGCTTAAATCACTTAAGCTCTCAACTTTAAAGACACCAAAACCATGTTAGATCCATTAGAATGTGATAAAAGGTCTTAAGGCATTACATTACAAGATATTAAAATACGGGCTACGCGTATCAAACAAATAAAAGCGCATAAGGCATTACATTAGAAGATACTAAAATACGGTAGCCTATCAAACAAATAAAAGCGCATAAGGCATTACAATGGCACACGTCTAATGACATTCAGGATACCAACTTAAAATATCAGTAACCTTCTTCACCATCCCCTCGCTCGGCCTCTTTGAATAGCTCATGTATATGCTTAGCTTGTTGGCTTTGATATCCTCTGTCCCAAACTTCATTGCATGTTTGAGCAAACTTAGGATGATGTAATAACTTGTGTTTTACCTAAAAAAAATAAAATCATACGTTAGGGTTATTATATATTTGCAACTAACACATGACATTTTTTAGTTTCAATTATATTTGGAAATGTTGACTATATCTTTTTGTAACGTGATTGTATCGTTGAAGCTAGTATACAATTTCGGAATGCAAGCATTTAAAACTGACCATCGACTTAAATCTTTTCTCATCGTGCATAAATAGCAAGGTTTCTATCAAGTCTTCACTATAAAGGAAATCATCATCGGGCATCTCTGTTGAAACAAAAATCGTATCAAAATAATATATTTTATAGTATAGCTTGCAAATACAAAGAAAGAGAAGTAATAAAAAGACTTACCAATGCCTACTCCTTTGGTTCCATGTCCCACAATGTACAGAAAAATGGTATCCTCTGCAGTAGATTGTATGACTTTACCACCAGCCATAGAGTTTCCCTCGAGAACGTTGAACACATTTCCGGCGGTTACGGCATGACCAGTATACTCCTACACCAATACAAGAGGTAAATTTAATGATAATAATATAGAATTATAAATTATATAACTTTGTATCTTTTAACGTATTAGAGGACGAGGAATTGAAAATTATAAAGATAAGCAAATGGATGGTTTATGACGTCGGCATTAGGGCCAGAAGGAAGTTTACATCTTAAACCTTCATCATCCCCTTGGAACACTCCTCTAAATGTAACGCCATGAGGATTTGTGAAGGCATTTTGACACTAAAAGTTAATGAAAAAAAGAAAAACAGTTGAAATAACTCACCTCCTCGTACTGCTCCCCTGCCGTTCTTTTGCGCCAATTAGGCTTTGTACTGTTAAGATTATCTAGCCAGTTAGGTTTTTACCAAGAAAAAATAGATTTAAAAGTTTAAATTGTATATGTTGCTTACCTGTCTCGAAGGCGAAGCCATAGGCAGCTAACTTGATTATGAAAGTAAGCGAATCCAGATATATGACGAGAAAAACGGCATGCCGGTGGCAACTTGTCATAGTCGATGTAGTATATAACCATCTTTATCTGATAAAACAAGTGACTTGCTTTTGTTGTTCAATATTTGACAAAGATCTGGTTTGGATTGTTTGGAAAGAAGAGGATAAGAAAAAGAGGCGAGGGATATAACAAGTGATTAGGGTTAGGGTTTTTTTCTGCTCTTTTATATTCCAAATGTATTATGGACTTGGGTTGCATAACACACAAATGGGCCTAGTACTATGAAACAATTCTTATTGGACCGGTTATAATTATGTGGTCCATGTGTTCACCAAATTTATCAATACTAGGATTTAAACCCGCGCGTTGCCGCAGGTTGTTTGTATACAACTAATTCTCATACGCGTAAAGATTATAATATAATGTACTAACCTTTTTATAAGCCTTTAAAGTACCCATTCATTTTATAAGCCTTTAATGTACCCTGTTTACATTAGCTAAAGTTATTACTACTTTTTAACATTTTCTTTATCAATGCAGCTAGGGAGAGGGCAATGGCTGTAAACTTGGAACAAAAAAGGCTATAGTCATTGTAAAAGAAGTTCTTTTGCTTGATCATTTAGATAACAGTTTTTTTCCGCATTTTGTTGTTATTGTAAAAAAAAAATTCCCTAACTACTCACTTTTCTGGTTCTGTCACCGCTACTAATGTTAGATGTACTGGTGCTTAACATATGCTATTTTTTTTATAAAAATCCAGAGGAAGAAAAGTAAAATGCAGAAGCTAATAGTTTCAAACCTCATTAAATTGCTCGCCAACGGGTCTTGCTCTCCTGTCAAGCTGCTCACTGTGGACATTTTTAACCAATTTAAAATCCAATCAAAAAAGTAAATCTAAACAACCGAGATGAGATTAGACTATACTGATGTTACCTAACACAAATCCAGGCTCTACCAAATTCCGTGGCCCAGCTATGGGTTTGAGTAACTGGACCATATCAGGCTGCCTCCGTTACATAGCGTGGATGTGAGCAATTAGTTGATGTAATTGCGTAAATGCGTTTATGTTCCAAATAATCTGGTTGTAACATACAACCACTGTGGCGAGTGTCGATGTAAAGAAACTGCAGTAAGAGTCATTGAATTTTTTGTCAAATAAATACATAAAAATCAGAAAACAAAACAGCCCCTTTTGAAACATAAAAGTAAAATGTTCACTTTGTTTTATATTAACAAAAAGTAAATACTCAAGTTATGGTAGTAATTTCAATTTTTCAAATATCAAATAACACTATAGTACGTTTATTTCAAAACAACTAAAAGGGATAAATTAAGAAGACTTTATTTATGTTATATATTTCATATTTTTGCGTTTATGTATCCATATTTCCATTTATTTAATCAAGAAAACGTTAATAACTTTTAGTGTTTAAAATACATTTTGGTGTTTCTGTCTCGTTATATATTTATATAGTTTTACTTATATATATTTGAAAAAGATAACCTAAAAAAACTACTTCACGTACTCATATATTCATCGTTAAAAAATATATAATCCGAACCAGTTTGTGTTTGTACCGGTTCCACTTTCTTTTAAAAAAGACGGCCAATGTCAAAATCGATGCATTGACCTGTTGACTAAAACACGTTCTGATAAAAAAATCTGGTGTGGTTTTTTGGTATCCGGTTTGCCCACGACTAGCTACACCTAATTGATGTATCTCATTTCTTAATTCAAGATAAGGGATAAGGATATAAGTTTACCAAAGGAGCATTGCTCCAATGGTATCACTCTCCCACCACAAGCGTTCAGTTGACCGGTCAAAGGAAGACTTTTGAAGAAATAGGTCTTTGGTTCAATCCCAACTCCTTTTGGAGAAAATATGCCTCAACCTATTTAAAATTGCAAGTTTTAAGATTGATCAGTTCTATATGCTCAACTAATAATCGGTTTATCAGTTTAAGCCCAATAAACCAAACTGAAAAGTTAACTAATGTAATAATAATGGACTAAACAAGATCAGGTTGAATATAGCTTAAAAACCCACAAACATGAAACTTCAATATCCTGGGAAAAATATTTACCAATATTTATAGAAATTTGTTCAAAAAATATTTACAGAAATCCAAAATAAAGTAATGAAGATCTTGAATTTTGGTCTCACATAGGTAACATTCGGTTAACATGTCAATTAGCCTTGTAGAGAGTTTGCAGCCTTCCCATACCAAATTTAAGATTTCATGAGCTTATCCCATTTCTGGTTTTCTGGGTGGCCGCGCTCCTTGCAATGAAAACTTTACAATCTGTCGAACATTACCATGAGCTCCACTAGGAAAATAATAGGAAAAACGACTAAAACCTTGATACACATTTTGAATCTTTGCCATCTTATATACAAGATCTTTTGCTCTAATCATAGTCGTCTCATCCATTAACAATCAAGTCCTTTCTGTGCAGGATAAATAAGTTTTTAGTGATAAATAAGTTTTTAGTCAGAAAAAAGTGGTAAAAGAGGAAGCAAACTCATCTTTCTATAACGAAAAGTCTTTAGTCAAATGTCTAATTTACTTATTATGTTGCTTAACGTAACCTGAACTAATTTTAAGGAAAAGGTTGTAATATTTATGGGAGGAGGAATGCTAGAGCCACAAAAAAATTCATACAAAAAGTTTTACAAAATGATGTGTCTTATAATTAGTGGTGTTTCATATTTACTTTTCAATTCTCTCTCATATGTGTAACTAATAGTTTACAAGACACATCATTATGTGGATTTTATTTTGTAAAGCTTTTGTGGTTTAAGTTTTTCCCTTATGGGAGATCAAAACAAGACACCAGAAGTGCAATTTCAACCCATAAACAATCGGCGAAATTGCCCATACACAAAAGTTGCCCACTTTTTAAATCGGGTTGGGTTCGGGTAACTTATTTTTAACCTTGCCCGAATTGGACCCAACCTGATTAACCCGAACCCGACCGACCCCACCCGATTCCCACCCCTAATCTCCACTAGCAGAGTAGTACGGATCTTAAATAACATAATAATGGGAAATTAATTTAGTGTAATAAGATTCCAAAAAAGAAAAGGATTGCAACTTTCAAGGGTAACGTACCTGTAACACATGTAATCTTTTTTACGCGTCTAACTATTGTTTTCAAAAACACTACATCAACACAAGTTGGATAATATACCCCTGCATAAGAAAAAACGACCGTAATGATCAAATATTAAGCATGTGATTCAGATTATTTTAACAAAAAATTTAGTGATCAACTGATAATGGCAAACTTAACAGTTTCATATCTTAATAATGTAAATTGTTGGCATATTGAGAGTCATTATGTGGTGGCATAGAATAATCTGAATCAGATGGATGCACCAGATTTAGATGTACTTTTGCTGCTTGAAGTTGGACTAATTATCAACTGTCAAATTAACATGAACATAGTTATATGTTTCTTAAATTATGAGAAATCTATTTATTTATTTTTTGACCATTTCTCGATTTGTACGTGTCATCCTTGCGCAGGGGTCATGCTAATCTTCTCTGTAAATCTATTAGTTTATATATAGGTTTAAAGATGATACTAACAAAAAGAACTTCATTTCATTCTTATGAAATGCCTGAACTGTAACCCAATCCCGCTAGTCAATTGAATAAAATGAATAAAGACCAATGAGTTCTACGATATGGCTTCTAAAAGCACCATAGAACTTGTGATCTAGACTAGGTTACTTTACCTTTTAAGAAGAAAATTATGTGTTACCTATATTACGACCATAGATACATTTAATGTTTAGAGAAATGTACCAAAATTGATAATTGATGTTTGCATAATTGCCCGAATAAACTTAGTTGATGGAAGTCATCACAATAAACAATCCCAAACAAGTAACAACTGCTACTTTTGCAAGAGTGTCAATATAGCTCTGAAAAGGATTAACCAAAAGCATAATAAAAACCAAGGTAGCAAACTCAAATGCATAAAATTCGACTCAACATTAAAAACAGAAAAGCAGAAGGAAAAGGAGAAGGTAATCAAGTTAATGACCATAACTGACCTCAAATATAGATGTCAGTGCTATAACACGCATCACCCACTTGATAGAGTGGAATACCACATCATCGCCATCTCTAAACGATAAGTAACTGAGGACCCACTTGTAAACAACGGGTGCCAACAGTAGTAGAGAAATTCCCACAACAAGCAACACATAGCGCCATCCCTGTGACACTACAATATTGCAAAAATTGCCAAATTAAATAGCACATATATAATATAGACAAAGGCAGGACAGTATGACCGAACCATCATATTTGGCTTGTAAGAATTGCAGAAAAGACAGTATAATTTAATTTCCACACACTACCAATTAGAAAGAGACCACAAACACGATATTGATAGTCCAAAGTCCTCATTTTTGCAAGAGCACTTGAAATTAAGATATAAATGAAAAATGGATACCTTCAAGTAGAGTGACAGTTACAGAACCATAAACCGCGCTAGTATACTTCACATCAACAAATCGTTGCTCATATGTAGAGATAAAAGAACTCCATGTTCCATTTTGAAGTGATCTCCATTCATCGCTTCCACATTTGCATTACCCCCGTGAAGCATCCCTACAAAATAAATAAGAAATATTAAAAGAAAACAAACCACTATAATCTTCTGACCATATAGTTAAGAGTGGCTTGATTCGTACAGATCAACAAAGTTCAGGACATCTCAGAGAGCGGGCTCTTCAAACACCAGAAAAAGAGGCCTTCGTACCTAAAGTATTGGGCTATCAGTTTACAATTGAAAACAAAACGGGTCACTCCTAAATTGCTACAGATGGTCTAAAATATGACGGCTTCAATTTCATTCTTTCACCATTGGCGGACGTGCTGGATTTCTAAGAGCATATGCTCATAATGCGTCGTGCTATTTTTGAGTTTGTTCATTCATTCCAGATTAGTCAACGAGCTAACTCAAGCCAACTTTACCCCGCTGGCTTGTTGGCGCCTTTACCGATTCCTAATCAAGTGCAGGAAGATGTGGAATGGATTTTATCACAGGTGTTCCTAATTCAAAAGGTTTTCGTTTGATGTTTCTGATAGGGACAAGCTATTGACTAGTACATTTTGGTCTCACTTATTCAAGTTGTCGATGAATATGTCTTGAGCATATCATCCGAAAGTGATGGTCTGAGGCGTTAAATTATATGATTTGATAATCCACGAATCCACGAGCATGCCTTGGGCAGAATTTTGATACAAGTCATCTTTCCATACATACATCGGGATGAAGCCTTTCAAAATCGGTCGTGGTCAAGCAAAAATGAAGAAGTAAGCGGATAAAAAGTGGTTGTTGAGTGTTGACATGTGTAAAGTGCAGGTGGGAAGTACACGTAGTTGTTGAGTGAGATGGAAGTGACAACCCTAGTTGAGAAGCGTGAAACGACTTACAACTGAAAGTTTATGGACTTAAAATTAATAGTCGTGAGATAGGATCGAACTCGGGATCACGGGATTGCACACATAACGTAAAGGGTTAATTTATTTATTAAATATATTTTATATATTTATTAAATCAAACCAAAGCTTAACTAACGATCGTTGATAAATAAAAGTTAAGTTGTAACGATCGTTATGGAATTAAATAGAATCTAAAAGAAGGAAAACAGAAAAGTTCCGGAAGCCCTAATTGGGCCTTATGGGGCGTCGGCCTAAAGGAGGAAAAAGAAAGGAGGAAAGATTTTCTTTCCTAATTGGTGTTTAGCTTGGAAAACAAGTTTTGTTAAGCCTATATAAACATCCAAGGCCTTCATAATTTTTCACCACATCCCTCTTTCTTGTCCCTCTTGATCGCCGGCCAAACACCCCTATTTTAGGGTTTTGGTTTTCGATTTTTCTATTTAAAAATATCTAGTCCTAATCCCTCTCTAGGGTTATTGGGTAGATATTCCGTATGCGTTGAAGCTCGGTTTGTTCGTGCTAGACTCACGGTTAACTCGCCGTATTACGTGTGTACAAGAGCGTGATATAATCTTCCTTTAGATTATATTCTTGGTAGTGTTCGTGATAAACCCTAGTTGCCGTTTGTTCCGTCGTCTTGTGGATCTTGCTAGGATAAAGGTATGTAACCCTAATCTTGATTAATATAATTGTGTTAAATTGATGATCTTGTTAATCGCTTCCGCTATGCGCTCTTTGATCCATATTAGGGTTTTAAATTATTGTTATGAACTCTATAAACCATCAGTGGTCGGAGAGCCGTTTTAACATGATTATAATTATCAAGATCTAAAGTTTTTTTTAACTAATATTGATTTGTGTTAAAAATTACATGTTATTTTTTAGGTTTTATAAAAATTAGGGTTTTGTTTTTTATTATTTTTAAAATCGGCTATGCCGAATTTTTATAAAAAAAAAATAAAAATTTTTGTAAACCCTAAAATTACATGGTAATTAACTTTAGATGTATGCATGAATTAATTGTTATGTCATGCGTGGTTACGATCCGTAGTGATTTAATTAATTATTAAGTGATTTGGGTGGAATTTTGATGAATTGCATGATTAATTGTTATGTTGTGTGAATTCATGTTTCGATCCGTAGAGATTTAACTGTTAAGATTATGTGGGAAATCCGTGATGAACATGCATGTTTTTCATGGATCATATGTTTATGTGGTAATTGTTACGTGTTTTACTACATGCTTTATTTGATTCAATAAATTTAAAATTAGGGCAGACTTTTATATGAATATAAAAACCTAAATTTGTTATTTATTTATTGAATAAATCGTATGCATGTGGATATTTGATTTATTTATTGCACATATAAATCGTTATTATGTGTTTATGATTTAGTTTTTTTTGTACCTACTTGTTTTCATACGTTTTGTTTTAATTGTATGTTGTAAACAAGGGTAATTTTTACAAGAAAAATTAATATGGACTAAATCATATTAAAATAAATGAATTGTTTTGAGATCTAAATTGCATATGATTTGCGTTGATTAGAATTGCAATAGCAACTTAACGGCCTACTCAGTTTTGACAAACTATAAAGTGGGTATAACGCACCGCTGGTTATGTACCCGGTTAAGGAAGGAGGTGTTATGCTTCAGCGCTGACCAAATTCCCGGCTCGCCTGTGCGTCAAAATTAGAATTACCTACGGTTGTTATTGGTATAATTCTTTAAGGTTGATTTAACTACATTAATTCACATCCGAAACACAATGAATAAGGTTATTGCTTTGTGCTTTAGCTGAGTTCTAGAAAAAGTACGATGTGAATTTAGTTGTGTGTAAAATCTTTAATTGGTTTAACCAATAACTCAACTTGCAAATATATGATGAACTTTTAGTCTCACCAAAAAGTTTACTAAACGTTTTTTTATTAAACTTATGTTATGGAGATGTATGCATGCTTCTCCATACATCATTTTGACACCAAAATCTATACCCTAAAAATTTAAGTCATATGCCCTCTAATTGACGAACACTTGAAGTTACAATTGTCGTCATATAAGATATCGGACGATGTTGTAATGGAGAGAAAACTTCATGACTGAATAAGATTGCACATGAAGGTTTTACGTTCTTTAGATTAGTCGACTTAATTGAGTTACTCAGTGAGATCTGGAAACTTAAGGCATAACGAAGGGATGAAACATGTTTACAATGCAAAATGACTTTTGGCAATGTAAATCCCTTAAATATCTAGAAATTGCAAATTTGTTTGTCAATCATTGTTCGACAAGTTACCATCTTGAATACTTTCATTGCTAGCAGATCAACTGATGTGATGAAATTATGTCAATTTGGATTCTAGTTTTCAAGGAAAATACTATGGTTATTATTACCGGGGTAATTTTATTTTCTTGAATGGTATTATCGAAAATACTAAAATTGAATTTTGTAAATTCTTTTGCAAATGTATTAATGCAACGTTACACCGTAAACGTGGTTTATTCATTTATTGATCTACAAACCATATGGTTGAGGATAGAGTCAATTTACAAATGAAAGATAAACCTAAAACTCTTTTTCATGAGTAAAGAAGGAGTAATAAGGATTTTAGAAATGTCAAATTCAAATCCATAACTCATAGCAAATTTTAATAGTTAAGAAAAATGCATATTTTGAGTTATTCAAAGTTACCGCTAATTCGTTATAAGGCAAACTAGCATATTTGTCTAGTAGTTGTGCTTTGACCATTTATAGGCACTACATACCATTGTGGGGTTGGTAGACCTATTAAGGAAGAAATTGCATGTCAAGTCTTTCAAGTTAAAAGCATTTGATGGATAAGTCATCATTTACGAAGTAGAGTACACTCTTAAACACTATAAGTAATTGTTACGAATGTGTTTTTTCAAAAGTGTAAGAAAGTAAACACAACACTAATTATTTTCACCGATTATGAAACATTTTCAATGTTGTCAAGTTCAGTGGGAGAATTGTGTTGTATTACTGATTTTGAGTCTATTAAAACATTATCTAAGTCAATGGGAGTTACAAGCTTTGTTGTCTTGGTAATAACCCATGTTATCTTTAGTATGTCCTAAGATAATTACTTTCGAATTGTTGACACTAATATCTTCAAAGATAGTTATGTACTGATTCTTGTTGATTAAGTGGTTCTACATCTACTTGTAAAAGCTAATATATGTGACACAATCATATTTTGTATAGACGAACGTTAGACGTGATGTTTATCTTATATATGAGGTTGTTCCATGCACAAGTGGGAGAAATGAACATTGTGTGCAAGAAAACAACTCATAAAGATATGATTCTCTTAAGATAAGAGATTAAACAATCTAATTAATATTTAGATCATGTGTCAATATGATTAAAAGACTACTTAAAAGTATATATATCATTCACATTAAGAAACACTTGTTGTTTTGATTTAGTCATGTAAGAGCTTGGACTAAATTGTAAACACAAGGGTAAAATATCCACATGTCATAAGACCGGGCGTGGAATGTTTTGAAGTTTCTTAAAATAGGACAAATTCCTTGAATGACATAAGATACATAGAGTAATCTTATACTACTAATGAAACCTAGTGGTGTTCATATAATAGTATAGGAGTGAATTAACTTGAAAAGATGAATGAAACCTAGTGGTGTTCATGATTTACTTTAGATATACATGTTTATGATTTATTGTATAAAGTCACAAACATAAAGTCTTGGAAGACGTATAATATAAAGTAAGACGTTAATGTATTGTCTTTATTTCACTAAATACATATACATGTAACGTGTAATGGACTTATAACTTTTATGAAGTGACTTTGTATTAAAAGTACTTGAGTTATAAAGCATGCAAAATGGTTAGGAAATCTATTATACCATTAAGATGATGTAGTTGGTATATTGGTAAGCCTAAAGATATATATTTATCTTAAATATTGTTAAGATTGACTTATAATATTTCCCTAAATGAAATACATCATTGTTATGGTATGTTCATTGGGAGAATCAAAATTCTCAATTTGATGGTGATGATTGATTCAAGATAACTATATCTTCCTTTTCTTCCAAAAGATATCAAGGTTAGAAAGTTGAGTATGACTTGAGCTAAGAAGATTAATAAGATACCATTATATATGGAATGTGATGAATCACGTTGTATCTTAAATGGAGTTCGGATTTTGCTAAACTACTTATGAAGTGGATTGTTTAGAAAATAAAGGGTATGGAACGGCCATTGTGTTTTGTAATGTCCCATATAGATAACGTTGGAGTGTTGATCTATTTGCTATGTATTTAAAGAGTAATTTTAAGTTACTAAAAGCAAGTGGGAGTTTTGATCTTGAAAGATAAAATTACAAGATACATGATCTTCTAAAATACACTAGTAATTATCATGAGGTAGGCGTGTAAATGCTAAACCTCGAGATAAAGGAATTTATGTCATAGGTTCGTAAGGATATCTCGGATATGCGATTTATATGCTGAGAATTATGAGTTACAAATAATTGTTATGATTTATTACCAAATATTGAATTGGGTAAATTACTCATACTATGATTGTTATAGATGTTGTCCAACAAGATAATCAAATTTCGGTTTTGGTTTATCTTAAATAGTTTGACTAGAAATTGGAGATGAGTTTCGTCAAAGGAAGAAAAACGCCAATTGTAGTGGTTTAATCTTTGTGTCGAAATTATATGGACAAAATTGTACACATATTTAATGTATGTATTGTGAATAGGTTATTAGTCACACTTAAGTAATTAATTGTGATTAAGTATTCTTTCCTAAATGCATTAAATATATAAAGATTTTGATGGTCATATTTTAACTGACAAATTTGGATATGTATGAACTATTTCTTGAATGACTACTTGAGAAAGGACTTAAGTAATCGAAATGAGTTTATTACTTCAAAATATAAATCTTTGGAAAAGTACAAAAATGCAATTATCTATTAATGGATAAAAGCATGCATCTAGAAGATTATTCTTATGTTTAATTTGAAATCCAAGATTGGATTTAAATTTGAATAAGATGATTTCTAAGTATTCCTAAAAGCTAGTGGGAGTATTATGGTTATTTTCTTAAATTATATGTGTCAAATAGACATGTAAGAAAGTAAGATTTCATTCAAATTAAATGTTGATTTTGGTTTAGATTTGAGATGAAACTTTACTTTGAAGATTTAGAAAATAAGATGTACATAACCTTGGAACAAATAAATTTATTTATTTATGCGGTGGAAATACAACATAATATGCCATGTAGTAAGTTTACATGGATATTTAGGACATGAAGAAATCTAAATCTGGTTTGAGAAATTTTCATGTGTGTCGTGTTGTATTTATATCATGCTTAAAATACATGATGATTTGAATATATTAATCTATTTAAGAAGTTATTGAGTAACTTGTGTAATGAATATTCTGAAGGAATATGTTTGGAAATAGAATAACATCCTAAATCTTGGATCGGCTTCCATATTCTATAGATGAATAATTTGTCAATCGTTGTGCAAATTATCATAGCCAACAAACTTGAAAGTTTTGGTTGGAATCAAACATTACATAATAGATATTAATGGTAACGTATTTGTATCTTTTATGACAAGTTGTAAAACTTGAAAAGATATAATTGAGGTAACACTCAATATTAGTCATGGGATCTTTGGAGATGACATGTTGATTAAAGTTGCATTATACATTAAAGAATTAGAATACTTTGAACTTCAAATGTGTTTTGGAAGTTTAGGAAATTGGTGATCAAGGATATTTCACAATTTTGATACTATGTTGCAATATCAAATTGTTTGGATGCACATGTACAAGAGTTTCAATGAATTGAATTCTTGAAGAAAGTATTCTCAAAATTCCAATAGGTCAAGATTGGTTATTTTATGCTTTGCCAAACAAGTATGAATGTCATTACTAGAGGCATGATGCATGTACCAGTTTTATGCATTGATCTATTTTTAGTATTTGGATAAAGGATGTAAGACATTATTGAATTGATGAAATAAAGATTGGATTTCGTTTATTTTTCTGTTATTTGATTTTGTATCCTATTTTACATGTTTTAATCCATGAGCATTATGATGTTTCTAAATGTCCGTTGTCGATTAATAATATGGGAGTATTATTAAACTAAGACAATTCAAAATAGTGACAGAGTATACTTGAAAGTATATTGGTCAATTTTGGATGATATTTGATGGATCAAATATTAGACTTATCCCAACTATGTGATTTTACTTTATGGATCTTTGTCATCAAGTAAATCATAAATAGTTATCCTTAGACCTGAGATACCAGGAAACTGTCGTGAATCTAGTGCATTTCTGTGGAATAATCTAACGCTAAACGTAACTGGTAGTTATAAGGATTATTTCCGGAAGTGTTGCAAAGTTCATAAGTTTTGCTTGTAGTCAAAATGGGATTCGTTTCCTTCAAAATTTATTTTGAAGTATAATACAGCTGGGCCCCTCGGGGGAGTAGTAAGATATTTGTGCGGCCGCACCCAAATTTGTTTTGGTGATCTTGCTATATCCATAAACGAGAAACAGAATGGTTAATGAAAGGAATGACTAAGATCCATATCCTTATTAACGTTGTATTTGAAATGAAAGGATAATAATAATGATATAATCATTAAAAGGTTCTTGTCCAGGAGACCTTAACCGGTTTGTACTAGTGACATTGCTAGTGTAACTAGACGTTAGTCAATGTGATCACGATATTAGAATTTTGTCCAAGTGGGAGCTGAAAGTTTATGGACTTAAAATTAATAGTCGTGAGATAGGATCGAACTCGGGATCACGGGATTGCACACATAACGTAAAGGGTTAATTTATTTATTAAATATATTTTATATATTTATTAAATCAAACCAAAGCTTAACTAACGATCGTTGATAAATAAAAGTTAAGTTGTAACGATCGTTATGGAATTAAATAGAATCTAAAAGAAGGAAAACGGAAAAGTTCCAGAAGCCCTAATTGGGCCTTATGGGGCGTCGGCCTAAAGGAGGAAAAAGAAAGGAGGAAAGATTTTCTTTCCTAATTGGTGTTTAGCTTGGAAAACAAGTTTTGTTAAGCCTATATAAACATCCAAGGCCTTCATAATTTTTCACCACATCCCTCTTTCTTGTCCCTCTTGATCGCCGGCCAAACACCCCTATTTTAGGGTTTTGGTTTTCGATTTTTCTATTTAAAAATATCTAGTCCTAATCCCTCTCTAGGGTTATTGGGTAGATATTCCATAAGCGTTGAAGCTCGGTTTGTTCGTGCTAGACTCACGGTTAACTCGCCGTATTACGTGTGTACAAGAGCGTGATATAATCTTCCTTTAGATTATATTCTTGGTGGTGTTCGTGATAAACCCTAGTTGACGTTTGTTCCGTCGTCTTGTGGATCTTGCTAGGATAAAGGTATGTAACCCTAATCTTGATTAATATAATTGTGTTAAATTGATGATCTTGTTAATCGCTTCCGCTATGCGCTCTTTGATCCATATTAGGGTTTTAAATAATTGTTATGAACTCTATAAACCATCAACAACAACAACAACAACAACAATATCCTAGCTTGGACGTTGAGGACAGGTGCATGGTAAGAAAGTTATTGGGTAAAAGCGCAGTCCAGCACCTAGTGGTGTAACTGCATATTGGAACTCCGTCTATTTGTGTGACCTTTTACCACTACCACGTACAACCCTCCTATCAACAGTGACACAATAGACGGAATTCTAGTGAATCATATAATCTCCAAAACTCACTCACCCCAGCGCCAGTTTGAAATCCTTAACAATAATATATATAGTGAGTTAAGATTTATATAAACCCTTAAATTATCATATACCTATTCAACTAATTATAATCACCCATTTTTTTAAAAACCCACTTCCCACCACTTTTTCAAAAATTAAATATCTCACAAACGGTAAATCGTCAAACGAAAAAAATTACACCATTGCGACGAGAATTAAATCATCTTTCTATCGAGGGGCACATGTATATATTTTCGACGAACTTTTTTTCGACTTTTTTTCTTAAGTGACGTCTGGAGAGAATCCTATATGATTCGTGATATGAATCATATATGATTTTCTGAAAATCATATATGTTTCTTGACGAATCATATATGATTCTCTCCAGATGTGACTTAAGAAAAAAAGTCGAAAAAAAAACTCGTCGAAAGTATATACATGTGCCCCTCGATAGATAGATGATTTAATTCTCTTCGCGATGATATGTTTTATTTTACGTAACGATGAACGGTTTGTAAGATATTTAATTTTTAAAAAATGAGTTTTTTTGTTACATGATATAAATGATTGGAGAGTAAATTGCATAAATCGTCCCTAAAGTTTGGCCAAATTGCATGTTTCGTCCTCAACGTTACAAAAGTGCAAAGATCATCCCTGTGAGAAAACTTTAATGCAAGAATCGTCCTTATGAGGAAAATTTTTAGGACGAAACCTGCAAAATATTCAAAACTTCTGGGACGAAACCTGCAAAATGACAAAACATTAAGGATGAAAATTTACGAAATAGTTTGAATTTAGGACGATATCAGCACTTTTAAAATATTTAGGACGAAACATGCAAAATGACCAAACTTAAAGGACGATTTATGCAGTTCTCTCATGATTGGATGATTGAGTATATGCTAAACTATAACTTTTTCCTATATACACTAACTAGTTTTAATGCCCGTGCACGCACGGGATTTGAACATAAAGGTTAAATTAAGTAATAATTTCGTTATTTCAATTTTATATATATTATATATGTTTTTAACATCTAATGTTTATATGTTTAATTATTTTGTTCTTTTACCGTGCACCGTGTAAATTAACAAAACTCACCTCAATTTTTATTTTTCGAATTTTATATTTTTTTATTTTTGATATATTTTTATTCTAGAGAGTTATATCATAATTATTAATTAACAAATCATTTATATCAAACTTACACGTATACGATTTATAAATTCATGATTTTATAATGCTTAATATTATTATATAACACAATATTAAATTTTAATATTTAAATAGCTACAATGCTTATCGACCCTCAAGTTTTACATGATTTACCATTATGTGATAATTTTAATTGATATCTTATATAAACATTTGTTTTACAAAGGATTTGACTTTTTTAACTCAAATGTTAGCTACCATTTTCTAGAAATTGTGTGTTTATTAACACATAATTACCTTGAAAAAATATATGTTTTTTGTAATTTGTAGAATCCCATCTATTTACTATCATCTAACACCGATGTCTCAAGTCATGCGTTCGTTTTGATATTTATATTTATGTAAATAATAATTACGTAGATTGCATTGTTTGACTTTGTTAAGTGTCAAAATAAAAATATACAATAATTTGTATTTCTATTTGAATATTTATAATTTTGTGATTCGTTGATTTTTAAAATATGACATATATGTTGTATTTTTAAAATATAAAATCTAGACGGTATAAAGTTTAAGGGTATATTTTGTTTATTTTAGAAAGTTACAAAAAAATATAGAAAGTTATAAGTTTACATTTAAGTCTATCTAATTTAATTAAAATTCAACCAATAAAGTTTTATTAATCTCCTCCTCTTTTTTTAATTTTTTTATTTTTACAAATTTGACACATATATCTTTGTGTGTTTTTATCAAATTCTTCCACCAATTTTTTTAATTTTGACTAACTTCAATTCAATTTTGACTTTTTTCCACCAATCATATCGCTTGATTTTACTTATGTGTCAAAATTAAGCCATTTGATTAGTCTAATTATTTTTTTACAACCTCCACTTTTTATTAAAATTCTACAAAAATCTAATTCTTTTATTATATAAAAGATAAACACAATTCAACAATTGTTATAACAGCGGTCTTTATTTATTTATTTTACCTCAGTCAATAATAGAAAGATCTTCCAACCATAGATTACTCTGTTACTTTTTGGTTTTGTGTGTGTTTGTTTCCCCTTTAATACTTTTTTCCTTTTTCCAATACAACAAAACCATGTTATAATTAGAAAAGAGTGCGCTTTGATCTATTAGAATACGATAAAAGCTCATAAGGCATTACAATAGAAGATACTAGAATACGGGTTACGCCTATCAAACAAATAAAAAGTGCATAAGGCATTACAATGACACACGTCTAATGACATTCAATGACATTCAGGATACCAACTTAAAATATCAGTAACCTTATTCACCGTCCCCTCGCTCGGCCTTTTTTAATAGCCCATGTACATGCTTAGCTTGTTGTCTTTGACATCCTTAGTCCCAAACTCCATTGCATGTTTGAGCAAACGTAGCATCATGTAATAACTTGTTTTTTACCTGAAAAAATAAAATCATACATAACTACCAGTGTACATATGATCTAAGTATGGGGCGTCAATAATTCCAACCCAACCCGAGTATATTCGGGCCGGTTACTCGAGTTCAAATTCTAACTGCCCGATTTCAAAATCGAGTCGAGTATGAACGTTTTGCGGGTCAATAAGATTTTTGTTATTTTATATAAATAAATTTTATATAATTTCTATTTTTTAAAATATATTTCACCCCATATTCGGGTTACCCGAACCCAAATTGACACGACTCGAGTAGACCCGAACCCGACTAACCGGAGTTGAAACAAGGCCAGGTTCGAGCATATTATTTTTCGCTTCGACCCAACCCGAATGACCCGAACCCGACCAACCCGATTACCACCCCTAATTAGTGGAAATTAACTTTCGACGACTACATTAGATATAAGTTCACTTGTTTAATACTCTCCCCTTAAATTACATGCTTTTTGTTTTTTATATATATCACTTTTATACCAAATTTGATAAGGCAAAAAAAATCTGTGACACTGAAAGTTAATGCAGAAAAAAAAAGAGTTGAAATTGCTCACCTCCTCATACTGTTCCCCTACACTTCTTTTCCGCCGATCGTGATTCTCACTGTTAAGATTATCTAGCCCGTTTGGTGTTTTTACCAACAACCAATACATCTAGCAGTTTAAATTATTGTGGGCGTTGCTTACCCGTCTCGGATCCATAGGCAGCTAAACCTGGCGGTGGTAAATACATAACCTGTAGTCGTAGTCGTTACTTTCCGATTATAGATCTTCTTTAAAAGTACTGGATTAGCAGCCCTACTTTTTTTAGAGCATTTCGAAGAAGTTACAACAAAATTGTTAGTTTTTTGTACAGCAGCATGCTTGAAAAGGCAGCCACTATAACAAGCCTCAATGTATATCACCTACAAAAAAAGAGGGCATAGGTTGTCGTTATCTATCTAAAACCCTTATATAGGAATAAAAAAACCTTTAAAAAAACGGCAACATTCAATACCCTATCCCTAAGGATCCTCCGCAAAAATGCGATTCAAGACGGCACAAGGGAGTACATTGATGGTAAGTATTTATAAAATCTTATATGTCATTTGACAAGCATAGTTGGCCCACATTTAAGGTATATATCTGTGTAATTCAAAATAGTAAAATTGTAAAGCTGCAGGTACTTTGATCCCATTTACTTATCAATGCCCGGAATGTTTTATCCGTAATGGGTTAATGTATACAATTGGCTGAAACAAAATTGGTTGAATTCTCTTAAAGTCTAGTTTTTAAGTATAAAACCTAATATTGTGATCGAGTGTTAATAGATATGTAATGATCAGAGTAATGGACCCGTTATAAAAGCCTGCATTGAATTATTTTTTAGTACAAGGTCTTTCTTCACAAGGAATACAGATGTAGCCCGCATGTGCAGTATTAGACTTTGTTGTTATTATTTCAGCTTTTTGAATATTTTAGTAAACATTAGGGCCAGAAGGAAGTTTACATCTTAAACCTTCATCGCCTTGGAACACTCCTCTAAATTTAACGGCATGAGATGCAACATGTATGCTTCGACTTTTGAGGTCAAATGCAGCAAAATTATAGTGTCAAAACTGATAAGAGTTACCATGCATCTAGTTTAGCCTTTATTTGAAGATCTACTAATTTATATTAATGTGATGTTATAGTTCTGGTAATTTACCAACTAATAATAATCTGTATTTTGTATTTTGTTGGGGTGTAGAAAGATCAAATTCGTTATTTCATAGTAACTATGTATATTGGTCAAGTTCAATGAAATGTGGTCTGCTATGACACTGTCTAAAAAGGTTGCATCTACTTTAGTACATAATGTTATGCTTAAACAATAGTAAACTTTAGTACATGTTACGATTATTATATATTTGTAACTAACACATGAAATTTTTTTAGTTTCAATTATATTTGGAAATGAAATACTTTGTATGGAAGCTTTTTACTCCTTCGATTATAATTTAAAAAATCCTTAAAGCTAGTATACAAGTTGGGAATGCAAGCATTTAAAACTGACCATCGACTTAAATCTTTTCTCATCGTGCATAAATAGCAAGGTTTCTATGAAGTCTTCACTATAAAGAAAATCATCATCGGGCGTCTCTGTTGAAACAAAAATCGTATCAAAATAATATATTTTATACTGTATAGCTTGCAAATAAAAGAAAGAAAAGTAATAAAAAGACTTACCAATGCCTACTCCTTTGGTTCCATGTCCCACAATGTATGACTTTACCACCAGCCATAGAGTTTCCCTCGAGAACATTAAACACATTTTCGGCAGTTACAGCATCACCAGTATACTCCTACACCATTAAACACAAGAGGTAAATTTAATGATAATAATATAGAATTATAAATTATATAACTTTATCTTTTTAACGTATTAGAGGACGAGGAATTGAAAATTATAAAGATAAGCAAATAGATGGTTCATGAATCATGACGTCGGCATTAGAACCAGAAGGAAGTTTACATCTTAAACCTTCATCGCCTTGAACACTCCTCTAAATGTAACGCCATGAGGATTTGTGAAGGCATTTTGACACTAAAAGTTAATGAAAAAAAGAAAAACAGTTGAAATAACTCACCTCCTTGTACTGCTCCCCTGCCGTTCTTTTGCGCCTATCATGCTTCTCACTGTTAATATTATCTAGCTAGTTAGGTTTTTACCAAAAACCAATAGATTTAAAAGTTTAAATTGTATATATTGCTTACCTGTCTCGAAGGCGAAGCATAGGCAGTTAATTTGATTATGAAAGTAAGCGAATCCAGAGATATGACGAGAAAAACGGCATGCCGGTGGCAACTTGTCATAGTCGATGTAAGATATAACCATCTTTATCAGATAGAACAAGTGACTTGCTTTTGTTGTTTAATATTTGACAAAGATCTGGTTTGGATTGTTTGGAAAGAAGAGGATAAGAAAAAGAGGCGAGGGATATAACAAGTGATTAGGGTTAGGGTTTTTATCTAGTCTTTTATATTCCAAATGTATTATGGACTTGGGTTGCATAACACACAAATGGGCCTAGTACTATGAAACAATTCTTATTGGACCGGTTATAATCATGTGGTCCTTCATGTGTTCACCAAATCTTTTATATAATAAAAGAATTAAATTTTTTAAGAATTTTATTAAAAAGTGGAGGTCGTAGAAAAATTAACTGGACCAATCAAATAACTTGATTTTGACACATAAGCAAAATCAAGCAATGTGATTGATGGAGAAAAGTCAAAATTGAATTCAATTTGCTCAAAATTAAATATTTTGATGGAAGATTATGATGTAAACAAAAAGATATATGTGTCAAATTTGTAAAAATAAAAACTTAAAAAAAGAGGAGTGGATTAATAAAACTTTAGTAGTTAAATTTTAAATATAATTAGATGGACTTAAATGTAAACTTATAATTTTCCATGTATTTTATTAATTTTATAAAATAAACAAAATACCCCTTAAACTTTATACCCTCAAAATTTATATCTTAAAAATACAACATATATGTTATATTAAAAATATCTATAAATCACATGATTATAAAATTCAAATAAAAACATAAATTATTGTCTATATGTATTTTGACACTTAAAAAAGTCAAACAATGCAATCTACGTAAATTAGTATTAACATAAATATAAATACAAAAATGAATGAAGGACCTCGAAAATCGGTGTAAGATGAAAATGAATAGACGGGATTCTACATATTACAACAACTTATATTTTTCCAAGGTCGTTATGTGTTACTAAACACACAATGTCTAAAAAAAGATTGCTAACATTTCAGTTAAACAAAGTTAAATACTTTTTGCAACAAATATTTATTCAAAATATTAATTAATATGATCAAATAATAAAAAATCAAGTAAAACTTGTGGGTCCATAAGCATCGTATCTATTTGAGTCTTGAAATTTCAATACTGTTTTATAGAATAATATTAAACATTACAAAATCATGAATTTATAAATAGTGTACGTGTAAGGTTTAAGTAAATGGTTTGTTGATTAAAAAATAAGATATAACTATTTTTTAGAATAAAAATTTTGAAAGTAAAAAGAATATAAAATTTGAATAATCAAACATATAAACATTAAATGTTTTTAAAAAAATATATTTAATATATATAAAATCGAAATGACGAAATTATTACTTAATTATCTTTTATTTTTAAATCACGTGCGTGCACGGGTATTAAAACTAGTTTATCAATACTAGGATTTAAACCCGCGCGTTGCCGCGGGGTGTTTGTATACAACTAATTCTCATACGCGTAAACATTATAATATATTGTACCAACCTTTTTATAAGCCTTTAAAGTTCCAATTCATTTTATAAGTCGTTAATGTAACCTGTTTATATTGGCTAAAGTTATTACTACTTTTTAACATTTTCTTTATCAATGCAGCTAAAGAGAAGGCAATGGTTGTAAACTTGGAACAAATAAAGGCTATAGTCACTGTAAAAGAAGTTCTTTTGCTTGATCATTTAGATAAAAGTTTTTTTCTGCATTTTTTTGTTATTGTAAAAAAAATGTGTCCCAACTACTCACTTTTCTGGTTCCGTCACCGTTTCTAATGTTAGATGTATCGGTGCTTAACATATGCTATTTCTTTTATAAAAATCCAGAGGAAGAAAAGTAAAATACATAAGCAAAATAGTTTCAAACCACATTAAATTGCTCGCCAACGGATCTTGCTCTCATGTCAAGATGCTAACTGTAGTGATTTTTTTAACCAATTTAAAATCCAACCAAAAAAGTAAATCTAAACAACCGAGATGAGATTAGACTATACTGATGTTACCTATCACAAATTCAGGCTCTACCAAATTCTGTGGCCTAGCTATGGGATTGATTATATGGACCATATCAGGCCGCCTCCGTTACATACGGTGGATGTGAGCAATTAGTTGATGTAATTGCGTAAATGCGTTTATGTTCCAAATAATCTGGTTGAAACATACAGCCACTGTGGCGAGTGTCAATGTAAAGAAACTGTAGTAAGAGTCATTGAATTTTTTGTCAAATAAATACATAAAAATCAGAAAACAAAACAGCCCCTTTTGAAACATAAAAGTAAAATATTAACTTTGTTTTATTTTTTTTTTTGAACGGCAACTTTATTGATAAAAGACTAGCAAGATGCTAGGTTATACATATAAGATATGGACTCTTAAGCCACTCGTTCCAAGTGAACGTAGCTTTGCATCTAGACCTACACCAAGTATACGAACTAGACACGATATTATCAAACAATACAGCCTTCGAAGGTTTATCCCTATTGAATAATAATCTATTACGAAAACCCCATAGATGCCACCAAGTTATATAGAAAATTCCTTCCAGCATGGCTTTGAGATTTGTAGGCATTCGAACTCCAACAATCCAAGTTAGCCAATCTTCGTAAGACGCAAATTCCTTGTGAGCCACATTCCACCAGCGAGCTATTTTCCTGTAAATCTGCTCCATCAAGGTACAACGAAAGAACAGATGTGTGGTAGTTTCGACCCCATCATCACATAAAGGACAAGTAATAGAATCAATATCAATGCCTCTGCGTGAAATATTGAACCTGGTGGGGAGTGCATTAAGCTTTACTTTCCATGCAAGGATGTTAACTTTGATTGGCACCATCTTGATCCACCTAGTCTTGGTACTCACTGTCTGCGAGCGTTTATGATCAATCAGCTTTCGTAGTGAAGCAACTAAAAATTTGCCATCACTATTAAGATTCCAAACATGTCTATCAACCTGGGGAACAAGATAGATATTTCGGACCACCTCCAAAAGATTACTAAGTTGCTCTTGTTCAGCTCCCCCCCTCACGTTACGACGCAAAGTTGCAGATAAGTCAGTGTCTTCCAGTTTAGAGTAGATACTAACACCCTTACAATTCTCTAAGGCGTAGATTCTTGGGAACACGTTTCTCAAAACTCCTAGATCGCACCAATTGTCTATCCAAAATCTGATATTTCTGCCATCTCCCACCTTTAATTTACAGAAAGAAAGGAAATCAACACCTTTATCTTTGAGCAGATTTATTTCCTTAAGAATGGTTAACCAGCAAGACCGATGTTCTCGAGTAAGTACTTTCCCAATTTTCCCGTCCTCCCCGTGAATGGATTTAATAATTCGTGCCCATAAGGACTCATGATCAGTTAGAAATCTCCACACCCATTTACACATTAGAGCCCGATTCATAGCATACAAACTAGCAATACCAAAACCTCCCAGGTCTCTATCCGCGATCACGCTTTCCCACTTGATCCATGATGATTTCTTACTGTTAGTATCATGCCCGTTGAAAAAAGATCTACGAATAGACTCTAATTTATTTAAAACTTGAATAGGGGTTTTGAAAATAGACATATGGAATAATGGTATAGATCCAAGCACAGATTTCAACAATGTGTACCTTCCTCCTATTGACAGCGCTCTCCTTTTCCATTTCGACAGCCTTTCGTTAACTTTATCTATGATTTCGTTCCATGCTTTGACTCGGTGCATATTACCACCCACTTGAGTGCCTAAATATTTGAAAGGAGTATGCAGAATTGAACAACCAAGTTTGGACGCAGCTTGTTTAACTATATGCTCTTCCACTTGAACCCCCAGAATATGACTTTTACACATGTTGTTTTTTAGCCCAGAATGTAGAACAATGATAATCTTGTGAAACAAGGGGGTTGATGTTTTTCTAGAGAGAGAAAGTTAGAGAGAGAAATGGAAGAAAACACATATATTGAAATGAGAGAATAAAACAACCAACACCTCTTTCCATGGTGGAAAGAGGTTTAAATACCCCAAGTCCTTAAAGGACTTGGGCTTCCGGCCCATGAACATGCTCATGGGTCGGGCTATGTAATGAATACTACTTAACTTAACTAAGAGCCTATAACTACATGGTTGGAGTGACCGAGACTTTCTAAATGCGTAAAACGTATTTCCAACAATCTCCCCCAAAGGGAGGTCACTCCAAGTTTACAAAGTCCTAATCTAGCATGTTAGATTCTGTTCTTGAGCTCGTAGTCTTCTTTTCTTTCTTTTTCTTTTCTTTTGTGAATATGTGTTGAATGATATCAGCCTTTTTGCTTGGAACATGTTCTTTTTGGCCTTTCACGTGCGATCTTTGCCTACTTGTGAATTTTGCCTCCTCGTGACTCCATGTTCCACACACTTATGTCCTTTTGTTGAATTCTTGAAAGTTTCAGAGTTTGTTACAGCGGAAGACTTCATCTTGTACTTTCTTGAATTTTTGCTGAACTTTTATGCAGAAAGACATAAGCATGTGGGATGACTTCTACAGGTACACCGCAACACCACCGTCTTTAACTGGTACACAGCAACGCCACCGTCTTCAACAGGTACACAGCAACGCCACCGTCTTTAACAGGTACACAGCAACGACACGAATAAAATGGCTTTGAACATTTTATTCTAATTCGGTAGCATTTTACCTCCGGTCGGTGAAGACCGTTGGACGATATTAGATATCGTACCCGTGACGGATAGTTTCAATTAAGTAACTTCCTGACAGGATTTCGCGGGTAAACCCGTTCTCTTTATTCGACCGTCCAAAGCTGACTGCGAACATAAAGAGTGAATCACTTGGATAATTTATCCTTGTGATTAGAAGCCGTCAATTCATGAAACCTGGAACAAGTGAATCTCAATTAAGATTTTCACCATCGTTGCTTTCCAGTTGTCACGAGCTTAATTCATAAAGAATCTTGCACGTCACCTACCAAGTGCTGTTTGATGTTGACACTAGAAGGATTTCCACTCGTCACTGTGGTCAATAAAGAGTCACTCTGAGTGTTCTGGCAAGATCGTATGATAATGCGAAGAGGCCTGGAACGAGTTTAAGTTCAATTAAGAATTAAACCACTGTTACCTTCCAGTTTTTTACAAGATTGATTCTAAAAGAACCGCACGTGCAACCTACCATGAGCTTGTTTGATGTTGGCTCAAGCAGGATTTCCATCTTCATTGTAATACTTACGTATTACTCGGATGTTCTGGCAATATTGCAGGAATATTGCGTAGGACTCATGAAAATCTCTTACTTTTCACAGTGTGTGAGAAAGCAAGGAATAAATGAAAAGTGTCCTAATGAGACTTTTGATGATCTCTTGGCTCTAGACTCGATTGTGCGTTTTGATTTAGTGAGCGATGGCTGGAGAGGAGTGCCACCTTTTCAATACCAGTCTATCCGGAGTGAATAAACCAGTAGATAACGTGTTGATCTCCGTGTGATTAAAACAAATACCTTTTGAGAGATATTTGAGTTAGTTGGGAAGGGTTGTGCATTGCATCACTGGGTCCATGATGTCTTTCTTCAATACCGAGAATCATTAGTAAAAATGACCTCAATAGCATATGTATTGACCCGGTTTCTGCCTAAAGTTGTAAGGAGGGCTTCTTTCTTTACACCCTTTATCTTTACAATTCTTTTTCATTCTTCAACCCCTTCAATGCTTACCAATACGTCATCACTAGCACCTTGTTGTGATTGTTCCAGTGCTAGCTTAAGTACTTGGTCGGCATTCAGCTACGTTCACAATCTTTCTCCAACTTTCCTAGGACTTCTAATTCTATCTAGGGAATTGTCCTTGGGAAGATTCCATCGGCTCTGATGAATCATTGGACTAAACCTATTCCTACCACCCTTTTGTCACCACATCCGTCGTGAATTAAGCGTGTTTTGGGAAGGAATTGCTACCATGAAAAATCATTGAAAAATCACCTAAGGTACTTGTGATATTAAAATCAAAATTTTTGTACCTTAGGTGTTTTGTTCATCAAAAACGCTCCCCCTTAACACGTGCTTGACACATATTAAGTTGGATTATCGTTAAGTCTTTTTCATCTTTTAGCCAAGTATTACTTAAGTCTCCTTAATCCCATTTTCTCCCCTTATCCAAAATGTTAACCATTAATATTTGGGATATTGAATGGATTAACCGGTCTTTGGGTAAAAATGAGATAGATGTTTGGCCATAGAACATGTTAATGCTCCCCCTTAATTAAATAAGGGATAGTTGTAGTGCTTTGGTATGATATATTTTGAAAGATTTAGAATCTCGTGAGAAATTCTTGAAAAAAATTATCATATCTTAACACTACAACAAGCCACAAAAGCTGATAAAGTAAAAAGATAACATATTCACAATAATGTACATATGGAGTTGACCTGTAATGAGACGAACCAAAATTAATTGGATCGTTCCGTAAGCCGATGGTGAGCTCCATATGGTCGTCCACCGACGAATCGTTCTATGCTTCGTAGCAACCGGCGCTTCCTTAGCACTTCCTCAATTTTCCTGATTGCATACGAAGATCCTTTTCTGCACTGGGTTGTCCAGGTGTATGTGACTGCCGGAAGAGGTAAGTTGGAATTGAGAACCGACAAATCATCTCGAACATTCTTTAGCGTTCCATCACTGAATTTGTGCAGTTCTGAGAATCGCATGTATTGCATGACGCCAGTCTGATTCGGATAAAAGATTCCTGCTTCCGGCTTGGTAGTCCCCATGTAAACCTTCTTGTCCTTGTGGAAGTTACTAAGTGGAGTCGTATGGGGACGTTGCAGGTTTAGCTTCTTCTGATAGCTTTCTACCCCAAGTTGAAAATCTTCCACCCGGTGTTGAATGACAATTTTCCTGGCATATTGACGAAAGTTTGAACTCAAGGCTATGACAATATCAGGTGATAGATGGTCAACTTTCTCTTGAGCCAAAAGCAGCAATAGATCTTCTATGTCTTCAAGTTGAAGGTACTGGAGATCACTTTCGTCAATGCGGAATTCTTTCTCATCGGTACGTTTGAGCAAGATTACATTTAAGTAATCGTAACCGAAAACCGTCTGAGTAGTTGCCCCAAGGATACTTTTGATTCTGTGAGATGAGACGATAGAAGCACCTCTCTTAGGACGATGGAAGTGATTATAGGCTAACTTCTTCTTTTTGTCCCAGTGAGATATGCCAAGTGAAGCATAGGTGTCATAAAATTTGAGCAGCTTCTTTCTCCAGATTGAGTCAGGCACTTTGTCTTCTATCCAAGGAACATTCTCCAAATTGACAGCTTTGAGCATTGTTAGTGACGTGGCATACTTCTTTGCTCCATTTTCAAGGTATTCAAGATCGTGAGAGACAAAATGCTCGATTGGGATAGTGGCAGAACTAGTGATGACCGTTGGTGTAAGAGGTTGCAATACTGGAGTTTGAATTCCTGTAGTTGTCGCTCTCATTGCTTTGGTAAGCTCATTCAGGTGATATTCTGCTTCATTATGGGTGATCTTTAATGTATCAAAGAAGTCCACATTTGCAGCTGCCATTTTGATCAGATCCGGGGTCATCGTTGGTTTCCCATGAGAGTACCTTAGAAAAGCCGAGAAGTCGATAGGGTTGTTGAGGAATTGAGTCATCTCCATTACAGTTGCAGTTTCAAATGGATGATGTGGTGCTGCGTTTGTTAGCCAAAGTTGTTCTTGTATCGTATCATCAATGATAAGAGATTCAGCAAATGTCGGTTCTGGAACATGTAAATCTTCAACTTCCATGTCATCATCATGCTGAGCTGTAGAGGATGTGGAAGGTTGAGTTTGCGTCACCGGTATATCATCGTGATGTTCTTCTTCAAGCATTGTGTCTGTCGGTTCTTCTGCTTGCATGTATTCTACAGTCTCAAAATGAGAATCAGTAGTGAATTCTGGTGCAGTAGATATACCTGAAGCAGCCTGCTGAGTTTCTGATACTGTTGTCTCCAGTGGCTTATCTGTGGTGTCAGCAACCGTTTCTGCAATGTCCTCGAAACCTTTCTCGGTGGCCGTTTCATTGTCATTCTTGTTTGTCTCGTCGGCATTTGTACCAGTGTTGTCATTCTTATCACCCTTGCTGACTTCATTACCCTTGTCATTATCGTCATCGTCATCCTGATCATCATCTGTATCCTCGTCCTCGTCCTTATCGTCATCAACATTCTTATCCTTTCCTTGTTCATCCTCCTCATCTCCTTCCTTATCCTTATCCTCATTCTCATCATCCTTTTCACCATGTTCCTCGTCATCTTCCTCTTCTAACACATTCTCATCATCAGACTCAGAGTCGGTAGTGTCTGCAGGATTCTCTTCATCAATTGCGTAGTTGAGATATTGCAGAACTTTGCGTTTGTATTTTGATTTATGAGCTCCCAAGTCTAGCAGACGTTTCTGAAGCAATGTCATGATTTGAAGAGTAGATAGACCATTACCGACCAGATGTGGTAATTGTTGATCAACATAAGACTTGACTTCGCGTTGAATGATCGCGGTCATCTGCTCGTCAATTGACCCGAGAAAAGCAGCGTTTTCTTTATCCCGAGTTTTCTTCTCTTTACGAAATGCTTTATGTTGTTCTTTGAGCTTTGACACTTTGTCTGATAGTTTTTGAAGAATGGGCTCATCAGGATGCGGTTCCTTAGGAGGAGTAGCAAACCTTTCTGTCAACGTAGCTATTTTGGTAGCTTGAGCCTCTAGCTGTTGTTGAAGAGATAGGATCAACGGATCATTGATTGTGAGAAAAGGATTTGATGTAGATGAAGCTTGTGGTTCTGTTGGTGGAGGTGTAACCAAAACCGTTAAAGTGGTCGTGGATGATACTGGTTGTACCGGGATAGGTGATGATGTCGATGCAGTGGTTGGGACGGTGGTTGATACAGGTTGTTCAACTGTAGATGCCGGTGTAGAGTCCGTGGTAATGGTGGTGGTTGATACTTGTTGTTCAACAGTTGCGGGTGTGATGGTGGTGGTCGTGACCTCACTGATAATTGGGGTTGAAAGTAGGGAAGTGTTGGTCGATGTAATAGTGGTTATAGGGACATCCACCATTTGTTCGTTTGTTGACGGATCAGTGTTGGTGACCTCAACACCCTCCCCTTCTAAATTAAGATATTTCAACACATCATCAGAATTTGAAGTAGACTTACTTTGAAGTTGTGTGTCTGGAATGAAAGTTGCATGAGCATCTTCATTGAGTACCATGTGAGTCGGTTCAGGCAGAGATGTGGTGATATTTGCATCCCGATACATCATACTTGTATCTGTGTCAGCACTGCTCTCCCGTTCTTCACTTGGTTCCCGACTTTCGAGTTGAAAGGTAGCAGTATCTTCATACTCAGCTTCATAAGTATCTTCTTCGTCGAAGAATTCCGTATCATCATCAGGATTACCAAAATCTTCTAAGTCATCAAATACCCTTGAGCCTGATCCACCAAAGGCTTCCTGTCGACTTTGTTGAAGAATAATACGAAGTCTTTTTTCTTCAGAAAGTTGTTGTTGAACAGGATCATTTTGAGCAACACTTGCCTCTTTGCCTTTAGCTTTCCTTGCTTTCTTAGTCCTGCGGAGTGGTACTTCTTCTTCTTGTTCATCTTCAGTGTGGATCAGCTCATCTTCATCATCTTCATCAATAATTTGCATTTTTCCTGAGCGTTTATCTTTAGGAGCAGTTGGTTGACGCTGTGACACTCGTTTCTTGCGTTTACCTTTTTGTTTCTCTGATGGTGGTAAATTTGCCCGCTTGAATTGTGCGTCGATGTCACGAAGCATTTCTTGGTATTTATCACTCTCCTTGATTCCATCATTAATCATCGTGTCAGGTACTAGTGCAGGAAGTAATGCATACTTTGTGGAATTTGTGTCTGCATTCATTGATAGAATCACATAGTCATCATCTTTTGTGTGATAAAAGAACTTCCCGCGAGTGTCAATGGTTGGGTCATTCTTCATAAAATAATGGATAATGAGCTTGGTGAATCTCGGGAATGGGAGATGCACGGATTTCTTCTTCGTTCCAGTAATTTGATAACAAAATTCTTGCCAGAGAAGAAGTGCATAATCGACTTTTGATGCAGTATACAATCCCCAAAATAAGTGAGCATGTGGTGGTCGCATTGCATCGGTGCCCCTAGTTTTACCAGTGAGACACTTGACGATGATGGTGATAATTGCTTTCCAGGGTTGCCCTATGTGAGAAGTGTTAAATTGTGATGGACTGTTAATTTCACCCTCATAATTCATGGCACGAATAACTCGAAGCACTTCATCATTCTTTGGGTTAGGCACAAATTGTTCTCCTTGTGCCAACCTAGGGAGCTTAAACAATTTCCTAAAAATGCTCAAGTTGAGTACCCTTGGTGTTTTGTTCAGTTCGAAAGATATGATCTTGTTATCGAAAGATGCAGTATTCCAGAATTCATGGATGTAGACTTCGGGAACAGATGCAGTACGTCTGAGTGTGTCGCTGATGGGTGATATGTCTAGGATATCCGTGGCTATTTTGAAAGCAGGTAAAACCGGATCAAAATCATCTTGCAACCTAGTGTTGTTCTCAGCATATGGGAGCCTATGATTGAGTGGGACAAGTTCAAGATCACGGACTCGTTGTTCTTCCTCGGTGATTGACATTTTCCTGCTTTGATGACATATTCACAAATGATATATACAACATATGTAGATATATTCAATCAATGCCAATTTTAAACACAGGAGAAATATCATTACACTTATTACCACATCATTCACACATACATCAGATGAACAAGGTCTTTACATATAGCAATGCACTTAGGAAAATAGCATGAATGCCAGTGATAATTTTATTCTAAGGAGTTACCGTCCTAGCCTTAGTTCTTACAATATTTGGATTTCTTGGTGGTCATGACCAAAACCTCAACAGGTTTTGGGTTGATTTCAAC
Source organism: Glebionis coronaria (assembly GCA_025667525.1). Lineage (NCBI taxonomy): Eukaryota > Viridiplantae > Streptophyta > Magnoliopsida > Asterales > Asteraceae > Glebionis > Glebionis coronaria. The sequence goes on along the minus strand of CM046878.1, from coordinate 611,260,462 downwards.
CAAAACTTCAGTGGGTTTTGATTTAGTTTCAACCACTACCTCAGTAGGTTTGGGTTTGATGTCTACTAACACCTCAGTAGGTCTTGGTTTGATTTCAACCAAAACTTCAGTGGGTTTTGATTTAGTTTCAACCACTACGTCAGGAATTGTAGGATTACCCTCAACCCAAATGATAGTGGGCTTGAACAAAGATGAAGCTTTGTCTGCCATGGCCTGGAAACACAAACCCAAGATATTGAGTAAGTAATTTGTATCTCTTTTGTTTACATCGGAATCAACTTATTAACTAAGATGAACTTTTGTAATAAGAAACCGTTCAAGTATTCTTATGAGATAAAAATTGGCTTATTTCAACAACACTTGGTTTCGTTTAAATGGCCCTAAAGAACTTAAAGCTAAAGAAGGATTAGTGCAATCTAGGTGGAACTCATGGTATATCCTAAGGCAATAGCATAAGAATAAGAGACCTAATTCCATCGCAATGTAGCAAACTATCAGAATTCTAGCCATACCATCGCAATGAAACAATCATCGGAATCCTAATGAAATCCTATCGCAATATCTAAGGCTATCGCAATCTGTGCATTCCATCGGAATAACTGAATAATCATCGCAATATACCCTATCGCAATACATTGTGCGAATCCATCGCAATGACACATCGGAATGTGCCATCGCAACCCGCCATCGCAATGAATCAACGAAAGTCCATCGCAATGAGCCTGTCGCAACGAACCATCGGAATGACTCGTCGCAACAACCCATCGCAATAGAACCATCGCAATGACTCATCACAATGAGTATCGCAATGAGTCATCGTAATAACTCATCGCAATAGCCCATCGCAACGAATCATCGAAATGACTCATCGCAATGATATCATCGCAAAGCTGTATCGCAATCTACCTCGAAATCCGTGACAGGGATTCGATCTCATGTTTGACTTCACGATCTGGAGTTTTAGGCAGCGTTTTAAGCAATTCTGAACAAGACCATTGTGTAAAAGGGTATCCTTAACAAATCCCAGCACTAAAAATACATGTTCATCGCAAAAATTACAACCCTAAATCGAAAGATTTGAGACAGTAGTTTCTATGTTTGATTGATGATGAAACATGTTAGACGAAGGTTAATAAGCCATAAATTTACCTAGATGATGAAGTAGTCAAGAAACACTTAATCAATCTCGAAGCTTTTTGAGATCCTTAACAATGGCAGAAAGAGAAAAGTGTGTTTGTGTGTGTAGCGAATGCGACGGGAAGGAGAGATAGGGGGGGGGTTTGTTTTTGACTTGGTCAAAGTTGATTCAAGCCCCTCCCATTTTTGCCAAATTGCAAAACGAGTCCCCCTATTTTGTAAGTGAAAGTTCAAGTTATCTTGGCACATAAGAAACTTATTCCCAAACACAAACACAAATACTTTTCGCCAAAATGTTAAAGACCTATCCAGGATATACTTAATTCACACATAGCACACATAGTGTAACTGAAGATGATGGGTAGCTAATATTTTCTGAGTAACCTGTTGAACGACCAAATTTGTTAACTTTAAAGAATTAATATTTGCTCCCCCTTAATCCCTGACCCGTTTTCTAATTAAAGAGCTGTAATCAAAGATATTAGGGGCACAACTATTAATGAGGACATTTGCCGATTAAGTGATTGTATAGAACGATTCTGGTGGCAATAAGATTTCTCTTATTTTAAACAAGATAAGTGCACTGAAACGTACATGAATTTGTGTTAGACCAAGTTATTAAGTAAACTTGGCCCCTTACAAGGTTTTAAAGTAAAACCTTGCCCGAGAAACTTAATTCCCGTTGTGAGCCAACGTTTTCAAAAGAAATACGTGACTTTAATATGAAAAGCGGGTTGCAGTCAGAAATAACTACAAGCCATAATGGGCATGTTTTAAAACTTGTACAACTTTTATACGGACTCTATTTATGGCGCCGTGTCAATAGTAATCGACATTTCTAAAGCCGTAAATATTACCGTACTAAAAGACATGCCCGAAATTTGAAAAGAAAAAAAATATTTTTGGGTTTTCTTGATTTTATATTTTTTATGGATTTTCTTGGTTTTATATTTTTTATGGTTTTTCTAGGTTTTATATTTTTGTATTTTGCTTTTGATGGTTTAAGTATGTACTATAATATACAAGATCACGATCAAAAGGATACTAGAGAATAGTTTACCAGTACTATTCTTCAGACTCTTCTGCCAACTCCTTAAGTGTCGCTGGTGAAAATGATTTCATGCCTAGCTTTTCGATCAAAAACTCGATGCGTGCTCGATCTAAGGCCTTTGTGAATATATCTGCCAGCTGATACTCAGTGTTGACGAAGTATAATTCGATCACTCCATTTTCCACTTGCTCCTTGATGAAATGGTAGCGGATGTCAATGTGCTTTGCTCGAGAGTGTTGAACATAGTTGCAGCATAGAGCGATTGCACTTTTGTTATCACAGTACATCGGGATTTTGTTGAAACCAAGGCCGTAGTCAGTCAATTGTGATCTCATCCAAAGAACTTGAGCACAGCAACCGGACATAGCTATGTATTCAGCCTCAGTACTTGATATCGCAGCGCTTTTCTGCCTTTTTGATGCCCAACTGATAAGTCTATCTCCAAGGAGTTGCACACTGCCAGAAGTGCTACGTCTTGTATCTTGACACCCGGCATAATCTGCATCTGCATATGAAATTAATGCAATAGAAGAATCCTTCGGATACCACAGACCACGATTAAGTGTTCCTTTTAGATACCGAAAGATCCTTTTCACAACATGTAAGTGCTTTTCGGTAGGCCGAGCCTGATACCGGGCACACATGCCTATAGCAAATTGCAAATCAGGCCTGCTAGCAGTCAGATAGAGAAGGGTGCCGATCATTCCACGGTAAAGTTTAGGATCGACAGCTATCCCTTCCTTATCTTCATCTAACTTGGATCGCTCCACCATTGGAGTATCCACGGGGTCACAGTTTTCAAAGTGATATTTCTTTAAGGATTCAAGAGCAAATTTGGATTGATTAATAAAGATGCCTCTGGGATTCTGAGAAATTTGCAACCCTAGAAAAAATGAAATTTTTCCCATCATTGACATCTTAAAGCGTGTGGACATAATTTTCTCAAAACGGTCAGACAAACGTTGATTAGTAGCAGCAAATATTATATCATCAACATAAATTTGTACCAGTATCATGTCGTTGTCCTCCTTGAGAATGAATAATGTGGGGTCCACTTTGCCTTTGGAGAAGCCTTTGGAGATGAGATACGTCGATAAGAGATCATACCACGCGCGTGGAGCCTGTTTCAACCCGTAAAGAGCCTTCTTGAGCTTGTACACATGATTAGGATACTCTGAATTGACGAATCCATTCGGCTGGCTTACATAGACATCTTCCCTTAATTCACCATTAAGAAATGCCGTCTTAACATCCATTTGGTAGACGATCATATTCATGTGAGCAGCATAAGCAAGGAATAGTCTAATTGCCTCCAATCGTGCAACAGGAGCAAAGGATTCTTCAAAATCGATACCCAAAGCTTGTTTGTAACCTCTAGCGACCAATCTAGCTTTGTTTTTCAGCACACTACCTAACTCATCAAGCTTAACCTTGTATACCCACAACAGTGTTAAGATTTCCACGTTGCTGGGTAACGGAACTAATTCCCACACTTCAAGACGTTGGAATTCATTAAGTTCCTCTTGCATTGCTTCAATCCATGATGATTTGGTCATGGCTTGTTGCCAGTTTTTAGGTTCAGTGTCTGACAGAAATGCATCAAAATAGCAATATAATGCATGTTCTTGGAGTTGATGACGTGTTAAGACTGGTCGATCGATGTCACCAATAATATTTCGGATTGGGTGATCCTTTGTCCATTTAGTGTTGTGAGTTTCAATCCTTGGTGGACGGGAGTGAACGATTGCAGGAGCTTCCTCTGAAGTAGACGCACCCGTAGGGTCATCAGGTATGTGTGAACCAAAGAAAGGAAGCTCTTGTAAGTGAGCGTATTCCAGATCGTGATCATATAATTCCTCTTCAACATCATTAGGAACGAGTGGGGGTGATGATTCAGGTGTTGTTTGAGAATTGGTAGGGGATGGTACATCTTGATCAAGAGTAACAGTAGTTGCCTCGGATTCATTTCCATTATCTTGAGCAACAACTACGGGAATCGGAGCCACTGCTACGGGTACTGAAGAATCATTACTCTGTGGATCAAAGAATTCATCAAACATAGGTTGAAATAACTTATCCCACTCGGACCTTGTTGGTGGTATGAATGATGGAGAAGTAGGGTTGTTGGGAAGTAAGCCGGAACTGATTGTACCGGTTCCCATCTCGTGTAAAGCGGGTTCAGAGCTGTGTTGCTCAGAAGCCATCGCTGTCAGCTCATCAAAATCGACATCCAAAGTTTCTACAATCTTGCCAAGACGACGGTTATAAATCCGGTAAGCCTTCTTTGCAGGTGAATAGCCAATGAAAATTCCAATATCAGCCTTCGGTTGAAGTTTTCCCAGATTTTCACTATTTGTATTTGGATAGCAAAGTGCACCAAACACATGAAGAAAGGAAATATCGGGTTTATGTCCATGAAGAAGCTCATATGGAGTTTTACCATGACGTTTGCGAATGATTGAGCGGTTTTGGGTATAACATGCGGTTGCCACTGCTTCTGCCCATAAGAATAAGGGGGCATTCGCATAAATTAACATAGTTCTAGCAGCTTCCATCAGTGTACGGTTACGTCTTTCAACGACACCATTTTGTTGTGGAGTGCGAGCCACAGATGTTTCATGAGAAATACCAACCTTTTCGTAATACGTTCGAAGAGTCTGATTAACGAACTCAGTGCCGTTATCAGTCCGAATGCGGCGAACAGTAGCATTCCGACGGACTTGGATCATTTTTAAGAAGGTAATGATACACTCTGGTGCTTGATCCTTAGATGCTAAAAACTTTACCCATGTAAACCTTGAGAAATCATCCACTATGACGAGGATGTATTTTCTACCACTCACACTAGCTGTACGCATTGGCCCACAAAGATCCATGTGCAAAAGATACAGTGGTTCTTGGTTGGTGTCTTCTGCTTTAGGTTTGTAAGATTTCTTGGTGCTTTTCCCCAATGAACATGCGGAACATAAATGATCCTTGTCGAACTTTAGTTTCGGAAGACCACGAACAAGTTCGTTTCTAGCCAAATGGTTGATAGCATCAAAATTAAGATGAGATAACCGACGATGCCACAACCATGACTTGGTCTTAGATGCTTTGGAGAGTAAGCAAACAGGAGAGGCGGCCATCATGTTTTGAATAGACAAAGTATATAGATTATCCCCTCGAGAACCCTTTAACAAATCATTTCCTGCAAGATCGCGAATGAAGCAAGTATGTTGTCGAAAGGCCACTTCAAGGTTAGAATCGCAGAATTGTCCTACTGAGAATAGATTATGACCAAGTCCCTCTACATAGTAAACCCTTGAAATCGTGACATTCCCAATTTGATATTCACCATAACCCATAATCTTTGCAATATGGTCGTTGCCGAATTTGACCGTTCCTAGAAACTTGCTGACGAAATTTTTGAGCATCGAGCGGTCTCCAGTCATATGTTTGGAGCACCCCGAGTCCAAATACCAAAGAATAATTTGGACGACCTGAAAATTTTACCAAACATAGACGATGTATCGGATTCTAATTGTTCTTCTGAGTTAGCAGGTACAGATATAGTTATCTTAGATTTGCTATCAGACAAAACTTTAGGTTTCCAGATTTTCTTACTAGTGATTGGCTTAGATTCTAGTTGTCTAGTATTCTGAGGTACTTTGTGACTGGGGACATTACCACTGGTAGGCACATTAGTGGGGGCAGACCTAGTTAAAGGGCGCTTGTTCCTTTTCTTAGTGCTAGTGTTCCTATTTAAAGGACGCTTAGACCTAACTTCCGTGGATGTGATCCTAGTTAAAGGGCACGTAGTTCCATTTGCAGTGAAGGTCCTACCAGTGGGTTTCCATTGCCACCCAACGTGAGTAAATTTCTTACCTGTTGGCTTCCATTCAAGATTGTTCTTAATAGCATGCATTTCATTCACGTGATCAATAAGGCATAAATCATGATGCTTAGAAAACATACATTCGTTACAATTCCAACATTTAGCATTAGAATTCACACTTTGCTTAGGTTTCCACTCATAAAGAGGACCTTTTGTCTTAGCTACATGATTCTTTTTATTTAAAACTGAAACAACGTTCCTAGGGTGCACTTCTACTTTCTTCTTCTCAGTCCTATTAGTGGAAGGCTTGATCCTATCTTTCTTTCCTCGAGATCCTTTAGCCTTAGTGGACACTTTTACTCCTGTAGAAGCCAAGGGAACATTAGTGACAGATTTTAAAGGTGCCTTGCTTGATAGTGTCAATGACGGTTTTGCTCCTGGAGTCTTATTGAATGGAGTGACAGCAATGGGCTTATTATTAAGTAGTGCAGAACCTGGTGTACCTATGTATTGCAAATATGCTAGGCAATATTGAACTCGCTTAACATATTCATGAGCCGAATAATAGTCGCTACTTGAGGGATCTAAGGCATACAGATCGTCTAAAATATCCCTAAGAAGATCGACATGCTTAATGGCATTCCTCATATAATCATCATAGGTAACCTGGTTTCTCTTGTGAAGTGGATTCTTATAAAGCACTACTGACTTGGTTGTTGGAGCACTAGTGGACGGTGCAGAGTCAGTAGCTAAGTTATCAACAACTTCTTGTCGGGTGACAAGAAGTGTCTCCTTTAACTCGGCCAAAACCATGTTTTTATCTATGAGCTGAATTTTTAGGTCAGAGGTTTCCTCACATTTCTTGTTCAGTTTGTCAATTAAAGACTTTCGCTCTGTCGCATTAAACGCGATGTGTTCTTCTATTGAACCAGAAATTTGTGAGTCTCCCTGCCTTACTTGTTCACGCTCTCCTAGTATAGAATTAATTCTTGTTTCTAGGACATGATTGTTAGCCTCTGCAGCCTCTAGTTCCGTTTTTGTTTCTACTAATTCTCTCTTAAGTCTCATCATTTCATCTTCTAAAGTTTGAACCATCTGAATCATCTTGTCACTTGTCTCAACGGAGTTTCCACCTTCATTTAGTTTTGAAAGAGTTTCATTTATAGATTGATTCTCAATTTCAAGAGATATAGAATGTTGTTGAAGCTCGTTAAAACTTTTTGAAAGTGTATTATATGAATCCTGAAGCTTTAAAAATTCAGCGTTGGATTCATGACAAGAATGATTTTCTACAGTATTCACATGTTCAATATTATTCACAGATTTATGCACATCATCACAAATATTCACAGTAGATGAAATTTCACGAGTATATTGAGTAGTAACAACTTGCATCACTTCAAGAGACACCATATGTTCTAAAAAGCAGTCATATTCTGATAAAATCTTTTCCTTTTCAATTAAGTGTTGTTCATAAGCATCATCCATGTTATTGAAAACTTTTTGAACTTCACCAAGCTCAAATTGTAAATTACACACTAGATCATAGACTCCTTGTTTAATATGGTTCACAAACGGAACGATCGCTTCTTCAAACACCGATTTCATGTGTTCGAATGCCCATTCTCCAGCAGTTTGAGCCGTTGAAGTCGTACATTCCAAGATGACCTTGTCAAAATCGGTAAGGTATTGCCCAATCTCTTCAATACTGAGCCTTACCGTACTAACCGGGGGAAGATTCTTAGGAATTTCCTTTGGTTTGTCCGAGTTGACAAGTGTAGGAATTATACTAAGGCATTCTCTAGTCGGCATGAAAGTGGATGTTTGGAGAGTTTTCTTTTTCATATTGAAACGAGTTCTAAGATCTATTGTGGCATTTTTTGCATTCATTGAAGCATAATCATATTCAGGATATGTCAAAAGTAATTTTAACTGCTTTTCATCGTATGGTGATATAGAATCACTTGAGAACACTATCGGGTCTAATGCCAAACCTAACTTTGTTGCATCATACAGTCGGGGGTTGTGGTTAAGTGCTTGCTTTGCATAACCCGGGTTAGGTGGTAAGTCTATGAGACGCGATAAGTTGAACTCTTTAAATGAAGCATGAAACAAGTGTACTAGATGTGAAGCGGCATATTGTTTTAAAAGCTTAAGTTCTGTTTCTTTTATTCTGTTAGACGTCTTAATTTCCATTTCAAGCTGTTTGGATTCCAGAATTTCAAAATCTGTTTGAAGTTGTTGAAAATTAGTGACGACTGACTCTTTTTCTTTAAGCTCATTCGAAAGGTTTGCTCTTAAACTTTCAATTTCAAGCAGATTGTCCATTTGAACTTTCCTAAACCTATCAAATTCAGGATTGGTTAAGGTAGTGGACACAGGAGTCATTTCCAAGGTTTTAACCTTGTCTTTATGCAAAGCAAGCTCAGCAGATAAAGTCTGATTAGCATTAAGGGTTTCACGGACTACAATATTCATTCTGCTAAGCAAAGATGCAGGGACCATAACCAAATCAGGTTGAGCAGACGAATTAATAGTCATAGGAGCTTCCGGTTGTGGTTCACTCAAAATCTGAGGACTTGCAATGTTATTGCTATCATTGTTTGTCTCATCGATTGAATTACTAACCACCGGAGGCTCTTCCGAATACTCAGACATTTGCTCAACTTGATAAGGTACCATGCTAGTATTTGTAGCAGTATTTGGTACCTCAGCAATGGTGTCAGTCCCATAGAGTGAAAGATTTGCCATAAGAGCTGCTTTAGCGGTGTTAAAATCATCACAATCCGAGTCATATGCATCCAAATCATCACATTGATAAGCAGCATTGTTGGTGATGACTGTTGTGGGATGATCAGTTTCCGCTACTCCTGGATCTGCAAGGAATGCCAATTCTTCTTCATCAAGCTCACGACCTTGGGCTTGAGCATTCACCAAGTAAATCTTTTCCTTAAACCAAGTGTCGTCCCTTCTCCTCTTAGGCTGCTTGCATTCTCGGGCCATGTGCCCTTCCCCTTTGCAGTTGTAGCAAATAACCACCTTCATTTTACCAGTGCTGTTGGCCCTTGTAGCCGTAGTATTGGATGAACGTGCACCAGCATTAGACGAATTTGATCTCCCTTGAAGTGGTTGCACCATGACCCTGCCGTCCTGAATTGTTGCCTGTTGTCGAGAGTTAGACGAGTTCCTTAACTGATTGTTAGTTGGTGCTGAACCTCGGTAACCTCTTTTGTTTAAAGTTTGACTTAAAAATGCAGACAACAGAGCTAGGACTTCAGTATGGCTATCTCCTTGTTTAAATTCAGGGACAGGGATGTCATCTTCACAGTATAATGCTGATGCTGGTTGAGCAACAAACTGATTTGTTGGAAAACTTTCTTGATGTGAGTAATGATGTTGAGGAGCCTCGAGTTGTGGATAGGTACTAACAGGGTTGGTGGGAGGTTGATACGGTGAATACTGATGTGAAGCTCCTTGTGATGATGATGTTGCTTGTTGGTGATAAGATGTTGGTGGCGGTGGCAGAATCGAGTACTGTGGAAAGCTTGGTGTTTGATACACAGGTTGATATGAAGATTTGTGTCCTACAGCAAGCTGAGAGTTGTGATATGACAGTGTAGGATGATTTGCCAATAATGCCATTGGTTCATGATAAGGTCCTTGAGAGATTCGGTTTTGGATCACATGCTTCTCATGTTGTTGTAAGAAAGCATATAGTTGATCTAAATTGGACTTGTGTAGATCACGAATCATTTTGACATCCGTCACATATTGACTCCATTCAGGGGGTAGTGTGTTCAAAAACTTGGTGTTTAACTGAAATTGTTCAATCCTTAGATTATAGACATTCATGTCATTCATCAGAGTAGTAAAACGCCAGTAAAAATCATGAAGAGTCTCCCCTGGAATGTATTGGAATCTATCAAACAAATCATATAATTGACATTCTCGTTCTTGCTTAGTGAGAGATGTCCCTTGTAGCAAAACCGCAAGTCGATCCCAAAGATTCTTAGCCACTTTATGTTCACTCACCATTCTGAAGATATCAGGTGGAAGGGCTTGAAGAATTGTTTGCACAGCCCTTTCATCGGCATCTGCAATGAGTTTGTTGGCATCGGTTAACTCATGATACTGCCTTGGCCTTGTCACATTGTTGACTGTAACCTCTCCCCAATCTAATGGACCTTTGTCAATTGATTCTAGCATAAGTCGACCACTTTGTTTGCCCATGATGTATGTTCTCATTCGACTTTGCCATGATTCAAATAAGTCTTTGATGAGCAAAGGCGGGCGAGTATCGGTACCCGAAATGATCGATATATCGGTGAGTGAAGTCATAGTTGGCAAAAATGAATGTGAATTCATTTTGTGATCCCTTGAATAAGATTATCAAAGATGATCGAACAATGAAATAAAGGTTATGAGTTTTTTTGTGTTGTTAACTAAAAAGTATTGTTATCTTGTTGTAGTGTTAGCTTTTGAACGTTTCCAAATTAAATGCCAAATAGAAGAAAATCCACTAAGTATCTTAAACCAGTTCTATCGCAATGTTCTTTCTGTCGGAATACCTAGATCGGAAAGTCTCACTATCGGAATCAGCTCAGATCGTAATGATTTTAGATCGCAATGTAACCTTATGGCAATGATGATGGTATCGGAATGTTGCAGATCGCAATGCGATGTCTATCGGAATGCTTCAGATCGCAATACCTATCGCAATGATCTAGATCGCAAAGTGGTTTGCAAAATTTGAGCAGAGTAACGACTTAACACACCTTCCTTATACCCGTCGGAATCTCAGATCGCAAAAGCTATCGGAATGATTCAGATCGGAATAAGTAACGAAAATCCAATGATCGCAAAGTAGTACCCTAACCCTTTCCGATGGTTAAGGTATTGCGATGGAGGCCAAAGTACCTTTTGTACTTTCCGATGGATGCGTCTGCTGAAATTTCGGAATGAAGAAAAACACACTTTCTTGCACTTTTGATCCAAGAAACCTGAAGTTTTAATGAAATCTAAGATACCAAGAACACGTTTAAGCCCAAATTCCTATGTTACACTACTTATCACTATGATCAAACGAAAAAAATTTGGAAGTTTCGGCCAAAAAGGTAGTTTATGATCTACGAATGTAAATACACAACTCAACACAAAGAACAAGCCTTTATCTCATCCCATGCTCTTGATACCAATTGTAGAACAATGATAATCTTGTGAAACAAGGGGGTTGATGTTTTTCTAGAGAGAGAAAGTTAGAGAGAGAAATGGAAGAAAACACATATATTGAAATGAGAGAATAAAACAACCAACACCTCTTTCCATGGTGGAAAGAGGTTTAAATACCCCAAGTCCTTAAAGGACTTGGGCTTCCGGCCCATGAACATGCTCATGGGTCGGGCTATGTAATGAATACTACTTAACTTAACTACGAGCCTATAACTACATGGTTGGAGTGACCGAGACTTTCTAAATGCGTAAAACGTATTTCCAACACAGAAGCACGCCGAAAACATTCCAACACGTTCATCAACGTTCCAAAGTTACGATCGCACCATTTGCCGACAAACACCACGTCATCCGCAAAGAACATATGGGATAAGTTTATTGAATTATTAATATTTATGCCCTTAAACATACCCGCGTCAATTACTCGCTGGAAGGAGATGTGGAGCGTTTCCATAATCAGAATGAATAAGAACGGAGACAACGAATCGCCCTGTTTGAGACCCTTGGAAAACTGGAACTCCATTGTAGGACTGCCATTGACGAGAATAGATCCTTTGGAGGATCGCAAACAGCTTTGTATCTATCTCCGCCATTTACTACCAAAACTAAATTTATCAAGAATGTCATCTAAAAAGTCCCATCTTACCGAATCGTATGCCTTTTCAAAATCTACCTTGAAAATTAAGGCACGTTTCCTCTTCGTAGAACACCACTGCATAATCTCTTGAAGGATGAAAGGACCATCCATGATCTGTCTATTTGATACAAACGCGGATTGGACTTCATTTATGAGAGCACCTAATACGGGAACAAGTCTATTTGCCAAGATCTTTGTAATGATCTTGTACAAACTACCAATGAGACTTATCGGTCTAAAGTCTTTGACCATATTAGCATTAGGGGATTTCGGGATAAGTGTGATAAAAGAAGAATTACATCCATTAGCAAATTCTCCCGTTATAAAAAAATGACTAACAGCCGCTACCACGTCATTTTCAATTACATCCCAGAATCGACGATAAAAACCAAATGTGAACCCGTCCGGCCCTGGCGATTTGTCCACGCCACAATCCCAAACAGCCTTCTTGATTTCCTCACGCGTGACAACAGCTTCTAATTCCTCCTGTTGGCTACGGTTGAGATAATTAGGAAACTCGATATCAAAAGAAATGCGATCATCGTCAGGTTGCGAGAATCTATTTTGGAAGTGTTGGAGAAATTCTCTTTTGACTACGTTCGGTTCCTCAATCCACGTACCATTATTCAAGATCCCTCTAATGCTCATTTGTTTTCTCTTTTTATTAAGTATTCCATGGAAAAAGTGCGAGTTTTCGTCCCCTTCTACAGCCCATTTAACTTTCGCCTTTTGGAGAGTTTCTGTAGCAGTGGTTTTGTTGATATTATAGATGGAATTAATAATCTCCATTCTCTTACAAATGATTTCATCTGTGCCCTTGCCCGTATCAATCAAAGCATCAATCTTCCTAAGCTCGTCTTGAAGACTTCTCAACCTGCCATTTGAATTATGCATGTTCCTGCTATTCCATTCTCGAATTCTGCCTTTAAGATATTTCAATTTCTTCATAAAATTACCCATTGCATTGTAGTCTTCTATCAGAGCAGAATTCCAAGTGTCCTCCACAAACTTATGAAACCCATCTTTATCCATCCAATGGTGAAAAAACCGAAATGGACACGGACCATAGTCTATAACTGTATCACGAAGTAATATAGGTCTATGATCAGATAGGTGTCGGTCTAAAGTGATTGCATTCATGTTAGGGTGTAGATTACCCATATTATCAGAAACCAGGAAGCGGTCGAGTTTGCTCATTTTATTCCCTGTTTTATGAACCCAAGTGTATGTGCTGCCCCCGAGAGGAACTTCGATCAAACCTGAGTTATTGATGAAAGAGTTAAAAACCCCCGCATCTCTAACATTGAATTCCGAACCATACCTATCTGATTTGAGTCGCACCTCATTAAAATCTCCCATCATCACTACTTCTCCGTTCCATTTATTAACTAAATTAGATAAATAATCCCATAGCATCCTCTTCTCCTTCTTGTCATGGGGGCCGTATACCACTATGAGTAAAATATCTATGTTCGTTTTCTTCCACACACCTCTAACAATAACAAAATAGTCAGAGCTAGTTGAACTAACCTTTTGGAAGCTATTGGGATCCCATGTGCAAAGAATTCCTCCCGAGTTCCCTACCGAATCACTATGAACAAAATCGAATGCCATGTTTCCCCAGCAAGACTTAACAGTGAATAAATTCATATCCTCCATCTTTGTTTCTTGTAACGCCAACACGTTTATACTATGCTTAACACATAACACCCTAACCCAATCTTGTTTGGCCTGTTGGGCGAGGCCTTGGATGTTAATAGACAAGAAATTCATCTATTCACCATACTATCTCCTTGTGATTCAATTATCCGTTGAATGTCATTCTCGCAGCCCTCCATTGCGTATCCCATAGTACGACCGACTTTAATCATCTCTTCCATACAATGTAATACTGACCCACCTGTTCTTGGAACCTTGAGAGTTTTAAAAAGCCTGGAGTTATTAGAGGACTTACTTTTTGATATGGGTTTCCCACAAGCGCTGTTAGTATCTTGGACCTCACAGCCGTCTTCATTGATAGGATTATTATTGCTTTGTCCTAGATCAGGTACTGTACCATTACCGTCGGGTGTGAAACCTGGTGGATGAACTTTGCTGCTATCTCCCTCAGATGAATTCCTATTGGACTGTTGCTCCTTCCGATTTAAATGCTCATATAAATTGAACGGGTCTTGTGACTGAATAACATTAACATCTTCTGATTGTTTGAAAACAGTTTCGGCTATCACATCGTCTTCGCTTTCCTCTCTCATTTCATTATCCTCAGGTAGACTCCCTTCTTTATCCGATATCTCCTCTCCAATAGAACTTTCGTCTTCCTCTGATTCCGTTATAAACTCCGGAATCCATCCATACACTTCTTTTGCCCTTATCCAAAATACTTTCCCATGGAATATCACTTTGAAGGTTTCAAGCACACTATGCATGGTTTTTGTAGAAATGCATAGCCTTTTGGCGTGGTAACATGTATCTTCTTTATCCTCCATGGCTAAGAGTTCACCCCATTTCCCAGCAATCTTCTTAAATGTGTTCTCCTTCCAAAATTTAAAAGGAATCCCATCAACTTCGACCCATATGATTCTGCTATCGATAGAAAAGTCTCTAGTAGCATTCTTTAATACCGAAAACCATGTTCTAACCCCCGAACACCTAATAAAAGCATCTTTAGTATTGCTATTAGAGAATTCCAACATGATCCATAGTTCTCCCATATAACTAATGGAAATATCTGTGAAACCTTCCTCGGTAATAGCATTCTTAATATTTGAGAGAATACCTAGTTCTTTCACTCTTCCAATTAATGAGAGAGAAATGTCCTTGTTGTTGACACAATCCTCATCAAGAATGATTGTCGGTGTAGACTCCATCACCGAATTAAGCTTACCATTCAGAGCTTGGGCATATGATTTATTACTACCTGTCTGCCTCTCTGACGCATGCGTGGTCTTCCCCTGATTGTGACTATTGTTACCCTCTCTTTTATCCTGCATATTATTATCTTTCGCAGAGGTTCTTTGGAATTTAGCAACATTGGCTTGCAATCTTAAACGACCCACCCAGATGGTGCATAAGTTATTAACCAAGCGTTATGTGTTAAAAACATTAATCAATCTTACAAATCCGAATCGCTTACCAAACTTAGTTTTCTTTACCGGAATGAAGGAGTCGACAACATGTCCATACGTTTTGCATGTGTTGAAAAGGTCCTTGGCTGAAAACGACTCCGGAAAATTCGTGACAAAGATCGAAATAGAGATTCTGGAAACATCATCTTCTTTCGAGTTAAAATTAACCATGATAGGTCAATTTTGGATTGAAGGGAGATCTAAAAAAGATAAATGGATTTGTGTGGGATCGTGTTCGAAATTATTAAAATAAAAAAGGGGGATCTGAACAAAATAAAAGTACAAACAAAACAAAGCTGAAGAACAAATCGATCGATTAAAGTAATGTATGAAGACGCCAATCACAGATTTAATACTATCTGCGGTAAACTAATTAATCCTAGGATGAATAGGGAGCAAAAACAATTGCAAGCCTAAACCCCTCATAATTAATAGCAGCCAGATCGCATTGAATCAATGATGAATCCAAATAACATGATTAATAATCAATGGAAGAGTCGAACAGAATTGAATCGAGATGTACAGAAATTCTTGAAAAGATCGCCCATAGTTCTTGGGAGGTTTTGTTTGGATTGAGGTTATAATTATATTAACTTTGTTTTATTATATTAACAAAAAGTAAATACTCCAGTTATGGGAGTAATTTCAATTTTTCAAATATCAAATAACATTATTGTACGTTTATTTCAAAACAACTAAAAGGGATAAATTAAGAAGACGTTATTTATGTTATATATTTCATATTTGTGTTTATGTATCCATATTTCCATTTATTTAATCAAGAAAACGTTAATAACTTTTAGTGTTTAAAATACATTTTGGTGTTTCTGGTTTGTTATATATTTATATAGTTTTACTTGTATATATTTGAAAAAGATAACCTAAAAAAACTACTTCACGTACTCATATATTCATCGTTAAACAATATATAATCTGAACCAGTTTGTACCGGTTCTACTTTCATTTAAAAAATACGGCCAATGTCAAAACCGATGCATTGACCTATTGACTAAAACACGTTCTGATAAAAAAAAACGATGTGGTTTTTTGGTATCCGGTTTGCCCACGACTAGCTACATCTAATTTATGTATCTCATTTCTTAATTCAAGATAAGGATAAGGATATAAGTTTACCAAAGGAGCATTGCTCCAATAGTATCAATCCCTCACCGCAAACGTTCAGTTGACCGGTAAAAGAAAACTTATGAAGAAATAGGTCACCAACTCCTAGCTAAAAGGCTAAACCTATGCCCCAACCTATTTAAAATTGCAAGTTTTAAGATTGATCAGTTCTATATGCTCAACTAATAATCGGTTTATCAGTTCCAAACTGAAAAGTTAATTAATGTAATAATAATGGACTAAACAAGATCAGGTTGAATATAGCTTAAAAGCCCATAATTCCATAAACATGAAACTTCAATATCCTGGGAAAAATATTTATCAAAATTTATAGAAATTTGTTCAAAAAATATTTACAGAAATCCAAAATAAAGGTAACATTCAATTAACATGTCAATTAGCCTTGTAGAGTTTGTAGTCTTCCCGTACCAAATTTAAGATTTCATGAGCTTATCCCATTTCTGGGTTTCTGGGTGGCCGCGCTCCTTGCAATGAAAACTTTACAATCTGTCGAACATTACCATGAGCTCCACTAGGAAAATAATAGAAAAACGACTAAAACCTTGATGCACTTTTGAATCTTTGCCATCTTATATACAAGATCTTTTGCTCTAATAATAGTCGTCTCATCCATTAACAATCAAGTCCCTTCTGTGCAGGATAGATAAGTTTTTAGTCAGAAAAAAGTGATAAAAGAGGAAGCAAACTCATTTTTCTATAACGGAAAGTCTTTAGTCAAATGTCTAATTTACTTATTATGTTGCTTAACGTAAACCAGAACTAATTTTAAGGAAAAGGTTTTAATATTTATGGGAGATCAAAACAAGACGCCAGAAGTGCCAATTTCAACCCATAAACAATCGGCCAAATTGCCAATACACAAAAGTTGCCCACTTTTCAAATCGGGTCGGGTTCAGGTAACCTATTTTTAGCCTTGGCCCAAATTGGAACCGACCCGATTAACCCGAACCCGACCAACCCGACCCGATTCCCACCCCTAATCTCCACTATCAGAGTAACATGTACGGATCTTAAATTAGTTAAATAACATAATAATGGGAAAGTAATTTAGTGTAATAAGATTCCAAAAAAAAAAGGATTGCAACTTTCATGGGTAACGTACCTGTAACACTGGTAATCTTTTTTACGCGTCTAATTATTGTTTTCAAAACCACTACATCAACGTTAGTTGGATAATATACCCCTGCATAAAAAAATACCACCATATTGACCAAATATTAAGCATGTGATTCAGATTATTTTAACAAAAAATTTAGCTATCAACTGATCATGGCAAACTTACAACAGTTTCATATCTTAAAGATGTAAACTGTTGGCAATTTGAGAGTCATTATGTGACAGAATAATCAGAATCAGATGGATGCACCAGATTTAGATGTACTTTTGCTGCTTGAAGTTGGACTAATTATCAACTGTTACATGTTTAGAGCAGATTAAATTTTATATAAGTAGATAAATTAACATGAACATAGTTATATGTTTCGTAAAATATGAGAAATCTATTAGTTTAGATACACGATTAAAGATGATACTAACAAAAATGAATAGAGACCAATGAGTTCTACATTATCATGAATACTTGGCTTCTAAAAGCACCATAGAACTTGTGATCTAGACTAGATTACATTACCTTTTAAGAAAAAGATTATGTGTTATCTATATTCCGACCATAGATACTTTAATGTTTAGAAAAATGTACCAAAATTGATAATTGATGTTTGCATAATTGCACACAAGGGGGTTACGGGTAGAATAAAACTTACTTGATGGAACTCATCACAATATGCAGTCCCAACCAAGTAACAACTGCTACTTTTGCAAGAGGAGTGTCAATAGAGCTCTGAAAAGGATTAACCAAAAGCATAATAAATACCGAGGTAGCAAACTCAAATGCAGAAAATTCGACTCAACATTAAAAACAGAAAAGCGGAAGGTAAAGGAGAAGGTAATCAAGTTATAATGACCATAACTGACCTCAAAAATACATGTCAGTGCAATAACACGGATCACCCACTTGATAGAGTGGAATACCACATCATCGTCATCATCTCTAGAAAATAAGTAAACGAGGACCCACTTGCAAACAACGCGTGCCAACAGTAGTAGAGAAATACCCACAACAAGCAACACATAGCGCCATCCCTGTGACACTACAATATTGCAAAAAATGCCAAATTAAATAGAATACAATTACATATAAAATAAAGACAAAAGGCAGGACAGTATGACCGAAACATCATATTTGGCTTGTAAGAATTGCAGAAAAGACTATAGAATTTAATTTCCACATACTACCAATAAGAGACCACAAACAGGATATTGTTTGTCCAAAGTCGCCCATTTTTGCAATTAAGATATAAATGAAAATGGATACCTTCAAGAAGAGTGACAGTTACAGAACCATAAACCGCGCTAGTATACTTCACATCAACATATCTTTGCTCATATGGCGACATAAAAGAACTCCATGTTCCATTTTGAAGTGATCTCCATTCATCATTTCCACATTTGCATAACCCCCGTGAAGCATCCCTGCAAAATAAATAAGAAATATTATAAAAAAAAACAACCCACTAAAATCTTCTGACCATTTAGTTAATGGTGCATACAACCTCCTCAACTGTTTTATTCATATAATCAGATAATTACTGTAACAAAGGTAGCTTTTTTGAGTCGTTAGTCAACATGCCCATGTTGCCACCTACCAACTAGAGAATACAAGTGAAACAAAAAAGCCTCTAACTTGCCTGTGAAAACAAATTTGAACCTTCTCAGCCGCGTAAATAAACCTTTGAAACAAACAAATTACTTGACTTGTGCTAGTTTCTAAATCTTAGATATATTAAACTTTTAGTTCTACCAATTTATTTCATATAGCAAATGTACATCACATGGTAATGCTAAAATTTTAATAAAAATTACTTATGAATAAAAAGGAATAACAAACGAACCTGGTTATGAAAGTAAGCTAAACCCGTGCTATGATGAAAAAGAGGCATGATAGTGGCAAGTTGTCATAGTCAATGTAGTACATAATCATCTTATGTGAGGTGTTAAGTTAAATATTGTCAAGTGACTTGTTGTTTTTAAGATAACAAACTAATCGGCAATAATAGAGTGTTGAAAAGCTTGTAGGAGAAGATAAGAAATGAGTGGGTGTGGTGTTGTTAAAATTCAAGAACAAGTATTTAACAAAGATCTAGGAGCACTTTCTTGGAAGCTTCCTTTTGAAACTTGTCCAAGAATAGTCCTTCCACTACTTTTTTGTGAAATACAACCTTGTACTCTTTATTTCATGCACCTGATTTTTAGCTTTCAATAATGGTTCAAGCTTGCACAATGATAAATTACTTTGAGCAACAACCTCAAAAAGAGTTGATCTTTTGTTGACCTTGAATTTAGTGGTAAAGTCATTGAACCGAAAGACGAACACAAGGAAAGTGATAAAATATTGGACTTGCCGAACATTTAACCAAAAAGTTTAGTAGGTATAATACCTTAAAACGATTCGAAAACAGAACTTAAAATGAGCCCTTACCTTAACTTCTTAAAAATTCTAAGGTTCACTCCTAGTTTTATATGTTTGGTTTGGGCTGGGCTTTATAAATCAACATATTTTATCATTACGATAAGACAAATGCTACCTACATACTTTGTTTCTTTTAGAGACAATTTCGCTCATCACGCACATTCTGATAATTTCAAGATGCATAACAATACGCATATTCAGTGTATATCACGTTAAAAGGTCTGATTCTAATACACTAATGAAAATACTTATTTTTAACAACAATAATCATCTGATAATTTGACCGAGTGGTTTAAGGCGCCAGATTTAGGCTTTGGTCCAAAAGGGCGTGGGTAATCCCACAGCGTCAATTACATTTTTTTATAAACTTTTGCGGTTGTTTAATAATCCTAAAAACTTTATTAAAGAAACCTGCCAAAATGATCTTTAAAAGTCATTAAAAATTTGTTTTCTAACACCTATCAATAACAAACTAAACATAATCAGACAATTGGCTTGACACAAAAAAAATGTTTGTTTCTATGCTACACCTAGTGGTGGTGGAAAAAAAAACTAGTTCACAATTTGATTCGGTACAAAAGTCGTAATCGGATTTTTTATAAATTGGTTTTACTAAGTGCTTCTCCTTAAACCGGTCCAACCAGATGATAACCGGTTGGATGGGTAATTAGTCGACCAGATTTTTAACCGGTTAAAGTATTTGTTTTATGTGTGAGTAATGTTTTGACAATTAGAGTCTTTGTTTTTCATAAATATTGCATACGATGTTGGTAGAAATTTATGCCCCATTAATGTGGCACGTGATGTTGTAAGGACTGACAAATATTTAAGATGAGTAGTTAACACTTTTTTCATATTTTTGACAGTGAAATGACTTGAGAGTAAACGGTGGCATGTGATAATGGAAGGTTTTTTCAAAATTTAAGATGGATGAGACTTTTTTAAGCATTAGAATAGTTATGGTTGTTGGTACTTTCAATTTTCTAAATTTCAAATAATACTATTGTACATTTATTTCAACCAACTAAGGGGGATAATTCAAAAAGGCATTTTTGTGTTATGTATCTCGTATTTTCGTTTATTTTATCAAGAAAACGTTATTAATGTATAATTTTTAAAACATATTTAGTGTTTTTGTTTTATAATATATTTATATAGTTTTGCATATATATATATATATATATATATATATATATATATATATATATATATATATATATATATATATATATATATATATATATATATAGATTTGCGTTCAAGTAAGAACCGGTCTTAAAATGAAAACTGTAGGAACCAATAAAAATACGACATGTGGCACTTTTTTACTAATATGCAAATAAATAAAAATAAAAAATAATTAATATGTTTATAAACACATAAGGGTATATTGGTATTTTAATCATCTTTATAAGTAAAAGATAATTAATTTGTTAACAACTACAATTAATACGAATTACACTATACTTGCTTACAATCAATACAATACGAGTCAAGTTATTTTGGATACAATATCTATCATGGATACTAAGGGACTCATCCCCACCATCCATCCTCATCATATCTAATGGTTGAGATTAAAAGTATTTAATTATTTCACTTATTTCTAAAACTTAAATATCTTTTAAACCGTTAAGTGTTAAACGGAAAAAAATATACCATCGCGACGAGCATTTAATTAGCTTTCTACAGATATGCAATATGATATACTTTTGAAGAAGAAAAAAAATCGTTTTTTTTTTTAAATTTGAGTAAAATATCATATATGATAATAGTGTTTTATCATATATGATATTAGTGTTATGTTACAAATTATTACAGAATCATATATGATATTGGTTTATATCATATGATATTGGTTTATATCATATGATATTGGTTTATATCATATATGATAAGTTATATCATATATGATACCAGTGTTACTATCATATATGATATTTAGTATCATATATGATAAATTACGGAAAAAAAAATAATTTGTCGAAAGTATATCATATAGCATATCTGTAGAAAGATAATTAAATGCCCGTCGTAATGGTATATTTTTTTTCGTATAACGGTTGACGGTTTAAAAGATATTAATGTTTGAAAAAAAGAGGAAATTTGTTTTATGTTTAATCTTATCTATTAGATTAAGATGGAGATGAGTGGTGGAGATTAGTCCCTTAGTATCCAAATAAAGTTTGGTATCCAAATGAACTTAAATCATACAATACATACGAGTAAGTTACAGTAATTTCTTTCAAGTTTCTTGAACTTTTGAACGTCACTTACTTTTTATTGGTTGAAAGCTCATGCCTATATTTATTGTTTATGTATACATAGAATATATTGTTGATGAAGAAGTATATTTGTTTTTTTTTTCGTATTTTTGTACAATATGTATTATTCAGGCTTTTCTTTAGTCGCTATATATTTTTTTTAGTTACGTTTTATTTAGGTATTTTTTAGTTGGTTGTGTATTTTTTAGATAAGTATCACTTGCATTTGTTTACTTTGTTGTGTATTTTTTAGATATGTATCACGGGTCCTTTTTAGTTGGTTGTGTATTTTTTCGGGATACATATATCACTTGGTCTTTTTATAGTTGGTTATATCTTTTTTAGATACGTTTTGTTTGGGTACCTTTTAGTTGGTTCTATATTTTTCAGATACGTATCACTTGAATCTTTTTAGTTTCTTGTGTATTTTTTAGATATGTATCATGGGTCATTTTTAGTTGGTTGTGTATTTTTTTCGGATACGTATCACTTAGTCTTTTTATATACGGTTATATTTTTTCGAATACGTATCACTTATTCTTTTTATATTTGGTTATATTTTTTTCGGATACGTGTCACTTGAATCTTTTTAGATGGTTGTCTATTTTTTTGGAGTCGGTTGTGTATTTTTCGGATATGTATCACTTAGGTCCTTTTGTTGGTTGTGTGTTATTTTTTGGATACCCATATCATTTGAGTTTTTTAGTAAGTTATGTTTTTTCGGGTACATATCACTTTAGTCTTTTTAGTTGGTTGTGTATTTAATTGATTGGGTATTTTTTCGTGTACATTTTAATTGATTGGGTATTTTTTCGAACGCGTATCACTTGGCTTTTTGTAGTTAATTGGGTATTTTTTCGAACGCGTATCACTTGGCTTTTTGTAGTTGATTGTAAATATTTTCGTGTACATTTTAATTTTATTTTTTTAATGAGTATCACTTGTGTCTTCGTAGGTAACATGGATCACAAAATAAGATTACAATCGTACGATTGTATTACAATATTAATGTATCACTAGATAAGTGTCATGAAATTTAACGTAATATTGCAAATGTGTCAAAAAATAAAATAATATGTCACTAAAAAAAATTCAACATGTAATATTACAAATGTGTCAAAAATAAAATAATGTGTCACTAAAAAACATTTAATTATCATCAGGAGTATAATATAAAATATAAATGCCAATAAAAGTAAGCGCACATTGTTAAAAAAAAGGAAAGCGCAAATTACAAAAAGTAGATTTAAAAAAAAATATAAATATAGAAATAATGTCATTTTAAAGAATACAAGGAAAAGAATCTGGACATGGGTACCTTGCGTCTCAAAAGTTGTTTATAAAATGTGCCATTAAAACTCATTTTATTTACAACAATGCCATTTTATCTATTTTGTTTTAATTACATCTTTAATGGTATATCTAATGGTCCTGATCGGTTCTTATTGTTTTTATTTTAAGGGTGGTCACCACAATAACGCTCCTCTATATATATATATATGTATGTTTAAAAGAAAGAACCTCATAAAAACTACTTTAACATATTCATATATTCATCCAAAAGTTCAAAAAGAATTATAACCCGAACCAATTTGTACCGGTTCTACTTTTTTTTTAAAAACAGGTTTATGTCAAAACCGGTTTAAAACCAAACCGCTAAAATAAGTTCAGATAAAAATTCGATCCATTTTTTATCCAGTGTGCTCACAACTAGCTACGCCTAATATTCATAGTCATAATCGAAAACATTAATTCGGTCCGTTTACATATTTTGTTTGGTTTTTTCAGTTCTTGTACGTAGGGCTGTTATCGGTTTTGTTGGGTCACTTTCGAGTCGTATTCGGGTCGGATTATGTCGGGTCGAATGATTCATGTTGTCGAGTGATGCTACATACATGCAGCATTACAAAGCTACAATGGACTACAAGAGTGTCTGACAATAAACCAAAACTGCAATAACATTTTCATTATTCGTGGAGGCTGGGCTCCTTTCATGAATATACGAGCTAAAATATGCCCAACTTATTTAAAAATGCAAGTTTGATCAGTTCTATATGCTCAATTGGGTTATACTTAAACATATAAACTGTTGACATAGCTTGAATTATTTATAAAGAGATATGTGCCATTTCTTTAACCAGTACACCATCTGAAAGAATATCCCACTTATATAACTAGCAAAATTTATGATTATGGTATCCGTATACATTTAACAAAATTGTTTATAGTATAAGTCATGCTACACGTACTCCTACGTTATGCAATGAAAACTTTACAATCTGTCGAAATTTACCATGAGCTCCACTAGGAAAATAATCCAACAAAAATGAATAAAACCTTATACACATTTTGAATCTTTACCATGTCAATTAGCCTTGTAGAGTTTGTAGTCTTCCCGTACAAAATTTAAGATTTCACGAGCTTATCCCATTTCTGGTTTTCTGGGTGGCCGTGCTCCATGCAATGAAAACTTTACAATCTGTCGAACATTACCATGAGCTCCACTAGGAAAATAATAGAAAAACGACTAAAACCTTGATGCACATTTTGAATCTTTGCCATCTTATATACAAGATCTTTTGCTCTAATCATAGTCGTCTCATCCATTAACAATCAAGTCCTTTCTGTGCAGGATAGATAAATTTTTAGTCAGAAAAAAGTGTCAAAAGAGGAAGCAAACTCATTTTGCTATAACAGAAAGTCTTTAGTCAAATGTCTAATTTACTTATTATGTTGCTTAACGTAAACCTGAACTAATTTTAAGGAAAAGGTTTTAATATTTATGGGAGATCAAAACAAGACACCAGAAGTGCCAATTTCAACCCATAAACAATCGGCCAAATTGCCATACACAAAAGTTGCCCACTTTTCAAATCGGGTCGGGTTCGGGTAACCTAATTTTAGCCGTGGCCCAAATTGGAACCGACCCGATTAACCCGAACCCGACCAACCCGACCCGATTCCCACCCCTAATCTCCACTATCAGAGTAGCAGGTACGGATCTTAAATTAGTTAAATAACATAATAATGGGAAAGTAATTTAGTGTAATAAGATTCCAAAAAAAAAAAAAAGGATTGCAACTTTCATGGGTAACGTACCTGTAACACAGGTAATCTTTTTTACGCGTCTAACTATTGTTTTCAAAACCACTACATCAACGTTAGTTGGATAATATACCCCTGGATAAACAAATACCACCATATTTATCAAATATTAAGCATGTGATTCAGATTATTTTAACAAAAAATTTAGCGATCAACTGATCATGGCAAACTTACAACAGTTTCATATCTTAAAGATGTAAACTGTTGGCATTTTGAGAGTCGTTATGTGGCATAGAATAATCTGAATCAGATGGATGCACCAGATACTTTTGCTGCTTGAAGTTGGACTAATTATCAACTGTTAAAGTGTTTCGAAAATTCAGATTAAACTTTATATAAGTAGATAAATTAACATGAACATAGTTATATATTTCTTAAAATATGAGAAATCTATTTATTTATTTTTTACCATTTCTCAATTTGTGCGTGTCATCCTTGCGCAGGAGCCATGCTAATCTTCTCTTTATATCTATTACTTTAGATATACGTTTAAAGATGATACTATCAAAAAGAACTTCATTTCATTCTTATGAAATGCCTGAACTGTAAGATACATTTAAAAAACAACAACAATACCCAATCCCGCTAGTCAATTGAATAAAATGAATAAAGACCAATGAGTTCTACAGTATCATGAATAACTGGCTTCTAAAAGCACCATAGAACTTGTGATCTAGACTAGATTTCTTCACCTTTTAAGAATAATATTACTGTGTTATCTATATTAAGACCATAGATACATTTAGTGTTTAAAGAAATGTACCAAAATTGATAATTGATGTTTGCATAATTGCACACAAGGGGGTTACGGGTAGAATAATACTTACTTGATGGAACTCATCACAATATGCAGTCCCAACCAAGTAACAACTCCTACTTTTGCAAGAGGAGTGTCAATAGAGCTCTGAAAAGGATTAACCAAAAGCATAATAAATACCGAGGTAGCAAACTCAAATGCAGAAAATTCGACTCAACATTAAAAACAGAAAAGCGGAAGGTAAAGGAGAAGGTAATCAAGTTATAATGACCATAACTGACCTCAAAAATACATGTCAGTGCAATAACACGGATCACCCACTTGATAGAGTGGAATACCACATCATCGTCATCATCTCTAGAAAATAAGTAAACGAGGACCCACTTGCAAACAACGCGTGCCAACAGTAGTAGAGAAATACCCACAACAAGCAACACATAGCGCCATCCCTGTGACACTACAATATTGCAAAAAATGCCAAATTAAATAGAATACAATTACATATAAAATAAAGACAAAAGGCAGGACAGTATGACCGAAACATCATATTTGGCTTGTAAGAATTGCAGAAAAGACTGTAGAATTTAATTTCCACATACTACCAATAAGAGACCACAAACAGGATATTGTTTGTCCAAAGTCGCCCATTTTTGCAAGGAGCACTTGAAATTAAGATATAAATGAAAATGGATACCTTCAAGAAGAGTGACAGTTACAGAACCATAAACCGCGCTAGTATACTTCACATCAACATATCTTTGCTCATATGGCGACATAAAAGAACTCCATGTTCCATTTTGAAGTGATCTCCATTCATCATTTCCACATTTGCATAACCCCCGTGAAGCATCCCTGCAAAATAAATAAGAAATATTATAAAAAAAACAACCCACTAAAATCTTCTGACCATTTAGTTAATGGTGCATACAACCTCGTCAACTGTTTTATTCATATAATCAGATAATTACTGTAACATGCCCATGTTGCCACCTACCAACTAGAGAATACAAGTGAAACAAAAAAGCCTCTTACTTGTGAAAACAAATTTGAACCTTCTCAGCCGCGTAAATAAACCTTTGATGGACCTCTGGTGACAGGGTCAGCAAAACACGATATGGTCTGGCATAGCTCTCCAGTTTCTTTCTCGATGTGCCATTTACAAAGATACGTGCACAGTAATTATCAGCTAATTCAGGAACCGGCGCAGGGGTAGCTTCAACTGATGGATTTCTAACATCAATGCCTGTGATTTCAAAGAATAAAATTAGTGATCAGCAGTTATTATTTTACTATACTCATATCTGACTGCCAAGTTGTAAACTGGATTACCATATTCCTTGGTTTTCGTCATGGCACAGGAAACAATAAGTGCTTCTTTTATTGCTGCCTTCTCAGCCACATAATTGCATATGTTTGCGAATGCCCGTATGTGCCTCAAGCCAAGTTCAGGTAGCAAACAGCAATGTTTCTCAAAAGATTTCAACTTCAATGAAAACACAATCAGTTAGCAAAATGAACACTTATACTATACAAAGCAGAATAGAATATGAAATTGTACCGTAGATTTGAAACACTTCAAGTCATCCACTATACGCTCGGGAGCTCTAACAGAACGAAGCGTTGATCTAGCTTTTTCAGGTCCAAAGAGAAGTAGCCCCACCATTTCTATCCTACTATTAACATACTCCATATGTGTCAATGCTTTGTTTAAATCCTTGACAATTTTGGGTCTTTCTGAAGTTGCTGACATACGGTACTGTAGATATGTAAACACAGATTAGATATATACATATAAAAGGGAGGGTCGCTCGAATTGAAACAATATGATGAAGAAAATGAATACTTACTGTTTCCCAAAAGCGGTGACGTGCAACGTCCCATTCTCTTATTTCAGTATTGTGTGAGGGAATGTGGTTTGCGATGGCTTGTAGTATATCCCCAGTGGTATCGTTTTCCGGCTTGTGGTGTGACGGGGTGTGAGCACGTACATTAGCGAGTAAAATCAATATAACAAGAAGGATAGGTACAAGAAGATAAGACGTCGTCCTCATTGATCCCCGTAAACAAACTGCTGCTTTTGATGATCATTAGAGGGAAAAAGTTAACACTCTGTACGCATACCAATATATGAGTAAAACAGACGGATTAGTAAAAGAAAGGGACAATTGTGGACATATATAGTTAGCTTGTCACTTTTTTGAGTTTTGTGTAGATGTCTTTTTTTTTTTCTTTTCGTGTTTTTATATAATAGAAAATGGCGCAGTTATTATAGGAGTTTTATGGGTGTTTTTTGTGTACCAATAACACCGCCATCTGCACCATTGGTGGCGTTATAGGAATATACTTCT
This sequence comes from Glebionis coronaria, assembly GCA_025667525.1. Classification (NCBI taxonomy): domain Eukaryota; kingdom Viridiplantae; phylum Streptophyta; class Magnoliopsida; order Asterales; family Asteraceae; genus Glebionis; species Glebionis coronaria. The sequence continues at coordinate 611,232,320 of CM046878.1, read as the reverse complement.
GGCTATGGAATCAGTGCAATTGTACGGAAGCTCTATGCTATCAGTGAAGCAGTTGCCAAATTTCGTCACTATTTATTAGGTCATTATTTCATTATTCGTACGGATCAACAAAGTTTGGGACATCTCACAGAGCACACTCTTCAAACACCAGAACCGGAGGCCTTCTTACCTAAATTATTGGGCTATCCTTTTTAAGATTCAATGCAAAATGGGTTACTCCTAAACTGCTGCAGATGGTGTATCCAGAAGCTGTAATATGACGGTTTCAATTAGCAAGTTTGGCCGATTCCAAACAGTGCAGAAAACTGGCTCGGTGGCATATAAGTTGGCTTTATCTCGCGAGTCACCTCGTATTCACCCAGTTTTCCATATTCCAATCGGGTACATAATGAGTGGGAAGTACAAGTACTTGCTACGCGGGATGGAAGACGGAATTCAAAAGTATTGTTATATAAAAGCAAAATGCTTCACATAACTCGAAAAAGTCCGAAAAATTAAAAGTTTACTATATACAATAGTCAGTAAGTCAATCACCTACGGCTTTCTAGTGAATCTTTACATCCCCAAAACTCACTTAGCTATTATATATAAAACAAAAATCCCAGTAACTAACTATTTTCAAACACTAATAAACAGTAAATCAGAAAAAACATACAGTTGAGATATTATAACAAAGATCTGGACATCTCAGAGAACAGGCTCTTCAAACACCAGAAAAAGAGGCCTTCGTACATAAAGTATTGGGCTATCAGTTTACAATTGAAAACAAAACGGGTCACTCCTAAATTGCTGCAGATGGTCTAAAATATGACAGTTTCAAATTTCCATCTTCCACCATTGGTGGACGTGCTGGATTTCTAAGAGCATATGCTTGGGATGCGTCGTGCTATTCTTGAGTTTGTTCGTTCATTCCAGATTTGTCAACGAGCTAACTCAAGTCAACTATACCCCGCTGGCTTGTTGTCTCTTTTACCAATTCCTAATCAAGTGTGAGAAGATGTGGAATGGATTTTATCACAGGTGTTCCCAATCAAAAGGTTCTACAGTGATTGTGGTGGTACTTGATCGTTTAATGTTTCTGATAGGGACAAGGTTTTGACTAGTGCATTTTGGTCTCATTTATTCAAGTTACAGGGTACGTTGTTGACTATGTCTTGAGCATATCATCCGCAAACTGATGGTCAATATGAGTGGGAAATACAAGTACTTGTTGAGTGGGACGGAAGTGACAATCCTAGTTGGCAATCGTGGAACGATTTACAACAACAATATATCCTAACTTGGACCTTGACGACAAGGTCTGTTTCGTAGTTATGTCCCAAACAGGAGGACGGGTGGCATCTATCTATCATCCACCTACGGCTTCCTAGAGATTCAAATCTCCAAAAAGTAACTCAACCCAGTTTCAAACCTTATATGGGGGTGTTTGTTCCGGCTTTCATGTGGGCCTATTATGTCTTATGATCTTATTTGATTTGAGCTTAAATTTCATAAGCCCCAATTTTCATGCTTATTTTGAGATTTTATCGTAAGGGGTGTTTGGTTTGGCTTATATAACGTAAGCCGATTTCGGCTTATATAACATAAGCCCCTATTTTGTGGCTTATTTAAAAACTCGTGGGCTTATATAAGTTTATTATGATATAATAAACTTATATAAGCCCATAAGTCTCCAAATAAGCTTTAAAAAATAGGGTTTGTGAAATATAAGCCGAAATATGAATTTTCAGGCTTATTTTAAGATTTTATCATAATAAAGCCCACAACTCTAAAAATAAGCCGGAGCTTATGAAATATAAGCCGAAAGCATATAAGCTCATAAGCCCAAATATAAACCCAAACAAACACACACGTTGGCTTTATCCGCAAGTGAGGACGGACAGGTGACATATAACGAGGAAGTGCCTAGTGGTGTAAGTGTATATTTGAACTCCGTCTAATTGCGTGACCATGTGCAACAACAGTCACACAATAGACGGAATTCAAAAGTAAGGGGGTTATATAAAAGCAAGATGCTACAAATAACTCGAAAAAGTACGAAAAACAGTTAATCACCTAGGGGTTTCTAGTAAATCATATGATCCCCAAAACTCACTCACTCACCCCAGTTTCAAACCCTAAAAAATATAAATAAAACTAAAATCACAGTAACTAACTAGTTTCAGACACTAATAATTAAATAAATCAAAATAAAGATAGTACAATTGAACAATCGTTATAACAGTAGTAAATATTTATTTATTTATTATACCTCAGTCAAAAGAAAGATCTTCCAGCCACAGATATCTATCGCTGCTCTGTAGTTACTTTTTGGTTTCTGTGTGTTTGTTTCCCCCTTTTAAATACTAAGTTTGAGGGTGTTTTTTTTGCCGCTAACGATTCATATAAAACGAACTCGTTTGGGCCCGAGTGTGAGCATTTGGACCGTCAATTTGAACCGGACCGGATAATTTCGGTCAGATCCCCGGTTGTGGGCCATTTAAGTTTTCAGTACGGTTTGGTCTGGTTTGATCTTACCACAAATCTATCATGGGTTTAAGGCATAAAATAGCTATGTACTTTGCAAAGTGTAACGATATGGTACGTGTACTTTTTTTATTATCTATATGGTACGTCTACCATTTGATTCGTGTCAATATGGCCACTTTGTGACCAGTAACCGGTAAAACCGGCTAACATGTGTGACATGGCAATATTTTTCCTTTTTATTATTTGTGGTTGCATACGTGTCATATATAACCTCACCCTTTTCCCCCAAATCTAGGGATGGCAACGGGTCGGGTTCGGGTCGGGTTTTACTGAACCCATACCCGCACCCGTTTATAATATCCAAACCCGCATCCGCCCCAATACCCGACGGGTACCCGATTACTATTACCCAACGGGTTTTCGGTTTTTTCCCGCGGGGTATCGGGTATCCACAATTAAATTTCGTTAGACATAATTGTATGTATAAAGTTAAAAAAACCAATGAAAAAAAATTAAAATACCCTAATATAATTTTTAAAGTTTTTAAAAGATGAAGAATACTAATTCAGTATAATATCATGCGATTTAATGTATCGAATAAATTATTTTTTATTTAAAGTTACAACATCGAAATATGATTGATCACAAACATGTTAATGCATACAAAATGTAACTAATATAAGTTTTTCATTTGTTTAATAATCTTCGTCTACTATTTCGCACAAATTTATAAATTATATAAAATAGCAATAAACGATATATATTTTGGTAAACGGGTACGTATACGGGTAAACGGGGCGGGTATTACTAAAACCCGAACCCGAACCCGTACCCGCGAAAAATAAAATATCCCAACCCGAACCCGCATCCAAACTCGCCAACCCGAATCCGAACCCGACCCAATCGGTTCGGGTTTCGATTTTCTCCATCGGTTTCGGGTGCTTTTGCCATCCCCATCATTCATAACACTTTCACACTCAAATTTTCCCAAATCAAACCAAACCCTAATTTTTCCTAATGTTCAATTAATCAAAATTAACAATAGCAATGACAATGAAGAGAATATCAATCACTCATTCTTCGTCACTAATGCCTTTGCAATCGAGCGATTCTGCTATCTTTGAAACCCAGTTTGTGAATAATTCGTCAAACAAGCTTTCAGTCGAATTGGAGTTCTCTCTTGTCGACTTGGTGATGTATTCTTACACTGAAGGTTGACCAAGCTGCTGAAACTGATAAAAAGTTGTTGACTGACGACGTATTTGTCGCCTAATATGGTGGAGATGAGCCTGTGGCTGTTACACTGCCGCCATCTCGTTCGGATATGGTATGGGTTCGTTTGGTTGATACAGCTCTTCCGCACCCAAGATTGTTTTCAGTTACTGGTAATCTGGTTGTAAATCCCTTCATTTTCTCAACTTAGATTCATCTTCTTGTACTGATACTAATAATAATGTTACTGTTAAGAAGATAGATAACCCTTTGTACTTTGCTTTATATGACACTGTCATCTTGAGTTCTTGTAATGGTGTCGTGTGTTTGTGTACTACTGAGCCTGATAATGAAGTCGCCTTTTGGAACCCGTTTGTTCTAAGTTTAGGAAGATGAGATTGGTTCCTGCCAAGAATATTGATGGGATGGGGCGTGGGATTTGTATTAAAGGGTTCGGTTATGGATGATTATAAGGTTGTTAGGTTGGTTCAGTATCTTAGTTTGTTTAATGAGATTGAGAGAAGTTGGGGAGTTTCCGTACTGTATTATTTATATTATCATAAAAGAGTCACGTCAACCAAGATGGGTACATGTACCATTAAAAAAGCCACGTCAGCCAACTACCCAGTTAAAAAGGTAGGAAATTGTGTACATGTACCATATTAGCCGGTTTGAAAAAGTAGACGTATCATATAGATAATAAAAAAAGTACACGTACCATATCGTTACACTTCGAAAAGTACGTAGCTATTTTATGCCTTAAACCCATCTATCATATATGCTTAATAAGACCGGACGTACCAAAGTCCAAACCAGACCGAATCGGTCCAATCCGATCTAATCCAGGCCCAATGCTCAGTTCTAATCAGATTCATTCGTTTTGCCACGTCTAATTAAATGTTAGTTATCTATTTTAAAATTATTGATCTTGACTAAAAAATACATAATTCTAGAAAATTACATATTTTACTGTTTTTCTTTTTTCGGTTTTATATTTAGTTAACTAGCTAGAGTTTGTAATATAATTTTAACTAAACGTAATGTGATAAACTTGATTTAATTTTATTATTTATTTTAAATATTTTGAGACGAAAGTAGTATCCATTCATGCAAAGATGTATTTTTAAAGTTGCAATAAGGGATTGTCTACTCTAACGTTCCGATTGATCATGTTTGCTCAACTCTAACTTTTATAACATTAAAATTATATTTAATTTTCTCCAAAATTTAGACTGAGTTACTTTTTTTACTAAATTAAAGTTATTAAACCCAACAAGGTTATCAATATAAATACGAACGCTCGAGTTATAAACTAACCTTTATATCTCAAACATCGTGTCAAACTCTAATAACCTGTACAAAAACCGTCGTGTTACGACGACTCATAATTATTTCAGTTTTGAAGTGTAAGTAAAGATACCTTACTTTACAATGCACGCACATAGACAAAATATACACGGCATAACTAGATATCAGTAGAGACTCGAATTACTAACTACCAACTTACCATTTTAAATAAAGTATTAAACTAATACACGCACAACTATCAATATTAAACCACTCAAACTTATAATAAATAAATTGATTTTAGTACTTTAACCTGATAATGTTAAAACCGGTTCAGAATTTAAGGCTGGGCAACGGATCAAATTCAAATAAAAAAAAAACAATTTTGAAGAAAATATGATCTGAAAAACCGCACTAAAGTTAACTTTGCAAAATTAAAATTGAATCGAAGTTAACCAAGCAAAACCGGTTTAGATAGTTTAATGTATTTTTTTTTTGCCCGAACAAACCAAAACCAAAACCAAAAACCACAATTATATACAACCAACCTGAAAAAAATCTATTCGCTTTAGCTCGATCTAATAGATATCGGTTTGGTTCAATTTAATTAAATATTATACACAATTTTTTACATTGTACGCCACGTATCTCACAATTTTTTTTTTATCTTACATGTCTCCGACAACATTTAGGTTGATGAAAAAGCCTTTTGGTATGGTAGACAATGGTTATATCTCGCAGGCTGAGCAAACCTAACCGAACCAAACTGAAACTCTTGAACCGAGCATTTTTGGGTTTGGTTTTATGTTTTGTATATTTATGTTGTTTTTTATTATTTTGGTTCGGTTTCAAATTAAAAACACGAAAAATTACGTAAAAACTACATTCGGTTTGATTTTTTCGGTTCAGTTTGGTTTCGGTTTTACTCAGTTCGTATTCTTTTCAAAATCGATTTTTGGTTCGGCTCAATTCGAACCTATGCTCAACCTCGTACTTCATAAGATTATAATATAATTTAAGACTCTCATCAAGTACACTTGTATATTTGTAGATACGTAGTCAACAGTCGTAACTATCTTGAGAAGAACAAAGTAATTGCTTTAATGCAAAGGGATGAAAAGGATAACACTATTTTTAGGCATCACGAACCGGTTCAAGATTCGAACCAAGAAACCAAAACTGGTTTTTGTCAAACCAATCCTGCGGTTCGTAATCATTTTAGTAATATGGCCAGAATCAGCTACAAAACCGGTGAGAAACGGTTAGAACCGATCCGGTTAATACCAAAACGATCAAGTTAAAAAGCGGTTAACATCCAACCAAAAATCGATTTCAAACAAAACCGGTTTAAGTCAACCCGACCGGTTTATTGACCGTTTAACTCAAACCAAACCGGTTTAAAAATCGGTTTGCCCACCTCTGTGTAACCACGAAAAACAAACAGAATGTTAATTCAACACAAATACTAAACCATCTAGTATAAAAAAGAACACATTATCGGGCGTTCAAACAAAAACCAAAAAAAGAAAAGAAAAAAAAAGGAACATTGATGCACTATTTACAATTTTAAGGTCCCAACTCCTATATCACTATATGTCTATATGTACTAATTAGGGCACAAACACTAGAAAAATCAAGCTAACGCGAGATACAGTAGGGATATTAACATAAGCTCTAACAGGTTTACAATCCAGAAAACCCACTGACTAAAACCTTATATACGTTTTCATTCTATCTCTTGGCAAAATCAGCTTACAAAACAATATCTGCCTGCTTTTACCACCAATGTTCTCAGATCCAAAGAGAACCGAAAACTTACATAAATCACCATACCTTTGACAGTAGTATTTTTCTTTCCACGGCTAGGGAATTCATAGCCTATGTCTTCTGTTACTTCTTGACCATTCAATCGCTCCAACTTCAGTTTCTCCGGAGTTACAGGATAACTACACGAAAAAATAGAGACCAATTCAGATTAGTCAACTACTTGCAACAAAAATAGTAAGAGTGTGTGTAATAATCATTTAACATTTGAAGAAAATGTAGTAAAGATGATATATTCGTAGAATCCCAATATTTGCATAAGGAAGGTACAATACAACTTACTTGATAAACCTTTTCAAAATGCATACTGTCAAACAAGTAACAACTGCTAGAGTGTCCATAGAGCTCTGAAAAGGAAGAAACAAAAGCCTAAATTCCAAGCCAACAAAACTCGATGTAAAATTCTAACATGGAAAAAATAAATTTCAAAAAGAAAAGAAAAAAGTAATCAAGTAATGACCACAATGACCTGAATAATAAATATTATTGCCACAGCGCGCACAGCTAAAATTCTAACAGTACTCGAATAGTCAGAGGGGAGACACTTGCTAGCAACGGGTGCCCAGAATAGTAAAGAGAAACCAATTGCAAGCAACACGTAGCGCCATCCCTGTGACACTGCAACGCGACACAAATTCTCAAATCAAATGGTATACACATGTCATATACGTAATATAGATACACGGACAGGACAATGACTTCCTAAACCAATGTTTGGCTTTTCATTCCAAACTAACATCTTTTTTTTTTTTTTTGTAAAAAAATCGAAAAGAGACATTGATTGCACACACTAAGAACTGAAAAAGACGCAAAATTGGCAATTTTAGAATATTAAAGTATAAATACAAATGTGAACAGATACCTTCATGAAGATGGACGGATACAAAACCATGTGTCCCGCGAGCAAACTTCACATCAACAAATAGTTGCTCGTAAGGTGACATTTCAAAGCTCCATTGCCCATTTTCAAGAGATCTCCAATCATCCTTTTCACATTGGCACAATCCGAGTGAAGCATCCCTGCAAACAGCTTCCTAGTTAATAAAAAGAATTAACAAACAATATTTTACCTTTTACCTATAAGGGGTCGATTGGGACTGTGTTTTATTTTAAGCGGGTTTTATAGAGATATTATCACATGTTTCTCTTGTATAAAAGAGGAAAAACAGCCTCATTAAACAATTCAAACCCTTTAAAATTTACACAATAATTTTGTGCTCATGTCATAAATGATCACTAGTTGTAATTGTACGTGCGATTCAATTAGAATTTATTCGATTAATCAGATGGTACAGATCCTAAATTTAACGACAACCTAAAGTCTTCCAATTTTTCAGCTATGCGAATGAATTATCCATGTTATATAAGGTTTCCTAGTTATATACTCCGTACATATTAATATCGAGGAACTTATGAATTTCCTAGGCCGATAGTGTAACAAGACCAAAAAACAGTGACGTTTATGAATCAATGGGTCGTAAGACAGCTATCATGGTACTTCCATTCAAACTTTACTTACAGTGAGGAATGTTTTACCAGGTTGTAAACGAGGATGACTGTCGCGAGCCTTCTAATTTATACAAATCAACTACTATGAACATACCAAATCCTAATTCAGTTTATTTTGAGTCTTTCTCAGTCATATATACCATGCAACTCACAAATGTTGGCCCGTTCATGGCAGTTGCTGCACACAAGGCAGGAACCTTGGGAAGACAATAACTAAGCCAGGCTCAAGACTGCAACAAAAATTGGCTGGTACTTACTGCCACCGGTAACACTTACGGGTTTGGAATAAAATACGACAGCACTAGAAGACTTTTTGGGCACTATGTGGAGACCTGGAAATTATGGTATGTTGAAGCAGCTGAGACAAATCGGGTCCTGAATCCTGATCTCATTCCAAAAGGGTACCCTAGACTATTTCGTGTTAAAGCATGAAGAGGAGCACTGAGTAGTGCTTTCTGCATATCCTCTTAACAACACAATTATTTCTTACAAGGATAGAAACATTAAACTAACTACGACACTATAAATATTATTAAACTATATCACTGTACTCTCGTATGTTTTTAAATTACCCATATATACACGACTACTCAAATATGATAGACTCATATCTTATTATAATTACTGCAATAAAAAATTAAAAGTGCGTAATCTGACACTTTACCCAACCTGAACATGTTGCCACCCAACACCAACAACGGCATAAAAAGTGGAGCCTAACAGCCTCGCTAACATACCTGTGAAGACAAATTTGGGCCTCCTCGTCACCCCACCACCAGGCTGAAGGATTCAACAAAACACGATACATATTGGCAAAACTCCCAAGTTTCGTTCTAGATACGCCTTCTACAGAAACACGTTCACAGTATTCGGAGGAGTTACGATTGGGTGCGGGCGCAAAACGAGTTGTCGGGTTTTCCACATTAACAACTGTGGTTATAAATGATGAAAGAAACAATTAATATTTACAAAATACTCAAATCTAAGTAACAGTGATAAATGTATAAGTTATCATTTTAGTACTTACTATCAACCTCTAGTAAGATTTTCTAATAGAGATTAGCAACAAATGATTCCAAATGTAATCTGATTCAAAAAATTATAACCAGCAGGTCAAGTATTACCATAATTGATTTGGTCCAAGCCACAAGCAAACGCTAACGCTTCCTTGATTGCTACCTTGTCAACCGCGTGGTTACACATACTTGCAAACGCTGGGTAACGCCTAAGGCAGTGTTCATGTATACAACCGCAATGCTTGTAAAACAATTGCGTCTTGGAAGAAAGAATTATATATTAGTACAATAAACAATGACACAATAGGAATCTGGAAAGTAAATATGGATGTTTTAAGTTAGTACCGTAGACTTAAGGCATTGTAGATCATCCACTAAAGCTTCTTGGCCAGGGACTCGAACTGAACGGATGATTGATCGACCATTCTCAGGTCCAAAGAGATATAACCCAATCATATCGATTCGGCTATTTATATACTCCCACTGTGTTAGTTCGTCGTTTATGCCCAAGATAACTGAGGGTATTTCTGAAGCTGTTGACCTAAGGTACTGCATGTAGATACATATATAAGAAGAAGAAGGTTTGTTTGAAATAAAGCAATATGATGGTGAAGAAAATGAATACTCACTCTATCCCACAAGAAGTAACGTTCGGCCTCCCATTCTCTTATTTCATTGGGGTCGTATAAGGGACCAATGCGGTTTGCGACGGCTTGTAGTAATTCCCAATTAGTGGTATTGCCTGGCGGCTTGTGGTGTTCCAGGGTGTGAGCACGTGCTTTACAGAGTAAAGTCACGACCATAACAAGAAGAAATGCTACAAAAAGAGGAGAGTTTGTCTTCATTGATCCCCGAAACCGAACTGCTGTTTCTGATGATGATTAGAAAAATAATTATTAATCTATATCTATATCTATACTACATATAAAGGGTAAAAGTTATACAATACTATCGTACTTATCAAAATGTACCGACTTTAAACATTTACAATTTAATCGTTAGACATTACGATTCAACTTTAAAAATTGTTTCGTCTTTACCAAGTTGGTCACCTGTTACCGACACGTTGGCATGATAATATCCACATATTTATTTTATTTCTTTTTAATATATCCACATAGGATTTCCATTATTCAAAACAATTTGACTTTATTAAAAAGATTATTTTGTCTTTTCATTTATCCTTTCTCTTTTTATCAATAAAAACTCACACTTGTTTTTTTATTATTTATGCAGATATAATCACTGACACTTTTTTTAATATAAAATATATTTCAATTCACATTTTTCATCTAATCACTAAACCCACACCACCATCATCTTCGGCAGATGGCCACCACCTACCAGACCACCTTAGCCGCATATCACCGGCGCCTCTAAACCCCCCCCCCCCCCCCCCCCCCCCCCCCCCTTTACTCCTTAATCGGTGGTCAAATACCCTCCAAACAATAACCCATCACAAAAAACACACAAACTACCAAAAAATGTAGCAAATGCAGGCTTGACTTGATCTTTTCAAGCACCTATCCCCACTACAACCGACGACCACCGTAACACACATCCACTTAGTGTTTGTGAACCCAATAATTAATTACTTTATAGATGCAAATAATAGATCTAGACATGTTGGGACAATCACCTAACATAGATATGGATCTTGAACATATGAGATGGTCGATTTTTAATAAACGGTGGTTAAAGATTGTGTATAAGAAAAAGATGATGAGTGGCTATTTGTTGTACTAAAGATCTTGAACTTATGTTTAGAAAAAAAAAATTGTTTGAAAAAAAAAATTGTTTGAAAAAAAAAGTGATATCGATCTCTACTTATTTTAGTATTTGTTTATTTTTAATAATAATAATGATAATCAAGAGGGTATTTTAATCATTTCACATTATCAAATGAGGGTATTTTAGTTTAAAAGGAAGTAAAAAAAGTTTAAAATATCCACCTTGGATATAATATTTGATTTTTTATTTTTAAAATAATTATTTTGATGACGTGTCAATGTAACCGGTCATATTGGTAATATTGTTACAAAACAAACAAGTTCATTGGTAATATCTAGCGATTAAATTGTAAGTGTTTAAAGTCGGTACATTTTGGTAAGTACGATGGTATTTTATAGTTTTTACCCACATTTTAAATATTTAAGTAGTACATATTCATTTGCATATTGTACAACCTATCTCTACTAGTAACACGAATATATATATGCACATTGTACAAGTTAATATAGCACGTCTGTTACAAAACTTGAATTAAATGACATCATTATTATGATTATCTTAATTATTAATAAATAAACATGTTCAATGATAATTAAAGTTCAAATAATTAATATAAATGGCTCGCAATACATTTATGATTTATGTACTAAAATTTCGTCATGCGTAAATTCGTTATTCAAAAGAAGCATATAATCGAAGAATATCGCTCGCTAAAAGTATAAGTACACGGTACCCGCCGCTGCATTGCGCGGGTACCCTGCTAGTTTCTACTAAAACAAGCATGCACTTGTTAATAAAATATGCTGATGTGAAACGAAAATCTCATCCATCTCAGGCGTTGGCCCTGACAAGGAGCGGTTTAGCTAGTTTCCAAACTTTTCTATGATGTCAGGGCACGACATATGTGTAATATCTATATATTCGCGACTTGCCTAATTTCAATTGCATCTCAGTAGATATAACTTAGTTCCCCACGAATAAATAAAGCAAAAAACAATCCAACAAACCAGTAACAAGTTTCAAACCCTAATTTATTTTCGTGAGAAAGAGTATTTACACTTAATGACTGGCAGACATGTCCAACAACGACCAGGCCTCAAGTTGGATAAATGGTTTTGCTAGTATTAGGGGGTGTTTGGTTTGGCTTATATAACGTAAGCCCATTTCGGCATAAAATAAGGCATATTTCGGCTTATATTTCATAAACCCCTATTTTTTAAGCTTATTTGGAGACTTATGGGCTTATATAAGTTTATTATATCATAATAAACTAAGGGGCTGTTTGTTTTAGCTTATATAACGTAAGCCTATTTCGGCTTATATAACATAAGCCTCAATTTGGTGGTTTATTTGGAGACTTATGGGCTTATCTAAGTTTGTTATGATAGAATAAACTTATATAAACCCATAATCACCAATAAGCTTAAAAAACCAGGATTTATGAAATATAAGCCGAAATATGGCTTATTTTGGGCTTATATAACGTAAGCCCCAATTTTGAGGTTTATTTTGAGACTTCAGAGCTTATATAAATTTATTATAATCATGATAAACTTGCCCATAAACCTCCAAATAAGCCATAAAATTAAAGCTTACGTAAAATAAGCCACATTATATAAGCCAAACCAAACATCCCCTAATATAAGCCGATAAGTCTCCAAATAAGCCACAAAATTGAGGCTTATGTTAGATAAGCCGAAATAAGCTTACGTTTGATAAGGTAAACCAAACAGCCCCTCAGTACAGCCAAACTCTTTTAAGTGTACGTGTACAAAACAGTAAATAAATAAAAAAACTTATTAAAAAAAATAAAAAAATTACACTTAATGTATCGAAATTGGAGTATATAACATAGTTTTGCTAGTTTGACTGATCATATATATCCAAAGTCACTTACCTAATCTCAATTGCATCTCAGTGAATATAACTTGTTATTTTCTGGGCTTATTTGGAGAATTGTTAAAATAAGGCGGAAAATTTGGGGTTATGAAATATAAACCAAAACAAACACCCCCTTAAGCTGTAACTAAAACCAATAACTAGTAATTGAAACCATAATTTGGAGTATTAATCTTATAATAAACAACAGCAATTAAACTAATAATCAGAATTTGTATGTACCTCGATTATTATTATGCTTATCGATTATCGATGGCGCCAATCGCCACACAGACGGAATCTCCTCTTTTTCTAATTCATCATATTTATCCGGCTTATTGACCCGGCTTTTTTTTTCTTTGATTCCTAAAATATCCGGTCCTCTTTTTCTAATTCATCATACCTTAGGGGGTGTTTACTAAATTAAGTGGCTTCATTTGAGCCACTTAATTAGCCTCTTAGTGGAGAGAGATTAGTTTTAATAGCTCCTCCCACTAAGAGGCACAAAGGATTAGGCCCACTTATTAAGTGGCTCAAAGGGAAAAAGAAACACCCCCTGTCAGGAAAAAGTTTACATATTTTTTTTAGCATAACCAATCACAACCACCCATTTTTTTCATCTAACAACAAAAATATATTTTTTTAAAATTCAATATCTCACAAACCGTTAACCGTTACGCAAAACGAAACATACCATCATGACGAGAATTAAATCCTCTTTCAAACGAGGGGCACATGTACATACTTTCGACAAACTTTTTTTTCGACTTTTTTTCTTAAGTCACGTCTGAGAGAATCATATATGATTTGTCACGAAACATATATGATTCGTCACGAAACATATATGATTTTCAGAAAATCATATATGATTCATATCACGAATCATATATGATTTTCTGAAAATCATATATGATTCGTGACGAATCATATATGTTTCGTGACGAAACATATATGATTCGTGACGAATCATATATGTTTCGTCACGAATCATATATGATTCTCTCATACGTGACTTAAGAAAAAAAGTCGAAAAAAAAGTTCGTCGAAAGTATATACATGTGCCCTCGATAGAAAGATGATTTAATTTTCTTTGTAATGGTGTATTTTTTGTCACTTGACGATTTACCGTTTGTGAGTTATTCAATTTTATAACAAAAAGATGGAAAGTTAATTTGAATGAATGTGATTGGTTGATATGGTCTATGCTTAAAAGAAGGTTTATGTTGATCTCAACTCAAGTCAGGTATATGTCGGTTTCTTTAACTATTGTCCACCGTATTATGTTTATCTCAAAAAAAAAAATATAGTTTATGTTTTCATTTTTGTTTGTCTTAAAATAATTGTTTATATTTTAAAAGAACAAAATTTCACGTTTGGTCCCTATCGTTTACCTCAAACATCAAGTTTGATCCTTATCTCAAACTAAGTGCACCGATCGTCCCTATCGTTTACACTTTGGATCAAAATTGGTCCCTATCTCAAATGGGAGTTAGTTTTGCTCGTTAACTCTTATAAGTGGATGGGTATTTTGGGGTATTCACTTTTTTCCCATGCGTTAAATATCACCAAACCCAATCTTAACACACACACAATACACGATCACCTTACACACAATCACACCTACCTTTTGCAACAATCCAGTATCAAAACTCTAAAATCAAAAAGAAGAAATGGTTTTCTGCTCATGTGGTCGCGTTGCTACAATCAAGACTTCTTGGACAGATCGTCATCCAGGTCGTCGTTTCTATGCTTGCGAATTCCAAGGACCAGCATGTAGGTGGATTGATTGGTTTGATCCACCAATGTGTCCTGTAGCTGTTCAAATCATACCTGGGTTGCTTAGGGCTAGAAATAGGCATGAAGATTCCATCAAAAAACTTAGCAATGAAGTTTGTTTGCTAAAAAAATACTTGTTGATTAGTTGGCTAGGGTTTGGTTTAGTTTTATTTTTTTCCAGATTTGCCTAAGAAAAATATAAAGGCTAATCTGATGAACATGTAAGATGGATTTTGGGGTTATCAATGAAAAATCTTTTCCATCTCTTCTAGAAGTTCTTGTTTTGTCTTGTTCATTTACTAAATTCTGTTTACTAACTCTGTTTTGCAGACTCATTTACTAACTCTGTTTTGCAGATAAGTAGTTGAGGAGTTTAGGGGTTGAGGGCATTGAATGGTTATGAGTAAATACCCAACCCCCCCCCCCCCCCCCTCTCATCTACTTGCTTATAATACCCAACACCACACACATCACTTCTCCATCATCATTTCTATCTTTCTAACCCTATCTGAAATTCAAAAAAAATGTCAAAAAAAGAGGTCATTGTGTTGAGTGACACTAGCAGTGAGGCTGTCTATTGTCCAAGTGGTGATGTTGAGTGGAAAGATGACGATAAGGGCTGTGAAGGATCATCTAGGCACAAAGCACTTCCTCTTCCTCCCATTGGATCCAGTTCAAGGCCTAGGACTTATGTTACCAAGGCTGTTGCATAAAGGTTCAAGAATGGGTCAATCCCATATAAAGCCTAAAATGGTATGGCTAAGTGGATGAGGCTGAGTATCATGTTGATAAAGATTACTGGGATACATGGTATGAGGATTTTGGTAGCCCTTTTGCTGATTCTGAGGATATTGATGAGGATGAAAGCTCTAAGTCACTAGAGTTTTATGAGGACACTTTGAAAGGCAAAGAAGTCATCCAGAAAAAGCAAGGCCCTGATGTCACCTATGTTGCCACAAACATCATCAAAAGCCCAACTCCTATCTATAATGTTGTGCTAGGACTTGCCAACAAGGCCACTTGGGAGCAGATTGTCACTAAGATGGGAAAGAGGGGGGTTGCTGGTAACCAAGGTAAGGGGAAGGGGAAGGCTGTAGTTTGAAGCTTGTGGTGTTGATGGTTGGTTGTTGTCTTCATGGTTCTTAGTTTTTTCATGTATTGTGTTATTTCCATCTGCTTTCTTGTTATGTAATCCTTGAACATCAAATTGACCACAGATGATGGTGTGGTCAATTAATTTTGGCTAATGGAATGGAGTTCAAGTTTAGTATGTTATTTGTTTACATGGTTCAGATGAAGCATACATGAAACACAACAAGTTAACAAAGGACTAAATCATTGAAGCATTAATGAAACTTGTTCATATTACAAACATAGATCAGATGACTAAAGTACTAAAACATACATGATACTTGTTCAGATTACAAACATTGCTTAAAAAAAACATGACATTAGTTCTTCTTGGAGTTTGTAGCCTGTTTCTTCTTTGCAGGTGCACTTGATCCTACTACATCAGATTTTCTTTTCTTCTTTGTTGTTGCAGGTGCACTTGATCCTGCTGCATCAGATGGTGTTTTCTTCTTTGCTCTTGTAGGTGCACTTGATCATGTTGCAGCATGTGCATTTGATCTTGAGCCTGTTGCCGGTGCACTTGATCCTCTTGCAGTATTTGGGTCCTTTTGTCCTTTGCAAGACCTTTTGTTGTGCCCTTTATTTCCACAATTTACACATGTCACTGTCTTATAGGCCCTTGACAACCTTCCATCCTTCACCATTTGAACCTTCTCATCCCTTGTTTTTCTCCTATTTTTCCTTGGCCTACCAACTGGAGTATTATGCTTTGGTGGGGTAAGTGTTGTAGTTATTTGACTTTTCTGCCACATGACCTTATCATTCAAACAACCTAGAGTGTAACTGTATGTTTTTTCCCAAGTAGCTAACCAATAACACTTATCCACCCATTCTTTTTGGATATTAACATGATGTCCATTAAGTGACATGTTGAAGCTGGCTGCTATAGCATGTGCACAAGGGATTCCTGTTAACTCCCACTTCCTACAACTACATACCTTTTTAACTACATTAACCACACACTGAGTACCATAAGTGCTCTTAACCTCATACTCCTCACCACCATTATACCCAACTGTGTACCTATTTTCCCTTTCAATGGCTACACTCAATAACTTAGTAGCAGCAGGGGTAAGTGGCCCATCTGACTTCTTAATCACAGCAATAACATTAACCATTCTTCTCATTAAGTACTCCCTAATGTATTCTAAGGCTGTGATTATTGGTGCATCCCTAGCATCTAAAATCTTACCATTGAAGCACTCGCATAAATTGTTCAACAAGATGTCTGATCTTGCTCTACCTGTTATCATTATAATGTAGAGTACTTAGTGTCTGTTTAACTACAAATTAAGCTGAAAGAATATTAAACAACATGGCTTTTAACCTGAGAAATGTGATCTAGCCCAACTGTGAGCTGGTATTTTAGCCAACCATTCAAAAGCTTCTTTGTCAAACTCTTTCAATGCTTCCATTGCAGTATCAAAGTATGGAACAGTTGTTGCAGAAGCACATCTCCATAAATGCTCTTTATAAGCTAGTCCACTCCACTGTTTTTTCATGTTTTCATGGATATGCCTAAGGCAATATCTATGATCTGCACAAGGAAAAACATTTGCAATAGCAATGGATAAACCCTGTAGAAAAAAGGATAAAATATTGGTGAGTTAAAATCTTAGGGACCATAAGATTGAATAAAAAAGTCAAATGTAGTAAAATGACAAAATACCTTTTGTCTATCACTGATAAAGGTGAAATTTGATTCCTTTATCAACCCAAGATCATCACCTAGGAATTCTAAAAAACATGTCCAAGAACATGTTGTTTCTTTCTCAACAATGGCATATGCAAGTGGATAAATGCCATTGTTTGCATCTAACCCAATAGCAGTGGGTAGTTGGCCTGGATATTGCCCCTTCATAAATGCACCATCTAGTCCCAACAA
The DNA here is from genome assembly GCA_025667525.1 of Glebionis coronaria. NCBI lineage: Eukaryota > Viridiplantae > Streptophyta > Magnoliopsida > Asterales > Asteraceae > Glebionis > Glebionis coronaria. The sequence goes on along the minus strand of CM046878.1, from coordinate 611,214,602 downwards.
CTCTCTACCACAAGATCTGAAACCTTTCTTTAAGGGGCCTAGACAAACATAGATCCTCTTGAAAATTCTTGTGTTATCATCAGTAGTTGCATCTCTTTCAACTTCAATCCTTACCGTTGTATCTGGATTAGCCCTTCTTAATTCTAGACAGTAATCCCTCAACATGGTATACTGGTGCTTATAATCACCTTTGACTTGATTTACAGCTGTTGTTTTAGCTCTACCTGCTTTCTGAATAGACACACCTAACTCATACTTCTTTTGCAGTTCATCTTGAAGAGCTCTTAAGGGTATATGTGGGGTTTTTTCAACTTGGTCAATGATGCCTTTGCTCAAGAACTTGGAAGTACAAGCACGTACTTTCCTTGTCTGCAAGCAGTTATGGACATTATTATATGTCTTGACCTCCCATGACTCTGTGTTTTTAACCTTGGTAACCTGCAAAGCCCATGGACATTCATTTGGTGCAAGTTGTTTGGGCCTTCCTCTACCACCTACTGTTTTACCTTTACCACTTGCACCCATATCTGTTTTACCTTTACCCACTTTCTTATTATGCCCAACATCTTCAGTGTTACTATCCCCTTCACCCTCTAGTAAAAAGACAGATTTTTTTCCAACACACTTTGCTCTAATTCTTTGTTTATCATTCTTTGCCAACCACAAATTCCTTCTAGTCTCAATAGAGTGAAGTTTAACCCTTTCTTTTACAACATCTGCACTTGAGAAACATTTTCCAACATAGAAAAAATGTTTGAAGACAGTGTTATTTTCACTCTCATTTGCTTTTTTGACCTCTATAAGCTTCTTTCTCCTAATATGCTCAATCCCTTCACCATCTGAATCTGTTCCATTATCAAATTGGTCATTATCAATTACATTTACCTCACTGGGATCTAATTCAGTAACAACTTGTACCTCCTTATCATGCCTAACCCACTCTACATCTGCATCTATGTTAAAGGGATAATCATCCATGTCTACATTTACCTCTTCTAAAAATGTGTCTTCATCTACAAAGTAATCCTCATCAGCCTCTGAATCAGTATAATCATTGTTTGTACTACTGCCCTCCTCGTCACCAAACATTGTTTGCCCCTCAAACAATGTTTCTGTTGGTTCATTGTTGACAACCATATCCCTTTCTTGTTCATTCACCACCCTATTAGTATGTGGTTCATTCACCACCCTATCACTTTCTGGTTCATTCATAGCTATGTCCTCAAATAGATCAAACTCATAGTCAATGTTCAATAACTCTTCATATATGGTTTCCACAGTCTCATGGTGTGTAGGCAAAGGCTCATTGTTAGAGGGTGTGGGAGTTGAAGTAACATGCTGTTGAGGTGAGGGTGTAGGAGTTGAGCTAGAAGGCTGTTGAGGTGAGGGTGTAGGAGTTGAACTAGAAGGCTGTTTGGTGGAGGGTGTATGTGTTGAAGTAGAAGGGTGTTGGTTGGGGTATGTTAAATACAAAACATTCTTAGAGATCAAACTAGGGTTTATCTCCTCAATAAAAACACTACTAGAAGTAGGGGAAAGCATAGGTGTCTACCACAGACTCTAAGTGTTCACAGTAGACCATAATTAGTTTGTTGTTGGGATATACTTAGCTAACCCAATAACATCTTGATCATTACCTAAAGCTCTCAATCCCACATCAAGGTCAGTCCCAGGAATCATATGATGATAGTATATAGGTTCCTGTTTCACATATCCTAATTCCCACATTACAGCATTCAACTCATGAACTGAAAACCTATCTATATCAACCCAATCGACATAAGTAACTAACCCATTTACATATCTCCTCCTATTCTTAACACAAATGATCTTACCAACATGATGGATTTTTAGGGAAAAAAGAGTAGGGTCCTTTTCTGCAAAATGCAATTAAAAAAAACCTTTAAATATGCTTAATTACATCAGTTACATTCTTAATTAATTAATTTGAACATAAACAATAACAAAGCTGTAAAATTTTAAAAAATTAGGGCAAATAGATCAATTAGTCTTACCGTATTCAATAGGCATCTTATAAGGTCCAAACCCCTCTTTAATCTTCCAACCAGAACCATCCATTTTTGGGGAATATAAGAAAAAAAGTGATTAAATTGGGGGGTTTGTTTCCAGGTTTAATGGAGGGAGGGAGTGTTTTGATTATGTGTCGTGATCGAATATGAAGAAATAGGGTGAGTGTTTGCATTTAATGCATGGGAAAAAAGTGAATACCCCAGAATACCCCTCCACTTATAAGAGTTAAAGAGCAAAACTAACTCCCGTTTGAGATAGGGACCAATTTCGATCCAAAGTGTAAACCATAGGGACTATCTGTGCACTTAGTTTAAGATATGGACCAAACTTGATGTTTGGGGTAAACGATAGGGACCAAACGTGAAATTTTTTCATTTTAAAATAAAGAAATGTTAATTTAAGTTTATTATATCAGTCTCACTTAATATAATAATAATTATAAATTTTTAAAAAAATTATAAATTATAAAACTTCATTATAGAAAAATAAAAGAAAGAAAATTATAAAAAGATGCTTTTATTTAACAACGTGTTTTTGTCCATAAACTATAATTATAAAACAAAAAAAAGTACTAAGTATGGTTTTTTTTTCCTTTTTTTATATAATTAAGGGTGCGTTTGGTTTTCTCGCGGGTTTAGATTTGGGTTTAGGTTTTATGTTGGATTTAGGGTCTGTTTGGTTTGATCGTGGGTTTATATTTGGGTTTAGATTTAAGTTTAGGTTTAGATTTAGTGTGGGTTTTTGATTTGACGTATGAGAGAGAATTTAAAATATTTGAACAAATAAATTATATTATTTTATTAAAATAAAAATAAAATATACAAAAATTTATTGAATGATAGAGAGTATGTAGTGGTGGGTCTCTTTAATCTTTGTAAACCCATTATTTTCGTAGCTTTGTTGTGAGTGGGTATATTGCCTATATATATATTTTTTTTAAATTAAAACAAATAGCAAAACTTAATCCTAAAGTTATTCTTAACCTTAAAACCCGACCAAGCAAACACGCCTTAGTGTGTGTTTTTGATTTGATGTAAAATAAATAAATTAATACAATATATTTTAATAAAATAATTATGTTATATTCAAATAAAAAACAAAGGTATATTAAATTCCATCAATTTTGTAAGGTTCACATAAAGTCACGTAAAAATAGGCTAACAAAATTTCATAAACTTACCTTTTTGGTTGGGCTGGTGTCAAAAGCTATGGTGACCCAAAAACTGACTTTAGAAACACAGCCAAACAAACTAAGTTAATCCTAAAGTTACTCCTGGTCTTTAAATGTCGCAAACCAAACTGGCCCTAAAACATGTGAATGGATCTGTTACCACATGTATCACTTCATAACGTCCTTTATCTCTTTAATTTAATCCACCGCCGACACTTTGATTATATTTTTCAAATTATTAAAAAAGAAAAGAGCTTTAAAAATTCATTAAACTTGTAAAATTTATGATTTTGTGTAGTCATCTTTTTTTTATATCTATGCTACAAAAGTTTTGAATTTCGACCTTACTGTGTAGGAGTTGACCTGATCTCCCTTTACTTCCATCGTGGTACCGGTTTTCCATGTCATATCATTTAACTATAATAACTTAACCCATTAACTCATTTATAAGATACTCGACTCATCAGTTTTTCCCAAACTGTTTCTTCCTAACACTAAATCTCATCAAACCTAACTCCATCATCTTCCAAATAATGAAATTTTCATCCTCTAGCTATTCATTTCGTTTTTTCATAGTTTTTCATCACCTGAAATAAAGAATCTAACACATTGCGAGTGTAAGCTACCACACACAATTTTATGAGCAAAGTGTGCGGACTCTCAAGAATCCTAAAAGAATAATCAATGGTTGTTGTGTTAGAGTAAGTTTTTTTGTTATATTTGTTAGGAATATGTTTTATTCCATTAGAGGTATCAATCACTCCAATGACATAATCAGTAGCTCGTAGTCAAGAGAGAAGTAAGTTAGTAAGCTAATTGGGCCTAAAGCCCGTAGGTAAAGCCCACGTTGTAAGCCCATAACCGACCTTGGTCATGCGTATAAGATTCCTCTTCACCTGATGGAGATGGTGTTGGTTGTTTCATATTTTTCACATAGTTAATGTTATTTTATCTCTTTCTTTTCTTTGTCTAAAGTGTGTCTTCCAACTCACTCTCTATATATATAAATCGTAAGGATTATCAATTTTCTTCAATTGGTATCAAGAGTTATGGAGTAATTTGACTAGTTTTGTATTTATGTTTTCGTTTCCTACTCTTAAAACTCACGTCCAAAAGATTCAATCAATCAACTAATCAGAGTCACCTTTTTTATCTAACAAAAAATCTTATTTTTTAAAAATTGAATATCTCACAAAACGTTAGTCGTTAAGCAAAATTAAACATACCATGATGACGAGAATTATATTATCTTTCTATCTAGGGGCACATGTATACTTTCGACGAACTTTTTAAAAAAAAAAATTCCAATCACATCTGAGAAGATCATATATGATTCGTGATACGAATCATATATGATTTTCTCATACGTGACTTAAGAAAAAAAATCAAAAAGAAAGTTCGTCGAAAGTATACACATGTACCCCTCGATAGAAAGATGATTTAATTCTCGTTGCAAGGGTGTATTTTTGTCGCTTGTTCATTTACCATTTGCGGGATATTTGATCTTTTTAAAAGATTTGAAAAGTGAATTTTTATAAAAAAAAAATGAGTGAATCTGATTAGTTGATTGAGTTATGCTAGATTTATGGTTTACATTGATCTCAACTTTGTCCACCTATTATGTTTATCTCAAAAAACTATTTAAGTCTATTAATAAATACGTAATATTTATAGTTTCTTTTTCTTTTATTATCACTATAATTAAAACATGTGAGTGGATTTGTTACCACATGTACCACTTCAAAATATTTTTCACTCATAACATCCTTTATCTCTTCAGTTTAATCAACCACCAACACTTTTATTATATTTTTATATTATATATAAAGAAAAGAGCTTGAAATTCATTAAATGTGTCATTATTATGATTTTGTGTAATTTATCTTTTTTTTCTTTCTACTAAACTTTTAAATTTCGATCTTACCGTGTAGGAGTTTACATGGTCTCTCTTTACTGCTAATGTGACACCGATTTTTTTCAAATCATAATATATTTATTATCTAACTATAATAACTTAACCCATTAACTCCTTTATAAGACACTAGACCCATCACCTTTTTTCTAAACCATTTCATCCTAACACTAAATCCCATCAAACCCTAACTTCATCATCTCCCAAATAACGAAGATTTCATCCTCCAGCTCTTCATCTCGTTTTTATCATAATTTTCCCCACGTGAAATAAAGAATCAAACACACTATGAGTGTAAGCTAGCACAAGCGATTTATGAACAAATTGCGTATACTTTCAAGAATCCTAAAAGAAAATTCAAGGGTTACTCTCGTAGAGTAGTAATAATGATAACTCTTGATTAATACAATAATTATAGGCTCTTTAACTAAAATGGATTCTCAATTCTAGAGTTTAAAAGAAGAGATGCATGAGATGTGAAAAAAATATGTCGATCACGGAGATAACCTCGCTTCTAAAAAACGTATGAACGATGACACGTCGATGTGTGAATGTCAAGAAGCAAATTATGTTCAATCTAGAGGTTATCAAAACCAAAAGTTCTCATGATTCGTATTCTCACTAATCTCAACACCTCCAACCAGATAATGATTCCGAAAAACCGCTCTCAAATTTAGTAAATGGTGTGAAGAGTGATCTCAGACATGTCAAAAGCCATATTAGTAGCAAAAGAACCGCATACGATAATCTTTATGACAAAAACTTTTGCAAACCCACTTGAGTTTTGCTCAACAAAAAACTAATTACCAAATTCTTGGATGTCCAAAGAGTTGCAAACAATTTTATTAATGATACAGTTAACATTATGAAGATGAAGCAAAATGAAAGAAGTTCTGAAATATATTTAAAAACGTGAAAATAAAAAATAGTAAGTTGTCGGAGTCTTAAAATTAAGGATGAGCATTTCGACCCAAATCTCGAATCCAAATTCGAATCGTACTCAGAACCATACCGATTCCCGATACCCGAATCCCCTTTGGTATGATACCGGGACAACGAAATAGAGTGAAAAAAAATGGGGCCACTAATTCGGTACGGGGCCGGTACCAAATCGGGAAATTCCCTAAAAAACAGGAAAATCTCGATTTTCTGATACCGGTACCGATATCCAAATCCCGTTTGATACAAGATCGATACATAACTTTTTAAATCAGGAGCACCAAATCAAAACGGATTCGAGACAAGATTGATACTGAGCTCATCCCTATTCAAAATAATGTCTCAAAAATCATCGTCTCCCAATTTGGTGAATGATAAGAAGTAGATGAAAATGTAAGTGAACTTTTACATTGAAGATAAAATGAGAGGTAGATGAAAATAAAAAAATGGCTTGATAGCTAAAAATAAGGAATGCATAATTAGTTTTTAAGCATTGGATACTAATAATTTATATATTGTTAAAACTAGACGAATACCCGTGCATAGCGGCGAAAATCCCTAGCGACATATAATTAACGATATGGGATATTGAGGTAGGTTTTTTGTGTGATGTGAGATACATGTAAATGTAGATATGATGATAAAGGAGAATACCCGTGCATATCAACTCAAATTTCCTAACGGCAGACAATTAATGATATATGGAATTGTGGTAAGTGCTCGGTATAATGTAAAATATAGCATGAAAAGATTAAAATCAAATTGCTAACGGTATAACATGCGATGAATTACTCAACAAATCCAATAATATTTCTTAGTGTTGTTTTTTTATTAGTTATGAAGAAATCAGATACAAAGAGAGATTGACAAACTTCCTATGAAACAATATAAGTTTCAAAGCTTGCTCGTCATTAAGCTTCTCAAATGCGTGTACTTTTTCATAATATGGTTTTACCTATGAAAATGAGAGCCATCTACTCGTATGACAGTCTAAGTAAATGGCAGCAACCTTTTATCAAAGTCAAATAATTTAATATACTCTAGTTTTATATTATTGACATTCTGCTCAAAACAACCAATCTCTTTGCAAAATGGACAACTATGAGCCTATTCCGATGTCTTATAACAAGGGCTTCATTGTCATCGATCTCAAAGGTTTCATCAACCTGAATGAAAGGTAAGTTTAGTATTAGAAATATTGAGTGCATAAATTTTTTAAAATTTGTGTGCACCTCATGCTACTTGTCCTATTAATGGACTTAATGCATACTTAGAACATTGAATAAATACAAAAGTCAGAGAGAATACAAACCCCTATCCAGAGAATGCAAGAACCCTGGCGGTACATGCTTGGAAGATTTTTGTAATTAATACCAAATTCATGGAATAGCATCTCGTTTTTTCTTCCTTTTGGGTATCCTATATGTTAATGCAATGATGCCTAAAAACGTTACTTGCATTTTTTGGTCTCGCTTTGTTTTGATTCTGACAAAATATAAAAACAAGCATTTACGAAAAAAATGAAAAACGAATTCTTGAGTTCAAGTATTTTTTTCATTTTATCCATTATCACTTAAGGTATGAACAAACAAGTTTTCATCTTAATTAAGTGATCAAGTGTTTAAGTTTTCGTAAAACTCACCTTTTATTAAATGTGACAAAGTTTTTTAATAAACTTTATTTTTAAGAAAATGTTTTATTAAATTAAATATTTGAAAATTTGAAAATGGCATATTCTATTTGGGTTTAGAATATCCTTTGAGGATAACTATACCACCAGATATGACTACCTCACTAAAAGACAAAAGGGAGCAGAGTCTACGACTACGGTCCCTTAAAGGTGTATACGGTTCCTTATCGATAAGGAACCGCAGGCATAATTAAGGCACCGTGCTCAGATATGACCGTTAGACCTTTGTCCTATAAGTAGTGGACCATTCTCATATTTTCTCTTCACCTCTTTTGCACACAAATATCTAGATTCTAACATACTTCTTAAATCATTTAAATCCTTGATTATTTGGTTGATTACTACTTGTTTAGAAGTGAATCTTTCTCCTCACATCTCTTCCTCTTCAAGTGCAAAGAGAACAACACTTTCATCCTTGAAGTGTTGAGTCTACCTCAAGATCTATTGAAGATCAAGTTTTATTCATTCATTATAGTTGTGTAGTGTTGATCCAAGTAGTTGTGTTATTTGGAGTTGTGTTGTAAAGATCCAAGTAGTTGTGCTATTTGGTAGTTGTGTTGTGAAGATCCAAATAGGTTTGTCTATTGGAAGTTGTGTATGTAGTAGGGTTAATACTTAGTCCTCAAAGTATATTGGTGTAGATTGGTCCTAGCTAACATTAGGGCTCGACTTTAGCTTGGAGTCGAAAATTAGATAAGCGACGTTTTGTACGGTTTCTCCACCTTAAGGAGCTTGTTGATTAGTGAACTCTCGAGTAAGGAGTACTCGAGGAGTGGAGTAGGGACGAGGAGTGAGCTTCGTTGCCGAACCACTATAAATCCTTGGTGTTTGGTTTGGTCTTTCTTTTCCTAATCTCTTTCGTTATTCTTTATTAGCATATACTTATGATTATTAGTTTAGTTGCACTATCCCTTGTTCATATTGTGTATAAGAAGATTTCACATAATTACTCAAGCCTAAGTTTTTGAAAAGGATTTTTGAAAACCCTCTTTTAACAAGTGAATTTTAAGAAACTATTTAACCCCCCTTCTAGTTTCTACAAATGGTATCAAAGCGTGGTTGCTCAAGCTTTTTTTTAATATATTGTATTTTAAAATTTGAATCGATCTATAGATTCTAACAAGTACCCAGAAGGGCATTCTACGCAAAGACTACCTCTTTTTGAAACCAGTAGTTTTATTTATTAGAAAAATAGATTTGAGACTTATGTGAAATCAAAAGATTTATATCTATGGCATGTTATTACTAATGATGACTTTTTGCCTTATCAATATAATGAAGTTTCCAAATAGAAAGAGTTAGTAACTTTTGAAAATTCAAAAGATGACACTAAAAAGAAACTTGCCAAAAAAATGAGGCTAAAATGGTGATTTATAATGCTTTACCTAAGAAAGAGTATGGAAGGATTTTCATGTGTAAAACCGCTACTGTTTTAGTAACCCACCAAGGTAATAGCCAAGTCAAAGAAAGTAAAATCGATCTTCTTGTTCAACAATATGAACAACTTGTCATCTTAGAAGATAAAACTATTGATAGTGCTTTTGCTAGATTTAATACCATTATTACTAGTCTAAGATCTCTTGATGAAGGTTTTTCTAGCAAGAACAATGTTAGGAAGTTTCTTAGGGCATAGTGATGAGACCACGATTATACATAGTCTCATCGTCCAAAACGGGCTTAAATCGATGAAAATATCATTAAAAGTGCCATATATATGCTTGTGTTTGTTCAATGTGTATTTTAGGTACGGATATCGAGAGAATGACAAAAGATCACAAGAATCAATAAAAAAACGAACACGAGAAAAGAAGCCGCACAATGAACCGGACCCGAGTATGGATTTCCAAAAATACCCTTGAAGTTTAAAGATTTGTCAAGATTGATCCCTCAAGAATTGAAGACTTGTCTAATTATACCCTTGTAAACATCAAATATTACATTTGGGTCCTTAATATTTCATGTAATTCCAAGAAAAGTCCTTGAAGAATGCAAATTATGCATATATAGTCCTTGTTTCAAAGTTTGCAAATTGTTTGGGCCAAAATTGACAAGAGGTGCAAAGTTATGTACAAGGAAAATAGAGTATTCAAGCTGGCAAACATATTATGCACATCTATTGTAAGAATAGGGGCCAAAACTACCATGTTCACAACCTTTATTAATACTACTGGTCAAATTGGTCAAGGGGGATAGAATGTTAGAATATGATATCTTTGGGGGTCAAACTCATTCAAACCAAACCCAAATCCTGGTCAAAACCTAGTCAACACCCTCATACCCATCAGAACCCACTAACTGTTATTAATATTAAACCTTTAAAAAAAAGAAAACGAGTTTAATAGAAATTACATGGGCGGTAAACATGTTTTCCCCAAACCCATGAGATCAAAAAACCCCAAATCTACCCTATAAACCCTAATACCCTAATTTGCTAATTAGTATGAATTAGTTGTATTACAACTCCAGAACCATGATTTACTATCCCCTCAACCTTTTTCTGCTCACAAAACCCACCCCACGTCACCCACATGACCATCCCGTACATCTCCTGACCCACTCACATGGCATAATAGCAAAACTCCAAACCCCTGGCAGAATATCAATGAACCAAGGTGATTTCGTGCCCCAAAGGGGTCCTCTAACGGCTGAGATCAACAACAACAAGCTGGCATCTTCACAGAAATCACATGTGAGCAAATTGACTTCAAAATCGAATCTTGACCAAGGGTATGATTGGAATATCACAACAGTTTAGGTTTAGCATTATTTTGATTCTAGAAGCCTCTTGTAGCCAATATATAAGGCGTTAGGATTTCACATTTTAGCTTGTTCCAATTTTTCTACGATTTTTGTAATATACAAATTCTAATAGAAGATTGAGTTCCAGTTTTTTTTCTCGCAATTTAAATACCTGCACACTTTAAATATTTTGTCCAATTTACATTTTCTTGCAACATTCAATTTTCCAAAGTTCGTTTATCACTCAAACACACTTTTTGTTTGAGCAGTTGTTGTAGCATCAACCTTGTTAAGTTTATCAGACAGATAAGTTTATATCAGGGTGGTTTTCTTATTTGGTTTTGGAAGTGTTAAGCTGTGAAAGAAGCTTATGTGGATGCTAGTGGTTCGAGGTGTAAAACATGACCTAGAATCAAGATCATTGGTTATCTCTTTTAGTTTGAAGATATTTCAGAATTGCTCTTTTGGTTTAGAGGGGAAATAAGCAGGATAGTAAGCTCATTAAGCTTATTGGTGTGGTTTTGATTTGAAATAGGTTGAGAGGGCCTGTGAGGTTGAGTGATAGGAGTGTGCAAGCTCTGGACTCCCTTGTAAGTTTCTTTCCCATTGAGAAGCTTAAAATCTGCCTATGCTTATTGAACTGCTTATCTTGGCTTATTTGTTTGAGCTTTTTGTGTATTTTTACTAGTTCTTTGCTACTTTTCATATTCCTGTCTTTGTTTGTTGATTTTATTGTTTACAACCAGTTATTTCTTGTTTCTTTACGAAGATCTTCTTGGTGTTTTGATTATCTGGTTTGAGGTTAGAATACATTTAGGTTGATATTACCTTGTCTTAGCCCCATAGTCTGTTCATTGCTCTTAATTCATAGAAATTTTGTTTCTGCTTGTTTTGTGCTATGATTGTGGTATTGTGTTAATTTGTCTCTTGATGTTGTCGTTATTATCGATTGTTCATGATATAGAAATCAGTCTGCTGCTGCGTTTTTTTTATTATCTGCGTTTTTTTTAATTATCTGCCAAAGTTCTTAGTTTGATATGGTGCTGATAATCTTAGTATTATTGTGACGTTTTAAAGTTATTCTTGATGAATCTTGTTTGTTGATGCTTTACGTTCGCGTGGGTAGCCGTGTCACGCCAGCCTGCGGATTATTTATAGTGTCTGGCTAGCTGTTACCGCTATTCGTGCATTTATGCGTTCACCTGTTGCTTTTGCTGCGTTTTTGTTCTGTGTCTTGAGTTCACTCGCTGCTGCATGTTAACCATTAGTTGCTACTGAATTCCAGGTTTCTTTTTATTGTTTAGATTTTCAGTAAGTATGATTGTAGTTAGAACTGATGCTACGTAAGTTTTTGTTGTTGTGGTAAATAATTGGTTGCTTCTGCGTTTAGAAGTTACTGTAGCCTGTAGGAGTTTGTTGTGATAGATAATTGTTTGCTGCTAGTGACAAGTTGCTCGTTAGTGGGTGATTTCTTGTCCTTGAATTTCTTTGTTAGAGTCTGCTGAAGGAGTCTTTTGAAAAAAGAAATAAACTGCCAAAAATGTGCAGCAAGTGGGTTTCGAACCCTTGACCTATACACACCAACAGACGCAACAAACAGGCTTCCAACCAACTGCTCTTGCTTCCTTTTTGTTTATACTTCTTTTTAATTTCTTTTTATTCTTTGTTCTATTTCGTGTATTATAATAAAAGAAAAAACAGAAAACTGCCAACAGCAGGGATTGAACCCCTGACCTCAGCAGCTATACAGACATAGCAACCTTCCCAAGCACCATCTGTTCTATAACTCCTTTTTGTTAAGCATTTCTTTTATTTATTCTTTAAACCTTTTTTTATTTTCGTATAGTTTAAGCAATCAGCCCTTTAAGCTTGTTTTGAGCTTATTTGAGCTTTTCTTTTCGGCTTATCATTTTTCTTAGACGTAGATTAGTATTTTATACTTTCTGTATTTTTTTTGGTATTTTTTAAAAAATAGTTTGCTATTTTTAATTATTTAATTAGTTTTTAATTTTATTTAATTCATAAAAAATATTTAAAAGTCAAAAAAATATAATTCGTTTTTTTTTTTAATTTTCTTTTGTCATATAGGACGTAGGAAAAATAAATTGGTTTTCGTAAAGTTTAAAATTTGATATTTTGCTTTAATATCGCGTTATTTTTTTGTTTTCGTACTATTTTCGTTCAAATTCGAAATTTGTTTTTTTAGCCCACTTGTTTTTTTTCTAAATAATTTTTATTATTCTTTTTAAGTTTATAAAGTTTATTTTTACTTAAGTTTTCAAATAATTTTAATTTTGTCTTTTTCTTAGCTAGTTTTATTTTTAGGATTTTTTATTTAATTTAAAAATTAATAATAAATAATTTAAAAGTTATCAAATTTTTTGGTTTGCTTATTTTTATTAGTTAGGATTTTTAGAATATTTTAGTGATTTTTAATTATTTTTTAGGTTAAATTTTTCGTTGGGTCGCGTTTTTACGTTCGTTCGTCTGAGCATTTTCGACCGTTTTCAACGTAATTCGTCTCCGCTTTTCTTTCTTTCTTTCTTTCCAAAAACGTAATCACTCGATTAAATAACGTCTATAATTGTTGGCTAAACACCATACCTCCTCGAGAACGAACTCGATTGTCGGTATTTGCGGTTTTCCTAAATCGTAATTACTAATACTTACCACGACTTAGCGTTTGCTTACTTTTTCCTAAAGGTAAGTAAAACGACTAAAAACCGCAACATCAAAAATGGCGCCGCTGCCGGGGAGGTGTGTTTAGCCATATTTATTTATCGTGTTTGTTTGAGTGTTTACGTTTTTATCGTAAATACTTCTTTTTATTTTTCTACACTATTAGCCATAAAAATAAATCGTGTTAAATAGAACACTATTAACACAAAATCGTTTTCTCGTTTTTATTGTCCATAATATATTGTATTTACGTAGAACAATTAACACACAATAATTATCCAAATACGCGAGAAATCGCACCTCAATAGTTGAGCGTTCCGGTCACTATTGTTGTATCGAATTCAAACGAAATCAAAGGCAAAATAGATAAATACTCTTAATTGGTTTAATCTCGATAAATACAAACTATAAGGTGGGTATGAGGCGGTTGTATTTCACGACCTAAGGAAAAAGGCTCTTAAGTGCTTCGCGCCGCCTCGTTTTCTCCGCTCGCTTGTGCGTATTTTGAAAGTGACGATTAATTAGGGGTTTGCCACATCAAATATCATTAATCTATTTTTGTGAGTTTTAATTATTGAACCTCGAAACGTTTTGGCGTTCCGCCAACGTTTCAAAGTCGACGAGGGTTTTTACTTCACGTAATTACCTTCATTCTTCTTGGATTCATTAATCGAGACCTTTGATTAGTGGATACTTTTTGTAGATTAATTTCTACGTGATACACCAAAATTCCAAAAAAAAATAAAAAACACAAAAAGATTCTTCGACTTTTTTTCCCTCTATTTTCATAATTCTCTTCTTTCACCCTCTATAACGTTTAATTCTCGAATCGACTTTCTCGTTGCATCATGTCGAATGATGGTGGATATTATTCGTGTCCATATTGTGGAGGCCCGCCCGATGGTGCCAATTGTTTTAATTGTAAGGTTATTGGAGGTCGAGAGGGTTATATCTATAACTCCGCTCCACGTGGTCATGGTAACAATTTTCAATCTTTGAGAGGATTCATATCTAGTTGTACTCTTTCCCCTGTTTATGGTTTCCCACTGGGTTTTACATAGACAGGGGTTTTGAGGAGGCAATAGATATGATGTGCTACACTGGCACCTCTCTATGGATTCTGCTTGTTCAGATGGCGATTTATGCAGGTTTATTATGGCTTGCTTTCCCTATACTTAGTTTTGGTTAGAGGTTTTATTGGGATGGATTGGCTGCTCTTGGTACTTTTCCTTTGTGGATTGAATTGAGGGTTGCCATGGATTCTGAAGTAGGACTCTTACTTGAACTAAGTGATGGATTCCTTTGGTGTGCCATTGAAGAGCAGAAGCTTGGTCCTCATCAATTGGGATTAAGTTTTGATAGGAGTTAGTAGCTTTATCTACATTGGATTTAGTTGCTATTTTTTGTATTAGTACTTATTGATATGAGCATGGGAATTGTCCATTGCCATTTTGTTTTTTGATGCCAAAGCTAGAAGTTTAGGGGTTTGTCCTTGATTCTTAGTCTTTGTGTTTTTTGACATTGTACCTTTTCTTTTGTTTTAATGCAATTTACCTTTGGTAAAAAAAAAAAAACAATTTTCAATCTTACGACCAAGATCACCCATCGTCTTCGTTCTACTCGTCATATGATTCGTCTTTTAATTGTGATCAAAATCAAAATGATGAAATGAATCAAAACGCCTTTTGTGACTATATGAGACGAAATAATGAAAACTTAACGATGGTTCAAGAACAAATGACAAACCTTAGGGAAACTTGTAGTGAACTTAAGAAACATTACGAAAAACAATTGGAAACTCAAAAGGAATTTTACTTAAAGGAATGGCCTCCATGAGAACCGAGTTGGAAAACGAATATGATGCCGCTTATAAAGAACAAGAACGTTTATTTGACCTAATTGACGAGAGATGGGATAAAATTGTTGATAAAGTTGTGGAGGCTTACACTAATGAGCGAAATGAACTTCTTTCAACTATTGAGACCTTAGAGAAAAAAGTAGCTTCATACGAGTCGAGTTCTTCATCGAGTGACACCAATCCTAATTCCGAGGGAGAGGTTAAAGCCTTATCGACTCCTAAGACTTGTACGTCTCGTATTGATCCATATCTCTCGAATTTTAGAGTCGTGCAACCTTCGTCGTCTTGCAAAAACGTAGAGGAAACGGAAAAGTCATCCAACGAAGTTTTGAAAAATCTTTGTGAAAATAAACCAAAGGAAAAACTCGTAGGATACTTGGGAGTATTAAATCTAATACCTTGTAAACCTAATTTTTCTAATGAGGATGAAATTATTGAAGATTTCCTAAATCAATATACACTCAATTTTGACGAAGAAATTCCATTAAATGATTTTAAAAAAGAAAAATGTGAAAAGGTTTTAAAGGAAATCGTTGAACCCTCGTTTTTACAAGATGAACGAAAATTAATTCCGAAGGGACGTGTTAGTAGTTTTGCTAAAATGTTTGAAAACCCACGTTCGATCCCTTCGAAGGACAAAGTTGAAACCGTCAAGGCAAAATCGTCACGAGACGAGCCTTTTACTCCTAATCCCACACCGAGTGAGATTTTGGATTTATCATGTGAGAAGTCCGCCGATGGCCTTGCTCACATCGATACATTTTTCGATGCCGAGGTCGAAACGACAAAGGCAAAATCTTCAATCGAAGAGCCTTCTTTTCCTAGTTTCACGACGGTTGAAGCTAGCGACTCGACTATCGATGATTTAATTGCTCGACCTCTTCCACGAGGAAGAGAAGACGTTTTTGATCCCGATGGCGATTTTTCCGAGATCAAACGTATTCTTGATGATCCGCCTTCTATTTTCGAGTTTGATGAGGACCGTTGCGTTAGCCCGGAGGGGGATGTTTTATTAGTCGATTCACGTTTTAAAAATTCAAATCCTCCTCCCGCCTTCAAGATAAATGTGAAAATTTTAAGTGTGCCTAGAATTGTTTTAGAAACACCAAATATTTTCAATTTAATCAACTTGGGTTTTCGTAACAAAGAGTTAAAAAATGAAAAAGGGAATGATTTTAAAATTGATTTTAAAGATTTTCCAAATATAGCTCCGTCATCACCTCGCTTAATTGAGCTTGCTTCAAACGCGTCTAATTCTTTTGACGACGTTTTGTGTGGATCTAGTGTGGGGGAAGCCCCATTTGTTTCCTCACACCTCTCCACCGAGGACGAGATTTTTGACCCCGGTATCACTTTTAAGATAAAATCTCGGTCTTTTACCGAAGTAGTAACTAGAAGATACTTCTACACTTACGGTATGAGTTTACCTCGAGTAACTCGATTTGTTTGCCCACCCAATGTCCCACCCTTCTCTTCTCATTCTATTTTCTTGTGTCCCATTAGGACGTTGTTACTTGAAGTCGTGTTGTTTCGTTTATCATCCGAAAACGAAGACACGATCTTCGATCCCGGTATAAAGGCTTTGCCTTTATCTACGGTTGCTTTTGGGCCTTGATTACATGTAAGTCCCACCAAAAATGACCGAACCAAGGATATCCCTAAATGATCACATTTATGGGGATTCGAGTCGAGCTTTTAACTCGGTTATCAAAAACAAGGTGCCTCGTGGGGGAATTCTCATGCTTATCCATGTACATATTATTGTTTTTTTTAGTTAACCTAATGAGGGGATTTGTGCCCTTCCAACCTTTGTTTCGTGGTTGTTTGTGCATTGTGGTTTTTAGATGATCATTATCTTCACGATTGGAGCCTCTCGTGTTCGTTTTATGGGAGCACTCGATCGTTTGCTTTGAAGAATTTCTCGATATCCACACATGATATATCCTTTGATGTTCTAACCTTAGGTTTATAGCACACTTCATAAACAGCTATTGATTTAACGGTTACACCCTTTCCATGCGAGATTAGGCATTCGACTACGTCTCTAGTATGGGGGTGTTTGCACCCCTAGACTCGAAACATTGAGGACAATGTTTAACTTTAGTATGGGGGGGGGGGGGGGGTGAATAGATACTTGCCTTGCCAAACCTTCACGCTTTCCAAAATTTCATCTTTTTGTTATCATTTTGTTGCAAATAAGGCTAAAAATGGCCAAATTTTAAAAAAATTTCTTATTTTTCATAAGTGTTTAAGACACGAATGTAGGTTTTCCGATGGTGAGAATAAGAGTAATTTTTGACTCGACCCTGCGTGTTGAGCACTTAGCTTTGATTCCTTAACTTTTTAGGCTAAGTCTCTTAAATGAGGACGAGAAATGATAGAGTTATTTATAAGTCTCGTAATCGTCACGATCTCATGTGTAGTAATTATTAGCTTATTCTCCCCACGCTTTTGATAATAAATTGTTAATAAATATTGATTTAGCGGTTTATTCACTATTGTTGGTTTCTAATTTGTTTTAGTACCTTCCATGTAATTAAATTGGGAAAACATTAAGGTATCGCCAGCGTCACGGTTTTGAAGTATTGGCACCCTAATAATCAAAAGCTTCACCTAATAATAAGATTTCAAGTGCTCACCTAAATTAAGCAAAAATTTGAAGCTCACAAGGCCGAAAAATCTATGCCCAAATTGAAAGTGAATCAAGCCTTAATCTTCGAAGCTTTAAAGATCCAAAATTCGCCTTAGCGTGAGGATATACGTCTTTGGCTAATAAAACCACCGATGAGGCGGATAATAAAAGGCAAGGCAAGACCGAAGTCATAATAAAAGCTTCATGGCGAAGTTGAATAAAAGATGGAGGTAAACCAAAGATAATAAGGCCCTTCCGTTAGGGGGCGTATAAAAGTCTTGGTAATAAGTCTCATGTTCAAAACCGTTATAAAATCGTGTTTATCGATCCTTCTTGTTGACTTAATTTTTTGACATCGTTGTCTATTAGGATGAATTATTAATTTAATGATTTTGGTTACACCGTTAAAACTCTATTTTTAGACTTAATCTCTATTCATGCATAAGTCAATGATGTATCCTTGTGATCATTAAGACAAAAATAAAATATAAGAGATACCAATTAGGAATAAGGGAGTCTAAGTTCGTAATTAACACTCATGAGATATGATTGTGTTGCTAACTTATAATAACAATGATCTCGTTACACGCTTAGCATGGAATTGGGTGAAAATCGAGGACGGCGAAATTATTTCTAAAGAAGCATTCACGTGTTCTTGTTCTATGATCCTAAAAGTCACGTTCTCGTGATGAAAACATTACATTATGTCTAAAACACATGTAGTAGTTTATTAAAGTTTATGTCTTCAATAAATGTCATCATAAAATGAATTTTGGAAGTGCTACGATACTTTATTCTAGCATTGCGTGAGGGCACGTCAATGGTTTAGTATGGGTGAGTGATGAGACCACGATTATACATAGTCTCATCGTCCAAAACGGGCTTAAAACGATGAAAATATCATTAAAAGTGCCATATATATGCTTGTGTTTGTTCAATGTGTATTTTAGGTACGGATATCGAGAGAATGACAAAAGATCACAAGAATCAATGAAAAACGAACACGAGAAAAGAAGCCGTACAATGAACCGGACCCGAGTATGGATTTCCAAAAATACCCTTGAAGTTTGAAGATTTGTCAAGATTGGTCCCTCAAGAATTGAAGACTTGTCATATTATACCCTTGTAAACATCAAATATTACATTTGGGTCCCTAATATTTCATGTAATTCCAAGAAAAGTCCTTGAAGAATGCAAATTATGCATATATAGTCCTTGTTTCAAAGTTTGCAAATTGTTTGGGCCAAAATTGACAAGAGGTGCAAAGTTATGTACAAGGAAAATAGAGTATTCAAGCTGGCAAACATATTATGCACATCTATTGTAAGAATAGGGGCCAAAACTGCCATGTTCACAACCTTTATTAATACTACTGGTCAAATTGGTCAAGGGGGATAGAATGTTAGAATATGATATCTTTGGGGGTCAAACTCATTCAAACCAAACCCAAATCCTCGTCAAAACCTAGTCAACACCCTCATACCCATCAGAACCCACTAACTGTTATTAATATTAAACCTTTTAAAAAAAAGAAAACGAGTTTAATAGAAATTACATGGGCGGTAAACATGTTTTCCCCAAACCCATGAGATCAAAAACCCCAAATCTACCCTATAAACCCTAATACCCTAATTTGCTAATTAGTATGAATTAGTTGTATTACAACTCCAGAACCATGATTTACTATCCCCTCAACCTTTTTCTGCTCACAAAACCCACCCCACGTCACCCACATGACCATCCCGTACATCTCCTGACCCACTCACATGGCATAATAGCAAAACTCCAAACCCCTGGCAGAATATCAATGAACCAAGGTGATTTCGTGCCCCAAAGGGGTCCTCTAACGGCTGAGATCAACAACAAAAAGCTGGCATCTTCACAGAAATCACATGTGAGCAAATTGACTTCAAAATCGAATCTTGACCAAGGGTATGATTGGAATATCACAACAGTTTAGGTTTAGCATTATTTTGATTCTAGAAGCCTCTTGTAGCCAATATATAAGGCGTTAGGATTTCACATTTTAGCTTGTTCCAATTTTTCTACGATTTTTGTAATATACAAATTCTAATAGAAGATTGAGTTCCAGTTTTTTTTCTCGCAATTTAAATACCTGCACACTTTAAATATTTTGTCCAATTTACATTTTCTTGCAACATTCAATTTTCCAAAGTTCGTTTATCACTCAAACACACTTTTTGTTTGAGCAGTTGCTGTAGCATCAGCCTTGTTAAGCTTATCAGACAGATAAGTTTATATCAGGGTGGTTTTCTTATTTGGTTTTGGAAGTGTTAAGCTGTGAAAGAAGCTTATGTGGATGCTAGTGGTTCGAGGTGTAAAACATGACCTAGAATCAAGATCATTGGTTATCTCTTTTAGTTTGAAGATATTTCAGAATTGCTCTTTTGGTTTGGAGGGGAGATAAGCGGGATAGTAAGCTCATTAAGCTTATTGGTGTGGTTTTGATTTGAAATAGGTTGAGAGGGCCTGTGAGGTTGAGTGATAGGAGTGTGCAAGCTCTGGACTCCCTTGTAAGTTTCTTTCCCATTGAGAAACTTAAAATCTGCCTATGCTTATTGAACTGCTTATCTTGGCTTATTTGTTTGAGCTTTTTGTGTATTTTTACTAGTTATTTGCTACTTTTCATATTCCTGTCTTTGTTTATTGATTTTATTGTTTACAACCAGTTATTTCTTGTTTCTTTACGAAGATCTTCTTGGTGTTTTGATTATCTGGTTTGAGGTTAGAATACATTTAGGTTGATATTACCTTGTCTTAGCCCCATAGTCTGTTCATTGCTCTTAATTCATAGAAATTTTGTTTCTGCTTGTTTTGTGCTATGATTGTGGTATTGTGTTAATTTGTCTCTTGATGTTGTCGTTATTATCGATTGTTCATGATATAGAAATCAGTCTGCTGCTGCGTTTTTTTTATTATCTGCGTTTTTTTAATTATCTGCCAAAGTTCTTAGTTTGATATGGTGCTGATAATCTTATTATTATTGTGACGTTTTAAAGTTATTCTTGATGAATCTTGTTTGTTGATGCTTTACGTTCGCGTGGGTAGCCGTGTCACGCCAGCCTGCGGATTATTTATAGTGTCTGGCTAGCTGTTACCGCTATTCGTGCATGTATGCGTTCACCTGTTGCTTTTGCTGCGTTTTTGTTCTGTGTCTTGAGTTCACTCGCTGCTGCGTGTTAACCATTAGTTGCTACTGAATTCCAGGTTTATTTTTATTGTTTGAGTTTTATTGTTTAGATTTTCAGTAAGTATGATTGTAGTTAGAACTGATGCTACGTAAGTTTTTGTTGCTGTGGTAAATAATTGGTTGCTTCTGCGTTTAGAAGTTACTGTAGCATTTAGGAGTTTGTTGTGGTAGATAATTGTTTGCTGCTAGTGATAAGTTGCTCGTTAGTGGGTGATTTCTTGTCCTTGAATTTCTTTGTTAGAGTCTGCTGAAGGAGTCTTTTGAAAAAAGAAATAAACTGCCAAAAATGTGCAGCAAGTGGGTTTCGAACCCTTGACCTGTACACACCAACAGACGCAACAAACAGGCTTCCAACCAACTGCTCTTGCTTCCTTTTTGTTTATACTTCTTTTTAATTTCTTTTTATTCTTTGTTCTATTTCGTGTATTATAATAAAAGAAAAAAACAGAAAACTGCCAACAGCAGGGATTGAACCCCTGACCTCAGCAGCTATACAGACATAGCAACCTTCCCAAGCACCATCTGTTCTATAACTCCTTTTTGTTAAGCATTTCTTTTATTTCTTCTTTTAACCTTTTTTTATTTTCGTATAGTTTAAGCAATCAGCCCTTTAAGCTTGTTTTGAGCTTATTTGGGCTTTTCTTTTCGGCTTATCATTTTTCTTAGACGTAGATTAGTATTTTATACTTTCTGTATTTTTTTTGGTATTTTTAAAAAAATAGTTTGCTATTTTTAATTGTTTAATTAGTTTTTAATTTTATTTAATTCATAAAAAATATTTAAAAGTAAAAAAAAATATAATTCGTTTTTTTTTAATTTTCTTTTGTCATATAGGACGTAGGAAAAATAAATTGGTTTTCGTAAAGTTTAAAATTTTATATTTTGCTTTAATATCGCGTTATTTTTTTGTTTTCGTACTATTTTCGTTCAAATTCGAAATTTGTTTTTTTAGCCCACTTGTTTTTTTTCTAAATAATTTTTATTATTCTTTTTAAGTTTATAAAGTTTATTTTTACTTAAGTTTTCAAATAATTTTAATTTTGTCTTTTTCTTAGCTAGTTTTATTTTTAGGATTTTTTATTTAATTTAAAAATTAATAATAAATAATTTAAAAGTTATCAAATTTTTTGGTTTGCTTATTTTTCTTAGTTAGGATTTTTAGAATATTTTAGTGATTTTTAATTATTTTTTAGGTTAAATTTTTCGTTGGGTCGCGTTTTTACGTTCGTTCGTCTGAGCATTTTCGACCGTTTTCAACGTAATTCGTCTCCACTTTTCTTTCTTTCTTTCTTTCCAAAAACGTAATCACTCGATTAAATAACATCTATAATTGTTGGCTAAACACCATACCTCCTCGAGAACGAACTCGATTGTCGGTATTTGCGGTTTTCCTAAATCGTAATTACTAATACTTACCACGACTTAGCGTTTGCTTACTTTTTCCTAAAGGTAAGTAAAACGACTAAAAACCGCAACATCAAAAATGGAGCCGCTGCCGGGGAGGTGTGTTTAGCCATATTTATTTATCGTGTTTGTTTGAGTGTTTACGTTTTTATCGTAAATACTTCTTTTTATTTTTCTATACTACTAGCCATAAAAATAAATCGTGTTAAATAGAACTCTATTAACACAAAATTCATTTCTCGTTTTTATTGTCCATAATATATTGTATTTACGTAGAACAATTAACACACAATAATTATCCAAATACGCGAGAAATCGCACCTCAATAGTTGAGCGTTCCGGTCACTATTGTTGTATCGAATTCAAACGAAATCAAAGGCAAAACAGATAAATACTCTTAATTGGTTTAATCTCGATAAATACAAACTATAAGGTGGGTATAAGGCGGTTGTATTTCACGACCTAAGGAAAAAAGGCTCTTAAGTGCTTCGCGTCGCCTCATTTTCTCCGCTCGCTTGTGCGTATTTTGAAAGTGACGATTAATTAGGGGTTTGCCACATCAAATATTATTAATCTATTTTTGTGAGTTTTAATTATTGAACCTCGAAACGTTTTGGCGTTCCGCCAACGTTTCAAAGTCGACGAGGGTTTTTACTTCATGTAATTACCTTCATTCTTCTTGGATTCATTAATCGAGACCTTTGATTAGTGGATAGTTTTTGTAGATTAATTTCTACGTGATACACCAAAATTCCAAAAAAATTAAAAAACCAAAAACACAAAAAGATTCTTCGATTTTTTTCCCTCTATTTTCATAATTCTCTTCTTTCACCCTCTATAACGTTTAATTCTCGAATCGACTTTCTCGTTGCATCATGTCGAATGATGGTGGATATTATTCGTGTCCATATTGTGGAGGTCCGCCCGATGGTGCCAATTGTTTTAATTGTAAGGTTATTGGAGGTCGAGAGGGTTATATCTATAACTCCGCTCCACGTGGTCATGGTAACAATTTTCAATCTTACGACCAAGATCACCCATCGTCTTCGTTCTACTCGTCATATGATTCGTCTTTTAATTGTGATCAAAATCAAAATGATGAAATGAATCAAAACGCCTTTGTGACTATATGAGACGAAATAATGAAAACTTAACGATGGTTCAAGAACAAATGACAAACCTTAGGCAAACTTGTAGTGAACTTAAGAAACATTACGAAAAACAATTGGAAACTCAAAAGGAATTTTACTTAAAGGAAATGGCCTCCATGAGAACCGAGTTGGAAAACGAATATGATGCCGCTTATAAAGAACAAGAACGTTTATTTGACCTAATTGACGAGAGATGGGATAAAATTGTTGATAAAGTTGTGGAGGCTTACACTAATGAGCGAAATGAACTTCTTTCAACTATTGAGACCTTAGAGAAAAAAGTAGCTTCATACGAGTCGAGTTCTTCATCGAGTGACACCAATCCTAATTCCGAGGGAGAGGTTAAAGCCTTATCGACTCCTAAGACTTGTACGTCTCGTATTGATCCGTATCTCTCGAATTTTAGAGTCGTGCAACCTTCGTCGTCTTGTAAAAACGTAGAGGAAACAGAATAGTCATCCAATGAAGTTTTGAAAAATGTTTGTGAAAATAAACCAAAGGAAAAACTCGTAGGATACTTGGGAGTATTAAATCTAATACCTTGTAAACCTAATTTTTCTAATGAGGATGAAATTACTGAAGATTTTCTAAATCAATATACACTCAATTTTGACGAAGAAATTCCATTAAATGATTTTAAAAAAGAAAAATGTGAAAAGGTTTTAAAGGAAATCGTTGAACCCTCGTTTTTACAAGATGAACGAAAATTAATTCCGAAGGGACGTGTTAGTAGTTTTGCTAAAATGTTTGAAAACCCACGTTCGATCCCTTCGAAGGACAAAGTTGAAACCGTCAAGGCAAAATCGTCACGAGACGAGCCTTTTACTCCTAATCCCACACCGAGTGAGATTTTGGATTTATCATGTGAGAAGTCCGCCGATGGCCTTGCTCACATCGATACATTTTTCGATGCCGAGGTCAAAACGACAAAGGCAAAATCTTCAATCGAAGAGCCTTCTTTTCCTAGTTTCACGACGGTTGAAGCTAGCGACTCGACTATCGATGATTTAATTGCTCGACCTCTTCCACGAGGAAGAGAAGACGTTTTTGATCCCGATGGCGATTTTTCCGAGATCAAACGTATTCTTGATGATCCGCCTTCTATTTTCGAGTTTGATGAGGACCGTTGCGTTAGCCCGGAGGGGGATGTTTTATTAGTCGATTCACGTTTTAAAAATTCAAATCCTCCTCCCGCCTTCAAGATAAATGTGAAAATTTTAAGTGTGCCTAGAATTGTTTTAGAAACACCAAATATTTTCAATTTAATCAACTTGGGTTTTCGTAACAAAGAGTTAAAAAATGAAAAAGGGAATGATTTTAAAATTGATTTTAAAGATTTTCCAAATATAGCTCTGTCATCACCTCGCTTAATTGAGCTTGCTTCAAACGCGTCTAATTCTTTTGACGACGTTTTGTGTGGATCTAGTGTGGGGGAAGCCCTATTTGTTTCCTCACACCTCTCCACCGAGGACGAGATTTTTGACCCCGGTATCACTTTTAAGATAAAATCTCGGTCTTTTACCGAAGTAGTCACTAGAAGATACTTCTACACTTACGGTATGAGTTTACCTCGAGTAAATCGATTTGTTTGCCCACCCAATGTCCCACCCTTCTCTTCTCATTCTATTTTCTTGTGTCCCATTAGGACGTTGTTACTTGAAGTCGTGTTGTTTCGTTTATCATCCGAAAACGAAGACACTATCTTCGATCCCGGTATAAAGGCTTTGCCTTTATCTACGGTTGCTTTTGGGCCTTGATTACATGTAAGTCCCACCAAAAATGACCGAACCAAGGATATCCCTAAATGATCACATTTATGGGGATTCGAGTCGAGCTTTTAACTCGGTTATCAAAAACAAGGTGCCTCGTGGGGGAATTCTCATGCTTATCCATGTACATATTATTGTTTTTTTAGTTAACCTAATGAGGGGATTTGTGCCCTTCCAACCTTTGTTTCGTGGTTGTTTGTGCATTGTGGTTTTTAGATGATCATTATCTTCACGATTGGAGCCTCTCGTGTTCGTTTTATGGGAGCACTCGATCGTTTGCTTTGAAGAATTTCTCGATATCCACACATGATATATCCTTTGATGTTCTAATCATAGGTTTATAGCACACTTCATAAACGGCTATTGATTTAACGGTTACACCCTTTCCATGCGAGA
Source organism: Glebionis coronaria (assembly GCA_025667525.1). NCBI lineage: Eukaryota > Viridiplantae > Streptophyta > Magnoliopsida > Asterales > Asteraceae > Glebionis > Glebionis coronaria. The sequence goes on along the minus strand of CM046878.1, from coordinate 611,189,020 downwards.
TTAGGCATTCGACTACGTCTCTAGTATGGGGGTGTATGCACCCCTAGACTCGAAACATTGAGGACAATGTTTAACTTTAGTATGGGGGGGTGAATAGATACTTGCCTTGTCAAACCTTCACGCTTTCCAAAATTTCATCTTTTTGTTATCATTTTGTTGCAAATAAGGCTAAAAATGGCCAAATTTTAAAAAAATTTCTTATTTTTCATAAGTGTTTAAGACACGAATGTAGGTTTTCCGATGGTGAGAATAAGAGTAATTTTTGACTCGACCGTGCGTGTTGAGCACTTAGCTTCGATTCCTTAACTTTTTAGGCTAAGTCTCTTAAATGAGGACGAGAAATGATAGAGTTATTTATAAGTCTCGTAATCGTCACGATCTCATGTGTAGTAATTATTAGCTTATTCTCCCCACGCTTTTGATAATAAATTGTTAATAAATATTGATTTAGCGGTTTAGTCACTATTGTTGGTTTCTAATTTGTTTTAGTAGCTTCCATGTAATTAAATTGGGAAAACATTAAGGTATCGCCAGCGTCACGGTTTTGAAGTATTGGCACCCTAATAATCAAAAGCTTCACCTAATAATAAGATTTCAAGTGCTCACCTAAATTAAGCAAAAATTTGTAGCTCACAAGGCCGAAAAATCTATGCCCAAATTGAAAGTGAATCAAGCCTTAATCTTCGAAGCTTTAAAGATCCAAAATTCGCCTTAGCGTGAGGATATACGTCTTTGGCTAATAAAACCACCGATGAGGTGGATAATAAAAGGCAAGGCAAGACCGAAGTCATAATAAAAGCTTCATGGCGAAGTTGAATAAAAGATGGAGGTAAACCAAAGATAATAAGGCCCTTCTGTTAGGGGGCGTATAAAAGTCTTGGTAATAAGTCTCATGTTCAAAACCGTTATAAAATCGTGTTTATCGATCCTTCTTGTTGACTTAATTTTTTGACATCGTTGTCTATTAGGATGAATTATTAATTTAATGATTTTGGTTACACCGTTAAAACTTTATTTTTAGACTTAATCTCTATTCACGCATAAGTCAATGATGTATCCTTGTGATCATTAAGACAAAAATAAAATATAAGAGATACCAATTAGGAATAAGGGAGTCTAGGTTCGTAATTAACACTCATGAGATATGATTGTGTTGCTAACTTATAATAACAATGATCTCGTTACATGCTTAGCATGGAATTGGGTGAAAATCGAGGACGACGAAATTATTTCTAAAGAAGCATTCACGTGTTCTTGTTCTATGATCCTAAAAGTCACGTTCTCGTGATGAAAACATTACATTATGTCTAAAACACATGTAGTAGTTTATTAAAGTTTATGTCTTCAATAAATGTCATCATAAAATGAATTTTGGAAGTGCTAAGATACTTTATTCTAGCATTGCGTGAGGGCACGACAATGGTTTAGTATGGGTGAGTGATGAGACCACGATTATACATAGTCTCATCGTCCAAAACGGGCTTAAAACGATGAAAATATCATTAAAAGTGCCATATATATGCTTGTGTTTGTTCAATGTGTATTTTAGGTACGGATATTGAGAGAATGACAAAAGATCACAAGAATCAATAAAAAAACGAACACGAGAAAAGAAGCCGCACAATGAACCGGACCCGAGTATGGATTCCCAAAAATACCCTTGAAGTTTGAAGATTTGTCAAGATTGGTCCCTCAAGAATTGAAGACTTGTCATATTATACCCTTGTAAACATCAAATATTACATTTGGGTCCCTAATATTTCATGTAATTCCAAGAAAAGTCCTTGAAGAATGCAAATTATGCATATATAGTCCTTGTTTCAAAGTTTGCAAATTGTTTGGGCCAAAATTGACAAGAGGTGCAAAGTTATGTACAAGGAAAATAGAGTATTCAAGCTGGCAAACATATTATGCACATCTATTGTAAGAATAGGAGCCAAAACTGCCATGTTCACAACCTTTATTAATACTACTGGTCAAATTAGTCAAGGGGGATAGAATGTTAGAATATGATATCTTTGGGGGTCAAACTCATTCAAACCAAACCCAAATCCTGGTCAAAACCTAGTCAACACCCTCATACCCATCAGAACCCACTAACTGTTATTAATATTAAACCTTTTAAAAAAAAGAAAACGAGTTTAATAGAAATTACATGGGCGGTAAACATGTTTTCCCCAAACCCATGAGATCAAAAAACCCCAAATCTACCCTATAAACCCTAATACCCTAATTTGCTAATTAGTATGAATTAGTTGTATTACAACTCCAGAACCATGATTTACTATCCCCTCAACCTTTTTCTGCTCACAAAACCCACCCCACGTCACCCACATGACCATCCCGTACATCTCCTGACGCACTCACATGGCATAATAGCAAAACTCCAAACCCCTGGCAGAATATCAATGAACCAAGGTGATTTCGTGCCCCAAAGGGGTCCTCTAATGGCTGAGATCAACAACAACAAGTTGGCATCTTCACAGAAATCACATGTGAGCAAATTGACTTCAAAATCGAATCTTGACCAAGGGTATGATTGGAATATCACAACAGTTTAGGTTTAGCATTATTTTGATTCTAGAAGCCTCTTGTAGCCAATATATAAGGCGTTAGGATTTCACATTTTAGCTTGTTCCAATTTTTCTATGATTTTTGTAATATACAAATTCTAATAGAAGATTGAGTTTCAGTTTTTTTTCTCGCAATTTAAATACCTGCAAACTTTAAATATTTTGTCCAATTTACATTTTCTTGCAACATTCAATTTTCCAAAGTTCGTTTATCACTCAAACACACTTTTTGTTTGAGCAGTTGCTGTAGCATCAGCCTTGTTAAGCTTATCAGACAGATAAGTTTATATCAGGGTGGTTTTCTTATTTGGTTTTGGAAGTGTTAAGCTGTGAAAGAAGCTTATGTGGATGCTAGTGGTTCGAGGTGTAAAACATGACCTAGAATCAAGATCATTGGTTATCTCTTTTAGTTTGAAGATATTTCAGAATTGCTCTTTTGGTTTGGAGGGGAGATAAGCGGGATAGTAAGCTCATTAAGCTTATTGGTGTGGTTTTGATTTGAAATAGGTTGAGAGGGCCTGTGAGATTGAGTGATAGGAGTGTGCAAGCTCTGGAATCCCTTGTAAGTTTCTTTCCCAATGAGAAGCTTAAAATCTGCCTATGCTTATTGAACTGCTTATCTTGGCTTATTTGTTTGAGCTTTTTGTGTATTTTTACTAGTTCTTTGCTACTTTTCATATTCCTGTCTTTGTTTGTTGATTTTATTGTTTACAACCAGTTATTTCTTGTTTCTTTACGAAGATCTTCTTGGTGTTTTGATTATCTGGTTTGAGGTTAGAATACATTTAGGTTGATATTACCTTGTCTTAGCCCCATAGTCTGTTCATTGCTCTTAATTCATAGAAATTTTGTTTCTGCTTGTTTTGTGCTATGATTGTGGTATTGTGTTAATTTGTCTCTTGATGTTGTCGTTATTATCGATTGTTCATGATATAGAAATCAGTCTGCTGCTGCGTTTTTTTTATTATCTGCGTTTTTTTAATTATCTGCCAAAGTTCTTAGTTTGATATGGTGCTGATAATCTTAGTATTATTGTGACGTTTTAAAGTTATTCTTGATGAATCTTGTTTGTTGATGCTTTACGTTCGCGTGGGTAGCCGTGTCACGCCAGCCTGCGGATTATTTATAGTGTCTGGCTAGCTGTTACCGCTATTCGTGCATTTATGCGTTCACCTGTTGCTTTTGCTGCGTTTTTGTTCTGTGTCTTGAGTTCACTCGCTGCTGCGTGTTAACCATTAGTTGCTACTGAATTCCAGGTTTCTTTTTATTGTTTGAGTTTTATTGTTTAGATTTTCAGTAAGTATGATTGTAGTTAGAACTGATGCTACGTAAGTTTTTGTTGTTGTGGTAAATAATTGGTTGCTTCTGCGTTTAGAAGTTACTGTAGCATTTAGGAGTTTGTTGTGGTAGATAATTGTTTGCTGCTAGTGACAAGTTGCTCGTTAGTGGGTGATTTCTTGTCCTTGAATTTCTTTGTTAGAGTCTGCTGAAGGAGTCTTTTGAAAAAAGAAATAAACTGCCAAAAATGTGCAGCAAGTGGGTTTCAAACCCTTGACCTGTACACACCAACAGACGCAACAAACAGGCTTCCAACCAACTACTCTTGCTTCCTTTTTGTTTATACTTCTTTTTAATTTCTTTTTATTCTTTGTTCTATTTCGTGTATTATAATAAAAGAAAAAAACAGAAAACTGCCAACAGCAGGGATTGAACCCCTGACCTCAGCAGCTATACAGACATAGCAACCTTCCCAAGCACCATCTGTTCTATAACTCCTTTTTCTTAAGCATTTCTTTTATTTCTTCTTTAAACCTTTTTTTATTTTCGTATAGTTTAAGCAATCAGTCCTTTAAGCTTGTTTTGAGCTTATTTGGGCTTTTCTTTTCGGCTTATCATTTTTCTTAGACGTAGATTAGTATTTTATACTTTCTGTATTTTTTTTTGGTATTTTTAAAAAAATAGTTTGCTATTTTTAATTATTTAATTAGTTTTTAATTTTATTTAATTCATAAAAAATATTTAGAAGTCAAAAAAAATATAATTCGTTTTTTTTTATTTTCTTTTGTCATATAGGACGTAGGAAAAATAAATTGGTTTTCGTAAAGTTTAAAATTTGATATTTTGCTTTAATATCGCGTTATTTTTTTGTTTTCGTACTATTTTCGTTCAAATTCGAAATTTGTTTTTTTAGCCCACTTGTTTTTTTTCTAAATAATTTTTATTATTCTTTTTAAGTTTATAAAGTTTATTTTACTTAAGTTTTCAAATAATTTTAATTTTGTCTTTTTCTTAGCTAGTTTTATTTTTAGGATTTTTTATTTAATTTAAAAATTAATAATAAATAATTTAAAAGTTATCAAATTTTTTGGTTTGCTTATTTTTCTTAGTTAGGATTTTTAGAATATTTTAGTGATTTTTAATTTTTTTTTAGGTTAAATTTTTCGTTGGGTCGCGTTTTTACGTTCGTTCGTCTGAGCATTTTCGACCGTTTTCAACGTAATTCGTCTCCGCTTTTCTTTCTTTCTTTCTTTCCAAAAACGTAATCACTCGATTAAATAACGTCTATAATTGTTGGCTAAACACCATACCTCCTCGAGAACGAACTCGATTGTCGGTATTTGCGGTTTTCCTAAATCGTAATTACTAATACTTAGCACGACTTAGCGTTGCTTACTTTTTCCTAAAGGTAAGTAAAACGACTAAAAACCGCAACATCACATTACATCCAAAGTAGAGAGCTAAAGTCACAGGAATTAAAGAATCAAAGGACCTCACTACGTGTCAGAGGAAGAGGAGATAAGTGAGGATGAGATTTTTATTACTAAAAGACCTCCTAAAAGGGTTGGGAAGACGACAAGACCTCCTAATAAATAGGATGTTAAAAAGGAGGTTAAATAGGAAGTAAAAATGATGTCGGGCCTTCTAAGAAGCGTAAGGCGGTTAAAACGGAGGAGGAGGATGAAAACCCTTTGAAGAAGATTAAGGATGAGGAGGAGGAGGGGGAGGAGGATGATGGTACTCTTAAGCCTCTATATTGTAGGACGGTACCTTATTCCTTATTTGATTATGTCCGTAATGCATCTGTTGGTTTAGAAGAGTTCATGAACGAGATTGGTCTTGGTTCATTGTTTTTGCGCAAGATAGATAATTTACCCAATCGTTTTGCTAGGTTTGTGGTTCAAAACTTTAAGGCAGACACTTACAATCTAGAACTTACACATGGTAGTATTCATGTCACACCTCAGAATGTACATGATATAGGAGTTCTTATTGGTGGTACTAGCATTTTTTATTTACCCGAGAGACATATGGATGATGAGTTTGTTAAGACATGGATTAGACAGTTTGAGCCTTTAAAGAAGTTGAGAAAAGTCAGTCCAGCTGATATCGCGTCGAAGGTGATTGAAGCTGATAAAATTGACTTTATGTTTAAAGTCAACTTTCTTGAGCTTTTTGCGTTGTTTTTGGCAAAGGTGCAACAATGAATGGTTACCCAAGTTTGATTGATGTTCGTCGAATTCATGAAGATACAGACGTTAAGAACATTGACTGGTGTGGGAACATTCATAGGTCTCTCGAAACCAGTAAACTACCGAGGACTTTGAATGGCTTTTACAACAGCCCATTGTATTTCTTAATTGTAAGTGCTTTAATCTATTTTTTATATTTTCTATTTTAATTATTAATGTTTTAATTATAAGTATATGTTTTTTAATTGAGAGACATGTATGTTTTTTCAGAGTGACTTATGCATGAGTCATAGTGACTCATGCATGAGTCATTGTGACTCATGCATGAGTTACAGTGACTCATGCATGAGTCATTGTGACTCGTGCATGAGTCACTCTGACTCATGCATGAGCCACTCTAAAAAAAGATGAGATTTATGATTCAAATAACAAACATTGGTTTTTGTTTTACAGCTTCTGTATTTGGATGCTACAAAGTGTGAGCGGGTTCTTGTTATTCACTTGAGGCCAGGTATTACAAATTTGAATTCAAGACTTATGAGTAGCCGCCAAACTGTTGAATTAAAGGACGATGTTATGGGAAAATTGGAATTGCATGGAGAGTGGACTCCCGCCGAGGCAAAACAAAGTGAGGGTTTTATTTCAAAGCCTGATGGTGTTCCTTCAAAGCCTGATAGTGTTCCTTCAAAGCCTGATAGTGTTGGAACTCCAGAGCCTGATAGTATTGTTCCTCCAGAGCCTGATAGTGATGTTCCTAGTGAAAAATGGTTAGTTATAACTTATATTTTATGTTTGTATTATAATCATATGTTTTGATAACAACTCATATATGAGTCATGTGACTCATATATGAGTCACTGACTTATAAATATTTATGAGTTTTTATTTTATATACAGAAAATGTTGAGTTGAAGAAAAGCTTTCTCTTATATCTAGAGAAAAAGTTGAACTTAAAACCATGTTGAATAATGCCAACACACAGTTTCCCCATGACGAAGATCTTCTAGTGTTGTATGATAGATATAAAGGAATTTTCGGTGATTCTATTTTGATGGATATTGACGTTAAACAGAATGTTAATCCTGCTGGTAACGAAGACGTTGGTAATGAACGTATTATACTTGATGATAGGTGTATTGATGAGAACATTGATTGGTATGAAGAGGTGATGGATCTTATTGTTTCCATATATCTTAATGTACTTTGTTAACCCATTATTAGTTTTTAACTTTTTAATAAGTTAGCTTCTCATCACATGACTCATGCATTAGTCATTGTGACTCATACATGAGTCCATGAGTTGCCTGACTCACGTATGTGTCATGTGACTCATACATGAGTCTCTCTAAATCATGTATGTGTCATGTAACTCATACATGAGTCACATGACTCATACATGAGTCACAGAGACTCATACATAAGTCACATGGCTCATACATGAGTCAATGTTATTAGTCATTATGACTCATGTCACATGACTCATGCATGAGTCATGTGACTCATACATGATTCCATGAGTTTCCTGATTCATACATGAGTCATGTGACTCATACATGAGTCACATGACTCATATATGAGTCACTAACACTATGTGAGTCAGTATTAAAGTTTTTGTAAATATTCAAGAGGATGTGTATTTTGGGCCTCGGAATCGTGAGACAATCAATGAAGATGACGTTCCTCTGGTTGATGTTGTGCCTGCAGTTAATGACGATGTTGTGCGTCCTAGCACTCCTCAAAAGGTGGCTGCCCGTTCTTCTCCACAAAAGCAGTTTGCTAAGCGATGTCTATACTTTCCTTCCCATTTTATGCATCAGAGTTGTGATACTAGTAAGCTTCAAAGGGTTGAGTTTGTGTTGGGTAATTCTTTATTTGTGATGGAAGGAGAAAATTAGTATGCATATTTTTTTCCTTTTTCTTTATCTAAACTGCATGTTTTTAGAATATCATATGATTTACTCTGATTGTATTCCTTTTTTTAACGTGTAGTGAAACCATTTTCCGAGCGGACCCTGTATATGGTTATGAATTATCAGCTGTTCGAGTAAATTTGGAAACATTGGCACTTGGGTTATGGTTAGATGCAAGTGTCATTGATTGTTTGGTTACCTTTTTAAATTTTGAGGAGTCACAGAAAGAGAATCCAGAACAAGAAGAGTTTTTATGCCAACTGGATGTATTTTAAGTCTCACATGATATAATTCTTTTAGATTTTCAATAATTATTATCATTGTTTGCTAATACTGTAAGTTTGTTAAACGCAGGTACAAGGAATGATAGACAAAACAATGTCTGATGGTGAACAATATAAATTGTTTTCAGATGTCATTTCTACGTATTTTAAAAATGATGTCGCTTCACTTTCTTTATCCAATACTAAATTGGTAATTTTACATTCTTTTACAAATATAAGCATCAAGAATTCATCATTTTGAATCTACATATAATACTTTTTTTTGTTTGGTTAAAATAGGTTTTCTTTTGAGTTTGTGTTTCAAATCATTTCTTTGTTGTTGTTTTCTGCCTCAACAAACCTTCATCAATGATTATACTTGATAACATTAATGTTGTAAATCCTAATGCACCGAAGTACAAATGAGTCTGTGATCCTTTGGTAAGTTCTATACTTGATTATTGTCATTACTGTTTTATTTGTTTTCACCTTAACTCATGCATGAGTCACACTGACTCATGCATTCAGTGTGACTTATTCATTGTAAATAACATGTTTCCCCCTAAATTGTTTGTTGTGTAGAAAAAATTATTCGTCAAATATCTCAAAGAAGTTAATCATCCGAAGCACAGTGCTGTTTCTAAGCTCAGAGGACACAATCCGCGTTTGAAATTGACTACTAGGGATAACCATGTAGATTGTGGTGTCTTTGCGATGGTACATTTGGAGTCTTATGAGGGTGTAGCTCCTGAAAATAGGATGTTGGGTTGTTAGAAGAGTCGAAGGTACAGGAAACTCAGTTGCAACGCTTGAGGTATAGGTTTGCAACAAAAATTTTGTTGCACGAGCTCAATGCTGAAAGGCAGAATATGTTTGATTTGGCTTACACATTTGAGATGACACATGATGAGAAAACAAGGATCTCGATTATTTTCAATGCCATCGATAACATGGATGTGCGTGATCCTCCTATAAATAAAGCAGATGAAAAGAATGCAGCAGTTGATGCAACAGCAGCCGAGAAACCTGCAGCCCAGAAAGAAGCTCTAACCGAGAAGGTAACAGCTGATGTAACACCAGCCGAGAAACCTGCAGCCGAGAAGCCAACAGCTGAGCAAGCAGCAGCCAGTGAAGAAGTAACCGAGAAGGCAGCAGCTGATGCAACATCCGCTGAGAAGCCAACAACTGAGCGAGCAACATCCGGTGAAGCAGTAACCGAGAAGGCAGCAGCTGATGCAGCATCCGCCGAGAAATCTGCAGCCGAGAAGCCAACAGCCGGTCAAGCAGTAACCAAGAAGGCAACAGTTGATGCAACAACAACCGAGGAACAAGCGGTTAAGAAAATTTGACCTATTGTAAAAAGAAACCAGCTGCCAAAAAGAAATAAGTAGAGCCTAAGAAAGTCTAGAAATGTTGATCTATATTGTAAATAGTATTACGTAATTCTGATGATAGAAATATTGGTATATATATATATATAATAGTAGTACTTAATTATGATAATAGTAATACTTTGTGATATTAAGTAGTACGATTATGTTTAAATTGATTAGTGGTGTGTGAGAGAAAGATAGTAGTATATTTTTGTGACTTGACTAACATGACTCATACATGAGTCATGTGACTCATACATGAGTCATAGTAGTATTTGTTTGTATGTGTTTGTCATGTGACTCATACATGAGTCATAGTAGTATTTGTTTGTATGTATTTGTCATGTGACTCATGCATGAGTCATGTGACTCATACATGAGTCATGTGACTCATACATGAGTCATGTGACTCATACATGAGTCACATGACTTGATATTCAATACACAGTATTCATTTCAGATATATTTCAAGAGTACTCATATAGGAGTCATGAAATTCATAACATAATCAGATATTCTACACAGGTTTTCGATAGTTCAATAAAAGAAAAACAGATATTCAAATAGTTGTTGTATTTGATTCTATTGTTTCTTGTGCTTGTTCTTTAGCAGCTGCAGCGATCTTCGCTAGTTTTGCAATATAGTATGGATTTAGTGGACATGTAATTTTTGTATGCTCGTTTGTCTTCTGTTTACAGTAACAACATGTACGAGGCTGTTTCTTTTTAGCCTTTATAGCTATTTCTCTTGCACTTTTTATACGCGCTCCTCTACGACCACCTTTGAGCCTAGCCCCAGTTGGATTTTTAACAAGATTTTTCTTTGGTTCCTCAATTGCATATATATCTTCAATAACGTCCTTCGTTTCCTTTGAAGGGGGCTTAGGCACTAAAACTTGATATTCTTTCTTTATTTTATCCAGCTGTTGCACATATTCCGCTAACTTTTTTGCATCTTTACTCAACCAAAACATGCACTCGTCTACGTGGAAGTTAGCCTCATTTGTTAGTCTCTTAATTGTTTCCTTCTTCTCTCCGTATCTGTTTGTGTTTCTTCTTAATGAAAGGGGTATCAAATCCCTTCTCCAACGCCTTAAAATGTACTTCTCCGGAATATCTTCAATATCACGGTTCTTCAAAACACAGAATATGTGGCGACAAAGAAAACCATAACGCACAAAATGCCTACACGTACACTCAACAAATCCATCTCCAGGATTACGGAGAACCCTAAACATAAACATGAAACAAGTTAATAAGTGAGCATAACACATATGAGTCACACTGACGCATGTATGAGTCATTCATGTATCAGTTAAATGTTTCACTAACCTTGTAGGTTATTACTTTGTCTTCGTCCTGTACAACCATCTCTTTGCCTTCTTCTGTATACAGCGTTCTATAAGCACCTGCTCTCGTGTCTCGAACCTTAACCGTCTCAATACCCTCTTCCGTCTTAAATTCTTGTATTTGCCATGACCAAATTGATTCTACTATTTCAGCTTGAACCAAGAGAAATATTGTTCTAGTATAAACTTTACGCGCATGTTCTTCGATATTTAACTTTGTTTCAGGATTTGGAGCCGAGTCCCATGTTTTGAAGTCCAAAAGTTCTTGCTTATGTCTTTGCCTTTCGATTGCCGGTTCAAAGCACATCATGAAATTTACTAATGTTGACCCATGATTTGTGAAGCTCTTAAAGAATGCGTTTTCACTTTTAGATCTTAAAGTAGTTCTCATTAGTCCAAACAATGGTGAGTCAATAAAATAAGCCGCTAATCACAATTTACGAAGGTCATACATCTTCGTCATCCACTTGTGTTTTTCCAATTCAAAGCGTTCAATAAGTTTAAACCATCTTTTTTGAAACTCTTCTGGCTCGAGGAACATATTCTACACATTACACAAGTTTGTTGAAATGATCTTTAAAATCAGTTTCCTTGTAAATTTTTCACAGATATGAAAATGAAGAACGTATGAATGATATGATATTTGGATATCATTTTCCTTGTATGTTTTCACACTGACTCATATATGAGTCATATGACATATATGAGTCATGTGAAACATATATGATTCATGTGACTCATATATGAGTCATGTATGAGTCATGTGACTCATATATGAGTCATGTGACATATATGATTCATGTGACTCATATATGATTCATATATGAGTCATGTGACTCATATATGAGTCATGTGACTCATATATGATTCATTTATATTTATAACTCATGTATGAGTTATCTGATAAATAACAAAAATTAGTACCTTTGTTGGGATTTTTTGCAAGATATACCACATGCACAATCTGTGCTTAGATTCTTTCAAAACCGCTTCAATTGTTCGTTTCATTACCCCATCTTGATTCGTTATGATCATTGTTGGTTGTTTTTTGAGCTGTCATGAATGATGTTAGTAGCCACGTATAAGCTTATATATCTTCTCTTAAAATCAATCCAAAGCCAATGTTGACACACTTTCTATGGTTATCTATCCCAGTGAATGGTACAAAAACCATGTCATACCTGCAAAACAGATACATTAGAAATATATAATATTTCATACTATCACTCATATATGAGTCAGTGTGACTCATATATGAGTTACTGTGACTCATGTATGAGTCACTGTGATTATGTATGAGTCACTGTGACTCATACATGAGTCACAGTGACTCCTGCATGAGTCACAGTGACTCCTGCATGAGTCACTGTGATTCATGTATGAGTCACAGTGACTCATGTATGAGTCACATGTGATTTATGTGAAATAGACAACTTACTTATTTGTTCGAAAAGTTGCATCAAAAGATATAATATCTCCAAACTCCACGTAGTTGTGTTTATCAACTTCGTCTGCCCAAAACATCGCAACTAATACGCTATCTTCAATCATATACTCAAATGTAAATCCCGGAACACACTTCATCCTATTTTCCATCTTGTTAATAAGCATTTGTGCATAGCTTTCTCCTATAATTGCATTAACATCCCTGATGTGATTCTTAAAATCATCACTAGTGCCATGAACATACTGAGATCCGCCTTTGATGCCAGATAACAAGGTATGTGCCTTTGTTACGCCAAGTTTCATTGTTGAATCCTTAACCACAAACAACCTTTCCGATTGAATCATCTTTCTTTGTTTCTTCCTTAGATGCTTATATTCTTTAGGAATCATGGGATGATTGTGCTTAGCAACAAACATAATCACAACATACTTTTTGTGGACATAATCCAAATCAACCTTTATTTGCGCCATGCAACTTGTTATACGGTGCCTTGTGTGCCTAGTTTTTTCCACTATTAACTAGTGTGTTGACATTTATATCTTTTGTATTCCCATGTCGGTTACACATGATGTATTTACTTTTTACTGCACCACTTCTATTTCTTTTTTGTGTGTATTTTTTAACTTCAAAATCCCGCTTTTTCAGCATAAGCTTCATAAAAGTCAACACACTCCTCTATCGTTTTAAATTCTTTACCATCAAGAGGAACGTACTACTCATCAACATTTGGTTCCCAATATGTGGATCCTCTGGGTGACTCAAAATGAATGTATAAACTAGGTTTTGGTGAATTATGAGCATCTGTTTCACAATCCAGTAAAAGAATAGTTTAGGAATTGTATGACTCATATATGAGTTATTGTGACTCATGTATGAGTCACTCTGACTCATGTATGAGTCACTCTGACTCATGTATGAGTCATACTTACTCATATATGAGTTATGTGGGACATCTTTTACATAATCATATATGAGTAAGTGAGACTCATGTATGAGACAGTGTAACTCATGCATGAGTCACACTGACTTATACATGAGTCACATTGACTCATACATGAGTCACACTGACTCATACATGAGGCAGTGTGACTCATATATGAGTCAGTGTGACTCACATGAGTCACAAATTAAATCTACCACAACATATCTATTTATGGTACAAAGTTATTACCTGTATTGGCAACTGCATTTTCAGTAACATCGACATCAACAACTACATTTTCAATAATATCAGCATTGGCAACTACATTTTCAGTAACATCGGCATCAACAACTACATTTTCGCTAACATCGACAGCTTCTACATTTTGATTTTCAGTAATATCGGCAGCAACTACATTTTCACTTGCTGTGGAGGTCGTGGAAGTCGTTGGAAGATGGTCGGTTGTTGTGGAGGTCGCTAGAAGTTGGATGTTTGTTGTGGAGGTCTCCGGAAAAGGGTTGTTTGTTGTATACATCTTCGGGAAAGTGTTGTTTGTTGTGTAGGTTTCCGAAATGGGTGGGTTGGTTGTGTAGGTTGCAAAAAACGTGGGTTTCTTATGGAAGTCGCCGGAAAATGATGTATACGTTGTGGAAGTCGCTGGGAAAGAGGTGGCGTTGTTGAAGTTGCTGGGAAACGGTGGTTAGATGTGGATCTTGCCGGAAAATAGTGGATTCTTGTGGGGGCTGCCTGAAAAAGGTTGTTTGCGGTGAAGGCCGTCGAAAAAAGGTGGGTTGGTGTGGAAATCGCCAGAGAATACTGGTTTGGTGTGGATGCCGCATGAAGAAGGTTGGTTTGTTGTGGTGGTTGCGGAAAGAAGGTGGGGTTGTTTTGGTGGTCGCCAGAAAAAGGTGGGAGATGAGGTTGTTGTGGTGGTCGGCGGTTAGGTGGAGGTTATTGTGGTGGAGGTGGGAGATGAGGTCGATGGTGATCCATTCTTTCTTTCTTTTTTTTGAAAAATAAAGTTAAGTTTTAAGAAATGTGGGTTTAATCACAGCCCTTAGATCATTTTATGATGGATGATGTGGATTGATACATGAAGACTTTGTTAAATATGGGTGTGTGGGGGATCTTCTCCTAGTGACCCAAAAACTGACTTTTGTAACACAACGAAACAAACTAAGTTAATCCTAAAGTTACTCCTGGTCTTTAAATGTCGCAAACCAAACTGGCCCTTAAAACATGTGAATGGATCTGTTACCACATGTACCACTTCATAACGTCCTTTATCTCTTTAATTTAATCCACCGCCGACACTTTGCTTATATTTTTCATATTATTAAAAAGGAAAAGAGCTTTAAAAATTCATTAAACTTGTAAAATTTATGATTTTGTGTAGTAATCTTTTTTTTATCTTTATGCTACAAAATATTTCGACCTTACTGTGTAGGAGTTGACATGATCTCCCTTTACTTCCATCGTGATACCGGTTTTCCATGTCATATCATTTAACTATAATAACTTAACCCATTAACTAATTTATAAGATACTCGACTCATCAGTTTTTCCCAAACTGTTTCTTCCTAACACTAAATCTCATCAAACCTAACTTCGTCATCTTCCAAATAATGAAATTTTCATCCTCTAGCTATTCATTTCATTTTTTTCATAATTTTTCATCACCTAAAATAAATAATCTAACACATTGCAAGTGTAAGCTACCACACAGAATTTATGAACAAACTGTGTAGACTCTTAAAAATCCTGAAAGAATATTCAAGGGTTGTTGTGTTAGAGTAAGTTTTTTGTTATATTTGTTAGGAATATGTTTTATTTCATTAGATGTATCAATCACTCCAATGACATAATCCGTAGCTCGTAGTCAAGAGAGAAGTAAGTTAGTAAGCTAATTGGGCCTAAAGCCCGTAGGCAAAGCCCACGTTGTAAGCCCATGACCGACCTTGGTCATGCGTACAAGAGCCCTCTTCACATGATGGAGATGGTGTTGGTTGTTTCATATTTTTCACATCGTTAATGTTATTTTCTCTCTTTCCTTTCTTTGTCTAAAGTGTGTCTTCCAGCTCACTCTCTCTATATATAAATCGTAAGGATTATTAATTTCTTTAATTGATATCAAGAGTTATGGAGTGATTTGATTAGTTTTGTGTTTATGTTTTCGTTTTCTACTCTTAAACCTCGCGTCCAAAAGATTCAATCAATTAGCTAATCAGAGTCACCTTTTTTTATCTAACAAAAAATCTTATTTTAAAAAAAAATTAATATCTCACAAAACGTTAATCGTTACGCAAAATTAAACATGCCATGACGACGAAAATTATATTATCTTTCTATCGAGGGGCATATGTATACTTTAGACGAACTTTAAAAAAAAAATTCCAATCACATATGAGAAAATCATATATGATTCGTGATACGAATCGTATATGATTTTCTCATACGTAACTTAAGAAAAAAATGAAAAAGAAAGTTCGTCGAAAGTATATACATGTGCCCCTCGATAGAAAGATGATTTAATTCTCATTAGAATGGTGTATTTTTTGTCGCTTGGTCATTTACCATTTGTGGGATATATGATTTTTTTAAAAGATGTGAAAAGTGATTTTTTTAAAAAAATAAGTGAATTTGATTAGTTGATTGAGTTTATGCTATATTTATGAATTACATTGATCTCAACTTTGTCCACCCTATTATGTTTATCTCAAAAAACTATTTAAGTCTATTAATAAATACGTAATAATTATAATTTCTTTTTCTTTTATTATCACTATAATTAAAACATGTGAGTGGATTTGTTACCACATGTACCACTTTAAAATATTTTTTACTCGTAACATCCTTTATCTCTTCAGTTTAATCTACCACCAGCACTTTTATTATATTTTCATATTATCTAAAGAAAAGAGCTTGAAATTCATTAAATCTGTCATTTTTATGATTTTGTGTAATTTATCTCTTTTTTTCTTTCTACTAAACTTTTAAATTTCGATCTTATCGTGTAGGAGTTTACATGGTTTCTCTTGTGACACCAATTTTTTTCAAACCATAATATATTTACCATCTAACTATAATAACTTAATAACCCATTTAACTCATTTATAAGACACTAGACCCATCACTTTTTTTCTAAACCATTTCATCCTAACACTAATTTTTTTTTCTTAACGGTAAATTTATTTAAAAAAGGAGCCACAAAGACAGAGTACAACCAGCTCAAAGCTTTACAAAACTAGATAGGACACATCCCTACCTAAAAGCTCTAGCAACTAGCATTGGCATGGACAAATCCCAAACTGAATGACCAAAAAACCAACCTAAACAAAAATTTCACTAAATACATACTTCACATGAGACATAAAGAGACCTATACTTCTTGAAATCCAGAAAAAAGCATAGTCTGGCAACTCAATCATCAGAAATTATAGAATAACACTTGTCACCAAACAACTTGGAAAAGAGACCAAGAACCTGCAACAAAGAACTACCAACTCCTCATATGCCACCAGAAGACCATACCAGACATCAAGACTATAAACTTAGCCACAAGAGAACACAACCTTCACCCATAATTAAAAGCAGAACCAAAAAACAGACCCACCAAAGACCAGCAGACCCACAACTATATAATAGGCCACATAACTAAACAGGTGGTAGTGGTGCAAACATACCATGCATTTGGTTCATATCCCTAAATTCCATCAAACCCTAACTTCATCATCTCCCAAATAACAAAACTTTCATCCTCCTGCTCTTGATCTCGTCTTTATCATAATTTTCCCTATGTGAAATAAAAAATCAAACACACTATGAGTGTAAGCTAGCACAAGCGATTTATGAACAAATTGCGTATACTTTCAAGAAACCTAAAAGAATATTCAAGGGTTACTCTCTTAGAGTAGTAATAATGATAACTCTTGATTAATTCAAAAATTGAAGGCTCTTTAACTAAAATGGATTCTCAATTCTAGAGTTTAAAAGAAGAGATGCATGAGATGTGAAAAAAATATATCGATCACGGAAGTTAAACCGTATGAACTATGTCGATGTGTGAATGTTAATAAGCAAATTATGTTCAATCTAGAGGTTATCAAAACCAAAAGTTCTCATGATTCGTATTCTCACTAGTCTCAACACCTCCAACCAGATAATGATTCCGAAAAACCGCTTTCAAATTTAGTAAATGGTGTGAAGAGTGATCTCAGACATTTCAAAAGCCATATTAGTAGCAAAAGAACCGCCTACGATAATCTTTATGACAAAAACTTTTTCAAACCCACTTGACTTTTACTCAACAAAAAACTAATTACTAAATTTTTGGATGTCCAAAGAGTTGCAAACGATTTTGTTAATGATACAGTTAACATTATGAAAATAAAGCAAAACGAAAGAAGTTCTGAAAGTATTTAAAAACATGAAAATAAAAAATAGTAAGTTGTCGGAGTCTTAAAATTAGGGATGAGCATTTTGACCCGAATCTCGAATTCAAATTCGAATCGTACTCGGAACCATACCGATTCCCGATATTCGAATCCCGTTTGGTATGATATCGGGACTACAAAATAAAGTGAAAGAAAATTGAGGCCACTAATTCGGTACGGACCCGGTACCAAATCGGGAAATTCTCGAAAAACAGAAAAATCCCGATTTTCCGATACCGGTACTGATATCCAAATCCTGTTTGATACATAATCGATACATAACTTTTTAAATCATGAGCACCAAATCAAAATGGGTTCGAGATGAAATTGATACTGAGCTCATCCCTATTCAAAATAATGTCTCAAAAATCATCGTCTCCCAATTTGGTGAATGATAAGAAGTAGATGAAAATTTAAGTGAGCTTTTGCATTGAAGATAAAATGAGAGGTAGATGAAAATAAATAAAATGGATTGACAACTAAAAATACGGAATGCATAATTAGTTTTTACGCACTGGATACTAATAATTTGTATATTGTTAAAATTAGTTTTGTATGACGAGTTAGAAAAAGTTTAACATAAACCTTTAATTTATCATAAACTCAATCAACCAATTATAACCACCCATTTTTATCATGTAACAAAAAAACTCATTTTTTAAAAATTAAATATCTCACAAACCGTTCATTGTTACGTAAAACAAAACATATCATCGCGACGAGAATTAAATCATCTATCTATCGAGGGGCACATGTATATACTTTCGACGAACTATTTTTCGACTTTTTTTCTTAAGTCACGTCTGAGAGAATCATATATGATTCAGGAAACATATATGATTTTTAGAAAATCATATATGATTCATATCACGAATCATATATGATTTTCTGAGAATCATATATGATTCGTGATGAATCATATATAATTCTCTCATACGTGACTTAAGAAAAAAAGTAAAAAAAAGAATTCGGCGAAAGTATATACATGTGCTCCTCGATAGAAAGATGATTTAATTCTCGTTGCAATGGTTTTTTTTTTTCGTTTGACGATTTACCGTTTGTGAGATATTTAATTTTTAAAAAAATGGTAGGAAGTGGGTTTTAAAAAAAATAGCTGATTATGATTGGTTGAATAAGTTTATGCTAATTTTATGGTCTACATAGATGTTAACTCATGCCGAGTTTTGTAATAAAAAGAAAAAACAAGTTAAAAGGTTTTTGTTTGAAAAACTGACACAAACGTTGTTTCTTTTTTATTTTTAATATATTTATACTAAATTTTTTAATAATGTAATTATTGCGTTAGTATACATTATTATTAAATCCAAAACATTAGAGATAAATATAAGTGAATCTTTTGAATTTCACTAATAGGAAACTTTTTATAAATGTATTTTATTGTGATTAAACAACCTGATCTATCAAATTATCTTCAACTTTGAAAGCATTTTGATACCTAAATCACACCCTTTTTTTACAAATTTGACAAATCAATGTTGACTGAAGAAATTTGAAGTTGATCTTTAAATTGGCGGATGAAAAAGCTTAGGGGCTGTTTGATTCATATAATGTTTTTGAATGAATTGTAATATTTGAAAGAATTTGTAACTTAATGTAATTGTAATTTAATGAAATGGAATGTAATGTAATGTAATGTGTTGTAATTGTAATTGACTAAAATCTATAGATGTGTTTGGTTTAACTCTCAACGTAATATAATTCAACTTTTATAAAATTTGAAAAATTAACAAAAAATCATATTTATAATAACATATAACAAAATAAAAAAAAGACAAATAATAGGATTGGGTTTACTATTGTTAAAGGAGTGGGGGCTCAGATAGTATATCGGCTTTCACCTAATCTTTTGTAAAGTCCTATTATTCTAATAAAGTAATGTTAAAATAATAATAATAATAATAATAATAATAATAAAGTGATGGCTATAATAAAATAATAATAATAATAAGCAATAATAATAATAATTAAAAAATAAAATAAAATAAAAAATAATATTAAATAATAATTTAAAAAATAGATAATAATAATAATAAATACTAATTACTAATAATTAATAATAAAAAAACATAACAACAAAAATATTAATAAATTCATAAAAAAATACAGTAACAAATAAAAATAACAATTGAATAATGTTAGCCTCAAAATATTGAGTCAAACAAGAATGCTCGGTCATATGTTTATTATGAATCGTATATTAGAACGTTGTAATAGTTAGTAGGTTAGTCGTGTATTACGGGCTTAACTTTAAGCTAAGGTTCATTAATAAGTAACCAAAGCCCAAAAGGAAAGCCCGGCCTATTAGACTATAGTCCATAACCAAGCCCGCATGTGGGTGGACTATATATACCCTTCCTAGCATGTTAGGAAGGGTGTTGGTCATTTCATTTTAATCTCTTTAATCTAATCCTCCAAAAGTTCCAACCATTCTCTCTACTTTCTCTCACTACTTTCTCTCTCTAGAATTCATCTATCTTATACCTTTATTTCTTGTTTAATCATCACAAATATGGGACAACAATTGGTATCAATCGCCATGGGGTAGATTTGTGATTGGTTGTGGTTTTATTTGATTCGTAAGATTTAATCTCTGTTTCATCTCTCGAATTCAATTTTTTTTTGTGTTTTTCGTGCTCTAAATCTTGATAAACATCTCCTACATAGTTGTGGTAGGGATTTGGTTGCTTTGGTTCGGGTAAAATCACGTTTTTTCTTGGCGAAAAATCTCATTTTTTACCTAAAGTTTCGGAAAAGTACCCACATTGCGACAGAAAAACATTGCCTTCTATCGCAATACGTTAGGGTTTATCATTGCGATCGAGATTGCGATTCATATTGCGATTGGTGTTGTTTCTGTTATTGCGACAAGGTTATTGCGACAGGGGTCATTGCGACAGGGTTATTGCGACAGGGTTATTGTGACAGGGGTCATTGCGACAGGACATTGCGACAGGTCATTGCGACAGACATTTCGACAGGTCGTTGCGACAAACATTGCGATGGGACAACATTGCGTTGGGACAACATTGCGATGGGACAACATTGCGATGGGACATTGAGATCTGTTTGGTTGAATTTTGTTTGAGTATTTTTTAGACTTAGCCACTATCTAGACTAGTCCCGGAAGATAGTTTACACGAAGATTAAAAAAAAAGTTAAAATTTTTTAGGTCAAGTAAAATCAAAATTTTTCCCTACTAGTTTTTGGCTATTTCTAACTCAATTTCAAAATTTGACGCTACAAAATCAGCCTACCGTTTTGTCGGACTGAGGAATTTATTGTCGGACTGAGTAAAATCGGAATTTTCGGAATTTCATCCACAACTCAATCACTATAGCATCTACTTAAGATCCATACTCACTTCATCATTTCAGAGAATATTGAGATGGATTCTACTGCCGAATATCGTGTGACGAACAACATAATGGTGGCGGGTAACAAAGAAAGACCACCCATGCTTGTGTCGGGTCGATATGATCAATGACAATCTCGTTTTCTACGTTATCTTAACACAAAACCTAACGGTGATGCTTTAAGGCTATGTATTTTGGAAGGACCCTATAAACTCTCAAGGATTCAAGTTCCTAGAGTACCAGCCACAGAAACTACTGAAGAACAACCAACTTATGAACGTGATGAAAAGAGGAACGACCTCACACCAGAGAACCGTGCTTGGTTTGATGATGAGAAGGAAGCAATCTACTTAGTTCTCAGTGGAATTGGAGATGATATTTATTCCACGGTTGATGCATGCCCTACTGTTCAAGAAATGTGGACGGCTATTGAAAGATTGCAACAAGGTGAATCACTTAACAAACAAGATGTGAAAACTAAGATGTTTTGGAACTTTGGCAAGTTTACATCAAAGGATGGGGAATCAATTGATTCTTACTACTCGCGATTCTACAAGATGATGAATGATATGACCCGAAACAACTTGCAAGTTTCCACCATGCAAGTCAATGTCCAATTTCTACAACAACTTCAACCAGAGTGGACACGGTTTGTCACCTTGGTGAAACAACAACAAATGTTAGACGAAGTTTCATATCACAAGATCTTTGACATTTTGAAACAATTTCAAAATGAGGCAAATGAACTTCGAGCTGAACGAGTTGCAAAGGTTTCCAATCCACTTGCTTTGGTGTCTATCACTCAACATTACCCAGATTATCACTCTCGTACTTCAAAGACCTACTCTACTCAATCATCATCACCACGATCATCCACTATCTCCAAGTCACATGCTCCAACACGATCCCGAGGCAAAGAAGTTGCAAGAGCACCATCACCCACACCTGAGCAATCATCCGAAGAAGACAGTGATAAAGAAGTAGCTCAAAAGGATAGGGAATTCAAGCAACAAATGACTTTCATTATGAAGCAATACAAGAAAATTTACAAACCCACCAACAATAACCTTCGAACATCTTCAAACCCGAGGAACACCTATGCACAGAGTCCTCCAATGTATGACACACAAAGACGTGCTGAGAGTCCTCCAAAGTATGATCGACAACCTAAGTATGATAATCAGAGGGTGGCTACTGTTGTTGGAAATAGGGAAACTGTTGGTACTCAAGTTGTGCAACAAAGTGGGATTCAGTGTTTTAACTGCATAGGTTATGGGCATTTGGCTATGGAATGCAGACAGCCAAAGAGGGTCAAAGATTATGGGTATCATAAAGAAAAAATGTTGTTGTGCAAGAAAATGGAAGCTGGAATCAAGCTATCAGCTGAGGAAGGAGAAATGCTTGACGACACATATGATGAACTCTCCGACCAAGAACTCGAGGCATATTATTCATACATGAGGTCCTTAACGTCACTGAAGATGACAATGGTCCTATCTTTGATACCGAGCCAATTGATAAGGTACAACATGATGATGAATATAATGTGTTTGGTGATACACATGAGCATAGTGATCTACCAACAACAATTACTGACACATGTATGATGGAAATGGTTGATAGCAATACCACACCCGATTCATCAGACATGTGAAATAATGAGTTTGAGGATGATCAACATGCAAATGAGTATGATGACGAGGAGCGTGTCGCGCTTGCTAATTTAATTGCTAGTTTACAAAAAAGATATCAATGAAAATAGAAAGAGTCAAAAGCAATTAAAGAAGGCAAACTCAGCGCTCACTCAAAACTTTGAAGAATGCAAAGCCGCTCTTATAAAATCTAGTGAGACTACTGATAGCTATAGGGCTGAGCTTCTTCAAAAGACCAAAGAGCTTGAGGGGTACAAAAGTCGTGTCATCAACGTTAAAAAGAACGAGTTTGAAAATAAATACAACGAAGCTCTTGCTTTGTTAACTAAAGAAAAATGTCAATTTAATGTCTTATTAAGTGATGAACGTCAAAAAATGTACCTTGCCACAACAAAAATTAATGAACATGAACAGAGGCTTTCTATGAATACCACCGATTCTGCTAAAATTCTTGACGAAAAGAAACAAGAGGTTGAAACAATAAAACAAGATTTCAAAAATAGACAAAGCAAAGATACTTAAAAAGTAAAGGATCTCGAAGAACAAGTCGATTTTTTGAAAAAAGTTGTTTATAAAACTCATGACTCTATTCAAACAGTTAGAATGATAGCACCTCGGTCGTTTTTCAAGGGTCAACCTAGCTTTGCCACCCCCAAGTACCTCGAACAAGCTCAAGCTGCAAACCCTCACTTATATCTTGATGAGTCCGAATGGACCGATCATGATTGCCCTGTAGCTAACCTCGATAGTGAAGACACGTCCCTTTGGGATGAGGATAGTAGATCACCGGTCAATAAAGATTTTGTGAAACCATATAACTATGCTTATCTAAACAGTCTTTATGGTCTTTTCACTCCACAAAAACAGAATTCTCGTGAGGAATTGTTTTTTGAATGCAAACAAAGAAGAATTCAATGGAAAAAAGCTTTTGCCACGAAGAGGAAAACTAATGTTTTTAAATATATTAACTATTTGCCTCTAGATGCTTCTAAAAGCAAAAGTAGAAAAACACTTGGTTTTCTTAAACACCACATTGATAATGTTCAATCAATTGTTGAAGCGATTGGGAAAAATGTCAAAAGGACAAGTGGAAAACAGAGATTCCTCACGACATAACTGTGCTTGTGAAAGAACTTTTAATACCAAATACGAAGATAATAAAAGAACATGTTCTTGAGTTTGAAAATTTGATTCGGTCTGAAATGTTTGATGCTTTGAAATATGTTGAGTATCTTGAAAAAGAAATTGATGAACTTCAAAATGACAAATCAGATTTTTCAAACGAATATGATCTACTCTTAGAAGAATGTCTCTCCAAAGATATTTTGTGTGTTACTCTTCAATCTTGTGCTGATATCGATGAATATTCTGATGTTGCATGCAAATATCTTGATAAAATCAAAGAATGTGAGCGTCTTGAACTTGAGTTTTCGAAACGTAAAGAAAATGTTGATAAAAAGGCTTTTGAGTTACTTCAACACAAAACTGATTTCCTTCAAAAACATTGTCATTCTCTTGAACTTGCTTTGCAAAAAGACGTTGGTAGTTTTCCATATGATAATAACTTGCAAGAAAAACTTTCCAAAATGTTTCGAGAAATGAATGAACAGAACTTGGAAATTAAAGGGTTGAAAGCCCAGTTACAAGACAGGGAAATAACGATAGCAGAGTTGAAGAAACTCGTTGCTAAGATGGGTGGGAAAATTGTGGAACCTAGTGTTAAGAAACCTGTTGTAAGACAACCCAATGCGCAAAAGGTGACTAGACCCTCTGTCTTGGGAAAACCATCTGTTTTCTCTAATTCTGTATTTGCAAAACCTACGTTTGCCCCCAAGACGGATGGGAAGGATAGGTTACCATAAAACACTCCCAAAACACATATTCGATCACAAAGCATTAAGAACACAAATGTGGTTAAACCAGGGATGTATAGATTGGCCACTACACCTACACACAACAAAGAAAGTCAATCGCCTCAGACTTCTAGAAACACTAATAGACGTGTGTCTTTTACTACAAGATTAGTCCCCACTGATAGTGTTAGCCGGCCCCAGCTTAAGAGCACTCGCATGAATGAAAAGGTTTGGCAACACAAAAGTCAAGGGAAGATGAAGACGGTAGAAGACCACCCTAGGATTTTCAATGTTTCTAAGAATAAATGTCTGTAATCGCGTGTAATGACGATTTGAATGATTCGACTTTGAATGCTTTGAATGTTAAGTTTATTTGTGTGAAATGTGGAAAGTGTGCTAATGCTAATCATGCTATGTGTGTTTCGAATAATGTCAAAGGCGTAGATACTAGAACTAAGAAGCAAACTGCGATGCCTATTAGTGCTAGAAAACCCAAACGCAAAGTGAACCATTCTGGTGCAACCCCCCCTAAGAAAACTATTACATCAGACTCCACCACTAAGAACCCTAGAAGCAGAAATAGGGAATTATATGAGTCTGCTAGCAAGCCTTGGAAATGGTGGTTTTCTAATCAATGTCCTCCAGGATATAAATGGATGCCTAAGGTTAGGACAGAAAATGTGACTACGTGCGTTAGTGTGCCTCTAAGTGATGAAACTAGGGAAACTAATGAATCGGAAATCACAACTAACATGGAATCCAATTTAGCAAATGCTCCATCGTGTTCTAATTCTTCTGCAGGTGATCGAAATAATTCTCTTCATACTGGACTCCGGATGCACGAAGCACATGACGGGGAATCTCAAGCTTCTAATTAACTTCGTGGAGAAGTTCCTGGGTACGGTCCGATTCGGAAATGATCAATTTGCACCGATCCTAGGATATGGAGACTTGGTTCAAGGGAATATCACAATCAAAAGGGTTTACTACGTCGAAGGGCTCAATCACAATCTTTTCTCGATTGGTCAATTCTGTGATGCGGATTTGGAGGTTGCTTTTAGAAAGAAGACATGTTTTGTTCGTGATTATGATGGGAATGACTTACTTACCTGTTCACGGGGTATAGATCTCTACACTATTTCACTACAAGACTCCACATCTTCAACTCCAATCTGTTTCATGGCTAAAGCTTCAACGAATCAAGCTTGGTTATGGCATCAACGATTATCTCATCTTAACTTTGATACCATCAACTTGCTTTCCAAGAAAGATATTGTGCGAGGCCTTCCAAACTTGAAATTCATCGAAGATCATCTTTGTTCCTCTTGTGAGCTTTGTAAAGCTAAACGAAGTAGCTTCAAGACAAAGACTACACCAAGTTCTAAAGGACGGTTAGATCTTCTTCATATAGATCTGTGTGGCCCCATGCGTGTTCAAACCATCAATGGGAAGAAATATGTTATGATAATTATCGATGACTACTCAAGGTACACGTGGACCCCTTTTATTAAGGTCCAAGGAGGAAACACCTGAGGTTCTCATTAACTTCCTTAAGTTGATACAACGTGGTCTTCAAGCTCAAGTAAAAGTGGTACGTACTGACAGAGGCACAAAATTCTTGAATTCAACTCTGAAGAAATATTTTGAAGCCGAAGGGATTGAACATGAAACATCTATTGCTCGAACACCTGAACAAAACGGAGTTGTTGAAAGACGAAATCGTACTTTAGTTGAGGCTGCTCGAACATTATTATCTGCTTCAAAACTACCATTATTCTTTTGGGCCGAAGCTGTATCAACCACATGCTACACACAAAACCGTTCCTTAATTATCCCAAGACACGAAAAGACACCATATCACATAATTAATGATCGCAAACCTTCACTCAAACACCTTCATGTTTTTGGATGTACGTGTTACATTATTTGAGATGGTGAAATTCTGGACAAGATGAAAGCGAAAGGTGATGCATGCATTTTAGTAGGATATGCAACTCAGTCTAAGGGATACAGAGTGTACAACAAGAGAACAAAATTGACAGTCGAGACTATTCATATCCGATTTGATGAATTGCAAGAAATGGCACTTGAACAAAACAACTTAAGTCCCGATCCACAACGACAGAAGACTTCTATGCACAATCGCACGGAACTCGGAACTCAAGACCACATCAATGAACCGTCAAGTTCAAAGCTGGTTCCTGAACATGTTCCTAGAGCAGATATGACAGTGGACACGACACTTGAAGAGTTGGAAATGTTATATGGACCAATGTTTGATGAATATTTCACGGAGGAGAAACATGTTGTATCAAAGTCTTCCGCTGTCACTCATGATAAGAATGATGATACCGATCATCGTCAACAAAAGGATACAACTTCATCTACTTCAACACGGGTTGCTGCAGACTTACTTCCTCAAAATATCTTTTCAACGATCGATCCTACTACATCCACAACTACTGTCATTGCTCTAGAGAACACAAATCAAGCAGACAATGCATTATCTGACGATGACGATTTTCACAAACCATTTGGTACACCGGTACACGAATTTGGAGAGTCTTCTACTCGCCATGTTGATCCGTCAAATATGCATATGTTCTATCAACGACATCCTTCAACACATCATTGGACCCGAGAACATCCTTTGGTTCAAGTAATTGGAAACCCTTCACAGCGTGTTCGTACAAGACGACAACTAGCCACCGATGGCGATGTTTGTATGTTCGCACTCACCGTGAGTACTGCTGAACTGAAAAACATCAAAGAAGCCATGGCTGATCATGTTTGGATTGAATCGATGACGGATGAACTTCAACAATTTGAAAGACTTAAAGTCTGGGAACTTGTTGACAGACCATACGATGTGATTCCTTTAAATCTTCGTTGGATCTAGAAAAACAAAATGGATGAAGAAAACATAATCATCAAGAATAAAGCTAGGCTAGTGGCTAAAGGGTATTGCCAGAAAGAGGGAAATGATTTTGACGAATCATTTGCACCAGTTGCTCGTATGGAAGCGGTCAAAATTTTCCTTGCTTATGCTGCACATAAGGGATTCACTGTCTATCAAATGGACGTAAAGACGGCATTTCTTAACGGTCCTTTGAAGGAAGAAGTCTATGTTACACAGCCGGAGATATTCGTTAATCCTCATTATCCTGACAAGGTGTATCGTCTCCACAAAGCACTTTATGGACTCAAGCAAGCTCCAAGGGCGTGGTACGATGAGCTCTCAAAATTTCTGGTATCCAAAGGTTTCTTAAAAGGTTCCATTGATCTAACTCTGTTCACTTATAAATATGGGGATAACATTTTGCTTGTGCAGATTTATGTTGATGACATTATTTTTGGGTCTACAAACCCAAAACTTTCAAAATGGTTTGAAAAAGTCATGCACAACAAATTTGAAATGTCAATGATGGGCGAACTAAAATTCTTTCTAGGAATTCAAGTTCACCAATCCCTAAGTGGTATCTTTATAAAACAAGCTAAGTATTGTCAAGAGATAATCAAAAAGCATGGTATGACTTCATGTGACCCCGTTGGGACACCATTATCAACCACATCGCTAGATGCTGACTTGGAGGGAAATGTCATAGATCAAACGAGATATCGTTTCATGATCGGTTCCCTCATGTACTTGACAGCAAGCAGACCTGATATTTCACATGCTACGTGTTATTGTGCACGATATCAAGCACGACCCACTGAAAAGCACCTCAAGGAGGTTAAACGGATCTTTCGGTACCTCAAGAATACCATTCATTTGGGACTCTGGTATCCGAGGGAACCGGTTTCTTTCTAACAGCCTATTCAGATTCTGATCATGCAGGGTGTCTTGATACACGAAAAAGTACTTCTGGTGGTGCACAATTTCTAGGTCAAGATAAGCTTGTGGGATGGTCTTCCAAGAAGCAGGATTGCACGTCACTTTCATCAGCCGAAGTAGAGTATGTGTCTTTATCTGCGTGTTTTGCTCAAGTTCTTTGGATGAGAACACAACTCACGGATTATGGCTTCCACTTTGATAAAGTACCTATGTACTGTGACTCAAAGTCGGCCATAGCCATCTCTTACAATCCGGTACAACATTCCCGCACGAAGCACATTGATGTCAGATACCACTTCATAAAGGAACAAGTTGAAAGAGGTATCGTTGAACTATACATTGTTGGAACAGATTACCAATTAGCCGACTTGTTTACGAAAGCTTTGTCGAAAGATAGGTTTGAGTACCTCGTTAGGCAAATTGGTATGAGATGTTTGACTCTAGCAGACCTGGAGATTCTGGCAAAGGTGCCTGCTTGATTTATCTATCAAACATCAACCTGTAAATATCTTTGAAAAAGCAAAATAAAAAAATATAAAACATATAAAAACAAAACACAAAATTAAGAATCTTTCAAAATCCAAAAATATTCTTCTCGACATATCTTTTAGTATCGATAATATGGACGTGCCTAGAAATGTCGCTCAATAACGACACGGGTGTGTACATAAAGCTCGAATGAAAGTTGTAAATATTTTTTAAAACATGTCATTTCTACTTTTAATAAAGGAAAATGTATATTTTGGACAATATTTCCAAACAACGGGTAGAGCAACCTATCTTGGGTTGAGCTTGTCACAAAACATTCAACGTTTTGAGCTCAACACAATGGCTTGTAATCACTTTCAGATTGCAACCCGGTTCCATATTCACGGGGGAGTGTACGCTTTAGTAACCTTACCCTCAGCAAAAGAAGAGAAATCTTCTTACACTTCAGTGGATTCGTCAAGACATTCAACGTCTATGAACTCAAGTTAATGCTTTAGAAAAACCTCTTCGCCAAAAAGAAATAGGATTTTTCAAAAAGCGTTGAACACAATTTTTTCAAGAATTTCTCAATGATTATTCAAAATCTTTCAAAAATTGTGTGTTCAACAAACTCCCATCCTCAAAAAGCGAAATGTGAATCAAATCCTCACAATGACAATTCAATTGGATCAATTTTTGAGGGGGAGCAATTCAACTTCATGCAAAAGATTAACACATCTTTCTCCCAGAGATTTTCAAGACTATTTTTCGAAATATATTTTAATCAAATTTGGTATCTCTAATATCAAAAGATTTTATATATTAGAGATAGGGGGAGAAAATGTGATTAAAATGCGATCTTATACAAGACTCAAGCACTTTAACTCTTACCTACATGTGCAAAACACTTTTGATTATCGATGCACATGTGAAGGGGGAGCATTTCTGAAACGACAAAACTATCAAGGTGTTAAATGTTTTTCAAACACCTTGATAGACATTTGAATTGGTTTTTATGGTTACGATCAAATACCCACAACATCTTTAATCCACGACGTTATTGGTGTCAAAAGGGTGGTTAGGTTTATGTCCTATGATCCAACCAGAACCAGAGGGATCTTCCCACGGACAATCCAATAGATTATTAGAAGGCTTTAGGCAAGATGGAGTAGAATGTGAACGTAGTGAATGCCGACTAAGTACTGATGCTAGCATTGGAACAATCACAACAAGGTGCTAGTAATGCTGTCTTGGTAAGCATTGAAGGGGTTGAAGAATGAAAAAGAAATGTAAGGATAAAGGGTGTAAACAAAGAAGCCCTCCATACAACTTAGGCAGAAACCGGGTCAACACATCATGAAGACAACTCATCATGGACCCAGTGATGCAGTGCACAACCCTTTCCTAGCTACTCAAGCTTCTCTCAAAAGAAGTTTGTTTTATTGTCACGGAGAACAACATGACTTCTATTAGCTTTCTCATTCCGAGATAGTTGATATTGAATAGGTGGCATCTGCTCCAGCCTCTGACCACTAAAAGTGCACAAATCGAGTCTAGAGCCTAGAGATCAATCAAATCTCGTTAGGACACACGGATGACGAACAAGAGAGTCCTACGCTATATCCTTGTGATATTGATAGAAAACTCAGAGTGATACTACTTAGTATTCACAATGATGAGTGCTAATACTTCCAGTGTTAACATCAAACAGCACTGCGGTAGGTAGGGGTGCAAACGAGCCGAGCTTTTATCGAGCTATTCGAGCTCGAGCTCAAGCTCGACTCGATCGAGCCGAGCTTTTATCGAGCTCAAGCCCGAGCTCAAGCCCAATAATAGGGCTCGAAACATATAATGAGCCGAGCTCAAGCTTTTGATAGCACGGCTCGAGCTCTTATCGAGCTTTTCGAGCCTTAATAAAAAAATATTTTTATATAAGTAAATCAACGTTGATTTAAATATTAACCTTATTATAAAGGATAACTCTATAAAATATTGAATAATTTATTGATAGTCGTTATCATAGTTTAATAAAAACATAGAATTTTTGGTGGTGTGTTAATATTAGTGATGTATTTGTTTCATATATAAAATTTCGAGCTTTTCTAGCTAAGTTCGAGCTTTGCTCGAGTCCTTATCGAGCCGAGCTCAAGCCTTAACGGTTAAAGCTCGACGAGCTATCGAGCCGAGCTCGAGCCCACCTTTTATGTTTCGAGCCCGAGCCCGAGCCCTATTAAGCTCGGGCTCAGCTCGGCTCGTTTGCACCCCTAGCGGTAGGTCATATGTAAGATTCTTTATGAATTGAACATGTGTAAAACTGAAAAGCAACAGTGGTTTGATTCTGAATTGATTCAAACTCGTTTTAGGTTTCTACGCAATATCTTTATGGTCTTGCCAGAACATTCAGAGTGATATTCATTAATATTCACAGTGACGAATGGAAATCCTTCTAGCGTCAACATCAAACAGCGCTAAGGTAGGTAACTTACGAGATTCTTATGAATCAAGCTTGTGTCAACTGTAAAGCAACAATGGTAAGATTCTTAATGAATCAAACTTGTTCCAAGAATTTTAATTGACGACTTTAATCAAGCGGATATTTATCCAATTGATTCACTCTTTATGTCCGGAGTCTTGCTTTGAGACGGTCGAGTAAAGAGAACGGCTAGTACAGCCGCGGAACCCTGTCTAGGAGATTCTTAATTGAATCTACCTAATCACAGGTACGGTATTTAATATCGTATAACGGTCTTCACCGACCGGAGGTAAAACGCTACCGATTTAGGACGAATGTCAAAGCCATTCAGTCCGTGTCTATGTTTTATCTCGAGAAGGTGGCGTCACGGTGTACTCAGCAAAGTCAAAGATTCAAAACCACATACTCATTCCTGAAGATATATTCAACTATTAATAGTGTGAGCATGTGGACGAAGACACAAGATCGCAAGATGGCAAAGACAAGTCAAGAATGATTTGAAGATCTCAAGATCAAAAGACAAAGTCGAAAGACAACGGCAAAGGCTCAAAGATCACAACATGAAGGAAAAAGACTACTATTACACGTTCAAGACTCATTTATGGCGAGATTAGTAATCTATACAAATATCCAAATGACAAAGGGTAATGTCCTCTCATAAAGGGTAATGACCTCTCATTGGGGGAGATTGTTAGCCTCAAAATATTGAGTCAAACAAGAATGCTCGGTCATATGTTTATTATGGATCGTATATTAGAACGTTGTAATAGGTAGTAGGTTAGTCGTGTATTACGGGCTTAACTTTAAGCTAAGGTTCATTAATAAGTAACCAAAGCTCAAAAGGAAAGCCCGACCCATTAGACTATAGTCCATAACCAAGCCCGCATGTGGGTGGACTATATATACCCTTCCTAGCATTTTAGGAAGGGTGTTGGTCATTTCATTTTAATCTCTCTAATCTAATCCTCCAAAAGTTCCAACCATTCTCTCTACTTTCTCTCACTACTTTCTCTCTCCAGAATTCATCTATCTTCTACCTTTTTTTTAATCATCACTACTTTCTTTCATTCTTGTTTATAATAGTAATATTTATAATAAATAAATAAATAATATTTATTGTTATTATTATATTTTTATTTTTTAATAATAATACATTTATTAATTATTATATTTTATTAATATTTTATATTAATATATTTAATAAAGTACTAATTTTTTATTATTAATAATATTTTTAGTATTAATAATTTTATTAATATTGTTTTTAAATTTTTTAACATAATATTTTGTAATAATATTTTGAATTTTTTATTTGTATAATACTATGTTTTAATAATAACGTTATTTTAAAGATAAAAGTTTTTTATTTTTTTGATAATAATGCTTTATTAACAATTAATTTATTTGAAAATTTACTTATTTTAATTATGTATATACAATAATTATTTTATTAATATTATTTTATTAATATTTTTTTCATATAATATTTTTAATTAATATTATCCTTTATATATTTTATTATTATAATAATAAATAATAATAATTTATAATAATATATATATTAACTTTATAATAATAATAATTTTTAATAATAATAATAATTATTATTATATTTATTTATTAATTTTATTAATTTTATTTATTATTGTTATTATTATTATTATCATTAGTTATAATTACTAATTTTTATAATATACAAATACTGAGTTACAACGTAATTCAAAACTTTCCTTCCAACTTCCTAAGTAATCTGAATTCTCTCCATTGATGTAATTTTAATGTGTAAATTACAATTACAACGCAAATTAAACAGTAATTATAATGTAATTGAATTACAATTCATTTCACACTTCAAACCAAACATGATTAAAACGTAATTTACATTACAATTATGATGAATTACCATGCATTACAATGAACCAAACGCACCTTTTGGATAATTAGTTGGAGAAAAGTAGTTTCCTATTTAAAAGAAAATTCATTTTGAAAATAAGAAAACAAAAACTTGTTTAATAACATTTTTTATAATATTTTCTAAAAAATGGAAAATTTTCATTCTTCACTTTTACATAAAAAGATGGAAAAAACTATTTTACTTTTTTCTATTTTTTCCTCTTCCATCTAAACGCTTCTTCTTTCTTTTAAAAAAAATGAAACTCTATTTAAACAAATTTTCAAAATTTTTAATTCTTCTCTGGAAATAAAATCATTTCTTTCTCCAAAAAATTTAAAAACAAAA
Organism: Glebionis coronaria; assembly: GCA_025667525.1. Taxonomy (NCBI): domain Eukaryota; kingdom Viridiplantae; phylum Streptophyta; class Magnoliopsida; order Asterales; family Asteraceae; genus Glebionis; species Glebionis coronaria. Next base: position 611,155,387 of record CM046878.1, on the reverse strand, counting down.
AAACATGAAATTTTTTGTACAACTAAATAGCCCTTCAATTTTCAATCACCAATCTTCAATAATTGAGTTAAGGGGTATTTGGGATTGCTTATTAAAAATGAATTATGCGTTTTGCAAATGAATAATCAGCTAATTAACAATTAGAAAACGTGGTTTTGAGAAACAGTGTTTAAATTTGATTATTTTGTTCGAAATTATAATAATCAGATTATCAAATTTTTCATTATTTGATAAATCAAATTATTTGTTTGATAAGTAAAATGATTAAAATAAACCCATTTTAATTTTTTTAATTTTAAAAATGAAATAAGTACCTATTTACTTACTTTTTCAAATTCCATTTTAGAATATTCTAAACACAAATAACCATTTTTTTTCTTTTATTATAAAAACACTAATTTTAACTTATTTTCATTTTAAAAATAGAATAAGTAAATAATTTAGTTCAAACGCAATCCCAAACATTCTCTTTAAAAAAAAAAATTAAAAAAACAAAAAATATAAAACATAAAAAAGGTATCAAAAGGCTGAAGCCTTTTTACATAATCCTTAAAGAGAAATATTACATCCACCAAAAGTTTACACAAAATTATCCACACAATGACATGACAAATGTGTTTGACCAATTATAATGCACTAGGATTAATGCCCGCGCTCCGCCGCGGGGTAGATACATAATGTGTTTACATAAAAAGAACTTGTAGAAGTTAATAAGCGATATATACTGAAAACGCGTTAAGAACGCAGAAAGTGATATAAGTTTTACAAACCGGATGCCCACTGTGCATATAGTAACAGGTATTATAGTCTAGTGTGGACCACAGTTAGTGAAGGCGTTACATGCCATTAGTTTACAAAAGAGTAACGGTTCAATTCCACGTCTAAATCTTTCTTCAAAATGTAAGCCGCCATTAGTTCTTTAGAATCTGCATATATTGGCTGCATACTTCTATTACAGTTTGCAGCAAAGTGATTGCTTATCAGACCCGAGCGTCCATATTTGACTATGCAGCACCTACATGGATATTGGCAAATATCAGCGTCATTAGTTCTTCAGAATCTGCGCATATTGGCTGCCTAATGCCCAACTCTATTGCAGTTTGCAGCAAAAGGATTGCTTATTAGACCGGAGCCTTGGTATTTGACCATGCATCGCCTACATGGATAACCACTACTTCCATATATGTATTACACCTGCATATTATATGGCGCGTCACATTCTGTTACAAACTATTATCAATCTCTCTTAGTAATCGACACTTGATGGTATAATACATAGAAGCTGTTATACTAAGCATGGCAAAACTTTTACTTGTATTTGTCATATACCATATCTCTAGGGCCAGATTTACATGCTTTTAGTCTAAAGTAGTAACCGTGACAGTCTACCTTATAGAGCTTGATCAAAGATGCTCATAGCAGTGAAGTGAGCACGTTCCAGCATGGTGCCTTCAACATATTAGCAAAATCTTATGTCTATGGACGATCGGATCTTGACTATTTATCCTGACTCTACCAGATTTTTTTTTGAGCAAACTGACTCTACCAGATAGTCACCACAAAAGGCAGCACCTTGTTTGTAATTTCCATGTGTCAAAAAAAGAAAAACTCAAAATGACCCGTTTTCACCCAACGCCTTTTGGATAAAAAAAAGGGCACAGCTCGCTCAATTCATCACGTGAACGCTTCTTTAAAGTCAACTTAATAGGACTATATAACTTCAGATTATACTACAACTAAAAACATTTTATTATCGTTAGTTCGAAACCACTTGAAACCACACATTATAAGTCACTCTTATGGAGCGTTCAGATTAGCTTATTTTTCTGGCGTATTATATTATTTAAAATATATAAATAGTTCATATGCCCCATCTTTTCTACCTACACATTTACCAGGGCTAATATGTAGCGAAGCTAAAGCTTCGCTACCTGGAATTCAGAATAGAAGGCGGGGCAATAAATAGCTAATCAATTAAGATTTAGAAGGAAGAGAATACGCAGCAAGAAAATACCTTATCATGGTCACGTTCTCTCTGATCGTTCTATTCTATGTGGTATTACATCATTGCCCGATGACCACTCAAAGCCTGTAAAAATTGATTGAAATATCCTAATTCGAAATTCAATTTTTTTATATGTATAAGTCTTAGTAATTGCTAGACTTGAAATTGGTACCTTTGTTTAAGATTTGGGTTTTAATTAGCATCCCTTGGTGGATGTTGAGGACTCAAATGGTGTTGACCGCTTGTCACCACTGATTCACAACTCGTGTTTGTCTTGACGAGCGCCGTCTGCATAAAAAGATTAAAAATGTTAACAAAGATACCGTTTTGACAAATAAAGAGTTAATTACCCAAACCCCACTTTTTCCCCACCAAAAGCACATATAAAAAAAGGTTTGGAGCATTCTTTCCAAAATGACCAGCTGCACACTTTCATTATGATTCGAGGATCCAATGTATCTATAAAATTTGGTGCCTTTATGAGACATTAAAACAATCTCTTGTTCTATAAACATGAACGCCTAAGCAGTAGCACTGATGTGGCAAAAAGATTATAATTTGTAAGACGGGGCTAAAATCACATATTTTCAATCATCATAAATGATAAGTAACAACTAATAATGCACAACAAAAGACTAACAAAAATATGGCGACTTCACTCTCGTAATCGAAACAAAAACTTCAAAATTATTCAGCTCAAGTAAATAAGATTGTGCAAGACATTGAACTCAAAATCTGAGAAAACGGAGCTATGGTAACTGATATGCTGCAGCGTGGTTGTAATGTTAACTGAAATAGTTTAGGTAGCTGTTGCAGGTTGTCTGTGAGCCTGTCAGTGTTCGGCGCATGATTCTGTAAGTTGTCATGAGTTTGTAAGTGTAGTTTATTTTGTTTGTCAGGTGCGATCAGAGGGGTTGGCACTTGGCTGCTGTGATTAGAGTGTCTTGGCTGCTTCATATTTATTAGTTATTTGCAGCTGCGATTTCATTTGTCTGTCTAGAGCAGGTTTATTTAGGAGGATTTAAGTACATTATAGGGAGTTGGTGGGCGTGTCCGACTATGGTGCTTCGTTTTGTCATTTGATGCGTTTCCTCGGCTTTCTAATATGGGTGGCCAAACTTTGGTTCCCCTAATAACTAAGCAAGCTAAACTAAACATTGACACACATGCAACAAAATATAAATAGAACCAAACCATAAATAAGTCGTTAACCATCGATAATGTACCTTGGCTTCACACTTGGTTTGTGTATGCATAAATTACGTGCAGTGCACTCCACAAATCACCGTATATTTGACTCCCATCTCAGGTAAATAAAAGGCCATTCACACCCTCAGATGAGGATTTTCAAGCCGGCGCAAACATCGACAGCTTCTTATACGCCACACCTAGAAATCTAAGATCATAAGTAACAAAAATACCAGTTAATAAGTTCTAAATTATGAGATAATTATCATATTAATATGATGTGTATAAGAACAAATGACGTAAAATACTTGTTTTAATATTTCCATACAGAAGCAAGCATATCTAAATCTCTACTTCTTAGGGTTTGTGGACGCTAGTAACTCAACAGTAGTGTGCCGACGATCTTATATATAAAAAATAGTACCACCAAATATGAACATTCTTGAGACGTCATATGAATATAAGTCTTGCCTTGTAACAAATATATAATTACTTGAATTGAATGTAAACACAATGACTATACATTTATACTTTGACATAATCCTGATCTTGTTTGACTTTCAGTATATGAGTAACAACATATGTGTAGATATGAAATAGTGATTTGTATAAAAAGTGAATCACTTGCAAGATGAATATTAATGTTACCAAATGCTTGTACATTTAGAGTATCGTATTTCACAGTATCATATTTATAGATTGTTGATGTCTGCAATTTTAGTGTAAAAACAAATGTGTGACTACAAAGTTCAATATCTGATGTTTGTAATTTCAGTGTAAAAACAAATGCCTGCAATCTCAATTAAAAAGTGGGACAACAAAGAATGTGCATATGTGTAATACCATTTTTATTGCGTTTACGTCCATTGAGCCCTCGGTAAGTCAACTGTTCTGAAGGTTCCAACTTTGGCAAATTTGCAGGATTTTCGTTACATTCTGACTGACTTTTACATGCTGTCTTGCAACTTACCTATGAGGCCACATGGAAACTTAGATTAAATATGATAACAACATGTAATTTACATTAGCATCTAGTGGATAGTCAAATGAAAGTGGCATCTATGTAAAACCGCCTACATGGCTACATAGTCAAAAATAAAAACAGATCCAGTGAGCAATCTATCTTTTAGATCCATTTCTATCTTTTCTTTCATAGATAATAGATACAGTGGGATATGTTAAAAGAAAAAAAACCAACCTTTACTTCAGCGGTAAACATTTTGAGAAGACCTATGGCGAGGATACGGTTGCGAGCTCACCTTCAATCAGATTATTCTGCATAAATACTTTTGTTCATTTCACAGAAAAATACAATAATGGAATTATATACAAAAATGATAGGAAGGTTACCTCATAATTTTGACCAATATATTTAGCATATCCGGACACCACCAAATTCCCGATAACCTTTTCAATCTCATAAAAATGTTGGTATTTTCGCACACGTGATTGTTTGAATCGAGATAGTGTGGAATATAGTTTGAAACTATTTGGCTCAGATTGCAAGCGTTGAACCGATAAGAGGGTATCTGACCCGCCATGGCTGCAAACACGACTTCGTGTTGCCCCGCCAAGACGGACGACTTCCACCTAACATGGTCCAACAGCTTATTGCAGATGCAAAATTATATTCGCACAAAAGCAACAACATCATCATCGCCAAAGGTTTTTAATACAAAATTCTCCCATTCTTACATCAGCTTTCTTGTTGGCTCACTCGTCTGAATCACACAATCATGGTTCCAGCTGTGTCCCAGGCATCACTATTATCCGAAAATTAAGCAACAAAATATTAGATGCAATTGTGTTTTTCAGCAGTCAGAAGACGCCAAGGCAGATGTAAGCCGGCATCTTCCTTTTTCATGTAGTTTTTTTCATATGAGACTCAAGTAGGCTAGCAATCGACCAAAAAAGGATACACCCGCCATGGCTGCATCTTCAATGAGTTGCCCAGCCAAGACGCGGGTAATCTTAGTTTGATCGAAGGCATTGCTACTCATCACAGCCTAACACAGTCCAACAACTGATTTTAGTATCCATTGTATAACTGCATAGAAACAACAGCAACAACATCATTATATTCGAAAATTAGTCTGTTATCAGGTAGGGTTCAGCGTCATGAAAGCAAGATAAAAACCTGATAATTCCATGATCCCAAAATATGAATAACCTCAAAAATCCGACTAATAATAAAAAAATCAAGAAATGATTACCCCCTTTTAAAATTACCCCCTTTTACAATGAGGTTAGCGATCAAACAATCAGCATCCCCTTTAAATCAGTATAACTTTTAAAATCAGTATAAGCATATTCAAAGACCCTAATTAGAAAGCATCAGCAGGAGGTACTAATAAAAAAAATTATCACCATCAAGCACTAATTATAATTAATAAGAGCCTAATTATTATAAATCAACATAAACAGGCACTAATTATAATTACTAACAGCCTAATTATTATAACCCAAAAAAATTAGCAAAAAATTACCAAAGTAGCCTGATTATAAATCATCATCAGCAGGAGCCAACCTAATTATTACTATTAAAAACCAACAAAAAGTACCAATTATAAACCATCATCAGCAGGAGCCAGCTTACTCATTATTATTAAAAAATAAAAACCAACAAAAATGACCAAAAAATTAACAAAAAAAAAACAAAATAACCTAATTATAAACCATCATCAGCAGATAGCAATTATAATAACAAATGACTAATCATTAAAATAAATTCGAAAATCTAATGATGAACAAAAAATTACCAGCAGTAAGTATGAATAATTGGTGTGAATCTATGGAAGCAAGTATGAATAGAACCAATGAAATAAAGACTTTTTGAGAAATTCAAATGAGAAAAAAGATGAGGATAAGATGAGAGAGATGTAAGCCACCAATAAAGTAAGTAAAATATGTAAATCAAAGGCTATAAATGGGGTTTTGGAATAAGCCCATACCTGCTAGCAATTTTTCAAAGCAACAGACGGTTGAGATGTGGTTTTTCTTGCGCAACCCATACCAATGAACAGGGAAGATACAGTGAAGAGAGAAAACAACGGTTCAGATGTGGGATTTGTCGCCCAACCCATACCGGTGAACAGGGGAAGAAGGAAATCGAACGGCACATATGAGGCCAAACTTTTCTCCCCTCACAGCTTTTATATTATTGTTTAATGGGGGTAATGTAATTTTCTCTTTCATCCTTTTCACCCACCATAATTACATGACACATGTATATGTGGATAATTTTGTGTAAACTTTTGATTCTCATCCTTAAAAGTATCCTTTTTTTTTATTTCATTTAGTTAATTGTCTGTTTTCACTCTCCTGTCATCCACTTGTCTTAAATTGAACCCCCAATTTGAACAATTATTCTCCCTGAACCCCAATTGGCTTTTGGGCGGGAAACTTTTCCCCAAAATCAGCTCATAAAACCCCATTGAAATTCCCCAATTTTGATATATAAATTGTTGTATCTAAACTCGTACTGTTAACAATGATGAAGTTTCAGACTTTGATTTTGGTTCTGGGGATTCTAGGGCTTGTTGGGGTTTTGCTACTGTCGGACACGATTCAAATTGTGAATCGCGAAGGTGTTGGTAAGCTTTGGGTTCTTTTGGTTGCAGGCTCGAAGGGAATAAAAAACTACAGGCATCAGGTAGTCAATCGATTCGTGTGTTGTTTCATTTACTCTTCGTTTTCGCGTGTTTCGTCATTTTATGTTATTTTGCACGTTTCGTCATTTTATGTTATTTGTGCGGCGTTGTGTTCAAACCCGTGGATTAATCGGCTAAAAAGTCGGAAACCATAGTTAGCGCAGAAGAAAAAAAAATACATTTTAAGAGGACGCGGTATGGTGGCTGCCCAGTGGGCTGGCCACGACGGCGCGAGCCACGGCGGCGCCAACCACACCGTGGCTCGCGTCGTCGAGTTTGGGCTGGCAACTACCAGCCGACGCCATGGCCACGACGCGAGCCCATGGCGCAACCAACCACACCGTGGCTCGTGCCATGGGTTGCGTTATGGGTTTTTTTTAATTTGTTTTTTTTTTTTTTTTGAAAATTTGAAAAAACTACCGTTACCCAACGGCTACTTTTTTTTGAGCATTTATGGAACCTTAATCATTGATGTTTTTTTTTAATTATTGTTATTTTTTTTTAAATGTAATTTTTTTTATTTTTTTTTCGTGTATTATTTTTTAAAAATTTGTATTTGTATTTTTATTTATGAATGAAATGTGTTTTTAGTTTAAAATTAATTGTTGAAAAAAAAAATTGTTGGGTGACGACGACACGAGAATTCTCGTATTAACCAGTGAGGGGGTTGAGCCATCGTGGGGAGTTTTGATGTCGTGGGAGTAAAAAGTGATGTGGCATCATTTTTTGCCCACGACACGAGCACGACGGCTCAACCATACCGTGTGCTCTAACTATTTAGTACATTTTAATAGAGAAGAAGCTGTATCAAATGGCTTTATTCTAGGTGGATTACTGAATTTGGGATGTAGAAAACTGTTTAATTTACTCTTCATTTTTACGTGTTTCGTCATTTTATGTTATCGCAGTTTTATGTTTTTTGTGTTCAAACCTTGTGCATTAGTCGGCCAAAAAGTCGGAAACCATGAATACCGCTAGTGGCCGAACCAGGAAAAGTATATTGTGAGGGCATTTTTTTTTTCTTTTACAATGACAACAAAATGCATAAACAAAAAACTAGTATAGATTTGATAGATCGAGTATTTTTATGTAAAAATGAGGATTTATAAGGGGTTTAGAGTGTTAAATGTTATGTTTTATTAGGTGAACGGGGCAATTTAAGTTTTTGATGGATGATACTTACCAAAAAAACTCAAATAAAAAAAAAGTTGCATTAAAATATCATTTTATCGGGCTAGCTATATGAATACATCCGCCGCTGGTTACCGCGAAAAGAAAAAAAAAACATTTGAAGTATTTAATACATTTTAATAGAGAAGCTGTATCAAATGGCTTTATTCTAGGTGGATTTGATGTAGAAAACTGGGAGACTAGACTGGCCGAGCTACTTTCTAAGGTTAACACAAAATAAGGAAAATAACATAAGCCGAAATAGGCACAAAATCAACATCTTAGGAAACTTGTTTATATCTATTTGCTTAATAAAGAAACAAAGGGATGAGATCGGCGTTTACAAACAGTAAACGACAACAAGTTACATCTCCTAGGGTCTCATTATATATAGAGTATTCATAAGAATTACACTAGAAAACTAATTCCGGTACAAATTAACTTATCTAGGAAACTCATTCCTATTCGGAAACACATGCCTTGTTTAGTGACGATCTTGAAGCATCCTTGCTCAGTCAACAAGTGTTCTCCTTGAATCTTCCAGAATGTTTCTCTAAGCTTTTAGTTTTCAAAAGTCGCCTTCTTCTTTGTTTAGGTTGAATCCCTTTCTAAGCGAATGTCCCGTCTAAATGGACAGCAGACCTTTTTGGCTTAGACTCTTCAGCTCACTGGCTTAAAGTTTGAATGATATGATATGATCATAATCTTTGACTCTTTCTTCTTTGGTTGTATCATTTGATAAGGCTTGAAATTAAGTTTATTGACTCACATAAGGTGAAAAACTCACCTGTTTGCCTTGATGTCACGCGTGAGTTAAAGGATGGGGTGGGACTCACGAGTGAGTTGTGAATCTCATGAGTGAGTTTAACACCCACTCCGCCCAGCCTTATACTTATCGATACTTTTGACTTCAGCTTTTGAAACCCAATTTAAGTATGAATCAGCCGGTTTTTTAATTCAAACTGTCGAAGAAATTCTCATCACCCTTGTATCTGTCACCACTCTTTCAACACACTAGTTTTTTGGGTAACCATATATGGTTTCCGAATTGTTACGGTAAGATTCTTGTACAATGAGTTATCAACCTTTTGGCTGATTAATCCTTTTAACAAACACTAACGTATTATAAATTGAGCAAGTCTCTTTAACTATACTAAATTTCTTGCTAAAGTCTGCTTGCATTAGTTCATCATGCTTTAAATGATTGACAAGTTCCTTTGTTGAAAAAGTACATGTAGAATCTATTCTTCTTGAAGATTCACCAATTTTTTTTACTGCTTTACCCATAATCTCGGAGTTTGGAATATGAGACTCTATACTTCTGCAATTAAATAGCCTATCTTAAAAATTCAGAACGTGTAACAACATTACTAATCCGGGAAGGTAGTTTTAAATTGACTCCTTACTACCTTATTTTTTACCACAGGTGGATATCTATCATGCTTACCATCTAATCCGGGAAGGTGGGATCAAGGATGAACAAATCGTTGTGTTTCATTACAATGATATAGCGGGGCACCCAGATAACCCATTTCCGGGCACGGTTCGACATGAGCATGGTGGTCAGGATTTCTATCCTGGAGTGCCGTGGGTACGATAAAGTTTTGGATTTTTTTAAATTTCACATTAATATCATTCTCCTCCAAATTTGACTTTAAATTACTGCTGGTGTAGGACTACACCGGTACTGATGTGAACTCGGATAATGTGTTGGCTGTTCTAGCCGGAAATCGTCAGATGGTCGGAAAGAACAAGAAAGTAATTATGTCGAATTCAAAAGATACGGTCTTTGTATTCTGGTCCGGACACGGACAACTGGATAATCTTCGTAAGTCTAACTTAATTTTGTTTAGTTTTGCCAATTGTTATATTGCTGCTTATATGATATCACTGTTGGTTTAAAAAGATTTGCCAAAGATCACCGATGCTATACACACAGATGACCTCAGGAACGTATTGTCATTGATGCGAGAGAAAAACCGATTCAAGTCGATGGTAAACTTCCATTTTCCAAATTTCTCAGTCTTATATTGTTTTAGAGTTAATTACATAAAGCATCCTTGTGGTTTACACAATTTTTGATAATTGTTTGCGCACGTCTATTGTATCTGTATAATAGAATAAGGCAATAGCTGATAAGCCTTCTAAACAAACGCTCCCTAACACCCTTTAGTTTGTTTTGAAATTACAATACATTACTAAGCTCGATTGATAAGCTAATACGTCACCACTTATACCTTATTAATAACTCTTACTGCAGGTTCTGTACATCGATACTTGCCACAGTGGCTGTATGTTTCAACCCGACTATTTGGAAGACAAAGGCATTTACGCAATCACATCAACCAATTGTTCACATCCAAGCTATTCAACGAACAATGGATATTATGGTCCTAACCTTCAATCCCATAGCTGGGCCACGGCATTTGGTAGAGCATGGATTTGTGATAGGTAACATGACTAACATGAGTATAGTCTAATCTCGGTTTAGATTTACTTTTTTGGTTGAATTTTAAATTGGTTAACAATGTCTACAGCGAGCAGCATGACCGGAGAACAAGATCCGTTGGCCAACAATTCAATGAGGTTTGAAACTATATAGCTTCTGCATTTTACATTTCTTCCTCTGAATTTCTATAAAAAAGAGCATATGTTAATCTTTGTATCTAACTATAACACTTTTGATCTCTACATCTAACATTAGTAGTCGTTTTTTACTTACACTTGAATTTGCAAACACATACGCAAGTAATTATCTGTGTGACTATATAACACCTTCACACCAAACGCCAAAACTATTTACTTAGATTCTAATTAAATGAAAAATATGTGAGAAAGAGCATTTGCTATCAATAATACGAGAAATGTAAACTTATGCAGGTCAAGTGGAATCTGACAAGGTCTGTAGTCATGGAATTTGGTGCTAAAGAATTGAAAAATGAGAAGCTTTTTCGGTATCAAGGGTTCAAAAAAGAAAGGTATAAACTGATGTTTTTAGAAGTGTAAAAATGTTTATGTATGCTGTTTTATACAGTAAAGCTTGTTTCCTAAAACAGCTTTTGAAAATGCTTTAGTTTGGATAGATTTCAGTTAATAAGTCAAAAGTGGTAGAACACTCACTATTGGTATATTTGTGCAGGTTCTGGTGGTGGTGGTATCGGTAATCTTCTCAAGACATCAAAGCCTGCTGGGTAAACTTTTGTAGATATACTTGCTCATCCCACATGGCAGCACATATGAATCATCAAACCTGCACAAACGAATTTTGACTGAGGCGTGAACTTTTTGCACTGTTCACCACATGTGAATGATTTACCTTGTTTAATTTTTAGTTTTAAACTTAGAAATGATTAATATTCAATGGAAATGATTAAACATAGAAATGATTAACAACAAAAAAGTGAAATAGTTGTGTAGTGGGATTTGAACCTGCGTTACCAAGTTCCAAATTCTTTTATACTACTGTATCTTTTATTGTTTTGTTCCTTTTTTCTTATTTTTATTTCACATTCTTTAAATGAAATATTGAAATATGTTTAGTTAGTTAAATACTTTAGAGCCACACTTTTTTACTTTTAGTGTTCAAATTAAAGTGACCAAGAAATTTAGAGTTAATCGCATAAAACGAAATCGGTTTCTATAAACTTTTCTTAACGGATTCTCTTCTTATGGTTTTGATCCGTATAGGTCCTTTGACTAGTAGCTCTATTAGGGACTATGAAGGAATATGTACACGTAAATAATATATGTCCGAAAGTCGTCCCGAGCCTAAGGAGACGCACGCGTTAATACGTAAAACAATTATACGTTAATATATTAGACGTAATATATTAATTAGTGATAAGCTATAATAAACATTAATTAATTAGTTAGTTAACGGGATTTACAAATAATAGTTAAAAGTTAACTATTAATATTTTGTATGTAAAACAAATAAAAAGGAAATTTGTATTATACCTTTTTTTGTCTTTAGCCCAAATCTTGTTTCCTAATTGGTTATGAATTGGAAACCGACATATGCTATGTGTTATATATATAATGAGATCTTTCATTAATCATGATATAAGATATATCATACATTGACCTACGGCAAAAACAAGAAAAGTAAATTGCGACTTGTTGGTTCCTTGCGATCAACTAATACCTCAATTTATTTAGGGTTTTACTTGATTTAAGAAATCAAGTTTTATTAGCTTATCATTATTGGTACTAGCATACTTAATTGTTTGCTATAACGTATTGTGTGCGTAATCTTAGAGAGATCATCGTTTGATCTTTGGGTTTTCAATTATATTGGTGGTTCGATAAAGGTGTTTAATCCATCGCTAAAAGGTACGCGTTTCTTTATAATTTATGTTAATTACTTGTCTATATGTGATCCTATAATCCGCTGCGTACTCGTGATTATTAATGTGTTAATATGATAAAAGGTTTTTTTTATAAATTCCAACAGTGGTATCAGAGCCGTTCGTATAGCTTTTAATTACATTAAAAATAACGAAAGAGATAAAATTGTGTAAACTTACTATGATGGCGTTTGAATTATTTTATTTGATGATTAGTTTTTCATAAACCCTAATTAGGGTTAATAAAATTAATTAGACAAACCCTAAGTTGTATGCAATTTTTGTTGATAAATATGTTGTTAATTGTTACTTAGTCGTTATTTATCACGTTGTTAATTGTTAAATTTATGGTTCGGTCCATGGGAATCATGCAAGTTTACCATGGATCATGTGTTCTTGATTAATTGTTTTAATTGAAGTCATGATAGATGTGGTATGCATGAAGTATGTGATTAAGTGTTAATTGGGTATATGTTTTAGGTTAATGTTTATTTGTTTCGCTTTTGATTATAATTGTTATATATCATGGTTCAAGCAAAGGGTTTTTCGAAAAATAAAAATAAACCGGACTAAAACTATATGAAATTTGATTTATTATAATCTTGTTCTTGCACGATCATATGTGGCAACAAATGAGTCGCCCTTACATGGTTTTAAATCTAACTCACGCCGTGATTAGCAAGAATCAAGTTTATAATTTGTTTTCTACTTTAAAGTTGTAAAATTTTATTAATGACGTAATTTGCAAAAGTACTATCTAGTTGCAAGGCTAAGGTTCGGGAAGACTCATCAAGACTTCGGTCTTGTAGATACCATTGCCCTATAATACCTGACTATTTGTAGTCTCCTTATCTTGCATACTATTTAGGAAGCCGCATATGGTCTAGGGTTTGAATGATTTTAATCATTCTTTAATCTTTTCCCGTGATAAAATTAAACTTCTTTAAATAGAATACATGTTGAATCGTCAATTTTTATGATATCACTATTTATACAATTGAATTGTAAGTTAAATAAGTGATGTTTATAATTAACGAATTGAGTAAATTTTATAAATTATCATGATACAAAGATGTTGCATGCTTCTTTGTACATGTTTTGAATTGTCAAAATTTATACCCTTTGAAATAAGTTTATTTGCCATTCAACGTGTAAAAGCACTTGCACTTACTCTTTCACCATACGTGAGACTGTGGTGATTTTGTAACCTAAGGTGATATAATACACTTGATTGTGAGACGTCGGTGCTATATAATCACAGTTTTTAGTTGGACGACTTAAGCAAGTTAAGATAGGTGAGACCTTAACTCGTGGCAATAGATGAGATAAACATGCTCACTTTTTCACTTTTGAATTGTCACAAGTGATGGATATAAAGTTGAGTCCCATAATTCTAGAAGTTGTATTGGATGCAGTTATTGAACGTCAATTACCCCTTGAATATCATCATCACTAGCAGATCAACTGATGCGGTGGTGGTATGTCTTGGTGGATTCTAGCTTTTAGAAAGTTAATTGTTTATTTATAAACATGGGTATTTAATTTTCTATAAAGGAAGTATTATCGAAAATACTAAATTTTTGAACTTTGTTTATTTGTAGATGGCAACGAACAATGCCCAAACCAAACAAAATAGTTCGGCTTTCAGGTCGATGCTTGAGAAGCAACATCTTACTGGTCCTAACTTCAATGAGTGGTTACGCGCGCTCAAACTAGTTGTGCGTGTGGAGAAACTACAGGATGTTTATGACAATCCTTTGCCTGACCATCCTGGTGCTAATGCTACTAATGAACAATTAGTAGAATGGAATGCTCTTTATGATCGTCATAATGAAGTTGTTTGTTTAATGCTTGGAACTATGTCTCCATCGCTTTATCAGCAATTTGAACACAAAAGTCCTAAGGACATGATAACTGAGCTCCAAAAGATGTATGGAAAGCCTCCTGGTGTCGAACTACAAGAGTTAGTACACACTTTCCATTCATGCAAGCAGGAAGAGGGTCAATCCGTTAGCGATTATGTTCTATTGATGAAAAGCTATTTGGATCATTTGGCAACTCTCAACTATGTTCTTCCAGAAGCTGTCTCTGTCAGCTTGATCCTCAATTCACTTTCAAGTGATTTTGAGGGCTTTGTGCAAAATTACAATATGCAAAGCATGGGAAAGACAATTAGTGAAGTTCATTCTTTGCTTATTGAATTTGAGAAAGGAGTTAAGAAGAACAAGAAGTCAAATGTTGCATCTTCTTCTACACCACAAGTGATGGCGATCCAAGGTGGTAGGATCCAGAAGTACAAACCGCAAGGAGGTAAGGCTAAAGGTAAAGGTAAGGATAAGGGTCCTAAAAATTCTTATCCTCCTAAACCTAAAAAGCCTCAACCTTATAAGAAAGAGAATCCGGCAAAAGATTCCATATGTCACCACTGTAAAGAGGTTGGACATTGGAAGAGGAATTGTCCTGTTTATCTAGCTGAGTTGATGAAAAAGAAGAAGCAAGTTGGATCGTCCACTTCTTCAGGTATTTATACTATTGAATTATTTGCTTGTTCTAAAAATTCCTGGGTGTATGACACTGGTTGTGGTACTAATATTTGTAACACAAAACAGGGACTTAGAGGAGCAAAGAAGCTGAAGCAAGGTGCTGTCTACTTGTATGTTGGAAACGGCGTACGTGCTGAAGTAGAAGTTATTGGAAGTTTTGACTTAGTTTTACCTAATGGTTTAATTCTTGTTTTGGATGATTGTCATTATGCACCTACTATTACTAGAGGTGTTGTTTCAGTTTCTTGTTTGCATGATAAAGGATTTATTCATAAATTTACGGATTCTGGTATGACCGTTTCTTTTAATGATATGATTTATTTTAATTGTATCCGTGTTAATGGTATTTATGAAATTGATATGCATGATCCTACTTTGCAAATTGTGAATTCAATGTATTCGATTAGCAATAAGAAATCTAAAGCAAGTTTAGATTCGACTTATCTTTGGCATTGTCGACTTGCTCATATTAGCAAGAAGCGAATTGAAAAGTTGCAACATGATGGACTTTTAACCTCAACGGATAGTGAACCGTTTGATCAATGCGTTTCTTGTATATCGGGCAAGATGACAAGGAAATCTTTTTCGCATAAAACGGAAAAGGTGAAAGATCTACTTGGATTAATCCATACCGATGTATGTGGTCCACTTAGACATGTGTCAAAGCAAGGTGCTACATACTTCATTACCTTTACTGATGATTATAGTCGTTATGGTTATGTTTATTTACTTAAACATAAACATGAAGTCTTTGAAACATTCAAGGTATTCAAAAATGAAGTAGAAAATCAACTCGGGAAGACTATTAAAGCCATTAGATCGGATCGTGGTGGTGAATATATTAGTCAAGAATTTAAAGATTATCTAAAGGCTAGTGGAATTGTCCAACAGCTGACTCCTCCTTACACGCCACAACACAATGGTGTTTCTGAGAGGAGAAATCGAACTTTGCTAAACATGGTTCGATCAATGATGAGTCTTTCTACTTTGCCACTATCCTTTTGGGATTATGCTCTAGAGACTGCTGTACGCATTCTCAATATGGTTCCAACCAAGAAGGTTGACAAGACTCCATATGAACTATGGCATGGAAAAGTTCCTAACTTGTCTTACTTAAAGGTCTGGGGTTGTGAGGATCATGTGAAACGTCACACGCCTGACAAACTTCAATCAAGATCGGTTAAGTGTGTCTTCATAGGTTACCCTAAGGAAACTATGGGTTACTATTTCTACTACCCACCTGAAAACAAAATAGTTGTTGAGAGGTATGCAGATTTCTTTGAAAAGAATCTCATAGTTCAAAAAGAGAGTGGGAGGATTGTAGAACTAGAGGATGAAGATATTTTACCTTCTGAAACTACTAGCGAACATCTAATTGAGGAAGAAAGTCTTGCACCTGATGTAACTCAAGAAGAGGATGTTGTCCCCATTCGTAAATCAAAAAGAACAATCAAAGCACCTGAACGACTATGTCTAAATGTAGAAGTCGTGGAACATAGTTTAGGGGATCTTAATGAACCCACTAACTACAGAGATGCAATATTGGATTCTGAATCCGATAAGTGGACTGTTGCTATGAATGAGGAAATGCAATCTATGTATGATAATCAAGTCTGGAGACTTGTAGATTTACCAACCAATGCGAAGGTCGTAAAGGGTAAATGGATTTACAAGAAGAAGACGGACATGGATGGCATTGTACACACCTATAAAGCTCGATTTGTAGCAAAAGGGTTTACACAAACTTATGGTGTTGACTATGAGGAAACCTTTTCTCCTGTTGCAGATTTGAGAGCTATTAGGATTCTCATAGCTATAGCAGCGTACTATGACTATGAGATATGGCAAATGGATGTAAAAACCGCGTTCTTGAATGGTTACTTGGAAGAAGAAATCTATATGGAACAACCGGAAGGTTTTGTTGATCCTAAGCATCCCAGAAAAGTATGTAGGCTTCAAAGATCCATTTATGGACTTAAGCAAGCATCAAGAAGCTGGAATAAAAGATTTGATGAAGAAATCAAAAAGTTTGGTTTTGATCAAAATCTAGATGAGCCATGTGTATATCAAAAAGCTAGTGGGAGTAATGTTATTTTCCTAATCTTGTATGTTGATGACATAATCATTATGGGAAATCATATTCCAAGTTTACAAGAGGTAAAGACCTATCTTGGGAAGTGTTTTTCTATGAAAGATTTAGGGGAAGCGACATTTATCCTTGGAATCAAAATCTATAGAGATAGATCGAAGCGGTTAATTGGACTAAATCATAATGCATATCTTGATAAGATCTTGAAGAAGTATAGAATGGATAATTCCAAGCGTGGTCTCATTCCTATGCAAGTGCACACTGACTTAAATAAAACACAAGGTGCTACTACATCTGAAGAGATGAAGCGTATGCAAAATGTTCCTTATGCTTCGGCTGTAGGTTCTATTATGTATGCTGTGAGATGCACAAGACCTGATGTTGCGTTCGCGCAAAATATTACAAGCCGATTTCAGCAAAATCCAGGTGAAAGTCATTGGACTGCTGTGAAAAATATTCTTAAGTATTTAGGACATACTAAGGATACGTTTTTGGTTTATGGTGGAAATCCTGAAGCTAATGAGCTACAAGTTAATTGTTATTGTGATGCTGGATTTGAAACCGATAGAGATGACACTAAATCTCAAACTGGGTATGTTTTCGTTTTGAACGGAGGCGCGGTAGTATGGAAGAGCTCCAAACAAAGTACTACTGCACAATCTGCCACAGAAGCTGAATATATCGCTGCTTCTGAATCTGCAAAGGAAGCTGTTTGGATGAGGAAGTTTATTGGAGAACTTGGTGTAGTTCCTACCAATGAAGAACCTATAAAGATGTATTGTGACAATTCAAGTGCAATCATCATAGCTAACGAACCAGGAGTTCAGAGAGGCGCCAGACACTACCAAAGGAGATATCACTATGTTCGAGAATGTATCGAATTGGGTGAGATTGATCTAGTTAAAGTTCATACAGATAATAATCTAGCAGATCCTTTTACGAAGGCTTTACCTGGTAAAAAGCTTACTCAACATGCTAGGAGCATGGGACTTCGTCCTGCTAGTAGTTTCATGTAATCTGTTTTAGTATTTGGATAAAGGATATTGTTAAACAATATTTATTTTATGAATTGAAGTATTGGATATATTCGTTTTCTTTAATATTTATTGTTCCTATTTTTGCATGTTTAAATCCTAGAATAATATGTTATTCTAAATTGTTTATGTCGATTGATTATATGGGAATATAATTGAATTAAGACATATATGAGAGATGGTAATATTCGTAGAATATGCAAGAACGGTTCACCAACTCATACGATATCCAAAAGTTGTATATTGGACATCTCCTACTAACAAGTCAATCACTTTATGGATCGGCGTCTTTAAGTGAAACTTGTAAATGATTTACATTACTAAATCCTTTGACTTGAGATGCAAGCAGGTCTTATATATGTGGATGGTACTTTTTGTTATAGATCTAACGCTATCCTGAATAAGGTAGTAATAAAGACTATAATCATTTGTATCTTGAAGCATGTAAGAGGCACGTGTATTCAAGATAGAATTTGTTCATTCAACTAGGATTGAAGAATAATGCTACTGGGCCCCTCGTTAATTAATTAGATGTTTGTATGGCCATACCCAATGGTAATCTAGATATGTCTCGATTAGATTGGTAATCTATATTAATTATGTAATGCGAGAAACAGAATAGTTAAAATGGAATGACTTTGATCCATATCCATTATTAACATGGCATTTGAGAAACAAAGGGATTGTAAATGTTTAAGTCATTTAAATGTACTTTATGGAAAACTACACTCGAGAACTTTTGGGAGCATTGGCGTGTTGCTAGACGCTAACCATTGTTATTATATTATATTATTGTACATGTCCAAATGGGAGCTGAAGGAATATGTACACGTAAATAATATATGTCCGAAAGTCGTCCCGAGCCTAAGGAGACGCACACGTTAATACGTAAAACAATTATACGTTAATATATTAGACGTAATATATTAATTAGTGATAAGCTATAATAAACGTTAATTAATTAGTTAGTTAACGGGATTTACAAATAATAGTTAAAAGTTAACTATTAATATTTTGTATGTAAAACAAATAAAAAGGAAATTTGTATTATACCTTTTTTTGTCTTTAGCCCAAATCTTGTTTCCTAATTGGTTATGAATTGGAAACCGACATATGCTATGTGTTATATATATAATGAGATCTTTCATTAATCATGATATAAGATATATCATACATTGACCTACGGCAAAAACAAGAAAAGTAAATTGCGACTTGTTGGTTCCTTGCGATCAACTAATACCTCAATTTATTTAGGGTTTTACTTGATTTAAGAAATCAAGTTTTATTAGCTTATCATTATTGGTACTAGCATACTTAATTGTTTGCCATAACGTATTGTGTGCGTAATCTTAGAGAGATCATCGTTTGATATTTGTGTTTTCGATTATATTGGTGGTTCGATAAAGGTGTTTAATCCATCGCTAAAAGGTACGCGTTTCTTTATAGTTTATGTTAATTACTTGTCTATATGTGATCCTATAATCCGCTGCGTACTCGTGATTATTAATGTGTTAATATGATAAAAGGTTTTTTTTTATAAATTCCAACAGACTAAACCCAATATTGATCTAGTGTCAAGAGACCAAACTTGATACACGTCAAACCCGATATCAAACTAGTATCAAAGGACTATACGGGTATCAAACCATAAGAAAAATATCCGTTAAAAAAACTTCTAGGAGCCTATTTCTAAACCAAACAATCCATTTATGTAATTACATCGAAAGGTTATGAACAAAAGTTTCTATATTTAATACATTATTGAGCAAATTTTACTCATACAAGTTATGATTTTGAGATCATCATTTAGTCTAACTAACATGGACATTATAACTTACATCAGTTAAGAGTCCGATTATGAACAAGGCAACAAGTCTAAATTCAGTACTGTCAGTAAAAAATCAGGGCGGATCCTGAATATTTTTTCAGGAGGGGCAAAGAGTTTTTACGTAAACCCGAAAAAGAAATTAGAGTGTCGCTCAAAGAAACCTTTCTCCAAAGTCCAAACCATTAAGTGAATTCGTCAACTCAGACCGAAAAACATTACATTACAGACTTATAGGATCATAAGAATGATATCAATAGGGGTGAGCAAAACGTACCGTGGACCAAGAAACCGGACTGAACCTATTTCGATCCGGTCCTCCGACCATCTTTTCCTTATTTTCACAACTATATTTTTTTGGACCGGACTGGATCGAACCGGACCAACCCGAACCATTTCAATCCGGTCTTTATTCTAGTGTTTTGGCCAATATTGGTCGCGGTACTCTGGTCTGATTTTTGTCAGTCAGTTCGGTTTTCAGTGAGCACTTCTAAATATTAGTGTTGCTCCCTAAGTCTCGATTTACACTAACCGAACATTAATAAGACAATTGTTTGCACTGAGTGAACAAGTAACCATGAAGAACAAACGGGTAAAAACCAATGAGGTTTATCCATATGTTTAATTTGTAGAATGCTCGAAGATGATAATTTGTCCTAATTATACATTAGGAAATTGATCGGTCCAAGGTTCTCATTTGATATAATAAATCTCTCAATAGGTTGAGATGGTGAAAAATAATCATTTTAAGATTTATATTCCACAAAAGGTGAAGATTGGCGGGAACACCTTAACCCCGGGTGCCTTTTGGTATCAGCCATTGTCCACCCCACAAGGAATAGCCCCGACAACTCTCTTAGCCCAGAGGAGCAACACTTGGAGTGAGACGAGCCGAGACTCGACCCTCGATCTCTTAAGATTTATATATTTTCATGCGTTTTTTACGTTTCCGATTGTTTCTCTTTTTTCGCTCATTTTTTTTTTTGGGTTTTCATGGTTTCGTACGTATTCGTATGAAATGAGAAAAGCGTTGAAAACATACAAAATCGGTCAAAAACGGATGAAACTGTTGAAACGGGGAAATGGACGAAAACCGTTGAAAACAGTTGTTATCGTTTGAAAACTGTCGGAAACGGTCGACACCGTCGTTTTCGCCAATTTTCAATCCATCTAAATCCAAACCCAAAAATGGGTGAAAGATGTTGAAAACATACCGTTTTCTCGACAATTTTTGACTGTTTTCGACCATTATTAAATTTTTTTGTACGTTTTCCTTCAACTTGTATGTTTTCACCGTTTTTCTCCACTGTCAAAAATTGGTCGAAAACTTAAAATCGTATAGAAACGGATAATGAATTCGGATAATGAATTCGGATAGTATATGTTCAAAAAAAAAATAATTCGGATAGTACGTAAAGGATCGTTTGGTTTTTCTTTTTAAAAATTTAGCAAAACCCATCTAGACTTGACCCATGTAAACCCTAACCTATTTAGGGCCCGTTTGGTATGGGGTTTTTAGAGGGTTTGGGCTGATAAGTTGAATGCATTTGTTTGGTATACTAAGTTTGGTCTCACGCGCCCCTATCAAGCCTGAATATAATTCTATATCATTCGGTGGGTTTTTGTTCCTTCTGACAAGTGAAGATATATCTTTTTGAATTTTAAACATTTATCAGCCACAAGATGAGTGGAGTTTTAACAAAAAAAAAAAAAATGTGTATAAATTTTTTTATTTAACAATTTTATATTTATAAATTAATTAATATATTATAAAAATTATTATTTTTTCTCTTACATCATTTAATAAATCCTATATCAAATTCAAATCTCACTCAATCCTAAACCACCTACTTTATAAAACTGTACCTAAAGTTAAAACGTTAAGTCAAACGAACCATTAGATTCATATTTCTAGAATACCTATTTAAACACAAACTCATTTAAATCCAAACCTATTTACATCCATATTCTAAGGGTGCGTTTGGTTTGTGAGTGGTTTTAGATTTATGTTTAGGATTAGATTTTGATTTGAATATTTGGGTTTGGATATGAATAAAATAATGAATATAATATATTTGATATTTAAATAGATAATACAAGTAAAATTAAATTTAATAATTTAAAAAAGAAAAAAAAATTACAATAAACGACAGGGATGAAATGAGAGCCACAAAAATGTGTGATGTGACAAAATTCTGACAAAACTCTGTCAAACAAACGCACCATTACTCTTTTCTTTTATCCAAAAATACAAATTTCTCCGGTACTCTTCACAAATATTTTATAATGATGAATAACTTAACAGAAATCAAAACTACCATATTGGTCAATCTATAACAAGATGAGAAAGTGTTACAATGATCATATCTATTCCACAAACATATTCGGCTACATCCTCATCCTCCTTCTGGCAACATTAATTTTTCTTTCTTTTTCATTCAAAAGGTTGAACGAGTCGGTTTCTTGTTCGATGGTTTGACTCGGGTCGACTAAAACCCGACAGTTCAATCTGGTTTTAACAAAAACCCGGCACACAACGGATTGATCGTCCATCTGGTTTCCCGTTGAACCGGTTCAACCGGCCGGTTTAAACCGGATTTTAAAACACCGACAAGAACTTGTTACAAACATTAAACATTAAAGGTATAAATAATAATATAATACAAATATTTCGAATATGCAAATAAATGTGAATGTGCATATCTATTTCTTATCAAGGGTCTACATATTTTTGTCGGTTTACACGTTTCAAATGGATAGTCGCTAAAATCATGTAAAGCAAACAAAAAAAAAAGAAAAAAAAAAAAAAGAAAAAGAAATCATTTACGATGACTTTTTATTTAACGTTGTTATAATAGATCTTAACACAAGCATTGAAATTATTATTACATCAAATTAAATGGGTCCATTAAAGGACACCAAGCGTCTAAATTGCTCCCAAGGCTTAATCCAAACAAGAGCCACGTAATTATTTAGGACATGATCTGATTCTGCAGCATCGAAAGCCGCGATGGTGAGATTGTAATTCATACCAGCCACCACTTGGGTTTGTCCTTGAACCACTTTTTGAAACTCGAGAGACGCTGTTTTGTTGTTGTTGTTGTTGTTATGCTCGTCTATTGCGAATTTGGCAATATCGACTATGGCAGGATCAGTGACATTTGGAATTGGCTTCCACCCGCCTAAGAGTGTTCCTTCGCCTAATGCGAACGATGAGTCGATGAGAATTAAAGACGTGATGACCAAGACGAGAAATGGGATCGACTGATTTTGCATTTTCATGAAATGATTTATGTGTGTGAAGGAGATGAATGAGTGGTTGGTTGGTTGGTTGGTTGGTTGGTTGGTTATATATATAGATCGAGGAGGGAAATATAAGAGTTGGTTTCATGTGAGTTGAACGCTTTTAATACACGGTATTTCAACATGAGAATTCTACTTCTTTCTCATCTTAATTTTCTCTTTTTTTGTTTGCTAGTTCTTAAAACATAAAACATTTTATATTTACTTCATTACTATTAGCTACCCGCACGTTGTGACTGCGGGCAAGGGCAAATATACTTGGAAGTTGCGGAAGGCGGCGCCCCCAGGTTCGCAAAAAAAAATCAAATTTCAGTATAAAAAAAAAAATAATTATGACTATTTTATTAAAGTGCACCCCATTGTATAATCGAATTACCCCTCACTCGAAAACAAAACAATATAAAAACCTTCAAATTGCCCCCCAAAAGAAAAAAAAACAACGTAAAAATCTTTTATTTGTATCTTTATTTTTTGTATATACATCGACGTTTGTCCAAGAAAATTTTTGCCCCCACTTTGCTAAGTTCCTGGTTCCGGCACTGGCTGCGGGTACCCTGTAACATAATTTCATCAATAATATTTTAATTTTACGCTTTTTTAACATCTCAAAAAGCGAAATTTAAGGTTTATGTAGGTTTATTTAATTGGCTAGCTGAATCGATGAGGCTCCACTTCTTGGTTGAACCAGTTAATCTGTTTTGATTCAAAATTGTACATATATATGTTTTAAATTGTTCTGTAAGATGAATATAAAATTGTATATTTTAGTAATGTGAAGTATTAATTATATATTAATTGATTTTGAAAAAAAAAGATGTTGTGACGTTTGTACAATATGTTATTTTATTTGTAAATTAGGGTAATTATGTATTTTAATTATAATATTAATTAAATTTTAATTTTAATGATAGTTTTAAAGTAATATGTTGTAAAGTTCTTATACTTGTTGTCGTTATATATAAAAATTAATAGGTTGTATTATTTAATTATTAGTTTGTTATTTACATTAATAAATTATATATTATGCTTTGAAGGAAGTGCAAAAATCATCCATGTGTTATGTCGAAAAAACGAATTACATCATTCGTTAGTTTTTTTGGACAATAGTCATCCTTCCGTTAGTGCACGGGGCAAAATACATCCCTCACGGACTAACGATGCAAATGTTTTTCTCGTTAAAATTTAACAAGGTTTAAAAGAGAGTGTATTATTGTCTTTTTCATTTTCCATGGATGTATGATAAAGCTTATTTATAATTAATTTTGAAAAAAAAAATATTTTCGAAAAAAAAAAGTTTTATTTTCGGAAAAAAATGTATTTTCTAAAAAAGGGGTTTCATTTTTGAAAAAAAAGTTTTATTTTCGAAAAAAAGTTTTATTTTTGGGAAAAAAATATTTTCGAAAAAAAATTATTTTCGAAAAAAGTATAATTTTCGAAAAAAAAATATTTTTGGAAAAAAGTTTAAAAAGAAATAAGACTTTTTTTTCCGGAAAAAAGTCATATTTCTTTTTTCGAAACAAATTATTTTAAGAAAAAAGTTTAATTTTTTTTTCTACAAAAAAAGTTTTATTTTTGAAAAAAAAGTTTTATTTCCGAAAAAAGTTTTATTTTGGGAAATGAAAATTTATTTTCGAAAAAAAAGTTTTATTTTCGAAAAATAGTTTGAAAAGAAAATGTTTTTTGTTTTTTTCGAAAAAGATAAAACCTTTTTTTCGAAAATAAACATTTTTTCTTTTTTCGAATAAAGATAAAATTCTTTTTTCAAAATTTTTTGTTTCCAAACAAGTTATTTTAAAAAAAGTTTAATTTTTGTTTTTGAAATAAACTTTTTTTAAAAAAATAAAACTTCTTTTCCGAAAAAATGTTTATTTATTTTTTCTAAAAGGATAATACATTTTTTCGAAATAAAACATTTTTTACGAAAATAAAACTTTTTTTTCGAAAATAAAACTTTTTTTTTTATAAATAAAACTTTTTTTTCCGAAAATAAAACATTTTTTTTCCAAAAATAACTTTTTTTTTCAAAAATAACTTTTTTTTTCAAAATAAGTTATGATAAGGTTCACAATACATCCCTGAAAAACGAAAAAGAAAAAATGAGACTTATGTTAATTATAATATTAATTATGATAGTTTAGTATGATAATAAACTTATATAAGGCCATGAGTCTCCAAATAAACCACAAAAATGAGGCTTATGTTATATAATCGGAAATGGGCTTACATGCCAAACTAAACACCCACTTAGTACAATATCGCATATCGTCAATTATCGGTCGGTAAGCATTTGTCATATCGTTAATTATCTTTCGCTAGGCATTTTCGTCATTATGCACGGGTACTCGCCTAATATACATAAAATATAAATAACAAAATTATTACTTAACATATCTTTTATGTTTAAATTTTGTGCGTGTACGAATATTAAAACTAGTTTTCTGTATATAAAAAGAAAAAACGAGTACATGTGGATGTGAATTAACCAATGTTTTCAGACCCGGGTCGACCCGGCCGGGTCAACCGGTTGAACCGGTTCCGGTCGAAAAAACGGGTCATATTGACTCGGGTTTTATATTTTCGAAACCCGGCTTGACCCGGCGGGTTTGGGGTGACCCGGGTCAACCCGGTTCTCAAGACCCGGCCGGGTTTCGAATTTTTCTGGTTTTTTTTTTAATTTTACGTATATGTGACGAAATTTTATTTTTACATATTATATTGGTTAGTAAACAATTTATATTTTCAATATACGTAAGTTTTTATGGTTTTTATAAGTATAATTTTATTAATTATTAAAAATATAAAAAAAATTATTTTTTTAGAAAATCAGGTTGACCCGGGTCAACCCAGATTGACCCGGACCCGATAACTCGACCGGGTTGATCTAAGAACTTAACTTTTTAGGCATGTAAGCCCATTTCCGCTTAGTCAAAAGGCAAAAGACTATTGTTTCTTAACTTTTTAGCTTAATTTATAAATTAGATTAAAAAAACGTGTGTTTTATAAAAGTAAGTTATTATTTTGAATTTTGACTTTTATGTTATATTTTTATTTGCTAAAAATTAGAAAAGAAAAATCAAATTATAGATGGTTCAAGTCTAAATAAAAAAGTCGACGTGTATAATGAGTTGAAGAATATTTTTATTTGTTGTGTTGCAATAAGATATCGCTAAAGTGACATTCTTAAAGCCAGAAAATATGAAACTTGGGAAAAGTTTAACATAAACTTTTAAATTAGCATAAACTCAATCAATCAATCACAATCATCTATTTTTGTTATGTAACAAAAAAAACTCAATTTTTAAAAATTAAATATCTTACAAAATGTTCATCGTTACGCAAAACAAAACATACCATCCCGACGAAAATTAAATCATCTATCTATCAAGGGGCATATGTATATACTTTTGACGAACTCTTTTTTCGTTTTTTTCTTAAGTCACGTCTGAGAAAACCATATATAATTCGTGAAATACATGTGCCCCTCGATAGAAAGATGATTTAATTCTCGTTGCAATGGTGTATTTTTTTCATTTAACGATTTACCGTTTGTGAGATATTTAATTTTTAAAAAAGTGGTGAGAAGTAGGTTTTTAAAAAATTGGTGATTATGATTGGTTGATTGGGTTTATGATATTTTAGAAGTCTACATAGATCTTAACCTTATACGTAAATGTATCATTACCATTTTTTTAATTTTATATCTTGTTTCATAATTAAATGAAATTAAAAGTATATATTAAGGGGTGGTTATTGGTACCCTTAAAATAATTCCAATACCTTCCTTAGTTTTTTTATTTTTTTTATTTTTATAATTTTTTATAAAACTGTGAAACGGAAAATGCGGAATAAAAAATATAAAGTTTAACATGTCAAAAACAGTAAACTGTCAAAAAATACGAAATAAAAACTGACGAAAAACTGTGTTGTACTGTATCTGAGGGACAAAAATGAGTATTCTAATTAC
Organism: Glebionis coronaria; assembly: GCA_025667525.1. Taxonomy (NCBI): domain Eukaryota; kingdom Viridiplantae; phylum Streptophyta; class Magnoliopsida; order Asterales; family Asteraceae; genus Glebionis; species Glebionis coronaria. Next base: position 611,128,270 of record CM046878.1, on the reverse strand, counting down.
TTTTACTTTTTATCCCTTAGAGAGTATTTATAACATAAGCCGTATATTATTCTTTTAGCACTTGGGTAACAAAGATGCAAAATAATTATAGGTGACAGCTTAGTGAGTGGGTTCGGTCGAGTTTAACTATGTTAGTTTCAAGTTTGGATGTGTGAAAATAAAATGCTGATGTTGATTTAAAGTGATATTGATACCAATAGTCAACCCTATATGGCTCTATCTAGTCTAGTTCTATTGACTTTTCATAACATGTAGTACAATAATCGAATTATTTTCAAATAAAGATCCTTACACAATAATCTATAGTCTATAAATGTCTAAAAACTTTAGATACCATTTTATATTGTGTGTGGCCTTATCTTGGAAACATAAAATGCAGTACATTTTTCATACTGACACAGTAAATATAGTGATGCTACCAAAATCCGCATGGTAATTAAGGTGATGACTTGGCCATTTGACTTGCATCGACATTGACTGAGTTTTCGGTAACAGTGTTGAAAAGACAAAAAAAGCTCGTTAGAGAGGTCCCCGGGCTGAGCCCGAGAAACCCCCTCCGACGATCAAGTATTAAGCTATAAAAGTATTAAGCTATAAATAAAGAAATAGCGAGTATTTGGTATTTTGGTGTGTCTAAACTCATATAACACATCCCTTTATATAGGCTCTTTGATATGATATAATCATATCTAATAGAATCAAAAATCGATTTCAAACCGAACCGGTTTAAGTCGACCCGACCAGTTTGTTGACCGTTTGACTCAAACCAACCGGTTTAAAAATCGGTTTGCCCACCTCTGTGCACCACAGAAAAGTTCTAACAAGCCAAAGTGGTGGCAGCACATAACCGGACCAACGACAAGGATGATGATGAGGTTGAATACCCCAAGTAAATACCCTGGTCCCGGAAGCAAATGACAAACAAGAGAATGTTGATCCAACACAAATACTAAACCATCTAGTATAAAGAACATATTATGGCGCATTCAAACAGAAACCAAAAAAAGAGCAGATAAAGAAAAGAACACTGATGCACTATTTACAATTTTAAGGTCCCAACTCCTATATCACTATATGTCTATATGTACTAATTAGGGCACAAACACTAGAAAAATCAAGCTAACGCGTGAAACTGTACAATCTGTTGAAGGGATATTAACATAAGCTTTAACAGGTTAACGATCCAGAAAAACAACCGACTAAAACCTTATATACATTTTCATTCTATCTCTTGCTAAAATCAGCTTACAAAACAAGATCTGCCTGCTTTTATCACCATTGTTCTCAGATCCATAGAGGACCGGAAACTTACATAAATCGCCGTACCTTTGACAGTAGTATTTTTCTTTCCACGGCTAGGGAATTCATAGCCTTTATCTTCAGATACTTCTTGACCATTCAATCGCTCCACCTTCAGTTTCTCCGGAGTTACTGGATCACCACACGAAAAATCGACCACCAATTTAGATTAGTAAAGTACCTGCAACAAAAAGATTACGAGTGTGTATAATAAACATTTAATATTTTGAAGAAAATGATAATATATTCGTAGAATCCCAATATTTGCATAAGGAAGGTACAATACAGCTTACTTGATAAACCTTATCACAATGTATACTGTCAAACAAGTAACAACTGCTACCGTTGCGAAAAGAGTGTCCATAGAGCTCTGAAAAGGAAGAAACAAAAGCCTAAATTCCGAGCCAACAAAACTCGATGAAAAATTCTAACATGAAAAAAATAAATTTCAGAAAGAAAAGAAAAGGGTGATCAAGTTAACTACCACAATGACCTGAGAAATAGATATTATTGCCATAGCGCGCACAGCTAAAATTCTAACATTACTGGAATAGTCAGAGGGGAGACACTTGCAAGCAACGGGTGCCGAGAATAGTAAAGAGAAACCAATTGCAAGCAACACATAGCGCCATCCCTGTGACACTGCAACGCGACACAATTTCTCAAATCAAATGGTGTATACACATGTCATATACAGTAATATAGAGTCACGGACAGGACAATGACTTCCTAAACCATCATGTTTGGCTTTTCATTCCAAACTAACATACTTTTTTTTTGTAAAAAAAATGGCAAAGAGACATTAATTGCAAACTTGACAGTTTTAGAATATAAAAGTATAAATACAAATGTGACCATATACCTTCATGAAGATGGACGGATACAAAACCATGAGTTCCACGAGCAAACTTCACATCAACAAATAGTTGCTCATAAGGTGACATTTCAAAGCTCCATTGCCCATTTTCAAGAGATCTCCAATCATCCTTTTCACATTGGCACAATCCGAGTGAAGCATCCCTGCAAACAGCTTCCTAGTTTATAAAAAGAATTAACAAACAGTATTTTACCTTTTACCTATAACGGGTCGATTGGGACTGTGTTTTATTTCAAGCGGGTTTTATAAAGAAATTATCACATGTTTCTCTTGTATAAAAGAGGAAAAACGTCAATGATATCATCATTTACTCAAAACAGCCTCATTAAACAATTCCAACCCTTTAAAATTTACACCATAATTTTGTGCTCATGTCATAAATGATCACTATGCGAATGAATTATCCATGTTATATAAGGCTTCCTATTTATATACTCTGTACAATATTATATTGAGGAACTTATGAATTCCCTAGGCCGATAGTGTAACAAGACAAAAAAACAGTGACGTTTATGAATCAATGGATCTAAAGACAGCTATCATGGTACTTCCATTCAAACTTTACTTACAGTGAGGAATGTTTTACCAGGTTATAAACGAGGATGATTGTCGCGAGCCTTCTAATTTATACAAAACAACTACTGATGAACATACCAAATCCTAATTCAGTTTAATTTGAGTCTTTCTCAGTCATATATACCATGCAACTCACAAATGTTGGCCCGTTCATAGCAGTTGCTGCACACAAGGCAGGAACCCTAGACTATTTCGTGTTAAAGCATGAAGAGGAGCACTGTGTAGTGCTTTCTGCATAGCCTCTTAACAACACAATTATTTCTTACAACCACACTATAAATAATACATACTACATCAATGTATGTTTTTAAATTACCCATTTATACACGACTACTCAAATATGATAAACTCATATCTTGTTATCATAATTACTGCATTAAAAAAATGAAAGCGCGTATTCTGACACTTTACCCGACCTGAACATGTTGCCACCCAACACCAACAAAGGCATAAAAAGTGGAGCCTAACAGCCTCTCTTACATACCTTTGAAGACAAATTTGGGCGTCCTCGTCACCCCACCACCAGGCTGAAGGATCCAACAAAACATGATACATTTTGGCAAAACTCCCAAGTTTCATTCTAGATACGCCTTCTACAGAAACACGTTCACAGTATTCGGAGGAGTTACGAACTGGTGCGGGCGCAAAACGAGTTGTCGGATTTTCCACATTAACAACTGTGGTTATAAATGATGAAATAAACAATTACTAATATTTACAAAATACTCAAATCTAAGTAACTGTGATAAACGTGTAAGTTATCATTTTAAAACTTGTTATCAACCTCTCGTAAGAGTTTTTTATAGAGAGTAGCAACAAATGATTCCAAATGTAATACAATCATCCATTAATCTGATTCAAAACATTATAACCAGCAGGTCAAGTTTTGGTAGTAAATTACCATATTTGATTTGGTCCAAGCCACAAGCAAATGCTACTGCTTCCTTGATTGCTGCCTTGTCAACCGCGTGGTTACACAGATTTGTAAACGCTGGGAAACTCCTGAGGCAGTGTTCATGGATACAACCGCAATGCTTGTAAAACAATTGCGTCTTGGAAGAAAGAACTATAATTTAGTACAATAAACAATGACACCACGTGAATCTGAAAAGTAAATATGGATGTTTTAAGTTGGTACCGTAGACTTAAGGCATTGTAAATCATCCACTGAACCTTCTTGGCCAGGGACTCGAACTGAATGGATGATTGATCGACCATTCTCAGGTCCAAAGAGAAATAACCCAATCATATCGATTCGGTTATTAAAATACTCCCACTCTGTTAGTTCGTAGCTTATGTCCAACATAGCAGAGGGTATTTCCGAAGTTGCTGACGTACGGTACTGCATGTAGATACATAACATATGTAAGAAGAAGGTTTGTTTGAAATAAAGCAATATGATGATGAAGAAAATGAATACTCACTCTATCCCACAAGAAGTAACGGTGAACAGCCGATTTTCTTATTTCATTGGGGTCGTATAAGGGCATGCGGTTTGCTACGTCTCGTAGTAACTCCCATGTGGTATTGCCTGGCGGCTTGTGGTGTTCCGGACGTGGGGTGTGAGCATGTACTTTACAGAGTAAAGTCACGGCCATAACAAGAAGGAATGATATAAAAAGAGTCGTCTTCATTGATCCCCAGAACCAAACAGCTGTTTCTGATGATGATTAGAAAAATAAATATTAATCTCTCTACAAAAACAACCATACACTTGTTACTAAAATATGCTGACGTGAAACGATAATCTCATCTATCTTAGGCGTTGTTGGCCCTGACTGAGTTTTAGCTAATGACAAGGTTAGGCGAGCAAAACAAATGTGTAATATGTATATATTCATAAGCCCAGAAGTAATAAGCCGAGGGTTATGGTGAAATCTAATAAGCCGAAACAAACACCCCCTTAAGCTGTAAATAAAACCAGTAACTATTTTCAAACCCTATGTACCAAATTAATGAGAATAACAGCAATTCAAATACAGTATATCATAACTAGTTTCAAACCCTATGTATTATCGATGCCCCCAATCGCCACGCAGACGGTCTCCCTTTATTATGAAAGTATCATATATCCGGTCCGCAATTAACCAAGTCACACAGGTTTAATATCAAAGTGTTTGTAAGTAATAAGCTTATATGAGCAAGGGTGAGCGAAAATCGCAAAATGTGGTGCGGTGCGATTTTTATTTTTATAAAAACCACAAGTGAGGTTGCGAACAATTCCCACATATTAGCTTATAACTAGTCAAATTACTAAAACTATAATAAACACCTAGTGAAATAGAATCATATCATCCCAAAATTCAATTCCAGTATAAACACCTAGTGAATCATCCCCAAAATACAATTCCAGTTTTAAACACTAACAAATAAATCAATAAGAATAAACATATAATTCAGCTATTATTATAAAAAAACAATTTGTTATAGCAGATTTTACCTGATTCGCCACATATATCGTCACTCTTTTATGGTTTTTTTTTTTTTTAATTATAATTTTTGCCAGTTTAATACTTTTGACATACTAAATATAATATATTTTTATTCCAAACTTTCAGTTTTACAATTTATTAATATTAACAAAATCATAAATAAAATTAAAAATTAAAAATACAAAAAAGAAAGGTATATACGGTAAAAAAAAAATTGAAACATATATACGGTTATTTAGGGGGGTCTCAATAGCTTCATTCCTCTTTTATTTTTTCAGACATGTAACTGTTTTTTTTCACTAATTTTAAAGTTTTTTTAGGTTGTTACCTTTTTTATATAAAGTAATTTTTTTAATAAGTTTTGTCATAACAGTTTTTTTACTTATTAACTTTTTATCTATAAAAACATTTTTTTATCATTTTAAAAGATACACACAAACAACATTTATAGAGTAACACCTTCATTTTTACCTTATAGCAATGAAAACTAATTTAGGGTATTACTTCATAAAACACAAATCATAATGAAAGAAAACAACTCAAAAGAGTGATTAAATCAACTTTCTTTATATATATATATCATTTAAAAATCAGAGTTTTACAACATGACCTTCCCAAAATCTATATCAATAATTTCAAGCTTGTGTCTCTTCATGTCATCCTTATGCTGCTCCATGCTATCAATCACAATTCCTGAAATATATGTTTAAAAGTCAACACAAAGGTTGAGTGAATTCATAAGTTTGTAATAACAGTTTTGAACACATGTCTACCACTTTGAGCTACGTTACTATTTGTTCATATAAAGCTATGTTTTGTTGTATTAAGTTCATGACATCAAAACTAACGGAATTCACCGAAGTGACCGTCATGAAAAGAGATCATGACAAGTAACCCATTGGTCTAGGTTACCCATTAAATCTAATAAAGTATGCTTGATTACCCACTCGAACAGGTAACACAAACAGGATTCATTAAACCCAAATATATCTAAGTAGGCATTGATTATCCACTCATACAAGTAATACAAATCGGATTTGTAAAACCTAATAGATCTATTTTACCATATTAGCGCACACGGATGTGTTTAACGAGTCATGAAATTTGAGTAGCAAGTAACAGTTTAGGCACTTGTGCAATAACATATTTCAGTAAAAGCATACAGTTTAAAAACACATGGATTCCAGTTTTAGCATATATCCCCCTCACGGGTTTTCAAATTATTTAGAAGCATTTAAAGTGAGCTATGAACTCACCTGGCATCCATAGAGTCTGAGCTACATCAGATATATTCCATTCACAAACGAACAGCTTGGTCTCACAAACACAAACCTAGATTAACACATTTTGTATAGTATCAAGTCTTTGATCTTTAGTTCAGTACTTTTAAGTATTAGTTATGTATTTTTTTTTAGTTAATATTTTGTTGTGATTCTAGCAGCATTGTTCGGGCCATCATACACGGAAGCCATTCTATAAACGTTTGAGGAGCGAGGGCACTTTAAATCGTAAACCCAACCACCCAGTCAAAATGTATCGAGATGAAACATCTTTGTACAAAGCTCCCTACTAACATGATACCTTCATTACTTTCTTTTATTTATAATTTATCTTCTTTAATTTCAAAATTGGGAAAAATAGCATTTTTAGTTATATTTTAGCTTAATTACACTTTTAACCCCTAAAGTATATAGTTTTAATATTTACATTTTAAACCCTCAAATATTAACCTTAGGGTCTCAAACTTTCCAATATTTATTATTATAGTTTTAAATTTTATAAAATGACACTTTTGGCCCAAAATTTTTAAGAGTTTCAAAAACGACAGTTTTAGTCCTTATACTTGTTAAAAATCATATAACAACCTCAAAAATGTACCAAATGATCTAGGATTTTAGAAAAAAGTTTCAAAACATATTTATAATCATAATAAAAAAAGTTCTCCATAATTATAGCTTTTGAAATGGGTTTTTGCTTATTATTTCAGGTAAATTATAAAACTAGGGTTTTAAGACATCTTTAGCTTATAACTTCCATTCAAATTATCTTATGAGCTAATTTCTTTTAGATTATCTTACTAAAATCCTAATAACATTATAACAAGTCTAATAAAGTATTTTAACAAGATCATAGCTTAGCTAACAAATTGATTACCTAGGTAGCTCCAAAATGGCTCCCAATGGGGCATATAGACTATATCTTCTTCATAACTCTTCAATAAATCTTAGAACTTCTCCCAAATATTGATACTGATATTAGGGACTTCTTAGGACTTCAATGGAGGCTCTAGAACAGAATGTGTAGGTGTAGAAGATTGAAAGTGAAGGATGATATGAAAATGAAGCTAAAGGCTCCTATTTATACTATTTTCAACACTTAGGCTCCAAGTTTTTTCATGAAACATGTAATATGGATAGGTTTGTGACAAAGGGAAGCTAGTAATGATCAATGCAAGTTTGTAGAGCCTAGGAACAAGATATCTAAGTCTTAAGGTCATTAGTAAGCCATGGATTTTAATGATAAGAATGGTGATGATTCATCAACAAGTAGGTGATGCACCTACTTGTAAAATATCTCAAAATATCCCAAAATACTTGGACTATGTTTGAATTCAGGAGGGAATGAGTTTAATTGCATTTTTGGAGAGAAAAACCAAGCCTGATGTAAATCAAGGGCTTGTAACTTTGTAATTCTTGTAATTAAGGGTTTAGGAATGTGATTAGTGATGGATTAGGGTGTAATTAGGGTTTATAAATTGTAATTAAGAAGTCTGGGTCTTTGGTTTGAAGTAGAGGTGGAAAATCTTGCCCATTTTGATATATATGGGCACTTTTTGTCCATTTTCAATAAAGGATGGGGCACTTTTTGCCCATTATTTATAATGAATGGGCTAAACGGGCGCATATGTAAGAAACTAAATGGGCTTAACGGGCGCACTTGTAAAATACAAATTAGTATACTCGACGAATATTTTTTATTAAATTTTTTATCCCGGCTTTCAAACAAGTATTTTTATTTTTTATTTGTAGGTTTTTATATGTTTTTCTCCTTTTTAGCTTGCGCCCGTTTAGCCCGCCCGTTTTGCGCGCCCGTTTCGCCCGTGCCCGTTTAGCCCGCGCCCGTTTAGCCCGCCGCCCGTTTAGCCCGTTGCCCGTATAGCCCGCCGCCCATGCCCGCCCGCCCGCCCATTTTGCCACCTCTAGTTTGAAGTTTAACAAAGGTTTGAGGTGAAATTGGGAAGAAAACCTAGGCGGGTTAAAGTTTCTAATGATCTAGGGCTAAATCCTTGTTAAATCCATTATCCTTGATTTAGCTACTCATGTAAACTTAATTTAGGTCCTATACATTGTGTTTTAAGTATCCAATGAGTTCCCACACTTTGTTTAATAGGTTATTCTAAGTAAACATGTCTAAAGAGTGAAAATACCTATTTTGACCTAATTTACAAGTCATGCATTGAGATCTTGTACCTTGTGCTTAAGGATACTTGTACATTGTCTTATCATAATATTATATACTTAATTAAATGCTATAAGTATTTGTATACTTGTCTTAAAAGACTAGGTATTGATTTCTATGTAAAATACTTAATATAAGGGTTTTTAGGTCACTAATCCTAATAACTTTCTATCTTGAGTAATTAGTGTTTATCTCCTCCTATAAACTTATTCTAGGTTTTATATAGTATTTTTATGACTTCTAGGGATTCCACATTCTTAGTTTAAGGGTTTATATAAGGTAATCATATCTTATGTATAATTAAGTGAGCTTAAGATCCTATGCTTTGATAACTTGTACATTGTGCTTTATCAATTTGTAACTTAGCTTGAGATAAATGTATGATATTTATATAATAAGTAGTTGAGTTTTATAATTAGTTGCAAAAGATTAGACTCTAATTCATTAAGAAATGGATTTTATATGCTAATCTTGGTTACTAGGTCATATACTTGTAATTAGTTTGAGATTAGTGAATATTAGTGTTTTGTGATCAATTACCTTTTCTTTATATGATAGATTATAATTAGTATATTGTATTTGATACTTGTATATAAATATTATGTAGTTATATTGCTTGAAACATTGTTTACCAAGGATTTCTAGGTGGTGATCTAGACTATTATGTACATTTATTTGTACTTAGCTTTGTATAGTTTGTTCTTACCATTCTTATGCAGTATTATGTCTTTAAAGTATAGTTTACAACTTGTTTATATCCATAATTACTTTCATATGTGTTTTCCATTCATAGTTTACCATTCTTGAGTTTACAACTCATTTATAGGGTTTCTAAGGGAATTTAGGGTATCATAGTTACATTTGAAATGTTCTTATTCATAATGTACTTATAGGATTACTTTTAGAACTTCGACTTGATATATACATTGTGTTTACAACATATAGGAATATGTTGAAGTGGTAGTTTAGGTTATAAGAACACATTCATCATACTAAGTAAGGTACAAAAGCAAAAAATTTCCAGCCAAATTTTCATATTCATACAATAATAACACATAACACATAACATATAAGTGAAATTTGAGGATTGTCATAGTCTCTCCCCCTTAAATAAACATCGTCCCGGGATTTAGATAAAGAGTAATGTCATAAAACAGAGACGAGTAAAATTCTCGCGTTTCCAAACATAGTTAGGCTACTTCAACAATTATTTAGTGACGAATTAGTGAAGAATTTTCAAAATGTTTGAAGAAACAATCCCAAAACAGCATAAAAGTGCGCCGCACATTTCAAAAGTGCGCCGCACATTTAGTGACGAATTTTCAAAATGTTTGAAGAAACAATCCAAAAACATCACCAAAACCTTTTACTCTCAACACTTACTGCTGAAAACATGAGAATTACTTTGTGTGTACTTATACTTTTTGAGCTTTTGTGTTTGTTCATATTGGATCTTAAGAAAAACCCAAAATATTTACTTTCAAAATTTTATTTTCCAATTTATTATCTCTTTGGTAGAATAATTTGCTTTGTTATAACTTGTTTAGTATTTATCATGATTTGTGGTAATTTTTCTGAATTTTTAAACACAACAAAAATAGAAAAAAATGAGAAAATAAGCGAAAACGAAAAAATGGTCATATTATTCAAACTCTTGTGGAAAATGTACCAAATTTGGTTATGATATCTATGATTGATCACTTTATGAGAAAATGGTATATTATATACTTGAAAACTTGGATTAGTTGGTTTACAAGTAGAGAAAAGGAGGAACACTATTCTGATTACAGAAAGTGCGCCGCACATTCAAATTGTGCGCCGGCTTTTCTGTGTCGCGCAAAAGTGCGCCGCACATTTTAAAAGTGCGCCGCACAACTGGAGAAACAGAAAACAGAAAAAGCTAGTAACATGCTCAAATGGAAATATTCATTGAAAATAACGGGTTGCTTGAAGACTAAGGGTATGAAATATCATTTGGATTTTATGGCACTAACATACTAATGTTTCTTTTGATGTGTTATTGTTTTAAGATTGAGATGGATCCAAACACTAGCCTTGGTAGACTATGCTTAGGAGTGGATGAGCATATTAGCCTAAATGACAAAATAGAATGGGAAGGACGGAGGTTAGACAAGACCAACTTGGGTTTATGATGGAGCGACAATGTTATAGCATGGATCGATGCGCTCCGGTTTTCGAGAGGATGGCAGAACAATATAGCGTTCCGATGAGTGGACCTTATGGACCACACGGGTATCACCATGAGCCATTCTACTACACCCAACAACCTCCACCTTATCCATCATACTTCTACCCATCCAATGCTCCAAGAAATGATGAATATGAAGAGGATATGTGATGCGTCTTGTGTTTGTGGCTTGTGTGTTAGTCACAATTTGAAACAATTTCAAAATAATTTATTTGGTTGTGTAATATGCATTTGTTGGCACGTAGGATAAAATAATACTTTGTGTGTGGATTTTTAATCTTTTATTTGGTATGTAAGATATGTTTGCGTATATATTTTGTGTTCAATTGCAGAAAATAAGCGAGTCAAAGCACAATAAGGCGAAGATTGAGATTCGTTCGCGACTCGGAATAAAAGGGGAGTATTATTCTTATTTTCCTCTATTTTTACTTTTTCCTTATGTTTAGCATTAGGGACAATGCTCATAATAAGTATGGGGAAGGTGATAAGCGGAAAACAAAAGCGTTTTTTGTTGAAAATTTTTTGTACTTTCTGTGACAAAAAGTAAGCCGCACTTGCAAAATTGTACGCCGCACTTTCTGGCGGATTTTTGAAATTTTTTTGTGTTATGTACTAAAAAAATATTTTTGTTGAAAGATTGATAATTCATGTAATTGTAAAGCTATTATGACTCGGAATTGATAACGTTACTTACACAATATCTTATTCACAATAGTGAGGGTTTTTAGCCTATAATTCGTAAGCATTCTTACGCTTTAAATCAAACTTGTGAGTATGCCGATGATTAGTTTAAATTCTAGAGGTTGTGCTTGGTAATCTTTACGAGACCTTAGTGGGATCATACTTGTATGATAAAAAGTATTTTAATTGATAAGGAGGCAAAAGAAAAGAGAAAAGATTGAAAGTTTTTGCCGATGTTTTAAGACGATAATATATTGTGAAAAACCATGTTGCGAGATGATAGTAGATCGTAAGTATGGGGGAAGACATATTACCCCAAATGAAAAAAAACATAGAGAAGAAAAGAAAAAAAAATAAAGGCAAAAAGAAAGTCTACAAGTGTGAAGTACAAATATGTAGAAATAATAAACATGGTGGAAAGTGATATGTTATTTACTCTTTTTAACACGCGGTGGTAATAAAAGTTTTGAAAAAGACCTCTTTTGATATTTTCCTTGGTGCTTACGCCAAATTGGTTTAGTTTAGTTCCTTGTACAAGCTTATGGTAATTTACTTTTCATGACCGTGCTTTTTGAGCGATAATTTACCCATATAAAGAGAGTGTGTGAAATCAAAATATCTACTTCGTGAGGTATTTTGTGGCGTTATCTTTGCTTTCAGTTATTGGCCTTATCTATTTCTCTCGACACCTATTAAAAATATATTTTTACCTTACTTGAGGAAAAAGAAGTTAAGTATGGGGGAATTTGATAACGCCTCATTTATACATGTTTGTAATGATGTCATTTTCCTTGTTTGCTATGTAAATAAATAAATTATGTGTTGAAAGTTACTAATAATGTGTATCGTTTGATTGTAGTGAAGGAATAAACATATGGACCAAAGATATGAAGAAATAAGAAGAAAAATAAAGAATGCTGAAAAAGAGCCAAAGTGCGGAGCACATTTTGTGAACCACGATTTTGGATACTACCCAAAGTACGGCGCACAAAAGAGAAAGTGCGGCGCGCATTTACAAAATGAAAGTGCGGCGCATATTTAACAAAGTGCGGCGCACATTTGTTGCAGTTACACAATTAAGTATCATTATGCATGGCTATTATGAAGAAACCTTTTGATATACTCCAGGACTTCTTAGCTACGTTTTTGTGGTTATAATAGAGACCCAAAGCCAGACATATGAGAGCATCTCATTCCATTTTACTCCATTGTTATTAGGGTTCTTATAAAATCAAGGATTTTACAAATCCTTGATCATTGTTACTAGTATAAGGGTAACCTTAGTTGGTTCATACCATTGCTGCTGTAGCAAAGATCTCAGAATATTGCTTGTGATTGTAATAAGTTTTTAACAAAGCTTATAGCCTTTTTGGAGCAATCATTGATTAATACTTTGTGGTATAATTCTCATTTCCTTTATGTTAATTATTTACTTTGATTTGCATATTGTTGAAATGAACTTCTTTACTGTTATTATGGATTAGTGTGTTGTGCACATTGGTTAAGGTTTTTATAGCCTTATGATTAGATACGAATATTAGCTTTGCTAGGGCAAAGTACGGCGCACAATTAGATTTGTACGGCGCACTTTCTCCCTGGGTTCTTGATTATAAGTATGATTTAGGTGCTCTTGTATTTTATGTTATTAAGTAAGATCATTGTTATATGTTGGATTTGTTCATGACCATGACTAATACTCATGTGAATGGATGAATTTCATGTCATCTAGTAAATGAACCTTGTTATTCGCTTTTGTCACGATTAGTGGAATAAAACATATAACAAACTCTTGCTTAGTTTCATCTAATATTTTAGTTATCAAAATCAAACATAAACCATTCTTAATGCTTTTGATATGACATAATCTTTAGTCGGATTTTTGTTATGTTAATTAGATGTTGCATGTGCGACTAGTACTCGGCATGTTGTCTTACATTGTTTATGTGCTTATGATCATCATTGCCATCTATCTTTCATATGTTTGTAACCTTAACCAAACGCACCTTTAAAACCATTTGATAAGTATATCTTTAGAACTTATGACACTCTAGAGGTAATTGTTTTATAATTCTTTAGCATCAATCTCGTGGAACGAACTAGACTTTACCATTAAGCTATGTTATACATGATAGGGTATACTTGCCCGTGTTTGTGTCTCTAGTCATTTGTGCAATAACATATTTCAGTAAAAGCATACAGTTCAAAAACACATGTATTCCAATTTTAGCATATATCTCCCTCACGGGTTTTTAAATCATTTAGAAAGCATTTAAAAGTGAGGCTATGAACTCACCTGGCATCCATAGAGTCTGAGCTACATCATATATATTTCATTCACAAACAAATAGCTTGGTCTCACAAACACAAACCTGGATTAACACATTTTGTATAGTATCAAGTCTTTGATATTTAGTTCAATACTTTTAAGTACTAGTTATGTATTCTTTAGTTAATATTTTGTTGTAATTCTAGCATCATTGTTCAAGCCATCATACTCGAAAGCCATTCTATAAACGTTTGAGGAGTGATAACGACCTAAATATACATATTCAACCCGTTATTATAATGCCACTTTGTATTATAAATAAGAGCTTTCGATACTTAATATATTGCGATTTACATGCAGGTATAAAGTTTGAAGAAGCACAGTGAAGATATACAAAGAAGGGTCCTTAATGTGCAAATAAGCAAACTACTGAAAGAAGATTCTGGAGCGCACAAAATTGCGGCGCACAATGTCAGAAGTGCGACGCACATTCCCGTCTCCAAATTGCGGCGCACATTTTCCCTCAGCCAGCACTATAAATAGAGGCCACTTCTACTCGTTTTACACACACCCCTTCTCTTCAATTCTCCATAGCGCGAGTATTTTAGCTTTCTTAGTAAATTTCAGTATTATCCACTTTTGGGAAATACTCGTAACGAGAGTATTCTACTCTTTGATTCTTGGAGAAACGATAAAATCGTGACACTTGTGTACTCGTTCCTTCAATCAATCTAAGTATGATGTTCTCTTACTCTTTTCCATTTGTTACTTTAATTACTATGTTAGGCTAAGCTATTTGTGACTATATGGGTATGTGACTATAAATTAGTGATGATGATATGACATGATCCTTTATAATTTATTTCAAGCTAATGTTGTGGAACCATTTTACCACCTAGTTCTATAAACCATATGTTATCTAGAGTTGATTTGTTACGATAGTTTGGCGTTAAGAAACGCAAATTGTTATAATAAGTTTTTAAAGAATTGTCTATGGTTTTGAATCTTTGGTTGGAGAGTTCCGCTTAGTAACTTTGATAAAATATTGAACTCGTTGGCAACTTGTTTTGAGCTTAGTCGCTTTAATATACATAAGTCTTGAATCACCCTAAAGTAAATTGTGCAAACGCCATTTTGACGAAAAAGGTTTATCACTCTTTACCTATATAAACTTATCTCGATCGTTATTATCATCATCACGAACTTATACGAATTATCCCATATTAGTGATACTTGTTACTATTGTTATTTATTTCAATCATTTCTTTCTTCAATTATTATATTGATTACCAAAATGAAACTAAGTCTCAGCGAATGATCCTGGCTTACCACTACAAACTATATTACGAACGAAAGGGTATACTTTCCCGTGTTTGTATTCTAGTCCTTTTTTTTGTCTAAACCTTGTAATATAAATTAAGACTTGCGAAACGAACATCAAGTTTTTGGCGCCGCTGTCGGGGACTTATAATCCTGTTTTTTAACCAAAATTTTTGTAATCTTTGAAGAATTGAACCATTTCCCATCCCAAAACAAACCAAATTTTTTTCTGCAGTACAGAAAGTACGCCGCACAACTTAAAAGTGCGCCGCACTTCCTGTAGCGAGCCAAAGTACGCCACATATTTCAAAAAGTGCGACAAAACCATTGTTGGATGCACACCCGTTCCTCCGAAACTCCACCAGTATCACCGTTACCAGAACCTGAACGTAGCCTTAACCGAAGGTTACGTAGACTTCATCTTCGTGTACCTTTAGATAGGAGACACGAGCAACCTCAACCTTGCGAAATTAACCAACCTTTCGACAACCTTTCTCAATTCCTATTTCTCACCAAACTCATCAACCGTTACGATCCAATGTCGGACACCGATGATGAACCAATGTGGTCAGCCGATAGAGTTGTAGCACCAACTCTTGGCTCCGCAATCATTTTACCTGAAATTGCGAATGATTTTGCAATCAAAGGAAACCACTTGACACTTGTCAAAAACCACCAATTTGATGGTCGAATCAAAACCGATCCTCACAAACACATCCATGAATTTAGTGGAATTTGCAAAATGTTTAACTATGGAGAAGGACAAGCCGAAGCCGTTCAACTCATGATGTTTCCATCATCCCTTACTGGAGAAGCCAAGTCATGGCTCGACAAACTTAATGAAGGAACCATTCGAACATGGGAAGGTCTTAGAACCGCTTTCATTAGCCGATTCTTTCCTCCTGCCCTATTTGAAAAACTCCTCGGAGAAATCCGAAGCTTTTCTCAACAAGAATGAGAAACTCTCATTGACGCATGGTTAAGAATGAAAGAATTACTAAGGAACTGTCATGGTCATGGACTTAAAAAAGAAGGAATAATCGAGATTTTCTATCATGATCTTGACGATGCTACCCAAGATGCATTGAACGCCGCAGCGGGCGGTATTTTCCTTTACAAAACTCCTAACCAATCCTACCAATTATTAGATGAAAAAGTCTTACTCAAAGTTGATTGGTCCAAAAATCACAAAAACAAAAACCCACGAAAAGCCGTAGCTTTTGCCGAAGAAAGAAACAACCCAACCGACACTGAAAAGTTATGGCTCGTATGGACACCATGTCTCTCAAAATCGATACTCAACATAAAGAGATGAAAAAAAAAGTCGCGAAACTTGCAAACACTGTGGAGGAAACAATCCTTCTAGTGAATGTGATGACGATGACACGCCTATAACAAAGGAAGAAGAAGCCAATTTCATTAACACTTTTCGTCGAACTCGATTTTATAACGATTATCATAATCGTGATTGCGATAATTGGAGATCTAACGATGAACCAAGTTACGATCGACACGAAAAGAAACCTAACCAAACCGAACAAAAACCCAACCTCGAAACCAAGCTCGACAATTTATTGAATCTCAAAGAAAAACCAAAATTTTCGTGCGCTGACCTCAATACAAAGTTCGAGACTTCAAACAAAAACCACCAAGCTTCCATTCAAAACCTTGAAGCTAAATTTGATCGTTTTGCCGATAAGCAATCGAATCACGCTTCTAGTTCTTTACCAAGCAACACCAACCCAAACCCCAAAAATAACAACAAATATCGACAACCGCAAGCTCGTAATGAGCATGTGAATGTCGTATTCACGCGGAGTGGTTTATCTTACGAATCACCTACCAAACCTACCAAACCTACCTGAGATACACCAATCAAAAATCCACTCGATAGTGACGATGAGGATGAAGCTCAACCAACAAAAACCAAACCCACTGAAAACTCGACCCAACACCCAAACCATATAAACCAAAAGTACCATACCCTCAACACTTACGCAAGCAAAAGATGCAAGCTAAGTATGGTAAATTCCTCGACTTAATCCAAGAAGTTCGAATCAAAATGCCTTTAGTCGATAATATGGATGGAATGCCAAACTATGGCAAATTTATCAAAAAACTTATCAAAAGCAAACATAAGTTTGAAGATGTATCTTCAGCTTTTCTAAATGATGAATGTTCTGCCATTATCCAAAACAAAGTACGACAAAAACTTGGAGATCCTGGAAGTTTTCTAATTCCATGTACTTTCCATCACTCATACTCTTGTAATGCCTTGGCCGATCTTGGCGCTAGTATCAACCTCATGCCATACTCCTTGTATGCTAAACTCTCAAAAGATGTTCTCAAACCCAGAAAAATGAGCGTTCGCCTCGCGGACCGTTCTTTTCAATACCCAATGGGAATAGCCGAAAACATGCTCGTTGGAGTTGGAAAATTCATTTTTCATGTCGAATTTGTAATCCTATAGATGGAAGAAGATAGCAAGGTACCACTTATCCTTGGTAGACCTTTCTTACATACAACTGACGCTGTGATTCGTGTAAAACAAAAACAACTCAACCTTGGAGTTGGAGAAGATAGAATTTCCTTTTCTATCGATGAAGCAATGAAACACTCATATTCTAATGACGATACTTGCTTTAGTATTTATGTCATTGACGAAGCCGTTAAAGCCGATTTTGACGCTCTTCTTGATGAAGGAAGCGAAATTTTATATTCTATCGAAGGAACCATCCTCGAAGAAGAACTTTTTACTGAATTTGACGCCTTCATAGCCGTTAATACCGACGAACCTATAGAAACACCTGAAGAAGAAAAAGAAACACCATTTGAAACCATAACTTTCGAAACCGATTTGAAAGTTAAGAAATCTGTGGAAGAGCCTCCTATAGATTTTAGATCTTAAACCTCTTCCTGAACATCTGGAATATGCGTTTCTTCACGAAGAAAGTTTTTAGCCTGTAATTATTTCATCCCAACTTTCAGAAGAACACAAAATCGATCTAATTGAAGTTCTCAAGAAGCATAAACAAGCTTTTGCTTGGAAAACTTCTGACATTCCTGGCATATGTCCATCATTCTGCAAACACAAAATCCAACTTTTGGATAACAAGAAACCTATTGTTGAAAAGCAACAAAGATTAAATCCTAACATGAAGGACGTTGTTAAAAAGGAGATCCTTAAACTCCTCGATTCTGGAATAATCTACCCAATCGCAGATAGCCCCTGGGTTAGTCTTATTCTTTGTGTACCTAAAAAGGGAGGTATCACTGTAGTAACTAACGAAAACAATGAGTTAGTACCAACACGAACCATCACCGGATGGAGAGTTTGTATTGCTTATAGAAGATTAAATGACGCAACCACGAAAGATCATTTTCCTTTGGCCTTTATGGATCAAATGTTAGAAAGACTCGCAGGGAACGAATACTTTTGTTTCCTCGATGGTTTTTCCAGATATTTTCAAATCCCAATCAACCCTATGGATCAAGAGAAAACCACATTTACTTGTCCATTTGGAACTTACGCGTATAGGTGCATGCCTTTTGGCCTATGCAATGCACCTGCTACTGTTTAGAGGTGTATGATTGCAATTTTCCACGATAGGATTGAACAATCAGTCGAAGTCTTCATGGACGATTTTTTCCGTCTTTGGAAATTATTTCGACACATGTCTTAGCAATCTTGATAAAATGTTAGCACGATGTAAAGAAGAAAACCTTGTGCCAAACTAGGAAAAATGTCACTTTATGGTTAAAGAAGGAATAGTGCTTGGACACAAAGTGTCTGGCGCAGGCTTAGAAGTCGACAAATAAAAAATAAACGTAATCTCAAAACTCTCACCACCTACTAATGTGAAAGGCATTATAAGTTTTTTAGGTCATGTCGGTTTTTACCGACGATTTATCAAAGACTTTGCGAAGGTCGCAAGACCTTTAACTCAACTTCTAGAAAAAGAAAGAGCATTTGATTTTAATGATGAATGCCTTTTAGCATTTGAAACTCTCAAAGCAAAGCTTACATGCACATCAATTATTGCAAGCCCCAGTTGGAATCTTCCATTTGTGCTTATGTGCAAGTGAACATGCCCTTGGAGCCGTCCTTGGACAAAAGATGGAAAACAATTTCACCCCATCTACTTTGCTAGTAGAACTCTGAACGTAATCCAAAAAAATTACACCATCACGGAAAAAGAGCTCATGGCTTTAGTTTACGCGTTTGACAAATTTTGATCATACCTCGTATTGTCAAAAACAATAGTTTACACCGATCACTCAACCTTAAAATAATTTTTTAAAAAGCAATATGCCAAACCTCATCTCATACGACGGATATTGCTTTTACAAGAATTTGATTTAGAAATTAAAGATAAAAAAAGGAGTTGAGAATGTTGTTGTCGGTCATTTATCTCGCATAGTGAATTATGACTCTAGCGATGATGAAATCGATGATTTTTCCAATGAACACATAATGCAAATAAATACTAACAATACACCATGGTTCGTAGACTTTGCAAACTATTTGGCTGTAGGTATTTTACAAAAGGGAATGACACATCAACAAAAGAAAAGATTATGTTCTGAACTAAAATAATACTTTTGGGATGATCCTCACTTGTTTAGAATCTGTTCCGATGGAATGATTCTACGTTGTATTTCCGAATCCGAATCTGGAAAAATTCTCGATGAATGTCGCTACGGACCGACCGGATGACATTATGCAGCGAACACTACCGCTAAAAAAGTGTTTGACGCTGGCTTTTACTGGCCAATGATTATTCGTGAAGCTCATACCTTAGTACGATTATGCTAGGCATATCAAAGGACTAAAAATCTTACAAAAAGAGATGAAATGCCTCTAAATAATATCCAAGTCTACGAAATCTTTGACGTGAGGGGTATCGATTTCATGGGACCATTTTTTAAAATCTTATAAATGTGAATACGTTTTAGTCGTCGTCGACTATGTATCGAAATGGGCCGAAGCTCAAGCCTTGCAAACTAACGATGCAAGAGTTGTTATAGCATTCTTAAAGAAATTATTCTGTCGTTTTGGAATTCCAAAAGCACTAATAAGCGACAGAGGAACTCATTTCTGTAACAAACTCATAGAAAAAATCATGAAAATATATGGAGTTAACCATCGATTGTCCACATCTTACCACCCTCAAACGAGTGGCCAAGTTGAAAACACTAATAGATCTCTCAAGCGAATCCTTGAAAAGACCGTCCAAAACAACCCTGCTTGTTGGTCTAAAAAATTAGAAGATGCTCTATGGGCCTTTCGTACCACATTCAAAACACCAACTGGAACCACATCATACAAGCTCTTGTATGGGAAAACATGCCACTTACCAATAGAAATTGAACATCGTGCATATTGAGCACATAAGAACTGCAACCCTGATCTTATTGCAGCTGTGGAAAAACGTATATTCCAACTTCATGAGTTAGATGAATTCCAACATCAAGCTTATGAAAGTTCACGTTTATATAAAGTACGAACCAAAGTGTGGCATGATCACAAACTACGACAAAGAAAAGAATTCAAACATGAAGAGAAAGTACTTCTCTTTATCTCGAATTATAAATTCAAGCAACCTAAGCTTACTTCGAGATGGACTGGACCTTATACAGTGAAACACCAATACCCATTTGGATATGTTGAACTCTACGGTAGAGACAATACCACTTTTATTGTCAATGGACATAGACTCAAGCTATACCATGAAGAAGAAAACTCTAATGAATTCGATGAAGAAGAAATCCCCTTCTTTTTAAAATAAAACCGAGTAGCCGAGTCTGGCTGAAGACTCTACACTTAGCGCTTCTCGGAAGGCAATCCGTATTTTATCCCCCACTTTTTACCTTAAGTGTGGAGGAGGACTTGTAAAATAAATAAAACCGTCCTTGTATATATTTTGCATGTTTTTTGTTTTATGATATCATGTAGGAAAATAGCAAACTTGGATCTCTAAGCTAGATTCATCTCTTGAAGTCCCGCAATTTTCTACTAAGCCCCGGGAAGTTCTCGTTTCCCTTTGTATTTTTCCTATTTTTAATTTTTATCAGTTATCACCTCGAGGACGATGTTCACATTAAGTGTGGAGGAGGAGACAGATAGGAAAAATAATAATAAATAATAAATTTCTCCACATGAAAAATCTTTTTGAAAAATAAAATAAAAATAGATATGTTTTGAAAATAAATAAAAGTTTTAGCAAAGCAAAAATCTCATTTATTGATACTATAACTAAGCATAAAAACCATCCACCAAATATGTGAAAAAACCTAGCCTTATATTTCTCTATTTTGTGTGAAAGCCGATAATCTAGTATGCTTCAGAATTTATGCTTGATCATCATTTACTAAACCGTAGTGAGGTTAATTTATAGATATTTTCGAAAAAAGGCAAAATAAATCACCATTTTATCATTTTAGTTAAGCTACAATGGCTTGCTAAAATATGTTGCACTCGTACCTACGTGTTATATTATCCTTTGTGCTATTATCTAGATAAGATGCATATCCATTTGTCAAGTCAAAAAAGTATATATGATGTTCTCTTAAAAAAAGGGAATAAAGTATTCTAGTATAGTTGTTACGACTTTGACAAGGCATATTTTGTTCTAAACCCTCATTATTATCACGTTTTGCTTCTTTGAAAATTCATCTAGTGCTCACGCCGCAACGGTTATGTTTATGTGTCATGTACAAACCTATGGTAGCTATCTATTTTATGACCGAGCTACTTGAGTGTTATCTTACATTTACCCTTTGTGAGTGACATTTGTGTGAACTTAAAATCCAAACACTATCCATGTAAGGTGCTAAAATTATTTTGCCATTTGCTTTTGCTACTTAGAAAACAATTTAATCATTTTCCTATCATACTTCACAATACTTAAAAGTTTTAAAAATCTAATTTGTTTTCTCGCTTTGATTGATTGAGGGCAAGCAATAGCTAAGTTTGGAGGAATTTGATAATGACCTAAATATACATATTCAACTTGTTATTATAATGCCACTTTGTATTATAAATAAGAGCTTTCGATACTTAATATATTGCGTTTTACATGCAGGTATAAAGTTTGAAGAAGCAAAGTGAAGATATACAAAGAAGGGTCCTTAATGTGCAAATAAGCAAAACTATTGAAAGAAGATTCTGGAATGCACAAAAGTACGGCGCACAATGTCAGAAGTACGATGCACATTCCCGTCTCCAAAGTGCGGCGCACATTTTCCCTCATCCGGCACTATAAATAGAGGCCACTTCTACTCATTTTACACACACCTCTTCTCTTCAATACTCCATAGCTCGAGTATTTTAGCTTTCTAAGTAAATTTTCAATATTATCCACTTTTGGTAAATATTTGTAACGAGAGTATTTCACTCTTTGATTCTTGGAGAAACGACACAATCGTGACACTTGTGTACTCATTTCTTCAATCAATCTAAGTATAATGCTCTCTTACTCTTTTCCATTTGTTACTTTGATTACTATGTTAGGCTAAGCTATTTGTGACTATATGGGTATGTGACTATAAATTAGTGATGATGCTATGATATGATCCTTTATAATTGATTTCAAGCTAATGTTTTAGAACCATTTTACCACCTAGTTCTATAAACCATATTTTATGTAGAGTTGATTTGTTACGATAGTTTGGCGTTGAGAAACGCAAATTGTTATAATAAGTTTTTTAAGACTTGTCTATGGTTTTGAATTTTTGGTCGGAGAGATCCACTTAGAAACTTTGATAAAATATTGAACTCGTTGGCAACTTGTTTTGAGCTTAGTCGCTTAAATAAACATAAGTCTTGAATCACCCTAAAGTAAATTGTGCAAACGCCATTTTGACGGAAAAGGATTATCACTCTTTACCTTTATAAACTTATATCGATCATTATTATCATCATCACGAACTTATAAGAAGTATCACATATTAGTCATACTTGTTACTATTGTTATTTATTTCAACCATTTCTTTCTTTAATTATTATATTGATTACGAAAACGAAACTAAGTCTCAGCGAACGATCCTGGCTTACCACTACAAGCTATATTACAAACGAAAGGGTATACTTGCCCGTGTTTGTATTCTAGTCCCTTTTTTTGTCTAAACCTTTTAATATAAATTTAAGACTTGTGAAACGAACATCAAGGAGCGAGGGCACTTTAAATTGTAAACTCAACCACTTAATCAGAACGTAATATCGAGATGGAACATCTTTGTACAAAGCTCCCTATTAACATGATACCTTCATTACTTTATTTATATTTATATTTTATCTTCTTTAATTTCAAACTTGGAAAAAATAGCCCTTTTAGTTATATTTTAGCTTAATTACACTTTTAACCCCTAAAATATATAGTTTTAATATTTATATTTTAAACCCTCAAATATTAACCTTAGGGTCTTAGACTTTCCAATATTTATTTTTATAGTTTTAACTTTAATAAAATGAGAATTTTGGCCCAAAATGTTAATAGTTTCAAAAATGATAGTTTTGGTCCCTATACTTGTTAAAAATCATATAACAACCTAAAAAATGTACCAAATGATCTAAGATTTTGTAAAAAAGTTTTAAAACATATTTATAATCATAATAAAAACATTTATCCAGAATTATAGCTTATGAAATGAGTTTTCTCTTATTGTTTTATGTAAATTACAAAACTAGGGGTTTAAGACATATATTTTGCTTAGAATTTCTATTCTAAATGATCTTATGAGGTAATTCCTTTTAGATTATCTTACTAACATCCTAATAACATTATAACAAGTCTAATAAAGTATTACAATAAGATTAAAGCTTAGCTAATAAAGTGATCACCTAGGTAGCTCCAAAATGGCTCCTAATGGGGCATATGGATTATATCTTCTTCATAACTCTTCAAGAACTCCTAGAACTTCTTCCAAACCTTTCTACTGATCTTAGGGACTTCTTAAGACTTCAATGGAGGCTCTAGAACATAATTTGTTGTGACAACCCTGGTTTTGAGGTTCGTCACTTAGTTTTATTTTGTGCTAGTTACGTGTCTTTACGTGTTTATGTGCTAATTGGTGTGTATAGATTGTGGGTTGGATATCGTTTCCGGTACGGGGTACCTTGTGAGTGAAACGATGTGTGATGATTTCATGTTCATGAGCTCACAGGGTAGTGACTATGAAGTGAAATGGTGTTATTTAGTGGTTTTACGTATACGTATATGTATTATAGAAAATCGTATTTTTACGATTTACGGTTTAGCATTTAGAGGTCTCGGATGAGGTAATTAGTCATATGGATATTTTTCGGGATGGTTTTAAGTCATTTAGGACTTAGTTATAGAGTTTATTTCAAAATTTGAGATTTTTTATAAAAGTGTATATTTTACGTCTTTTACGGTAAAACGCGTAAATTTGACTAGTTTTACGGTTTTGAGGTTTTGGAGGCTTTAGGGGCTGAAATAAATTAAGGTAAATTAAGGTAATATTAATAACATAATATTAAATAATAAAAATAAAAAAAACGAATTTGAAGGGGTTTAGGTCGGTTTTGGACGCAGAAAAGAAGGAAAAAAAGAAAAAGAGGGAAAAAAAGGAAAGTGGGCTTATTCTTGGACTAGGATTTTATGTACACCCTATATATTGTTTTAATCACAATCCAAATTTATTATTTTTCTCCTGGAGGTTAAAAAAATTCGTGAGTTATATAAAAAATTAGGGTTCTTCATAAAATTTTGGGGTTTTCATAAATCAAAAGTAAATCTTCATAACCCTTTTCAATTTAGTTGTTTTTATGTTTTGTTTAATCATCTTATGATGGAATTAGGTTAGGGTTTAATTTAAAAACATTAAATTAATGTTATAATAATGAGGTTATAATGATTACATAAGTTAGGGTTTGTAATTAGTGGGGTTAGGGTTAATTAATTAGTTTAATTTGATTAAACCCGTTTTTAAAAACTGGGCAAAATTTTGAGTCAATTGTTTTGATCATATTGGGAGTTCTACAAACTCTTATTTTGCGATCCAAGTATCCCTGGAAAGGTAATTGAAGTGGCTTTCCAATGAAAGAAACTAGAACTAAATTGGAGGTCGGGAAGTGGGTCAAAAACAGGTTACAACAGTCGGAGGTCAAAACAGTTTTGAAGTCAGCCTGTTTTCTTTTTAAGTTTTGGGTTGTTTGGGGCACTTAGTCTTGCATTGGGATCTTCTAACGAACATGAGAGGTGGTTTATATATTGTAGTAAGTATCTGCACTTGGGCTAAGGTTGTGGTTTAGGGTAAGACCCCCTAACTATAACAAACTTTTTGTATGTTTAAAATCAGTAAATCTGGAATGACAAAAGTATATATATATATATATATATCGGGGCCTTAACAGTAGCTTTAAGGTTGGGGAAAGTGGTAGGTGTTAGCTAACATATGTAAGGGCATAAATATTCCCTTTACAGAGATCATGGGTGTGTTTAGGTGGGTGTTTGGCTTATAGTTTGGAGACCTAAAACTGGGACTCTTTTGATAAAATGTTAAGGGGATGTGGTATGAAGTAAAACGAGTTAAGGGCTTTATAGAGGGGTGTAATGAGATGCTTAGAGCATATAAATGAGGTATTTATATAGGAGGAGGCTAGATGTCCATCATAGGTTGATGAGCCGTTTTAGTGGTTGGTTCATGTATTGATTACGTGTTTTTGGTTTGTTAGCTTTTTGCTAGTGCGAGGACTTTTGGAGAAGCTCAATCAGGTGAGTTTCATAGTCCCATGTTTACTATTGATTTTGACTTCCAGATAGGATGGAAGAGACACTGTGTTGAGTTATTTGTAAATAACGTTGTGAATGTTTTTATGGGTTGTGATGGACTTGTGTGTACACTTATGTGATTAACTGCTATGTGATTCTTGATTGTGTATGATTTGGATCGGGGGACACGTGTCGTCTCAGTTATTGTGGTTTGGCAAGGTAGGGGCCTTGGGATAGGTACATAGCGTGATCGTCTATGGGACCAATGGATAATGACAAGGTAGTGGCCTTGGGATAGGTACATAGTGTGATCATCTATGGTACCATGGTGTTTGGTAAGGCTGAGGGCCTTGGATTTTGGTTTGGTATGATTGATCTTGAATGTTAGTTGTTAATACATAATTGTAACACATTGTCCATATGTTATTGTGTTGATGGTTGTTATTCACAGCTTATAACTGTTTTGGCGTTGGAGTCTAAACCTGTGACTCTCACCAACTTTATGTTGACGTGTTTTATGTCTCTTTCAGGTGTGAATGTGGTTAAGCGTGAGGATAGAAGTGGCTAGACTTGGATGCCTTAGGATTGCATATATAAGGAGATCCCCGTTCCTTTTTAGTTTACCTTCATGTTTTTTTATAAGTGATACATGTTGGCACCCATATGTTTGTTTGGTTTATGTTTATTGTTTGTCATGGGTAAGTGGTAGGACTGTTACCTACTTACCTAGACTCCTGCTATTTTGAGATATTGTCATGACCTTTGTGTCGCCATTTATGACATTATAGTTGCATTTTAGTTTTCTCTATATAGACACCGTTTGTTGTGATGATATCCATACGTCGCGCCCTATGTTCCGCCATGGTGGGGTGTGATAGAATGGTATCAGAGACAATGGTTATAGAGAATTAGGTTGCCTAGTCGCGTAGCCTAGTCTATAGCTTAAGGGTCCCTGCATATAGGCGTCATAGGAGTATGTGTGCATTTTATAATAATTGATGTGTTTGGATGTTATTTATTGCGATGTTTTGACTAGTATGAATTGAACCATAGTAAGTTCATACTTAGCCACATGCTATTTTCTTCTCGGGTTGTGACTAGTGCGGGTTGAACCATAATCATCCACGCTAGTCATTGTCGTATTTTGCTTAAATTGTACA
Source organism: Glebionis coronaria (assembly GCA_025667525.1). Lineage (NCBI taxonomy): Eukaryota > Viridiplantae > Streptophyta > Magnoliopsida > Asterales > Asteraceae > Glebionis > Glebionis coronaria. The sequence continues at coordinate 611,101,255 of CM046878.1, read as the reverse complement.
TTATAGTACATAATTTGGTACATGGTAGTTTCTATCTTTTGTTGGGTTATTTTAGGTACCCGAGAGATATTATTTTCTTTTGATGTTTAAGTCATGTTCCCTAAGAATCATGTGGTGGTTCGAGTTATTAGGAGTAGGTGGATATAAAGGGTTTTAAGCTGTTTCCACTCTTACGGGCGACATGACTTATAACCGATTATGTTTTCGTTTTGGATTTAGTCTATGCTGTTTTAGCTAGACTATGGATTTACGTATTTCAAGAGTATTACTATGTTATTTTAATAGATGGAGTTTTGGACTTTATTGGTTATGTGGTTATGAGCTTATGTGAGTAGATGGATTTATGTGTTATATGTTGTATTGATTCTTATAAGTGTCATCATAGGAGGGAGTGCATTGGGGGAAGGGTAATTGTATAAGTATGGTGGCCAACATAGTTATACAAGTACCACAACTTCAATGGGTTCTCAAGTATGATTGCATGAAAGAGGGTTAGTACATGCTTGTATATGATGAGATGTAGAATTTGGGTATACGTATAATATATGGGTTTACGTAATGGCTGCCTATGGTATGACTATGGTTCTTTTTGTGTTATATGTTTTGGGTTATAGTTGTGTTGTGTGATTATAGGGTCACACGATATGGTTTGGTTTTGGAGGTGGGCTTTATGCCTTGTTGTGGCACGGTGAGATGGTGATTACTCGTATGAAAAAACGAGCGTATATAGCGATTGATTGACTTGACATGTATGATAACGAGTATGTTTGGGAGATTCGATAGGTATGCATATGCGGATGTATATATACTAGTAGATGTTATGTTATGATTTACGGTCGTTCAGTAGTTATTATAACTTGAAACTACCTAGTGCTCTCTTGTGTTTAAACAATTTATTAGTGCTCGAGTTTGGTGGAGTTTCAACGATGTTTTGAATCTTTTGAAGTGTGTCTTGTAGCGTATTCTTTGAGTTTCGTATTTCACGTGTACGTTTTAAAAATGGTGTTCTTGGTTTTAAGTCTATTGAAATAACTTGGGATTTCTTTTGAAATAATGAAATCTTTTGTGTTGGGTCTTACATTTCTTTTGGTCGGTATATATTGAGAAAAAGGGGGACTTGGAAATCTATTATAGGGTTAGATGGTTGGTTGTATTCGGTAAAATAAGGGTAAGGTGTTGGAGTCGTGTTTGAAACAAGATGTAACATAAGATTTCTTTCTAATCAACACTTATTTATTTCAAATTCTAAAAGACTTTCTTTAAAATGAAGCGAAGTAAAATTTCTTACTACTTACATAGTGTATATAATTGGGTTTAACCGATTCACGTCATTTATAATTATTAATACAAGGTTAAATTGAGTTTATGAAGATTTAACATACAATTATATCTTTCATTTAAAAGGATTGCATTAATCACTAAGTTTATTCTTTAGTTTTAAAACAACTAGTATAAAATTGTTTTGGTCGTAACTTGTTCGTTTTTAAATATTTTTGGGTGATTCAAAAGCCAAAAATTATGTGCTCGGAACGTACTTTTCAAATATTCAGAATGTATAGTCATGGGAGGTCAGTATCCTGGATGAAATTATTGTACAAGTCTCGGGTTAAAGGTTGAGCTTTGAATAGTAGTTTATTTTTATGATTTGGGATGCACGGGATACCTAGTCTTTGAGTTGAGTTTTGAGATCGCCTAGAAGGTTGTTTGTAGATGGTTTGAGTCACATAGATGTGTGAGGTAATAATAAATAAATAAATAAAAAGATATATATTCTTTTGGAAAAGTCGATCTTTTGCACGGTTTAAATAATATGTCGCGTGGCTTAATATGTTTGGTTGCCATTGGGTGTTGCTTGGATTATTTTTTCGTTGTCATGGGTCATTTTGAATTGATACATGTTTTGGGTTTGAGTTTTCTTTTGAGTCTCATGGTTTTTTACTTGTTTTAAATTGGTGCACGTGAAATGTCGTTAGTTATCCGTGGGTTTGATTCGTTGATCGTATCTGATGGATTCAGGATGTAGTTTTGGTTTCGTAGTGTTCGGGAGCGTTGAGGTAGTCATATGAAAGACTTGGTCGCGCCTACACGCTTAAGTAGGTGACCATGAGAGAACGGTCGGAATACCCTTAGTGGGGAGGAAAGAGGTTCGTAGACGAACTAATGTGGGCATGAGGTCTATTAGGAGTGCCAAGGGAGATGAATAGAGATTTGTGAAAGGTATGGAAATTGGCACAAGTAACGTGCCATAGAGAGTGTTGGAAGGGGATATTGTTCGTAAGGCATGTATGTTTTCTGAAAATTTCCTGAGATTTAGTTGGTTGCCTATTACTGCGAGGTAGAACCATAAATATGAAGGAATATGTACACGTAAATAATATATGTCCGGAAGTCGTCCCGAGCCTAAGGAGACGCACGCGTTAATACGTAAAACAATTATACGTTAATATATTATGTATAATATATTAATTAGTGATAAGCTATTACCGACGTTAATTAATTAATTAATTAACGAGACTTTACAAACGATAGTTAAACGTTAACTATATAGATTTGTATTAAAAACAATAAAAAGAAACCTTGCACTTAATATCTTGTTGCCTAAACTAACGTTATACTATTACTTATTGCTATAGGAGTACGACTTTTACTTTGAGTATATGATGACCTTTTGGTCATTATCATAATAGAGTATATATACGTTAGAAACCAAAAGATAGATTGCAACTTGTGATTTGCGATTGATTATTTATTTTGGTGCGATCACTTGTTTGGTTTAGGTTTTATTTGATTTAAGAAATCAAGTTTTATTTAGCTTATCACTATCGGTACTAGCATACTTAATTGTTTGCTATAACGTATTGTGTGCGTATTCTTAGAGAGATCATACTTTGATCTTTATTGGTAGTTCGATAAAGGTGTTTAATTCATTGCTAAAAGGTACGCGTTTCTTTATCGTTTATGTTAATTACTTGTCTATACGTGATCTTATATTCCGCTGCGTACTCGTGATTATTAATGTGTTAATATGATAAAAGGTTTTTATAAATTCCAACAGTGGTATCAGAGCCGTTCGTATAGCTTTTAATTACATTAAAAAATAACGAAAGAGATAAAATTGTGTAAACTTACTATGATGGCGTTTGAATTATTTTATTTGATGATTAGTTTTTCATAAACCCTAATTAGGGTTAATAAAATTAATTAGGCAAACCCTAAGTTGTATGCAATTTTTGTTGATAAATATGTTGTTAATTGTTAATTAGTCGTTGTTAATTGTTAATTAGTCGTTATTTATCACGTTGTTAATTGTTAAATTTTTGGTTCGATCCATGGGAATCATGCAAGTTTACCATGGATCATGTGTTCTTAATTAATTGATTTAATTGAAGTCATGATAGATGTGGTATGCATGAAGTATGTGATTAATTGTTAATTGGGTATATGTTTTAGGTTAATGTTTATTTGTTTTGCTTTTGATTATAATCGTTATGTATCATGGTTCAAGCAAAGGGTTTTTCGAAAAATAAAAATAAACCGGACTAAAACTATATGAAATTTGATTTATTATAATCTTGTTCTTGCAAGATCATATGTGGCAACAAATGAGTCGCCCTTACATGGTATTAAATCTAACTCACGTCGTGATTAGCAAGAATCAAGTTTATAATTTGTTTTCTACTTTAAAGTTGTAAAATTTTATTAATGACGTAATTTGCAAAAGTACTATCTAGTTGCAAGGCTAAGGTTCGGGAAGACTCATCAAGACTTCGGTCTTGTAGATACCATTGCCCTATAATGTCTGACTACTTGTAGTCTCCTTATCTTGCATACTATTTAGGAAGCCGCGAATGGTCTAGGGTTTGAATGATTTTAATCATTCTTTAATCTTTTCCCGTGATAAAATTAAACTTCTTTAAATAGAATACATGTTGAATCGTCAATTTTTATGATATCACTATTTATACAATTGAATTATGAGTTAAATATGTGATATTTATAATTAACGAATTGAGTAAATTTTATAAATTATCATGATACAAAGATGTTGCATGCTTCTTTGTACATGTTTTTGAATTGTCAAAATTTATACCCTTTGAAATAAGTTTATTTGTCATCCAACGTGTAAAAGCACTTGCACTTACTCTTTCACCATACGTGAGACTGTGGTGATTTTGTAACCCAAGGTGATATAATACACTAGATTGTGAGACGTCGGTGCTATATAATCACGGTTTTTGGTTGGACAACTTAAGCAAGTTAAGATATGTGAGACCTTAACTCGTGGCAATAGATGGGATAAACATGCTCGATTTTTCACTTTTGAATTGTCACAAGTGATGTATATAAAGTTGAGTCCCATAATTCTAGAAGTTGTATTGGATGTAATTATTGAACGTCAATTACCCCTTGAATATCATCATCACTAGCAGATCAATTGATGCGGTGGTGATATGTCTTGGTGGATTCTAGCTTTTAGGAAATTAATTGTTTATTTATAAACATGGGTATTTAATTTTCTATAAAGGAAGTATTATCGAAAATACTAAATTATTGAACTTTGTTTATTTGTAGATGGCAATGAATAATTCCCAAACCAAACAAAACAGTTCGGCTTTCAGGTCGATGCTTGAGAAGCAACAACTTACTGGTCCTAACTTCAATGAGTGGTTACGCGCGCTCAAACTAGTTGTGCGTGTGGAGAAACTAGAGGATGTGTATGACAATCCTTTGCCTGACCATCCTGGTGCTAATGCTACTAATGAACAATTAGTAGAATGGAATGCTCTTTATGATCGTCATGATGAAGTTGCTTGTTTAATGCTTGGAACTATGTCTCCATCGCTTTATCAGCAATTTGAATACAAAAGTCCTAAGGACATGATAACTGAGCTCCAAAAGATGTATGGAAAGCCTCCTGGTGTCGAACTACAAGAGTTAGTACACACTTTCCATTCATACAAGCAGGAAGAGGGTCAATCCGTTAGCGATTATGTTCTATTGATGAAAAGCTATTTGGATCATTTGGCAACTCTCAACTATGTTCTTCCAGAAGCTGTCTCTGTCAGCTTGATCCTCAATTCACTTTCGAGTGATTTGAGGGCTTTGTGCAAAATTACAATATGCAAAGCATGGGGAAGACAATTAGTGAAGTTCATTCTTTGCTTATTGAATTTGAGAAAAGAGTTAAGAAGAACAAGAAGTCAAATGTTGCATCTTCTTCTACACCACAAGTGATGGCGATCCAAGGTAGTAGGATCCAGAAGTACAAACCGCAAGGAGGTAAGGCTAACGGTAAAGGTAAGGATAAGGGTCCTAAAAATTCTTATCTTCCTAAACCTAAAAAGCCTCAACCTTATAAGAAAGAGCATCCGGCAAAAGATTCCATATGTCACCACTGCAAAGAGGTTGGACATTAGAACAGGAATTGTCCTGTTTATCTAGCTGAGTTGATGAAAAAGAAGAAGCAAGTTGGATCGTCCACTTCTTCAGGTATTTATACTATTGACGTATTTGCTTGTTCTAAAAATTCCTGGGTGTATGACACTGGTTTTGGTACTAATATTTGTAACACAAAACAGGGACTTAGAGGAGCAAAGAAGCTGAAGCAAGGTGCTGTCTACTTGTATGTTGGAAACGGCGTACGTGCTGAAGTAGAAGCTATTGGAAGTTTTGACTTAGTTTTACCTAATGGTTTAATTCTTGTTTTGGATGATTGTCATTATGCACCTACTATAACTAGAGGTGTTGTTTCAGTTTCTTGTTTGCATGATAAAGGATTTATTCATAAATTTACGGATTCTGGTATGACCGTTTCTTTTAATGATATGATTTATTTTGATTGTATCCGTGTTAATGGTATTTATGAAATTGATATGCATGATCCTACTTTGCAAATTGTGAATTCAATGTATTCGATTAGCAATAAGAAATCTAAAGCAAGTTTAGATTCGACTTATCTTTGGCATTGTCGACTTGCTCATATTAGCAAGAAGCGAATTGAAAAGTTGCAACATGATGGACTTTTAAACTCAACGGATAATAAACCGTTTGATCAATGCGTTTCTTGTATATCGGGCAAGATGACAAGGAAATCCTTTCCGCATAAAACGGAAAAGGTGAAAGATCTACTTGGATTAATCCATACTGATGTATGTGGTCCACTTAGACATGTGTCAAAGCAAGGTGCTACATACTTCATTACCTTTACTGATGATTATAGTCGTTATGGTTATGTTTATTTGCTTAAACATAAACATGAAGTCTTTGAAACATTCAAGGTATTCAAAAATGAAGTAGAAAATCAACTCGGGAAGACTATTAAAGCCATTCGATCAAATCGTGGTGGTGAATATATTAGTCAAGAATTTAAAGATTATCTAAAGGCTAGTGGAATTGTCCAACAGCTGACTCCTCCTTACACGCCACAACATAATGGTGTTTCTGAGAGGAGAAATCGAACTTTGCTAAACATGGTTCGATCAATGATGAGTCTTTCTACTTTGCCACTATCCTTTTGGGATTATGCTCTGGAGAATGCTACACGCATTCTCAATATGGTTCAAACCAAGAAGGTTGATAAGACTCCATATGAACTATGGCATGGAAAAGTTCCTAACTTGTCTTACTTAAAGGTCTGGGGTTGTGAGGCTCATGTGAAACGTCACACGCCTGACAAACTTCAATCAAGATCGGTTAAGTGTGTCTTCATAGGTTACCCTAAGGAAACTATGGGTTACTATTTCTACTACCCACCTGAAAACAAATAGTTGTTGAGAGGTATGCAGATTTCTTTGAAAAGAATCTCATAGTTCAAAAAGAGAGTGGGAGGATTGTAGAACTAGAGGATGAAGATATTTTACCTTCTGAAACTACTAGCGAACATTCAATTGAGGAAGAAAGTCTTGCACCTAATGTAACTCAAGAAGAGGATGTTTTCCCCATTCGTAAGTCAAAAAGAACAATCAAAGCACCTGAACGACTATGTCTAAATGTAGAAGTCGAGGAACATACTTTAGGGGATCTTAATGAACCCACTAACTATAGAGATGCAATATTGGATTCTGAATCCGATAAGTGGATTGTTGCTATGAATGCGGAAATGCAATCTATGTATGATAATCAAGTCTGGAGACTTGTAGATTTACCACCCAATGCGAAGGTCGTAAAGGGTAAATGGATTTACAAGAAGAAGACGGACATGGATGGCATTGTACACACCTATAAAGCTCGATTTGTAACAAAAGGGTTTACACAAACTTATGGTGTTGACTATGAGGAAACCTTTTCTCCTATTGCAGACTTGAGAGCTATTAGGATTCTCATAGCTATAGCAGCGTACTATGACTATGAGATATGGCAATTGGATGTAAAAACCCCGTTCTTGAATGGATACTTGGAAGAAGAAATCTATATGGAACAACCAGAAGGTTTTGTTGATCCTAAGCATCCCAGAAAAGTATGTAGGCTTCAAAGAACCATTTATGGACTTAAGCAAGCATCAGGAAGCTGGAATAAAAGATTTGATGAAGAAATCAAAAAGTTTGGTTTTGATCAAAATCTAGATGAGCCATGTGTATATCAAAAAGCTAGTGGGAGTAATGTTGTTTTCCTAATCTTGTATGTTGATGACATAATCATTATGGGAAATCATATTCCAAGTTTACAAGAGGTAAAGACCTATCTTGGGAAGTGTTTTTCTATGAAAGATTTAGGAGAAGCGGCATTTATCCTTGGAATCAAAATCTATAGAGATAGATCAAAGCGGTTAATTGGACTAAGTCAAACTGCATATCTTGATAAGATCTTAAAGAAGTATAGAATGGATAATTCCAAGTGTGGTCTCATTCCTATGCAAGTGCACACTGACTTAAATAAAACACAAGGTGCTACTACATCTGAAGAGATGAAGCGTATGCAAAATGTTCCTTATGCTTCGGCTGTAGGTTCTATTATGTATGCTGTGAGATGCACAAGACCTGATGTTGCGTTTGTGCAAAATATTACAAGCCGATTTCAGCAAAATCCAGGTGAAAGTCACTGGACTGCTGTGAAAAATATTCTTAAGTATTTAAGACATACTAAGGATACGTTTTTGGTTTATGGTGGAAATCCTGAAGCTACTGAGCTGCAAGTTAATTGTTATTGTGATGCTGGATTTGAAACCGATAAAGATGATACTAAATCTCAAACTAGGTATGTTTTCGTTTTGAACGGAGGCGCGGTAGTATGGAAGAGCTCCAAACAAAGTACTACTGCACAATCTGCCACAGAAGCTGAATATATCGCTGCTTCTGAAGCTGCAAAGGAAGCTGTTTGGATGAGGAAGTTTATTGGAGAACTTGGTGTAGTTCCTACCAATGAAGAACCTATAAAGATGTATTGTGACAATTAAAGTGCAATCATCATAGCTAACGAACCAGGAGTTCAGAGAGGCGCAAGACACTATCAAAGGAGATATCACTATGTTCTAGAATGTATCGAATTAGGTGAGATAGATCTAGTTAAAGTTCATACAGATAATAATCTAGCAGATCCTTTTACGAAGGCTTTACCTGGTAAAAAGCTTACTCAACATGCTAGGAGCATGGGACTTCGTCCTGCTAGTAGTTTCATGTAATCTGTTTTAGTATTTGGATAAAGGATATTGTTAAACAATATTTATTTTATGAATTGAAGTATTGGATATATTCGTTTTCTTTAATATTTATTGGTCCTATTTTTGCATGTTTAAATCCTTGAATAATATGTTATTCTAAATTGTTTATCTTGATTGATTATATGGAAACATAATTGAATTAAGACATATATGAGAGATGGTAATATTCGTAGAATATGCAAGAACGGTTCACCAACTCATTCGATATCCAAAAGTTGTATATTGGACATCTCCTACTAACAAATCAATCACTCTATGGATCGGCGTCTTTAAGTGAAACTTGTAAATGATTTACATTACTAAATCCTTTGACTTGAGATGCAAGCAGGTCTTATATATGTGGATGGTACTTTTTGCTATAGTTCTAACGCTATCCTGAATAAGGTAGTAATAAAGGCTATAATCATTTGTATCTTGAAGCATGTAAGAGGCACGTGTAGTCAAGATAGAAATTGTTCATTCAACTAGGTTTGAAGAATAATGCTACTGGGCCCCTCGTTAATTAATTAGATGTTTGTATGGCCATACCCAATGGTAATCTAGATTTGTCTCAATTAGATTGGTAATCTATATTAATTATGTAATGCGAGAAACAGAATAGTTAAAATGGAATGACATTGATCCATATCCATTATTAACATGGCATTTGAGAAACAAAGGGATTGTAAATGTTTAAGTCATTTAAATGTACTTTATGGAAAACTACACTCGAGGGTTTCCGAGAGCATTGGCGTGTTACTAGACGCTAACCAATGTTATTATATTATATTATTGTACATGTCCAAGTGGGAGCTGAAGGAATATGTACACGTAAATAATATATGTCCGGAAGTCGTCCCGAGCCTAAGGAGACGCACGCGTTAATACGTAAAACAATTATACGTTAATATATTATGTGTAATATATTAATTAGTGATAAGCTATTACCGACGTTAATTAATTAATTAATTAACGGGACTTTACAAACGATAGTTAAACGTTAACTATATAGATTTTTATTAAAAACAATAAAAAGAAACCTTGCACTTAATATCTTGTTGCCTAAACTAACGTTATACTATTACTTATTGGTGTAGGAGTACGACTTTTAGTTTGAGTATATGATGACCTTTTGGTCATTATCATAATAGAGTATATATACGTTAGAAACCAAAAGATAGATTGCAACTTGTGATTTGCGATTGATTATTTATTTTGGTGCGATCACTTGTTTGGTTTAGGTTTTATTTGATTTAAGAAATCAAGTTTTATTTAGCTTATCACTTTCGGTACTAGCATACTTAATTATTTGCTATAACGTATTGTGTGCGTATTCTTAGAGAGATCATACTTTGATCTTTATTGGTAGTTCGATAAAGGTGTTTAATTCATTGCTAAAAGGTACGTGTTTCTTTATCGTTTATGTTAATTACTTGTCTATACGTGATCTTATATTCCGATGCGTACTCGTGATTATTAATGTGTTAATATGATAAAAGGTTTTTATAAATTCCAACAGTGGTATCAGAGCCGTTCGTATAGCTTTTAATTACATTAAAAAATAACGAAAGAGATAAAATTGTGTAAACTTACTATGATGGCGTTTGAATTATTTTATTTGATGATTAGTTTTTCATAAACCCTAATTAGGGTTAATAAAATTAATTAGGCAAACCCTAAGTTGTATGCAATTTTTGTTGATAAATATGTTGTTAATTGTTAATTAGTCGTTGTTAATTGTTAATTAGTCGTTATTTATCACGTTGTTAATTGTTAAATTTTTGGTTCGATCCATGGGAATCATGCAAGTTTACCATGGATCATGTGTTCTTAATTAATTGATTTAATTGAAGTCATGATAGATGTGGTATGTATGAAGTATGTGATTAATTGTTAATTGGGTATATGTTTTAAGTTAATGTTTATTTGTTTTGCTTTTGATTATAATCGTTATGTATCATGGTTCAAGCAAAGGGTTTTTCGAAAAATAAAAATAAACCGGACTAAAACTATATGAAATTTGATTTATTATAATCTTGTTCTTGCACGATCATATGTGGCAACAAATGAGTCGCCCTTACATGGTTTTAAATCTAACTTACGTCGTGATTAGCAAGAATCAAGTTTATAATTTGTTTTCTACTTTAAAGTTGTAAAATTTTATTAATGACGTAATTTGCAAAAGTACTATCTAGTTGCAAGGTTAAGGTTCGGGAAGACTCATCAAGACTTCGGTCTTGTAGATACCATTGCCCTATAATGTCTGACTACTTGTAGTCTCCTTATCTTGCATACTATTTAGGAAGCCGCGAATGGTCTAGGGTTTGAATGATTTTAATCATTCTTTAATCTTTTCCCGTGATAAAATTAAACTTCTTTAAATAGAATACATGTTGAATCGTCAATTTTTATGATATCACTATTTATACAATTGAATTGTGAGTTAAATATGTGATATTTATAATTAACGAATTGAGTAAATTTTATAAATTATCATGATACAAAGATGTTGCATGCTTCTTTGTACATGTTTTTGAATTGTCAAAATTTATACCCTTTGAAATAAGTTTATTTGTCATCCAACGTGTAAAAGCACTTGCACTTACTCTTTCACCATACGTGAGACTGTGGTGATTTTGTAACCCAAGGTGATATAATACACTCGATTGTGAGACGTCGGTGCTATATAATCACGGTTTTTGGTTGGACAACTTAAGCAAGTTAAGATAGGTGAGACCTTAACTCGTGGCAATAGATGGGATAAACATGCTCGATTTTTCACTTTTGAATTGTCACAAGTGATGTATATAAAGTTGAGTCCCATAATTCTAGAAGTTGTATTGGATGCAATTATTGAACGTCAATTACCCCTTAAATATCATCATCACTAGCAGATCAACTGATGCGGTGGTGATATGTCTTGGTGGATTCTAGCTTTTAGGAAATTAATTGTTTATTTATAAACATGGGTATTTAATTTTCTATAAAGGAAGTATTATCGAAAATACTAAATTATTGAACTTTGTTTATTTGTAGATGGCAATGAATAATGCCCAAACCAAACAAAACAGTTCGGCTTTCAGGTCGATGCTTGAGAAGCAACAACTTACTGGTCCTAACTTCAATGAGTGGTTACGCGCGCTCAAACTAGTTGTGCGTGTGGAGAAACTAGAGGATGTGTATGACAATCATTTGCCTGACCATCCTGGTGCTAATGCTACTAATGAACAATTAGTAGAATGGAATGCTCTTTATGATCGTCATAATGAAGTTGCTTGTTTAATGCTTGGAACTATGTCTCCATCGCTTTATCAGCAATTTGAATACAAAAGTCCTAAGGACATGATAACTGAGCTCCAAAAGATGTATGGAAAGCCTCCTGGTGTCGAACTACAAGAGTTAGTACACACTTTCCATTCATGCAAGCAGGAAGAGGGTCAATCCGTTAGCGATTATGTTCTATTGATGAAAATCTATTTGGATCATTTGGCAACTCTCAACTATGTTCTTCCAGAAGCTGTCTCTGTCAGCTTGATCCTCAATTCACTTTCGAGTGATTTTGAGGGCTTTGTGCAAAATTACAATATGCAAAGCATGGGGAAGACAATTAGTGAAGTTCATTCTTTGCTTATTGAATTTGAGAAAGGAGTTAAGAAGAACAAGAAGTCAAATGTTGCATCTTCTTCTACACCACAAGTGATGGCGATCCAAGGTAGTAGGATCCAGAAGTACAAACCGCAAGGAGGTAAGGCTAAAGGTAAAGGTAAGGATAAGGGTCCTAAAAATTATTATCCTCCTAAACCTAAAAATCCTCAACCTTATAAGAAAGAGCATCCGACAAAAGATTCCATGTGTCACCACTGCAAAGAGGTTGGACATTAGAAGAGGAATTGTCCTGTTTATCTAGCTGAGTTGATGAAAAAGAAGAAGCAAGTTGGATCGTCCACTTCTTCAGTTATTTATACTATTGACGTATTTGCTTGTTCTAAAAATTCCTGGGTGTATGACACTGGTTTTGGTACTAATATTTGTAACACAAAACAGGGACTTAGAGGAGCAAAGAAGCTGAAGCAAGGTGATGTCTACTTGTATGTTGGAAACGGCGTACGTGCTGAAGTAGAAGCTATTGGAAGTTTTGACTTAGTTTTACCTAATGGATTAATTCTTGTTTTGGATGATTGTCATTATGCACCTACTATAACTAGAGGTGTTGTTTCAGTTTCTTGTTTGCATGATAAAGGATTTATTCATAAATTTACGGATTTTGGTATGACCGTTTCTTTTAATGATATGATTTATTTTAATTGTATCCGTGTTAATGGTATTTATGAAATTGATATGCATGATCCTACTTTGCAAATTGTGAATTCAATTTATTCGATTAGCAATAAGAAATCTAAAGCAAGTTTAGATTCGACTTATCTTTGGCATTGTCGACTTGCTCATATTAGCAAGAAGCAAATTGAAAAGTTGCAACATGATGGACTTTTAAACTCAACGGATAATGAACCGTTTGATCAATGCGTTTCTTGTATATCGGGCAAGATGACTGATACAAGATATTTTCAATGGGTTCTATTTAATTTCTCGGAATCCTCTCGAATTGATCTCAGTTAAAAGTGGAATGATTTGTTCTTGGTGTCCAAAAAGTGGTTTTGGTTATCTAATCTACTAAACAAAGAAATGACTAAAATGATAATGATTTAATCTTAAAATAATCAACAATTAAAAAGTAATACTTGAATTTAAACAAAACAGCAACTGAAAAATTACCCTATGCGGAATGTTCCCTATTCGGAATAATGTGCTCTTAAACGGAAAATAACCCTATGCGGAAAAACTGCTCTATTCGGAAAGCTAAGGCTATTCGGAAAAAGATGCTATTCGGAAAAAAACATGTCTATGCGGAAAATTGTCCTATGCGGAAAAATTGTTATATGCGGAAAAACATGACCTATGCGGAAAAAGGTTCTATGCGGAAAGATAAAACTCTATTCGGAAAAACATGCCTATTCGGAAAAATATGTCTATGCGGAAAATTTTGCTCTATTCGGAATATTATGGTCTATGCGGAAAAACTGCTCAATTCGGAATATATCAAATATTCCGAGTGAAGGAAAAGTGAACAGTCCTAATCGGAAAATCTTGCCTATGCGGAATGAATGAAATATTCCGAATAGGGGACGAGTCCAACAGCCTATTCGGAGTAATTCAGGTAATGAAGAACAGTAACAGTAGCGGAGGAACAGGAGATACGAATTTAAATCCAAATCAACTCGAACACTCAAAAAGGTTTTACCAAACTAATCAATAATCTTTTAAATACCATAAGTAACAAATCCCACCAATAAAATCACTAAATAAACAACTTTTAAAAGATCAAAATCAATCACACAAGAACTTAAAAACTTGCAATAAAAATGGAGATGAACAAGATGAATAGAAAGATTGGATTGAAAGATTAATGTAAAAGTTAACAATAGTAATGATCAAAACACTTACAAGATTGAAAGAAAATTGAAAATCACCAAACACCCTAATGGTGTTGGTGATGGAACGAACCTAAAAACTGGGAAATAAGAAAATGAAAGCTAACTCCCTAAAATGTGAAGGAAGAAACTATTTATAGTCCTAGTGGTTGGTTGGTGAGTGGGCTTTCTCCCTTTCTTCTTGTCTTCTCGTATTTTCAGAAAAGTTGACGTTTTCGATTCTGATCCGGGATTTGTCGACGATTAAATTCAACTCGTCTTTTAATTTCTTCGTTAAATAGACTTGAGTTTCTTCGACATATGTAAATCTTCCATCTTTGGTCCTTTTCTTCGATAAATCTTCAAAAAGGCCTATTGACTTCAAATCTTTTGCATCTCTTGGACAATAGACTTCGTCTTTAGTCTTTTTCCTTGATAAAACCCGTGCAATCTCATGTTTTCTTTAATATTCATCCGGTTAGCTCTGAAAACACAATAAACACAAAAACCACGCATAATTCCAAACAAATGATATTAAATACGTGTTTTGGTCTTGTTTTAGCCAGAATTAAGTGGTAAAAGGATGTGTGTTTACACACCTATCAAATCCCCTACACTTAACCATTGTCATGCCCTCATGCAATGCTTAGTGATAAAGCAAATTTACACTTTTCTCATAATTAATCAACCTTGGCCTTATTCAAATATTGCTAAATAAAAATTAAAGTACTAAGAGGAATCAAAACTTTAAAATAACCGAAAGGATGGAAATAACTTGCAAAGAAATCAATGACTTACATTAGGGCTTTGGTGCTGCGAAGATTTATCATCCTCAAGTTTCACGTTCCCCAAACTAAGCTTAAAAACGAGATCATTGTTATTATAAGTTAGCAATTCAAACACTTACACACATGGCTTAATTAAATGCTTAAACTCCCTTATTCCTAGGTGTATCTCTTATATTTTATTTTTGTCTTAGAATGATCATGAAGATGCATTTTTGGACTTATTTCGATAGTTTATTTAGGCTGAAAGCAAAGTAGGACGATTTGATCAATAGTTAGCTAAAGGACAAAATCTTTTAAAACTGCTTCTCGGGATATCAAAAAGTTCATATCTTGGCATAACTTGGTTCACGATTTGAGACCTTTCTCGGGCCGATATTTGGCATGTACTTCATACTTCATATCTTCGAGAGACGTTCTTGAGATAATGGTCTTCTCATCATAATAGAGTTTCTTCACTTGGAGACTTTTGAGGGGTACTCCAACTTTGTTGACCACGACTTCATGATTATTTCTTCAATCTCTAATTAGGATTTTGAGATACAACGATCCGCCTCCTTTTCGGACTTGGATCTATTTATCCTCATACCTTGTTAGGGTCTTTTCAGATAGACTTCTCCATGATCTTTATGGGAGTTGATTGTTTTTCGTCGTGAGTCTTGATCCTTCATATTGATTTTAGGAATAATGCTTTTCACATCACTTTGGATCTTCAGCAATAAATTTGAATCCTCATGCCTTGTTAGGGCCTTTTCGGACTCACCAATCTTCGCGCCCCGCTTCATAAGTTATGCCTTGGCTATGAACTCTTATCATTACCGAGCAACTTTTAAACGATCTTCGGCTAGAAGCTAAGTAACTTTTCAAATCGTACGACCTTACTTATTGCAGATATATTATTGGCAAGTGATGGGACAATAGGCAAATAATTACACCAAGTGAGCTTGCGCAAGAATACCGACTTATAATTGACTCTATCATTTCTCGTCCTCCACAATTTAAAATCTCAAATAATGAGACTCGTGGATACTTAGCCTAATAAACCAATTAAGGTCTACATAGTTAAGGATACTAGCTAGAATAAACTTGGATAAGTCTATTCGGGTTGAGTCAAAATAAACGCAACGGGCCTAATATGTCAAAGATTTCAAAAATAGCTACACCACTTTATTAATATTTTTGACTTAATTGCGGGATATATACATATGAAAGCAACGATAAAAATTTAAAAATTACGACAAAATGGCCAAAGTTAATTAAAAATTTTGAAAAATGTTGAAAAACAGGATTTTCCGGTTAAATGAAGGCATTTTCATGGAAAAGTACACTTAAAACTTCGATAGAAGTCCCCCCTACACTTAAGATAAACATTGTCCTCAATGTTTAAGCATGTGGGAAAAGTCTCCCCTACACTTATGACATTGTGCACGTTGGTTAACTCAAGTTAAGGAAGAGACGACTAAAGTGATCAATTTCAAATGTGAGTATGAAGAAAATTGAATCACGATAGTTGAGAGATAGAACCGGCTTTCAGATAACACGGGAGCACGGTTCTTCAAAGAATTCCAAGATTGCAGTTATCCCTGTAATCACATCACCACACAAACACAAACGACCAAAATAGGTCCTCCCCTACACTTAGGGGGTTAAAGGGATAGATACTCGGGCTGCCTCCCGAGGAGCGCTTGTTTTTGATAACCGAGTCACGAGCCTGACTCGACCCAAAATTAGTTCATGGGGAACGTGGTGAGGGATGGAATCACCTCCTGAGAGGTGTCCTCACCAAAGTACAACTTCACTCGTTGGCCATTCACCTTAAAATTTGGTCCATCAGGTTGAGCGAGCTCGAGAGTACCATATGGAAAAATTTGGGCAATGGTGAATGGGCCGGACCAACGAGATTTGAGCTTTCCCGAGAAGATTTTCAACCGAGAGTTAAAAAGTAAGACTTTGTCTCCAACATGGAACTCTCGGTTCTTAATCTTAGAGTCGTGAATGAGCTTAGTCCTTTCCTTATAGATTAAAGAATTTTCATAAGCCTCATTCCGAAGTTCATTCAGCTCATTGAGTTGGATCTTGCGTAGGTCACCGGCTTTGTTAATATCAAAATTAGCCCACTTCAAGGCCCAATAAGCCTTGTGCTCCAACTCAATGGGGAGGTGGCACGCTTTCCCGTACACAAGACGATAAGGCGTACAGCCGATCGGGGTCTTGTAAGCAGTACGGAAAGCCCACAAAGCATCATCAAGTTTATCAGCCCATGAGGCACGATGCTCTCCCACAGTTCTTTCAAGAATTCGCTTAAGACCTCGGTTGGATATTTCAGCCTGGCCATTAGTTTGTGGGTGGTAGGCTATGGAAAGACGATGATTTACACCGTACTTAGCCATGACTCTAGCAAATTGGTCATTGCAGAAATGAGACCCACGATCACTAATAATGGCACGAGGCACACCGAATCTAGCGAAAAGAGCTTTTAAAAAGTTACAAACCACCCTTGCGTCATTAGTAGGTAAAGCTTTGGCTTCAACCCACTTAGAGACGTAGTCAACGGCTACAAGGATGTATTTGTTTCCTTTAGAAGAAGGGAATGGCCCCATAAAGTCGATACCCCAAACATCAAAAATTTCACACTCTTGAATGAATTTCTGAGGCATCTCGTCTTTATGTGTGATCTTACCTTGTTTTTGGCAAACATCACATCGTTTAACCATATCGTGAGCGTCACGATAGATGGTGGGCCAATAAAATCCCGAATCAAACACTTTTTTGGCGGTGTAGTTGGGACCAAAGTGACCACCAGTGGGTCCTTTGTGGCAAGCTTCAAGGATTTCCGAAGCTGCCGGTCCGTCAACACATCGGCGGATAATCAGGTCGGCACATTGTTTGAATAGGTAAGGGTCGTCCCAAAAGTAAGTCTTAATGTCGGTGAAGAACTTCTTCTTTTGTTGAGACGTCAACCCTTCCTTGAGAATTCCACCCGCTAAGTAGTTTGCAAAGTCCGCAAACCACGGGGTTTCATTCGACTTCGAGTTTATAGACATTAAGGTCTCCAAGGGAAAAGAATCATTGATTTCTTTTTCGGGTGATCCCCTTGGTAAGGATCCTCAAGTCTGCTAAGATGGTCCGCGGCTAAGTTTTCTGCTCCTTTTTTATCGCGAATTTTGATTTTAAATTCCTGGAGCAGCAAAACCCAGCGAAGAAGTCTTGGTTTGGAATCTTGCTTTGTCAACAAGTACTTCAGCGCGGAATGATCGGTATACACAATAGTGGTAGAAAGGACAAGATAGGGGCGAAATTTTTCAAAAGCATAGACAACAGCTAAAAGCTCTTTTTCGGTTGTCGTATAATGCAATTGTGCCCCCGTCATTGTCTTGCTAGCGTAATGGATCAGTTGGAAGTGTTTGTTCACTCTTTGTCCAAGAACCGCTCCAATAGCAAAATCACTAGCATCGCACATCAACTCGAAGGGAAGCTCCCAATTAGGGGTAACCAAGACGGGTGCCTTAGTAAGCTTATCCTTAAGCGAGTTGAAGGCTTCAAGACACTCTTTAGAAAAGATAAAAGGAGTATCTTTTTCTAAGAGGTGGGTCATCGGGCGAGCGATTTGAGAAAAATCTTTGATGAATCGACGGTAGAAGCCCGCATGACCCAGGAAACTTCTCATACCCTTCACGGTTGAAGGTGGAGGCAACTTTGCGATAACATCGACTTTAGCACGGTCTACTTCAAGACCGGCTTTCGAGATCTTATGTCCAAGCACGATGCCTTCTTTTACCATAAAATGGCATTTTTCCCAATTCAGAACTAGGCGAGTGTCTTCGCACCGCTTGAGCATACGTTCCAAATTGGCAAGGCAAGAAGAGAATGAATCCCCGAAGACCGAGAAATCATCCATGAAGACTTCCATGGTTTGTTCAACCATGTCATGGAAGATAGCTAACATGCACCTTTGGAAAGTCCCGGGCGCATTACATAAGCCAAAAGGCATTCTTTTGTAAGCAAATGTGCCATAGGGACAAGTGAATGTTGTCTTCTCTTGATCTTGGGGATCGATGGGTATTTGGAAATAACCCGAGAAACCATCAAGAAAGCAGTAATATTCATTACCCGCTAAACGTTCAAGCATTTGGTCCATAAAAGGTAGAGGGAAATGATCCTTTCTCGTGGCATCATTGAGTTTGCGGTAGTCTATACAAACTCTCCACCCAGTAACGAGACGAGTGGGAATCAACTCGTTGTGTTCATTGGGAACAACGGTTATTCCGCCCTTCTTGGGCACACAATGGATTGGACTAACCCATGGTGAATCCGAAATAGGGTAAATCATACCCGCATCAAGAAGTTTGATAACCTCTGTTTTGATGACTTCATGGATATTTGGATTCACCCTTCGTTGGCTTTGAATTGTGGGTTTAAAGTCGTCCTCCATGAGAATTTTGTGTGTGCAGAAGTGAGGATCAATTCCACGAATATCCGAAATCTTCCAAGCGATAGCCTTCTTATGATCTTTCAACACGGCGACAAGTCGGGCTTTCTCTTCATCCTTCAAATCCTTAGCAATGATGACTGGCGACTTCTTCTCTTCTTCAAGGAATACATACTCAAGATGGGGCGGCAACTCCTTAGGTTCTAGATCCAGAGGATTATCGACGGGAGGCGTATTCGAAGTCGGAGTATCGATAGCAATGACAGTGGGAGATGGAGGGGAAGGATTGTCTTCTTTGAGGAGGTTAGCAATGAAACTGAGATCTTCATCCCAATTGGTAGTAGAATCGTCATTGTCTAAATGCACATCTCCCATGGTGGCTTCCAAATCTTTCCAAAGGAAATCACTTTCTCCAAATAGAGATAGTGATGAGTCGATAGAGGAAACGGTCTCAACATTGGGAAAAGAGGTAGGAATACTTTTACAAGCATCTTTGAAGTGTTCTTCACAAGCCTCATCAAGAACGTCAATACAATTAACACTCTCGTATGAATAAGGCTGTTTAGAAAGCTTTCCCATGTTGAAGACTACTTTATCGTCACCCACTCTCATAATAAGTTCACCAGCTTCAACATCGATGAGAGTGCGACCGGTCCTCAAGAATGGACGACCAACAATTAGTGGCACACGGGGGTCCATCTCGTAGTCGACAACAACGAAATCAGCAGGGAAGGTGAATTTGTCGACTCCTACAATGACGTCTTCGGCTATCCCCACTGGATAAGCAACCGTACGGTTAGCTAATTCCAAAGTCATTTTGGTGGGGACTAGCTCTGGGAGAGATAATTGCTTCCAAACACTTAGAGGCATGAGATTAATACTGGCACCTAGATCGGCTAGGGCCATGCAATTCTCTACTCCCGGGAAAT
This sequence comes from Glebionis coronaria, assembly GCA_025667525.1. Lineage (NCBI taxonomy): Eukaryota > Viridiplantae > Streptophyta > Magnoliopsida > Asterales > Asteraceae > Glebionis > Glebionis coronaria. Next base: position 611,081,009 of record CM046878.1, on the reverse strand, counting down.
TGCAAGGGATAAGAAAACGACCCGGATCACCAAGCTTGGTTGGCAATTTCCTTAAGAGTACTGCAGAGCAATTCTCATTAAGTTGGGTGTTGGCAATATCGAGGAGCTTTTCCTTGTCGCTCAGAAGATCTTTAAACATTTTTGCGTATTTGGGCATGTGAGCGAGAGCCTCAGCGAAGGAGATATTGAAATTCAATTGTTTGAACATTTTAAGGAAGTTTGAAACCTGAATATCATCCTTGCTCTTTTGCTTTTCTTTCCTCAACCTTGAAGGATAAGGTATATTGGAAGAAGAGGAAGGCTTTAAGGGAATAGGATCACTCACAACCACGGGTGGAGGAGGGGTAGAAGGAAGAGGTGGAGAAATTGGGGAAGGAGAAGGATGATGAATAGGAGCAGGTGACTCGTTCTCCTTAGTCACAACCACCGGTGGAGGTATAGGAAGCTCGGGTTCCTTGGTACCTTTGCCACTTCGAGTGGTGATTGCTTTCATCTCCCCTCTTGGGTTCACAACGGTGTTACTCGGAAGAGTACCCGAAGAAGAGGGTTGATTACCTTGGAAGAAACTAGCCATCATGTTCCTCAGATCATTAGTTTGGCTATCCAACGTGTTTCTCATGTCTGCTCTCAAATCGTTTCCTTGCTTGACCAAGTCTGCCTTCAAATTTCGCAATTCCTGTTGAAGATTTTCCACGATCACATCATTGGTCCTCATGTAGGTTGCAACCTCTTGGTGTAATGCAGTGGTGGTTGGGTTAGGAGGAGCATTGTATGCGGGTGGTTGAGAAGCCGGTTGTTGGTAAACTTGGTTGTTACGTTGAGGCGGTTGTTGCTGCTTGTGAGGAGGGATGTATGGTTGTCGAGGTTGTTGTTGTTGTTGAGGAGGGCGATTGAGGTTTTGTTGTTGGTTTGGGTTGTTTTGGGGAAAACCAGGTGGGGAAAGATAATTGTTAGAGCGGTAGCTTAGCAAGTTACGGTCACCTTGGGGTCTAGCTTGATAAGCAGGTTGAGGGTAGGTGCCATATGCCGCATTCACATTCTCAGCAGGGTAGTCTTGGGTGGCGGTACAAGTTGTGTAAGAGTGAGGACCACCGCATATCTCACAAGGTTGGCTGACAGCGTTCACTTGAGCGTTTTTGGCGTTGTTGCTGTTGTTGTTGCTGACGGTGTGGGTGACAAGCGATTCAAGAAGCGTAGTGATTTTATCAAGTCGCTTGTCGCTGTCATTAGTGCTAGCACTAGCGACATTGGTCCAAACACTCTTGGTTTGCACACGAGATTTATTCTCAATGATGTCCCAAGCAGCATTGGAAGTCTTAGCCAATAGATTACCCCCTGAGGCACTGTTTAGTGAATCTTGGTCACTCATGCTTAAACCATTGTAAAAAGTATTAATTTGATGTACTTTGGTAAAACCATGTTGTGGGCATTTTCTTAAAAGGTCTTTAAAACGATCCCAAGATTCACTGAACGACTCATCGTACTTTTGTTCAAAATTTATGATCTCATTCCGCAGAGCGGTAGTACGAGAGGGTGGAAAAAAGTAATTGATAAACTTTGTTTCCAAATCCGTCCATGAGAGAATACTCTGTGGCGGTTCCTTAGAAAGCCAATGTCGGGCTTGTCCCTCTAAAGAAAAGGGAAAAAGTTGTAACATTATAACCTCTTGTGGAACGCCATTGAATTTGACCGTGTTGGTGAGTTGTAGAAATCTCTTGATGTGGTCGTGTGGATCATCAATGGTTCGTCCCAAGAATGGTTGAGCGGAGACCATCTGGATAAAGCCTGATTTGAGCTCGAAATTGTTGGCGGCAATTGGAGGTATAACAATTGGATCCGTGTTGCCATCTACATGAGCTTGTAGCAGTTCAATCATCAGGCGATTATCCGGAAGGGGCTCATTGTTGTTGTTATTGTTCATGTTGTTGAAAGGCGGGTTGTTGTTGTTATTATTGTTTGGAGGTGGTACACCGGCCATGTCTAATTGATCGAGAGGCTCGGGCTCTTGATATGACGTGGATCGAGTGCGCATACACCTGCAAAAGAACGAACAAAGAAAAACAAAGCAAAAATATTTTTGGTTTTTATGTTTTTTAATTTTTTGGTATTTTTGAAAATTTTATATTTTTTAGTGTTTTTTTGAAAGTTTTTATGAAAAAGTAACGTTCACGGGGAACGGATCCCAAAATCCAAGTTCTCACAAAAAACTTTTGATCTTAACGAGAAGAGCCGGCAGCGGCGCCATTTGATACAAGATATTTTCAATGGGTTCTATTTAATTTCTCGGAATCCTCTCGAATTGATCTCAGTTAAAAGTGGAATGATTTGTTCTTGGTGTCCAAAAAGTGGTTTTGGTTATCTAATCTACTAAACAAAGAAATGACTAAAATGATAATGATTTAATCTTAAAACAATCAACAATTAAAAAGTAATACTTGAATTTAAACAAAACAGCAACTGAAAAATTACCCTATGCGGAATGTTCCCTATTCGGAATAATGTGCTCTTAAACGGAAAATAACCCTATGCGGAAAAACTGCTCTATTCGGAAAGCTAAGGCTATTCGGAAAAAGATGCTATTCGGAAAAAAAACATGTCTATGCGGAAAATTGTCCTATGCGGAAAAATTGTTCTATGCGGAAAAACATGACCTATGCGGAAAAAGGTTCTATGCGGAAAGATAAAACTCTATTCGGAAAAACATGCCTATTCGGAAAAATATGTCTATGCGGAAAATTTTGCTCTATTCGGAATATTATGGTCTATGCGGAAAAACTGCTCAATTCGGAATATATCAAATATTCCGAGTGAAGGAAAAGTGAACAGTCCTAATCGGAAAATCTTGCCTATGCGGAATGAATGAAATATTCCGAATAGGGGACGAGTCCAACAGCCTATTCGGAGTAATTCAGGTAATGAAGAACAGTAACAGTAGCGGAGGAACAGGAGATACAAATTTAAATCCAAATCAACTCGAACACTCAAAAAGGTTTTACCAAACTAATCAATAATCTTTTAAATACCATAAGTAACAAATCCCACCAATAAAATCACTAAATAAACAACTTTTAAAAGATCAAAATCAATCACACAAGAACTTAAAAACTTGCAATAAAAATGGAGATGAACAAGATGAATAGAAAGATTGGATTGAAAGATTAATGTAAAAGTTAACAATAGTAATGATCAAAACACTTACAAGATTGAAAGAAAATTGAAAATCACCAAACACCCTAATGGTGTTGGTGATGGAACGAACCTAAAAACTGGGAAAGAAGAAAATGAAAGCTAACTCCCTAAAATGTGAAGGAAGAAACTATTTATAGTCCTAGTGGTTGGTTGGTGAGTGGGCTTTCTCCCTTTCTTCTTGTCTTCTCGTCTTTTCAGAAAAGTTGACGTTTTCGATTCTGATCCGGGATTTGTCGACGATTAAATTCAACTCGTCTTTTAATTTCTTCGTTAAATAGACTTGAGTTTCTTCGACATATGTAAATCTTCCATCTTTGGTCCTTTTCTTCGATAAATCTTCAAAAAGGCCCATTGACTTCAAATCTTTTGCATCTCTTGGACAATAGACTTCGTCTTTAGTCTTTTTCCTTGATAAAACCCGTGCAATCTTATGTTTTCTTTAATATTCATCCGGTTAGCTCTGAAAACACAATAAACACAAAAACCACGCATAATTCCAAACAAATGATATTAAATACGTGTTTTGGTCTTGTTTTAGCCAGAATTAAGTGGTAAAAGGATGGGTGTTTACACACCTATCAATGACAAGGAAATCCTTTCCGCATAAAACGGAAAAGGTGAAAGATCTACTTGGATTAATCCATACTGATGTATGTGGTCCACTTAGACATGTGTCAAAGCAAGGTGCTACATACTTCATTACCTTTACTGATGATTATTGTCGTTATGGTTATGTTTATTTGCTTAAACATAAACATGAAGTCTTTGAAACATTCAAGGTATTCAAAAATGAAGTAGAAAATCAACTCGGGAAGACTATTAAAGCCATTCGATCGAATCGTGGTGGTGAATATATTAGTCAAGAATTTAAAGATTATCTAAAGGCTAGTGGAATTGTCCAACAGCTGAATCCTCCTTACACGCCACAACATAATGGTGTTTCTGAGAGGAGAAATCGAACTTTGCTAAACATAGTTCGATCAATGATGAGTCTTTCTACTTTGCCACTATCCTTTTGGGATTATGCTCTAGAGACTGCTACATGCATTCTCAATATGGTTCAAACCAAGAAGGTTGACAAGACTCCATATGAACTATGGCATGGAAAAGTTCCTAACTTGTCTTACTTAAAGGTCTGGGGTTGTGAGGCTCATGTGAAACGTCACACGCCTGACAAACTTCAATCAAGATCGGTTAAGTGTGTCTTCATAGGTTACCCTAAGGAAACTATGGGTTACTATTTCTACTACCCACCTGAAAACAAATAGTTGTTGAGAGGTATGCAGATTTCTTTGAAAAGAATCTCATAGTTCAAAAAGAGAGTGGGAGGATTGTAGAACTAGAGGATGAAGATATTTTACCTTCTGAAACTACTAGCGAACATTCAATTGAGGAAGAAAGTCTTGCACCTAATGTAACTCAAGAAGAGGATGTTGTCCCCATTCGTAAGTCAAAAAGAACAATCAAAGCACCTGAACGACTATGTCTAAATGTAGAAGTCGAGGAACATAGTTTAGGGGATCTTAATGAACCCACTAACTATAGAGATGCAATATTGGATTCTGAATCCGATAAGTGGATTATTGCTATGAATGCGGAAATGCAATCTATGTATGATAATCAAGTCTGGAGACTTGTAGATTTACCACCCAATGCGAAGGTCGTAAAGGGTAAATGGATTTACAAGAAGAAGACGGACATGGATGGCATTGTACACACCTATAAAGCTCGATTTGTAGCAAAAGGGTTTACACAAACTTATGGTGTTGACTATGAGGAAACCTTTTCTCCTGTTGCAGATTTGAGAGCTTTTAGGATTCTCATAGCTATAGTAGCGTACTATGACTATGAGATATGGCAAATGGATGTAAAAACCGCGTTCTTGAATGGATACTTAGAAGAAGAAATCTATATGGAACAACCAGAAGGTTTTGTTGATCCTAAGCATCCCAGAAAAGTATGTAGGCTTCAAAGATCCATTTATGGACTTAAGCAAGCATCAAGAAGCTGGAATAAAAGATTTGATGAAGAAATCAAAAAGTTTGGTTTTGATCAAAATCTAAATGAGCCATGTGTATATCAAAAAGCTAGTGGGAGTAATGTTGTTTTCCTAATCTTGTATGTTGATGACATAATCATTATGGGAAATCATATTCCAAGTTTACAAGAGGTAAAGACCTATCTTGGGAAGTGTTTTTCTATGAAAGATTTAGGAGAAGCGGCATTTATCCTTGGAATCAAAATCTATAGAGATAGATCAAAGCGGTTAATTGGACTAAGTCAAAATGCATATCTTGATAAGATCTTAAAGAAGTATAGAATGGATAATTCCAAGCATGGTCTCATTCCTATGCAAGTGCACACTGACTTAAATAAAACACAAGGTGCTACTACATCTGAAGAGATGAAGCGTATGCAAAATGTTCCTTATGCTTCGGCTGTAGGTTCTATTATGTATGCTGTGAGATGCACAAGACCTGATGTTGCATTTGCGCAAAATATTACAAGCCGATTTCAGCAAAATCCAGGTGAAAGTCACTGGACTGCTGTGAAAACTATTCTTAAGTATTTAAGACATACTAAGGATACGTTTTTGGTTTATGGTGGAAATCCTGAAGCTACTGAGCTGCAAGTTAATTGTTATTGTGATGCTGGATTTGAAACCGATAAAGATGACACTAAATCTCAAACTAGGTATGTTTTCGTTTTGAACGGAGGCGCGGTAGTATGGAAGAGCTCCAAACAAAGTACTACTGCACAATCTGCCACAGAAGCTGAATATATCGCTGCTTCTGAAGCTGCAAAGGAAGCTGTTTGGATGAGGAAGTTTATTGGAGAACTTGGTGTAGTTCCTACCAATGAAGAACCTATAAAGATGTATTGTGACAATTAAAGTGCAATCATCATAGCTAACGAACCGGGAGTTCAGAGAGGCGCAAGACACTATCAAAGGAGATATCACTATGTTCTAGAATGTATCGAATTAGGTGAGATAGATCTAGTTAAAGTTCATACAGATAATAATCTAGCAGATCCTTTTACGAAGGCTTTACCTGGTAAAAAGCTTACTCAACATGCTAGGAGCATGGGACTTCGTCCTGCTAGTAGTTTCATGTATTCTGTTTTAGTATTTGGATAAAGGATATTGTTAAACAATATTTATTTTATGAATTGAAGTATTGGATATATTCGTTTTCTTTAATATTTATTGGTCCTATTTTTGCATGTTTAAATCCTTGAATAATATGTTATTCTAAATTGTCTATGTCGATTGATTATATGGGAATATAATTGAATTAAGACATATATCAGAGATGGTAATATTCGTAGAATATGCAAGAACGGTTCACCAACTCATACGATATCCAAAAGTTGTATATTGGACATCTCCTACTAACAAGTCAATCACTTTATGGATCGGCGTCTTTAAGTGAAACTTGTAAATGATTTACATTATTAAATCCTTTGACTTGAGATGCAAGCAGGTCTTGTATATGTGGATGGTACTTTTTGCTATAGTTCTAACGCTATCCTGAATAAGGTAGTAATAAAGACTATAATCATTTGTATCTTGAAGCATGTAAGAGGCACGTGTAGTCAAGATAGAAATTGTTCATTCAACTAGGTTTGAAGAATAATGCTACTGGCCCCCTCGTTAATTAATTAGATGTTTGTATGGCCATACCCAATGGTAATCTAGATTTGTCTCGATTAGATTGGTAATCTATATTAATTATGTAATGCGAGAAACAGAATAGTTAAAATGGAATGACATTGATCCATATCCATTATTAACATGGCATTTGAGAAACAAAGGGATTGTAAATGTTTAAGTCATTTAAATGTACTTTATGGAAAACTACACTCGAGGGTTTCCAGGAGCATTGGCGTGTTGCTAGACGCTAACCAATGTTATTATATTATATTATTGTACATGTCCAAGTGGGAGCAGAAGGAATATGTACACGTAAATAATATATGTCCGGAAGTCGTCCCGAGCCTAAGGAGACGCACGCGTTAATACGTAAAACAATTATACGTTAATATATTATGTGTAATATATTAATTAGTGATAAGCTATTACCGACGTTAATTAATTAATTAATTAACGGGACTTTACAAACGATAGTTAAACGTTAACTATATAGATTTGTATTAAAAACAATAAAAAGAAACCTTGCACTTAATATCTTGTTGCCTAAACTAACGTTATACTATTACTTATTGGTGTAGGAGTACGACTTTTACTTTGAGTATATGATGGACCTTTTGGTCATTATCATAATAGAGTATATATACGTTAGAAACCAAAAGATAGATTGCAACTTGTGATTTGCGATTGATTATTTATTTTGGTGCGATCACTTGTTTGGTTTAGGTTTTATTTGATTTAAGAAATCAAGTTTTATTTAGCTTATCACTATCGGTACTAGCATACTTAATTGTTTGCTATAACGTATTGTGTGTGTATTCTTAGAGAGATCATACTTTGATCTTTATTGGTAGTTCGATAAAGGTGTTTAATTCATTGCTAAAAGGTACGCGTTTCTTTATCGTTTATGTTAATTACTTGTCTATACGTGATCTTATATTTCGATGCGTACTCGTGATTATTAATGTGTTAATATGATAAAAGGTTTTTATAAATTCCAACAAAATAGAGCAAGTAGGAGAAGTGAGAGGAGTTGGAGTTAGTGCGTTTCCAAGGCAATTGTTGATGGAATGATTTAAAAACAAGAGTTGTTAGAAATTTGCAAGGAATGCAAGATGGAAGTTGAGTTGCTTAGTAGTAGATTGGATGTGGAAAGAGGTTGAGTGGTCGGATGAGAGGAGGTATTGGTCTATTCAAAATGCGTGTAGAATTTCGCAAGTAGAACGAGGTAGAAATTCATGCGTATTGCCGCTGAGAGAGGATGCAATGAGGACGTAATTGAAACTGCTAAGGATGTTGTATGAACGCTTTGGGTTTACGGTTATGATTTTGGCATCGCCAAAACGCTAGTGGTTTTCATGGGGTCAATGAACCGAGTGTGCATGAACGTATATAAACGAGTTGTCATCGGGAGCATCGACGACATCTTGACATCTGGAGTTGTTAGGAAAGGGACCTATACGTAAGATTTTCAAGTGTGAGTTTTAGGATTAAGTTGGCCAGGACGAGTGGTCAGGGATGATGGCATATCGAGGAACCAGCAAAGGGCGAAGTGAAGAAGGATGAGGAAGCGTTTTGGAGACTGAAGAGGTGGATTGGATAATGAGCAGATCTTGACATTATCGGAAGGACTGGATGAATTCACGAAGCATGACGATATGTGGAGCAAGGATTTGGAGGTGTACGAGAACGACAAAGAAAGGCGATTGCTTATACGATGCAGGAACTGAAGATTTGGAAGAACTAGATAAGACTTAGTAGTGGAGCTGGATTGCTATATCTGCCTAGAATGCGAGAGGCATTTGGTGTACGAGACGTAGAGAATGATCTACACGGATCATGAACGTCTCCAACACATATTCAATCATCTCGATTGAACATTTGGCAAAGGTTAAGTGGTGAAAGAAAATTTGCAAGGCTAAGTACCATCTGGGAAAGGCAAGAATGGTCGATGAGACATGGAATAAGAAGGATGAGGTGAAGCTGAGACGAACTTGAATCATAGGGATGACGTATTAGGGCGGTTTGGATAAAGGATATAGGTTGCACGAGTTGAGTTGTCTAAAGCAGAGAACGCGTCAGCGTGTATGTTGCGTGGCTTGAACAATCATATGGAGAAAAGGGACTGATGAGACTGCTTTTATACATAGTCTCATCGTCCAAATCGGGCTTAAAACGCTTAAAATATCATTCTGCCAAATATATGCTCGTGTTTGTTGCTTGTGTATTTTAGGTACAGATATTGAGGAAAAGACAAAAAGATCACAAGAAAACAATCAAAAACGAACACGGGAAACGAAGCCGCACAATGAACCGGACCCGCGTATGGAATTTACAAAAATGCCCTTGAAGTTTTGAAGATTGGCAACTTTAGTCCCTCATTTTTGAAGATTTAGCAAGATAAGACCTTGAAGAAATCATCATTGGCAAAAGAAGACCTCCATGTTTGAAGATTATACAAGTTATGCCCTTGAAGAATCCAAAATATGCATTAATGGTCCTTGTTAACAAGTTTTAAAAGTTGATGTGCCAGATTTGACAAGTTAACCAAACTATTTAACAAAGGAAATGGGTAAAAAAGCTGTTTAATACAAATTGAAGGAAGTATGATACATGGGGGGCCATTTTGGCCAGACAACCAAACATTCACCCTCCTATCCCAGCCTGACACGTAGCCCACTAAAACCCCTCAACCAATCACAACACACTCCCTCTCCACGTCACCCTTCCACCAACAGGTTTATTTAAATAAACCAGGGTCAAACCTAGTCAACACCCGTTTTTCCCACTAAACACATAATTTAAATTAATCTTTCCCAACTCAGATTAAACCTTCCCTATAATCCCACATAAACCCTAGAATAACCCAGACCCAATTAACTTAGAAACAAAGGGTTTTTGTCCACAAACCTCCAGATTGGTAATTGGTTACCATATAATCCAAACCCACAACCTAGAATCTTTACCCCGTGACCATAAGTGGGTCCCCCATGTTCCCTGCTCACCTAAAAGAGGCAAACATGGTATCTTGCCAGTGCATCAACGTCCTATATCCATTTCTTGGTCCCCAATGGTCATATAAACGGCTCAGATTATTTCTCAACAGCTGGCCATCACTTTCCATCACATGGAACCAATTTGACTAGAAATCAGTCAACAAGACCAAGGGCAGATTAGGACTTTCATTTACTAACTAGAATGTTCCCTAGAGTAGCATTTAAAGAGGATGCAACCTGTGCATACCTTTTTTGTTCCAGATTTTGCTAAGTCCTTTTGTAATTCCTTTTTAATATAATGAAAGTTGGTATTTTTATGCAAATGTAATTCCTTTTCTTTGTTAAAAGTTGGTAATTGTGAGTCTAGCAATCTGAGTTCCATAATTTTAACATTAGTTCAAGAATTTTCAAAAGTCATTCTTATTTTCAAGGTTTCTGAAAAAGTTGATGTTTTGATTAAATCTTGTTCCAAAATGTGTTTTCAAGGTGTGTAATATGGTTCTTTTAAGTTTTTTTTAAAGTATTTGAGAAAGATTATTTGAAAAAGATTTAAAAAGAGAAAAATCAGATTATTGGTTATATTGTTTCTGCATTGTTCTTAGCAGGAATTCACTTGGAGATTTTGACTGTTTTTCCAAGGTTCAGCACAAGCCCGGGCTTGTTTGGAGGTGGCTTTTCAGCCATTGTGGGACCTGGATTGTAGGTCCCACAAGGTAAATCCCTTGTACCTTGTTTTCAGTTTTCAGATTTGTGATTTATGTGAAAGAGCATGAAATCTGTTCTATTGATGATTTTGTTGTTTGATGTTGCTGAATTAGGGATTTTATGCATGCTAGATTAGGTTATAATTAGTTTGGTTTGGATTTGATTTGATTTGGTTTGAAAAAATTCATTTTCAGTAGTTAAAGGTGTGTTTGGATGTGAGTTTTAACTGAACATTGTGAGAGCATTTGGTGTTAAAATCAGTATAGGTGTACTTTATTTGCTAGCTAGGGTCTTAATCAGTCACAAGGTTTCATTTTAGTGGGTTTTGAAACAAATTACATGTTTAAAAATTGGTCCCAAGTAGAAGAAATTAGTAAGTCCTCTTAAGGACTGCTTTTGTTGAAATTTGTTCACCAAGTTTTTAAAATAGTTAAAGATTGGTATCATCTAGGGTTATTGATAGTTTGTATGTGATTTGGTGAACTTATATGCAAGATTTGAAGACTTGAAAATCATTTTTGTGCATGTAAACAAGAGTTACTGTTCATCAGAAGGATACAAGCTTAATCAGTAACTTATTTTGGCTTATTTGGTGCTTATTTATGTGCAACTTGGTAATTTTCTTGTTTATTTGACTTCCCACAACCCAACTGGTTGTGGGAGTGCCTTATTGCCCAAGATAAGCTCTCAAAATAAGCTTTCCTAAGCTTATTGGTCAACCGACCTTAAATTTACACTAACAGTAGGAACAAAGTTCCCCCTGCTAATACACAAGTTACCACTGCTGAGCAAACAGACAAAACCCTTGTCACATGTCACTATCAGAAAGTTGTTTTTTGTCTTTAGTGATCAAAAATAGGAATTAGGGTTTCAAACTAGTTTCTATATTTTTCTTATTTTATTTTGGATTTTTTAGTTTAATTTATTTTTCTATTACTGTTCATTTGCTATTTTTTAGGTTTAATTGCTATTTCTAATTACTTTTTAATTTCTGATTTTTGTCTTTTAGTGTAGAAAATTAATATTTTTAGATTTCAAAAATTTTATTAGACTTAGAAAAACATTTTAAGAATTTTAGTCTAAAAAGTTTTCACTGTTCACTTTTTGATTATTTTTTAGAATTAACTTAGTTTAATTAGGGTTTAATTTATAACTGTTTTTGTCTTTTAGTGAAAAATTTTATATTTTTCAAACTTTTTCATTTTTCTACTGTTCCTTAGAGTAATTTAGGATTTTTAAAAGTGTCAAATTATTTTTGGCATTATTTTATTATTTTTTATGATTATTTTAGTTTAAAAATAGTTTGTAGTGTTTTAAAAATAGAAAAATAGTTTTTAAAAATTAGGAAAAATACTTTTTAGTCTTTAAATAATATAAGTGAGTTAGTTGTTCAATAAAATATTATTTTAGACATTTTGTTAATTATATTTAATTTTAGGGCTTTAATTAGCATTTAAAATTGAATATTTAATTAATAAAAGGTTTTAAAATATTTTTGTTGAATTTTTATTCTTATTTATATTATTTTAGACTTAGTTTTAACTTTTAATTAATTTTTAGGTTTAAATTTTTAATTTGTAGCTTTTTACGGTTTTACGTAAACGACCTTTTCGTCTTAGCTTAATCCGTCTTCGTAACCGTCATTCTCTTCTAATCTCATTTCTATTTTTCTTTCTCAAAAGTATAATCACAAATTAATCCAAGTCATTAGACACATAACACACTAGCCTCCTTGAGAACGAACTCATTTTTGGGTCATTTACACACGGTTTTCCTAAATCGTCGTGCTTACCCTATATTTTTACCTTTTTCCTAAAAGAGATGTGATTTTACAACTATCATTTTGGCACCGCTGCCGGGGAGGCGTGTTTTGTTTTGATTTGAACAATTTTTGTTTTTATATATCCATAATTAGTATTTGTATTAGTAGCACTCTACTAATACGTATTATCGGTTGTCGCTTTTTGTGTGAATACTATTACTATAGTGTATACGTAGAACAATAAATTCACAAGTACTCCAAATACGTGAGCAATCACAACCTTGACTTGGGAGGTCATTACCCAATCATTGTATTCGAATCTCAAACCAAAGAAAAAGGCAAAAATAGATAAATACTTTCGTGAAGCTCAATCTTGAAAAATACAAACTATAAGGTGGGTATAAGGCGGATATTATAAAATATATCCTAAGGAAAAAGGCTCTTAAGTGCTTCGCGCCGCCTCGTTTCCCCGCTTGCTTGTGAGTATTTGATTTTGAGAGCTAATCGAGGGTTTTGCCGCCCAAAGTATTACTAAGTATCATATATATTTTCTTGGTTTCATTTGATTAAACCCTCTTGAACGTTTTGGTGTTCCATCAACGTTCTAAAGTCATCGAAGGCGTTCACTTCACGTGATCGTTTTCATTCCTTGAGGCTTCTTTAATCGAGAGATTTGATTAAGGAGGAGATTTTTAGATTTTTGTCTACTTAATACATTCACCAAATTCCAAAAAAGGTAAAAACAATCAAAAATCCAAAAAAATTGAAAAATACAAAACACGAAAAAGAATCTTCTTTGCTCATCCCCTCGTTGTACGTGACGTTTATGCTAACTCGTAATCAAGCAAGACGTGCACGTAAACGAAAGAACAAAACTCCCACTCCCATCTAGTGAGGAGTCTCCTATTGACGAACCCATTGTAAGAGAAGCACCAACCATGGCGAATCGAACTATGATGGAGTTACTTCAAGCACCCACCGAGGGTTATGGAGAGGCTATTGTGATTCCCGCTATCCTTGCGGAGAATTTTGAGGTGAAAACGGGTTTGTTGTCGATGATCCAAAACAACAAATTCCGTGGTGATGAGAAGGACAATCCACACAACCATATCCGCCAATTCAATCGTCTTACCGCCACTTGCAAATTTAAGGATGTCTCGAATGACTCGATTAAGATGATGCTTTTTCCGTATTCCTTAGCGGGGCCCGCTAAAATTTGGTTAGAGAAAGAGCCACCCAATTCTATATTGACGTGGAAGGATCTCGTTTCAAAATTTGTGAACCAATTTTTTCCGCCCTCTAAGACTACGCACTTGAAAAACGAGATTTCAAAGTTTTCACAAGAATGTAATGAAAGTTTTTCAACGACTTGGAATAGGTTTAAAGAGATGTTACATGAATGTCCTCATCACGGTTTTTCCGACTTGCATCAAATTGACACGTTTTACAATGTACTTAATGATCATGAAAGGGATTATTTAAATACCGCCGCGGGTGGTAATTTTTTGTATAAAACGGTTGAGGAAGCTTTGGTGATAATTGAGAATAGGTCTAAGGTTTATAGCCCTCGTAACACACCGAGTGTTGCCAAATTGGGTTCATCATCGTCATCATCGTCTCGTAGCATTAATGCCTTGCAAGATGAAGCAAATGAGGAGAATCGGTTTTTTGATAGATTTGCTAATCTTATGTCCCATTGGAAAGCTCAAGAAGCTTCAAATTCCGCTTCGGTTAAAGCGGTTGCTAAGAGTTGTTTGTCTTGTGGTGGAGCTCATGATCTTTCCGAGTGCATTACCGCGGATGGTAACACTTCGAGTGCTTATGTAGCCACGGGAACTTATAACCAAAACGGTCAAGGTTCCCGCCAAAATCAAGCTACACCAAATCAAAATGCTAATAACTATCGAAACAACAATCAAGGTGGTAATTATCAAGGCAATCAACGTAACTACAACAAGGGTAATTATCAAAGAGGAAATGGGCAAATTTCAAACCAAAACCAAAACCGTGATTTTCAAACTACCACTCAAGGTTTTCAAAATGATCACACCAAAAATCTTCAAGGAGAATTTTTGAATTATGCTAAGGCAAACGATGCTAAGTTTGATAATATGCAACGTGAAATGGTTAGCTTAAGATCCGAGTTGAAAAACGAGCTTAAAAACGAACTTGCTAATGAACTTAAGACTCATGCTAATAAAATGGAAGGAAATGTCCAACGACTCCAACAAAATCAACAAAAAATGGAGCGAGGTCAACATGAGATTAAGCAAGAGTTGTTAAAAGCGGATGCTAGGCAATCTAAGTTTGAAGACCGAATGCGAAAAATGTTTGAAGCTATCATGTGTAAACCTTCTTCTTCGGGTGGTCTTCCTAGTGATACCATCGTGAACCCGAAAGGAGAATTGAAGGTTATTACTACTCGTAGTGGTAAAACTTTCAAAGAACCCATTTCTCGTCCAAGTACTTCTACGGAGAAGGAAAAAGAGAAAGAACCCGAGGTGGTGGTAGAAAAGGAGCAAATTCCAAGCCCACGAAGTACCGCTCAAACCACACCTACGGTTGAACCAATACCAATAGTGGAACCTGAGATTCCAAGGCCTTTGCCTATGCCCCAACCCACACCACCCTTACCTTACCCTTCAAGACGAAACAAGGAAAAGGCACAAGAACGAAATAATTATCAGTTTGAACTTTTTATGAAAATGTTTCATGACTTGCATTTTAATATAAGTTTTGCCGACACCTTGGTCATGATGCCTCGATTTGCCGCGAACTTCAAAAGTATGTTGAATAACAAAGAGAAATTGCAAAAATCGTCTAGTTGTTCTTCGGTTTTTCTTAGCCGCATACCTCAAAAAGTCGGTCATCCCGGCAAGTTTTTAATCCCATGTGCTATACAAGATATGGAGGAATGCTACGCCTTGTCCGATCTTGGTGCTAGTATAAATTGGATGCCTCTTGAGATTTTTAAGTCGCTTAATCTTCCCAATCTCACTCCTTCAAGAATGTCAATCGAGATGGCCGATCATTCTATGATTCTAGCTTGTGGAGTAGCCGAGGACGTCTTCGTAAAAGTTGGAAAGTTCTACTATCCCGTAGACTTTATCATTGTTGACATTCCCATCGATCCTAAAGTTCCTCTAATTTTAGGTCGATCATTTTTGGATACCTCGAGAGCACTTATCGATGTGCATGCTAGGAAAATCACTCTTCGTTTCCATGAGGAAGAACTCGTCATAAATGCAACTCAAAACTCCACACTTTCTCATGTGTATTCTATCACGTCTTTGAACAATGTTAGTCCCATCAAAAACATTTGTAAAAGGATTAGAGTTTTAGGAGTTGATGATAAAAACGATTTTCCGTCCCCTCCGCCGGTGGAGGTTAATAGTGTTAAGCCTACGATTCCAATCACGAATGATTCTTCGGATGATGAATATGTTGATCCCGATGGGGAAGTTTCTTTGTTGACAAACGTTTTGAGAACTTGCCACCACCTAAACCAAAACGGTTTTCAAATGTGAGAATTTTTAGTGTGACTAACATTGCTTTAGAAACACCAAATATTTTTGACATAATTAAGTCGGGTTTTCATAAGGAGAGTTTAAAAGATGAAAAAGGGAAAGATTTTAAATTGGATTTAAAAGATTTTTCTACAATGCTAACTCCGTCATCACCTCGTGTTTTGAGTGCTACAAGCTCGTCTTCTCCTTTTGACGATGCTTTGTGTGGATTTAGTGTGGGGGAAGCCCCTTATGTTCCCTCCCCTTTCTCCACCGAGGACGAGATATTTGATCCCGGAATTGCTTATAAAGGGAAATCTCGGTCTTCCACCGATGCAATAAATGGAAAATCTTTCTATTTGATTGGTGCGGCGAGTCTACCTCGAGTAGCTCATGTTTTTTATGACTTACCCATTGTCCCACCCTTCTATTTCTTCTCATCTATTTTATTTAAACCCTTTGGGTTTGTGTTGGCACATGATGAAGTGGCGTTGATTTGTTTTTCCAATGAAAACGAGAACGCCATCTTCGATCCCGGTATTTTGCACCATCAAAGGACTTAGTCCTTTATACCGGTTGTTTTTGGGCCTTGTTTATCATGTAAGCCCCACTAAAAATTGACCATACCAAGATAATCCCTAAATGATCACATTTATGGGGATTCGAGTCGAGCTTTTGACTCGGTTATCAAAAACAAGGTGCCTCGTGGGGGAAACCCATGCTTATCCATGTACATATTATTGCTTTCTAATTAGTTTAATGTGAGGGGATTTGTGCCCTTCCAACCTTTGTTCCGTGGTTGTTTGTGAATTGTGGTTTTTAGATCATGATCTTCACGATTGGAGCCTCTCGTGTTCGTTTATGGGAGCACTCGATCGTTTACTTTGAAGACTTTCTCAATATCCATGATATATCCTTTTGATGTTCTAACCTTAGGTTATTAGCACACTTCATAAACGGCTATTAATTTATTGGTTACACCCTTTCCATGCTCGAGATTAAGCATTCGACTACGTCTCTAGTATGGGGTGTTTCACCCCTAGACTCGAAACATTGAGGACAATGTTTAATTTTAGTATGGGGGTGAGTAGATACTTCACCTTGCTTACGTCAACACGCAATCCAAAATTTCATCTTTTTGTTATCATTTTGTTGCAAATAAGGCTAAAAATGGCCAAATTTTAAAATTTTTCGTATTTTTCATAAGTGTTTAAGACACGAATGTAGGTTTTCCGATGGTGAGAATAAGAGTAATTTTTTACTCGACCGTGCGTGTTGAGCACTTAGCTTCGATTCCTTAACTTTTTAGGCTAAGTCTCTTAAATGAGGACGAGAAATGATAGAGTTATTTATAAGTCTCGTAATCGTCACGATCTCATGTGCAGTAATTATTAGCTTATTCTCCCCACGTTTTTGCATAATAAATATTGATTTGGCGGTTTAGTCACTATTGTTGGTTTCTAATTTGTTTTAGTAGCTTCCATGTAATTAAATTGGGAAAACATTAAGGTATCGCCAACGTCACGGTTTTGAAGTATTCGCACCCAAATAATCGAAAGCTTCACTTAATAATAAGATTTCAAGTGCTCACCTAAATTAAGCAAAAATTTAAAGCTCACAAGGCCGAAAAATCTATGCCCAAATTGAAAGTGAATCAAGCCTTAATCTTTGAAGCTTTAAAGATCCAAAATTCCCTTTAGCGTGAGGATATACGTCTTTGGCTAATAAAACCACCGATGAGGCGGATAATAAAAGGCAAGGCAAGACTGAAGTCATAATAAAAGCTTCATGGCGAAGTTGAATAAAATATGGAGGTAAACTAAAGATAATAAGGCCCTTCCGTTAGGGGGCGTATAAAAGTCTTGGTAATAAGTCTCATGTTCAAAACCGTTATAAAACCGTGTTTATCGATCCTTCTTGTTGACTTAATTTTTTGACATCGTTGTCTATTAGGGTGAATTATTAATTCGATGATTTTGGTTACACCGTTAAAACTCTATTTTTAGACTTAATCTCTATTCATGCATAAGTCAATGATGTATCCTCGTGATCATTAAGACAAAATAAAATATAAGAGATACCAATTAGGAATAAGGGAGTCTAGGTTCGTAATTAACACTTATGAGATATGATTGTGTTGCTAACTTATAATAACAATGATCTCGTTACACGCTTAGCATGGAATCAAGTGAAAATCGAGGATGACGAACTTATCTCTTTGAGGCATTCACGTGTTCTTATTCTTTGACCCTAAAAGTCACTTTATCGTGATGAAAATCATACATTATGTCTAAAACGCAAGTAGTAGTAATAGTAGTAGTGTAGCTAGTTTATCATTCAATAAAGTGAATAAAAATGAATTTTGGAGGTGCTACGATACTTTATTCTAGCATTCCGTGAGGGCACGACAATGGTTTAGTATGGGGGAGTGATGAGACTGCTTTTATACATAGTCTCATCGTCCAAATCGGGCTTAAAACGCTTAAAATATCATTGAAACTGCCAAATATATGCTCGTGTTTGTTGCTTGTGTATTTTAGGTACGGATATTGAGGAAAAGACAAAAAGATCACAAGAAACAATCAAAAACGAACACGGGAAACGAAGCCACACAATGAACCGGACCCGAGTATGGAATTTACGAAAATGCCCTTGAAGTTTTGAAGATTGGCAACTTTAGTCCCTCATTTTTGAAGATTTGGCAAGATAAGACCTTGAAGAAATCATCATTGGCAAAAGAAGACCTCCATGTTTGAAGATTATACAAGTTATGCCCTTGAAGAATCCAAAATATGCATTAATGGTCCTTGTTAACAAGTTTTAAAAGTTGATGTGTCAAATTTGACAAGTTAACCAAACTATTTAACAAAGGAAATGGGTAAAAAAACTGTTTAATACAAATTGAAGGAAGTATGATACATGGGGGGCCATTTTGGCCAGACAACCAAACATTCACCCTCCTATCCCAGCCTGACACGTAGCCCACTAAAACCCCTCAACCAATCACAACACACTCCCTCTCCACGTCACCCTTCCACCAACAGGTTTATTTAAATAAACCAGGGTCAAACCCAGTCAACACTCGTTTTTCCCACTAAACACATAATTTAAATTAATCTTTCCCAATTCAGATTAAACCTTCCCTATAATCCCACATAAACCCTAGAATAACCCAGACCCAATTAACTTAGAAACAAAGGGTTTTTGTCCACAAACCTCCAGATTGGTAATTGGTTACCATATAATCCAAACCCACAACCCAGAATCTTTACCCCGTGACCATAAATGGGTCCCCCATGTTCCCCTGCTCACCCAAAAGAGGCAAACTTGGTATCTTGCCAGTGCATCAACGTCCTATATCCATTTCTTGGTCCCCAATGCTCATATAAACGGCTCAGATCATTTCTCAACAGCTGGCCATCACTTTCCATCACATGGAACCAATTTGACTAGAAATCAGTCAACAAGACCAAGGGCAGTTTAGGACTTTCATTTACTAGGGTTTGAGTAACTAGAATGTTCCTTAGAGTAGTATTTAAAGAGGATGCAACCTGTGCATACCCTTTTTGTTCCAGATTTTGCTAAGTCCTTTTGTAATTCCTTTTTAATATAATGAAAGTTGGTATTTTTATGCAAATGTAATTCCTTTTCTTTGTTAAAAGTTGGTAATTGTGAGTCTAGCAATCTGAGTTCCATAATTTTAACATTAGTTCAAGAATTTTCAGAAGTCATTCTTATTTTCAAGGTTTCTGAAAACGTTGATGTTTTGATTAAATCTTGTTCCAAAATGTGTTTTCAAGGTGTGTAAGATGGTTCTTTTAAGTTTTTTTTTAAAGTATTTGAGAAAGATTATTTGAAAAAGATTTAAAAAGAGAAAAATCAGATTATTGGTTATATTGTTTCTGCATTGTTCTTAGCAGGAATTCACTTGGAGATTTTGACTGTTTTTCCAAGGTTCAGCACAAGCCCGGGCTTGTTTGGAGGTGGCTTTTCAGTCATTGTGGGACCTGGATTGTAGGTCCCACAAGGTAAATCCCTTGTACCTTGTTTTCAGTTTTCAAATTTATGATTTATGTGAAAGAGCATGAAATCTGTTCTATTGATGATTTTGTTGTTTGATGTTGCTGAATTAGGGATTTTATGCATGCTAGATTAGGTTATAATTAGTTTGGTTTGTATTTGATTTGATTTGGTTTGAAAAAATTCATTTTCAGTAGTTAAAGGTATGTTTGGATGTGAGTTTTAACTAAACATTGTGAGAGCATTTGGTGTTAAAATCAGTATAGGTGTACTTTATTTGCTAGCTAGGGTCTTAATCAGTCACAAGGTTTCATTTTAGTGGGTTTTGAAACAAATTACATGTTTAAAAATTGGTCCCAAGTAGAAGAAATCAGTAAGTCCTCTTAAGGACTGTTTTTGTTGAAATTTGTTCACCAAGTTTTTAAAATAGTTAAAGATTGGTATCATCTAGGGTTATTGATAGTTTATATGTGATTTGGTGAACTTATATGCAAGATTTGAAGACTTGAAAATCATTTTTGTGCATGTAAACAAGAGTTACTGTTCATCAGAAGGATACAAGCTTAATCAGTAACTTATTTTGGCTTATTTGGTGCTTATTTGTGTGCAACTTGGTAATTTTCTTGTTTATTTGACTTCCCACAACCCAACTGGTTGTGGGAGTGCCTTATTGCCCAAGATAAGCTCTCAAAATAAGCTTTCCTAAGCGTATTGGTCAACTGACCTTAAATTTACACTAACAATGGGAACAAAGTTCCCCCTGCTAATACACAAGTTACCACTGCTGAGCAAACAGACAAAACCCTTGTCACATGTCACTATCAGAAAGTTGTTTTTTTGTCTTTAGTGATCAAAAATAGGAATTAGGGTTTCAAACCAGTTTCTATATTTTTCTAATTTTATTTTGGATTTTTCAGTTTAATTTATTTTTCTGTTACTGTTCATTTGCTATTTTTTAGGTTTAATTGCTATTTTTAATTACTTTTTAATTTCTGATTTTTGTCTTTTAGTGTCGAAAATTAATATTTTTAGATTTCAAAAATTTTATTAGACTTAGAAAAATATTTTAAGAATTTTAGTCTAAAATGTTTTCAATGTTCACTTTTTGATTATTTTTTAGAATTAACTTAGCTTAATTAGGGTTTAATTTACAACTGTTTTTGTCTTTTAGTGAAAAATTTTATATTTTTCAAACTTTTTCATTTTTCTACTGTTCTTTAGAGTAATTTAGGATTTTTAAAAGTGTCAAATTTTTTTGGCATTATTTTATTATTTTTTATGATTATTTTAGTTTAAAAATAGTTTGTAGTGTTTTAAAAATAGAAAAATAGTTTTTAAAAATTAGGAAAAATACTTTTTAGTCTTTAAATAATATAAGTGAGTTATATGTTCAATAAAATATTATTTTGGACATTTTGTTAATTATATTTAATTTTATGGCTTTAATTAGCATTTAAAATTGAATATTTAATTAATAAAAGGTTTAAAATATTTTTGTTGAATTTTTATTCTTATTTATATTGTTTTAGACTTAGTTTTAACTTTTAATTAATTTTTAGGTTTAAATTTTTAATTTGTAGCTTTTTACGGTTTTACGTAAACGACCTTTTCGTCTTAGCTTAATCCGTCTTCGTAACCGTCATTCTCTTCTAATCTCATTTCTATTTTTCTTTCTCAAAAGTATAATCAAAAATTAATCCAAGTCATTACACACATAACACACTAGCCTCCTTGAGAACGAACTCATTTTAGGGTCATTTACACACGGTTTTCCTAAATCGTCGTGCTTACCCTATACATAGATAGGAGTATCTTAGAAAGGGCGATGTAAGGACGAAGTTGGTGGAATAAGTACGACGAGAGTTGGGTGATAGTCGATAGACAAACCAATTCATCCCATATTTCAAGAGGAAGGAGAAGTCACATAGTTGAGAAGTTGGAAGGATTGTGTACAGATGTGATGGAATAGAGGGTGTTGCGTAAGAGTTAGCCTAAATATGTATGGAATGCCTTATGAAAGATTATGGA
Source organism: Glebionis coronaria (assembly GCA_025667525.1). NCBI lineage: Eukaryota > Viridiplantae > Streptophyta > Magnoliopsida > Asterales > Asteraceae > Glebionis > Glebionis coronaria. The sequence goes on along the minus strand of CM046878.1, from coordinate 611,059,151 downwards.
AAGGGAAATGGCACTGACCTATACTGATTGTTTGGGAGGATTAGTATTGATAATCGAATGGTGGGGTGTGACATGTGTAGGTGTAGAAGATTGAAAGTGAAGGATGATATGAAAATGAAGCTAAAGGCTCATATTTATACTATTTTCAACACTTAGGCTCCAAGTTTTTCCATCAAACGTGTAATATGGATAGGTTAGTGACTAAGGGAATCAAGGAAAGATCTATTCAAGTTTGTAGAGCCTAAAAACTAAATATCTAAGTCGTTAGGTCATTAGTAAGCCACGAATTTTAATGATAAGAATGGTGATGTTTCATCTACAAGTAGGTGATGCACCTACTTGTAAAATATCTCAAAATATCCCCAAAATATGTGGACTATGTTTGAATTGAGTTTAAATGTATTTTTGGAGGGAAAAACCTAGCCGACTGTAAATCTAGGACTTGTAACTTTGTAATTCTTGTAATTAAGGGTTTTGTAATGTGATTAGTGATGGATTAGGGGGTAACTAGGGTTTATACATTTTATTTAAGAATTTTGGATCTTTCGTTTGAAGTTTAACAAAGGTTTGAGGTGAAATTGGGAAGAAAACCTAGGCGGGTTAGGGTCTCTAATGATCTAGGGCTAAATCCTTGTTAAATCCATTATCCTTGATTTAGATACTGATGTAAATTTAATTTCGGTCCTAGACATTATGTTTCAAGTGTCCAATGAGTTCCCACCCTTTGTTTAATAGGTTATTCTAAGTAAACATGTCTAAAGAGTGAAAATACCTATTTTGACCTAATTTATAAGTCATGCATTGAAATCTTGTACCTTGTGCTTAAGGATATTTGTACATTATCTTAGCATAATCTTATAACCTTAGTGAAATGTTATAAGTGTTTGTAGACTTGTCTTAAAAGACTAGGTATTGATTCTATGTAAAATGCTCAATATAAGGGTTGTTAGGTCACTAATCCTAATGACTTTCTATCTTAAGTAATTAGTGTTTATCTCCCCATGTATACTTATTATAGGTCTTATATAGTATGTTTATGACTTCTAAGGATTCCATATTCTTAGTTTTAGGGTTTATATAAGGTAATCATATCTTAGGTATAATTAAGTTAGCTTAAGATCCTATGCTTTAATAACTTGTACATTGTACTTTATTAATTTGTAACTTAGCTTGAGATGAATGTATGTTCTTTCTATGATACTTAGTCGAGTTTTACAATTAGTTGCAAAATATTAGACTCTAATTCATTAAGAAATGGATTTTATATGCTAATCTTAGTTACTAGGTCATATACTTGTAATTAGCTTGACATTAGTGAATATTAGTGTTTTGTTATCAATTACCTTTCCTTTATATGATAGATTATAGTTAGTATATTGTATTTGATACTTTTACATAGATATTATCTAGTTATATTGCTTGAAACATTGTTTACCAAGAATTTGTAGGTGGAGATCTAGACTATTATGTACATTTATATGTACTTAGCTTTGTATAGTTTTTTCTTACGATTCTTAGGTATTATTATGTCTTTAAATTATAGTTTACAACGTGTTTATAATCCATAATTACTTACTCATATGTGTTGTCCATTCATAGTTTACCATTCTTGAGTTTATAACTCATTTATAAGGATTGTAGGGTTTCTAAGGGAATTTAGGGTATCATAGTTACATTTGAAATGTTCTTATTCATAATGTACTTATAGGATTACTTTTAGAACTTAGACTTGATATATACATTTTGTTTACAACATATAGGAATATGGTGAAGTGGTAGTTTAGGTTATAAGAACACATTCATCTTACCAAGTAAGGTACAAAAGCAAAAATTTCCAGCCAAATTTTCATATTCATACAATAATGACACATAACACATAAGTGAAATTTGAGGATTGTCACATATACCATCTTCTTCACAAATAAAATTCTCATAACTTCATTTGATTATGAGAAATGGCACCAATACAGTGAACACCTGAGGAAGAAATAGCGTTGTGTAACTCTTGGAACTTTGTTTCACAAAAAAAATGTGATGCCTTACGCAAGGGTTTCTCGTGTTTTTTGGATTGTGGTTGTACAGGAGGACAAATTAGACGAGCCGATGAAATGATCGTATGATAGCATACACGGAAGATGGAAGTACATAACGCTAAACGTGTGTCTGTTTGCTAGATTTTACCATTACGCAAGGCATACACGGGTGAATAGAGCCACCGCCGCGGATATGATAAATAACACCCTTCGTGACTATGAAACTGAACAAGGGAAATGGTTTAAGTATCTTAATTGTTGAAAGGATTTGCAAGCTTCACTGTAATTTATTTTACGTTTAAATCCTTAATTTCGTATGAATAATTTTTTTTGATAATCCATGTATTGTTTCTTAATTATCTGTGTAACGTTTTAAATTTTTTGAATAAAAGTTTTTAAATTACGTTTTAATTATGTTTTTTAGTTTATATGAATAATTAAATAAATAAATTGATAGTGGAAAGGTGAGGTGAAGGTGGGGTGGATGTGTTTTTTTTATTACCCTTAAAAGGTGAGTTTTGGGTGACTTGGTGAGAAGAGAGAAAAAAATTGAGGTGACGTTAAGGTGATGATGAGTTTTTTCCATACCACACCCTCCAACCTTAAATCACACATATTATTATTATGGTGAATTAAGTATAATTATCATCATCATACCAGTTTGTTGGTTACCAGGAAATATTATTAACATGGTTTGTTTTTCGTTTGTTTTGTTATTACAATGTTATCCTTTACACTAACGATCATTTGTGATTAACACAAAATTTGATTTTTTAGAGAACTACAAAATCATCCCTGTGGTTTATTGTTTCCGGCATTCATCATCCCTAGCTCATACTATTGGCACTAATCATCCTTGAGTAGTCAAACTTTCGTCACTAATCATCCCTAAACATAACTCAGGTTAATTTTCCCCCTTAACTACCCCACGTGCACTAACGCGTGAGGGAATTTTTTTATCAAATTAGTCCTTCCTCTCTTGTTTATATGTATTATCCTACTATAGCATTAAACACACAAACCTAAAAAACCCTATGTGATTTGTCTTGATCCCAAATCAAACACAAACCCTGGCATTGTATGAACAAACCTAAACTAAATCTATAGTCGGTAGCAAACTATATAATGGTGGTTTGTGAGTGGCATATCCGTACATACGAATATGAAAATTATGAAGAACATGCATATATTAAGTTATATAGAATGCCCTTTTTTGGATATTGTGTTGGCTTAACCCTGGCTTAGAATTATGTTTTGTTTTTTTCATAGTTAATGATCCAAACCTTTTCTCGATCAAGATTCATCATGGTGGCTACTTGACTGATCCAGCAAACAAAGAATACAAGAAATGGTGTTTCAACTACTTCGACATGGTAGATGCTGATTTATTTTCAATTATTGAATTAAATGATATGCTTGGTCATTTAGGTTATGGAAAAAAAATATCATGTATTATCATTACAAGATACCCAACAATAAATTAGACTATGGCCTACAAGCATTAGCAAGTGATGTAGATGTAAGTAGAATGATCAAATATGTAGATAAGTGGAAACAAATTGAGGTTTATGTTGAACATTGTCAAGGTAATCATATTGGTGATGATATTGATATGGGCCATAGTAATGATATTGGTCAGGGTATTGTTTGGGACAAGGTATTGGTTTGGGAAAGTGTAGTGATATGGGTGCGGGTAATGATATTGATAGTGACGGACATGGTGACAATAAAGAGGATAAAATTGATAGTGAAGATGATAAAAATGATATTGAAGAGGAAGATAGTGAGTATATTAATAATGAGGATCACATAATGAATGAAGTTCAAGTTGACATGAAGGAATTTCTCGCAAACATTGACAAAGGAGTTGAATGGGTTGGTTCTAGTAATGAAAATATATCTGAAAGTGAAGTTGAGCATAATTTTGAACATGGAATCAATCTGGATGATTTTAAAAGTGCTAGTGATTCAGAAAAGGAGGGAAAAGGAAAAAAACATTAAGGAAACTTAGAAGAGAGCATGGGGAAATAGGATTGTTGATACCAATTTAATTGACTCATTTTATGTGGGGAGACAATTTGCGAATAAAAAAGCATTAAAGAGATGATATATTCGCTCTCCGTTGCAACTAGATGACAACTATACATTTGGAAAAATGACAAGCAAAGAATAAGGGTGGTGTGTGGAGGAAAAACACCAGTTTTTACTTACCCAACTATTAATGAGACAATTGTGTCAAGTCCAAGCAAGCTTAATAATCTTACGGGAAGATAGGTAAAAGAAAGAGGTGCAATTGAATCTGGTAGTGAGATGGTAATAAAAGTAGGTGGGGGAGAAAGGGGCATATCAGTATGAAGAAATAACTTGTCCTTGGGCATGTCACATATCCAAACTCACTAATGAGGAAACATGGACAGTAAAAACCTTTGAAGATTTATACAATTGTCTTCAAAACAGAAAAGTAAATATGCTTACTTAATCATTTCTGTCTAAAGACATCGAAGAAACAATTGTTACTAATCCCGATGTACACAATTGTCTTCAAAACACAATTGTCTTCAAGATCAGATGCAAAAAAGTATCAATTGAGTGTTTCTGAATCAAAGATTTGCATAGCAAAAGAAAAATCAACCTTGAAGGTAAAAGGAGAATACATAGAGAAGTATGCACTTTTAAGAGATTATGCTTTGGAGTTGCAAAGAACAAACCCTGTTACCACTATGAAAATTGATGTTGAAAGGTGTTGTGATCCAGCTGCACCAGAAAGGCAGTTTAGGAGGATTTATGTCTGCATACGTGCTCTTAAGAAAGGCTTTAAAGCTGGGTTAAAAGATTTGTTGGGACTTGATGGTTGTTTTTTAAAAGGGCCATTCCTTAAACAATTACTTTTTGTTGTTGGCGTCGATCCAAATCATGGCACATATCTACTTGTTTATGCACTGGTTGAAGCGGAAACTACAAGTTCATGGACCTGGTTTCATACTTGTTTAGGAGATGATCTTGATTTGGGTAGAAACTCCAATTTTACCTTTATAAGTGATAGACAAAAGGTACATCAAATAATCTAATTTACTCATTGCAATTTTAAATCTTCTTATTTTATTTTCTATAAATGTTATAAGCTAATTATTCTTTGGGTATAGGGCATCATACCTGCTATTGCAAACTTATTCCCTTGTGCATAGCATAAATTTTATTTAAGGCATATACATGAAAATATGGATCTCCAATGGAAGGGTCAATTGTATACGGACTTGTTGTGGAAGTGTACAATCTCAACCATTGTCCCATATTTTGATAAAGCAATGGGTGAACTTAGGAAGGTGAATAAAAAGGCTTTAGGAGTACTTGAGAAAGATCCCACCACAACACTGGTCAAGAGCTCATTTCAGTGGTAAGATTTAGTAACATTTTATTCCCTTTTAGATAGTAGACTCTGTTAGTTTAGAGATAATATAGTATGTCATTTGGTTATATTGCATGCAGGCCTCACTATGATGTATTGCTAAACAATATTTGTGAGGTATTCAATAAGCAACTATTAGATGGAAGGGATGTACCAATTATAAGTTGCTTAGGCTACTTGGAGTGAGGGTGAGTTCTCACATGAGTGAGAAACTCACGCTTGAGTTCCCACACCGAACATATATGTCACGCGTGGGTTCAACCCACTATGGTGAAATCTTCACCTAGGTGAGTTTACATATTACCGTTTTATTAAAAACTTCCTCCTTTTTCTTTCTTTATAAATACCAAATTATCCCATTTATTATCTACAAATACTTCTTAACTTTCAATATTTTTCACACACAATTTCTAAAATCAAAATGGTGTGCTTCTTTCCACATAATGTTGACGAGACTAAAGCTATGATTCAGAAACAAATAATTGGACAACAACGTCATCAGGATGCGCTTACGACGTTAGCCTTTGATTTTGATGTCGCGTACGAAGCTAAAACGAAACTGCGCACAACATGTGAGAAATGTCGTGATATTTCCCGAGAGAAACGTGCTTTAATCGATGCGTTTCTAAGTAATGAATCTGATAACTGTTTCAACATGCGAAAATCCTTGTTTAGAAAGTCGACAAAATTGGAGGCTCGAATTGAAAAAATACTACATGGCCGAATAGCTTGACTCCCCAAAAAAATGAAGAAATTTTGTCACAAACTCATATCAGTTCTTCGTCACAACAACACCGACGTCGAAATGTTTCTCCCGATCCACCTATCCAAACAACTCAGATGGCTTACTTAATGGCATTCAGTTTCGTCAACTTTACTATGATGAACAGGTATTGAGAGAAACATTGGAGGAACAATATAGGGCAGAAAAGGAGTGGGATGAGCAACTTAAGGCCGAAGAAGGTTACCAAGAGCAATTCCAGTGGGAGTTTTCTGGGCAGTTATCAGATTCAGATCCGAGAATTGACTAATCGTATTACGTATTTGTTTTTTTATCTATCTAGTATTTTATTTTATTTTGTATTGTATTTGAATTTTAGTATTTTTATTTTTTATGTATTAAATAAATGTTTTAAATTTTTAATAGTAAGTGTTTACGTTTACGTTTTTATTTACGTTTTTAGTTTACGAATTAAAATAATTAAGAAAAATAAATTTTGGTATGACGTGGCGCCAGTAAGGTTGTAAAGTGGGTTGGGTGAGTGAAGAGATAAAGCTGATGTGGCGCTGAGGTGGAGGTGGGTTTTTGAATCACTACTCCAAGTAGCCTTAGAGTTTGTAAGGGAGTACTTGATGAAAAGAATAGTGAATGTACAAGAAGTGATTGAGAAATGTAATAGACCACTTACACCTGCTGCATCTTCTTTGTTTAAGCAGATAGAAAAAGACAAAGCTTCCAGGGTAAAGTATTTTATTAGGTTATTGTTTGTTATGTTATTATGAAGTTATTACTTGTTAAGTATGTTATTGCAATAATGACTCAAATGGGTTTGTTATGTTATGGAAATTTGAAGGTAACATGGAATGGTGGACACCTGTATAGGGTTATAGGACCATGAAATGACCAAGTGGTTGTTAATATGAATTTGAGGACTTGTAGTTGTAGAAAGTGGGAACTTAGATGTCGTGTAAGCACACATTGGAAACAATATGGAATATGGCCATAAATAACATGGATGTTGGGATACCTGAAAGTTGGGTGCATCCCGCTTATTGGCTTGTAACTTGGAAAAAGGTTTACAACTTTAAAATCAATCCTGTCAATGGCAAACACCTATGGAGTAAGCACCCTTCACCGAACATTCTTATTCCACCAAAGCACCACCCACATATTGGGAGCCCCCCCCCCCCCCCCCAAGAAAAAAGTATGCTCATGAATTGTCAAGCCAGAAAATGGTAAATAGAGGGAAATTGTCTAGAGTTGGGAAGACAGTAACCTGTTGTAAGTGTAATAAAAAAGGCCATAACAAAAGAACTTGTACAGGGAGACCACCAGGTTCTACAAGTGGAGAAATAATGTCTGCACAAAAGGTGTATGCAAAGAGCAAAGGAAAACAACCAATGTAGTAACTTTTTATTTCAGCTTTTGTCTTGGAAACTAGTTAGTTCTGGATTAGAAATTATGGTGTTATGAAACAACTTTGACAACTTTTATTAGGTTAAGTCTATAAAATAGAAATGTACTTTTCGAGATTTACAATTATAGGCTATACTTTTTTTTATCGATATAGGTAATCAAACTTTCAATTTCGTTTCTATAGAAACTAGAAGGGGGGGGGTTGAATAGTTTCTTAAAATTTACTTGCTAAAAGAGGGTTTTCAAAAGTCCTTTTCAAAAACTTAGGCTTGAGTAATTATGTGAAATCTTCTTATACACAATATGAACAAGGGATAGTGCAAGAAAACTAATAATCACAAGTACATGCTAATAAAGAATAATGAATGTAAAGAGATAAGGAAATGAAGGATCAAACCAAACACCAAGGATTAATAGTGGTTTAGCAACGAAGCTCACTCCTCAACCCTGCTCCACACCCCGAGTACTCCTTACTCTAGAGTTCACTAATCAACAAGCTCCTAAAGGTGGAGAAACCGTACATAACGTTGCTTATCCAATTTCCGACTCTAAGCTAAAATTCGAGCCCTAATCTTAGCTAGGACCAATCTACACCAATATACTTTGAGGACAAATTATTAACCCTACTACATACACAACTTCCAAATAGACAAACTTATTTGGATCTTCACAGCACAACTACCAAATAACACAACTACTTGAATCTTCACAACACAACTCCAAATAACACAACTACTTGGATCAACACTACGCAACTATAATGAATGAATAAAACTTGATCTTCAATAGATCTTGAGGTAGACTCAACACTTCAAGGATGAATGTGTTCTTTTCTTTGCACTTGAAGATGAAGAGATGGGAGGAGAAATATTCACTTCTAAACAAGTAGTAATCAACCAAATAATCAAGGATTTGAATAATTTAAGAAGTATGTTAGAATATGGAAATTTGTGTGCAAAAGACGTGAAGATAAAATCTGAGAATGGTCCACTATTTATAGGACAAAGGTCCAACGGTCATACCTGAGCGCGGTGCCTTAATTGTGCCCGCGGTTCCTTATCGATAAGGAATCGGATAGACCTTTAAGGGACCGTGGTCGTAGACTCTGCTTCCTTTTGTCTTTTAGTAGGGTAGTCACATCTGGTGGTATAGTTATCCTCAAAGGATATTCTAAACCCAAATGGAATATGCCATTTTCAAATTTTCAAATATTTAATTTAATAAAATATTTTCTTAAAAATAAAGTTATTAAATTTTTTTGTCACATTTAATAAAATGTGAGTTTTAAGAAAACTTAAATCTTTGATCACTTAATTAAGATGAAAACTTGTCTGTTCATACCTTAAGTGATAATGGTTGAAATGAAAAAAATACTTGAACTCAAGAATTCGTTTTTCGTTGTTTGCGAAATGCTTTTTTTTTATATTTTTTCGTAATCAAAACAAAGCGAGACCGAAAAATGCAAGTAACGTTTTTAGGCATTGCATTAACAATCTCCCACTTTTTGATTTCGACAACACATAAACTCAATCATACGAAGAACAAGATTTTCTAAGACGAGTTTATTTCATTTCTCCCCTTGTCGAAGAAAAAAGGATGCAAAAGTCTTTGAGGAAGAAAAGAACCGGACTTTGCAAGAGCTCCCCCTTGTCGAAGTAAAAGGATGCAAAAGTCTTTGAGGAAGAAAAGAATCAGACTTTGCAAATACTCCCTCTTGGTGCTTACTCCCCCTAGCTTGGGGCACCAAGGAATCGAGCTATGGTGACAAGCTACATGGAAGGGTTAGTAGAAGAAAAGAAACACCCAACAAGATATAGCATAGGTCACATAAAAATAAAAATAAGAGAAGACAACTAAGATCCAAGATAAGTCATGAAAGATAAAAGGTAAATAAATCATACAAAGTAGTATGAAAAGGAGAACAAGCCAAAAGAAAAGCATAAATTTAATCCTAGTTAAGCTAGAACTTAAATATTTGCTTGAAGTAGATGTCTTGAATATAAGCAATCCATATGCTTACATGAAAGACAAAGTAGTGGCGGAAGTAGGTGGTGGTGGCTTGGTAGTGATTTCATAGTCATAGTGAAGAGGAGTTTTGACTAGGAGACTCTTGATGTAAATCAACTCCTCATAGATATTAGCCATAACAAGATGTTGATATTGACAACATTGACAATATGCTCCATGATGCATGACATTATCAGGTGAAGAAGGAAGAACACAAAAAGGATGTGGTGGAAAGGTAGAGGTTCCATAATCAACATTCTTAGAAGGAGAAGAAGTATGATTTTGAGTGTTCTTGGGTGAATTTGGATTGAAAGAGATTGGGGAAAATGGAGGAGAATCAAGGCTTTCATTTGGTGAATAAGACATTTTTGATATGAGAAAGGATGCAAAATGCTTAGGGTTAACTAGAGAAATCCCAAGACACTTTTGGGATGGTCAAAGGTTTAAACCAAAGATTTCAAAAAGTGTTGGATCAAATTTGGAGTTACAGAAAACTCGAATTTTGCAGGTTCTGGCCGCGGTACCTTAGCTCCACCTGCGGTGCCATATATATATGGACCCGCGGGTTATTTGGAGAACCGTGTACAAAAGGTGTGTTTTTGGGGATAAGGAGAATTTTCTAATTTAGAAAATCCTAATTTTCTAGTCCAACTAATCATAGAGACATGCTAAAAAGCAACAAAAGACATAGAAAACACATAAGAACACACCAAACAATAGTTAAACCAAAAACCATGGATTTGAAATAAAATCGATGTTGGAGGTGTGTTAATCTTGACTTATAGTCATGACACAATGATCCTCCATATTTCATTATCATTCTTGCTATATTTGAGAGACCCATACATATGAATTATTTATGCTCGATGTCAATAGCAAGAAGCTATGAAAAACGTTTTTAGATTGAATTAACAATGCAAAAACATTTCTCGACCATTTTCGAAAGAACTTTGAGAGATTTGGAAAAGAGAAGAGGAATTTTTCAAAAAGTGTTTAAGAGACTCAAAGACTCAAAGAAAATGAAAAGATTAAAAGAAAAAAAAACTCGATTAATGTAAAGCGCAATTAAGGAATATGTTCCATTAAACCTAGACCTAGACGCAAGTAATTAAAAGGTTCCATCTTAAGTGGCTTAGTGAAGATGTCGGCTAAGTTTTCTACCGAGGGCACCTTCTCAATCTAAATGTTTCCCTTTTGAACATTATCCCCAAGGAAATGGTGGCGAATCTCTATGTGCTTGGTTCGTGAATGTTGCCCGGGATTTTTGCTAAGGTCTATTTCACCCTTATTATCACACATGATGAGAACATCATTAAGTGAAATCCCGTAATCAACAAGCGCTTGCTTCATCCATAGAGCTTGTTGACAAGCTTTACCGACACTCACATACTCGGCTTCCGTTGTGGATATAGCAAGAGTGGTTTGTTTCTTGGAGAACCAAGAAGTTAAACAACAACCCACGAAGGTACAAACTCCACTAGTGCTTTCCGGTCCACATAGTCTCCCGTATGATCCGAGTCCGCGTATACTATGGTTTCTAAGCCGGTCCCTTTAGGATACCATAATCCTAAATGTATAGTGCCTTTAATGTGTCGGGAGATACGCTTAACCACTTCAAGGTGAGAGGTTTTTGGAGCCTCTTGGAAGCTAGCACAAAGGCAAACACTAAACATGATATCCGGTCGACTTGCCATTAGGTACAACAAACTACCAATCATACCTCTATATTTGGTGTTGTCTACCGATTCACTATTATCATCTACGGTGAGTTGAGTATCCGAGGCCATAGGGGTCTTAATTGGTCTAGAGTCCTCTAATCCAAATTTATTTAGCATTTCTTTAACGTACTTAGATTGATTAAAGAAAATACCATCGTCCATTTGTTTAATTTGGAGTCCTAAAAAGAAGTTAAGTTCTCCCATCATGCTCATTTCAAACTCGTTATGCATGATTTTGGCGAAGTCATCACACAAACTTTGACAAGTTGAACCAAATATAATGTCATCAACAAATATTTGTACGATTATGAGGAGAGAACCTTTATTCTTTGTAAAGAGTGTATTGTCTACCATTCCATGGTATACTCATGTTTTACAAGAAACGCTTTAAGTCTATCATACCAAGCTTTGGGTGCTTGTTTAAGACCATAAAGAGCTTTCTTAAGCTTGTAAACATGATCCGGTTTCTCAAAATCAAGGAAGCCGGGAGGTTGAGCCACATATACCTCCTCATTGATCAAACCATTAAGAAACACACTCTTTACATCCATTTGTTGAAGCTTAAAATCTAATGCACAAGCGTAAGCTAAAAGGATCCTAATGGACTCTAACCTTGCTACCGGTACATATGTCTCATCATAATCAATCCCTTCTTGTTGATTATAGCCTCGAGCTACAAGTCTAGCCTTGTTACGAGACACAACACCGTTCTCATCTAACTTATTCATATATACCCATTTGGTTCCTATAATGGTAGTAATTCTAGGTGGAGGAACAAGTTCCCAAACGTCATTAGCAATGAATTGATTTAATTCTTCTTACATGGCGATGACCCAACTCTCATCCGTCAAAGCTTCTTTAACATTCTTTAGTTCGATCATGGAGACAAAACAAAAGAAGTTATTTTGGTCTTGGACTTGAGATCTTAGGGTCCTTTGATTTAAGTCGCCTATGACGTTATCGAGCATGATCCTTGGACTCCCTAATGTTTACTCCCTTTTCAACATTAAGGTCTTCAACACTTAATTTTCTAACCTCTTTGGCTTTAACTATGTATAATTCATCTAAGTCATCATCTACCAAAGGTGGTGTCTTAGATAAAGGAGGGGTTTCATCAAATGTCACATTAAATGATTCTTCGATTACACTCGAAGTTCTATTGAGGACTATGTAGGCTTTACTAGTTTGAGAATAACCTAGAAAGATACCTTCGTACGACTTTGGGTCGAACTTAGTAAGGTAATCTTTGGTGTTGAGAATGAAGCACTTGCTTCCAAACACCTTAAAGTATTCTAATGAGGGCTTGTTACCTTTAAGAATCTCATAAGGGGGTCATTCATAGAAAAGGTCGAATAAGAATTCGGTTGAAAATATAGGTTGATGTGTCCACGGCATTGCACCAAAAATTTTGAGGCAAAGATTGCTCGTTTAACATTGTCCTACTCATCTCTTGGATAATCCTATTCTTCCTTTCAACTACCCCATTTGATTGTGGAGTGCGAGGATCCGAGAAGTTATGGGTAATACCATGAGCTTCACAAAAGGCACCAAATTGCACTTCATTATCAAATTCCCTACCATGATCCGTCCTAATAGAGACAATTGAACATCCTAGTTGATTTTGGATCCTTCGACTAAAGGTTTTAAAATGATCGAAAGCTTCATTCTTAGAAGCCAAAAATCTAGTCCAAGTGAATCTAGAATAGTCATCAACTATAACTAGGGTATAAAGGTTACCTCCATAACTCCGTATGGCGGAAGGTCCAAATAGATCCATATGTAGGAGCTCTAAGCACCGAGAGGTCGATACCAAATTCTTGGTCTTGTGACTTGAGTGAACTTGCTTCCCAACTTTGCAAGCATCATAAAAGTGACTATCAAACTTAATCTTGGGGAGATGTCTTACCAACTCCTTAGAGACTAAAGATTGAATTAAACGCGTATTAGCGTGACCTAATATCCTATGCCAAAGAGTAGAACTATCATCTAAAGTCGCTAGACAGAAGTTGTCTTTTGACTTCCTATTGACATTCATGACGTAAAGCCCATGCTTACTAACACCTTTTCCAATGATCTTTCCATCTTTTACGATTTCACTATCATTTTCCAAAAATATGACCTTACACTTATTTTCACAAATTTGACCTATACTTGGAAGATTAAATCCTAGATTATCTACATGTTCCACATTTTCGATGGTCATGGAGTCAAGAGAAACCGTACCTTTGCCAATGATGTTACCACGTAGCTTACTAGCGAAAGTGACGTTACCTCCATTATATGCTTTGTAGGTAGAGAACAAACTTCGATTACCCGTCATGTGTTTAGAAAAACCACTATCCTTAATCCACTCGTCGGGCTCCAAATATATTCCCAAGCATATCTAGGTAACAACACACAAGATCAAACATTTGGTCCCCAATATCTCATGGGTCCAAAGTTGTTAGTTCCACACATCCCTTGCATTTGATTGAGATGCATGAATGGATGACACATGCCCCATGGAGAAAAAACATGTAGACAATTGTTACAATTATTGTAACAATTCATATGATTATTTTGGTGTCCATTGTTTCTCTTAGGAGTGCTTGATCTTGACCTAAAGTTATTGTTGTTTGTAGGTGTTGGAGTTTTACTTCTAGGTCTTGAGTTGGAGTGATCATTTCTTTGAGGTGTTGGTGTTCTACTTCTATGCCTTGAATCATTACGTACTCTTGGAGGAGTAGATGATTGTCTTGAAAAACTTCTCATTCCCATTAGAGGTTTACTTAAGGGCTCGTAGAATTTATTAAGTTCCTTTTTGTCAATTATAGGTAATTCAACATTGTTAACTACAAGATGTTTTGGCTTTTTTTTTACCTAAAATGAGATTTTTAGAAAGTTGAGAATTTTCAAGAATCCGTCCTTCTGTCTGCGGTTCCTTATCATGGGCTGTGGTTCCATAATTATAAGGGACCGCATCATAGATTGGGGATCCGTGGACAGATGGTCGTTTTTTTGAAAAACTAACTTGTTTAGGTTTATTAGTGGAAGCTTCATTTGTATTAAAACCTAATCCTAGTCTTTCCTTAGTGTGAATTTGCTTATTTAACATGTCATAAAGAGCACTAGTACCTTTTACGAACTTTTCTAATTTAATGGAATTACTCTTGAGATCTTCATTCTCTTGTCTAAGGTCTTTACAATTTAAACAACCTAAATCAACTTCCTTATTTTTTCAAGCTTAGCTAACTTATCTTTTAGCTCATTAATTTCATTTTCAAGCTTGGTCCTAGTTGATTTTAGCACTTTGTTCTTTTCAATGAATTTTAAACTTATTTTACATAGGTTGTTATATTGACCTTCTAGTTCAAAGTTATCGAGTGAAGAACTATCATTGCTATAATATTCGGTTTCGGAATGTACCTCTTTAGAAGAATGAGCCTTGAGACATTTCTCGTCTTTAGCGTTGTCGTCACTTACTTCACCGTTGTCGCTCCATGAACCACCAATGAAGGCCGTGTGATTCGTGTCGAGAGATGGCTTGGGACAATCACCGATGAAGTGGTTTGGATCACCACATCTAAAACATTTCCTATCACCATTGTCATTCTTGACAAATCAGTTTTTGGAAAATGCCTTCTTGTCGTTGTTAGGTTGTCTAACATGTTGACCTCACCTTTTGAAGAACTTCTTGAAGTCTCTAACCGCCATAACATATTCCTCATCATCACTTTCCGAGGAAGAGCTATCATGGTCACTTTGAACCTTCTTGGCTTTAAGTGCTATAGACTTTCTTTCACTTTTGGTTTTCATCGTTTCCGTGTCCTTCAAAATTATCATTTCATGAACTTTTATATTGCCAATAAGTTCATCAAGTGATAACGTAGTAAGATTCTTAGATTCTTAAATTGCCGTGAATTTAGCTCTCTACTTTGGATGTAATGCCTTAAGAAACTTCCTAACATTGTTCTTTCTAGAAAAACCTTCATCAAGAGATCTTAGACTAGTAATAACAGTATTAAATCTAGCAAAAGAACTATCAATAGTTTCATCTTCTAAGAAGACAAATTGTTCATATTGTTGAACAAGACGATCGATTTTACTTTCTTTGACTTGGCTATTACCTTGGTAGGTTACTAAAAGAGTATTCCAAATATCTTTAGCGGGTTTACACATGAAAATCCTTTCTTACTCTTTCTTAGGTAAAACATTATAAATCATCATTTTAGCCTCATTATTTTTTGCATTTAGTGTCATCGTTAGAATTTTCAAAAGTTACTAACTCTTTATTTTTGGAAACTTCATTATATTGATAAGGCAAAAATTCACCATTGGTAATAACATGCCAAAGATCTAAATCTTTTGATTTCACATAAGTCTCAAATCTATTTTTCCAATAAATAAAACTATCGGTTTCAAAAAGAGGTGGTCTTTGCATAGATTGCCCTTCTAGGTACTTGTTGAAATCCATAGATCGATTCAACTTTTAAAATACAATATATTTTAAAAAAGCTTGAGCAACCACGCTCTGATACAAATTGTAGAAACTAGAAGGGCCGGGGGGGGGGGGGGGGGGGGGGTTGAATAGTTTCTTAAAATTTACTTGTTAAAAGAGGGTTTTCAAAAATCCTTTTCAAAAACTTAGGCTTGAGTAATTATGTGAAATATTCTTATACACAATATGAACAAAGGATAGTGCAACAAAACTAATAATCACAAGTATATGCTAATAAAGAATAATGAATGTAAAGAGATAAGGAAAAGAAAGATCAAACCAAACACTAAGGATTTATAGTGGTTCGGCAACGAAGCTCACTCCTCGTCCCTACTCCACTCCTCGAGTAGTCCTTACTCGAGAGTTCACTAATCAACAAGCTCCTTAAGGTGGAGAAACCGTACATAACGTTGCTTATCCAATTTCCGACTCTAAGCTAAAAGTCGAGCTCTAATCTTAGCTAGGAACAATCTGCATCAATATACTTTGAGGACAAAATATTAACCCTACTACATACACAACTTCCAAATAGACAAACCTATTTGGATCTTCACAACACAACTACCAAATAGCACAACTTCCTGGATCTTCACAACATAATTCCAAATAACACAGCTACTTGGATCAACACTACACAACTATAATGAATGAATAAAACTTGATCTTCAATAGATCTTGAGGTAGACTCAACACTTCAAGGATGAAAGTGTTATTCTCTTTGCACATGAAGAGGAAGAAATGGGAGGAGAAAGATTCACTTCTAAATAAGTAGTAATCAACCAAATAATCAAGGATTTGAATGATTTAAGAAGTATGTTAGAATCTGGAAATTTGTGTGCAAAAGAGGTGAAGAGAATATATGAGAATTGTCCACTATTTATAGGACAAAGGTCCAACGGTCATATCTGAGCGCGGTGCCTTAATTGTGCCTGCGGTTCCTTATCGATAAGGATATAGACCTTTAAGGGACCCGATCGTAGACTCCGCTTCCTTTTGTCTTTTAGTTGGGTAGTAACATCTGGTGGTATAGTTATCCTCAAAGGATATTCTAAACCCAAATGGAATATGCTATTTTCAAATTTTCAAATATTTAATTTAATGAAACATTTTCTTAAAAATAAATTTTATTAAAAAACTTTGTCACATTTAATAAAAGGTGAGTTTTAAGAAAACTTAAATCTTTGATCACTTAATTAAGATAAAAACTTGTTTGTTCATACCTTAAGTGATAATGGTTGAAATGAAAAAAATACTTGAACTCAAGAATTCGTTTTTCGTTGTTTTTGTAAATGCTTGTTTTTATATTTTGTCGTAATCAAAATAAAGCGAGACAAAAAAAATGCAAGTAACGTTTTTAGATATTATTGCACATTAACAGCTTCAATATAACCAATTCTTCAAAATTACATGTGATAGCAAGTTACTAGAAGGTTTCCATTGACACTCTATTTAGAGCAAACGGTGTCACGGCGAGGGACCCTCGCCGGTCTGAGGTGGCACCCTCGCCGGTGCTCGTCGTGACACCGACCCCCCTCGCCATGAGCCATTCGCCAGATTTCAACGAGAGGAAAAAGGAAGAAAATCGGGCCCCACATGTTTTTAGTTGGTTTTTTATGAGTGAGTGGTGGGAGGAGAGAGACTAGTTGTGAGTGAGGGGGTGTTTAGTTTGTTTTTTGTTTTGGTCAGTTGAGATGATGTGGCGCTGAGGTGACACAAGTGAAGAGGGGAAAGTTAGCCGTGACACCTTTTACTCTTAGTTAACTAGTGTACGTAAATAGTTCTTGTGTTTGGTGGATTTTACGTAAAATTTTCAGAATATCCATCCAACTCAACCTTTTCATCTATAAACTCATCATCTTCAAAAAATAACCAAGCATACAAACTCAGATTCAAGATAACTAATTTAGACACCTTCTTAGTTAGATAAAATAAACCAACAATTATTTCAAATACCTAGATATATCCCATAACCGCCCTTCTCATTTACCATATCAAATCCCCAGATATATCTCATAACCACTTCTCATTTACCATGGATGGTGATAGCTCGTGTTTATGGTTAATTGGTAGTGTAAATGGATGAGTGGCGTCACAATAGATCTTTGTTGGGGAAAGCGGTGTATGGTTGCTGGTTGTCGGCAGCGTCAGATAGAGTGAAGCTGGCCGTTGGTAGTGGAAGGTGAGCACTATGGCGGTGGTGGACAACGTTTTAAAAATCAGGTTGACTTAGCCGGTTGACCCGTAAACCGGCTCGAAAACTAGGCCGGATATGATCGGGTGTTTTTGTTTATTTGAGAACCGGATGGAACCGCCGGTTTCTCATTGACCCGGGCTAACCCAGTTTGATAAACCCGAGCGAATCACGATTTTTAATAAAAAAGATTTTCAAAAACTTTTTTTCATCAAAACTAACTTAAAACAAAAATTATTATTGTTTTATTATAGCCTAATACAAATTGTATATATAAATTAATTGATTGTTCATACATTTGACTAAAAAAAATAAATATTTTTCATCGATTTAACTTGACGTAAGACAAGTTATAAGATTATATGATATTATATATTAAATGTATAAAAATATACATATATATAAAACCGGGTTAACCCGACGGTTCAACCGGTTGAACAGGTTAACCCGTGAATTGGTCACTAGACCGGGTCAACAAAAAACCCGGGTTTTAAAACATTGGTGGTGGAGACTCGGGTTGTATAAAATAAGGGTTTTTTTTTTGGGGTGGGGTGGGGGGGGGGGGGGGGGGGGGGTGTCTTTGATTGTGAATTGAGGGTTTGTTTCTGGAGAAGTTTAAGATGAACTTTCAAAATGACTAAATTACTTTGACAATAATGTTAATACGCGTTTGATGATGTGTTAGTAATTTTTTAAAAGTAACCTGTAGTAGGTAACATCTCAGCTTATTTGCTAGTTGCTCTATTGGTACAAAATAACAAGTTTGAATAACTATATTGATAATAAAGTAAGTTGATTTACTATAATTGTAAAATCTGAAAAATAAGTTTCTATTTTATGAACTTAACCCACTTTTATTTTAGCTTTTTTATGAATGCTAAACAGTGGTGTTATGAAACCACTTTGGTTATTAAACGATTCTATTTGCTTTATTTGGTTCAACGAATGTAATTTACGTTTACTGTTATAAAGTTAGTTTGATTGAGAAAATCTTTGGTTTATAGTATATTATAACTCTTTGGTTCATGCAATTGAATTTTGATTTTGAAACTTTTGTTACCTTCTACAGTATATTTGTCTTCCATTTTTGAACTTTGTGAGCAAGAATATTCTACTTGCTAAGCTTTTTGTATTGGTTTTGTCATCGGACAAGTCTACTTACCAAGAACTCTATCCTTAGCCTTGGTTTTTGCTTGTGATTTTGATCCCATTATACAACCACCAGTCCACCACACGTCTTCATGTACTCTTCGTACTTGTCATTGAAGTTGGCCTAAAATATCAAATTGTGGGCCAGATTTTGAATCACACACTAAAGTTTAGCAATAAAAATATGTTAAAAAGGTACCTTAATGGCTTTAGAACAAGTTCATTTGGTTGAGTTAAGAGTATCTTCAATGTTACAAACTAACAAAGATTTTTTTCATTTATTACAAAAACTTTTTCATTAAATTTTATACTTTTAAAATCATTTTACAAACTTACATGTTACAAACTAACAAAGATTTTTTTCATTTATTACAAAAACTTTTTCATTAAATTTTATACTTTTAAAATCATTTTACAAACTTACCTTCAATGCTATGGCCCCGTTTGGTTTACTTAATTGGTTGTAATTTGATGCAATATAATCTAAATTACAATTCCATAAAGTGTTTGGTTGTATAATGAATGTAATTGTAATTGCTTAAATTAGAATGAACCCACCTGATTAGTGTAATGTGAATTACATATGTATAAGGACTGAATGTTTAAAATTACAAAAGAATTGTTAATTTTAAATAAATAACCCACTTAACATCATACACTTGTCATATTTTTTTAATTTAAATTATAATTAATTCACATTACAATTAATAATTACATTACATTTTGTCAACCAAACACATAACATGTTTTAACAATTTTAAATTACAATTCATTCACATTACAATTCATTTTATTAATTACAATTATATCACAAACATTCAACGAATTAAACGGGACCTAAACTTTTTACAAAAGTTTTTTGAAAGAAAAAAAATACATATAAAGAGGCTAAAATAATGGTGTATTAATTACAAAACCTTTGCTTCAATAGGTTTGAGAACTCAAAGTCTTTGAGTAAACCTATTTGAAAAGCTATACATTACAATGATAAGAAGTAATCTAATGATTTTTCCAAATAATAAAAAGCTATTAGAAAAAATCTGCATTAAAGATCTTTATTCTTTAATCCCATCTTTTATTAAATCATGTCAACACATTCAATTCAAAAGAACACATTTCATGGTTAAAGACACATAGGACTAGTTTACTTTTTTCCATTCATGACTACATGGATGATTTTTGAGGAAAAGTAAAAAGGATAAGTAATGTGTGAAATAAATGGATAGTATAAATAGGAAAATTAAGTGCGCGTGGGAAAAAAGTTACAAAACTCATCAATGTAGTAATCGACAAAAATGCTCTCATATGTTAGTGCACGTGGGGTAGTTAAGGGGAAAAATTAACTTGAGTTGTGTTTAGAGATGATTAGTGATGAAAGTTTGATTAGGGATGATTAGTGCTGATAGTATGAGCTAGTGATGATGAGTGCTAGAAACAATAAATCATTTTAAAGGAAAAAGATTAAGAGGCCTAAACTGAATGCCTAATCTTGTGTCTAAATTAGGTGTTATGATTTTATTGAATTAGGAAATAATGGGTCCGGTTGTATTAACCAATGAATGAATGTCACATATGTTTAGACATATTATTATGTATCTTTTTTAGGTATCTCAATCACTCCTGCTCTTTAAAATATAGTTTTAAACTTAGAGTTTACTGGACATGACCAATTGAAACGATGGAGTTGACAATCCTTTGTTCCAGCTTTCGAGAAGCATGTTTGATGTTTTCATGAATTATCTGTTTTAAACTATTAAAAATAAATAAGAAAATCAAGTTAATCATATTATTTTTGGTTAAACTTATTATTAAAATTTTTAACTAATCTTTTATATAATAAAATAATTAGATTTTTTAAAAAATTTAGTGAAAATTTAAGATTATAAAAAAAATAATTGAATCAATCAAATAGTTTAATTTTAACACATAAACAAAATTAAGTGATGTAATTGGTTGGAAAAAGTCAAAATTAAATTAAATTTAGTCAAAATTAAAAACTTTGGTGAAGGAATTTGATGAAAACAAATAAAAATATATGTGTCAAATTTGCGAAAATAAAAACTTAAAAAAAGATAAGAGATTAATAAAAGTTTAGTTGTTGAATTTTAAATAAGTTAGATAGATTTAAGTGTAAACTTATAAAATTTCATATTTTTTATTAAAAAATAAACAAAATACCCCATAAACTTAATACTCTCTAAACTTTATATTTTAAAAATACAACATATATATTATACTAAAAAATTAAACAAATCACATGATTGTAAATATTAAAATAAAGACACAAATTATAATTTATTTTTATTATAAAGTCAAACAACGCAATCTATGTAAATTATTATTAACATGGCTATAAATATTAAAATGAATGTAAGTGCTCAAACATCGATGGGAGATAAAAATAAACAGACGAGATTATACATATTACAACAAAATATATGTTTTCAAGATCGTTATGTGTAATTAAACACACAATATCTAAAAAAGGATAGTTAACATTTCAATTAAGCAAATTAAAATCATTTATGCAACAAATATTTATATAAAATATCAATTAATGTTATCACATAATGAAAAATCATGTAAAACTCGCGGGTCCATAAGCATCGTAAGTATTTAAGTATTAAAAAATTAATATTATTTTACAAAATAATATTAAGTATTACAAAATTATGAATTTATAATCGTGTATACAAATAAGGTTGATGTAAATGGTTTGTTGATTCATAATTAAGAATATAAGTATTTAGAATAAAAATACCGAAAGTAAAAAAGTATGGAATTAAAAAAATAAAAATTGAGGTGAGTTTATATTAATTTACACGATGCACAGTAAAACAAGAACATAATCAAACATATTTATTAAAAAACATCTATAATATACACAAAATCAAAATAACAAAATTATTACTTATCGTTTGTATTCAAGTCTCGTGTATGCACGGGTATTAAAACTAGTTGACTAAAGAGAAAATCATTATTTTATTAAAAAGAAAAAAATAAATGTATTTTTTAATTGTGTATTTTTATTTGAATAATAATTTTAAAACAATAAATAATATTTGATAGACTTGGGCCCAAACGTGGCAAAACTAATGGATGTCGAGGTTTTGAGTTATTTTGGTTTTTGGTTTGGTCTAATGAGTCCGGTTATTAAAGAACCTTGTATTTTGGTGGAAACTAAGGGCTCAATCTGGACTATCCATTTGGTAGGGACCAGATCAAAGGATAAAAAACACGGAAGGGTTATTCTTGCCAATATGCTAATAGTAACAGAAGGACTAAAACTGTAAATATATAAACCATCCAACCACACCAATTTTCCAGCCACAGAAAAACACACACACCACACACATTTCTCTCTCTACTAATCAAACCCAAACGAAAAAATCCAAAAAACTATACCAATTAACTGAGCAAATCACGAAATAAACGCAGAAATAGAACAACAAACTAGTAAATTGGTCGATCCTGAAAAAAAGGACTTGAAACAAGCCGATTCATTATGCTGATGATGGTACAGATCCATTAGTTTGTTGTAAGTTAAGTATCTTTGTTCTTCTTATTTTTGATTATAAAACTAAGATAAACTATCATATGATCATGTATGTACCAATAGTAAGGAAAACTGATTGTCTTGATGATACTGTCTTTGACATAGATGATCAGTCACAACCTGAGATGGCCAGCAACAAGGCTTCGGTCAAGGGAATTACAACAACTCATTGACACTCTTCTTGAATTCATGGCTGTATACTTGTTGATGTGTAATGGTTGATAATGTTTGAATAGGACTAGTTTCTTAGCTTTTCGGATCTTGTTTATTTTATAAGTAGTTATCTATCTTGTTATTCATTGCTATTTCAAATTCACTTTTATTTATCACTAATGATATTACAATATTTATCATCGATGATATTTACTAGTCATATTACAAAATCACTGATGATCAGGATAAGTGTTGAAGCACATGAGAATCTTAGTTAAACGAGGCCATATTTATTTATCGTTGACGATCTTACAATGTCATTGTCAATAGTGTTAAGCTACATGTAAAACCTAGTTCATGATTGTTAAATTTATCACAAGTGATATTAGAATATAGTTAACTAATAAGTATTGTAAACTTTAAATATGATGACTGATACAACTTTATTATGAAGCAATCACATAAACAAAAAGACCAACTACTTTGGTTTAATCTAAAGGTAGAAATTAACTTAAGATTTTAAAAAAACACGGAGGGATATTTTTTGCAAAAAAGACCAAAAGTTTCAAAAATCGGGTGGTGGGACTAAAGTTGTAAAATTTTTGAACTGATTTTTATCTGGAAATATTTTACTAGCTAAAAAAATAATGAAATATCACCGGTGATAAAATTTTATCACCGGTGATATTTCATTGCTTTTTCACTAGTGAAATATCACCGGTGATAAAATAAACGTTACATTTATCTGCAGTGATAAATGTTACATTATCACCGGTGATAATGAACGATACATTTTTCATCAGTTTTACGTTTATCAACGGTGATAAATATTACATTTATCATCAGTTTTACATTTATCACTAGTGATAAACGTTGAATTTATCACCGGTGATCGTTGAATTTATCATCGGTGATAAACGTCGAATTTATCACTGGTGATAAACGTCGAATTTATCACCGGTGATAAACGTCGAATTTATCACCGGTGATAAACGTCGAATTTATCACCGGTGATAAACGTCGAATTTATCACCGGTGATAAACGTCGAATTTATCACCGGTGATAAACGTTGAATTTATCACCGGTGATAAACGTTACATTATCGTTTATCACCGGTGATAAACGTTACATTTATCACCGGTGATAAACGTTACATTTATCACCAGTGATAAAGGTTACATTTATCACCGATACAGTAAGCATTATAAACAATCAATCATCTAAGAATATCATAACAAATACATCTTTATTATGAAGCAATCAAATTAACAAGGTACTTTTCTTTTGATTTGGACCAACATGTATATTTTGTTTATCATGTCTCTTATGTA
Organism: Glebionis coronaria; assembly: GCA_025667525.1. Classification (NCBI taxonomy): domain Eukaryota; kingdom Viridiplantae; phylum Streptophyta; class Magnoliopsida; order Asterales; family Asteraceae; genus Glebionis; species Glebionis coronaria. Next base: position 611,034,992 of record CM046878.1, on the reverse strand, counting down.
ATCTCTAATAATACTGTGCGTTTCCCTTATATGGATCACCGTTCTGAAACATAAATTTCAACTTCTGGAGCAATCATCTTTATCTGTACGGTGCCCACCAAATAGGAATAGTGCCTCGTCTTCACATATACGTCTTGAAAGGCACACTATGACCAACCTTATCAGAACACATAAAAGTTGGTCACACTCAACTTCATCATTACCTGCAAGACAAATATGCCATCACACTCAACAACGTCGTATTCCCATAAACTCTAATAGCACGCGTAAACGTAAAATCGTTAACCTCAAACCTCTCAAACAACGGCCGCTTAATTAACCAAAAAGCCTCTTCATTCTCACCCTAACAAAACCCATAAATCATCCCACTTCACAAAACCACATTCCTTACCGGCATTTCATCAAACACTTTCCTCGCGTCCTCCTCAATCTTCCCACACTTGGCGTACATATCAACAATGGAACTGGCGACAAACACATCACACCCATATCCATAACCAATTTCTTAGTTGAGGTAATGCTACTTCCATCTCATTTACAGTAACATGAAACATATATATTCTAGTTTCCCAAACACTCCTATGACAGTAATTAGATCAAACCCTAACCTATAATCTCCATGGAAACGAAGATCATGTATATAAAATTAATTATAAGATTGAGATCACTGACTTTTCAGGGTTTGCTGACAAGTGACTGTGGTTGTTAGGGTTTCGGGACAGATCTGATTGTGGTGGTCTGAAGAAGATGCGCAGAAGATGCGCAGGTGACCGGTGGTATAGGTAACGACGGCTGGTGGTAATGTACTCATCCGGAGAAAGAAGGGAGATATCAGAGAAGACATTGAAAAAATTGAGAGCAAAATGAAAGAGTGAAAAAAAATACGACAAGAATAGGATTTATCAATTAAAGATTAATAATCACCGTTGGATCAAAGACAAATAAAAGGTGGGATTGATCCCTTGGTTTCCAGTAAAAAACAAGGATCCAAAATAACTTTTCTCTTGGTCTAATTCAGTATTATCAAAAGAATCTTTTTATTATCTTTATTAAGACTGGATCAGACTATTTCGGTGTTTTAGATCATTTCGGTATTTCTTTCGATTCGATTTTAGTTGTCCGGTCCGGTTTTAATCGGTTTGATCTGATTCGGTCCGGTCTGAGTTCGTTGCTCAGCTCTAACTCATTCCAATTAAGCATGATTTTTTATAAGACCTAATCGGATGGACCGAAATGATTCAAAATCTCAAACCAAAGTTCGGACCAAAATTATCAGATCCCATTCGAATCAATTTGGTCCGGTTTGATTTTTCGACCCGGTCCAAATCGACGAACCAAACGAGATCGTCAAATATGAATCGTTAGCGGCAAAAAAAGAGACCCAGAAAAAAGTATTAAAGGGGGAAACAAACACGCAGAAACCGAAAAGTAACAGAGTAGCGATATCTGTGGCCGGAAGATCTTTCGATTGAGGTAAAATAAATAAATACTGTTTATTTATTAGTGTTTCAAACTACTGTAGTTAGTTACTGCGATTTTAGTTTTATATATTATTAAGGGTTTGGAGATGGTATGATTCACTAGAAAGCCCTAGCTAGGTGATTAACTGTTTTTCGTACTTTTTCGACTTATGTGTAGCATCTTGGGTTTCTCCTCTCGTGGGGCTAGGCAGTCGAGGCTGCTATAAAAGCCGCCTCGTGCAAAGTGACTAAACACGAGAAAAAGTGTGTTGAAAATCAACACGTGTTTATTCCTTTCGCGTTTGATACATTTGGTTTCCTTGCACCTGAGGCGGTGGAGCTACTTACCAGAATACAACGTGTTATGAATAGTAATGTTTTGACTCCTAAATCTACAAACGTTGTATTTTATAGACTTGGTTTTGCTATACAAAAAGGGCTAGCGGCGCAGCTTGTTGCCCATTTGCCTTCTCCTAATATGTAAATTATAATTATTAATAAAAAAACAATTAGACGGAGTTAAAATATACACTTACACCACTAGGTACTTGCTAGTTAGATGCCACCTGTCCTTTTTGGGACATAACTTCCAAACAGACCTTCTTGTCCTCACTTGCCAGATAAAGCCAACATGTCTGTTTGTTTCTGTTTATATTTGCCTATTTGGGCGGGCTTATGAGCTTATATGCTTTCGGCTTATATTTCATAAGCCTCGGCTTATTTTCAGACTTGTGGGCTTCTTTAAGATAAAATCTCAAAATAAGCCTGAAAATTGGGGCTTATGTTATATAAGCAAAAAATAAGCCATATTTCGGCTTATATTTCATAAACCCCATTTTTTAAAGCTTATTTGGAGACTTATGGGCTTATATAAGTTTATTATATAATAATACACATATATAAGCCCACGAGTTTTCAAATACTACTACGTAATTCACAAAATTGGGGCTTATGAAATTTGAGCTCAAATCAAATAAGCTCGTAAGACATAATAGGCCCACATGTAAGCCGAAACAAACACCCACATATAGGATTTGAAACTGGGTTGAGTTACTTTTTGGGGATATGAATCTCTAGGAAGCCGTAGGTGACTGACTGTCAAACCTTTTATTTTTCGGATGATAGATAGATGCCACTTGTCCTGTTTCGGACATAACTTCCAAACAGACCTTGTCCTCAAGGTCCAAGTTAGGATATATTGTTGTTGCTGTCGGTAGTTCCATGGTTCCCAACTAGGATTAACAACTATAGTACTTGTATTTCCCACTCATTATGTACCCGCACTTTACACGTGTCAACACCAAATTCCAGCTCACGTCACTTTTTATCAGCTTACTTCTTCATTTTTGCTTGAGCACAAGCGATATTGATTTTGAGCTGAGCTAATATGACATCTTCGTACTTGTAATTGACTTTGTACATCACAAGGTGTATCTTCAAAAACAGAATATGGTGGTTGTCGGCCATATAACACCTTGAAAGGCGCCATTACAATGGAAGTATGGAAAGATTAGTTGTACCAAAATTCTGCCCAAGGCATGCTCGTGGGTTATCAAATACAACTCCAAGCAAATGTTTAACGCCTCATATTGACCATCACTTTGTGGATGATATGCTCAAGACATATTTATTGACGTGGCCTGTAACTTGAATAAGTGAAACCAAAATGCACTAGTCAAAACCTTGTCCCTATCCGAAACATTAAACGATCGAGTACCACCACAGTCACTGTAGAACCTTTTGAATTAGGAACACCTGTGATAAAATCCATTCCACATCTTCTCACACTTGATTAGGAATCGGTAAAGGAGACAACAAGCGAGCGGGGTAAAGTTGGATTGAGTTAGCTCGTTTACAAATCTGGAATGAAAGAACAAACTCAAGAATATCACGACACATTCCGAGTACATGCTCTTAGAAATCCAGCACCTCCACCAATGGTGGAAGAATAAAATTTGAAACAGTCATATTTTAGACCATCTGCAGCAATTTAGGAGTGACCCATTTGTTTTCAATTGTAAACTGATAGCCCAATACTTTAGTTACGAAGGTCTCTTTTTTTCTGGTGTTTGAAGAGCCTGCTCTCTTAGATGTCCAGAACTTTGTTGTGCTGTACGAATAATGAAATAGTGACCAAATGAATATGAATTAAAAAAGGCCCGTCCGTCGGGTATGAACACAAACACAAACCAAAAAAATATGAATTAAAAAAGCCGTAGGTGATTGACTTACTGACTATTGTAACTTTTATTTTTTGAACTTTTTCGAGTTATGTGAAGCATTTTGCTTTTATATAACCATACCCTTGATTCCTTGAATTCCGTCTTCCATCCCACTGAGCAAATACTTGTACTTCTCACTCATTATGTACCCGAGTGGAATATGAAAAACTGGGTACATATGAGGTGACTCGCGAGATAAAGCCAACTTATATGCCACCGAGCCAATTTTCTGCACAGTTTGGAATCGGCCAAACTGGCTAATTGAAACCGTCGTATTACAGCTTCTGGATACACCATCTGCAGCAGTTTAGGAGTAACCCGTTTTGTATTTAATCATAAAAGGATAGCCCAATAATTTAGGTAAGAAGGCCTCTTGTTCTGGTGTTTGAAGAGTCTGCTGTGTGAGATGTCCCAAACTTTGTTGATCCCTACGAATACTGAAATAATGACCAAGTAAACAGTGATGAAATTTGGCAACTGCTTCAGTGATAGCATAGAGCTTCCGTACAATTGCACTGATTCCATAGCCAGAAGTATATTCCTATAACGCCACCAATGGTGTAGATGGCGGTTTTATAGGCACACAAAAAACACCCATAAAACTCATATAACTGATTGCGCCGTTTTCTATCATATAAAAACATGGAAAGAAAAAAAAAGACAGCTACACAAAACTCGAAAAAGTGACAAGCTAACTATATATGTACACAATTGTCCCTTTCTTTTACTAATCCGTCTGTTTTTAATCATATATTGGTATGCGTACAGATTGTTAACTTTTTCCCTTCTAATGATCATCAAAAGCAGCAGTTTGTTTACGGGGATCAATGAGGACGATGTCTTATCTTCTTGTACCTTTCCTTCTTGTTATAGTGATTTTACTCACTAATGTACGTGCTCACACCCCGTCACACCACAAGCCGGAAAACGATACCACTGGGGATATACTACAAGCCATCGCAAACCACATTCCCTCACACAATACTGAAATAAGAGAATGGGACGTTGCACGTCACCGCTTTTGGGAAACAGTAAGTATTCATTTTCTTCATCATATTGTTTCAATTCGAACGACCCTCCCTTTTATATGCATATATCTAATCTGTGTTTACGTATCTACAGTACCGTAAGTCAGCAACTTCAGAAAGACCCAAAATTGTCAAGGATTTAAACAAAGCATTGACACATATGGAGTATGTTAATAGTAGGATAGAAATGATGGGGCTAATTCTCTTTGGACCTGAAAAAGCTAGATCAACGCTTCGTTCGGTTAGAGCTCCCGAGCGTATAGTGGATGACTTGAAGTGTTTCAAGTCTACGGTACAATTTCATATACTTTTCTGCTTTGTATAGTCTAAGTGTTCATTTTGCTTACTGATTGTGTTTTCATTGAAGTTGAAATCTTTTGAGAAACATTGCTGTTTGCTACCTGAACTTGGCTTGAGGCACATACGGGCATTCACAAACATATGCAATTATGTGGCTGAGAAGGAAGCAATAAAAGAAGCACTTATTGTTTCCTGTGCCATGACGAAAACCAAGGAATATGGTAATCCAGTTTACAACTTGGCAGTCAGATATGAGTATAGTTAAAATATTAACTGCTGATCATTAATTTTATTCTTTGAAATCACAGGCATTGATGTTAGAAATCCATCAGTTGAAGCTACCCCTGCGCCGGTTCCTGAATTACCTGATAACTACTGTGCACGCATCTTTGTAAATGGCACATCGAGAAAGAAACTGGAGAGCTATGCCAGACCATATCGTGTTTTGCTGGCCCTGTCACCAGAGGTCCATCAAAGGTTTATTTACGCGGCTGAGAAGGTTCAAATTTGTTTTCACAAGTAAGAGGCTTTTTTGTTCGCTCGTATTCTCTAGTTGGTAGTAGGTGGCAACATGGGCATGTTAACTAACGAGACAAAGAAGTTAGTCATATTAATGTGCATGCATAATTCTGATGACAAAAGCTACCTTTGTTACGGTAATTATCTAATTATATGAATAAAACAATTGAGGAGGTTTTATGCATTACATGGCAACATTATGCCGTTTCCATTCTGACAAATTTTATCATAAAGTACAATCACAATAATCAAGCCACTCTTAACTAAATGGTCAGAAGATTTTAGTGGTTTGTTTTCTTTTAATATTTCTTATTTATTTTGCAGGGATGCTTCACGGGGGTTATGCAAATGTGGAAAACATGAATGGAGATCACTTCGAAATGGAACATGGAGTTCTTTAATGTCGCCATATGAGCAAAGATATGTTGATGTGAAGTATACTAGCGCGGTTTATGGTTCTGTAACTGTCACTCTTCTTGAAGGTATCCATTTTCATTTATATCTTAATTTCAATTGCTCGCTAAAATGGGCGACTTTGGACAAACAATATCCTGTTTGTGGTCTCTTTTTAATTGGTAGTGTGTGAAAATTAAATTATACCGTCTTTTCTGCAATTCTTACAAGCTAAATATGATGGTTCGGTCATACTGTCCTGCCTTTGTCTTTATTTTATATGTCATTGTATTCTATTTAATTTGCCATTGCAATGTTGTAGTGTCACAGGTATGGCGCTATGTGTTGCTTGTTGTGGGTATTTCTCTACTACTGTTGGCACGCGTTGTTTGCAAGTGGGTTCTCGTTTACTTATTTTCTAGAGATGTTGATGATGTGGTATTCCACTCTATCAAGTGGGTGATCCGTGTTATAGCACTGACATGTATTTTTGAGGTCAGTTATGGTCATTATAACTTGATTACCTTCTCCTTTTCCTTCCGCTTTTCTGTTTTTAATGTTGAGTCGAATTTTCTGCATTTGAGTTTGCTACCTCGGTATTTATTATGCTTTTGGTTCATCCTTTTCAGAGCTCTATTGACACTCCTCTTGCAAAAGTAGCAATTGTTACTTGGTTGGGACAGCATATTGTGATGAGTTCCATCAAGTAAGTATTATTCTACCCGTTACCCCCTTGTGTGCAATTATGCAAACATCAATTATCAATTTTGTTACATTTCTCTAAACATTAAATGTATCTATGGTCGTAATATAGATAACACATAATCTTAAAGGTAAAGTAATCTAGTCTAGATCACAAGTTCTATGGTGCTTTTAGAAGCCATTCTGTAGAACTCATTGGTCTTTATTCATTTTATTCAATTGACTAGCGGGATTGGGTATTGTTGTTTCTTATATGTATCTTACAGTTCAGGCATTTCAAAAGAATGAAATGAAGTTCTTTTTGTTAGTATCTTCTTTAAACGTATATCTAAACTAATAGATTTACAGAGAAGATTAGCATGACACGCACAAATCGAGAAATGGTCAAGAAAAAAATAAATAGATTTCTCATAATTTAAGAAACATATAACTATGTTCATGTTAATTTATCTACCTATATAAAATTTAATCTGAATTTTCTAAACGCTCAACAGTTGATAATTAGTCCAACTTCAAGCAGCAAAAGTACATCTAAATTTGGTGCATCCATCTGATTCAGATTATTCTATGTCACATAATGACTCTCAAAATGCCAACAGTTTACATCTTTAAGATACGAAACTGTTGTAAGTTTGCCATGATCAGTTGATCGCTAAATTTTTTGTTAAAATAATCTGAATCACATGTTTAATATTTGATCAATATGGTGGTATTTTTTTATGCAGGGGTATTTTCTTAGACGCGTAAAAAAGATTACCAGTGTTACAGGTACGTTACCCTTGAAAGTTGCAATCCTTTCCTCTTTTGGAATCTTTCACTAAATTACTTTCCCATTATTACGTTATTTAAGATCGGTATCTGATAATACTAGAGGTGAAAAATGGGCAACTTTTGTGTATGGGGCTATGGGCAATTTGGCCGATTGTTTATGGGTCGAAATTGGCACGTCTAGTGTCTTGTCTTGATCTCCCATAAATATTGAAACCTTTTCCTTAAACACGTGCTGAACCAAAAAATATATCTATTTGACTGTTTTGTAATCAATAATTGATGATATTAGTTCAGGTGTACGTTAAGCAACATAATAGGTAAATTAGACATTTGACTAAAGACTTTCTGTTATAGCAAAATGAGTTTGCTTCCTCTTTTGACACTTTTTTCTGACTAAAAACTTATCTATCCTGCACAGAAAGGACTTGATTGTTAATGGATGAGACGACTATGATTAGAGCAAAAGATCTTGTATATAAGATGGCAAAGATTCAAAATATGTATCAAGGTTTTAGTCGTTTTTCTATTATTTTCCTAGTGGAGCTCATGGTAATGTTGACAGATTGTAAAGTTTTCATTGCATGGAGTGCGGCCACCCAGAAAACCAAAAATAGGATAAGCGCATGAAATCTTAAATTTGGTACGGGAAGACTACAAAACTCTACAAGGCTAATTGACATGTTAATTGAATGTTACTTTATGTGAGACCAAAATTCAAGATCTTCATTACTTTATTTTGGATTTCTGTAAATATTTTTTGAACAAATTTCTATAAATGTTGGTAAATATTTTTCCCAGGATATTGAAGTTTCATGTTTATGGGCTTTTCAAAAAAAAAAAAAGAAGTTTCATGTTTATGGGCTTTTAAGTTATATTCAACCTGATCTTGTTTACTCCATTATTATTACATTAATTAACTTTTCAGTTTGGTTTATTGGGCTTAAACTGATAAACCGATTATTAGTTGAGCATATAGAATTGATCAATCTTAAAACTTGCAATTTTAAATAGGTTAGGGCATATTTTCTCCAAAGGTTTAACCTTTTAGTCAGGAGTTGGGATTGAACCAAGGACCTATTTCTTCAAATGCCTTCCTTTAACCGGTCAACTGAACGTTTGCGGTGAGAGATTGATACCATTGGAGCAATGCTCCTTTGGTAAACTTATATCCTTATCCTTATCTTGAATTAAGAAATGAGATACATCAATTAGGTGTAGCTAGTCGTGGGCAAACCGGATACCAAAAAACCACACCGGATTTTTTTATCAGAATGTGTTTTAGTCAAAAGGTCAATGCATCGGTTTTGACATTGGCCGTCTTTTTTAAAAGAAAGTAGAACCAGTACAAACTGGTTCGGATTATATATTTTTTAACGATGAATATATGAGTACGTGAAGTAGTTTTTTTAGGTTATCTTTTCAAATATATATAAGTAAAACTATATAAATATATATCAAAACAGAAACACCTAAATGTATTTTAAACACTAAAAGTTATTAACGTTTTCTTGATTAAATAAATGAAAATATGGATACATAAACGCAAATATGAAATATATAACATAAATAACGTCTTCTTAATTTATCCCTTTTAGTTGTTTTGAAAAATTGAGATTACTACCATAACTGGAGTATTCAACTATCCCAAAAAAGTTTAATCTCTCTTAACATTTGAATAAGCTTTCCATCATCACATGTCACATTTACTTTTAAGTCATTTCATTGTCAAGATAGACCACTCAACTTAAAGTCCTTACAACATCACATAACATGCAACATTAATTGAGTCATAAATTTTTTACAGCCTTTACAACGGCACATGTGAACATTCATGAAAGACAAAAACTCCTCACCACTAAAAAATCCACTTTATCACAATTTATTTTACACACTTTTATATAGCGTGAACTTTTTTTGAGTTCAATTACATAAATAAGTGTGAATAACTTTTAAAACAATACACTTATATGCGTTGCAAATAAAAATCCACAACCTTTTAGTGTGAAAGATTCATAATTTCTCCACACTTTTAAGTGTGATCCCATTTTATTATACCCATGTTTCTCACATTTCCAAAAAATAAAAAATATGAGGAATACAAGTGTAACAAAATGAGGCCGACACTAAAAAGTCTAGAAAAGTTATGGACTATTTTATACTAAAAAGAAAAAATTTCATGTTTGGTCCCTATCGTTTACACCAAACATCAAGTATGGTCCCTATCTCAAACTAAGTGCACAGATCATCCCTATCGTTTACACTTTGTATCAAAAATGGTCCCTATCTTGGATGGAGGTTAGTTTTGGCTGTTAAGTCTTTTTGTTGGAGGGGCAATTTCGTCTTTTACTTGTTTGTCTACATATACTTCAAATACACTCACTTAATTTTTTTCTTTTAATTTATTTTTCATACTTATCTTTTTATCTCTCTCTCTCTCACATCTCTCAGCCCCTCTCTCTCCTGCAACACCATCCTCCTCCATCTAACTATATTTCAGATCTTAGATGTGAAAAACAAATCTAGATCTCCTGCAACACCCTCTCTCTCCGGCGTCGTCGATTTTTGCTGGTCAGTGGAGGAGTTGATAAAGGGTGGCGGCTAGATCTCTCCATGGGAGAAAGAATATTAGGTTAGTTGCGTTTAAAGATGATCCGGACATGGCTTTTGATTTGGTGAAGAAAATGAAAGAGGGATGTGGGATTTCGACCAAGCTAAGGGTTGGCGGATAAAGCGTATGAGGTTGATGGGTATATGATTGATAATGGGGTTGCGGAAGAGGAAAGTGAGCTTGGGATGTTGTTACGGGCAAGTGAGTGACGAGACGGCGGGGTTGATTGAAGAGTGGTTTAAGTCAGATATGACGGTGGACGTTGGGGTGAAAAATTGGGATGTTGGGAAGGTTAAGGAGGCGGTTGTGAAAGGTGGGGGTGGGTGGCATGGGCAAGGGTGGCTTGGTGAAGGGAAGTGGGAGGTGACGAGGAAGGAACTAGATGAGAGTTGTGTTTGCTGATCGTGTCGTGAGAAGCTTGTTAGTGTTGATATTGATCCTTTGGAAACGGAAAAATTTGCTAGTTCTTTGAGTGCGTTGGCTTGTCAAAGAGGGACACTGGCTGATTTTTTGCAGTTTCAGGTATGATCTTCGGTTGTAAACATTTTTCCATCCATCAACACTAGCTCGAATAACAAGCTGTCCAGATTAGAAGCAGTTTCAGGAATCGAAGCTTGTTTTTCAGAGTTGGTCAATGATTCGAGCCTGTTGTGTCTCAGAGTTGGATAAAAACTGAGCCACAAAGTGAAAATCAGCAAGATACTTATTGGACAGAAGGTCGTTTTAGGTTTGGTTTTTCGATGCCAAAGCAGTCTGCGATGGATCAGGAGCTCGGTGACATGGGTTCGTCCGATCCGGAACCAATGAACCCAGATACTAGACCCAAGTGGGATGATAATTGGGATGTTGGTGATCTTTTGATGCCTGGACGACCTGAAGATGGTAACTCCACATCACAAGAGCTGGGGTTCGATTTTAGAGTTGATTTTGGCGTGTGAGGTGACGATAATGAGCTTGTTACTTTTATTTGCAGAAGCTGAGAGTCTGAGATTGCTGGTCCTTGTTCAATATACGATTGTAAAACGCCAATTTTTAAATCTTGTTGGCGATCTAGTGGTAGTTGCATGTTTTTTTGTTCTTTTTTCGACTAGTCATTTTAGACCAAATTAAAGTTAGGCTATCTACTTTTAAGTACTCAGTTTAATATTAAGAGGGTTTTGGTATAGGATGTTTAACTTGTTCAAATAGTTTTGATGCATATATTCTTGGAGCAAGAATTGCCATCTTTGTTAATTTATATTTTGGATCTTATTTAATTTTTGGATCTTTAATTTCTGAGTTTATTTTGATGAAGAATTTATTTGTGGGATGAAAAGGGTGTATGTTTGATCCCGTGGGATGAAAATGGTGGGTGTTTGTATTAAATGAAGTCAAAATAAGTAAAAGACCGAAATGCCCCTCCTCTCTCAAGACTTAACGGAGAAAACTAACCTCCATCCAAGATAGGGACCATTTTTAATCCAAAGTGTAAACGATAGGGACGATCTGTGCACTTAGTTTGAGATAAGGACCATACTTGATGTTTGTTGTAAACGATAGGGACCAAACATGAAATTTTTTCTACTAAAAATTCTAAATGAGTTATGAATATTTTATACTAAAAAATGTGGACTTTCATTTATAATGTTTCAAAATTTATTCACATTTATTTATGTAACTAATTTTTACACAATTATAAATGTAAGATAACTCAAAATATTTTCCACACATTCAAAAGTGCGTAAAAAGTATATAAATTATACCAACTTTTTTTTGAAGTGCACACATAAAAAAGAAAAATTGACCACTCGAAAAAATAACATGATACAATTACAATATGATAGCCTTTTAAAACATTGACCGCATATCCAAATAGCCTTTTTACGGATAGAGATTATCACAAAAATGGGCTTTAAATCGAAAAAACCGATTTTAAAATCGAACTGGTTTTAACCGGTTAAAATCTGATCGACTAATTATTCATCCAACCGGTTAAGATCAGATCGATAGAACATGTCTGACGAGAACAAATTTTAGTAAAATTGATTTTTATAGTTTTTCTACCGAATCGAATGGTGAACCAGTTTCTTTCACCACATATGTAGCATAAAAACAAATATTTGTTTTGTGTCATCCGATTGTCTTATTATGTGTTTGTTAGTTATGTTTAGTTTGTTAGTGATAGACTCATAGGTGTTAAAAACAATTTTTTAATGACTTTTAAAAATCATTTTGACATGTTTTTTAAATCAAGTTTTTAGAATTGTTGAGAAACTTTGAAATCTTATAAAAAAATGCAATAGACAACTGTGGGTTTAAACTTTAAACTCACACTCTTTTAGAATAAAACCTAAATCTAACGCCTTAAATCACTCGGCCAAAGTTTCAGATGCTTATTGTTAATAATAAGTGTTAACATTAGTGTATTAGAAACATTAGAAGTTTTGAGAATTTGAGGTAAAGGCTCATTTTAAGTTATATTTTCGAGCCGTTTTAAGGTCTTATACCTACTAAAATATTTAGTCAGATATTCAACAATTTCAATATTTTATCACTTGCTTTGCGTTCGTCTTTTGGTTCAACGTTTTTACCGCCAAACTCATGGTCTAACAAAAGGTTACCTCCTTAAAGTTATTGTTCAAAGTAATTTATCATTGTGCAATCTTGAACCATTATTGAATGCTAACTTAAAACATGCTAAGACGATTGCACAATCAAAAAAAGATTTGGTATAAAGAGTCGTCTGCATGAAATAAAGAGTATAAGGTTACATTTCACAAATCAAATAGTGCAAGGACCATTTTTCGACAAGTTTCAAAAGGAAACTTCGTAGAAAGTATCTTCTTCAATCCTCCAGCTTTTCAAAACTTCATTAATAACCGGCCCAATAAGAATAGTTTCATAGGCCCATCCACCATCCATGCGTTTTCCAGCCCAACAGCATATACGATTGGGGGCTATAAAAGACCAGATAAAACCCTAACCCTAATCACTTGTTATATCTCCACCGCCTCTTTTTCTTATCTTCTTCTTTCCAAACGAATCCAAACCAGATATTTGTTACTCATTTCTAATCTTGAATACCAAACAACAACATTAAGATGGTGATGTATAACATTGACTATGACAAGTTGCCACCATCATGCCGTTTTTCTCGTCATATATCTGGATTCGCTTACTTTCATAATCAAGTTAGCTGCCTATGGCTTCGAGACACGGGTAAGCAACACCCACAATTTAAATTTTAGATCTATTTGTTTTTGGTAAAAACCTAATTGGCTAGATAATCTTCCTTCTGGCCCTAATGCCGACGTCATGAACCATCCATTTGCTTATCTTTATAATTTTCAATTCCTCCCTCTAATACTTTAAAAGATATAAAGTTATATAATTTATAATTCTATATTATTATCATTAAATTTACCTCTTGTATTGGTGTAGGAGTATACTGGTCAAGCCGTAACCGCCGGAAATGTGTTCAACGTTCTCGAGGGAAACTCTATGGCTGGTCGTAAAGTATTGGTGTAGGAGGATACCATTTTTCTGTACATTATGGGACATGGATCCAAAGGAGGAGGCATTGGTAAGTCTTTTTATTACTTATTTTTCTTGTATTTGCAAGCTATATAAAATATATTATTTTGATACGATTTTTGTTTCAACAGAGATGCCCGATGATTTCTTTTATAGTGAAGACTTAAACCTTGCTATTTATGCACGATGAGAAAAGATTTAAGTCGATGGTTAGTTTTAAATGGTTGCATTCCCAAATTGTACAAGGATTTTTCAACATTATAATCGAAGAGTAAAAAGCTTCCATACAATCACGTTAAGCATTTACATGGCCTATTCAAAAAGGCCGAGCGAGGGATGGTGAAGAAGGTTACTGATATTTTAAGTTGGTATCTTGAATGTCATTGAATGTCATTAGACGTGTGTCATTGTAATGCTTTATGCAGTTTTATTTGTTTGATAGGCGTAACCCGTATTCTAGTATCTTCTATTGTAATGCCTTATGAGCTTTTACTGTAATGCCTTATGAGCTTTCATCGTATTCTAATAGACCAAAAAGTAACAGAGTAGCGATAGATATCTATTGCTGGAAGATCTTTCATTTGACTGAGGTAAAATAAATAAATAAAGACTGCTGTTATAACAATTGCTAAATTGGCGCTGGGGTGAGTGAGTTTTGGAGATCATATGATTCACTAGAAAGCGTAGGTGATTGGCTGACTGACTATTGTATAAACTTTTGTTTTTCGGAGTTTTTCGACTTATGTTGTAGCATCTTGTTTTTATATTAACCAGTACTTTTGAATTCCGTCTATTGTGTCACTGTTGATATGAGGGTTGTACGTGGTAGTGGTAAAAGGTCACACAAATAGACGGAGTTCCAATATGCAGTTACACCACTAGGTGCTGGACTGCGCTTTTACCCAATAACTTTCTTACAATGCACCTGTCCTTTTTGGTCGAAACAGACCTTGTCCTCAACGTCCAAGCTAGGATATTGCTGTTGTTGTTGTTGTTGTAAGTCGTTTCACGATTCTCAACTTGGGTTGTCACTTCCATCTCACTCAACAACTATGTGTACTTCCCACCTGCACTTTACACGTGTCAACACTCAACAGCCACTTTTTATCCGCTTACTTCTTCATTTTTGCTTGACCACGACCGATTTTGAAAGGCTTCATCCCGACGTATGTATGGAAAGATGACTTGTACCAAATTTCTGCTCATGGCATGCTCGTGGAGTCCTAGATTATCAAATGCAATTCAACGCCTCATACCATCACTTTCGGATGATATGCTCAAGACATATTCATCAACAACTTGGAGAAGTGAGACCAAAATGCACTAGTCAATAGCTTGTTCCTATCAGAAACATCAAACGATCAATTACCACAATAATAATCGTATAACCTTTTGAATTAAGAACACCTGTGATAAAATCCATACACATCTTCCTGCACTTGATTAGGAATCGCTAAAGGAGACAAGCCAGCGGGGTGAAGTTTGCTTGATTTAACTTGTTGAAAAATCTGGAATGAACGAACAAACTCAAGAATAGCACGACGCATTCCGAGCATATGCTCTTAGAAATCCAGCACGCCCGCCAATGGTGGAAGAATGAAATTAAAACCGTCATATTTTAGACCATCTGTAGCAGTTTAGGGGTGGCCTGTTATGGTTTCAATTGTAAAATAATGACAGAAATAAATATTGACCGACTGACTATTATATAAACTTTTATTTTTCGGATGTGTAGCATTTTGCTTTTATATAACCAATACTTTTGAATTCCGTCTATTGTGTCACCATTCTACTGTTAAAGTTAATAAGGGGGTTGAACATGATAGGGGTAAAATGGTCACACAAATAGACGGAGTTTAAATATACAGTTAGGCTGGGGAGTGGTGCATAAAAAACCCACCGTCACCTCAGCGCCACATCAGCTTTCTCTTTCATCTCACTAACCTACTCAAAACTCACATTTCAAGGTTCTTAAGGAAAAAAATTCACCACCACCTCACCTCCACCTCATCTTTCCACTATCACTTTTACCTTATTTATTTATAAATTAAAACTTTTATATCATAAAATAAAATACAATACACGGGTAAATAAAAACGTAAAATACCCAAAATAAAAACATACAAAGTAAAAAAAAAAATACCACTTCAAACCTCATATGGGAGAAGAAGTTGATTTTTTGTGAGTGTGAAAGAAAAAAGATGAAGATGAAAAAAAGAAGAAGTGAAAATGAGGATTATATAGAATTAAATGGGGGTGAAAAAGAAAAATTTGGGGTATTGTGAAGGGTGAGAATTTGCCCTGGGAACCTCAACCCACGCGTGGGTTTTTGAGGTGGGATGGTGGGGTTCTTGGCAACCCACGCGTGACTTTTTGCCACATGTAACCCACGGGTGGGTTTTTTCTACCACTCCCCCAGCCTTACACCACTTCCTCCTTAGATGCCACCTGTCCTTTTTGGGACATAACTTCGTAACAGACCTTGTCCTCACTTGCGAGATAAAGCCAACGTGTGTTTGTTTCCGTTTATATGTGAGCGGGCTTATGAGCTTATATGCTTTCGGTTTATATTTCATAATCCCCGGCTTATTTTCAGACTTGTGGGCTTTATTACGATAAAATCTCAAATCAAGCCTGAAAATTGGGGCTTGTGAAATATAAGCTCATAAGACATAATATGCCCACATATAAGCTAAAACAAACACCCCCATATAGGGTTTGAAACTGCGGTGAGATACTTTTTGAAGCAGTAGGTGACTGTCAAACCTTTTATTATTCCGATGATAGATGTTGCCTGTCCTGTTTGGGACATAAGATTGAAACAGACCTTGTCCTCAAGGTCCAAGTTAGGATATATTGTTGTTGTAAATCGTCCCACGATTCCCAGCTACTTATATTTTCCACTCATTATGTACCCGCACTTTACACGCGTCGACACCAAGGCAGAAAGGTGACCCATACTCATGGGTTATCGAAAACAAAGCATCTCAAATACAATTCCAAGCACTTGTTCAAGGCCTCATATCAGTTTGCGGATGATATGCTGAAGACATAGTCAACAACGTACCCTGTAACTTGAATAAGTGAGACCAAAATGCACCAGTCAAAACCTTGTCCCTATCAGAAAGTCAGAAACATTAAACGATCGATTACCACTACAATCACTGTAGAACCTTTTTGATTGGGAACACCTGTGATAAAATCCATTCCACATCTTCTCACATTTATTAGGAATCGGTAAAAGAGACAACAAGCCAGCGGGGTAAAGTTGGCTTGAGTTAGCTCAGTGACAAATCTGGAATGAATGAACAAACTCAAGAATAGCACGATGCATTCCAAGCATATGCTCTTAGAAATCCAGCACGTCCACCAATGGAGGAAGAATGAAATTTGAAACTGTCATATTTTAGACCATCTGCAGCAATTTAGGAGCGACCCGTTTTGTTTTCAATTGTAAACTAATAGGCCAATACTTTAGGTATGAAGGTCTCTTTTTCTGGTGTTTTGAAGAGCCTGCTCTTTGAGATGTCCAGAACTTTGTTAATCTATACGAATAAATGAATAATGAAATAGTGACCAAATGAATATGAATTAAAAAAGGCCCGTCCTTCGAGGATGAACACAAACACAAACCAAAAAAATAAAATATGTTATAACATATGTTATAATAGCTCAACTGTACGGTTTTTCTGATTTATTTATTAGTGTTTGAAAATAGTTAATTACTGGGTGAATACGAGGCGACTCGCGAGATAAAGCACGTACTTGTACTTCCCACTCATTAAGTACCCGATTGGAATATGAAAAACTGGGTGAATACGAGTGACTCGCGAGATAAAGCCAACTTATATGCCACCGAGCCAATTTTCTACACGCTTTGGAATCGGCCAAACTGGCTAATTGAAACCATCATACTACAGCTTCTGGATACACCATCTGCAGCACTTTAGGAGTAACCCGTTTTGTATTGAATCATAAAAGGATAGCCCAATAATTTAAGTAAGAAGGCCTCCTGTTCTGGTGTTTGAAGAGTCTGCTCTGTGACAAGTCCCAAACTTTGTTGATCCGTACGAATAATGAAATAATGACCAAATAAATAGTGACGAAATTTGGCAACTGCTTCACTGATAGCATAGAGCTTTCGTACAATTGCACTGATTCCATAGCCAGAAGTATATTCCTATAACGCCACCAATGGTGTAGATGGCGGTTTTATAGGCACACAAAAAACACCCATAAAACTCATATAACTGATTGCGCCGTTTTCTATCATATAAAAACACGGAAAGAAAAAAAAAGACAGCTACACAAAACTCGAAAAAGTGACAAGCTAACTATATATGTACACAATTGTCCCTTTCTTTTACTAATCCGTCTGTTTTTAATCATATATTGGTATGCGTACAGATTGTTAACTTTTTCCCTTCTAATGATCATGAAAAGCAGCAGTTTGTTTACGGGGATCAATGAGGACGATGTCTTATCTTCTTGTACCTTTCCTTCTTGTTATAGTGATTTTACTCACTAATGTACGTGCTCACACCCCGTCACACCACAAGCCGGAAAACGATACCACTAGGGATATACTACAAGCCGTCGCAAACCACATTCCCTCACACAATACTGAAATAAGAGAATGGGATGTTGCACGTCACCGCTTTTGGGAAACAGTAAGTATTCATTTTCTTCCATCATATTGTTTCAATTCGAACGACCCTCCCTTTTATATGCATATATCTAATCTGTGTTTACGTATCTACAGTACCGTAAGTCAGCAACTTCAGAAAGACCCAAAATTGTCAAGGATTTAAACAAAGCATTGACACATATGGAGTATGTTAATAGTAGGATAGAAATGATGGGGCTACTTCTCTTTGGACCTGAAAAAGCTAGATCAACGCTTCGTTCGGTTAGAGCTCCCGAGCTTATAGTGGATGACTTGAAGTGTTTCAAGTCTACGGTACAATATCATATACTTTTCTGCTTTTTATAGTCTAAGTGTTCATTTTGCTTACTGATTGTGTTTTCATTGAAGTTGAAATCTTTTGAGAAACATTGCTGTTTGCTACCTGAACTTGGCTTGAGGCACATACGGGCATTCGCAAACATATGCAATTATGTGGCTGAGAAGGAAGCAATAAAAGAAGCACTTATTGTTTCCTGTGCCATGACGAAAACCAAGGAATATGGTAATCCAGTTTACAACTTGGCAGTCAGATATGAGTATAGTTAAAATATTAACTGCTGATCATTAATTTTATTCTTTGAAATCACAGGCATTGATGTTAGAAATCCATCAGTTGAAGCTACCCCTGCGCCGGTTCCTGAATTACCTGATAACTACTGTGCACGCATCTTTGTAAATGGCACATCGAGAAAGAAACTGGAGAGCTATGCCAGACCATATCGTGTTTTGCTGGCCCTGTCACCAGAGGTCCATCAAAGGTTTATTTACGCGGCTGAGAAGGTTCAAATTTGTTTTCACAAGTAAGAGGCTTTTTTGTTCGCTCGTATTCTCTAGTTGGTGGTAGGTGGCAACATGGGCATGTTGACTAACGACACAAAAAAGTTAGTCATATTAATGTGCATGCGTAATTCTGATGACAAAAGCTACCTCTGTTACAGTAATTATCTAATTATATGAATAAAACAATTGAGGAGGTTTTATGCATTACATGGCAACAGTATGCCGTTTCCATTCTGACAAATTTTATCATATGTGAGATAAATGGTCAGAAGATTTGTTTTCTTTTAATATTTCTTATTTATTTTGCAGGGATGCTTCACGGGTAGAGGTGGCAAAATGGGCGGGCGGGCGGGCACGGGCGGCGGGCTAAACGGGCAACGGGCAAAACGGGCGGCGGGCAAAACGGGCGCGGGCTAAACGGGCACGGGCGAAACGGGCGGGCAAAACGGGCGGGCTAAATGGGCGCAAGCTAAAAAAGGAAAAAAAACATATAAAAACCTACAAATAAAAAATAAAAATACTTGTTTGAAACCCGGGATAAAAATTTTATTAAAAAATATTTGTCGAGTATACTAATTTGTATTTTACAAGTGCGCCCGTTAAGCCCATTTAGTTTCTTATATATGCGCCCGTTTAGCCCATTCATTATAAAAATGGGCAAAAAGTGCCCCATCCTTTTTGAAAATGGGCAAAAAGAGCCCATATGTATCAAAATGGGCAAGATTTGCCACCTCTATTCACGGGGGTTATGCAAATGTGGAAATGATGAATGGAGATCACTTCAAAATGGAACATGGAGTTCTTTAATGTCGCCATATGAGCAAAGATATGTTGATGTGAAGTATACTAGCGCGGTTTATGGTTCTGTAACTGTCACTCTTCTTGAAGGTATCCATTTTCATTTATATCTTAATTTCAAGTGCTCTAGCAAAAATGGGCGACTTTGGACAAACAGTATCCTGTTTGTGGTCTCTTTTTAATTGGTAGTGTGTGGAAATTAAATTATACCGTCTTTTCTGCAATTCTTACAAGCCAAATATGATGTTTCGGTCATACTGTCCTGCCTTTTGTCTTTATTTTAATTTGGCATTTTTTGCAATATTGTAGTGTCACAGGGATGGCGCTATGTGTTGCTTGTTGTGGGTATTTCTCTACTACTGTTGGCACGCGTTGTTTGCAAGTGGGTCCTCGTTTACTTATTGTCTAGAGATGATGACGATGATGTGGTATTCCACTCTATCAAGTGGATGATCCGTGTTATAGCACTGACATGTATTTTTGAGGTCAGTTATGGTCATTAACTTGATTACCTTCTCCTTTTCCTTCCGCTTTTCTGTTTTTAATGTTGAGTCGAATTTTCTGCATTTGAGTTTGCTACCTCGGTATTTATTAGGCTTTTGGTTCATCCTTTTCAGAGCTCTATTGACACTCCTCTTGCAAAAGTAGCAATTGTTACTTGGTTGGGACTGCATATTATGATGAGTTCCATCAAGTAAGTTTTATTCTACCCCTAACCCCCTTGTGTGCAATTATGTAAACATCAATTATCAATTTTGGTACATTTCTCTAAACATTAAATGTATCTATGGTCGTAATATAGATAAGACATAATCTTTTTCTTAAAAGGTAAAGTAATCTAGTCTAGATCACAAGTTCTATGGTTCTTTTAGAAGCCAGTTATTCATGATACTGTAGAACTCATTGGTCTTTATTCATGATATTCAATTGACTAGCGGGATTGGGTATTGTTGTTTCTTAAATGTATCTTACAGTTCAAGCATTTCATAAGAATGAAATGAATTTCTTTTTGTTAGTATCATCTTTAATCGTGTATCTAAACTAATCGTGTATCTACTTATATAAAATTTAATCTGCTCTAAACATGTAACAGTTGATAATTAGTCCAACTTCAAGCAGCAAAAGTACATCTAAATCTGGTGCATCCATCTGATTCAGATTATTCTATGTCACATAATGACTCTCAAAATGCCAACAGTTTACATCTTTAAGATATGAAACTGTTGTAAGTTTGCCACGATCAGTTGATCGCTAAATTTTTTGTTAAAATAATCTGAATCACATGCTTAATATTTGATCAATATGGTGGTATTTTTTTATGCAGGGGTATATTATCCAACTAACGTTGATGTAGTGGTTTTGAAAACAATAGTTAGACGCGTAAAAAAGATTACCAGTGTTACAGGTACGTTACCCTTTGAAGTTGCAATACTTTTCTTTTTTGGAATCTTATTACACTAAATTACTTTCCCATTATTATGTTATTTAACTAATTTAAGATCCGTACCTGCTACTCTGAGAGTGGAGATTAGGGGTGGGAATCGGGTCGGGTTGGTCGGGTTCGGGTTAATCGGGTCTGGTCCAATTTGGGCCAAGGCTAAAAATAGGTTACCCGAACTCCAACCTATTTGAAAAGTGGGCAACTTTTGTGTATGGGCAATTCGGCCTATTGTTTATGGGTTGAAATTGGCACTTCTGGTGTCTTGTTTTGATCTCCCATAAATATTAAAACATTTTCCTTAAAATTAGTTCAGGTTTACATTAAGCAACATAATAAGTAAATTAGACATTTGACTAAAGACTTTCCGTTATAGCAAAATGAGTTTGCTTCCTCTTTTGACACTTTTTCTGACTAAAAACTTATCTATCCTGCACAGAAAGGACTTGATTGTTAATGGATGAGACGACTATGATTAGAGCAAAAGATCTTGTATATAAGATGGCAAAGATTCAAAATATGTATCAAGGTTTTAGTCGTTTTTCTATTATTTTCCTAGTGGAGCTCATGGTAATGTTGACAGATTGTAAAGTTTTCGTTGCATGGAGTGCGGCCACCCAGAAAACCAGAAATGGGATAAGCGCATGCATAAACGGAACTTGAACCTTTATTTTGGGAGGGCCGAACTATTTTAAATAGACCAAAATAAAAGAGTGGACAATAACTTTAAGACGGAATTAGTAATATTTACACTACTCGTCACAAATTTTGGGGAGGCCGGGGCCCTCCCCGGTCTCCATGAAGTTCCGTCCATGAGCGCATGAAATCTTAAATTTGGTACGGGAAGACTACAAAACTCTACAAGGCTAATTGACATGTTAATTGAATGTTACCTTTATGTGAGACCAAAATTCAAGATCTTCATTACTTTATTTTGGATTTCTGTAAATAGTTTTTGAACAAATTTCTATAAATATTGGTAAATATTTTTCCCAGGATATTGAAGTTTCATGTTTATGGGCTTTTAACCTATATTCAACCTGATCTTGTTTAGTAGGGGTGTTAACATGTAAAATTAGAGTAAACAGTGTCACGGCGAGGGGCCCTCGTCGGTCCGACGTGGCACCCTCGCCAGTGCTCGCCGTGACACCCACCCCTCGCCGTTCCTCATTTGTCGTTCTTCAACGAGAGGAAAAGAGAGATTTTTGGGCCCCACTCAATTTTAAACCGTTTGGCAACGGTAATATTTTTAAATTTTTTTAAAAAAAAAAATTATTTATTTTTCTATATATACACACACTGCATTCACAATATACAACGGGCAGATCTATAGGACATACGCGAACACATACTTCACAAGACTACAATCACAAATTTACACTTACAATCACAAAAAAAATTGTCAAACTTCCCAAATGATTATCCTCACCTCTCCTACTCGCAACTTCTTAACCAAAGCACGGATCCGAATCAATCGTCGTCCTCTTCTCCGGCGACGCAGTCCGGCCAAGGCTCCGGTCAATTCGCAGCCCTCCCACAATTTTCGCATCAAAACTTTCCAAACTTGTCACCCCAACAAATCTACTATAATCAACTACTAGCTTTGTAACAATCTCAATTTAATCCATCTCAGTTTAATCAATCGCAGTTTAATCCTAATCCATCTCAAAGTCAACAAGTCCCTGAAACACAATTCAAAATACCAGCACCACAACCTCCACCACAAAAAAAAAGTAGTAGTTCGTAAAGGAAAACGGGGGCCAAAAAAATCTATCGCGGTTGATTTGTCCGCAGACGAAGACGACATCGATGACGAAGCCGATGTTGTGGTGGAGTCGACACCCCAACGGTAGACACCTGCTGAGGAGGTCATACTGGCCGAGTGTTGGGTCGACGTTTCAGAAGACAAAGATCGCGGGACTGATCAAACTGAAAAGTATTTTTGGAACACGATTTATGACGATTTTAATGGTCGTAACGCAAATCGTCGTACCAAGAATATGTTGACCGAGAAATGGTCAAGGATGCACCCCGATGTTCAAAAGTTTCACGCTATCTTCAAAGGTCTAAACAAGAAAAGCGGTCAAAACGAAGATGACGTGATTCATGCTGCAAAACTTGAATTCGCGGCTTGTAACAAGGGGAGAAAATTTACGCTTGACCATGTGTGGAGGGTGCTTAAAAACTACTCAAAATGGGACGCACCCGAGGGTCTTGACAAAAATGATCATACCTCCGTATTCGGTCCAGATCCTCGAGCTCGACCAGCCGGCAAACAGAGACCCGCCAAGAAGACCTGATCAGAAACAACTGGCAGCAGCACGGGTAGTGGTTCGACCACTTCGAAGGGAGAAATAAACGAGGCTTTACTCCTCAAAATACATGCCGGTAGAGACATGTACCACTCGAGGAAAGCTAGAGCCGAAGTCGAGAAAGTTAAAGCCGATGCCGAGAAAGCTAAAGCCGATGTTGAATTGGAGTTCAAAGAGATGGAGTTTCTCTCGATCAGAACCGACGATTTGCCTGAACAGAACAAGTCGATTATCAAAAGAAAACAGGCAAAAATCGCGGCGAAATATGCACTCGATGATTAGGATGTTTTTTTTCCGTATTGTATTTTTTTCCGTATTGTTTTTTTTCCATATTTTTTTTAAGTATTTGTATTTTTATTTGAAGTATTTGTAATTTTTAATTTTATGAAATGAATTTTTATTGTGTGAAAAATGAAAAAAGAAATAAAATGGTGAGTTGTGGGGCCCAAGTGAAGAGGAGATAGACTAGTTGTGAGTGAAGGGGTGTTTAGTTGTTTTTTTTTGTTAGTTGAGATGATGTGGCGCTGAGGTAGCACAAGTGAAGAGGTAAAACCTAGCCGTGACACCTTTTACTCTTAATTGAGTCATAATTTTTTTTGCAGGCTTTACAACGGCACATGGGAAAATTCATGAAAAAAAAACTCCTCACCACTAAAAAAATCCATTTTATCACACTTTATTTTACACACTTTTATATAGCGTGAACTTTTTTTTGAGTTCAATTACATAAATAAGTGTGAATAACTTTTAAAATAATACAACTACATGCGTTGCAAATAAAAATCCGCAACCTTTTAGTGTGAAAGATTTATAATTTCTTCATACTTTTAAGTGTGATCACATTTTATTATACTTATATTTCTCACATTTCTAAAAAATAAAAAATATGAGGAATACAAGTGTAACAAAATGAGGCCGACACTAAAAAGTCTAGAAAAGTTATGGAATATTTTATACTAAAAAGTCTAAAGAAGTTATGAATATTTTATACTAAAAAGTGTGGACTTTCATTTAGAGGGAACGGTATGGCAGCGAGCTTGGCTCGCCGTGCCTAGGTGGCAGGCTCGCCGCCGCTCGCCGCCGCTCGCCGCCCTTCGCCGCTACACCGACCCCCCCCTCGCCGGTATTCAAATGTCACTTTGTGACATTGCTCGTTGGAAAAGAAGGTGGGGCCCATTTTTTTTTATTACCGTTCTCAAACGGCTAATTTCTTAAAAAAAAAAAATTATTTTTTTTTTTAAACTTTTTATTCTTATAAATACCACCCAAACTTCTTTAAAAACCACACACAACAAAAACATTCAATTAAACTTTCACAAAAAACTTCAATATGAGCACCTCGTCAGATTCGTACCAGTCAGATATCGAAGAAATGGAAGAAGTAGAAATGGTGTGGAAGATTAACGAAGAGGAAGAAGATGAAGTTCATTCACATCGCAGATACATTTGGCGTGAACGTGACGTCGCCGAACAACGTTTAATGGAAGATTATTTTGGTCCACATCCAAAATACCCGGCAGAAAATTCAGATTACGATATCGGATGAGACGGGAGCTGTTTCTCGAAATTGTTGAAGGTATTGAAACTTATTGTGCAACAAATAATCCTTTACCCAAGCATTTTCATTTTTTTACTATTCGATATGATGCTACGGGTATGAAAAGTATGAGTGTCATCATGAAATGCACATCCGCTCTTCGCCAATTGGCAAACGCCACGGTGGCGGATGGGGTAGATGAATACTTGCAAATGGGTGAACATTGTGCCCGTGATTGTCTAGACTATTTTTGTATGTGCGTTATAGATTTGTATAAGCCCGAATTTTTAAGAAAGCCTACACTAAATGACGTTCAAAACATATATAACACACATAATACGATTCACGGGTTACCGGGTATGCTAGGTAGCCTTGATTGTATGCATTGGGAATGGATTAATTGTCCTAAAGCGTGGCACGGGCAATTTGGGAGAGGTGATAAACAACACCCAACCCTCATTCTAGAAGCCGTTGCATCATATGATTTGTGGATTTGGCATGCATTTTTCGGGGTTGCAGGTTCGAATAATGATATTACTGTGCTGCATCATTCACCATTGTTCGACGACCTTTTGGCTGACAACGAACCAGTGGCACCATATCTTGTAAACGGGCAGCTATTCGAAAGAGGGTACTACCTTACAGATGGTATTTACCCTCGATGGTCATGTTTTGTTAAGTCGTTCAGCCAAGCACGTGATGACAAAATCGCTGCGTTTAAACGGCGTCAGGAAAGTGCCCGAAAAGATATTGAAAGGGCATTTGGTGTCCTACAAGGACGATGGCGTATAATTGCTCAACCGGCGCGTGCTTGGACTGTGAACAAGCTACGCAGGGTCATGTACACGTGCATCATTTTGCATAATATGATTTTGAAGAATCAAGGGTATGCGGTTTCCGAAGCAGTTGAAATGTACATCCCTCCTGGGAACCATTTGTTAAGGTCATGGGCCGAGCGATGTGAAATACGTCGCAGGAGACAAAGAGAACTCCGAGATAGAGACGTACATTCAAGGCTTCAACGGAACCTCATTGAGCATGTTTGGGCACAAGATCAACCATGAATAATCGACCGTATTGTATATTTTTTAAGTAGTTGTATTTTTATTTGAAGTATTTTGTAATTTTTTATTTTATGAAATGAATTTTTATTTTGTGTGAAAATTGAAAAATTAAATAAAATGGTGAGTGGTGGGACCCAAGTGAAGAGGAAAGAGACTAGTTGTGATAAAGGGGGTGTTTTTGGAGAAGAGGAGAGAGATTAGTTGGTATGACGTGGCGCTGATGTGGCGCGGTGAAGAGGTAAACACCTCTTTGTGATACCTGATGCTCTTATAATGTTTCAAAATTTATTCACACTTATTTATGTAACTAATTTTTACACAATTATAAATGTAAGATAACTCAAAATATTTTCCACACATTCAAAAGTGCATAAAAAACTATATAAAATATACGAAATTTTTTTTTGAAGTGCACACATAAAAAAGAAAAATTGACCACTCGAAAAAAATAACATGATACAATTACAATAGCCTTTTAAAACATTGACCGCATATCCAAATAGCCTTTTTACAGATAGAGATTATCACAAAAATGGGCTTTAAATAAAAAAAAACGAATTTTAAAATCGAGTGGTTTTAACCGGTTAAAATCCGATCGACTAATTATTCATCCAACCGGTTATGATCTGATCGATAGAACAGGTCCGAGGAGAACAAATTTTAGTAAAATTGATTTTTATAGTCTTTTCACCGAATCGAATTATGAACCAGTTTCTTTTACCACAGGTGTAGCATAAAAACAAACATTTGTTTTGTGTCATCCGATTGTCTTATTATGTGTTTTTTAGTTATGTATAGTTTGTTAGTGATAGACTCATAGGTGTTAAAAACAATTTTTTAATGACTTTTAAAAATCATTTGACAGGTTTTTTTAATCAAGTTCTTAGGATTGTTAAGAAACTTTGCAATCTTATAAGAAAATGCAATAGACAACTGTGGGTTTAAACTTTAAACTCACGCTCTTTTAGAATAAAGCCTAAATCTAACGCCTTAAATCACTCGGTCAAAGTTTCAGATGCTTATTGTTAATAATAAGTGTTAACATTAGTGTACTAGAAACATTAGAAGTTTTGAGAATTTGAGGTAAAGGCTCATTTTAAGTTATATTTTCGAGCCGTTTTAAGGTCTTATACCTACTAAAATATTTAGTCAGATATTCAACAATTTCAATATTTTATCACTTGCTTTGCGTTCGTCTTTTGGTTCAACGTTTTTTCCGCCAAACTCATGGTCTAACAAAAGGTTACCTCCTTAAAGTTATTGTTCAAAGTAATTTATAATTGTGCAATCTTGAACCATTATTGAATGCTAACTTAAAACATGCTAAGACGATTGCACAATCGAAAAAAGATTTGGTATAAAGAGTCGTTTGCATGAAATAAAGAGTATAATGTTGCATTTCACAAATCAAATAGTGCAAGGACCATTCTTGAACAAGTTTGAAAAAGAAACTTCCTAGAAAGTGCACCAAGATCTTTGTTAAATAGTTCCCTTTTTATTTTTATAGTAACAGTTTGTTAAACAACACCACCACTCATTTCTTATCTTCTTCAATCCTCCAGCTTTTCAACACTTCATTAATAACCGGCCCAATAAGAATAGTTTCATAGGCCCATCCACCATCCATGCGTTTTCCAGCCCAACCCTAATCACTTGTTATATCTCCACCGCCTCTTTTTCTTATCTTCTTCTTTCCAAACGAATCCAAACCAGATATTTGTTAAATACACACCCCACTCATTTCTAATCTTGAATACCAAACAACAACATCAACCTAAAGATGGTGATGTATAACATTGACTATGACAAGTTGCCACCATCATGCCGTTTTTCTCGTCATATATCTGGATTCGCTTACTTTCATAATCAAGTTAGCTGCCTATGGCTTCGAGACACGGGTAAGCAACACCCACAATTTAAATTTTAGATCTATTTGTTTTTGGTAAAACCCTAATTGGCTAGATAATCTTCCTTCTGGCCCTAATGCCGACGTCATGAACCATCCATTTGCTTATCTTTATAATTTTCAATTCCTCCCTCTAATACTTTAAAAGATATAAAGTTATATAATTTATAATTCTATATTATTATCATTAAATTTACCTCTTGTATTGGTGTAGGAGTATACTGGTCAAGCCGTAACCGCCGGAAATGTGTTCAACGTTCTCGAGGGAAACTCTATGGCTGGTCGTAAAGTATTGGTGTAGGAGGATACCATTTTTCTGTACATTATGGGACATGGATCCAAAGGAGGAGGCATTGGTAAGTCTTTTTATTACTTCTTTTCTTGTATTTGCAAGCTATATAAAATATATTATTTTGATACGATTTTTGTTTCAACAGAGATGCCCGAGGATGATTTCCTTTATAGTGAAGACTTGATAGAAACCTTGCTATTTATGCACGATGAGAAAAGATTTAAGTGTGTCATTGTAATGCTTTATGCAGTTTTATTTGTTTGATAGGCGTAGCCCGTATTCTAGTATCTTTTATTGTAATGCCTAATGAGCTTTTATCGTATTCTAATGGATCAAAGCGCACTCTTTTCTAATTATCACATGATTTTTTCGTGTCTAGAAAAAGGAAAAAAGTATTAAAGGGGGAAACAAACACACAGAAAACCAAAAAGTAACAAGAGTAGCGATAGATATCTATTGCTGGAAGATCTTTCTGTTGACTGAGGTAAAATAAATAAATAAAGACTGCTGTTATAACAATTGTTGAATTGTACTATGTTTATAAGGGGGAAAAATTAGTTAGTTACTCGGATTTTAGTTATATATTGTATATATTATTGTTAAGGATTTCAAATTGGCGCTGGGGTGAGTGAGTTTTGGAGATCATATGATTCACTAGAAACCCGTAGGTGATTGATTGACTGACTATTGTATAAACTTTTGTTTTTCGGACTTTTTCGACTTATGTTGTAGCATCTTGTTTGTATATTAACCAGTACTTTTGAATTCCGTATATTGTGTCACTGTTGATAGGAGGGTTGTACGTGGTAGTGGTAAAAGGTCACACAAATAGACGGAGTTCCAATATGCAGTTACAACACTAGGTGCTGGACTGCGCTTTTACCCAATAACTTTCTTACAATGCACCTGTCCTTTTTGGTCGAAACAGACCTTGTCCTCAATGTCCAAGCTAGGATATTGCTGTTGTTGTTGTTGTAAGTCGTTTCACGATTCTCAACTACGGTTGTCACTTCCATCTGACTCAACAACTACGTGTACTTCCCACCTGCACTTTACACGTGTCAACACTCAACAGCCACTTTTTATCCGCTTACTTCTTCATTTTTGCTTGACCACGACCGATTTTGAAAGGCTTCATCCCGATGTATGTATGGAAAGATGACCTGTACCAAATTTCTGCCCAAGGCATGCTCGTGGAGTCCTGGATTATCAAATGCAATTCAACGCCTCAGACCATCACTTTCGGATGATATGCTGAAGACATATTCATCAACAACTTGAATTAGTGAGACCAAAATGCACTAGTCAATAGCTTGGTCCTATCAGAAACATCAAACGATCAATTACCACAATAATAATCGTATAACCTTTTGAATTAGGAACACCTGTGATAAAATCCATACACATCTTCCTGCACTTGATTAGGAATCGCTAAAGGAGACAACAAGCCAGCGGGGTGAAGTTTGCTTGATTTAACTTGTTGACAAATCTGGAATGAACGAACAAACTCAAGAATAGCACGACGCATTCCGAGCATATGCTCTTAGCAATCCAGCACGCCCACCAATGGTGGAAGAATGAAATTAAAACCGTCATATTTTAGACCATCTGCAGCAGTTTAGGGGTGAGTTACTTTTTGGGGATATGAATCTCTAGGAAGCCTTAGGTGATTGACTGTTAAACCTTTTATTTTTCGGATGATAGATGCCACCTGTCCTGTTTTGGGGATATGAATCTCTAGGAAGCCTTAGGATACATTGTTGTTGTAAATGGTTCCACGATTGCCAACTAGGATTGTCACTTCCATCCCACTTAACAACAACTTGTATTTCCCACTCATGTACTTTACACGCGTCAACACCAAATTCCAGCTCACGTCACTTTTTATCCGCTTATTTCTTAGTTTTTGCTTGAGCACGAGTGATATTGATTTTGAGCTGAGCTAATATGATATCTTTGTGCTTGTAATTGACTTGTACATAGCAAGGTGTATCTTCATAAACAGAATATGGTGGTAGTCGGCCATATTACACCTTGAAAGGCGCCATGGGTTATCGTAAACAATGGATGTATGGAAAGATGAGCTGTACCAAAATTCTGCCCAAGGCAGAAAGGTGCCCCATACTCATGGGTTATCGTAAACAAAGCATCTCAAATACGATTCCAAGCACTTGTTCAAGGCCTCATATTGACCATCAGTTTGCGGATGATATGCTGAAGACATAGTCAACAACGTACCCTGTAACTTGAATAAGTGAGACCAAAATGCACCAGTCAAAACCTTGTCCCTATCAGAAAGTCAGAAACATTAAACGATCGATTACCACTACAATCACTGTAGAACCCTTTGATTAGGAACACCTATAATAAAATCCATTCCACATCTTCTCACATTTGATTAGGAATCGGTAAAAGAGACAACAAGCCAGCGGGGTAAAGTTGGCTTGAGTTAGCTCAGTGACAAATCTGGAATGAACAAACAAACTCAAGAATAGCACGATGCATTCCAAGCATATGCTCTTAGAAATCCAGCACCTCCACCAATGGAGGAAGAATGAAATTTGAAACTGTCATATTTTAGACCATCTGCAGCAATTTAGGAGCGACCCGTTTTGCTTTCAATTGTAAACTAATAGGCCAATACTTCAGGTAAGAAGGTCTCTTTTTCTGGTGTTTGAAGAGCCTGCTCTCTGAGATGTCCAGAACTTTGCTGATCTGTACGAATAATGAAATAGTGACCAAATGAATATGAATTAAAAAAGGCCCGTCCTTCGAGGATGAACACAAACACAAACCAAAAAAATAAAATATGTTATAACATATGTTATAATAGCTCAACTGTACGTTTTTTCTGATTTATTTATTAGTGTTTGAAAATAGTTAATTACTGGGTGAATACGAGGCGACTCGCGAGATAAAGCACGTACTTGTACTTCCCACTCATTAAGTACCCGATTGGAATATGAAAAACTGGGTGAATACGAGTGACTCGCGAGATAAAGCCAACTTATATGCCACCGAGCCAATTTTCTACACGCTTTGGAATCGGCCAAACTGGCTAATTGAAACCATCATACTACAGCTTCTGGATACACCATCTGCAGCACTTTAGGAGTAACCCGTTTTGTATTGAATCATAAAAGGATAGCCCAATAATTTAAGTAAGAAGGCCTCCTGTTCTGGTGTTTGAAGAGTCTGCTCTGTGACAAGTCCCAAACTTTGTTGATCCGTACAAATAATGAAATAATGACCAAATAAATAGTGACGAAATTTGGCAACTGCTTCACTGATAGCATAGAGCTTTCGTACAATTGCACTGATTATAAGTATATTCCTATAACGCCACCAATGGTGCAGATGGCGGTGTTATAGGTACACAAAAAACACCCATAAAACTCCTATAACTAACTGGGCCGTTTTCTATTATATAAAAACACGAAAAGAAAAAAAAAAGACAGATACACAAAACTCGAAAAAATGACTAGCTAACTATATTTGTACACAAGTATCCCTTTCTTTTACTAATGCGTCTGTTTTAATCATATATTGGTATGCATACAAAATTACAGATTCTTAACTTTTTCCCTTATAATGATAATCAAAAGCATTACGGGGATCAATGAGGACGATGTCTTATCTTCTTGTACCTTTCCTTCTTGTTATAGTGATTTTACTCACTAATGTACGTGCTCACACCCCGTCACACCACAAGCCGGAAAACGATACCACTGGGGATATACTACAAGCCATCGCAAACCACATTCCCTCACACAATACTGAAATAAGAGAATGGGACGTTGCACGTCACCGCTTTTGGGAAACAGTAAGTATTCATTTTCTTCATCATATTGTTTCAGTTCGAACGACCCTCCCTTTTATATGCATATATCTAATCTGTGTTTACGTATCTACAGTACCGTAAGTCAGCAACTTCAGAAAGACCCAAAATTGTCAAGGATTTAAACGAAGCATTGACACATATGGAGTATGTTAATAGTAGGATAGAAATGATGGGGCTACTTCTCTTTGGACCTGAAAAAGCTAGATCAACGCTTCGTTCGGTTAGAGCTCCCGAGCGTATAGTGGATGACTTGAAGTGTTTCAAGTCTACGGTACAATTTCATATACTTTTCTGCTTTGTATAGTCTAAGTGTTCATTTTGCTTACTGATTGTGTTTTCATTGAAGTTGAAATCTTTTGAGAAACATTGCTGTTTGCTACCTGAACTTGGCTTGAGGCACATACGGGCATTCGCAAACATATGCAATTATGTGGCTGAGAAGGAAGCAATAAAAGAAGCACTTATTGTTTCCTGTGACATGACGAAAACCAAGGAATATGGTAATCCAGTTTACAACTTGGCAGTCAGATATGAGTATAGTTACAATATTAACTGCTGATCATTAATTTTATTCTTTGAAATCACAGGCATTGATGTTAGAAATCCATCAGTTGAAGCTACCCCTGCGCCGGTTCCTGAATTACCTGATAACTACTGTGCACGCATCTTTGTAAATGGCACATCGAGAAAGAAACTGGAGAGCTATGCCAGACCATATCGTGTTTTGCTAGCCCTGTCACCAGAGGTCCATCAAAGGTTTATTTACGCGGCTGAGAAGGTTCAAATTTGTTTTCACAGGTAAGAGGCCTTTTTGTTCGCTCGTATTCTCTAGTTGGTAGTAGGTGGCAACATGGGCATGTTAACTAACGACACAAAGCTACCTTTGTTACAGTAATTATCTAATTATATGAATAAAACAATTGAGGAGGTTTTATGCATTAGATGGCAACATTATGCCGTTTCCATTCTGACAAATTTGATCAAGCCACTCTTAACTAAATGGTCAGAAGATTTTAGTGGTTTGTTTTCTTTTAATATTTCTTATTTATTTTGCAGGGATGCTTCACGGGGGTTATGCAAATGTGGAAAAGATGAATGGAGATCACTTCGAAATGGAACATGGAGTTCTTTAATGTCGCCATATGAGCAAAGATATGTTGATGTGAAGTATACTAGCACGATTTATGGTTCTGTAACTGTCACTCTTCTTGAAGGTATCCATTTTCATTTATATCTTAATTTCAAGTGCTCCTTGCAAAAATGGGCGACTTTGGACAAACAATATCCTGTTTGTGGTCTCTAATTGGTAGTATGTGGAAATTAAATTCTACAGTCTTTTCTGCAATTCTTACAAGCCAAATATGATGTTTCGGTCATACTGTCCTGCCTTTTGTCTTTATTTTATATGTCATTGTATTCTATTTAATTTGGCATTTTTTGCAATATTGTAGTGTCACAGGGATGGCGCTATGTGTTGCTTGTTGTGGGTATTTCTCTACTACTGTTGGCACGCGTTGTTTGCAAGTGGGTCCTCGTTTACTTATTGTCTAGAGATGTTGATGATGTGGTATTCCACTCTATCAAGTGGGTGATCCGTGTTATAGCACTGACATGTATTTTTGAGGTCAGTTATGGTCATTAACTTGATTACCTTCTCCTTTACCTTCCGCTTTTCTGTTTTTAATGTTGAGTCGAATTTTCTGCATTTGAGTTTGCTACCTCGGTATTTATTAGGCTTTTGGTTCATCCTTTTCAGAGCTCTATTGACACTCCTCTTGCAAAAGTAGCAATTGTTACTTGGTTGGGACTGCATATTGTGATGAGTTCCATCAAGTAAGTTTTATTCCCCCCCCCCCCCCCCCCCCCCCCCCCCTTCTCTTGTGTGCAATTATGCAAACATCAATTATCAATTTTGGTTCATTTCTTTAAACATTAAATGTATCTATGGTCGTAATATAGATAACACAGTAATATTCTTCTTAAAAGGTAAAGAAATCTAGTCTAGATCACAAGTTCTATGGTTCTTTTAGAAGCCAGTTATTCATGATACTGTAGAACTCATTGGTCTTTATTCATTTTATTCAATTGACTACCGGGATTGGGTATTGTTGTTTCTTAAATGTATCTTACAGTTCAAGCATTTCATAAGATTGAAATGAATTTCTTTTTGTTAGTATCATCTTTAATCGTGTATCTAAACTAATCGTGTATCTACTTATATAAAATTTAATCTGCTCTAAACATGTAACAGTTGATAATTAGTCCAACTTCAAGCAGCAAAAGTACATCTAAATCTGGTGCATCCATCTGATTCTGATTATTCTATGTCACATAATGACTCTCAAAATGCCAACAGTTTACATCTTTAAGATATGAAACTGTTATAAGTTTGCCATGATCAGTTGATCGCTAAATTTTTTGTTAAAATAATCTGAATCACATACTTAATATTTGATCAATATGGTGGTATTTTTTTATGCAGGGGTATATTATCCAACTAACGTTGATGTAGTGGTTTTGAAAACAATAGTTAGACGCGTAAAAAAGATTACCAGTGTTACAGGTACGTTACCCTTGAAAGTTGCAATCCTTTTCTTTTTTGGAATCTTATTACACTAAATTACTTTCCCATTATTATGTTATTTAACTAATTTAAGATCCGTACCTGCTACTCTGATAGTGGAGATTAGGGGTGGGAATCGGGTCGGGTTCGGGTTAATCGGGTCTGGTCCAATTTGGGCCAAGGCTAAAAATAGGTTACCCGAACTCCAACCTATTTGAAAAGTGGGCAACTTTTGTGTATGGGCAATTCGGCCTATTGTTTATGGGTTGAAATTGGCACTTCTGGTGTCTTGTTTTGATCTCTCATAAATATTAAAACCTTTTCCTTAAAATTAGTTCAGGTTTACGTTAAGCAACATAATAAGTAAATTAGACATTTGACTAAAGACTTTCTGTTATAGCAAAATGAGTTTGCTTCCTCTTTTGACACTTTTTTCTGACTAAAAACTTATCTATCCTGCACAGAAAGGACTTGATTGTTAATGGATGAGACGACTATGATTAGAGCAATAGATCTTGTATATAAGATGGCAAAGAGACAAAATATGTATCAAGGTTTTAGTCGTTTTTCTATTATTTTCCTAGTGAAGCTCATGGTAATGTTGACAGATTGTAAAGTTTTCATTGCATGGAATGCGGCCACCCAGAAAACCAGAAATGGGATAAGCGCATGAAATCTTAAATTTGGTACGGGAAGACTACAAAACTCTACAAGGCTAATTGACATGTTAATTGAATGTTACCTTTATGTGAGACCAAAATTCAAGATCTTCATTACTTTATTTTGGATTTCTGTAAATATTTTTTGAACAAATTTCTATAAATATTGGTAAATATTTTAACCAGGATATTGAAGTTTCATATTTATGGGCTTTTAAACTATATTCAACCTGATCTTGTTTAGTCCATTATTATTACATTAATTAACTTGCAATTTTTAAATAGGTTGGGGCATATTTTCTCCAAAAGGTTTAACCTTTTAGCCAGGAGTTGGGATTGAACCAAGGATCTATTTTTTCAAAAGCCTTCATTTGACCGGTTAATTAAACGTTTGCGGTGGGAGAGTGATACCATTGGAGCAATACTCCTTTGGTAAACTTATATCCTTATCCTCATCTTGAATTAAGAAATGAGATACATCAATTAGGTGTAGCTAGTCGTGGGCAAACCGGATACCAAAAAATCACACTGGATTTTTTTTATCAGAACAGGTTTTAGTCAACAGGTCGATGCATCGGTTTTGACATTGGCCGTCTTTTTTAAAAGAAAGTAGAATCGGTACAAACTGGTTCAGATTATATATTTTTTAACGATGAATATATGAGTACGTGAAGTAGTTTTTTAGGTTATCTTTTTCAAATATATATAAGTAAAACTATATAGATATATAACAAAACAGAAACACCTAAATGTATTTTAAACACTAAAAGTTATTAACGTTTTCTTGATTAAATAAATGAAAATATAGATACATAAACGCAAATATGATATATATAACATAAATAACGTCTTCTTAATTTATCCCTTTTAGTTGTTTTGAAAAATTAAAATTACTATTACGGAGTATTCAACTATCCCAAAAAAGTTTAATCCCTCTTAAATTTTGAAAAAGCTTTCCATCATCACATGCCACATTTACTTTTAAGTCATTTCATTGTCAAAACAGACCACTCATCTTAAAGTCCTTACAACATCACATCACATGCAACATTAATTGAGTCATAAATTTTTTACAGGCTTTACAACGGCACATGGGAACATTCATGAAAGACAAAAACTCTTCACCACTAAAAAAATCCATTTTATCACACTTTATTTTACACACTTTTATATAGCGTGAACTTTTTTTTGAGTTCAGTTACATAAATAAGTGTGAATAAGTTTTAAAACAATACACTTATATGGGTTGCAAATAAAAATCCGTAACCTTTTAGTGTGAAAGATTCCACACATTTAAGTGTGATCCTATTTTATTATACCCATATTTCTCACATTTCGAAAAAATAAAAAATATGAGGAATACAAGTGTAACAAAATGAGACCGACACTAAAAAGTCTAGAAAAGTTATGGAATATTTTATACTAAAAGTCTAAAGAAGTTATGAATATTTTATACTAAAAAGTGTGGACTTTCATTTATAATGTCTCAAAATTTATTCACACTTATTTATGTAACTAATTTTTACACAATTATAAATGTAAAATAACTCAAAATATTTTCCACACATTCAAAAGTGCGTAAAAAAGTATATAAAATATACCAACTTTTTTTTGAAGTGCACACATAAAAAAGAAAAATTGACCCGAAAAAATAACATGAAACAATTACAATATGATAGCCTTTTAAACATTGACCGCATATCCAAATAGCCTTTTTACGGATAGAGATTATCACAAAAATGGCTTTAAATCGAAAAAGCCGATTTTAAAATCGAACTGGTTTTAACCGGTTAAAATCCGATCGACTAATTATTCATCCAACCGGTTAAGATCTGATCGATAGAACAGGTATGAGGAGAACAAATTTTGGTAAAATTGATTTTTATAGTTTTTCTACCGAATCGAATTGTGAACCTGTTGGACTCGACATCAACAACCCGAAGATCGATATGCGGAACCTAGATCCCTTAAAGAAGATCGCAGAGTTGCAACGACCAAAACCCAAAAGAACGACACACAAAGAGGTAACCAAACGATTTACTTTATTATACCAATCGATCGATTACATAGAAAGAATAAAAGCTACGGTGTAACGAGTCCTTCACCCCTCATCTCTATTTGTAGAGATGAGGGGTAATCCTAACCGACCTAGGATTGGGCTGCAACCCACATCCGACTCAAAACATAGTACATTAAGAAAAATGCACTTAGGTACCTCCTACTTATCGCATACGTTAACTAGACTTGACACTAATACTAACAATTTCCACCTTAGTGACAAGACTAGTTAGCCCCGACTCCAAGTATCTCCATGCAATACTTGAACTTCGGACCTGGAACCACCTTTGTGAAAGCGTCAGCTGCATTATCTTCCGTGCCTATCTTTGCCACTTCAATCTCTTTAGATTATACGATCTCCCTGATGAAGTGATACCTCACGTTGATATGCTTCGTCCTCTCATGAAATATTGCATTTCTTGAGAGATGAATCGCCCCTTGATTATCACAATTCACAACCACTAACCTTAGGTTTATTCCCAGCTCGATTAGTAGACCTTTAAGCCAAATGCTTTCCTTAACAGCTTCCGTAAGCGCCATATACTCCGCCTCTGTAGTAGACAATGCAACAACATGCTGCAGAGTTGCTTTCCAACTCACAACACAACCATGTACCATAAACACGTACCCGGTTATCGACCTATCCTTGTCAGGGTCTTTAGCATA
The DNA here is from genome assembly GCA_025667525.1 of Glebionis coronaria. Classification (NCBI taxonomy): domain Eukaryota; kingdom Viridiplantae; phylum Streptophyta; class Magnoliopsida; order Asterales; family Asteraceae; genus Glebionis; species Glebionis coronaria. Next base: position 610,996,875 of record CM046878.1, on the reverse strand, counting down.
ATCGCTATCCACGAAACCGTCAACATCCACGTGCTTCCCTTGATCTCTACCATACACTAGACCTACATCAGCAGTGCCCTTCAAGTACTTCAAAATCCACTTCACCGCTTCCCAGTGATTTTTACCTGGATTCGCCAAATACCTGCTCACAATGCTAACAGCGTACGCAATATCTGGTCTAGTGCAAACCGTCAAGTACATTAAACTACCTACAGCATTCGCATATGGGACCTTACTCATTCTTTCCACATCTCAGTCACTCGACGGACAATCCTTCAAAGATACCTTGAAGTGTGCTCCCAATGGCACAGAGACCGACCTGCCATTATCCACTCTGTAGTTATTCAGAATTTTCCGCACATATCCCGACTGAGACACCTTCAGGGTTCGGTTACCCCTATCCCTGACAATCTCCATACCAAGTATCTTCCTAGCTGGACCAAGTTCCTTCATATCAAACTCTTTCTGCAGCAGTCCCTTGGTATATTCGATCTCAGACTTGCTTTTACAAGCAATCAACATATCATCTACATACAGCAGTAGATATATGTACATACCTGGTGCAAACTCCTTGAAGTAAACACAACTATCATAGTTGCTACGGCTAAACCCATTGCTGACCATATACACATCAAACCGTTTGTACCATTGCCTTGGAGACTGCTTAGGACCATAAAGGGATTTCTTCAACAAACATACCTTGTTGCCCGTTCCTTCTTCAAAACCAAGCGGCTGCCTCATATAAATGGTTTCTTCAAGATTACCATGCAAAAACGCCGTCTTCACATCAAGTTGTTTCAACTCGTAATCTTCACAAGCAGTTAATGAGAGAATCACCCTAATAGATGTATGTCGAACCACGGGTGAGAATACCTCATTATAGTCAATCCCTGCTCGTTGTGTGAAACCCCGAGCTACCAGCCTTGCTTTATACTTTGGTTTCTGAACGCCTTCAATCCCTTCTTTAATCTTATACAACCACTTGCAGCTTACCAGCTTCTGACCACGTGGTTGATCGACCAGCTCCCAAGTATGATTCTTTTTTAAAGAACTCATCTCTTCCTCCATAGCACGAACCCACTCATCCCTTTCAGATGAATTAATCGCCTCCTGGAATGTGATTGGTTCATCTGTATCTTCTTCCTCAGCAATAGCAAACGCATAAGCCGTAATATCATCTTCTTCCCTAGACCCTGATGATCTAGACAATGATACATTACCTTCATTCCTATACCTTGCAGGTTTAGTAGTTGTTCTCTTAGCTCTATCACGCACCAGAACATAGTTGTCCAGATTCTGTTGTTGAGGCATTGCATCTACTGCATCTTCAACTTGATCCTCATATTCATTCCCTGGATTTACCCCAGTATGAGGATCCACAGTTGGTTCGACCCGACTGCCTTGAAGTTCCACCTCAAACTCAATTTCCTTCCCAGAATCTGCAGCACCAGCACCCTTGAGAGTATCCTTATACATAAGGCTCTCATTAAAGACCACATCCCTGCTTATGATTATCTTCGGTTTAACATCATCCAACCTCCATAATCTGTATCCCTTCACACCCTCAGGATACCCCAGGAATATGCATTTTATAGCTCTAGGCTTGAGCTTCCCCTGATTCACGTGTGAATAAGCAACGCAACCAAATATCTTCAACATCTCGTAATTCGCCGGATGTCCGGACCATAAATCCATAGGTGTCTTCTTCTCCAATGCTGTAGATGGAGACCTATTGATCAGATATGCTGCCGTCACCGTTGCTTCAACCCAGCATGATTCTGGCAAACCAGACTGAATCAGTAAACACCTAACCTTGTCCAAGAGCGTCCTGTTCATTCGTTCAGCTAGACCATTCTGTTGCGGAGTTCCAGCAACTGTCAAATGTCTTGCTACCCCGCTCTCCTTGCACAAGTTATTAAACTCCTGATTACAAAACTCCAAACCATTATCCGTTCGAAGTTTCTTCAGTCTTCTACCTGTCTGGTTTTCTACCAACTGCTTCCACTCCTTGAACTTGTTGAATGCCTCGCTTTTGTGTCTAAGAAAATAAACCCAAACCCTCCTCGAATAATCATCAACAATCGATAAGAAGTACCGGCAACCACTCATCGATTCCACCCGAGAAGGACCCCAGAGATCCGCATGGACATAGTCTATAACTCCCTCTGTTGTGTGCTGACCTCGACCAAAACTCACCCTGGTCGATTTTCCAAGAACACAATTTTCACAGAATTCGAGCTTACCTAGACCTTCCTTCCCCAGCACCTCTCTTCTTTTGAGTTCATTCAAGCCTGCTTCACTAATGTGACCCAGGCGTTTATGCCACACCTGCGCAAGACTTTCCTTTTCTTCTATACCAACACTAGCTTCACTTGATTCAGCCCAACCATCCAAGGAGTACACACAATTTTCCTTCAAAGTTCCTGACAAAACAATCAAAGAACCCTTGATCACCTTTACTCTTCCATTCTGCAACTTCACGGTATAGCCCTCTCGATCCAGAGTGCCCAAAGATAACAAATTTCTTTTCAACTCGGGAATGTAACGCACATTCTCAAGCACAAAACTTGAACCATCTTTCATTTGTACTCTCACCTTCCCTGTCCCCTTGATGGCACATGCTCTATTATCACCGAGCAAAACCATACCTCAATCAAGCTCCTTAAAATCAAACAAGAAGTCCCTCCTAGGCGTCATGTGATAGGAACCACCAGAGTCCATGATCCACTCTAAGAACCTTTCCTCACTCACCGCCATCAACAAATCACCATTGTCATAACCCTTAGAATACGTACCAGCGTCCTGTTTTGCATTCTTGTTGACAAAGCCAGTTGATTTCTTCTTGTTCCATTTTGGACAGTCTTTCTTAAGGTGATCCTCAGAATAGCCTATGTAACACTTCTGTTTATAAGTTCCTTTACCCTTTGACTTTGATCGCGAACTACCACGTCCTTGATTACCCCGATGCTCCGGCCTTCCCCTTACAAATAACCCATCACCATCATCCTTTGCATCTGTCCTCTTCTTCAACTCTCGTGAATTGAGGGTAGACAAGACATCTTCCAAAGTGAGCGACTCCCTTCCATAAAGCAATGTCTCCACAAAGTTATCATATGAAGATGGTAATGATGTAAGTAACATGAGTGCCTGATCTTCGTCATCAATATCAACGTCTATGTTCGCCAAGTCACCGATCAACTTATTGAACTCATTTATATGTTCAGATAATTTCTTACCTGAATGCATGTAGAAAGTGAACAGCTTCTTCTTCAAGTACAACTTGTTGGCTAAAGACTTTGTCATATACAAAGTTTCCAATTTTAACCAAACACCCGCAGCAGAATTTTCTTTGTTGACTTCCCTCAACACCTTGTTATCCAAGCACAAGAGTAAGGCACTGTGTGCTTTTTTATAGACATCCGTCTTCAACGCCGCAGTCTTTTGAGCGTCCGTCATGGTATCCGGGAATGGATCTAAGGTAGCCTCCCAACCATGTTGTATTAATAGACACCGCATCTTCACACGCCACAACCCGAAGTCATTAGACCCGTCGAATTTTTCGACGTCAAACTTCGCTATCGACGACATATTCTTTCACCCTTGTTGCGTAAAAAAAAACCTTCTTGCAAATCGAATTAATTAGAATAACCTTAAACCTCGATCACGTACAAGCAAACCCTGATCGTAAACTTGAAAATCCAAGCAAACCACGATCAAACTTGAAGCACAAGAACCCGCAACAAGAACCTTCGAAACGTTTGACAATAACTAATACTACTACCAACTAAATTTGTTTAAAAACAAACAAATTAAGTAGTAATATTACTGGCCCAATTTGCAAATTGTATCTAATCGTGAATAATAATAAAAGGCCCAATAACCTTTTATTAACCCACCACTTCAACCAGATACAATACAAACAAACACTAATATCAGCCGCCAATAATTGTCTTCTTCGTCTTCTTCTCCAACCGAAAAACCTGCAACTTGAAGATAACGATCCGATGAAAACCCGAATCCCTTATCTTCCACGAATACCTTGATCTAGCACCGATCTCCAATGATCACGACTAACCGTAAGCTCTTGATACCACTTGTTGGACTCGACACCAACAACCCGAAGATCGATATGCGGAACCTAGATCCCTTAAAGAAGATCACATAGTTGCAACGACCAAAACCCAGAAGAACGACACACAAAGAGGTAACCAAACGATTTACTTTATTATACCAATCGATCGATTACATAGAAAGAATAAAAGCTACGGTGTAACGAGTCCTTCACCCCTCATCTCTATTTATAGAGATGAGGGGTAATCCTAACCGACCTAGGATTGGGCTGTAACCCACATCCGACTCAAAACATAGTACATTAAGAAAAATGCACTTAGGTACCTCCTACTTATCGCATACGTTAATTAGACTTGACACTAATACTAACAGAACCAGTTTCTTTCACCACAGGTGTAGCATAAAAACAAATATTTGTTTTGTGTCATCCGATTGTCTTATTATGTGTTTGTTAGTTATGTTTAGTTTGTTAGTGATAGACTCATAGGTGTTAAAAATAATTTTTTTAATGACTTTTAAAAATCATTTTGACAGGTTTTTTAATCAAGTTTTTAGGATTGTTGAGAAACTTTGCAATCTTATAAGAAAATGCAATAGACTACTGTGGGTTTAAACTTTAAACTCACGCTCTTTTAGAATAAAACCTAAATCTAACGCCTTAAATCACTCGGCCAAAGTTTCAGATGCTTATTGTTAATAATAAGTGTTAACATTAGTGTATTAGAAACATTAGAAGTTTTGAGAATTTGAGGTAAAGGTTCATTTTAAGTTATATTTTCGAGCCGTTTTAAGGTCTTATACCTACTAAAATATTTAGTCAGATATTCAACAATTTCAATATTTTATCACTTGCTTTGCGTTCGTCTTTTGGTTCAACGTTTTTACCGCCAAACTCATGGTCTAACAAAAGGTTACCTCCTTAAAGTTATTGTTCAAAGTAATTTATCATTGTGCAATCTTGAACCATTATTGAATGCTAACTTAAAACATGCTAAGACGATTGCACAATCGAAAAAAGATTTGGTATAAAGAGTCGCCTGCATGAAATAAAGAGTATAATGTTGCATTTCACAAATCAAATAGTGCAAGGACCATTCTTGAACAAGTTTGAAAAAGAAACTTCCTAGAAAGTGCACCAAGATCTTTGTTAAATAGTTCTCTTTTTATTTTTATAGTAGCAGTTTGTTAAACAACACCACTACCTTTTTCAATCCTCCAGCTTTTCAACACTTCATTAATAACCGGCCCAATAAGAATAGTTTCATAGGCCCATCAACCATCCATGCGTTTTCCAGCCCAACTGCATATACGTTTGGGGATATAAAAAACCAAATAAAAACCCTAACCCTAATCACTTGTTATATCTCCACCGCCTCTTTTTCTTTATCTTCTTCTTTCCAAACGAATCCAAACCAGATATTTGTTAAATACACACCCCACTCATTTCTTATCTTGAATACCAAACAACAACATCAACCTAAAGATGGTGATGTATAACATTGACTATGACAAGTTGCCACCAGCATGCCGTTTTTCTCGTCATATATCTGGATTCGCTTACTTTCATAGTCAAGTTAGCTGCCTATGGCTTCGAGACACGGGTAAGCAACACCCACAATTTAAATTTTAGATCTATTTGTTTTTGGTAAAAACCTAATTGGCTAGATAATCTTCCTTCTGGCCCTAATGCCGACGTCATGAACCATCCATTTGCTTATCTTTATAATTTTCAATTCCTCCCTCTAATACGTTAAAAGATATAAAGTTATATAATTTATAATTCTATATTATTATCATTAAATTTACCTCTTGTATTGGTGTAGGAGTATACTGGTCAAGCCGTAACCGCCGGAAATGTGTTCAACGTTCTCGGGGGAAACTCTCGTAAAGTCATACAATCTACTGCAGAGGATACCATTTTTCTGTACATTATGGGACATGGATCCAAAGGAGGAGGCATTGGTAAGTCTTTTTATTACTTCTTTTTCTTGTATTTGCAAGCTAGATAAAATATATTATTTTGATACGATTTTTGTTTCAACAGAGATGCCCGAGGATGATTTCCTTTATAGTGAAGACTTGATAGAAACCTTGCTATTTATGCACGATGAGAAAAGATTTAAGTGTGTCATTGTAATGCTTTATGCAGTTTTATTTGTTTGATAGGCGTAGCCCGTATTAGTATCTTTTATTGTAATGCCTAATGAGCTTTTATCGTATTCTAATGGATCAAAGCGCACTCTTTTCTAATTATCACATGATTTTTTCGTGTCTAGAAAAAGGAAAAAAGTATTAAAAGGGGAAACAAACACACAGAAAACCAAAAAGTAACAAGAGTAGCGATTAGATATCTATTGCTGGAAGATCTTTCTGTTGACTGAGGTAAAATAAATAAATAAAGACTGCTGTTATAACAATTGTTGAATTGTACTATGTTTATAAGTGTATAAAATTAGTTAGTTACTCAGATTTTAGTTATATATTGTATATATTATTGTTAAGGATTTCAAACTGGCGCTGGGGTGAGTGAGTTTTGGAGATCATATGATTCACTAGAAACCCGTAGGTGATTGACTGACTGACTATTGTATAAACTTTTGTTTTTCGGACTTTTTCGACTTATGTTGTAGCATCTTGTTTGTATATTAACCAGTACTTTTGAATTCCGTATATTGTGTCACTGTTGATAGGAGGGTTGTACGTGGTAGTGGTAAAAGGTCACACAAATAGACGGAGTTCCAATATGCAGTTACAACACTAGGTGCTGGACTGCGCTTTTACCCAATAACTTTCTTACTATGCACCTGTCCTTTTTGGTCGAAACAGACCTTGTCCTCAACGTCCAAGCTAGGATATTGCTGTTGTTTTTGTTGTAAGTCGTTTCACGATTCTCAACTAGGTTTGTCACTTCCATCTCACTCAACAACTACGTGTACTTCCCACCTGCACTTTACACGTGTCAACACTTAACAACCACTTTTTATCCGCTTACTTCTTTATTTTTGCTTGACCATGACCGATTTTGAAAGGCTTCATCCCGATGTATGTATGGAAAGATGACCTGTACCAAATTTCTGCCCAAGGCATGCTCGTGGAGTCCTGGATTATCAAATGCAATTCAACGCCTCAGACCATCACTTTCGGATGATATGCTGAAGACATATTCATCAACAACTTGAATAAGTGAGACCAAAATGCACTAGTCAATAGCTTGTTCCAAACTTTGTTGATCCGTACAAATAGTGAAATAATGACCAAATAAATAGTGACCAATTGACTTATCATTATATTCCACAAAAAGGTGAAGATTGGCGGGAACACCTTAACCCCGGGTGTCTTTTGGCACCAGCCATTGTTCACCCCACAAGGAATAGCTCCGACAACTCTCCTGGCCTAGAGGAGCAACACCTGGAGTGAGACGAGCCGAGACTCGACCCCCCGATGTGTAGCATTTTGCTTTTTTATAACCAATACTTTTGAATTCCGTCTATTGTGTCACCATTCTACTGTTAATGTTAATAAGCAGGTTGAACATGTAGGGGTAAAATGGTCACACAAATAGAAGGAGTTTAAGTATACAGTTACACCACTTCCTCCTTAGATGCCACCTGTCCTTTTTGGGACATAACTTCAAAACAGACCTTCTTGTCCTCACTTGCCAGATAAAGCCAACGTGTGTTTGTTTCGGTTTCTATGTGAGGAGGCTTATGAGCTTATATGCTTTCAGCTTATTTTCAGACTTGTGGGCTTTATTGCGATAAAATCTCAAAATGAGCCTGAAATTTGGGGCTTTTGAAATTCAAGCTCAAATCAAATAAGCTCATAGGACATAATAGGCCCACATGTAAGCCGGAACAAACACCCGATTATAGGATTTGAAACTCGGGTGAGTTCCACGATTGCCAACTAGGATTGTCACTTCCATCCCACTTAACAACTACTTGTATTTCCCACGTACTTTACACGCGTCAACACCAAATTCCAGCTCACGTCATTTTTTATCCGCTTATTTCTTCATTTTTGCTTGAGGACGAGTGATATTGATTTTGAGCTGAGCTAATATGACATCTTCGTGCTTGTAATTGACTTGTACATAGCAAGGTGTATCTTCAAAAACAGAATATGGTGGTTGTCGGCCATATTACACCTTGAAAGGCGCCATTCTAATGGATGTATTTATAATAAACCGGTTCCGGTTAACCGGTCCATAAACCGGTTGGAAAACCGAATTTCTCTTGAAAATCATGAACCGGTCTCAAACCTCCGGTTCCTAGATAAACCGGGACCGGTTTATAATAAACTGGTTTTGACCGGTCCCGGTTTCCGGTTTTTTTCCGGTTCCGTTTTAAAAACCGGTTTTTCTGTGCACCTCTATATGGAAAGATGAGCTGTACCAAAATTCTGCTCAAGGCAGAAAGGTGCCCCATGCTCATGGGTTATCGTAAATAAAGCATCTCAAATACGATTCCAAGCACTTGTTCAAGGCCTCATATTGACAATCAGTTTGCGGATGATATGCTAGAAACATAGTCAACAACGTACCCTGTAACTAGAATAAGTGAGACCAAAATGCACTAGTCAAAACCTTGTCCCTATCAGAAACATTAAACAATCGAGTACCACCACAGTCACCGTAGAACCTTTTGATTAGGAACACTTGTGATAAAATCCATTCCACATCTCCTCACATTTGATTAGGAATCGGTAAAAGAGACAACAAGCCAGCGGGGTAAGGTTGGCTTCAGTTAGCTCATTGACAAATTTTGAATGAACGAACAAACTCAAGAATAGCATGAGGCATTCAAAGCATATGCTCTTAGAAATCCAGCACGTCCACCAATGGTGGAAGAATGAAATTTGAAACAGTCATATTTTAGAGCATCTGCAGCAATTTAGGAGTGACCCATTTGTTTTCAATTGTAAACTGATAGCCCAATACTTTAGTTACGAAGGTCTCTTTCTTTCTGGTGTTTGAAGAGCCTGCTCTCTTAGATGTCCAGAACTTTGTTGATCTATACGAATAAATGAATAATGAAATAGTGACCGAATGAATATGAATTAAAAAAGGCCCGTCCGTCGGGTATGAACACAAACATAAACCAAAAAATAAAAGAGTGGCCATATTTCTGGCTAATCGAGGTAAAATATGTTATAACATATATGTTATAATAGCTCAACTGTATGTTTTTTCTGATTTATTTATTAGTGTTTGAAAATAGTTAGTTACTGGGATTTTTGTTTATATATATATGGGTTTCAAACTGAGTTAAGTGAGTTTTGGGATGATAAGATTAACTAGAAAGCTGTAGGTGATTGACTGACTATTGTATATAGTAAACTTTTATTTTTCGGACTTCTTCGAGTTATGTGAAGCATTTTGCTTTTATATAACCATACCCTTGATTCCTTGAATTCCGTCTTCCATCCCACTGAGCAAATACTTGTACTTCTCACTCATTATGTACCCGAGTGGAATATGACAAACTGGGTACATATGAGGTGACTCGCGAGATAAAGCCAACTTATATGCCACCGAGCCAATTTTCTGCACAGTTTGGAATCGGCCAAACTGGCTAATTGAAACCGTCATATTACAGCTTCTGGATACACCATCTGCAGCAGTTTAGGAGTAACCCGTTTTGTATTTAATCATAAAAGGATAGCCCAATAATTTAGGTAAGAAGGCCTCTTGTTCTGGTGTTTGAAGAGTCTGCTGTGTGAGATGTCCCAAACTTTGTTGATCCGTACGAATAATGAAATAATGACCAAATAAATAGTGACGAAATTTGGCAACTGCTTCAGTGATAGCATAGAGCTTCCGTACAATTGCACTGATTCCATAGCCAGAAGTATATTCCTATAACGCCACCAATGGTGTAGATGGCGGTTTTATAGGCACACAAAAAACACCCATAAACCTCCTATAACTGATTGCGCCGTTTTCTATCATATAAAAACACAGACAGAAAAAAAAAGACAGCTACACAAAACTCGAAAAAGTGACAAGCTAACTATATATGAACACAATTGTCCCTTTCTTTTACTAATCCGTCTGTTTTTAATCATATATTGTATGCGTACAGATTGTTAACTTTTTCCCTTCTGATGATCATCAAAAGCAGCAGTTTGTTTACGGGGATCAATGAGGACGATGTCTTATCTTCTTGTACCTTTCCTTCTTGTTATAGTGATTTTACTCACTAATGTACGTGCTCACACCCTGTCACACCACAAGCCGGAAAACGATACCACTGGGGATATACTACAAGCCATCGCAAACCACATTCCCTCACACAATACTGAAATACGAGAATGGGACGTTGCACGTCACCGCTTTTGGGAAACAGTAAGTATTCATTTTCTTCATCATATTGTTTCAATTCGAACGACCCTCCCTTTTATATGCATATATCTAATCTGTGTTTACGTATCTACAGTACCGTAAGTCAGCAATATCAGAAAGACCCAAAATTGTCAAGGATTTAAACAAAGCATTGACACATATGGAGTATGTTAATAGTAGGATAGAAATGATGGGGCTACTTCTCTTTGGACCTGAAAAAGCTAGATCAACGCTTCGTTCGGTTAGAGCTCCCGAGCGTATAGTGGATGACTTGAAGTGTTTCAAGTCTACGGTACAATTTCATATACTTTTCTGCTTTGTATAGTCTAAGTGTTCATTTTGCTTACTGATTGTGTTTTCATTGAAGTTGAAATCTTTTGAGAAACATTGCTGTTTGCTACCTGAACTTGGCTTGAGGCACATACGGGCATTCGCAAACATATGCAATTATGTGGCTGAGAAGGAAGCAATAAAAGAAGCACTTATTGTTTCCTGTGCCATGACGAAAACCAAGGAATATGGTAATCCAGTTTACAACTTGGCAGTCAGATATGAGTATAGTTAAAATATTAACTGCTGATCATTAATTTTATTCTTTGAAATCACAGGCATTGATGTTAGAAATCCATCAGTTGAAGCTACCCCTGCTCCGGTTCCTGAATTACCTGATAACTACTGTGCACGCATCTTTGTAAATGGCACATCGAGAAAGAAACTGGAGAGCTATGCCAGACCATATCGTGTTTTGCTGGCCCTGTCACCAGAGGTCCATCAAAGGTTTATTTACGCGGCTGAGAAGGTTCAAATTTGTTTTCACAAGTAAGAGGATTTTTTGTTTCACTCGTATTCTCTAGTTGGTAGTAGGTGGCAACATGGGCATGTTGACTAACGACTCAAAAAAGTTAGTCATATTTAATGTGCATTCATAATTTTGATGACAAAAGCTACATTACATGGCAATATTATGCCGTTTCCATTCTGCCAAATTTTATCAAATGTGAGATAAAGTACAATCACAATAATCAAGCCACTCTTAACTAAATGGTCAGAAGATTTTAGTGGTTTGTTTTCTTTTAATATTTCTTATTTATTTTGCAGGGATGCTTCACGGGGGTTATGCAAATGTGGAAAAGATGAATGGAGATCACTTCGAAATGGAACATGGAGTTCTTTAATGTCGCCATATGAGCAAAGATATGTTGATGTGAAGTATACTAGCGCGGTTTATGGTTCTGTAACTGCCACTCTTCTTGAAGGTATCCATTTTCATTTATATCTTAATTTCAAGTGCTCCTTGCAAAAATGGGCGACTTTGGACAAACAATATCCTGTTTGTGGTCTCTAATTGGTAGTATGTGGAAATTAAATTCTACAGTCTTTTCTGCAATTCTTACAAGCCTATGATGTTTCGGTCATACTGTCCTGCCTTTGTCTTTATTTTATATGCCATTGTATTCTATTTAATTTGGCATTTTTTGCAATATTGTAGTGTCACAGGGATGGCGCTATGTGTTGCTTGTTGTGGGTATTTCTCTACTACTGTTGGCACGCGTTGTTTGCAAGTGGGTCCTCGTTTACTTATTGTCTAGAGATGTTGATGATGTGGTATTCCACTCTATCAAGTGGGTGATCCGTGTTATAGCACTGACATGTATTTTTGAGGTCAGTTATGGTCATTAACTTGATTACCTTCTCCTTTACCTTCCGCTTTTCTGTTTTTAATGTTGAGTCGAATTTTCTGCATTTGAGTTTGCTACCTCGGTATTTATTAGGCTTTTGGTTCATCCTTTTCAGAGCTCTATTGACACTCCTCTTGCAAAAGTAGCTATTGTTACTTGGTTGGGACTGCATATTGTGATGAGTTCCATCAAGTAAGTTTTATTCCCCCCCCCCCCCCCCCCCCCCCTATGCAAACATCAATTATCAATTTTGGTACATTTCTTTAAACATTAAATGTATCTATGGTCGTAATATAGATAACACACTAATATTCTTCTTAAAAGGTAAAGAAATCTAGTCTAGATCACAACTCATTGGTCTTTATTCATTTTATTCAATTGACTACCGGGATTGGGTATTGTTGTTTCTTAAATGTATCTTACAGTTCAAGCATTTCATAAGATTGAAATGAATTTCTTTTTGTTAGTATCATCTTTAATCGTGTATCTAAACTAATCGTGTATCTACTTATATAAAATTTAATCTGCTCTAAACATGTAACAGTTGATAATTAGTCCAACTTCAAGCAGCAAAAGTACATCTAAATCTGGTGCATCCATCTGATTCTGATTATTCTATGTCACATAATGACTCTCAAAATGCCAACAGTTTACATCTTTAAGATATGAAACTGTTGTAAGTTTGCCATGATCAGTTGATCGTTAAATTTTTTGTTAAAATAATCTGAATCACATAACATCAACACATGGCGTGTCTTAAATGGTAGGATGGCGACTCGGATCAACCTTGATCGAAGGGGTATTGAGTTAAACTCGGTTAGATGTCCCATATGTGACGATGACGTTGAAACTGAAGATCATGTTTTTTTACATTGCAAGATAGCAAGAGACACTTGGAAAGATGTTTTAAAATGGTGGCACATTCCCAACATGTCTCTTCAAAACCTTCAAGATGTAGTTTATCTGGCGGACAACTCTCCTCTTCCATCAAAACCTTCAAGATTCTTCGATGTTGTGGTCCAAACTACAATATGGTCCTTATGGCGGTTTAGAAACAATACTATTTTTTCTCCAAAGCGGCCATCAACACTTCTCCTCTTCAACGATATCAAGACATCGTCTTATCATTGGATTGCAAGCAGATGTAGGAACTCACATTTTAGTTGGATTGATTGGTTTAATAATCCTTGTAAAGCTGTATCCCATCCTTGTAACTCTATCTAGCTCCTTGCTAGTTCTTTTTTCTTAATTCGATTTGCCGTTCAAAAAATATTTGATCAATATGGTGGTATTTTTTTATGCAGGGGTATATTATCCAACTAACGTTGATGTAGTGGTTTTGAAAACAATAGTTAGACGCGTAAAAAAGATTACCAGTGTTACAGGTACGTTACCCTTGAAAGTTGCAATCCTTTTCTTTTTTGGAATCTTATTACACTAAATTACTTTCCCATTATTATGTTATTTAACTAATTTAAGATCCGTACCTGCTACTCTGATAGTGGAGATTAGGGGTGGGAATCGGGTCGGGTTCGGGTTAATCGGGTCTGGTCCAATTTGGGCCAAGGCTAAAAATAGGTTACCCGAACTCCAACCTATTTGAAAAGTGGGCAACTTTTGTGTATGGGCAATTCGGCCTATTGTTTATGGGTTGAAATTGGCACTTCTGGTGTCTTGTTTTGATCTCTCATAAATATTAAAACCTTTTCCTTAAAATTAGTTCAGGTTTACGTTAAGCAACATAATAAGTAAATTAGACATTTGACTAAAGACTTTCTGTTATAGCAAAATGAGTTTGCTTCCTCTTTTGACACTTTTTTCTGACTAAAAACTTATCTATCCTGCACAGAAAGGACTTGATTGTTAATGGATGAGACGACTATGATTAGAGCAATAGATCTTGTATATAAGATGGAAAAGAGACAAAATATGTATCAAGGTTTTAGTCGTTTTTCTATTATTTTCCTAGTGAAGCTCATGGTAATGTTGACAGATTGTAAAGTTTTCATTGCATGGAATGCGGCCACCCAGAAAACCAGAAATGGGATAAGCGCATGAAATCTTAAATTTGGTACGGGAAGACTACAAAACTCTACAAGGCTAATTGACATGTTAATTGAATGTTACCTTTATGTGAGACCAAAATTCAAGATCTTCATTACTTTATTTTGGATTTTTGTAAATATTTTTTGAACAAATTTCTATAAATATTGGTAAATATTTTAACCAGGATATTAAAGTTTCATATTTATGGGCTTTTAAACTATATTCAACCTGATCTTGTTTAGTCCATTATTATTACATTAATTAACTTGCAATTTTTAAATAGGTTGAGGCATATTTTCTCCAAAAGGTTTAACCTTTTAGCCAGGAGTTGGGATTGAACCAAGGATCTATTTTTTCAAAAACCTTCATTTGACCGGTCAATTAAACGTTTGCGGTGGGAGAGTGATACCATTGGAGCAATACTCCTTTGGTAAACTTATATCCTTATCCTTATCCTCATCTTGAATTAAGAAATGAGATACATCAATTAGGTGTAGCTAGTCGTGGGCAAACCGGATACCAAAAAATCACACTGGATTTTTTTTATCAGAACAGGTTTTAGTCAACAGGTCGATGCATCGGTTTTGACATTGGCCGTCTTTTTTAAAAGAAAGTAGAATCGGTACAAACTGGTTCAGATTATATATTTTTTAACGATGAATATATGAGTACGTGAAGTAGTTTTTTAGGTTATCTTTTTCAAATATATATAAGTAAAACTATATAGATATATAACAAATGTATTTTAAACACTAAAAGTTATTAACGTTTTCTTGATTAAATAAATGAAAATATGGATACATAAACGCAAATATGATATATATAACATAAATAACGTCTTCTTAATTTATCCCTTTTAGTTGTTTTGAAAAATTAAAATTACTATTACGGAGTATTCAACTATCCCAAAAAAGTTTAATCCCTCTTAAATTTTGAAAAAGCTTTCCATCATCACATGCCACATTTACTTTTAAGTCATTTCATTGTCAAAACAGACCACTCATCTTAAAGTCCTTACAACATCACATCACATGCAACATTAATTGAGTCATGAAAGACAAAAACTCTTCACCACTAAAAAAATCCATTTTATCACACTTTATTTTACACACTTTTATATAGCGTGAACTTTTTTTTGAGTTCAGTTACATAAATAAGTGTGAATAAGTTTTAAAACAATACACTTATATGTGTTGCAAATAAAAATCCGTAACCTTTTAGTGTGAAAGATTCCACACATTTAAGTGTGATCCTATTTTATTATACCCATATTTCTCACATTTCGAAAAAATAAAAAATATGAGGAATACAAGTGTAACAAAATGAGACCGACACTAAAAAGTCTAGAAAAGTTATGGAATATTTTATACTAAAAAGTCTAAAGAAGTTATGAATATTTTATACTAAAAAGTGTGGACTTTCATTTATAATGTCTCAAAATTTATTCACACTTATTTATGTAACTAATTTTTACACAATTATAAATGTAAAATAACTCAAAATATTTTCCACACATTCAAAAGTGCGTAAAAAAGTATATAAAATATACCAACTTTTTTTGAAGTGCACACATAAAAAAGAAAAATTGACCCGAAAAAATAACATGAAACAATTACAATATGATAGCCTTTTAAACATTGACCGCATATCCAAATAGCCTTTTTACGGATAGAGATTATCACAAAAATGGCTTTAAATCGAAAAAGCCGATTTTAAAATCGAACTGGTTTTAACCGGTTAAAATCCGATCGACTAATTATTCATCCAACCGGTTAAGATCTGATCGATAGAACAGGTATGAGGAGAACAAATTTTGGTAAAATTGATTTTTATAGTTTTTCTACCGAATCGAATTGTGAACCTGTTGGACTCGACACCAACAACCCGAAGATCGATATGCGGAACCTAGATCCCTTAAAGAAGATCGCAGAGTTGCAACGACCAAAACCCAGAAGAACGACACACAAAGAGGTAACCAAACGATTTACTTTATTATACCAATCGATCGATTACATAGAAAGAATAAAAGCTACGGTGTAACGAGTCCTTCACCCCTCATCTCTATTTATAGAGATGAGGGGTAATCCTAACCGACCTAGGATTGGGCTGCAACCCACATCCGACTCAAAACATAGTACATTAAGAAAAATGCACTTAGGTACCTCCTACTTATCGCATACGTTAACTAGACTTGACACTAATACTAACAATTTCCACCTTAGTGACAAGACTAGTTAGCCCCGACTCCAAGTATCTCCATGCAATACTTGAACTTCGGACCTGGAACCACCTTTGTGAAAGCGTCAGCTGCATTATCTTCCGTGCCTATCTTTGCCACTTCAATCTCTTTAGATTCTACGATCTCCCTGATGAAGTGATACCTCACGTTGATATGCTTCGTCCTCTCATGAAACATTGCATTTCTTGAGAGATGAATCGCCCCTTGATTATCACAATTCACAACCACTGACCTTAGGTTTATTCCCAGCTCGATTAGTAGACCTTTAAGCCAAATGCTTTCCTTAACAGCTTCCGTAAGCGCCATATACTCCGCCTCTGTAGTAGACAATGCAACAACATGCTGCAGAGTTGCTTTCCAACTCACAACACAGCCATGTACCATAAACACGTACCCGATTATCGACCTACCCTTGTCAGGGTCTTTAGCATAATCGCTATCCACGAAACCGTCAACATCCACGTGCTTCCCTTGATCTCTACCATACACTAGACCTACATCAGCAGTGCCCTTCAAGTACTTCAAAATCCACTTCACCGCTTCCCAGTGATTTTTACCTGGATTCGCCAAATACCTGCTCATAATGCTAACAGCGTACGCAATATCTGGTCTAGTGCAAACCATCAAGTACATTAAACTACCTACAGCATTCGCATATGGGACCTTACTCATTCTTTCCACATCTTAGTCACTCGACGGATAATCCTTCAAAGATACCTTGAAGTGTGCTCCCAATGGCATAGAGACCGACCTGCCATTATCCACTCTGTAGTTATTCAGAATTTTCCGCACATATCCCGACTGAGACACCTTCAGGGTTCGGTTACCCCTATCCCTGACAATCTCCATACCAAGTATCTTCCTAGCTGGACCAAGTTCCTTCATATCAAACTCTTTCTGCAGCAGTCCCTTGGTATATTCGATCTCAGACTTGCTTTTACAAGCAATCAACATATCATCTACATACAGCAGTAGATATATGTACATACCTGGTGCAAACTCCTTGAAGTAAACACAACTATCATAGTTGCTACGGCTAAACCCATTGCTGACCATATACACATCAAACCGTTTGTACCATTGCCTTAGAGACTGCTTAAGACCATAAAGGGATTTCTTCAACAAACATACCTTGTTGCCCGTTCCTTCTTCAAAACCAAGCGGCTGCCTCATATAAATGGTTTCTTCAAGATTACCATGCAAAAACGTCGTCTTCACATCAAGTTGTTCCAACTCGTAATCTTCACAAGCAGTTAATGAGAGAATCACCCTAATAGATGTATGTCGAACCACGGGTGAGAATACCTCATTATAGTCAATCCCTGCTCGTTGTGTGAAACCCCGAGCTACCAGCCTTGCTTTATACTTTGGTTTCTGAACGCCTTCAATCCCTTCTTTAATCTTATACAACCACTTGCAGCTTACCAGCTTCTGACCACGTGGTTGATCGACCAGCTCCCAAGTATGATTCTTTTTTAAAGAACTCATCTCTTCCTCCATAGCACGAACCCACTCATCCCTTTCAGATGAATTAATCGCCTCCTGGAATGTGATTGGTTCATGTGTATCTTCTTCCTCAGCAATAGCAAACGCATAAGCCGTAATATCATCTTCTTCCCTAGACCCTGATGATCTAGACAATGATACATTACCTTCATTCCTATACCTTGCAGGTTTAGTAGTTGTTCTCTTAGCTCTATCACGCACCAGAACATAGTTGTCCAGATTCTGTTGTTGAGGCATTGCATCTACTGCATCTTCAACTTGATCCTCATATTCATTCCCTGGATTTACCCCAGTATGAGGATCCACAGTTGGTTCGACCCGACTGCCTTGAAGTTCCACCTCAAACTCAATTTCCTTCCCAGAATCTGCAGCACCAGCACCCTTGAGAGTATCCTTATACATAAGGCTCTCAATAAAGACCACATCCCTGCTTATGATTATCTTCGGTTTAACATCATCCAACCTCCATAATCTGTATCCCTTCACACCCTCAGGATACCCTAGGAATATGCATTTTATAGCTCTAGGCTTGAGCTTCCCCTGATTCACGTGTGAATAAGCAACGCAACCAAATATCTTCAACATCTCGTAATTCGCCGGATGTCCGGACCATAAATCCATAGGTGTCTTCTTCTCCAATGCTGTAGATGGAGACCTATTGATCAGATATGCTGCCGTCACCGTTGCTTCAGCCCAACATGATTCTGGCAAACCAGACTGAATCAGTAAACACCTAACCTTGTCCAAGAGCGTCCTGTTCATTCGTTCAGCTAGACCATTCTGTTGCGGAGTTCCAGCAACTGTCAAATGTCTTGCTACCCCGCTCTCCTTGCACAAGTTATTAAACTCCTGATTACAAAACTCCAAAACATTATCCGTTCGAAGTTTCTTCAGTCTTCTACCTGTCTGGTTTTCTACCAACTGCTTCCACTCCTTGAACTTGTTGAATGCCTCGCTTTTGTGTCTAAGAAAATAAACCCAAACCCTCCTCGAATAATCATCAACAATCGATAAGAAGTACCGGCAACCACTCATCGATTCCACCCGAGAAGGACCCCAGAGATCCGCATGGACATAGTCTATAACTCCCTCTGTTGTGTGCTGACCTCGACCAAAACTCACCCTGGTCGATTTTCCAAGAACACAATTTTCACAAAATTCGAGCTTACCTAGACCTTCCTTCCCCAGCACCTCTCTTCTTTTGAGTTCATTCAAGCCTGCTTCACTAATGTGACCCAGGCGTTTATGCCACACCTGCGCAAGACTTTCCTTTTCTTCTATACCAACACTAGCTTCACTTGATTCAGCCCAACCATCCAAGGAGTACACACAATTTTCCTTCAAAGTTCCTGACAAAACAATCAAAGAACCCTTGATCACCTTTACTCTTCCATTCTGCAACTTCACGGTATAGCCCTCTCGATACAGAGTGCCCAAAGATAACAAATTTCTTTTCAACTCGGGAATGTAACGCACATTCTCAAGCACAAAACTTGAACCATCTTTCATTTGTACTCTCACCTTCCCTGTCCCCTTGATGGCACATGCTCTATTATCACCGAGCAAAACCATACCTCCATCAAGCTCCTTAAAATCAAACAAGAAGTCCCTCATAGGCGTCATGTGATAGGAACCACCAGAGTCCATGATCCACTCTAAGAACCTTTCCTCACTCACCGCCATCAACAAATCACCATTGTCATAACCCTTAGAATACGTACCAGCGTCCTGTTTTGCATTCTTGTTGACAAAGCCAGTTGATTTCTTCTTGTTCCATTTTGGACAGTCTTTCTTAAGGTGATCCTCAGAATAGCATATGTAACACTTCTGTTTATAAGTTCCTTTACCCTTTGACTTTGATCGCGAACTACCACGTCCTTGATTACCCCGATGCTCCGGCCTTCCCCTTACAAATAACCCATCACCATCATCCTTTGCATCTGTCCTCTTCTTCAACTCTCGTGAATTGAGGGTAGACAAGACATCTTCCAAAGTGAGCGACTCCCTTCCATAAAGCAATGTCTCCACAAAGTTATCATATGAAGATGGTAATGATGTAAGTAACATGAGTGCCTGATCTTCGTCATCAATATCAACGTCTATGTTCGCCAAGTCACCGATCAACTTATTAAACTCATTTATATGTTCAGATAATTTCTTACCTGAATGCATGTAGAAAGTGAACAGCTTCTTCTTCAAGTACAACTTGTTGGCTAAAGACTTTGTCATATACAAAGTTTCCAATTTTAACCAAACACCCGCAACAGAATTTTCTTTGTTGACTTCCCTCAACACCTTGTTATCCAAGCACAAGAGTAAGGCACTGTGTGCTTTTTTATAGACATCCGTCTTCAACGCCGCAGTCTTTTGAGCGTCCGTCATGGTATCCGGGAATGGATCTAAGGCAGCCTCCCAACCATGTTGTATTAATAGACACCGCATCTTCACACGCCACAACCCGAAGTCATTAGACCCGTCGAATTTTTCGACGTCAAACTTCGCTATCGACGACATATTCTTTCACCCTTGTTGCGTAAAAAAAAACCTTCTTGCAAATCGAATTAATTAGAATAACCTTAAACCTCGATCACGTACAAGCAAACCCTGATCGTAAACTTGAAAATCCAAGCAAACCACGATCAAACTTGAAGCACAAGAACCCGCAACAAGAACCTTCGAAACGTTTGACAATAACTAATACTACTACGAACTAAATTTGTTTAAAAACAAACAAATTAAGTAGTAATATTACTGGCCCAATTTGCAAATTGTATCTAATCGTGAATAATAATAAAAGGCCCAATAACCTTTTATTAACCCACCACTTCAACCAGATACAATACAAACAAACACTAATATCAGCCGCCAATAATTGTCTTCTTCGTCTTCTTCTCCAACCGAAAAACCTGCAACTTGAAGATAACGATCCGATGAAAACCCGAATCCCTTATCTTCCACGAATACCTTGATCTAGCACCGATCTCCAATGATCACGACTAACCGTAAGCTCTTGATACCACTTGTTGGACTCGACACCAACAACCCGAAGATCGATATGCGGAACCTAGATCCCTTAAAGAAGATCACATAGTTGCAACGACCAAAACCCAGAAGAACGACACACAAAGAGGTAACCAAACGATTTACTTTATTATACCAATCGATCGATTACATAGAAAGAATAAAAGCTACGGTGTAACGAGTCCTTCACCCCTCATCTCTATTTATAAAGATGAGGGGTAATCCTAACCGACCTAGGATTGGGCTGCAACCCACATCCGACTCAAAACATAGTACATTAAGAAAAATGCACTTAGGTACCTCCTACTTATCGCATACGTTAACTAGACTTGACACTAATACTAACAGAACCAGTTTCTTTCACCACAGGTGTAGCATAAAAACAAACATTTGTTTTGTGTCATCCGATTGTCTTATTATGTGTTTGTTAGTTATGTTTAGTTTGTTAGTGATAGACTCATAGGTGTTAAAAATAATTTTTTTAATGACTTTTAAAAATCATTTTGACAGGTTTTTTAATCAAGTTTTTAGGATTGTTGAGAAACTTTGCAATCTTATAAGAAAATGCAATAGACTACTGTGGGTTTAAACTTTAAACTCACGCTCTTTTAGAATAAAACCTAAATCTAACGCCTTAAATCACTCGGCCAAAGTTTCAGATGCTTATTGTTAATAATAAGTGTTAACATTAGTGTATTAGAAACATTAGAAGTTTTGAGAATTTGAGGTAAAGGCTCATTTTAAGTTATATTTTCGAGCCGTTTTAAGGTCTTATACCTACTAAAATATTTAGTCAGATATTCAACAATTTCAATATTTTATCACTTGCTTTGCGTTCGTCTTTTGGTTCAACGTTTTTACCGCCAAACTCATGGTCTAACAAAAGGTTACCTCCTTAAAGTTATTGTTCAAAGTAATTTATCATTGTGCAATCTTGAACCATTATTGAATGCTAACTTAAAACATGCTAAGACGATTGCACAATCGAAAAAAGATTTGGTATAAAGAGTCGTCTGCATGAAATAAAGAGTATAATGTTGCATTTCACAAATCAAATAGTGCAAGGACCATTCTTGAACAAGTTTGAAAAAGAAACTTCCTAGAAAGTGCACCAAGATCTTTGTTAAATAGTTCCCTTTTTATTTTTATAGTAGCAGTTTGTTAAACAACACCACTTACCTTTTTCCGTATATTAACCAGTACTTTTGAATTTCGTATATTGTGTCACTGGTTAATATACAAACAAGATGCTACAACATATATAAACCAGTACTATTATATAAACTTTTATTTTTCTGCAACATTAACAGGCTTCTTACGTGTAAAGTGCTGCTACAACATAAGTGACACATAGAAACCGTAGGAAGCCTGTTAATGGTACTTTTTGGCTTCCTAGAGATTGTAAAATAATGACGAAATAAATATGAATTCCGTATATTTATTTTTGTTTTTCGGACTTTTTCAACTTATGTTGTAGCATCTTGTTTGTATATTAACCAGTACTTTTGAATTCCGTATATTGTGTCACTGGTTAATATACAAACAAGATGCTACAACATATATAAACCAGTACTATTATATAAACTTTTATTTTTCTGCAACATTAACAGGCTTCTTACGTGTAAAGTGCTGCTACAACATAAGTGATACATAGAAACCGTAGGAAGCCTGTTAATGGTACTTTTTGGCTTCCTAGAGATTGTAAAATAATGAAGAAATAAATATGAATTCCGTATATTTATTTTTATAGTAGCAGTTTGTTAAACAACACCACTTACCTTTTTCAATCCTCCAGCTTTTCAACACTTCATTAATAACCGGCCCAATAAGAATAGTTTCATAGGCCCATCCATGCGTTTTCCAGCCCAACTGCATATACGTTTGGGGATATAAAAGACCAAATAAAAACCCTAACCCTAATCACTTGTTATATCTCCACCGCCTCTTTTTCTTATCTTCTTCTTTCCAAACGAATCCAAACCAGATATTTGTTAAATACACACCCCACTCATTTCTAATCTTGAATACCAAACAACAACATCAACCTAAAGATGGTGATGTATAACATTGACTATGACAAGTTGCCACCAGCATGCCGTTTTTCTCGTCATATATCTGGATTCGCTTACTTTCATAATCAAGTTAGCTGCCTATGGCTTCGAGACACGGGTAAGCAACACCCACAATTTAAATTTTAGATCTATTTGTTTTTGGTAAAAACCTAATTGGCTAGATAATCTTAACATTTAGAGGAGTGTTCGAAGGCGATGAAGGTCTAAGATGTAAACTTCCTTCTGGTCCTAATGCCGACGTCATGAACCATCCATTTGCTTATCTTTATAATTTTCAATTCCTCCCTCTAATACGTTAAAAGATATAAATATATAATTCTATATTATTATCATTAACTTTACCTCTTGTATTGGTGTAGGAGTATACTGGTCATGCCGTAACCGCCGGAAATGTGTTCAACGTTCTGGGGGAAACTCTCGTAAAGTCATACAATCTACTGCAGAGGATACCATTTTTCTGTACATTATGGGACATGATCCAAAGGAGGAGGCATTGGTAAGTCTTTTTATTACTTCTTTTCCTTGTATTTGCAAGCTATATAAAATATATTATTTTGATACGATTTGTTTCAACAGAGATGCCGATGATGATTTCCTTTATAGTGAAGACTTAAACCTTGCTATTTATGCACGATGAGAAAAGATTTAAGTCGATGGTCAGTTTTAAATGCTTGCATTCCGAAATTGTATACTAGCTTCAAGGATTTTTCAAAATTATAATGGAAGGAGTAAAAAGCTTCCATACAATCACGTTAAGCATTTACACGGGCTATTCAAAAAGGCCGAGCGAGGGATGGTGAAGAAGGTTACTGATGTCATTGTAATGCTTTATGCAGTTTTATTTGTTTGATAGGCGTAGCCCGTATTCTAGTATCTTTTATTGTAATGCCTAATGAGCTTTTATCGTATTCTAATGGATATTATCACATGATTTTTTCGTGTCTAGAAAAAGGAAAAAAGTATTAAAGGGGAAACAAACACACAGAAAACCAAAAAGTAACAAGAGTAGCGATAGATATCTATTGCTGGAAGATCTTTCTGTTGACTGAGGTAAAATAAATAAATAAAGACTGCTGTTATAACAATTGTTGAATGTACTATGTTTATAAGTGTATAAAATTAGTTAGTTACTCGGATTTTAGTTGTATATTGTATATATTATTGTTAAGGATTTCAAACTGGCGCTGGGGTGAGTGAGTTTTGGAGATCATATGATTCACTAGAAACCCGTAGGTGATTGACTGACTGACTATTGTATAAACTTTTGTTTTTCGGACTTTTTCGACTTATGTTGTAGCATCTTGTTTGTATATTAACCAGTACTTTTGAATTCCATATATTAAACACTAGGTTCTGGACTGCGCTTTTACCCAATAACTTTCTTACAATGCACCTGTCCTTTTTGGTCGAAACAGACCTTGTCCTCAACGTCCAAGCTAGGATATTGCTGCTGTTGTTGTTGTTGTAAGTCGTTTCACGATTCTCAACTAGGGTTGTCACTTCCATCTCACTCAACAAACAAACTCAAGAATAGCACGATGCATTCCAAGCATATGCTCTTAGAAATCCAGCACGTCCACCAATGGAGGAAGAATGAAATTTGAAACTGTCATATTTTAGACCATCTGCAGCAATTTAGGAGCGACCCGTTTTGTTTTCAATTGTAAACTAATAGGCCAATACTTCAGGTATGAAGGTCTCTTTTTCTGGTGTTTGAAGAGCCTGCTCTCTGAGATGTCCAGAACTTTGCTGATCTGTACGAATAATGAAATAGTGACCAAATGAATATGAATTAAAAAAGGCCCGTCCTTCGAGGATGAACACAAACACAAACCAAAAAAATAAAATATGTTATAACATATGTTATAATAGCTCAACTGTACGGTTTTTCTGATTTATTTATTAGTGTTTGAAAATAGTTAATTACTGGGTGAATACGAGGCGACTCGCGAGATAAAGCACGTACTTGTACTTCCCACTCATTAAGTACCCGATTGGAATATGAAAAACTGGGTGAATACGAGTGACTCGCGAGATAAAGCCAACTTATATGCCACCGAGCCAATTTTCTACACGCTTTGGAATCGACCAAACTGGCTAATTGAAACCATCATACTACAGCTTCTGGATACACCATCTGCAGCACTTTAGGAGTAACCCGTTTTGTATTGAATCATAAAAGGATAGCCCAATAATTTAAGTAAGAAGGCCTCCTGTTCTGGTGTTTGTGTTTGAAGAGTCTGCTCTGTGACAAGTCCCAAACTTTGTTGATCCGTACGAATAATGAAATAATGACCAAATAAATAGTGACGAAATTTGGCAACTGCTTCACTGATAGCATAGAGCTTTCGTACAATTGCACTGATTAGAAGTATATTCCTATAATGCCACCAATGGTGCAGATGGCGGTGTTATAGGTACACACAAAACACCCATAAAACTCCTATAACTAACTGGGCCGTTTTCTATTATATAAAAACACGAAAAGAAAAAAAAAAGACAGATACACAAAACTCGAAAAAATGACTAGCTAACTATATTTGTACACAAGTATCCCTTTCTTTTACTAATGCGTCTGTTTTAATCATATATTGGTATGCATACAAAATTACAGATTCTTAACTTTTTCCCTTATAATGATAATCAAAAGCATTACGGGGATCAATGAGGACGATGTCTTATCTTCTTGTACCTAGCCTTTCCTTCTTGTTATAGTGATTTTACTCACTAATGTACGTGCTCACACCCCGTCACACCACAAGCCGGAAAACGATACCACTGGGGATATACTACAAGCCATCGCAAACCACATTCCCTCACACAATACTGAAATAAGAGAATGGGACATTGCACGTCACCGCTTTTGGGAAACAGTAAGTATTCATTTTCTTCATCATATTGTTTCAATTCGAACAACCCTCCCTTTTATATGCATATATCTAATCTGTGTTTACGTATCTACAGTACCGTAAGTCAGCAACTTCAGAAAGACCCAAAATTGTCAAGGATTTAAACAAAGCATTGACACATATGGAGTATGTTAATAGTAGGATAGAAATGATGGGGCTAATTCTCTTTGGACCTGAAAAAGCTAGATCAACGCTTCGTTCGGTTAGAGCTCCCGAGCGTATAGTGGATGACTTGAAGTGTTTCAAGTCTACGGTACAATTTCATATACTTTTCTGCTTTGTATAGTCTAAGTGTTCATTTTGCTTACTGATTGTGTTTTCATTGAAGTTGAAATCTTTTGAGAAACATTGCTGTTTGCTACCTGAACTTGGCTTGAGGCACATACGGGCATTCGCAAACATATGCAATTATGTGGCTGAGAAGGAAGCAATAAAAGAAGCACTTATTGTTTCCTGTGACATGACGAAAACCAAGGAATATGGTAATCCAGTTTACAACTTGGCAGTCAGATATGAGTATAGTTACAATATTAACTGCTGATCATTAATTTTATTCTTTGAAATCACAGGCATTGATGTTAGAAATCCATCAGTTGAAGCTACCCCTGCGCCGGTTCCTGAATTACCTGATAACTACTGTGCACGCATCTTTGTAAATGGCACATCGAGAAAGAAACTGGAGAGCTATGCCAGACCATATCGTGTTTTGCTAGCCCTGTCACCAGAGGTCCATCAAAGGTTTATTTACGCGGCTGAGAAGGTTCAAATTTGTTTTCACAGGTAAGAGGCCTTTTTGTTCGCTCGTATTCTCTAGTTGGTAGTAGGTGGCAACATGGGCATGTTAACTAACGACACAAAGCTACCTTTGTTACAGTAATTATCTAATTATATGAATAAAACAATTGAGGAGGTTTTATGCATTAGATGGCAACATTATGCCGTTTCCATTCTGACAAATTTGATCAAGCCACTCTTAACTAAATGGTCAGAAGATTTTAGTGGTTTGTTTTCTTTTAATATTTCTTATTTATTTTGCAGGGATGCTTCACGGGGGTTATGCAAATGTGGAAAAGATGAATGGAGATCACTTCGAAATGGAACATGGAGTTCTTTAATGTCGCCATATGAGCAAAGATATGTTGATGTGAAGTATACTAGCACGATTTATGGTTCTGTAACTGTCACTCTTCTTGAAGGTATCCATTTTCATTTATATCTTAATTTCAAGTGCTCCTTGCAAAAATGGGCGACTTTGGACAAACAATATCCTGTTTGTGGTCTCTAATTGGTAGTATGTGGAAATTAAATTCTACAGTCTTTTCTGCAATTCTTACAAGCCAAATATGATGTTTCGGTCATACTGTCCTGCCTTTTGTCTTTATTTTATATGTCATTGTATTCTATTTAATTTGGCATTTTTTGCAATATTGTAGTGTCACAGGGATGGCGCTATGTGTTGCTTGTTGTGGGTATTTCTCTACTACTGTTGGCACGCGTTGTTTGCAAGTGGGTCCTCGTTTACTTATTGTCTAGAGATGTTGATGATGTGGTATTCCACTCTATCAAGTGGGTGATCCGTGTTATAGCACTGACATGTATTTTTGAGGTCAGTTATGGTCATTAACTTGATTACCTTCTCCTTTACCTTCCGCTTTTCTGTTTTTAATGTTGAGTCGAATTTTCTGCATTTGAGTTTGCTACCTCGGTATTTATTAGGCTTTTGGTTCATCCTTTTCAGAGCTCTATTGACACTCCTCTTGCAAAAGTAGCAATTGTTACTTGGTTGGGACTGCATATTGTGATGAGTTCCATCAAGTAAGTTTTATTCCCCCCCCCCCCCCCCCTTCTCTTGTGTGCAATTATGCAAACATCAATTATCAATTTTGGTTCATTTCTTTAAACATTAAATGTATCTATGGTCGTAATATAGATAACACAGTAATATTCTTCTTAAAAGGTAAAGAAATCTAGTCTAGATCACAAGTTCTATGGTTCTTTTAGAAGCCAGTTATTCATGATACTGTAGAACTCATTGGTCTTTATTCATTTTATTCAATTGACTACCGGGATTGGGTATTGTTGTTTCTTAAATGTATCTTACAGTTCAAGCATTTCATAAGATTGAAATGAATTTCTTTTTGTTAGTATCATCTTTAATCGTGTATCTAAACTAATCGTGTATCTACTTATATAAAATTTAATCTGCTCTAAACATGTAACAGTTGATAATTAGTCCAACTTCAAGCAGCAAAAGTACATCTAAATCTGGTGCATCCATCTGATTCTGATTATTCTATGTCACATAATGACTCTCAAAATGCCAACAGTTTACATCTTTAAGATATGAAACTGTTATAAGTTTGCCATGATCAGTTGATCGCTAAATTTTTTGTTAAAATAATCTGAATCACATACTTAATATTTGATCAATATGGTGGTATTTTTTTATGCAGGGGTATATTATCCAACTAACGTTGATGTAGTGGTTTTGAAAACAATAGTTAGACGCGTAAAAAAGATTACCAGTGTTACAGGTACGTTACCCTTGAAAGTTGCAATCCTTTTCTTTTTTGGAATCTTATTACACTAAATTACTTTCCCATTATTATGTTATTTAACTAATTTAAGATCCGTACCTGCTACTCTGATAGTGGAGATTAGGGGTGGGAATCGGGTCGGGTTCGGGTTAATCGGGTCTGGTCCAATTTGGGCCAAGGCTAAAAATAGGTTACCCGAACTCCAACCTATTTGAAAAGTGGGCAACTTTTGTGTATGGGCAATTCGGCCTATTGTTTATGGGTTGAAATTGGCACTTCTGGTGTCTTGTTTTGATCTCTCATAAATATTAAAACCTTTTCCTTAAAATTAGTTCAGGTTTACGTTAAGCAACATAATAAGTAAATTAGACATTTGACTAAAGACTTTCTGTTATAGCAAAATGAGTTTGCTTCCTCTTTTGACACTTTTTTCTGACTAAAAACTTATCTATCCTGCACAGAAAGGACTTGATTGTTAATGGATGAGACGACTATGATTAGAGCAATAGATCTTGTATATAAGATGGCAAAGAGACAAAATATGTATCAAGGTTTTAGTCGTTTTTCTATTATTTTCCTAGTGAAGCTCATGGTAATGTTGACAGATTGTAAAGTTTTCATTGCATGGAATGCGGCCACCCAGAAAACCAGAAATGGGATAAGCGCATGAAATCTTAAATTTGGTACGGGAAGACTACAAAACTCTACAAGGCTAATTGACATGTTAATTGAATGTTACCTTTATGTGAGACCAAAATTCAAGATCTTCATTACTTTATTTTGGATTTCTGTAAATATTTTTTGAACAAATTTCTATAAATATTGGTAAATATTTTAACCAGGATATTGAAGTTTCATATTTATGGGCTTTTAAACTATATTCAACCTGATCTTGTTTAGTCCATTATTATTACATTAATTAACTTGCAATTTTTAAATAGGTTGGGGCATATTTTCTCCAAAAGGTTTAACCTTTTAGCCAGGAGTTGGGATTGAACCAAGGATCTATTTTTTCAAAAGCCTTCATTTGACCGGTTAATTAAACGTTTGCGGTGGGAGAGTGATACCATTGGAGCAATACTCCTTTGGTAAACTTATATCCTTATCCTCATCTTGAATTAAGAAATGAGATACATCAATTAGGTGTAGCTAGTCGTGGGCAAACCGGATACCAAAAAATCACACTGGATTTTTTTTATCAGAACAGGTTTTAGTCAACAGGTCGATGCATCGGTTTTGACATTGGCCGTCTTTTTTAAAAGAAAGTAGAATCGGTACAAACTGGTTCAGATTATATATTTTTTAACGATGAATATATGAGTACGTGAAGTAGTTTTTTAGGTTATCTTTTTCAAATATATATAAGTAAAACTATATAGATATATAACAAAACAGAAACACCTAAATGTATTTTAAACACTAAAAGTTATTAACGTTTTCTTGATTAAATAAATGAAAATATAGATACATAAACGCAAATATGATATATATAACATAAATAACGTCTTATTAATTTATCCCTTTTAGTTGTTTTGAAAAATTAAAATTACTATTACGGAGTATTCAACTATCCCAAAAAAGTTTAATCCCTCTTAAATTTTGAAAAAGCTTTCCATCATCACATGCCACATTTACTTTTAAGTCATTTCATTGTTAAAACAGACCACTCATCTTAAAGTCCTTACAACATCACATCACATGCAACATTAATTGAGTCATAAATTTTTTACAGGCTTTACAACGGCACATGGGAACATTCATGAAAGACAAAAACTCTTCACCACTAAAAAAATCCATTTTATCACACTTTATTTTACACACTTTTATATAGCGTGAACTTTTTTTTGAGTTCAGTTACATAAATAAGTGTGAATAAGTTTTAAAACAATACACTTATATGGGTTGCAAATAAAAATCCGTAACCTTTTAGTGTGAAAGATTCCACACATTTAAGTGTGATCCTATTTTATTATACCCATATTTCTCACATTTCGAAAAAATAAAAAATATGAGGAATACAAGTGTAACAAAATGAGACCGACACTAAAAAGTCTAGAAAAGTTATGGAATATTTTATACTAAAAGTCTAAAGAAGTTATGAATATTTTATACTAAAAAGTGTGGACTTTCATTTATAATGTCTCAAAATTTATTCACACTTATTTATGTAACTAATTTTTACACAATTATAAATGTAAAATAACTCAAAATATTTTCCACACATTCAAAAGTGCGTAAAAAAGTATATAAAATATACCAACTTTTTTTTGAAGTGCACACATAAAAAAGAAAAATTGACCCGAAAAAATAACATGAAACAATTACAATATGATAGCCTTTTAAACATTGACCGCATATCCAAATAGCCTTTTTACGGATAGAGATTATCACAAAAATGGCTTTAAATCGAAAAAGCCGATTTTAAAATCGAACTGGTTTTAACCGGTTAAAATCCGATCGACTAATTATTCATCCAACCGGTTAAGATCTGATCGATAGAACAGGTATGAGGAGAACAAATTTTGGTAAAATTGATTTTTATAGTTTTTCTACCGAATCGAATTGTGAACCTGTTGGACTCGACATCAACAACCCGAAGATCGATATGCGGAACCTAGATCCCTTAAAGAAGATCGCAGAGTTGCAACGACCAAAACCCAAAAGAACGACACACAAAGAGGTAACCAAACGATTTACTTTATTATACCAATCGATCGATTACATAGAAAGAATAAAAGCTACGGTGTAACGAGTCCTTCACCCCTCATCTCTATTTGTAGAGATGAGGGGTAATCCTAACCGACCTAGGATTGGGCTGCAACCCACATCCGACTCAAAACATAGTACATTAAGAAAAATGCACTTAGGTACCTCCTACTTATCGCATACGTTAACTAGACTTGACACTAATACTAACAATTTCCACCTTAGTGACAAGACTAGTTAGCCCCGACTCCAAGTATCTCCATGCAATACTTGAACTTCGGACCTGGAACCACCTTTGTGAAAGCGTCAGCTGCATTATCTTCCGTGCCTATCTTTGCCACTTCAATCTCTTTAGATTATACGATCTCCCTGATGAAGTGATACCTCACGTTGATATGCTTCGTCCTCTCATGAAATATTGCATTTCTTGAGAGATGAATCGCCCCTTGATTATCACAATTCACAACCACTAACCTTAGGTTTATTCCCAGCTCGATTAGTAGACCTTTAAGCCAAATGCTTTCCTTAACAGCTTCCGTAAGCGCCATATACTCCGCCTCTGTAGTAGACAATGCAACAACATGCTGCAGAGTTGCTTTCCAACTCACAACACAACCATGTACCATAAACACGTACCCGGTTATCGACCTACCCTTGTCAGGGTCTTTAGCATAATC
The DNA here is from genome assembly GCA_025667525.1 of Glebionis coronaria. Taxonomy (NCBI): domain Eukaryota; kingdom Viridiplantae; phylum Streptophyta; class Magnoliopsida; order Asterales; family Asteraceae; genus Glebionis; species Glebionis coronaria. The sequence continues at coordinate 610,965,069 of CM046878.1, read as the reverse complement.
GCTATCCACGAAACCGTCAACATCCACGTGCTTCCCTTGATCTCTACCATACACTAGACCTACATCAGCAGTGCCCTTCAAGTACTTCAAAATCCACTTCACCGCTTCCCAGTGATTTTTACCTGGATTCGCCAAATACCTGCTCACAATGCTAACAGCGTACGCAATATCTGGTCTAGTGCAAACCGTCAAGTACATTAAACTACCTACAGCATTCGCATATGGGACCTTACTCATTCTTTCCACATCTCAGTCACTCGACGGACAATCCTTCAAAGATACCTTGAAGTGTGCTCCCAATGGCACAGAGACCGACCTGCCATTATCCACTCTGTAGTTATTCAGAATTTTCCGCACATATCCCGACTGAGACACCTTCAGGGTTCGGTTACCCCTATCCCTGACAATCTCCATACCAAGTATCTTCCTAGCTGGACCAAGTTCCTTCATATCAAACTCTTTCTGCAGCAGTCCCTTGGTATATTCGATCTCAGACTTGCTTTTACAAGCAATCAACATATCATCTACATACAGCAGTAGATATATGTACATACCTGGTGCAAACTCCTTGAAGTAAACACAACTATCATAGTTGCTACGGCTAAACCCATTGCTAACCATATACACATCAAACCGTTTGTACCATTGCCTTGGAGACTGCTTAGGACCATAAAGGGATTTCTTCAACAAACATACCTTGTTGCCCGTTCCTTCTTCAAAACCAAGCGGCTGCCTCATATAAATGGTTTCTTCAAGATTACCATGCAAAAACGCCGTCTTCACATCAAGTTGTTTCAACTCGTAATCTTCACAAGCAGTTAATGAGAGAATCACCCTAATAGATGTATGTCGAACCACGGGTGAGAATACCTCATTATAGTCAATCCCTGCTCGTTGTGTGAAACCCCGAGCTACCAGCCTTGCTTTATACTTTGGTTTCTGAACGCCTTCAATCCCTTCTTTAATCTTATACAACCACTTGCAGCTTACCAGCTTCTGACCACGTGGTTGATCGACCAGCTCCCAAGTATGATTCTTTTTTAAAGAACTCATCTCTTCCTCCATAGCACGAACCCACTCATCCCTTTCAGATGAATTAATCGCCTCCTGGAATGTGATTGGTTCATGTGTATCTTCTTCCTCAGCAATAGCAAACGCATAAGCCGTAATATCATCTTCTTCCCTAGACCCTGATGATCTAGACAATGATACATTACCTTCATTCCTATACCTTGCAGGTTTAGTAGTTGTTCTCTTAGCTCTATCACGCACCAGAACATAGTTGTCCAGATTCTGTTGTTGAGGCATTGCATCTACTGCATCTTCAACTTGATCCTCATATTCATTCCCTGGATTTACCCCAGTATGAGGATCCACAGTTGGTTCGACCCGACTGCCTTGAAGTTCCACCTCAAACTCAATTTCCTTCCCAGAATCTGCAGCACCAGCACCCTTGAGAGTATCCTTATACATAAGGCTCTCATTAAAGACCACATCCCTGCTTATGATTATCTTCGGTTTAACATCATCCAACCTCCATAATCTGTATCCCTTCACACCCTCAGGATACCCCAGGAATATGCATTTTATAGCTCTAGGCTTGAGCTTCCCCTGATTCACGTGTGAATAAGCAACGCAACCAAATATCTTCAACATCTCGTAATTCGCCGGATGTCCGGACCATAAATCCATAGGTGTCTTCTTCTCTAATGCTGTAGATGGAGACCTATTGATCAGATATGCTGCCGTCACCGTTGCTTCAACCCAGTATGATTCTGGCAAACCAGACTGAATCAGTAAACACCTAACCTTGTCCAAGAGCGTCCTGTTCATTCGTTCAGCTAGACCATTCTGTTGCGGAGTTCCAGCAACTGTCAAATGTCTTGCTACCCCGCTCTCCTTGCACAAGTTATTAAACTCCTGATTACAAAACTCCAAACCATTATCCGTTCGAAGTTTCTTCAGTCTTCTACCTGTCTGGTTTTCTACCAACTGCTTCCACTCCTTGAACTTGTTGAATGCCTCGCTTTTGTGTCTAAGAAAATAAACCCAAACCCTCCTCGAATAATCATCAACAATCGATAAGAAGTACCGGCAACCACTCATCGATTCCACCCGAGAAGGACCCCAGAGATCCGCATGGACATAGTCTATAACTCCCTCTGTTGTGTGCTGACCTCGACCAAAACTCACCCTGGTCGATTTTCCAAGAACACAATTTTCACAGAATTCGAGCTTACCTAGACCTTCCTTCCCCAGCACCTCTCTTCTTTTGAGTTCATTCAAGCCTGCTTCACTAATGTGACCCAGGCGTTTATGCCACACCTGCGCAAGACTTTCCTTTTCTTCTATACCAACACTAGCTTCACTTGATTCAGCCCAACCATCCAAGGAGTACACACAATTTTCCTTCAAAGTTCCTGACAAAACAATCAAAGAACCCTTGATCACCTTTACTCTTCCATTCTGCAACTTCACGGTATAGCCCTCTCGATCCAGAGTGCCCAAAGATAACAAATTTCTTTTCAACTCGGGAATGTAACGCACATTCTCAAGCACAAAACTTGAACCATCTTTCATTTGTACTCTCACCTTCCCTGTCCCCTTGATGGCACATGCTCTATTATCACCGAGCAAAACCATACCTCAATCAAGCTCCTTAAAATCAAACAAGAAGTCCCTCATAGGCGTCATGTGATAGGAACCACCAGAGTCCATGATCCACTCTAAGAACCTTTCCTCACTCACCGCCATCAACAAATCACCATTGTCATAACCCTTAGAATACGTACCAGCGTCCTGTTTTGCATTCTTGTTGACAAAGCCAGTTGATTTCTTCTTGTTCCATTTTGGACAGTCTTTCTTAAGGTGATCCTCAGAATAGCCTATGTAACACTTCTGTTTATAAGTTCCTTTACCCTTTGACTTTGATCGCGAACTACCACGTCCTTGATTACCCCGATGCTCCGGCCTTCCCCTTACAAATAACCCATCACCATCATCCTTTGCATCTGTCCTCTTCTTCAACTCTCGTGAATTGAGGGTAGACAAGACATCTTCCAAAGTGAGCGACTCCCTTCCATAAAGCAATGTCTCCACAAAGTTATCATATGAAGATGGTAATGATGTAAGTAACATGAGTGCCTGATCTTCGTCATCAATATCAACGTCTATGTTCGCCAAGTCACCGATCAACTTATTGAACTCATTTATATGTTCAGATAATTTCTTACCTGAATGCATGTAGAAAGTGAACAGCTTCTTCTTCAAGTACAACTTGTTGGCTAAAGACTTTGTCATATACAAAGTTTCCAATTTTAACCAAACACCCGCAGCAGAATTTTCTTTGTTGACTTCCCTCAACACCTTGTTATCCAAGCACAAGAGTAAGGCACTGTGTGCTTTTTTATAGACATCCGTCTTCAACGCCGCAGTCTTTTGAGCGTCCGTCATGGTATCCGGGAATGGATCTAAGGTAGCCTCCCAACCATGTTGTATTAATAGACACCGCATCTTCACACGCCACAACCCGAAGTCATTAGACCCGTCGAATTTTTCGACGTCAAACTTCGCTATCGACGACATATTCTTTCACCCTTGTTGCGTAAAAAAAAACCTTCTTGCAAATCGAATTAATTAGAATAACCTTAAACCTCGATCACGTACAAGCAAACCCTGATCGTAAACTTGAAAATCCAAGCAAACCACGATCAAACTTGAAGCACAAGAACCCGCAACAAGAACCTTCGAAACGTTTGACAATAACTAATACTACTACCAACTAAATTTGTTTAAAAACAAACAAATTAAGTAGTAATATTACTGGCCCAATTTGCAAATTGTATCTAATCGTGAATAATAATAAAAGGCCCAATAACCTTTTATTAACCCACCACTTCAACCAGATACAATACAAACAAACACTAATATCAGCCGCCAATAATTGTCTTCTTCGTCTTCTTCTCCAACCGAAAAACCTGCAACTTGAAGATAACGATCCGATGAAAACCCGAATCCCTTATCTTCCACGAATACCTTGATCTAGCACCGATCTCCAATGATCACGACTAACCGTAAGCTCTTGATACCACTTGTTGGACTCGACACCAACAACCCGAAGATCGATATGCGGAACCTAGATCCCTTAAAGAAGATCACATAGTTGCAACGACCAAAACCCAGAAGAACGACACACAAAGAGGTAACCAAACGATTTACTTTATTATACCAATCGATCGATTACATAGAAAGAATAAAAGCTACGGTGTAACGAGTCCTTCACCCCTCATCTCTATTTATAGAGATGAGGGGTAATCCTAACCGACCTAGGATTGGGCTGCAACCCACATCCGACTCAAAACATAGTACATTAAGAAAAATGCACTTAGGTACCTCCTACTTATCGCATACGTTAATTAGACTTGACACTAATACTAACAGAACCAGTTTCTTTCACCACAGGTGTAGCATAAAAACAAATATTTGTTTTGTGTCATCCGATTGTCTTATTATGTGTTTGTTAGTTATGTTTAGTTTGTTAGTGATAGACTCATAGGTGTTAAAAATAATTTTTTTAATGACTTTTAAAAATCATTTTGACAGGTTTTTTAATCAAGTTTTTAGGATTGTTGAGAAACTTTGCAATCTTATAAGAAAATGCAATAGACTACTGTGGGTTTAAACTTTAAACTCACGCTCTTTTAGAATAAAACCTAAATCTAACGCCTTAAATCACTCGGCCAAAGTTTCAGATGCTTATTGTTAATAATAAGTGTTAACATTAGTGTATTAGAAACATTAGAAGTTTTGAGAATTTGAGGTAAAGGCTCATTTTAAGTTATATTTTCGAGCCGTTTTAAGGTCTTATACCTACTAAAATATTTAGTCAGATATTCAACAATTTCAATATTTTATCACTTGCTTTGCGTTCGTCTTTTTGTTCAACGTTTTTACCGCCAAACTCATGGTCTAACAAAAGGTTACCTCCTTAAAGTTATTGTTCAAAGTAATTTATCATTGTGCAATCTTGAACCATTATTGAATGCTAACTTAAAACATGCTAAGACGATTGCACAATCGAAAAAAGATTTGGTATAAAGAGTCGCCTGCATGAAATAAAGAGTATAATGTTGCATTTCACAAATCAAATAGTGCAAGGACCATTCTTGAACAAGTTTGAAAAAGAAACTTCCTAGAAAGTGCACCAAGATCTTTGTTAAATAGTTCTCTTTTTATTTTTATAGTAGCAGTTTGTTAAACAACACCACTACCTTTTTCAATCCTCCAGCTTTTCAACACTTCATTAATAACCGGCCCAATAAGAATAGTTTCATAGGCCCATCCACCATCCATGCGTTTTCCAGCCCAACTGCATATACGTTTGGGGATATAAAAAACCAAATAAAAACCCTAACCCTAATCACTTGTTATATCTCCACCGCCTCTTTTTCTTTATCTTCTTCTTTCCAAACGAATCCAAACCAGATATTTGTTAAATACACACCCCACTCATTTCTTATCTTGAATACCAAACAACAACATCAACCTAAAGATGGTGATGTATAACATTGACTATGACAAGTTGCCACCGGCATGCCGTTTTTCTCGTCATATATCTGGATTCGCTTACTTTCATAGTCAAGTTAGCTGCCTATGGCTTCGAGACACGGGTAAGCAACACCCACAATTTAAATTTTAGATCTATTTGTTTTTGGTAAAAACCTAATTGGCTAGATAATCTTCCTTCTGGCCCTAATGCCGACGTCATGAACCATCCATTTGCTTATCTTTATAATTTTCAATTCCTCCCTCTAATACGTTAAAAGATATAAAGTTATATAATTTATAATTCTATATTATTATCATTAAATTTACCTCTTGTATTGGTGTAGGAGTATACTGGTCAAGCCGTAACCGCCGGAAATGTGTTCAACGTTCTCGGGGAAACTCTCGTAAAGTCATACAATCTTTCTGTACATTATGGGACATGGATCCAAAGGAGGAGGCATTGGTAAGTCTTTTTATTACTTCTTTTTCTTGTATTTGCAAGCTAGATAAAATATATTATTTTGATACGATTTTTGTTTCAACAGAGATGCCCGAGGATGATTTCCTTTATAGTGAAGACTTGATAGAAACCTTGCTATTTATGCACGATGAGAAAAGATTTAAGTGTGTCATTGTAATGCTTTATGCAGTTTTATTTGTTTGATAGGCGTAGCCCGTATTAGTATCTTTTATTGTAATGCCTAATGAGCTTTTATCGTATTCTAATGGATCAAAGCGCACTCTTTTCTAATTATCACATGATTTTTTCGTGTCTAGAAAAAGGAAAAAAGTATTAAAAGGGGAAACAAACACACAGAAAACCAAAAAGTAACAAGAGTAGCGATTAGATATCTATTGCTGGAAGATCTTTCTGTTGACTGAGGTAAAATAAATAAATAAAGACTGCTGTTATAACAATTGTTGAATTGTACTATGTTTATAAGTGTATAAAATTAGTTAGTTACTCGGATTTTAGTTATATATTGTATATATTATTGTTAAGGATTTCAAACTGGCGCTGGGGTGAGTGAGTTTTGGAGATCATATGATTCACTAGAAACCCGTAGGTGATTGACTGACTGACTATTGTATAAACTTTTGTTTTTCGGACTTTTTCGACTTATGTTGTAGCATCTTGTTTGTATATTAACCAGTACTTTTGAATTCCGTATATTGTGTCACTGTTGATAGGAGGGTTGTACGTGGTAGTGGTAAAAGGTCACACAAATAGACGGAGTTCCAATATGCAGTTACAACACTAGGTGCTGGACTGCGCTTTTACCCAATAACTTTCTTACTATGCACCTGTCCTTTTTGGTCGAAACAGACCTTGTCCTCAACGTCCAAGCTAGGATATTGCTGTTGTTTTTGTTGTAAGTCGTTTCACGATTCTCAACTAGGTTTGTCACTTCCATCTCACTCAACAACTACGTGTACTTCCCACCTGCACTTTACACGTGTCAACACTTAACAACCACTTTTTATCCGCTTACTTCTTTATTTTTGCTTGACCATGACCGATTTTGAAAGGCTTCATCCCGATGTATGTATGGAAAGATGACCTGTACCAAATTTCTGCCCAAGGCATGCTCGTGGAGTCCTGGATTATCAAATGCAATTCAACGCCTCAGACCATCACTTTCGGATGATATGCTGAAGACATATTCATCAACAACTTGAATAAGTGAGACCAAAATGCACTAGTCAATAGCTTGTTCCAAACTTTGTTGATCCGTACAAATAGTGAAATAATGACCAAATAAATAGTGACCAATTGACTTATCATTATATTCCACAAAAAGGTGAAGATTGGCGGGAACACCTTAACCCCGGGTGTCTTTTGGCACCAGCCATTGTTCACCCCACAAGGAATAGCTCCGACAACTCTCCTGGCCTAGAGGAGCAACACCTGGAGTGAGACGAGCCGAGACTCGACCCCCCGATGTGTAGCATTTTGCTTTTTTATAACCAATACTTTTGAATTCCGTCTATTGTGTCACCATTCTACTGTTAATGTTAATAAGCAGGTTGAACATGTAGGGGTAAAATGGTCACACAAATAGAAGGAGTTTAAGTATACAGTTACACCACTTCCTCCTTAGATGCCACCTGTCCTTTTTGGGACATAACTTCAAAACAGACCTTCTTGTCCTCACTTGCCAGATAAAGCCAACGTGTGTTTGTTTCGGTTTCTATGTGAGGAGGCTTATGAGCTTATATGCTTTCAGCTTATTTTCAGACTTGTGGGCTTTATTGCGATAAAATCTCAAAATGAGCCTGAAATTTGGGGCTTTTGAAATTCAAGCTCAAATCAAATAAGCTCATAGGACATAATAGGCCCACATGTAAGCCGGAACAAACACCCGATTATAGGATTTGAAACTCGGGTGAGTTCCACGATTGCCAACTAGGATTGTCACTTCCATCCCACTTAACAACTACTTGTATTTCCCACGTACTTTACACGCGTCAACACCAAATTCCAGCTCACGTCATTTTTTATCCGCTTATTTCTTCATTTTTGCTTGAGGACGAGTGATATTGATTTTGAGCTGAGCTAATATGACATCTTCGTGCTTGTAATTGACTTGTACATAGCAAGGTGTATCTTCAAAAACAGAATATGGTGGTTGTCGGCCATATTACACCTTGAAAGGCGCCATTCTAATGGATGTATTTATAATAAACCGGTTCCGGTTAACCGGTCCATAAACCGGTTGGAAAACCGAATTTCTCTTGAAAATCATGAACCGGTCTCAAACCTCCGGTTCCTAGATAAACCGGGACCGGTTTATAATAAACTGGTTTTGACCGGTCCCGGTTTCCGGTTTTTTTCCGGTTCCGTTTTAAAAACCGGTTTTTCTGTGCACCTCTATATGGAAAGATGAGCTGTACCAAAATTCTGCTCAAGGCAGAAAGGTGCCCCATGCTCATGGGTTATCGTAAATAAAGCATCTCAAATACGATTCCAAGCACTTGTTCAAGGCCTCATATTGACAATCAGTTTGCGGATGATATGCTAGAAACATAGTCAACAACGTACCCTGTAACTAGAATAAGTGAGACCAAAATGCACTAGTCAAAACCTTGTCCCTATCAGAAACATTAAACAATCGAGTACCACCACAGTCACCGTAGAACCTTTTGATTAGGAACACTTGTGATAAAATCCATTCCACATCTCCTCACATTTGATTAGGAATCGGTAAAAGAGACAACAAGCCAGCGGGGTAAGGTTGGCTTCAGTTAGCTCATTGACAAATTTTGAATGAACGAACAAACTCAAGAATAGCATGAGGCATTCAAAGCATATGCTCTTAGAAATCCAGCACGTCCACCAATGGTGGAAGAATGAAATTTGAAACAGTCATATTTTAGAGCATCTGCAGCAATTTAGGAGTGACCCATTTGTTTTCAATTGTAAACTGATAGCCCAATACTTTAGTTACGAAGGTCTCTTTCTTTCTGGTGTTTGAAGAGCCTGCTCTCTTAGATGTCCAGAACTTTGTTGATCTATACGAATAAATGAATAATGAAATAGTGACCGAATGAATATGAATTAAAAAAGGCCCGTCCGTCGGGTATGAACACAAACATAAACCAAAAAATAAAAGAGTGGCCATATTTCTGGCTAATCGAGGTAAAATATGTTATAACATATATGTTATAATAGCTCAACTGTATGTTTTTTCTGATTTATTTATTAGTGTTTGAAAATAGTTAGTTACTGGGATTTTTGTTTATATATATATGGGTTTCAAACTGAGTTAAGTGAGTTTTGGGATGATAAGATTAACTAGAAAGCTGTAGGTGATTGACTGACTATTGTATATAGTAAACTTTTATTTTTCGGACTTCTTCGAGTTATGTGAAGCATTTTGCTTTTATATAACCATACCCTTGATTCCTTGAATTCCGTCTTCCATCCCACTGAGCAAATACTTGTACTTCTCACTCATTATGTACCCGAGTGGAATATGACAAACTGGGTACATATGAGGTGACTCGCGAGATAAAGCCAACTTATATGCCACCGAGCCAATTTTCTGCACAGTTTGGAATCGGCCAAACTGGCTAATTGAAACCGTCATATTACAGCTTCTGGATACACCATCTGCAGCAGTTTAGGAGTAACCCGTTTTGTATTTAATCATAAAAGGATAGCCCAATAATTTAGGTAAGAAGGCCTCTTGTTCTGGTGTTTGAAGAGTCTGCTGTGTGAGATGTCCCAAACTTTGTTGATCCGTACGAATAATGAAATAATGACCAAATAAATAGTGACGAAATTTGGCAACTGCTTCAGTGATAGCATAGAGCTTCCGTACAATTGCACTGATTCCATAGCCAGAAGTATATTCCTATAACGCCACCAATGGTGTAGATGGCGGTTTTATAGGCACACAAAAAACACCCATAAACCTCCTATAACTGATTGCGCCGTTTTCTATCATATAAAAACACAGACAGAAAAAAAAAGACAGCTACACAAAACTCGAAAAAGTGACAAGCTAACTATATATGAACACAATTGTCCCTTTCTTTTACTAATCCGTCTGTTTTTAATCATATATTGTATGCGTACAGATTGTTAACTTTTTCCCTTCTGATGATCATCAAAAGCAGCAGTTTGTTTACGGGGATCAATGAGGACGATGTCTTATCTTCTTGTACCTTTCCTTCTTGTTATAGTGATTTTACTCACTAATGTACGTGCTCACACCCTGTCACACCACAAGCCGGAAAACGATACCACTGGGGATATACTACAAGCCATCGCAAACCACATTCCCTCACACAATACTGAAATACGAGAATGGGACGTTGCACGTCACCGCTTTTGGGAAACAGTAAGTATTCATTTTCTTCATCATATTGTTTCAATTCGAACGACCCTCCCTTTTATATGCATATATCTAATCTGTGTTTACGTATCTACAGTACCGTAAGTCAGCAATATCAGAAAGACCCAAAATTGTCAAGGATTTAAACAAAGCATTGACACATATGGAGTATGTTAATAGTAGGATAGAAATGATGGGGCTACTTCTCTTTGGACCTGAAAAAGCTAGATCAACGCTTCGTTCGGTTAGAGCTCCCGAGCGTATAGTGGATGACTTGAAGTGTTTCAAGTCTACGGTACAATTTCATATACTTTTCTGCTTTGTATAGTCTAAGTGTTCATTTTGCTTACTGATTGTGTTTTCATTGAAGTTGAAATCTTTTGAGAAACATTGCTGTTTGCTACCTGAACTTGGCTTGAGGCACATACGGGCATTCGCAAACATATGCAATTATGTGGCTGAGAAGGAAGCAATAAAAGAAGCACTTATTGTTTCCTGTGCCATGACGAAAACCAAGGAATATGGTAATCCAGTTTACAACTTGGCAGTCAGATATGAGTATAGTTAAAATATTAACTGCTGATCATTAATTTTATTCTTTGAAATCACAGGCATTGATGTTAGAAATCCATCAGTTGAAGCTACCCCTGCTCCGGTTCCTGAATTACCTGATAACTACTGTGCACGCATCTTTGTAAATGGCACATCGAGAAAGAAACTGGAGAGCTATGCCAGACCATATCGTGTTTTGCTGGCCCTGTCACCAGAGGTCCATCAAAGGTTTATTTACGCGGCTGAGAAGGTTCAAATTTGTTTTCACAAGTAAGAGGATTTTTTGTTTCACTCGTATTCTCTAGTTGGTAGTAGGTGGCAACATGGGCATGTTGACTAACGACTCAAAAAAGTTAGTCATATTTAATGTGCATTCATAATTTTGATGACAAAAGCTACATTACATGGCAATATTATGCCGTTTCCATTCTGCCAAATTTTATCAAATGTGAGATAAAGTACAATCACAATAATCAAGCCACTCTTAACTAAATGGTCAGAAGATTTTAGTGGTTTGTTTTCTTTTAATATTTCTTATTTATTTTGCAGGGATGCTTCACGGGGGTTATGCAAATGTGGAAAAGATGAATGGAGATCACTTCGAAATGGAACATGGAGTTCTTTAATGTCGCCATATGAGCAAAGATATGTTGATGTGAAGTATACTAGCGCGGTTTATGGTTCTGTAACTGCCACTCTTCTTGAAGGTATCCATTTTCATTTATATCTTAATTTCAAGTGCTCCTTGCAAAAATGGGCGACTTTGGACAAACAATATCCTGTTTGTGGTCTCTAATTGGTAGTATGTGGAAATTAAATTCTACAGTCTTTTCTGCAATTCTTACAAGCCTATGATGTTTCGGTCATACTGTCCTGCCTTTGTCTTTATTTTATATGCCATTGTATTCTATTTAATTTGGCATTTTTTGCAATATTGTAGTGTCACAGGGATGGCGCTATGTGTTGCTTGTTGTGGGTATTTCTCTACTACTGTTGGCACGCGTTGTTTGCAAGTGGGTCCTCGTTTACTTATTGTCTAGAGATGTTGATGATGTGGTATTCCACTCTATCAAGTGGGTGATCCGTGTTATAGCACTGACATGTATTTTTGAGGTCAGTTATGGTCATTAACTTGATTACCTTCTCCTTTACCTTCCGCTTTTCTGTTTTTAATGTTGAGTCGAATTTTCTGCATTTGAGTTTGCTACCTCGGTATTTATTAGGCTTTTGGTTCATCCTTTTCAGAGCTCTATTGACACTCCTCTTGCAAAAGTAGCTATTGTTACTTGGTTGGGACTGCATATTGTGATGAGTTCCATCAAGTAAGTTTTATTCCCCCCCCCCCCCCCCCCCCCCCCCCCCCTATGCAAACATCAATTATCAATTTTGGTACATTTCTTTAAACATTAAATGTATCTATGGTCGTAATATAGATAACACAGTAATATTCTTCTTAAAAGGTAAAGAAATCTAGTCTAGATCACAACTCATTGGTCTTTATTCATTTTATTCAATTGACTACCGGGATTGGGTATTGTTGTTTCTTAAATGTATCTTACAGTTCAAGCATTTCATAAGATTGAAATGAATTTCTTTTTGTTAGTATCATCTTTAATCGTGTATCTAAACTAATCGTGTATCTACTTATATAAAATTTAATCTGCTCTAAACATGTAACAGTTGATAATTAGTCCAACTTCAAGCAGCAAAAGTACATCTAAATCTGGTGCATCCATCTGATTCTGATTATTCTATGTCACATAATGACTCTCAAAATGCCAACAGTTTACATCTTTAAGATATGAAACTGTTGTAAGTTTGCCATGATCAGTTGATCGTTAAATTTTTTGTTAAAATAATCTGAATCACATAACATCAACACATGGCGTGTCTTAAATGGTAGGATGGCGACTCGGATCAACCTTGATCGAAGGGGTATTGAGTTAAACTCGGTTAGATGTCCCATATGTGACGATGACGTTGAAACTGAAGATCATGTTTTTTTACATTGCAAGATAGCAAGAGACACTTGGAAAGATGTTTTAAAATGGTGGCACATTCCCAACATGTCTCTTCAAAACCTTCAAGATGTAGTTTATCTGGCGGACAACTCTCCTCTTCCATCAAAACCTTCAAGATTCTTCGATGTTGTGGTCCAAACTACAATATGGTCCTTATGGCGGTTTAGAAACAATACTATTTTTTCTCCAAAGCGGCCATCAACACTTCTCCTCTTCAACGATATCAAGACATCGTCTTATCATTGGATTGCAAGCAGATGTAGGAACTCACATTTTAGTTGGATTGATTGGTTTAATAATCCTTGTAAAGCTGTATCCCATCCTTGTAACTCTATCTAGCTCCTTGCTAGTTCTTTTTTCTTAATTCGATTTGCCGTTCAAAAAATATTTGATCAATATGGTGGTATTTTTTTATGCAGGGGTATATTATCCAACTAACGTTGATGTAGTGGTTTTGAAAACAATAGTTAGACGCGTAAAAAAGATTACCAGTGTTACAGGTACGTTACCCTTGAAAGTTGCAATCCTTTTCTTTTTTGGAATCTTATTACACTAAATTACTTTCCCATTATTATGTTATTTAACTAATTTAAGATCCGTACCTGCTACTCTGATAGTGGAGATTAGGGGTGGGAATCGGGTCGGGTTCGGGTTAATCGGGTCTGGTCCAATTTGGGCCAAGGCTAAAAATAGGTTACCCGAACTCCAACCTATTTGAAAAGTGGGCAACTTTTGTGTATGGGCAATTCGGCCTATTGTTTATGGGTTGAAATTGGCACTTCTGGTGTCTTGTTTTGATCTCTCATAAATATTAAAACCTTTTCCTTAAAATTAGTTCAGGTTTACGTTAAGCAACATAATAAGTAAATTAGACATTTGACTAAAGACTTTCTGTTATAGCAAAATGAGTTTGCTTCCTCTTTTGACACTTTTTTCTGACTAAAAACTTATCTATCCTGCACAGAAAGGACTTGATTGTTAATGGATGAGACGACTATGATTAGAGCAATAGATCTTGTATATAAGATGGCAAAGAGACAAAATATGTATCAAGGTTTTAGTCGTTTTTCTATTATTTTCCTAGTGAAGCTCATGGTAATGTTGACAGATTGTAAAGTTTTCATTGCATGGAATGCGGCCACCCAGAAAACCAGAAATGGGATAAGCGCATGAAATCTTAAATTTGGTACGGGAAGACTACAAAACTCTACAAGGCTAATTGACATGTTAATTGAATGTTACCTTTATGTGAGACCAAAATTCAAGATCTTCATTACTTTATTTTGGATTTTTGTAAATATTTTTTGAACAAATTTCTATAAATATTGGTAAATATTTTAACCAGGATATTAAAGTTTCATATTTATGGGCTTTTAAACTATATTCAACCTGATCTTGTTTAGTCCATTATTATTACATTAATTAACTTGCAATTTTTAAATAGGTTGAGGCATATTTTCTCCAAAAGGTTTAACCTTTTAGCCAGGAGTTGGGATTGAACCAAGGATCTATTTTTTCAAAAACCTTCATTTGACCGGTCAATTAAACGTTTGCGGTGGGAGAGTGATACCATTGGAGCAATACTCCTTTGGTAAACTTATATCCTTATCCTTATCCTCATCTTGAATTAAGAAATGAGATACATCAATTAGGTGTAGCTAGTCGTGGGCAAACCGGATACCAAAAAATCACACTGGATTTTTTTTATCAGAACAGGTTTTAGTCAACAGGTCGATGCATCGGTTTTGACATTGGCCGTCTTTTTTAAAAGAAAGTAGAATCGGTACAAACTGGTTCAGATTATATATTTTTTAACGATGAATATATGAGTACGTGAAGTAGTTTTTTAGGTTATCTTTTTCAAATATATATAAGTAAAACTATATAGATATATAACAAATGTATTTTAAACACTAAAAGTTATTAACGTTTTCTTGATTAAATAAATGAAAATATGGATACATAAACGCAAATATGATATATATAACATAAATAACGTCTTCTTAATTTATCCCTTTTAGTTGTTTTGAAAAATTAAAATTACTATTACGGAGTATTCAACTATCCCAAAAAAGTTTAATCCCTCTTAAATTTTGAAAAAGCTTTCCATCATCACATGCCACATTTACTTTTAAGTCATTTCATTGTCAAAACAGACCACTCATCTTAAAGTCCTTACAACATCACATCACATGCAACATTAATTGAGTCATGAAAGACAAAAACTCTTCACCACTAAAAAAATCCATTTTATCACACTTTATTTTACACACTTTTATATAGCGTGAACTTTTTTTTGAGTTCAGTTACATAAATAAGTGTGAATAAGTTTTAAAACAATACACTTATATGTGTTGCAAATAAAAATCCGTAACCTTTTAGTGTGAAAGATTCCACACATTTAAGTGTGATCCTATTTTATTATACCCATATTTCTCACATTTCGAAAAAATAAAAAATATGAGGAATACAAGTGTAACAAAATGAGACCGACACTAAAAAGTCTAGAAAAGTTATGGAATATTTTATACTAAAAAGTCTAAAGAAGTTATGAATATTTTATACTAAAAAGTGTGGACTTTCATTTATAATGTCTCAAAATTTATTCACACTTATTTATGTAACTAATTTTTACACAATTATAAATGTAAAATAACTCAAAATATTTTCCACACATTCAAAAGTGCGTAAAAAAGTATATAAAATATACCAACTTTTTTTGAAGTGCACACATAAAAAAGAAAAATTGACCCGAAAAAATAACATGAAACAATTACAATATGATAGCCTTTTAAACATTGACCGCATATCCAAATAGCCTTTTTACGGATAGAGATTATCACAAAAATGGCTTTAAATCGAAAAAGCCGATTTTAAAATCGAACTGGTTTTAACCGGTTAAAATCCGATCGACTAATTATTCATCCAACCGGTTAAGATCTGATCGATAGAACAGGTATGAGGAGAACAAATTTTGGTAAAATTGATTTTTATAGTTTTTCTACCGAATCGAATTGTGAACCTGTTGGACTCGACACCAACAACCCGAAGATCGATATGCGGAACCTAGATCCCTTAAAGAAGATCGCAGAGTTGCAACGACCAAAACCCAGAAGAACGACACACAAAGAGGTAACCAAACGATTTACTTTATTATACCAATCGATCGATTACATAGAAAGAATAAAAGCTACGGTGTAACGAGTCCTTCACCCCTCATCTCTATTTATAGAGATGAGGGGTAATCCTAACCGACCTAGGATTGGGCTGCAACCCACATCCGACTCAAAACATAGTACATTAAGAAAAATGCACTTAGGTACCTCCTACTTATCGCATACGTTAACTAGACTTGACACTAATACTAACAATTTCCACCTTAGTGACAAGACTAGTTAGCCCCGACTCCAAGTATCTCCATGCAATACTTGAACTTCGGACCTGGAACCACCTTTGTGAAAGCGTCAGCTGCATTATCTTCCGTGCCTATCTTTGCCACTTCAATCTCTTTAGATTCTACGATCTCCCTGATGAAGTGATACCTCACGTTGATATGCTTCGTCCTCTCATGAAACATTGCATTTCTTGAGAGATGAATCGCCCCTTGATTATCACAATTCACAACCACTGACCTTAGGTTTATTCCCAGCTCGATTAGTAGACCTTTAAGCCAAATGCTTTCCTTAACAGCTTCCGTAAGCGCCATATACTCCGCCTCTGTAGTAGACAATGCAACAACATGCTGCAGAGTTGCTTTCCAACTCACAACACAGCCATGTACCATAAACACGTACCCGATTATCGACCTACCCTTGTCAGGGTCTTTAGCATAATCGCTATCCACGAAACCGTCAACATCCACGTGCTTCCCTTGATCTCTACCATACACTAGACCTACATCAGCAGTGCCCTTCAAGTACTTCAAAATCCACTTCACCGCTTCCCAGTGATTTTTACCTGGATTCGCCAAATACCTGCTCATAATGCTAACAGCGTACGCAATATCTGGTCTAGTGCAAACCATCAAGTACATTAAACTACCTACAGCATTCGCATATGGGACCTTACTCATTCTTTCCACATCTTAGTCACTCGACGGATAATCCTTCAAAGATACCTTGAAGTGTGCTCCCAATGGCATAGAGACCGACCTGCCATTATCCACTCTGTAGTTATTCAGAATTTTCCGCACATATCCCGACTGAGACACCTTCAGGGTTCGGTTACCCCTATCCCTGACAATCTCCATACCAAGTATCTTCCTAGCTGGACCAAGTTCCTTCATATCAAACTCTTTCTGCAGCAGTCCCTTGGTATATTCGATCTCAGACTTGCTTTTACAAGCAATCAACATATCATCTACATACAGCAGTAGATATATGTACATACCTGGTGCAAACTCCTTGAAGTAAACACAACTATCATAGTTGCTACGGCTAAACCCATTGCTGACCATATACACATCAAACCGTTTGTACCATTGCCTTAGAGACTGCTTAAGACCATAAAGGGATTTCTTCAACAAACATACCTTGTTGCCCGTTCCTTCTTCAAAACCAAGCGGCTGCCTCATATAAATGGTTTCTTCAAGATTACCATGCAAAAACGTCGTCTTCACATCAAGTTGTTCCAACTCGTAATCTTCACAAGCAGTTAATGAGAGAATCACCCTAATAGATGTATGTCGAACCACGGGTGAGAATACCTCATTATAGTCAATCCCTGCTCGTTGTGTGAAACCCCGAGCTACCAGCCTTGCTTTATACTTTGGTTTCTGAACGCCTTCAATCCCTTCTTTAATCTTATACAACCACTTGCAGCTTACCAGCTTCTGACCACGTGGTTGATCGACCAGCTCCCAAGTATGATTCTTTTTTAAAGAACTCATCTCTTCCTCCATAGCACGAACCCACTCATCCCTTTCAGATGAATTAATCGCCTCCTGGAATGTGATTGGTTCATGTGTATCTTCTTCCTCAGCAATAGCAAACGCATAAGCCGTAATATCATCTTCTTCCCTAGACCCTGATGATCTAGACAATGATACATTACCTTCATTCCTATACCTTGCAGGTTTAGTAGTTGTTCTCTTAGCTCTATCACGCACCAGAACATAGTTGTCCAGATTCTGTTGTTGAGGCATTGCATCTACTGCATCTTCAACTTGATCCTCATATTCATTCCCTGGATTTACCCCAGTATGAGGATCCACAGTTGGTTCGACCCGACTGCCTTGAAGTTCCACCTCAAACTCAATTTCCTTCCCAGAATCTGCAGCACCAGCACCCTTGAGAGTATCCTTATACATAAGGCTCTCAATAAAGACCACATCCCTGCTTATGATTATCTTCGGTTTAACATCATCCAACCTCCATAATCTGTATCCCTTCACACCCTCAGGATACCCTAGGAATATGCATTTTATAGCTCTAGGCTTGAGCTTCCCCTGATTCACGTGTGAATAAGCAACGCAACCAAATATCTTCAACATCTCGTAATTCGCCGGATGTCCGGACCATAAATCCATAGGTGTCTTCTTCTCCAATGCTGTAGATGGAGACCTATTGATCAGATATGCTGCCGTCACCGTTGCTTCAGCCCAACATGATTCTGGCAAACCAGACTGAATCAGTAAACACCTAACCTTGTCCAAGAGCGTCCTGTTCATTCGTTCAGCTAGACCATTCTGTTGCGGAGTTCCAGCAACTGTCAAATGTCTTGCTACCCCGCTCTCCTTGCACAAGTTATTAAACTCCTGATTACAAAACTCCAAAACATTATCCGTTCGAAGTTTCTTCAGTCTTCTACCTGTCTGGTTTTCTACCAACTGCTTCCACTCCTTGAACTTGTTGAATGCCTCGCTTTTGTGTCTAAGAAAATAAACCCAAACCCTCCTCGAATAATCATCAACAATCGATAAGAAGTACCGACAACCACTCATCGATTCCACCCGAGAAGGACCCCAGAGATCCGCATGGACATAGTCTATAACTCCCTCTGTTGTGTGCTGACCTCGACCAAAACTCACCCTGGTCGATTTTCCAAGAACACAATTTTCACAAAATTCGAGCTTACCTAGACCTTCCTTCCCCAGCACCTCTCTTCTTTTGAGTTCATTCAAGCCTGCTTCACTAATGTGACCCAGGCGTTTATGCCACACCTGCGCAAGACTTTCCTTTTCTTCTATACCAACACTAGCTTCACTTGATTCAGCCCAACCATCCAAGGAGTACACACAATTTTCCTTCAAAGTTCCTGACAAAACAATCAAAGAACCCTTGATCACCTTTACTCTTCCATTCTGCAACTTCACGGTATAGCCCTCTCGATACAGAGTGCCCAAAGATAACAAATTTCTTTTCAACTCGGGAATGTAACGCACATTCTCAAGCACAAAACTTGAACCATCTTTCATTTGTACTCTCACCTTCCCTGTCCCCTTGATGGCACATGCTCTATTATCACCGAGCAAAACCATACCTCCATCAAGCTCCTTAAAATCAAACAAGAAGTCCCTCATAGGCGTCATGTGATAGGAACCACCAGAGTCCATGATCCACTCTAAGAACCTTTCCTCACTCACCGCCATCAACAAATCACCATTGTCATAACCCTTAGAATACGTACCAGCGTCCTGTTTTGCATTCTTGTTGACAAAGCCAGTTGATTTCTTCTTGTTCCATTTTGGACAGTCTTTCTTAAGGTGATCCTCAGAATAGCATATGTAACACTTCTGTTTATAAGTTCCTTTACCCTTTGACTTTGATCGCGAACTACCACGTCCTTGATTACCCCGATGCTCCGGCCTTCCCCTTACAAATAACCCATCACCATCATCCTTTGCATCTGTCCTCTTCTTCAACTCTCGTGAATTGAGGGTAGACAAGACATCTTCCAAAGTGAGCGACTCCCTTCCATAAAGCAATGTCTCCACAAAGTTATCATATGAAGATGGTAATGATGTAAGTAACATGAGTGCCTGATCTTCGTCATCAATATCAACGTCTATGTTCGCCAAGTCACCGATCAACTTATTAAACTCATTTATATGTTCAGATAATTTCTTACCTGAATGCATGTAGAAAGTGAACAGCTTCTTCTTCAAGTACAACTTGTTGGCTAAAGACTTTGTCATATACAAAGTTTCCAATTTTAACCAAACACCCGCAACAGAATTTTCTTTGTTGACTTCCCTCAACACCTTGTTATCCAAGCACAAGAGTAAGGCACTGTGTGCTTTTTTATAGACATCCGTCTTCAACGCCGCAGTCTTTTGAGCGTCCGTCATGGTATCCGGGAATGGATCTAAGGCAGCCTCCCAACCATGTTGTATTAATAGACACCGCATCTTCACACGCCACAACCCGAAGTCATTAGACCCGTCGAATTTTTCGACGTCAAACTTCGCTATCGACGACATATTCTTTCACCCTTGTTGCGTAAAAAAAAACCTTCTTGCAAATCGAATTAATTAGAATAACCTTAAACCTCGATCACGTACAAGCAAACCCTGATCGTAAACTTGAAAATCCAAGCAAACCACGATCAAACTTGAAGCACAAGAACCCGCAACAAGAACCTTCGAAACGTTTGACAATAACTAATACTACTACGAACTAAATTTGTTTAAAAACAAACAAATTAAGTAGTAATATTACTGGCCCAATTTGCAAATTGTATCTAATCGTGAATAATAATAAAAGGCCCAATAACCTTTTATTAACCCACCACTTCAACCAGATACAATACAAACAAACACTAATATCAGCCGCCAATAATTGTCTTCTTCGTCTTCTTCTCCAACCGAAAAACCTGCAACTTGAAGATAACGATCCGATGAAAACCCGAATCCCTTATCTTCCACGAATACCTTGATCTAGCACCGATCTCCAATGATCACGACTAACCGTAAGCTCTTGATACCACTTGTTGGACTCGACACCAACAACCCGAAGATCGATATGCGGAACCTAGATCCCTTAAAGAAGATCACATAGTTGCAACGACCAAAACCCAGAAGAACGACACACAAAGAGGTAACCAAACGATTTACTTTATTATACCAATCGATCGATTACATAGAAAGAATAAAAGCTACGGTGTAACGAGTCCTTCACCCCTCATCTCTATTTATAAAGATGAGGGGTAATCCTAACCGACCTAGGATTGGGCTGCAACCCACATCCGACTCAAAACATAGTACATTAAGAAAAATGCACTTAGGTACCTCCTACTTATCGCATACGTTAACTAGACTTGACACTAATACTAACAGAACCAGTTTCTTTCACCACAGGTGTAGCATAAAAACAAACATTTGTTTTGTGTCATCCGATTGTCTTATTATGTGTTTGTTAGTTATGTTTAGTTTGTTAGTGATAGACTCATAGGTGTTAAAAATAATTTTTTTAATGACTTTTAAAAATCATTTTGACAGGTTTTTTAATCAAGTTTTTAGGATTGTTGAGAAACTTTGCAATCTTATAAGAAAATGCAATAGACTACTGTGGGTTTAAACTTTAAACTCACGCTCTTTTAGAATAAACCTAAATCTAACGCCTTAAATCACTCGGCCAAAGTTTCAGATGCTTATTGTTAATAATAAGTGTTAACATTAGTGTATTAGAAACATTAGAAGTTTTGAGAATTTGAGGTAAAGGCTCATTTTAAGTTATATTTTCGAGCCGTTTTAAGGTCTTATACCTACTAAAATATTTAGTCAGATATTCAACAATTTCAATATTTTATCACTTGCTTTGCGTTCGTCTTTTGGTTCAACGTTTTTACCGCCAAACTCATGGTCTAACAAAAGGTTACCTCCTTAAAGTTATTGTTCAAAGTAATTTATCATTGTGCAATCTTGAACCATTATTGAATGCTAACTTAAAACATGCTAAGACGATTGCACAATCGAAAAAAGATTTGGTATAAAGAGTCGTCTGCATGAAATAAAGAGTATAATGTTGCATTTCACAAATCAAATAGTGCAAGGACCATTCTTGAACAAGTTTGAAAAAGAAACTTCCTAGAAAGTGCACCAAGATCTTTGTTAAATAGTTCCCTTTTTATTTTTATAGTAGCAGTTTGTTAAACAACACCACTTACCTTTTTCCGTATATTAACCAGTACTTTTGAATTCCGTATATTGTGTCACTGGTTAATATACAAACAAGATGCTACAACATATATAAACCAGTACTATTATATAAACTTTTATTTTTCTGCAACATTAACAGGCTTCTTACGTGTAAAGTGCTGCTACAACATAAGTGACACATAGAAACCGTAGGAAGCCTGTTAATGGTACTTTTTGGCTTCCTAGAGATTGTAAAATAATGACGAAATAAATATGAATTCCGTATATTTATTTTTGTTTTTCGGACTTTTTCAACTTATGTTGTAGCATCTTGTTTGTATATTAACCAGTACTTTTGAATTCCGTATATTGTGTCACTGGTTAATATACAAACAAGATGCTACAACATATATAAACCAGTACTATTATATAAACTTTTATTTTTCTGCAACATTAACAGGCTTCTTACGTGTAAAGTGCTGCTACAACATAAGTGATACATAGAAACCGTAGGAAGCCTGTTAATGGTACTTTTTGGCTTCCTAGAGATTGTAAAATAATGACGAAATAAATATGAATTCCGTATATTTATTTTTATAGTAGCAGTTTGTTAAACAACACCACTTACCTTTTTCAATCCTCCAGCTTTTCAACACTTCATTAATAACCGGCCCAATAAGAATAGTTTCATAGGCCCATCCATGCGTTTTCCAGCCCAACTGCATATACGTTTGGGGATATAAAAGACCAAATAAAAACCCTAACCCTAATCACTTGTTATATCTCCACCGCCTCTTTTTCTTATCTTCTTCTTTCCAAACGAATCCAAACCAGATATTTGTTAAATACACACCCCACTCATTTCTAATCTTGAATACCAAACAACAACATTAAGATGGTGATGTATAACATTGACTATGACAAGTTGCCACCATCATGCCGTTTTTCTCGTCATATATCTGGATTCGCTTACTTTCATAATCAAGTTAGCTGCCTATGGCTTCGAGACACGGGTAAGCAACACCCACAATTTAAATTTTAGATCTATTTGTTTTTGGTAAAAACCTAATTGGCTAGATAATCTTAACATTTAGAGGAGTGTTCGAAGGCGATGAAGGTCTAAGATGTAAACTTCCTTCTGGTCCTAATGCCGACGTCATGAACCATCCATTTGCTTATCTTTATAATTTTCAATTCCTCCCTCTAATACGTTAAAAGATATAAATATATAATTCTATATTATTATCATTAACTTTACCTCTTGTATTGGTGTAGGAGTATACTGGTCATGCCGTAACCGCCGGAAATGTGTTCAACGTTCTGGGGAAACTCTCGTAAAGTCATACAATCTACTGCAGAGGATACCATTTTTCTGTACATTATGGGACATGATCCAAAGGAGGAGGCATTGGTAAGTCTTTTTATTACTTCTTTTCCTTGTATTTGCAAGCTATATAAAATATATTATTTTGATACGATTTGTTTCAACAGAGATGCCGATGATGATTTCCTTTATAGTGAAGACTTAAACCTTGCTATTTATGCACGATGAGAAAAGATTTAAGTCGATGGTCAGTTTTAAATGCTTGCATTCCGAAATTGTATACTAGCTTCAAGGATTTTTCAAAATTATAATGGAAGGAGTAAAAAGCTTCCATACAATCACGTTAAGCATTTACACGGGCTATTCAAAAAGGCCGAGCGAGGGATGGTGAAGAAGGTTACTGATGTCATTGTAATGCTTTATGCAGTTTTATTTGTTTGATAGGCGTAGCCCGTATTCTAGTATCTTTTATTGTAATGCCTAATGAGCTTTTATCGTATTCTAATGGATATTATCACATGATTTTTTCGTGTCTAGAAAAAGGAAAAAAGTATTAAAGGGGAAACAAACACACAGAAAACCAAAAAGTAACAAGAGTAGCGATAGATATCTATTGCTGGAAGATCTTTCTGTTGACTGAGGTAAAATAAATAAATAAAGACTGCTGTTATAACAATTGTTGAATGTACTATGTTTATAAGTGTATAAAATTAGTTAGTTACTTGGATTTTAGTTGTATATTGTATATATTATTGTTAAGGATTTCAAACTGGCGCTGGGGTGAGTGAGTTTTGGAGATCATATGATTCACTAGAAACCCGTAGGTGATTGACTGACTGACTATTGTATAAACTTTTGTTTTTCGGACTTTTTCGACTTATGTTGTAGCATCTTGTTTGTATATTAACCAGTACTTTTGAATTCCATATATTAAACACTAGGTTCTGGACTGCGCTTTTACCCAATAACTTTCTTACAATGCACCTGTCCTTTTTGGTCGAAACAGACCTTGTCCTCAACGTCCAAGCTAGGATATTGCTGCTGTTGTTGTTGTTGTAAGTCGTTTCACGATTCTCAACTAGGGTTGTCACTTCCATCTCACTCAACAAACAAACTCAAGAATAGCACGATGCATTCCAAGCATATGCTCTTAGAAATCCAGCACGTCCACCAATGGAGGAAGAATGAAATTTGAAACTGTCATATTTTAGACCATCTGCAGCAATTTAGGAGCGACCCGTTTTGTTTTCAATTGTAAACTAATAGGCCAATACTTCAGGTATGAAGGTCTCTTTTTCTGGTGTTTGAAGAGCCTGCTCTCTGAGATGTCCAGAACTTTGCTGATCTGTACGAATAATGAAATAGTGACCAAATGAATATGAATTAAAAAAGGCCCGTCCTTCGAGGATGAACACAAACACAAACCAAAAAAATAAAATATGTTATAACATATGTTATAATAGCTCAACTGTACGGTTTTTCTGATTTATTTATTAGTGTTTGAAAATAGTTAATTACTGGGTGAATACGAGGCGACTCGCGAGATAAAGCACGTACTTGTACTTCCCACTCATTAAGTACCCGATTGGAATATGAAAAACTGGGTGAATACGAGTGACTCGCGAGATAAAGCCAACTTATATGCCACCGAGCCAATTTTCTACACGCTTTGGAATCGACCAAACTGGCTAATTGAAACCATCATACTACAGCTTCTGGATACACCATCTGCAGCACTTTAGGAGTAACCCGTTTTGTATTGAATCATAAAAGGATAGCCCAATAATTTAAGTAAGAAGGCCTCCTGTTCTGGTGTTTGTGTTTGAAGAGTCTGCTCTGTGACAAGTCCCAAACTTTGTTGATCCGTACGAATAATGAAATAATGACCAAATAAATAGTGACGAAATTTGGCAACTGCTTCACTGATAGCATAGAGCTTTCGTACAATTGCACTGATTAGAAGTATATTCCTATAATGCCACCAATGGTGCAGATGGCGGTGTTATAGGTACACACAAAACACCCATAAAACTCCTATAACTAACTGGGCCGTTTTCTATTATATAAAAACACGAAAAGAAAAAAAAAAGACAGATACACAAAACTCGAAAAAATGACTAGCTAACTATATTTGTACACAAGTATCCCTTTCTTTTACTAATGCGTCTGTTTTAATCATATATTGGTATGCATACAAAATTACAGATTCTTAACTTTTTCCCTTATAATGATAATCAAAAGCATTACGGGGATCAATGAGGACGATGTCTTATCTTCTTGTACCTAGCCTTTCCTTCTTGTTATAGTGATTTTACTCACTAATGTACGTGCTCACACCCCGTCACACCACAAGCCGGAAAACGATACCACTGGGGATATACTACAAGCCATCGCAAACCACATTCCCTCACACAATACTGAAATAAGAGAATGGGACATTGCACGTCACCGCTTTTGGGAAACAGTAAGTATTCATTTTCTTCATCATATTGTTTCAATTCGAACGACCCTCCCTTTTATATGCATATATCTAATCTGTGTTTACGTATCTACAGTACCGTAAGTCAAGGATTTAAACAAAGCATTGACACATATGGAGTATGTTAATAGTAGGATAGAAATGATGGGGCTACTTCTCTTTGGACCTGAAAAAGCTAGATCAACGCTTCGTTCGGTTAGAGCTCCCGAGCGTATAGTGGATGACTTGAAGTGTTTCAAGTCTACGGTACAATTTCATATACTTTTCTGCTTTGTATAGTCTAAGTGTTCATTTTGCTTACTGATTGTATTTTCATTGAAGTTGAAATCATTTGAGAAACATTGCTGTTTGCTACCTGAACTTGGCTTGAGGCACATACGGGCATTCGCAAACATATGCAATTATGTGGCTGAGAAGGCGGCAATAAAAGAAGCACTTATTGTTTCCTGTGCCATGACGAAAACCAAGGAATATGGTAATCCAGTTTACAACTTGGCTGTCAGATATGAGTATAGTTAAAATATTAACTGCTGATCTTTAATTTTATTCTTTGGAATCAAAGGCATTGATGTTAGAAATCCATCAGTTGAAGCTACCCCTGCGCCACTTCCTGAATTACCTGATAACTACTGTGCACGCATCTTTGTAAATGGCACATCGAGAAAGAAACTGGAGAGTTATGCCAGACCATATCGTGTTTCGCTGGCCCTGTCACCAGAGGTCCATCAAAGGTTTATTTACGCGGCTGAGAAGGTTCAAATTTGTTTTCACAGGCAAGTAAGAGGTTTTTTGTTTCACTCGTATTCTCTAGTTGTTAGTAGGTGGCAACATGGGCATGTTGATTAACGACTCAAAAAAGTTAGTCATATTTTATCATATGTGAGATAAAGTACAATCACAATCAAGCCACTCTTAACTAAATGGTCAAAAGATTTTAGTGGTTTGTTTTCTTTTAATATTTCTTATTTATTTTGCAGGGATGCTTCACGGGGGTTATGCAAATGTGGAAAAGATGAATGGAGATCACTTCGAAATGGAACATGGAGTTCTTTAATGTCGCCATATGAGCAAAGATATGTTGATGTGAAGTATACTAGCGCGATTTATGGTTCTGTAACCGTCACTCTTCTTGAAGGTATCCATTTTCATTTAGATCTTAATTTCAAGTGCTCTTGCAAAAATGGGCGACTTTGGACAAACAGTATCCTGTTTGTGGTCTCTTTTTAATTGGTAGTGTGTGGAAATTAAATTATACCGTCTTTTCTGCAATTCTTACAAGCCAAATATGATGTTTCGGTCATACTGTCCTGCCTTTTGTCTTTATTTTATATATCATTGTATTCTATTTAATTTGCCATTGCAATGTTGTAGTGTCACAGGTATGGCGCTATGTGTTGCTTGCTGTGGGTATTTCTCTACTACTGTTGGCACGCGTTGTTTGCAAGTGGGTTCTCGTTTACTTATTGTCTAGAGATGTTGATGATGTGGTATTCCACTCTATCAAGTGGGTGATCCGTGTTATAGCACTGACATGTATTTTTGAGGTCAGTTATGGTCATTATAACTTGATTACCTAATCCTTTTCCTTCCGCTTTTCTGTTTTTAATGTTGAGTCGAATTTTCTGCATTTGAGTTTGCTACCTTGGTATTTATTATGCTTTTGGTTAATCCTTTTCAGAGCTCTATTGACACTCCTCTTGCAAAAGTAGCAGTTGTTTCTTGGTTGGGACTGCATATTGTGATGAGTTCCATCAAGTAAGTATTATTCTACCCGTAACCCCCTTGTGTGCAATTATGCAAACATCAATTATCAATTTTGTTACATTTCTCTAAACATTAAATGTATCTATGGTCGTAATATAGATAACACATAATCTTCTTAAAAGGTAAAGTAATCTAGTCTAGATCACAAGTTCTATGGTGCTTTTAGAAGCCATTCTGTAGAACTCATTGGTCTTTATTCATTTTATTCAATTGACTAGCGGGATTGGGTATTGTTGTTTCTTAAATGTATCTTACAGTTCATGCATTTCAAAAGAATGAAATGAAGTTCTTTTTGTTAGTATCTTCTTTAAACGTATATCTAAACTAATAGATTTACAGAGAAGATTAGCATGACACGCACAAATCGAGAAATGGTCAAGAAAAAAATAAATAGATTTCTCATAATTTAAGAAACATATAACTATGTTCATGTTAATTTATCTACCTATATAAAATTTAATCTGAATTTTCTAAACGCTCAACAGTTGATAATTAGTCCAACTTCAAGCAGCAAAAGTACATCTAAATCTGGTGCATCCATCTGATTCTGATTATTCTATGTCACATAATGACTCTCAAAATGCCAACAGTTTACATCTTTAAGATATGAAACTGTTGTAAGTTTGCCATGATCAGTTGATCGCTAAATTTTTTGTTAAAATAATCTGAATCACATGTTTAATATTTGATCAATATGGTGGTATTTTTTTATGCAGGGGTATTTTCTTAGACGCGTAAAAAAGATTACCAGTGTTACAGGTATGTTACCCTTGAAAGTTGCAATCCTTTTCTTTTTTGGAATCTTATTACACTAAATTACTTTCCCATTATTATGTTATTTGGGATCCGTATATGATACTCTGATAGTGGAGATACTAGAGGTAAAAAGTGGGCAACTTTTGTGTATGGGGCTATGAGCAATTCGGCCGATTGTTTATGGGTCGAAATTGGCACGTCTAGTGTCTTGTCTTGATCTCCCATAAATATTGAAACCTTTTCCTTAAACACGTGCTGAACCAAAAAATATATCTATTTGACTGTTTTGTAATCAATAATTGATGATATTAGTTCAGGTTTACGTTAAGCAACATACGGAGTAATAGGTAAATTAGACATTTGACTACAGACTTTTCGTTATAGGAAAATGAGATTGCTTCCTCTTTTTACACTTTTTTTCCGACTAAAACCTTCTCTATCCTGCACAGAAAGGACTTCATTGTTAATGGATGAGACGGTGATGATGAGAGCAAAAGATCTTGTATATAA
Organism: Glebionis coronaria; assembly: GCA_025667525.1. Classification (NCBI taxonomy): domain Eukaryota; kingdom Viridiplantae; phylum Streptophyta; class Magnoliopsida; order Asterales; family Asteraceae; genus Glebionis; species Glebionis coronaria. Next base: position 610,936,199 of record CM046878.1, on the reverse strand, counting down.
GATGGCAAGAGGTAAAGATTCAAAATGTGTATTAGGTTTTAGTCGTTTTTCTTGGATTATTTTCCTAGAGGAGCTCATGGTAAAGTTCGACAGATTGTAAAGTTTTCATTGCATCATGTAGGAGTACGTGTAGCATGTCTTCTACTATGTAGAAACGTCTGTCATAGGTTATTGTTCTTTTTTATGGTAGGGGTGTTCATTAAAGGTTTGGACCCGAAAACGACCGATCCAAAGCTATATGGTTTATCAGTCTTGGCTTTTTTGGGAACTAAATCGTGGTTATTGGTTTGGATTTGGTTTTTAGAGACAATGATTGGAGCACGGCCACCCAGAAAACCAAACTGGGATAAGCGCATGAAATCTTAAATTTGGTATGGAAGACTGCAAACTCTACAAGGCTAATTGACATGTAAATTGAATTTTACCTTCATGTGAGACCAAAATTCAAGCATCTTCATTACTTTATTTTGGATTTCTGTAAATATTTTTTGAACAATTTTCTACTAATATTGGTAAATACTTTTAATTTACTCTTGTTTAGTTTACTCTTATTTACATTAATTAACTTGCAAGTTTGGTTTATTGGGCTTAAACTGATCATTAGTTTTGGTTTTGTTTAGGGGTGTTCAAAATTCGAGTAATACCTACCAAAACCAAACCAGATCGGACAAAATTTGTAACCGAGCCGAATTAATGTTAAGTAAAATGAAATGAGATTCTCCGTAACAACTTTTATGGCCCTGCAAACAGACCAGATTGTAGAGTCACAATTGTTGCTGAATTATATGAAATAAAATAAAAAAAATAAAAAATCTAAACCAGATTTTTATCCGAATCAGTTTTAGTCAACCGGTCAGTGGCATCGAGGTGGTCTTTGAGACAAATGCAAAATTCGGCCGAAGTCTGAGTAAGTTTTGTTTTTCAAGGTGAAATAACCCTCCCACTTACCGAGAAGGGAAGGCGGATTCGGAGGCTACTGTATTTGCTTGAACCGAGAGTAAGTCATGAGCCATGACGGCTAGAACCGAACAATGGGTTTCCACCGACCCAAATATCTAGATTATTAACTTGAGCTTGCTACTAGGGGTATTACTTCGAGCTCGTTGTTTAACATGATTTAATAAAAGATTATACATTTGAATCGACAGGTTAGAACTACGAGAACTCAGAACCCCGCTTCTTGAGAATGGTTATTTAAACCCCGCATTTTTTCAAATACACTTGAAACATGTCGTCAAAGGTGGAATTGTTTGTACTTTATTGATTAAAAAAAGATGACACAATCTCAATCACAGACCATGTACCAGCAAAGATTGTAAATATTCAATCCAGTTTAATCGGCGATTAAACTAATTACGACCATAACAGGTCTACCAGTGTCACCCATATGAAACCAAACACTATCAACAACTTGAGTAGACTTTATTTATATAGTATCTAGTCATTTGAAGAAACAGCTGAACCAAACAAGCATGCAACATCTAACTCAAGGAAGTCCTATACGTCCAGAAATATACTCCCAATGATTCCTGCATAATTGCAACTAGGCATACCCATATTCTCACATGGTACATTGTCACTTCCAGAAAAGACTAACCATAAAGGTATCACTACAACAATCCCTTTAGCAGTCACATTCATGTTTCATCACATAGTTTAAAGATATACAAATGAGCCAACTTCATTGAAATTCCCACTTCCATCCCTGCACCAATAGTTTCCATCGCCCAGCTATGGATTTAGTATCATGAAACATACCATGCATTCTCCGTTGAATAGCTCGAAGAATGTGAACAATTAGTTGATGTAATTGCGTAAATGGCATAAATGGCTTTGTCTTCCAAATAATCCGATTGAAACATACCATGCATTCTCGATTGAATAGCTCGAATGTGAACGATTAGTTGATGTAATTGCGTAAATGTCTTTGTCTTCCAAATAATCCGGTTGAAACATACAATCACGCAAGTGTCAATGTAAAAAACCTGCAATAAGAGTTATTAAATTTTGTCAAATATATACATAAAAAAATTGGTTAACTACAGCAAATTCTCAAAGAATAGCATTGTAATAAACCAGAAATCACAATAAAATAAGCAAACCAAACTGCCATTTTGTCACTAAAACATCAAACCAAACAACCCCTTTTGAAGATGTTAGTCAGTTAGTCACAGATAATTACTTGCGTATGTGTTTGCAAAATCATGTGCAAGTATAAAACGACTACTAATCAGGGACGAATCTAAGTTTAAAATATGGGGGACAGGTGCCCCCATGGCTAGTCCGACAAAATGAGATTTTAGTTTTAAATGTTTCTCGATTTTGAACTTTTTTCAAAAATACCTCCCACCAAGAACTCAAATTGACCCACCCATATACTAAATCTCTATTCAATGCTCTAATACCTCATTAGCCCTTCTTCATTTTTAAGTAAAAATACTCAATTTATCATTTCGATAACAGTTTTTTCCGCATTTGGTTGTAATTGTAAAAAAAAATTGCCACCCCCTACTCACTTTCATGGTTGTCAATGTTAGATGTACTGGCGCTTAACATATGCTATTTTTTTAATAAAAATCCAGAAGAAGGAAATTAAAATGCAGAAGCTAAACAGTTTCAAACCTCATTAAATTGTTCGCGGATCTTGCTCTCCTGTCATGCTGCTCACTGTATACATTTTTAACCAATTTAAAATCCAACCAAAAAAGTAAATCAAAACAACCGAGATGAGATTAGACTATACTGATGTTACATATCACAAATCCAGGCTCTACCAAATTCCGTGGCCCAGCTATGGGATTGAGTACCATATAAGGCTGCCTCCGTTGCGTGTATGTAACTGCGTAAATGCGTTTATGTTCCAAATAATCTGGTTGAAACATACAGCCACAGTGCCGAGTATCAATGTAGAGAAACTGCAGTAAGAGTCATTGAACTTTCTCAAATAAATAAAAAAAACATCAAACCAAACAGCCCCTTTTGACATATGAAACAGCATCCCGTGTTTTATGACATTGTGATAAAAAAAAAGGAATAACGAACGAACCTGATTATGAAAGTAAGCGAATCCAGAGATATGACGAGAAAAACAGCATGTCGGTGGCAACTTGTCATAGTCAATGTTATACATCACCATCTTGATGTTGTTGTTTGGTATTCAGGATTAGAAATGAGTGGGTGTGAATTTAACAAAGTTTGGAAAGAAGAAGATAAGAAAAAAAGGCGGTGGAGATATAACAAGTGATTAGGGTTAGGGTTTTTATTTTGTCTTTTATATTCCCAAACGTATATGCAGTTGGGCTGGATAACGCATGGATGGTGGATGGGCCTAGTACTATGAGAGTATTCTTATTGGGCCGGTTATTATATGGGTCTCCTACATGTGTTCTAACAAAATTTAAGGCATGTTTGTTTACTTTTTTTTTCATTAAGTCGTGTTTTTTAATTAATAAATGACTGACTTATTGCAGACAAATTCAGTTTTATCACGTAATATTTTAAGTTATTTTTAATGATTAAGTCATTAACAAACAATTTTTATATGATTTGATAAATTTTGTTTTCTCTTATTAAGTCAATTAAGTTCATTTCAAACAGCAACTTAGCAATATATAAAACGTGTTTTTTTTTTAAAAGTGCTAATATACGATAAATGATGTATTGTAACTAATATTTTGTACAAAGTGTTTTCTAACCAAAGAAAAATTGAATATCAATGTTTATGATCAGAGAAAAGACAAATTTAGTGTTTTTAAGTTTATAAAGTAATTTGTCTTTTTAAGTTTATAAAGTTCCATCGATAACGGTGCTAAGACTAACCCGTCCCACCGAGTTGTTTGGTCCGTCTTCACCGACCTCACCGAACCTCACATTATCAATGAAGTTGATCGACCGAACCCAACTCGATCTTTTTATTTGTTTAGGCTGTAGGTTGGTCAAATAAATTGAGAAGTGACTAAAATTTTCTTTTCTTTTTCTTGTGTGTTGTATGAAATAAATAGTCGAAATTTCGTATTTTTGTTTATACTTACAATCTAAGACGGAAGGAGTGGCAAAAGAAAAACCCATCACAACCTCAGCGCACATCAGCTTTTTCTTACCTTTTATTAACTCATCAAAAACTCACATTTTAATAGTGTTGGAAAAAAACTCACTTCCATCACACAATTTCACTATCACTTTTATTTTTTTATTCATAAAATAAATACTTTTTATTTTCATCAAATTTCAAAAACGATACATGCAAGTAAATAAAAACATTAAAAGTATTAAAAGTAAATCGAAAACTAAATATTATTATTAGCCAAGTGTTGGATTAAATCGGCTCGAATATTATGATGCACTTGAGATTATCGGATGTACCCCGTAACATCATGAATTTGTGCATGGGTTCGTACAAGATCGCCTGGTTGATGTGCTTCTTCCGGGTATCATCTGAGACTTATCGCATATCATTTGTATTTTCGAATCATATTATGTAATATGATACATGCATACATCATATTAGTAATTCTTTCTTTTCTCATCACACGTGCGAGATTGACGATTATGACCCATTTCTTTTGTAGAACACTAAACACGCGTTCCACATATTTCCTTGCCGATTTCTGCTTCTTCTTATACGATATTTGTAACACCCCAAATTGGTCAATGAAAGCTGTAAAACTCGGGGCTGTTTTGGAGACCCCAAATACGATATAATGTTGCCAAAAAAAATAATTTATGTTTGTTTTGGGGACCTAGTCAGTATGTTATTGGTAGGATACGATATATTGTATGTCATGTTTAAATATCTGCTCAAACGCTTATGTGTTGTTAGTTTTTGTTTGATTGGATGGTTTGACTACAGGGCAATTGACAAGTGTCAAAGAGAAAAATGACATCTGTCAATGGTGACGATCTCCTATGGGCAATGGCTACTTTGGGGTTTGAAGATTATATTGAGCCACTCGAGTCGTACTTGAGTAGATACAGAGAGGTACTCATTTAAATTTATGGTTATATGTTTCGTTATTAGCATACATGTTATTGATAGCCCTTTGTACAATTATTTAACTGAAGACTTGATTTAATGTATCTATGTTAAGACTTGATTTAATGTATCTATGTGTTATTTAACTGAAGACTTGTAGGATCGATATATTGTATGTGATGTCTAAATATCTGCTCAAACGCTTATGTGTTGTTAGTTTTTGTTTTATTTGATGGCTTGACTACAAGGCAATTAACAAGTGTCAAAGGGAAAAATGACAACTGTCAATGGTGACGATCTCCTATGGGCAATGGCTACTTTGGGGTTTGAAGATTATATTGAGCCACTCGAGTCGTACTTGAGTAGATACAGAGAGGTACTCTTTTAAATTTATGGTTATATGATTTGTTATTAGCATACATGTTATTGACAGCCCTTTGTACAATTATTTAACTGAAGACTTGATTTAATGTATCTATGTATTCTCGCGATTGTATTGTTGAAGCAGTTGGAGGTAAGTGAAGTTACATTGATCATGTTTACATGTTAATCATATATAATAATGCTTGTTGTAACCGTAATTAAATTATATTTCTCCTTTTATAAGGGTGACGCTAAGGGATCTGGAAAGGGCGATGAAGGATCTCACAGGAAAAATGGGGTAAAAACCAGTCATAATAATCCATAAGTGAACTAACACAACCCTCTTAGTTATTTATAATCTGATTATCGGGGTGTTTAGATATGCACTTTGAACGGGTTTGTGATACTAAATAAAGGTATACATAATCATCAGTTAGAAAATGTAATTTATTATACGATGCTTGGATGTGCTTCTTCTGTTTGGAATTGCAAATTTGCTGCAACATTAATGCAATATCAAATTACTATGTACATTGTAAAAATGAACGCTTTAGATTTCATACTGTAATTGGTCATTTCACAAGTAAAGCCACAAATGTCGAAGTTACTGTTGTGTCATTAGTGAAGGGAATTTGAAGATCCTTTTGCAAGCTCCCCTCTGTTTTTTATTAGACTGACTTTCCCCATTGGTTGAACCTGGAAGTACAATAGAATATCAAATGGCTATATGAGATTAGTAGCCTGCTAATTTTGTAATATTACACCATATGTTATTAAGAAATTAAAAGAACACAAAAGAAGCTTGCGGAGAAACCATCCCGCCTCACTTAAATGTATTTGCTTTATCTTTAGATATACGACATATTTTTTACATGGACATGCTCTGGCATATAACATGACCAAACCCAACATGTATATTTTTTTATCTCTCATCTTTTAACATTAAAAAAATGCTCGCCTGCCTGGTAAGATTGGTACAGTTAAAAACTAAGAACAATAGAAGTTTTTTTAAATGTTATAACTGAATGTGTATTCCTCTTTGTAAAACCCGGTATAGTTGTATCTTTAATTCGGGGACGAATTATTCTTTTTTGAGGGGAAGAATTGTAAAACCCGTATTTGAAAATTTAGAATATTAAATACGCAGTTTTATTTATTAAAAACTATTCATATAGTTATTCAGAAAATACTTATTAATGTCAGAAAATAATATTGATGAATATTTATTCAGAAAATAAATATAATACATTTCAGAGTTGAAAGAAAGATTGAATCACGTACATGAACGTCTAATATTAAAGCACGAAACGAAGCAAAATCAAAATATATTAGATATGCATGTGTTGGGCCGGTTAAAAAAAAAGAAAAGAAGGTTTAATGGGCTTAGGCCCAGTTTTGTTTTAAAAAAAAAGGAAAGAAAGAATGGGTTGCGGCCCATTTGTTTGTGTAGCCAGACCGTAACAAAAAAACGGGACTCTAACCCCTCCCCTCTTCACAGTGAACAAAGAAAAAAAAGAATGAAAATACGGTTTGGGTGTAGTTGTGTGTGCCGCCGGCTGCAACCAAAGAAAAGAAGAAAGACGAGTTGTTTTTGGGTGTTGGCTTGTTGGTGAGTGTTGTTTGTCATTCCTAGACCATCGCAATCAAGTAAACGTCTTGATCCTTCTTCTTTTAGTTGTAATTTACGAACTCATTTTTTATATATAATAAGAACAAAGGATTTAGATATAAAACATGTGGTAATCTGATCTAGGCCGGATTTTAGGTTGGTGTTATAGACTCTCGGTGTGGTTTCCTTTTGTCCAGCCACAGCCCACGATGAGTGCGAGTCTGGGTTCGTCGGCAACAAACAGTAGACAACCCAAGCAGGGGACAATAAGATAATTAAGGGTGTCGGTTTGGTGGGTTCAGGCAAAACCGAGACCAATTGGTCTCGGTGTGGGTTTCACTGGCCAACCGTGATCTATTCAGGGCGGCGTGGTGCTTGTGTTCGATCCACAACAGCCAAACAAACCCAGCAGAAGGAGCATTTGGATCTGCAGTAGCAGTCAGGGGGTTTGGGTTTACTCGCAATAAGGGGGTGTTTGGGACTGCGAGCAGTGGGAACCACTGCACTAGCAATGAGAACCACTGCACCAGCAGTGAGAACAAATAACAAGTAGGGGAACTAATGACAAACTGTGGGAATTTATAAAGAAGCAGTTGGAAACAAGCATGGACAGTGGAAACAAAAGGGGGCCACGACGGCTGTGGTGTACTCGAAATTGATTAACCCGAGACGTGTGTGTCTCAGAGAGAAGTTTGACTCGGGATTTCGGGATCACGGGAAAAATAAAAACGAGGATATTTTAATTATGATAAAATCATTATTATAAATAAGTTCTATAAGTAAATTTAATTATATTATTTTGTGTTATTAATTTAATTAGTAACATTTAATTTAACCCTTTTTAATTACATTAAAAACGGGTGATTTATTTAATGATTTATTTTCAAGGAAGCTACCTTTGGAAACCTTTTTAATTTGGGGAGCCTTCCATTTATAGCAGGTTACTATTTATAGAAATATCATAAACATCAGGTTACAATATAATATACAGTAACTAGAAATATAAGATATACACTAATCAGTAAATATTTAGGACAGTCAAATGTTATCAGATTATATACAAACAGTAAGACAAGAATAAAATCTATCAAACTGAGAGCAGTTAAGATCAGTAAAAATAAACCGATATCAGCCAACTCATTTCACTTCATTTATTTATGTAGTAACCGTGAAGTCGGAGTATATCTTTCAGCTTTTATTCTTATTTCATTACTGGACACGAGGTACGGATTTCCCGTCCTTCAGTAAGGACTTCCTTTCTATGCATGATTAGGATTCCCCGTCTACAGCCAAATGTTTTCCCCAGTATATGTTTTAATATATCATAAATTATTTTAATAACTAAGATATTGCCTGATCCTTATATACAAGCATGACCTGTTAGTTGTACTAGTTACGGAGGTACCGTAACCATGACACTTGAGGCACTGGTGTCATGACTCACCTGTAGGAGAGTGATATCCTGCAGCGTCCCATTCATCTCAGCTTGGCCATTTTATCAGTATTATTAGTGGGGCGTATGGATGCATCTGTTAATCCCATTCAATCCATAACACAAGATTTAGAAGAGATATTTAAAGAGAGAAAGAGAAGAAAAGTAGAGAGAGAAACAAGAGAGATTTTGGAAGGTTTATGTTTACTAGAGAGAGAAAGTAAAATGAACCAACACCCTCTTCCACACATGGAAGAGGGTATATATACCCTTGGCATATGGGTCGTGGGTTTAGAATCATTGGGCCGGGCTTGGCTTTGTTTTGGGCTTACGCCCCTAACTTATACAATATTAGCTTAAAGTCCAAGCCCGGTTTTCCCGACTAACCTATTACAATACAAGACCATTAACGACTAAGATGACCTATTACATTCTTGTTCGACTATATAAAATATAGGGCTAACAATCTCCCCCAATGTATCGGTCATCTTAAAAAGCTTAAAAACCATAAGATGGTTGAGTGAATACATTCTTGTAGAGGAGATCTTTATGTTTTGGTCTTGTATCTTGGTCTTGATCTTGTTTGTAACAGCTTTGTTCCTTCATGCTTTCGTGATCTTTATCTTGAGCCTTTGTCATTTGACTTTGAGTGCTTGAGATCTTCATCTGTGCTCCTTGTGACTAAGATGACCTATTACATTCTTACATTCTTAGGTATCTTGAATATCACCATCTTGTGCTCTTGTGACTTCTGAATCGACTTCGCTTACACAGCTACGCCACCTTCTTAATATGCAGCAACATATATAGACACGGATAAATGGCTTTGAACATTTCATCCTAACTCGGTAGCGTTTTACCTCCAGTCGGTGAAGACCGTTTAGACGGTATTAGATACCGTACCTATGATCGGGTAGATTTGATTAAGAACCTCCTTGACAGGGTTTCCTGGCGGTAGTAGCCAGTTCTCTTTACTCGACCATCTCAAAGCAGACTGCGAACGTAAAGAGTGAATAAAAAAGGATACGGTTATCCGTTTGATTAGAGCGTCAATTCAGAATTCCTGGAACAAGTTTTATTCTATAAGAATCGCACCATTGTTGCTTTCCAGTTTGCCACAAGCTCGATTCATAAGAATCTTGCATGTTACCTACCGCAGTGCTGTTTGATGTTGACACTGGAAGGATTTCCATTCGTCACTGTGAACTCTAAAGAGTGTCACTCTGAATGTTCTGGCAAGATCACACGGATTTTGCGAAGAAACCTGGAATCAAGTTTGAATCAATTAAGAATCGAAACTTAGTTGCTTTCCAGTTCTCATAGGTTTGATTCGTGTAGAATCGCACAAGTTACCTACCATGAGCTTGTTTAATGTTGGCTCAAGCAGGATTTTCATCTTCATTGTGAATCGTATCACTCAGATGTTCTGGAAATATCACAAGGATAATGCGTAGGACTCGATTGTGTCCTAATGAGATGATAGATTGATCTCTTTTGGCTCTAGACTCAATAAGTGCATTTTGGTAATCGGAGGCTGGAGCAGACTGTCACCTTTTCAATATTAACTAACTCGGAGTGAGAAAGTCAATAGATACGTGTTGATCTCCGTGACAATGAGACAAGTTTCTTTTGAGAGAAACTCGAATGGCTGGGAAGGGTTGTGCATTGCATCACTGGGTCCATGATGACTTGTCTTCAATAGATGTATTGACCCGATTTCTGCCTAAGTTGCATAGAATATTCAACTCCTTCAATGCTTACCAATACGTCATCATTAGCACCTTGTTGTGATTGTTCTAGTTCTAACTTAAGTAATTGGTCATTTGGTCCGCATTCAGCTTCATTCAACTCCATCTTTCATAAGGACAACTATTTCTAGCTATGGAATGTCCTTGGGTAGATCCCTCCGGTTCTGGTTGGATCATAGGACTTAGTTTCCTATCCTAAACCAACTTTTGACTCCAACATTCCTTCGTGGATAGTAGGTTGTTTTGGGTATAGATCGTAACCATTAAACCATTGAAAACTATTCAAAATGCTTGATAACAATCAAAACTTTTTTTAACACTTTGAAAGTTTTACATTTCCGAAAAGCTCCCCCTACACACATGCATCGATATACGAAATAGTTTGGCATGTGAAGGAAAGAGTTGCACTTGAGTCTTTAAGATCACTTGTTGCGATATATTACATTTTAATCACATTTTCTTCCCCTATCTCTAATATAAAATAATAATATTAGAGATACCAATTGATTAAAATATGACAATTTTCTAAAAATCGACGAGAGAGAAACATGTGTGCACGCATGAATCATGGAACATTTTCAGTCGGGATGCTCCCCCTCAACAATATATGTATGTCTTGAGTCAAAATTTGGCAAAATTTTGGAGAAAGGACACCACAAAATATGTTGAGGTACGGAGATGAGATGCCTTTACCGATAATATATATGACAGATTTATTATCATTTTCGGAATGTGTTGGATACATAAAATATGACAATTTTAGAGATGTACCCAACAACATTAAAAGGCTTGATTTTAAAACGCTCCCCCTCAAAAATTGATCAAAACAACATATGACATTTTTAGATATAAAAACCTATTATGAGGAAGGGAGTGTTGAACATACAATTTTGAAAGATTTAGAAAAACCTTTTGAGAAATTCTTGAAAAATTGTGTTCAACGGTTTTAAAATAATCAGGATCGAAGACTTCTCTTCTATTGCATAGGGAAAGCGCACTGAAACGTACACTTCCCTGTCGGGTCCGTTTTTCATGAGCTCAAAACTTGGATTGTTTTGTGATTAGCTCATGACCGAGAAAAATAAATATCCCGTTGTGAAGGATAAGTTATCATCCGTGATAAACTTTCCTTAAGTTGAAGTTCAAGGTCTAAGCTTACATTTACTTAGAAATCGTTTTTCAAGAGCTTAAAAACTTTGAATGTTTTTATGAGAAGCTCATGACCGAGAAATATGATTTTCTCGTTGAAAAGGATAAGTTATTGTCCGAGATAAACTTTCCTTATTTGAGGTCCGAGTCCTAAGCTGTGATGTGCTTAGAAGTCATTGTTAGAGAAAAATCAAGCAGCTTCATTTGCCAAAACCTCCAAGTCTTCGGGAGTCATATACTTCATACCAAGACGGCCAACGAGATACGAAAACCTATCTTTCGAGAGAGCTTTTGTAAACAAGTCTGCCAGCTGGTACTCAGTTCTGACAAAGTATAATTCCATGATGCCGCGTTCCACTTGTTCCTTGATGAAGTGATATCTGACATCGATGTGCTTGGTGCGGGAGTGATGAACCGGATTGCAAGATATGGCTATGGCCGACTTTGAGTCACAATACATAAGTATTTTATCAAAGTGGAAGCCATAATCCGTGAGTTGAGTTCTCATCCAGAGGACTTGAGCACAGCACGCGGATAGAGCCACATATTCTGCTTCAGCTGATGAGAGCGAAGTGCAATCCTGCTTCTTTGACGACCAACTGACAAGCTTGTCTTCCCCTATAAATTGTATGCTACCAGAAGTGCTTTTTCGACTATCAAGACAACCTGCGTGATCAGAATCTAAAAAAGCTGTTAGATGAAAACCGGTTTCCCTCGGATACCAGAGTCCCATGTGAATGGTATTCTTAAGGTACCGAAAGATCCGTTTAACCTCTTTGAGGTGCTTTTGAGTAGGTCTGGCTTGATATCGTGCACAATAGCATGTGGCATGATGAATATCAGGCCTGCTGGCTGTAAGGTACATAAGTGACCCGATCATACTGCGATAATGCGTTTGGTCTACGGGATACGAGTACAAGTTAGCGTCTAGGGATGTGGTCGACAATGGTGTACCAACGCGAGCACATGAGGTCATACCATGCTTGTTAAGTATCTCTTGAGCATACTTAGCTTGGTTAATGAAGATACCACATGGGGATTGATGAATCTGGAGGCCTAAAAAGAATTTTAGCTCCCCCATCATTGACATTTCAAATCTGTTGTGCATTAATTTTTCAAAACGTTTTGAAAGTTTTGGGTTCGTAGAACCAAAAATAATGTCATCAACATAAACTTGCACCAGCATTATGTCATCCCCATATTTATTAGTAAAGAAAGTAGGATCAATAGAACCTTTGGAGAATCCTTTGGACACCAGGAAGTTTGAAAGTTCTTCGTACCATGCCCTTGGAGCTTGTTTAAGTCCATATACAGCCTTCTTGAGACGATAGACTTTTTCAGGATGATGAGCATTGATGAATCCTTCCGGCTGATTCACATACACTTCTTCCTTTAAATGACCATTGAGAAAAGCAGTTTTAACTTCCATCTGAAGAACCGTGAAGCCCTTATGTGCAGCATAAGCAAGGAATATACTGACTGCTTCTAAACGAGCGACTGGAGCGAATGATTCATCGTAGTCTATTCCTTCTTGTTGACGGTATCCCTTAACCACAAGACGAGATTTGTTTTTGATGATGGTTTGTTCTTCATCCAATTTGTTTTTCCAGATCCATTTGAAATCTAAAATTGACATTCCATAGGGTCGGTCAACAAGTTCCCAAACATTTAGGCGTTCAAACTGATGAATTTCGTCTTGCATTGATTCAATCCACGCATGGTTAGTCATGGCTTGTTTGATGTTTGTAGGTACAGTTGAACTCACGGTGAGTGCATACATACACACATCGCCATCGGTTTCGAGTTATCTGCGTGTTCGAACTGGTTGTGAAGGATTTCCAATAACTTGCTCCAATGGATGATCACGTGTCCAATGGTGTGTGGATGGATATGGTTGGTAAAATGTATGCATGTTGGACGGATCAACATGTTGAGTATAAGACTCTCCGACTTCGTGTATCGGTGTACCGAACGGATTGATAAATTCTTCTTCGTCAGGTTGTGCATCGACTGCTTGATTGTTGTTTCCTCATTCAGCATTGACGGTTGGTGATGTTGGTTGTATGACTGTTTCTTGAGTTTGTTGAGTATCAACTGGAATTGTCTCTTGAGCAACGGTTGCTGAAGTAGATACAGTTGTGTCTTGTTGACTTTGTTCGGGTGCATCAGCAGTATTGACAGCGGAAGGCTTTGACACAACTTCTTTGTTTCCATAGTAATATTCATCAAACATTGGATCATATAAATCAATCAACTCATTCATTTGTGTCGTATCCGTCGAGTCTGCTGTAGGAGTACTTTGTTGACATTCTTGCACGGGACGTACACTGTTTTGTGGAGGTGCCATAGCTGGACATTGAGGTGCGGGACTTGAGCTGTTGTGATCAAGTACCATTTGTGGAAATTCGTCAAAGTTCACATGAATTGTTTCGACAATAATCTTTTTTTTCTTGTTGTAAACTCGATATCCTTTCGACAATGTAGCATACCCCACAAAAATACATGTAGCACCTTTTTCTTTCATCTTGTCGAGATTCTCACCGTCTTTAAGAATGTAGCATAAAGATCCAAATACGTGAAAGAATTTGACAGTAGGTTTCCTGCCATTGATGATGTGGTAAGGTGTCTTTTCATGTCTAGGGATAACGAGAGAACGATTCTGAGTATAACAGGCAGTTGCAATTGCTTCAGCCCAGAAGAATAGCGGTAATTTTGAAGCAAAAAGCATTGTTCGAGCAGCCTCAACCAAAGTACGGTTTCGCCTTTCGACAATGCCGTTTTATTCAGGAGTTCGAGCAATAGACGTTTGATGTTCGATGCCTTCTTCTTGAAAGTAAGATTGCAAGTTCTTGTTCAAAAATTCAGTACCCCTGTCCGTTCTTAAGGTTAAGACTTGAGCTTGAAGATTACGTTGTATCATGTTGAGAAAGTTTTTGAGAACCTCTAGTGTTTCATCTTTGGACCTTAAGAAGAAAGTCCATGTGTATCTAGAGTAATCATCAACAATCACGAGAATATACTTTTTCCCGTTAATACTCTCTACACGCATGGGGCCACATAAATACATGTGTAGAAGTTCCAATCGTCCTTTTGAGCTTGGGGTTGTCTTTGTTTTGAAAGACTTCCATTTTGCTTTCCCCAACTCACAAGAAGAACAAAGATGGTCTTTGACGAATTTTAACTTAGGAAGACCGGTCACAATATCATTCTTAGAAAGCAAGTTGATGGTGTCAAAGTTGAGATGTGACAATCGTTGATGCCATAACCATGCTTGAGATGATGAGGCTTTAGCCATTAAGCAAATTGGATTTGTTGATGATGTGTCTTGAAGAGTGACTGTGTAGAGATCAGAACCACGAGAGTCTGTAAGAAGGTCATTCCCATCATAGTCTCTAACATAGCAAGTAGATTTCCGAAAAGCCACTTCCAAATCCGCATCACAAAATTGACCAATCGAGAATAAATTATGATTTAGTCCCTCGACGTAATAAACCCATTTTATAGTGATATTCCCTTGAACCAAGTCTCCATATCCGAGTATCGGTGCAAATTGATCATTTCCAAACCGTACCGTACCCAGAAACTTCTCCACGAAGTTAATGAGAAGCTTGAGATTGCCCATCATGTGCTTTGTGCACCCGGAGTCCATTATGAATAGGAGGATTTCGACGAGCTGCAGAAGAATTAGAAGACAATGTAGCATTTGACAAATGGGAGCCCTTGATAGAAACGGGTTCCAAAATAGCAATGGACCTAGATTCTAAAGGCAAGTTAACATTCATAGACCCAATTAGAATAGGGGTTGTCTTAGGTACCCATTTGTATCCGGGTGGTGTAAATCTTGAATACCCCCGTATACATGTCCTAATCATGTTCTCATAAAGCTTCTTTAACCTGATTTGTTTACGTAGAGTAGTGGATTCTAACGCACTTAGTTTCTTAAGTGGTTGATCAGTGGATTGGTTCAAAGTTCTTGTGGGTTCACTAGTACTAGTGGGCACACGAATAGGCTTCCTAGTTCTAGTATTCACGCCATTATGATTAAGAGCACAAGCATCATGATTGAAAGTACGAACACATTTTCCACATTCAACACAAACAAATTCAACATTCGAGGTCTTAGCATTTAAACTGTCATTGCATGCAATTACAGACGTTTTATTCTTAGAAAACTTAAAATTCCTACGGTGGTCTTCTACTTCCAACTTCTTTCCTTGACTATTGTTAGGCATGACCTTATCTTGCATTCTATTGCTCTTAAGCTGTGGTCCGCTAACGCTAGTAGTGGAGATTACTCCTGTAGAAGAAGACACACGTTGATTAGTTTTCCTAATATTCTCAGGTAACCGCGATGTTCCAGTTTGAGTGGGCTTAGTGTTCATCTTATACATTCCAGGTGCTATCACATTGGTACTCTTATCATTTCCTATCTTAGGCAAAGTCTGTGGGGATTGTCCCAAAATAGATGATTTGGGGCATTTAACCGCATTCGGTTGACGAACGGCGGATGGTTTACCCAAAACAGACTTTCCTTTCATTTTCTCAATGAGTTTCTGTAACTCACTTATGGCTATGTCCCTTTCTTTTAGCTGAGCTTTCAAATCATTTATTTCGAAATCTTTTTCATTTAGTAGACGAAACGAAGAAGCTGACATTTCTTGACACTTTTTATGATTATGAGATTTTTCACCTTTTTGTAAAGCAAGTTCAAGAGAAATGGAGTGTTTCTCAAGTTGAGAAAAAAATTTCGAAAGTTTGTTATATGACTGAATTTATTTTGAAAGCTCTACTTCAAGATTGCGACATTTCTCGTCCGATTCTGACACTAGACATGCTACATGACAATATTGATCAAGATCGGTATACACACCAAGTATAGCATTCATATGGTCAGCATAAAAGTATTCCTTAGAAAGTCGATCAATTTCGTTAGAAAGTTGGTGTTCTTGTGTTTTTAATTTAGTTTGAAGAAAATCAACTTCATCTTCAAGAGATTTAACATAACTTAAATTAGTTAACATTTCCTCAGTGAAAGCATTATAAAACATTTCCACATTTTTTGAAAGATCACCAATTGTTGGAACAATGCATTGTTGAATGACGACTTCTACTTGTGGGTTAGGTTTAATATTCCAAATGGTATCCCTAGAAACTTTTTCATAGTCGACGACACCTTTGTACAAATTTAAAACCCCTTGTTTTATAAACTCAAATTGCTAAACACTTTTGCTTTTCTCAACCCATTTACGTTTTTCATCCGAAATTTGTTTTTCTAACAAAATTGATTGCTTTTTGAAACTCCTTTTTAAAGAAACTTTCTTTTGGGGTTCATCACTTGGTGGTGGAACACTATTGTACATCTTTTGTTCTTTGGAAAGTTCTTTTTGAGGAAAAAACTTAATATAATTATCAGAATCAGAAAGGTTTATTAAATCACTTAAGTTTGATCGATTTTCTTCTTGTTGACGAATGATTTTGTCGCAGTCAGGGGAAAGCATAAGAGCAAGATTATCAACATAGCAACCGATATCATAAAGAGCATGCTTGGTACTTTGAACTTTCTTGAGATATTCAGGCTTGACAAAACTCGTTTTCATATTTCTATTGAGCATATTCATAGTTTGAATAGACTGACCCGTTTTGTAAACAATGTTGTTTAACGTGTCGACTCTGTTTTCCAAAGCAAGAATTTTTTCAATATCCTTTTCTTCATGAGTTTTATAAAGCTCAGTTTGTTCTTTGTTAACCGACTCTAATTCAGTAATTTGGAGTTTATGTAGCAGCAGTTGTTCTTCAAGTTCCGATATCTTCTGTTTTGACATATGAATTTCGTGTGTTACTTCAGAACAATATTGTTCGTTGAGCACCTTACGTTCATATACCAAACCATTAGCTATTGCAACCCGTCGATCAACTTCTTTTATATAATCACACTCTTTAAGCATGTCTATCTCCTCGGCTAAGGATGCGTTTGCTTGCTTCAAACGTTTATTAGCTTCTTTGTTTTCATCAGTTTCACGTTTTAAAGAGTCAATAACAGACGCAAGCAAATCACGGTCCTCATCCGAGTCAGTATCCTGAACAGCTTTTCCGTCATCATTACACGTATGTTGTGAATCCGTAGAGATATTGCTATCCTTCGTGTCCATTACATATGTGTCATTGATGCTTTCGGGTTGCTCAGGATGCCGTCGTTCATTAGCAAACACATTATAGTTATCATGTGATGGTACCTTTTCAAGTGGCTCAGAATCATAGATGGGTCCAGAAGTATCATCAGTCTCTGGGATCACTTCTTGAATCTTTTCCATGTACACATAATGTGCCTCTAACTCTTGATCATCGGCTTCATCATCAGTGTCATCACGCCAGTCAACTTCATCTGCTGTGAGTGGAATTCCTGCTTCTTCTTTCTTACACAACAACATCTTTTCCTTGTGATACCCTGAGTCCTTAAACCGTTTTGGCTTCTTGCATTCCCTAGCCATGTGCCCAAATCCCTTGCAGTTGAAGCATTGAATCCCAGTCTTCTGCACAACCGGAGTGCCTATTGTATCTCTAGCCCCAACTTGATTCAGCATCCTCTGATTATCATACCTAGCATCACGATCATACCTAGGTGCATGATCAACTTCCTTATATCTAGCATTGGATGATGACCTGAGGTTGTTGTTGGTAGGTTTGTAGATCTTCTTATAAGTTGTGGTGAGTAAAGACATGAGTTCTTCAATCTTCTTGTCCCTTGAAGTTTGTTCATCATCACTGTCTCCATCTGACTCGGTGTCATACTTTGGAGGTGGAGTGGGGACAATTGCTTTTGCTTTGTGTTTAGCAGCAGCTAGAGGTTTGGTGGATGAGCTTGATGACTTTGAGGAATGAGTAGGTGGTTGGTGACGGGGAACGGGTTTTGTTGAAGTAGCAGCCACAAAAGCAATAGAACTAGCAGATCGTTCTGCCTTTTCAGCCCTTAGTTCATTCACTTCATTCTGATGTTGTTTTAAGATATCATAAAGTTTGTGATAGGAGATGGTCTTTATATCTTCCCTTTGTTTAACCGAAGTCACAAACCTTTGCCATTCCAGTTTGAGTTGAAGTAGAAACTGAACATTGGCATGATGATTGGAGATGGTGCACTGATTTCTGACAAGCTCATTCATCATTTTGTAGAATCTCGAGTAATATGAGTCAATGGATTCACCATCTTCAGATGTGAATTTTCCAAACTCCCAAATTAGATTAGTCTCGAGATCTTGAACATTGATCGACTCACATTGCTTCAATTGATGAATTGCATTCCACATTTTCATAGCATTAGGACATGCATCAACTGTGGAATAGATATTGTTATCAATTCTAGTGAGTATGAAGTTTACAACATCAACTTCAGCTTGGAGGAGTTTCTTTTTCTCAGCAGAACATGTGTCAAAATCCTCCTCGTATAGTTGATGAAGTACCATCCTCTGCCTGTGTTGTAATTGGTCTGAATTTAAAAACTGGAGGTGGATTCTCAAGGCAGTGACGAAGAGCAGTTCGGTTTTCTTTTCAGTCGAGAAATATAAGAAAACGAGATCTCCATTGAACGTAGCAACCGGCAGTGAGCACAGGTGGATTACCGTTGCCACCTTGTTCCAAACGAATTTGATTAACAATTGCAATGTTGATGTTGTTGTTAGACATGGTGAATACTTGTGGATGAATTGCAGATCTTAGTGGATTTGTTGTGACGATGTGTGGTTAAAATTGAAATTCCGAAAATTCAAAAAAAAATTCTCAGTCCGATAATAAATTCCTCAGTCTGACAAAACGGTAAGCCGAAAAAATTTGTATCGCCAAATTTTGAGTTTGAGTTAGAAATAGCCAAAAACTAGTAGGGAAAAAATTTGATTTTACTTGACCAAAAAATTTTAACTCTTTTTTTTAATCTTTGTGTAAACTATGTTCCAAAAGTAGTCTAGATAGTGGCTAAGTCTAAAAATCACTCAAACAAAATATCCATCAGAATACATGTCGGAATGTCCATCGGAATAACTGTCGGAATGTCCATCGGAATACCTGTCGGAATGTTCTATCGGAATACCCGTCGGAATGTACTATCGGAATACCTTTCGGAATGTATGTCGGAATGTTCTATCGGAATATGGCTAAAACAAATTGGACAGAGTAACGACTCAAACAAACCCTTGAAACCGTCGGAATCCCAGATCGCAATGTACGATCGGAATGTCTCGTCGGAATAAGGTATCGGAATCCTTAGATCGCAAAGTAGAACCTTGTGGTTATTGCGATCTGGCCTCACTCCCTTTGTACTTTCCGATGGTGATACTTGCTGGAAATTTGGAATGAATAAAAACAAGAGATTTCACAACTTTTGATCCAAAAGACTTGTGTTTTAGCCAAAACCAAGATACCCAAATCACTACTACTACTATGTATATGATTTTTATCAAGAATAGACCATAAAAAACACAAAAAAAAAAAATTGGGACGTGAGATATAGATCAAAAAAGCCACGAAAAATCAAGAACACCACACACGAATCTTCAATCACCTATCCACTATAGGATCTGATACCAAATGTTAATCCCATTCAATCCATAACACAAGATTTAGAAGAGATATTTAGAGAGAGAAAGAGAAGAAAAGTAGAAAGAGAAACAAGAGAGATTTTGGAAGGTTTATGTTTACTAGAGAGAGAAAGTAAAATGAACCAACACCCTCTTTCACACATGGAAGAGGGTATATATACCCTTGGCATATGGGCCGTGGGTTTAGAATCCTTGGGTCGGGCTTGGCTTTGTTTGGGCTTACGCCCCTAACTTATACAATATTAGCTTAAAGTCCAAGCCCGGTTTTCCCGACTAACTTATTACAATACAAGACCATTAACGACTAAGATGACCTATTACATTCTTGTTCGACTATATAAAATATAGGGCTAACAGCATCCTAGGCTCATCAGTTTACAGTTTATCAGGTAAATGTGGTGTGTGCTCTACATCCTTCACATTGGAGCCGATCCCTCCACCCAATACATTATTTAGAGGTCACCCCTCTACAGCATGACGAGGTCACCCCTCCAGTAATTCATGCAACAGGTGTTTCAGCACATGACCTATATAAGCTCCTGGCAAGTAAAATACAGTAAATACATGTTTTCATATTTATCAGATAACAGTTCAGCTTTATTATTTATAAATCATACTTTTCAGATTTTACACAGGTTTCCGTTGCAACTCTATTTATCAGTCTTACAGCTTCAGTATTATATCATTTGCTTTGTTTCAGTATTTCTTATCATGCTTTATATCCGTTCACTGAGCGTTATGCTCAGCAGTAGTTCCTTTCATGTTCTAACGGCAAGTACACCAAGACGCTCTTAGGATTCTGAGAGCATGTGCATTTGGATGGAAGCTATCCAGACTTCTTACTTTATGCATCACTTATACTATTTTGCTTATTTGGACATTGTTTAGTCCTTTTCTTCAGTATTTACTTTTTATGTTTTGAGCTTATGTTTGAATTACCGATGTTTGATTCTAGTATTTCCTTTATGGTCAGTTAATGTTTTAGGACATTTACCTTATGCTTTGATGACACGCCATAAATACACGTAACGGTCCACTTATCTAAGTGGGGTGTTACAATTATGGTATCACAGCTATAGGTTCGACCTGTAGGCTCTAAAAACGTGACATGTGACTAGTGGGTAGTCACCAGGAACCTCCCAGATTTTGGCTTTGTTATCTTTAATATTTCTCATGCGTTTATCAGTCAGTTTTCTTTAGTTATCAGTCGGTTTTCTTAAAGTTTTTGACTAAGTAAAAGGTCGATACAGGACTGGCCATATTTAGTCGCATGTGCTTTTCAGCGAATTTTTGTTTTGGTGAACCGACCCATAGGCGTTCACCCTTGCTCGTTCAGATTTTGTATTGGTAAACCGACCCATAAGCGTTCATCCTTACTCATGACGAATTCATGTTTCCAGTCGAAAGTTATTAGGTTAACTGACCCATATGCGTTCACCATTTTTCAGGTTAAATTTCATCCTTTTCAGTCAAATGTTGTTTTGTGAACCGATCCATAGTTGTTCACATTTGACATATCATGACATTTTATAAAATCTTAACAAATATGAATTGGGCTACAGCCAACCATATTTAGCACCAGATTGTACATTTCTATACATGACAGTTCTCATAAAATTTTGACAGAATCGCCCATACTTAGTCACATGCTTCTTACTATGAACACTGTGGATTAAACCATAACTATCCACATCAGTTGATGTCAAACCTCAGTTGATTATTCTTCTATGTTCTTTGTATCAGTCAAGTTTATACTCTCACGTGAATGTCGTTTTCATGCTGGCTAAGTTCATGTCTCCTTATGAGGATTATGTTTTTCCAGCAAGGTGATGATGTTTTCATGCTAAGATATAGAAGGGGTTACAGTAAAATCTTGTTTTCATAATAATCATGTTTGATCTTCATCAGTCATGTTTTCGTGCTGACCATTGTTGAAATTCCGTTTAAATCATATTCTTGAAACTCTTACAACCAGCTTTAAGTCCACGCAGGAATTACCAGGCTATCATGTTACTCATTTCAGTTGAGTTTACTACCGTTTAAATCAATTTATTTCTTTGATCATGTCAGACAAGCGACACCAGTATCGATCATCCCATAAAATTTCCTCCAGTGCCATGTACAGTATTCCATATGTAACCCATGTACAGTGTCTCAGTTATACTCCATGTACAATATTTCATGAGTACCCCACGTACAGTGTCTCAGATATGCTCCATGTGAAGTATTCACTTTGTACTTCATGTACAGTAGTCCAGGTGTACTCTAGGTACCCTACTCTATGGATATTGCTAATTGATCCTCAATCATCTTAGGCGTTTCCACTTGTCGATATTCTACCAGATGCAGATGCTGCTCATGAGTTGAAGATTTTACCAGATACTGATGCTGCTAACACTTTGAAGACCTCAAAAATGCTGATGCTGCCGATGCTTTAGAGATTTCTCAAGATGCTGATGTTGTTTATACTATGAAGACTCTGCAGAACAAGGATGAAAACTATAAATTTGAAATTTCTGACAAGAATAAATTTTAACCATTAAACACTATCATTCTATTCCATGCTTTTACTTCCCCAGTTAGATGTCACACTTCACTCAGCTAATCTTTCATTTAGAAGAGTGGGAACCGGTAACCAGTCGGCCACTCAACAAAAATAGTTACATGAATCACGGTCATGATAACGACCATCAGGAAACTGAAAGACAAGGCGGTAATGACAACCACCATGCTTATAGTTAATCAGTCAGTAACCATCGGAACTCCGAAACGGACGTGACCAGAAATACAGAGGTCGGCAGTTTAACCGGTCCGCCAACCCTAGCAGTTACTAGAAATTCTTAACCTTATTCAGACTCACCCATTAAAATACATATCCTGACAACAGTCAAGACACAGGTGTAAAACCCGCATGCTTTTACCATGAATAGTACCCTTAAGATCGTACGTACTAGATTAAAACTTTCCTATTATAGCATGATTACGATCACGTGTTAGGATTTTACGTATTACGTACGTGTTAGAACACGATAAGTATTTACTACACACGAGCACGCAATAATTATTTGACAATAATTAATCACGAACATGCGATCATGAAATCATGAACGTAATTAAATCACGAACTATTATTAATTACGTATATATATTTATTACGAGCGTATATAAATATATTAGGTCATGGTATTAGTTAACGAGAACACATTAAACGCGAACACAAATAATCACGAACGAGTAATTAAACATCGAGACACGGAAAACGGTACGGGTACCCCATGTGGGGCCCCTACCCGCGGCAACAAGGGAAAGATGGGCCAAGCCCATCTCAAAATTTACTAAGAAGGATAAAAGGAAAAGATCACTACTCATTTTCACTTTTACAGAAGATTTTTACAAAACCTAAAAAGTTCTTCCTTCTCATTTTTCTTTCTTTTGGCCGCCACCCATAAACACACCAAAGGGGTGTTTATTTGATCTTTGATCTTAGATTTGGTGCTAGTGTCCGTGTTTGTTCATCCTTGTTTAGATCCACGCATTCGGTAATTCTTTTAACCCTTTTTCTTTTGATTTGATCTTTTAAAATAATTATGAACATGATGTGTTTTAAAAAAAAAAACCTAATTAAAACATAGATCTAACATGAATTTGGTTTTGGAATAAATCAAAAAGGGTGTTTTAGGGGTGTTTGTTCTTGGCCGGCGCCTAAACCGAACCCGATGTGGTTTCGGTTTGGCTATTCGACCACCACCGAGACCATATGGTCCCGGTTGGTTGGTGTGGGTCCCACGGCAGCAACAAGACAAGGGGAACCTCGATGTGGTTCGGGGTATGGTGTCGATTTCATGTCCGGTTCATGGTTCTTAGTCAAGATCCGGTTCACGATGTATGTTAAGATTTTTTTTTATAATCTTATGTTAAATTAAATTAATAAACATGACATGATTAATTTAATAACATGACTTAGGTTATATTAATTATTAAAAATCATGAAATTATTAACCTAAGTATTTTATATTTTTAAGACTTATAATTAATTAATTATTTAAAAACCATGGTTATAATTAATTAATTAACATGACTTAGGTTATATTATTAATAAATAATAATACATGTTTTAACCTAAGTATTTAACTTTATTTAATTAAAAACATGATATATTTTAATTAAATATTTTAACCTATAGTTTATGTTAATTACATGAAATAATTAATAAACTATACATTATATCATATGACTTAGAAAATAATCATGAAAACACTTAGGCTTATATACTTAGCTTATTTAACCAGCTTATATCTAATTATGGAAACGTTCTATTTTTAGAAACTTATTTAAGGCAGCTAATCTATTTATGGAAACTTTCTATTTTTAGAAACTTATTTATTTCAGGCAGCTAATCTATTTATGGAAACTTATTTAAATAAGGCAGCTAATCTATTTATGGAAACTTTCTATTTTTAGAAACTTATCTATTTTAAGCAGTAATTCTATTTTTGGAAACTTTCTATTTTTGGAAACTTTCTATTTTTAGTAACTTTCTATTTTTGGAAACTTTCTATTTTTGAAAACTTTCTATTTTAGGAAACCTGCTATTTTTGGAAAGTTACTTATTATTACACAGTAAGTATAATATTACATTAAATACCAGAAATACTTAATCAGAATAGACAGAATATAAGATAAACACAGTTTAAGGCTTTAAACAGTGAAACATGATATGAACATGTAAAATAAGTTAAGACATGACATAAAATCAGTTACGTATTAGTAAGCAGATACTTATTCATGTATGTATTTATGTAGCATTAGTGATACAGAAGTAGGATTCCTCTCAGTTCGTCTTTTTCGTTCACTGGACATAAGGTACGGATTCCCGTCCTTTCAGTATGGACATTCTTTCCTTATTAGGATTCCCCGTATGCAGCCAAATGTTTTCCCGTAGTATAAGTATGTGTTTGAATTGCTTATGTTTAATTTAGAATACCTATAGCCATATACATGCATGACCAGTTTCACCTAGTTATGGAGGTACCATAACCATAACATTAGAGGCACTGATGTTATGACTTCACCACGGCAGAGTGATTGCTCGTGGCGTCCCTTCAGCTTTTGGCCATTTATATTATATTTATCATGTGGGGCATATGGGTGCATCCTAGTTACATGTTTTCAGTCAGGATTTCATGGTGAATGTGGTGTGTGCCTTGCATCCTTCACAAGGAGCTGATCCCTCCTACCCAAAAACCAGTATATTAAATTAGAGGCAGCCCCTCTAATTTGCATGATGAGGTCACCCCTCCAAGTATTCATGCACGGTGTATTTTCATGACCTATATTGGCTAATGGTAAAATATGATAAACAGTTTTTACAAGATAAACATAAAGCTTTTCAAACTATAAAACCAGTTTTATCAAGACTTAACCATGTTACTCGGGACTTAGTTTCTTCCGCTGTTATATGTTATATGCTTATCCTATTCATGCCTTATTGTACATCCGTGCACTGAGCGTATTGCTCAGCCGTTTTCCTTTTCTATGTTCCCAAAATGGCAGGTACTCAGGGACGATCGTAGACTTTAAGCGTACGTGCATATGGACTGGAAGCTTTCTGGCCTTTCTTTACTTTATGCATTTCCTTTCTTTTTATACATTGTTATGGACATTGTTTAGTCCTTTCCTTTACTATACTTATGTTTGTGTGTGATGAGCTTTACTTTTGGACTACCGATGTTTGATTCCGTTATTTTCCTTTTATGGTCATGTAATGTTTAGACATTTTTCCTTGTATGCTTTGATGACACGCCATAATTACATGTGACATTTCCATTATCAAAATGGGGTGTTACAGTTATGGTATCAGAGCCAAGGCTTCGAGCTGTAGGCTCTCAAATATGACCTGTGATTAGTGGGTAGTCACTACGGTCTTCCTAGAACTGACAGTTGTTTTCATGCATTCATCATTTTTATGCATACATATATATGTCATTGTCGCAGATTTATGACCAAGTAATAGTTGGTACAGGACTGGCCCTATTTAGTCGCATGTGTTTTATCGAAACTTTTGAATTTGGGACCGACCCATAAGCGTCCCCTCGCCATGTCTTTTGTTTTGGGTGAACTGACCATAGGCGTTCACTCTCGAGCATACAAAGTTTTCATAAAACTGCATCATGCATTCATATACAAAATTTTCTTGCATAAAATTTTTCTCTTGAAATTTTGGTATACATTTTTTTTCATGTATATATATATTTTATGTTTTGATCTGTTTAATCATATGTTTTATGTTAAACTATCAGATGGTTCTCACACGCGAACAGGAACAGCTCAATGCTGCAATTCAAGCTGCCATGTAAGCTTTGCTTCCTCAACTGAGGAACGACATCAGGGCTGAAGTTCAAGCTGCCAACAATCAGCAACATAATCAGGCACCTCCTCCTCCTCCAGTGACGTTAGCAGTATGGCTGGAGAGATTCAACAAGCTCCGCCCTCGAGCTTTTAAGAAGACAGATAGCCCCAGTAATGCTGAAAGCTGGTTGGCTTACATCGAGAAGATTTTCAATGCTATGGGTTGTGACCCCGCATACAAGGCGAGGTTGGCATGCTATCGGTTCGAAGGCGATGTGCTTATTTGGTGGTTAGCATTGATGCAGTCTGAAGGTGGTGACGAGTGGGTTGCTGGTTTGACTTGGGCTCAGTTCAAGGACAGGGTGATAGAGCAGTTCTTTCCCAAGGCTGAGCAAGACAAGCTCAAGAGAGAGTACCATGGGATCCGACAGAGAGCTGGGGAGAATAGCAACGAGTTTATGCAGCGCTTTCTTCGCTTAGCTGGTTTCCTTGGTGCGGCTGCAGGTACTCCTGAAGAGCAGGCACACCATTTTAGGTGGGCTCTTCTCACATCGGTCGCGAACAATCTGGTGTGTGCTACGTTCAACACTGTAGCACAAGTGGCCGATGCAACACGTAAGCTGGAGATGCTGCAAGAGAGAGATGAGTTCGGGGAAGCTGAGAGACCCGACAAGAGGTAAACATTCGTATGCAAGCGGTGATCAATCCGTATACTTTCCATATATGTCAATTATACATCTCTTTAAATGTATCTTCCAGGCAGAAAACTGGGGACCGGCCTCAGCCGGCTACTCAGCTGCAGCCTCATCAGCCCAAGGGAAACGGTCAAACTAACGACCGTTCTGCTACGGATAGGCGTGGCGGTAATGATAATTACCGTAACAACGCTGGACACTCCAACAACAGCAGGTCCTAATACTTACGCATTTCATTATGATTTCATGTTATAACTCATATTCTGACACTTTAGCAAAACTTCTACTAGGAACCATGGAAACGGTAGGGACCAGAACCAGAGAGGTTCACAACCTAGCCGTCCAGCTATCACTGGTATTCAATCTTACGATTTCCGCATTGTCCTTTGTACCCTATTATCATGTCTTATGTAAAGTGTTTTATCAGGTTCTCAGCCAGCCAGAGCACCTGCTGGAGGATTTACTCATCCTCTTTGCTCTACTTGCTACCGTAGGCACCCAGGGCCATGTCGCCGTAACACTGACGCGTGCTTCAAGTGTGGTCTTCCTGGCCATATCATGAAGGATTGTCGTAAGGGCGAGATGGAGGGTACATCGGGACATGCTGATTCCAAGCCGCCTCCTACCACCGGGCGTGGCTATACGACATCTCGAGACTAGGCCAACAAGTCTACAGGTACCATCACTGGAATCTTGTATATGTATGGTCAAGCTGCATGTGTTCTTTTCGATACGGGTGCTACTCACTCGGTTATTTCTACTGCTTATGCTAAGAACATTAGGATGCTCCCTATGCCACTAGAAAATAGGCTTACTATTTCCACGCCTTTGAGGGACTCTGTATTAATCACCCATGTATACAAGAGTCTTCCCCTAGAATTTGACGATAAGGTTCGACCTGTTGACGCACTTCCGCTGGACATGAATGACTTCGACATGATTTTGGGCATGGATTGGCTATCCAAGCATCATGCTACCATAGACTGCCATTCATATCGAGTTATCTTCGGTGATGTTAATGCACCAGAGTACATTCATAACGGGTTCATACCCGGACGGTCTGTACAAGTCATATCTACCCTGCAAGCGCGTGCACTACTGTCACATGGCTGCGAGGGTTATCTAGCTACGGTTCACGACATGGATGCTAAATCCCCATCAATTTAGGATCAACCTATAGTGTCGGAATTCCAAGATGTTTTTCCAGCAGAACTTCCGAGCATACCACCTGCTCGAGAAGTGGAATTCAGTATCGAGCTTATTCCAGGAGCTGAACCGATCTCCAAGGCTCCTTATCGCATGGCTCCCATAGAGCTGAAGGAGCTGAAGGGTCAACTGCAAGAACTTCTTGAACGAGGTTTCATTCGACCGAGCGCATCTCCATGGGGCGCACCGGTCTTGTTTGTTAAGAAGAAGGACGACAGTATGCGTCTTTGCATAGACTATCGTGAGCTCAACAAGATTACTATCCGGAATAGATATCCACTGCCACGTATTGATGATCTGTTTGACCAACTCCAAGGGGCCAAACACTTCTCCAAGATTGATCTTAGGTCAGGCTATCATCAGCTACGGGTCAAGGAGCAGGACATCGCTAAGACTGCCTTTCGTACCCGCTATGGCCACTACGAGTTTGTAGTTATGCCATTTGGCCTGACAAATGCTCCAGCAGTGTTCATGGACTTGATGAACAGAATCTTCCATGAATTTCTGGACAAGTTCGTCATTGTCTTCATCGATGACATCCTGATTTTCTCAAAGTCCAAGGAGGAACACGAAGACCATCTTCGTACAGTACTACAGATTCTTCGCCAGAAGCAGTTGTATGCTAAATTCTCCAAGTGTGAGTTCTGGTTAGACAAGGTGGCATTCTTAGGTCACATTGTATCAGCAGAAGGAATCACTATAGATCCAGCGAAGGTTGAGGCCATTACTAAGTGGCCAAGGCCGACCTCAGCGACGGAAGTCCGCAGTTTCTTAGGCTTAGCTGGCTATTACCGTAGGTTCGTGGAGAACTTTTCCCGCTTAGCACTACCATTGACCAAACTGATGCGGAAAGGGGAGAAATTCGTCTGGACTGAAGAACAAGAGAAGAGCTTTGAAGACCTGAAGCAGAAGCTAGTATCTACACCTATTCTTACTCTCCCATCTGGTACGGGTGGATTTCAAATCTACAGCGATGCATCGGGGAAGGGACTTGGCTGCGTTCTCATGCAACATGGGAAAGTGATCGCGTACGCTTAACGGCAGCTTAAGCCTTATGAAGAAAATTACCCCACGCATGACTTGGAACTTGTCGCAGTCGTGTTTGCATTGAAAATATGGAGGCACTACTTATATGGAGAATCATGTGACATTTTCACGGACCACGAGAGCTTGAAGTATATCTTCACTCAACGTGAATTGAACATGAGGCAAAGGAGATAGTTAGAGCTGTTGAAGGATTATGACATTAATCTACAGTATCATCCCGGAAAGGCAAAGGTAGTAGCAGATGCTCTTAGCAGGAAGTCCGAAATGATCAACGACATTAAAATCGAAGAGGAAATCATAAGAGACTTGGAGCGACTAGACATCGAGATCATGGTACGTGGACAGCACGGTTACTGAGCTAATCTTAGAGTAAAATCTGAGTTACTCTCTAAGATCAAGGAAGCTCAGAAGGATGACGGAGAAATCTGGGCGTTCGTACAGAATTTGGAGAAACAGACAGAATTCAGAGTAGATGCAGATGGTATCTTATGGCAGGGTACGAGACTTTGTGTTCCTGATAACCAAGAACTCCGGAAAGCCTTGTTAGCTGAAGCCCATAGCTCCCCATTCTCTATACATCCTGGTTCGACTAAGATGTACCATGACATCAAGCAGTACTTTTGGTGGAGTGGTATGAAACAGGATGTGGCCACTTACGTCTCCAAATGTCTTACCTGCCAGCAGGTTAAGATCGAGCATTAGCGATCTGGCGGTCTCCTTCAACCGTTAGATATTCCAGAGTGGAAGTGGGACAAAATCACCATGGGTTTTGTTACTGGTCTTCCGCCTACCAAGAGGAAGCACGATGCATTTTGGGTTATCGTAGATCGACTTACCAAATCAGCTCATTTCTTACCGATCCGCAAGGAAGATCCGATAAGTAAACTCGCTGATACGTATAGAAGAGAGATCATGAGACTCCACGGTGCACCATCTAGCATCGTCTCAGACAGAGATCCTTGATTCACTTCGCGCTTTTGGAAGAGTCTGCAGAAAGCTTGGGGTACACAACTTAAGCTTAGCACGACTTTTCACCCTCAAACGGACGGACAGTCGGAACGAACCATTCGGACATTGGAAGATATGTTGAGGTCATGTGCGTTGGAATGGACGGGTGATTGGGACGATTACATCTGTTTGGTGGAGTTTGCATACAACAACAGTTGGCACGCAAGTATCAAGTGTGCTCCTTTCGAGATGTTGTATGGCAGAAAGTGTCGCGCTCCAATATGATGGGATCAGGTTGGTAAGCGAACACTTGAAGGACCAGAAAATCATAGAGATGACCAATGAAAAGATCGCAGTAGCTAAGCAGAAAATTCAGGAAGCACGGTCACGTCAGAAAAGTTACGCCGATAAGCATCGTAGGGACATACATTTTAACGTAGGAGA
The DNA here is from genome assembly GCA_025667525.1 of Glebionis coronaria. NCBI lineage: Eukaryota > Viridiplantae > Streptophyta > Magnoliopsida > Asterales > Asteraceae > Glebionis > Glebionis coronaria. The sequence continues at coordinate 610,905,653 of CM046878.1, read as the reverse complement.
TCACGTCTTCCTTAAGGTTTCGCCGGCACGTGGTGTTAGACGCTTCGGGATTAAAGGGAAGCTCAGTCCTTGTTTCATCGGACCGTTTGATATCATTGAACGAGTCGGTGAAGTATCTTACCGATTAGCGTTACCTCCGCAGCTTTCGCATGTGCACAATGTGTTTCATGTGTCCTTACTCAGAGGGTACCAGTATCATCCCCTTCACATGGTTCAGTATCCACTGGAACAGATACGTGAAGATCTCACTTTCATAGAATAACCCGAACGAGTTCTTGACAGACAAGAACGAGTCATGAGAAGGAAGACGATTCCATTCGTCAAAATCCTATGGAGGGATCATACCGAGCGGGAAGCCACTTGGGAAACAGAGGAGTCTATCCGGGCTTCTTACCCTCATTTCATGTTTTGAATTCGGGTATATTCTTCTTTTCCAGTTTACTTTATCTATAATTCGGGGACGAATTTTCTTTTTAGGGGGGAAGAGTTGTAAAACCCGCATGCTTTAACCATGAATAGTACCCTTAAGATTGTACGTACTAGATTAAAACTTTCCTATTATAGCATGATTACGATTACGTGTTAGGAATTTACGTATTACGTACGTGTTAGAACACGATAAGTATTTACTACGCACGAGCACGCAATAATTATTTGACAATAATTAATCACGAACATGCGATCATGAAATCATGAACATAATTAAATCACGAACTATTATTAATTACGTATATATATTTATTACGAGCATATATAAATATATCAGGTCATGGTAATTAGTTAACGAGAACGCATTAAACGCGAACACAAATAATCACGAACGAGTAATTAAACATCGAGACACGGAAAACGATACGGGTACCCCATGTGGGGGCCCTACCCGCGGCAACAAGGGAGAGATGGGCCAAGCCCATCTCAAAATTTACTAAGAAGGGTAAAAGGAAAAGATCACTACTCATTTTCACTTTTACAGAAGATTTTTACAAAACCTAAAAAGTTCTTCCTTCTCCTTTTTCTTTCTTTTGGCCGCCACCCATAAACACACCAATGGGGTGCTTATTTGATCTTTGATCTTGGATTTGGTGCTAGTGTTCGTTTTTGTTCATCATTGTTTAGATCCACGCATTCGGTAATTCTTTTAACCCCTTTTCTTTTGATTTGATCTTTTAAATAATTATGAACATGATGTGCTTATTTTTAAAAACCTAATTAAAACATAGATCTAACATGAATTTGGTTTTGGAATAAATCAAAAAGGTTTTTTTAGGGGTGTTTGTTCTTGGCCGACGCCTAAACCGAACCCGAGGGGGTCTCGGTTTGGCTATTCGACCACCATTGAGACCATATGGTCCCGGTTGGTTGGTGTGGGTCCCACGGCAGAAACAAGACAAGGGGAACCCCGATGTGGTTCGGGGTATGGTGTCGATTTCATGTCCGGTTCATGGTTCTTTTTCAAGATCCGGTTCACGATGTATGTTAAGATAATTTTTTTTATAATCTTATGTTAAATTAAATTAATAAACATGACATGATTAATTTAATAACATGACTTAGGTTATATTAATTATTAAAAATCATGAAATGTTAGAAATACGTTTTTACGTATATTAGAAGTATCGGTCACTCCACAATATTATTTATGTTATAATAGCTCGTAGTTAGTGTTACTTATTAAATTAAGTAAGAAACCGACCCATGGGCTTGTCATGGGTCGGCTCAAGCCCAAATAAGGGCCTTGGATATAAATACCCCTTTCCACCATGGAAAGGGGTTGGTTGTTGATTTTCACTTTTCTCATTTGAATAAAAAGACACATAGTTTCTTTCCTACTTTCTCTCTCTAGTTTCTCTCTCTAGAAATCATCAACCCACTTCATAGATTCATAGGTTATCAAGATTCTACATTTGGTATCAGAGCTATGGGGTGATTTAAGGTAATGGTTTGTGTTGTTATTTAGTTTTTGATTGTATTAGTGTTCTTTAAGAAGATCCATCTTGATTCTAGGAGTTTTTGGTGTTTTTGTGATTGGGATTAGTAGATAAGTATTAGTTCTTACTTATTATTGTAGAAATCACAAAACTTTTTGGGTTATTTGGTAAAAATCTGGGTTTAATCTTCATTTTTTTGATCGACTGTATACTCGAACAAGGTTTCTGATTCCCAGCAAAAGTTTCGAACCAAAAGTTCCGGATCAACCAAAGTTCCGGATCAAAAAGTTCCGAACCAAAAGTTCCGGATCAAGGAAAGTTCCGGATCAAAAAGTTCCGAACCAAAAGTTCCGGATCAAGGAAAGTTCCGGATCAAAAGTTCCGAACCAAAAGTTCCGGATCAAGGAAAGTTCCGGATCAAGGAAAGTTCCGGATCAAGGGAAAGTTCCGGATCAAGGGAAAGTTCCGGATCAAGGAAAGTTCCGGATCAAATCTTCCGAACCAAAAGTTCCGAATCAAGGATTTCCGAGTCAAAATCTTCCGAATCAACACTTCCGAATCAACAAAAGTTCCGGATCAAGGGATATTTTAATTGTTTTTTCGACGATTTTTTAGAGGATTTAATCTTGGTTTCTTACAACAAAAACTCAACACAATTCACAAGCTTTATTTCACTGCTCGATCAACCGATAATCTTTGTCTCTTTGAAGTGAACAAAATGAATCCAAATTCATTAATGCCTCAGATGACATCACTTACGGACATTTCCGTCATTACGGGAACGGATAATCGCCCCCCAATGCTCATTAAAGAAGTTTTTGAAGCATGGCAAGGCCGTATGATGTCATACCTTAAGGGAAAACCGATTTATGGGAGGCTTATGGTTAAGTCAATTCTAAATGGTCCACTTGACTATGGTACCATCGTGGTTAACAATGTGACTCGACCAAGAGAATTTGAAGAACTTACACCAGCTCAACAACTTGTTGCCGATGCAGACGAAAAGGCTCTTCAAACCATTCTCCAAGCTCTTCCGCATGACATCTATCGAATGGTAAGTCAGTATACGGTGGCAAAGGATTTATGGGAACGTCTAAAGGTGTTGCTACAAGGTACGTCTCTTACCAAACAGGAAAGGGAATGTCAGTTGTATGATCTGTTTGATAGATTCACATACAGCCCAGGGGAAACGCTTCACGACTATTACTTCAGATTCACTACTCTCATGAATGACCTGAATGTATACAATCTCGTGATTGCTCCATTCCAGGTTAACACCAAATTTTTGAATACTTTACCTCAAGCTGAATGGGGTGAGTATATTACCGATGTTAAGTTAACCAGGGATTTGCATAAGTGCAATTTGGATCAACTATATGCTTTTCTTCAGCAGCATGAGAAACATGTGATCATGCACCGTTCGCCTCGAGGTATGTACCCTGATTCCTTAGCTTTGATGGCGAATCAACCAAGCTTGTCACACAACAACACTCCTTATATCTTGGGACATCAAGCCTATCATCCATCACCTTACATGACACCAACCTTCCCCCAATATTCGATTCTACCGCAACCACCCACCTCACATCAACAACAATATCGGTTTAATGCACCTTCACCACAATATGCTTCACCACAATTTTTCAAGACATTAATTGGAAATGTTTTCATTAATATTTGACTCTTTAAACAATGACTACAACTCTTTAAATAGAAAACGGGTCATCGTTTAAGGGGGAGAAAATATTAAATCATCTTCGTCATCAAAACGATTTTCAAAAGTGTTTGTGGAAAATTAATTGGCTAAATGGTTTATGAGTGGTCTTGCTTTAGAATAGGACTTGTGTTCGCTCAATGTGATTGGAATTGCTTTAAGATCTTGGAGATTTGCTAATAGGTTGCGATGCTTAAGTTATGTGAAAGTTAAGTTGGCGAAATTTAAACAATGGTTAGGGTGACTAGAAAAGACAAGGAATATAAAGTAAAAGTGAAAAGTGTAGGGAGTTAAAATGACTAAGGGAGAAAAGTTGAATTTTGACCTAAGTCAAAGCAAACACCCCCCCCCCCCCCCCCCCGTTTTTTTGTCATCTTCACTGTTTTCTATTTCATCTTTTCTCCCGCCGCCATTAACACACACATACAAACACTTAAGCTTTCACAAATCGCGTTCTAATCAACTCAATCCATTTCATTCGATCTAAAAGGTACTAACATTGAATCTTTAACTTATAAAACATCTAATTCATCATTAAATCCTGTTAATTGATTCGGGTAATCAACTTTATCAAATTAGGGTTCGTTTGCCTTAATTTAGGGTTAATTAATTAGGGATTTTTGTTGGGTTTTATGCGGAATAGCATTAGAAGATGTTGTGTTGCCTTAGATTGCCTTAGAACTCAAAAACGCGACTAGATTAATCATTAATAGGCTACGTTTGTAATCTTCCGGATGAACATGACTATCAAACTTCCGAATGAAGGAAGTTCTGAACAAACTTCCGAATGAAGGAAGTTCTGAACAAACTTCTGAATGAAGGATGTTCTGAACAAACTTCCGAATGAAGGAAGTTCCGAATGAACTTCCGAATGAAGAAGTTCCGAATGAACATCCGAATGAAGAAGTTCCGAATGAACTTCCGAGTGAAGAAGTTCCGAATGAACTTCCGAATGAAGAAGTTCCGAATGAACTTCCGAATGAAGAAGTTCCGAATGAAGAAGTTCCGAATGAAGAAGTTCTGAATGAAGAAGTTCCGGATGAACTTCCGAATGAAGAAGTTCCGAGTGAACTTCCGAACGAAGAAGTTCCGGATGAACTTCCGAATGAAGAAGTTCCGAATGAAGAACTTCCGAATGAAGAAGTTCCGAGTGAACTTCCGAATGAAGAAGTTCCGAGTGAACTTCCGAATGAAGACTCTAGAGCAGCCGCAATTGCTGAAGCACGAACCCTCAAGTTCATACCAAATAATTACCGGCTGAAGCAAGTCTCAAAATCCACTCACCATGGATTTAAAGTAGCCATAGCAATCCTTGATCACTCTCATTTCAAGAATGCTTTACGGAGTACTGCCTCGGTGCCTTATGATTACATGTATGAGTTCTGGGCTACCAAGGAAAGCACGTCAAACAAGATCACCTTCACTCTCGACAACAAGCAGCAGACACTTACTGTTTCAAACTTCCGTAAGATATTTGGCATTCGGGATACACCCAAAGGTATGTCATTTTCGAGGGATCCTACCAAAGACGAACTTATGGAGATGTTCGAAGCTCTTGGATGTCCTGACATACGAGTTGTGTTTGAGTTTACCACCGCTAAAGTAGGTCAACCTTGGAGAGCAATGTTGGGTATTCCCAGTAGATGTCTTACACCGAAAACAAGTGGGCAAGATGCTTTGCGTGGTCCAATGATGAACATCTTCCATGGAATGTACAAAGGCGCAAATGCAGATTATGCATTATTGTTGTGGGAAGAATTCACCTTTCAACTCTTCCAAAACAAGAAGCTGAAGACTAATTTCTTTCCTTACCCTCGGTTTATCAAGCTTATCATTAATTATTTTATGAAGAATGATGTTACTATTGATAGGCGTGCAGCAAGTCGTCATCACACTGAAGAGGCTGATCATACTGTGGATCTAAGGCATGAAGGACCATCTGGTGGTGTGATTCCTGGTCCTATTCCCGATTATCTTCTGACGAATAGAATTAAAGCTTCAGCTGACTACAAGCTACTGCTGCTAGAAATCAAGAAGCTAAAAGCAAGCCTTCAGACAGTAGAAGACTCGTCTACTACGGTCAAGAGTAAAGGTAAACGCAAGCAACTAGCTGCTTTACCTGAACCCGAAACCAAGAAGAAGAAGACTGACGCTAAGAAGGGAAAAGGCACTGCTGATGAGTTTGTTCTACGTGACGAAGAAAATGTTGATGATCCTACTCTTGACAAGGCTGAGAGAAAATTAATGAAGATAGCTATTGAAAGGAGTAGGAAAGACACGGGAGGTAGTGGTTCGGGTGCACAGATGAATATTGAAGAAGAGTACGAGGAGCCCGAGGATGTTTATGAGTTTGGATCACCTGAACGGTATTCTACTTCGAAGGAGACATCCATCCCCGTTTCAGCAAGTGTTGAAAAGGAGTCCGGTGCTCCTACAATCATGGTACCTACTCAGCCTTTAGTAACTCAACCTCCACCAATACAGCCCTTACCAACTCGACCGGTTTCAACACCATTCCTTCCACCTCCAATAACTCCCATCCTCAGTACTGTGGTTACAACCGAGCCTCTTCAACCAACCCTGAAGTAGCTCTGCATCATCTTCAATGGCTGCATTTGTAATGGCAGAAATGTTGGATAAACATACGGATAATCAAAAAAGAGAGATGAATGAACTTCGCCAAGAGCTACATAGACGAGTTCAAAGTGAAGAAGCATCTAAGAAAGCCCAAGAAGAGATGCTTGCTAAGTTCGCTGCAGAAATGGAGTTGACACGTAAAGCTCATGCAGAAGAACTAGCTCAGGTTAAGCAGGCTGAAGCTGATAAGCATGCAACACGAATCACGAGACTTCAGGCTATGAGGGATAAATACAAGGAGCAGAAAGAAGCACTTGAAGCTTCTGTGGAAGAGAGAGTGAAAGAATCCGTTGAATCCATTATGCCAAAACTGCGTGATGAGTTTAAGACACTCGCGGCTGATAACTTGATGATCAAGTCATCTAATCCTTCTGAATCCGCCTACAAAATTGCCTATGAGTTAACAGATTTTGAATTAAAAAAGATCCTCAAAGCTCGCATGAGGGAACTTGGATCTTTTGATAAATCTAAGATTCAACGGACACTCTACAAATCCCTGAATGACGCTATCATGGAGGATGATCGGTTATTCAAGATGTTTGGAAGTGTGGTACCTTACCACATTCTGCCTGAGGAAGAAAGGGAAGAAAGTGAACAAGAAGAGGGTACTGGAGAAGAAGAAGAAGAAGAAGATGATGATGATGGTGACGATGGTGGTGATGATGATGAGGATGATGATGATGATGATGGTAATGATGGTGGTGATGGTAATGAGGAGAGTGCTAAGGGAAGCAACGAGGGTGACGATGAGGATGATGATGGTAAACAGCCTAAAAAGGGGGACAAGGTAGCCAGCACAAAGAAACCATCTAAGTCTGGTACCAAGTCTAAGAAAGATGTTGCGGCAAAGGAAAAATCCACTTCAACGGAATCAAGACGATCCAAGTGGCGCCATGATGTGAATGCTACTACGGCGTCATCGATTCCCGGTATTGCTGTATCTATACCTGTTACCACTAACCCTGTTAGTTCTGTTGTTGTTGCTCCTGTGATTGCAGAGTCAGTAACTGAACCTGAAGCTGCACAACACTCGCCTGTTCATGACCCCGCCGAGATGCCTGAATCAGAACCAACACGTGTTCATGTCTCTACTCCTCTACAACAAGAACCACAATCTACTGTTCCTGATTCAAGCACACGGGACTGGGCAGACACTTTGGAGATTGACGAGACTGCACCGCCACAAGCTTGGATCACGGCAGCGGCTCAATATGATCCAATCACAGACGCTGACAGAGATGTTCTATATCTCCGTATCCGTAGTCCGATTGACTTGTGTGCATTTCTGGCTCATGAGTATAAGACTTCGGTCACTCCGTCTTTGGTGAAGAGAGCGCTAAAGGATAAGAGAATTCGCGCCAAAACCAGGTTAACCCGAATGGAGTTCGAGTATTATGCTGACGAGGTCCTGAAAGCTCTTAACACCGTTCAAAGGCCAGGCCTCCATGAATCAGAAAGAGCTCCACCTCCACTTGATCCTTCTCAAGATAATCAAATTGCTCTCGACTTCTTCGTCACCTATGATCTTGAGTATCTTCTGAAGGGTTCATCAAAGTACGCAACCTCCCTGACCTTGCTGAAAGCTGCCAACTGGGGGACAATACCCTGGATCGAGGAAAATGTAAACCGACTCTGGGTCCCAAGGGTAACTCGTAATTATGATATGTATGCTGTTATAGGTGCATCTCATTGGGACGAACGAGTTCGAAGGGCGTACAGGGGTTGCTGCTTAACCAATTCAGGAAGTAACGTTAGATCCGATATCCGCATCTCCAGTATTTTAGGGCTAAAAACTGAAGCCAAGAATGGCTATTATCATGTGACGGAGATTCGTCTAAAAAGGGAGGATGACAGAGAATACAAAATCCAGCAGGGAGATTTTTCTATCATTCGCCTTGAGGATATCGAAGACATGTTACTTATGATGAGCCGTGATCAACTCACTCATATTGCTCGTGAAGACATTATTGCCTTGAATACAGCACTTCGTATGTTCACACGAAGCGTTGTTATCAAGAAACGAGTTGAAGATCTTCAATTGGGAGTCGAAAGCTACCAAAGGAAGCTTAACCTCACCCGTCCAATGAACCAAGTTCTACCTCAACATGTCGATAGATGTCCCTATACCGGCATTACTGTTCCGAATTACGGCATTTTCTACTTGAACAGTCGAGGGATAATGAAGTTTATGTGGGTAGGTGAACTTTATAAGTACAGTGATGGGACTCTCATTTACGTCAGAGAAAAATTGGAGCATCTTAATTCGGGTGGGTCTTTACCAGAGATGACTGAGGATTGGCATCAGGGTTATCGGCAAATGGCGAAGTATGTGATCAAGAAGATTGATCAAAAGCTCCGTGAACGCAGATTGATGAGGAGCTTAGAAAGATTCGTTGGTGGTAGACCATATGGAGTGCACCACAAGTTACTGCAACGATCCATCTAATGGGTCGTACATTTCAGGTCCACTTTATATTGGTTTTTAATTGTGAATATGCAAATATGTGAATATTGTGCTTTTACGGCTTGATGTAGTGTTAAGGTATGATAATTTTTCAAGAATTTCTCACGAGATTCTAAATCTTTCAAAATATATCATACTAAAGCACTACAACTATCCCTTATTAATTTAAGGGGGAGCATTAACATGTTCTATGGCCAAACATCGATTTCATTTTTACCCAAAGACCGGTTAATCCATTCAATATCCCAAATATTAATGGTTAACATTTTGGATAAGGGGAGAAAATGGGATTAAGGAGATTTAAATGATACTTGGCTAAAAGATGAAAAAGAATTAACGATAATCCAACTTAATATGTGTAAAGCACGTGTTAAGGGGGAGCGTTTTTGATGAACAAAACACCTAAGGTACAAAACTTTTGATTTCAATATCACAAGTACCTTAGGTGATTTTCAAGGATTTTTCATGGTGGCTATACTTTCCCAAAACACGCTTAATTCACGACGAATGTGGTGACAAAAGGGTGGTAGGAATAGGTTTAGTCCAATGATTCATCAGAGCCGATGGAATCTTCCCAAGGACAATTCCCTAGATAGAATTAGAAGTCCTAGGAAAGTTGGAGAAAGATTGTGAACGTAGCTGAATGCCGACCAAGTACTTAAGCTAGCACTGGAACAATCACAACAAGGTGCTAGTTATGACGTATTGGTAAGCATTGAAGGGGTTGAAGAATGAAAAAGAATTGTAAAGATAAAGGGTGTAAAGAAAGAAGCCCTCCTTACAACTTTAGGTAGAAACCGGGTAAATACATATGCTATTGAGATCATTTTTGTTAATGATTCTCGATATTGAAGAAAGACATCATGGACCCAGTGATGCAATGCACAACCCTTCCCAGCTAACTCAAATATCTCTCAAAAGGTATCTGTTTTAGTCACACGGAGATTAACACGTTATCTATTGGTTTATTCACTCCGAATAGACTGATATTGAAAAGGTGGCACTCCTCTCCAGCCATCGCTCACTAAATCAAAACGCACTATCGAGTCTAGAGCCAAGAGATCATCAAAAGTCTCATTAGGACACTTTCCATTTATTCCTTGCTTTCTCACACACTATGAAAAGTAAGAGATTTTTATGAGTCCTACGCAGTATTCTTGTAATATTGCCAGAACATCCGAGTAATACGCAAGTACTACAATGAAGATGGAAATCCTGCTTGAGCCAACATCAAACAAGCTCATGGTAGGTTACACGTGCGGTTCTTTTAGAACCAATCTTGTGAAAAACTGGAAAGAAACAATGGTTTAATTCTTAATTGAACTTAAACTCGTTCCAGGCCACTACGCATTATCATATGATCTTGCCAGAACACTCAGAGTGACTCTTGATTGATCACAGTGACGAGTGGAAATCCTTCTAGTGTTAACATCAAACAGCTCTTGGTAGGTGACGTGCAAGATTCTTTATGAATTGAGCTCGTGATAACTGGAAAGCAACGATGGTGAAATCATAATTGAAATTCACTTGTTCCAGGTTTCATGAATTCACGGCTTCAGATCACAAGGATAATTTATCCAAGTGATTCACTCTTTATGTTCGCAGTCAGCTTTGGACGGTCGAATAAAGAGAACGGGTTTACCCGCGAAATCCTGTCAGGAAGTTACTTAATTGAAACTGTCCGTCACGGGTACGATATCTAATATCGTCCAACGGTCTTCACCGACCGGAGGTAAAATGCTACCGAATTAGAATAAAATGTCAAAGCCATTTTATTCGTGTCGTTGCTGTGTACCTGTTAAAGACGGTGGCGTTGCTGTGTACCTGTTGAAGACGGTGGCGTTGCTGTGTACCAGTTGAAGACGGTGGTGTTGTGGTGTACCTGTTGAAGTCGTTCCCACATGCTTATGTTTTTCTGCATCAAAATTCAGCAAAATTCAAGAAAGTCCAAAATGAAGTCTTCCGCTGTACCAAACTCTGAAGCTTTCGAGAATTCAACAAAAAGACATAAGTGTGTGGAACATGGAGTCACGAGGAGGCAAGATTCACAAGAAGGCAAAGATCGCACGTGATTGGTCAAAAGAACAATGCTCTCAAGCCAAAGCCTAAAAGATCAAATCAAAATATTCACAACAAAAAGAAAGAAGAAAAGACTACGAGCTGAAGAACAAAAACTTAGTATAGTATGCTAGGTTTAGAACTTTGTAAACATGGAGTGACCTCCCTTAGGGGAGATTGTTAGAAATACGTTTTTACGTATATTAGAAGTATCGGTCACTCCACAATATTATTTATGTTGTAATAGCTCGTAGTTAGTGTTACTTATTAAATTAAGTAAGAAACCGACCCATGGGCTTGTCATGGGTCGGCCCAAGCCCAAATAAGGGCCTTGGATATAAATACCCCTTTCCACCATGGAAAGGGGTTGGTTGTTGATTTTCACTTTTCTCATTTGAATAAAAAGACACATAGTTTCTTTCTCACTGTCTCTCTCTAGTTTCTCTCTCTAGAAATCATCAACCCACTTCATAGATTCATAGGTTATCAAGATTCTACATGAAATTATTAACCTAAGTATTTTATATTTTTAAGACTTATAATTAATTAATTATTTAAAAACCATGGTTATAATTAATTAATTAACATGACTTAGGTTATATTATTAATAAATAATAATACATGTTTTAACCTAAGTATTTAACTTTATTTAATTAAAAACATGATATACTTTAATTAAATATTTTAACCTATAGTTTATTTTAATTACATGAAATAATTAATAAACTATACATTATATCATATGACTTAGAAAATAATCATGAAAACACTTAGGCTTATATACTTAGCTTATTTAACCAGCTTATATCTAATTATAGAAACGTTCTATTTTTAGAAACTTATTTAAGGCAACTAATCTATTTATGGAAACGTTCTATTTTTAGAAACTTATTTATTTCAGGCAGCTAATCTATTTATGGAAACTTATTTAAACAAGGCAGCTAATCTATTTATGGAAACTTTCTATTTTTAGAAACTTATCTATTTTAAGTAGTAATTCTATTTTTGGAAACTTTCTATTTTTGGAAACTTTCTATTTTTGGTAACTTTCTATTTTTGAAAACTTTCTATTTTTGAAAACTTTCTATTTTAGGAAACCTGCTATTTTTGGAAAGTTACTTATTATTACACAGTAAGTATAATATTACATGAAATACCAGAAATACTTAATCAGAATAGACAAAATATAAGATAAACACAGTTTAAGGTTTTAAACAGTGAAACATGATATGAACATGTAAAATAAGCTAAGACATGACATAAAATCAGTTACGTATTAGTAAGCAGATACTTATTCATGTATGTATTTATGTAGCATTAGTGATACAGAAGTAGGATTCCTCTCAGTTCGTCTTCTTCGTTCACTGGACATAAGGTACGGATTCCCGTCCTTTCAGTATGGACATTCTTTCCTTATTAGGATTCCCCGTATGCAGCCAAATGTTTTCCCGTAGTATAAGTATGTGTTTGAATTGCTTATCTTTAATTTAGAATACCTATAGCCATATACATGCATGACCAGTTTCACCTAGTTATGGAGGTACCATAACCATAACATTAGAGGCACTGATGTTATGACTTCACCACGGCAGAGTGATTGCTCGTGGCGTCCCTTCAGCTTTTGGCCATTTATATTATATTTATCATGTGGGGCGTATGGGTGCATCCTAGTTACATGTTTTCAGTCAGGATTTCATGGTGAATGTGGTGTGTGCCTTGCATCCTTCACAAGGAGCTGATCCCTCCTACCCAAAAACCACTATATTAAATTAGAGGCAGCCCCTCTAATTTGCATGATGAGGTCACCCCTCCAAGTAGGGGTGCAAACGAGCCGAGCTGAGCCCGAGCTTAACAGGGCTCGGGCTCGGGCTCGAAACATAAAAGGTGGGCTCGAGCTCGGCTCGATAGCTCGTCGAGCTTTAACCATTAAGGCTTGAGCTCGGCTCGATAAGGACTCGAGCAAAGCTCGAGCTTAGCTAGAAAAGCTCGAAATTTTATATATGAAACAAATACATCACTAATATTAACACACCACCACAAATTCTATGTTTTTATTAAACTATGATAACGACTATCAATAAATTATTCAATATTTTATAGAGTTATCCTTTATAATAAGGTTAATATTCAAATCAATGTTGATTTACTTATATAAAAATATTTTTTTATTAAGGCTCGAAAAGCTCGATAAGAGCTCGAGCCGTGCTATCAAAAGCTCGAGCTCGGCTCATTATATGTTTCGAGCCCTATTATTGGGCTTGAGCTCGGGCTTGAGCTCGATAAAAGCTCGGCTCGATCGAGTCGAGCTTGAGCTCGAGCTCGAATAGCTCGATAAAAGCTCGGCTCGTTTACACCCCTACCTCCAAGTATTCATGCATGGTGGATTTTCATGACCTATATTGGCTAATGGTAAAATATGATAAACAGTTTTTACAAGATAAACATAAAGCTTTTCAAACTATAAAACCAGTTTTATCAAGACTTAACCAGGTTACTCGGGACTTAGTTTCTTCCGCTATTATATGTTATATGCTTATCCTATTCATGCCTTATTGTACATCCGTGCACTGAGCGTATTGCTCAGCCGTTTTCCTTTTCTATGTTCCCAAAACGGCAGGTACTCAGGGACGCTCGTAGACTTTAAGCGTACGTGCATATGGACTGGAAGCTTTCTGGCCTTTCTTTACTTTATGCATTTCCTTTCTTTTAATACATTGCTATGGACATTGTTTAGTCCTTTCCTTTACTATACTTATGTTTGTGTGTGATGAGCTTTGCTTTTGGACTACCGATGTTTGATTCCGGTATTTTCCTTTTATGGTCATGTAATGTTTAGACATTTTTCCTTGTATGCTTTGATGACACGCCATAATTACATGTGACATTTCCATTATCAAAATGGGGTGTTACAACAGGTCTCAAGTATCATTTCGGAAGACACATGTCAGGACACTAGTCATAGTACACGTCATATGAATACCTTCTCAAAGTACGAGTCAGATTCATAACACCAGTATGCCTCCTAAACCAGGTCCTCTGAAATTCAGGGTACCTACCCGTTCTATTATGCCACGCATAAATCAGACCATTACAATTCAGTTACCACCACCGGAGTATTATTCAGGTTAGACACGCAGTGTTCATTCTGTGAGGTTACAGATGAACACAATCAGTGAAAGTTGCCACGTTTACTTCACGTATTCCTATGTTAGTTTTATCTTAAATCATGTATTACCTACCTCCTATCCAGAAAAGACTCCACAGTATCACCATATTTATAAAGGCTTTTTTTCTTCTAGTTGAAGACGAGATTCGTCTTACTAACTCCTGATTTGTTCATTATATTTTTGCCATAAAAATCAGTATAAATCGTTTCAGCTCTACAAGCACGTGAATTATTATCTTTTAGATGGGAGGACTTCTGATCACCATTCATGATGCGACTTCTGAAATTCCTTAAATTCAGGATCAGTAGAATATCCTAACGTTTCCAGATGTCATTCCATAAGATTTTCCAAAAATTCCTTTTTAACCACGAGACAGAGTTAACATAGAATTTGTCTCAAGAACAGAACCTGTGTTCAAAACTCCTTAATTGCAGAGCTTCAACTGAGTTAAAAGAGTTGCAGCAATTGCTACCAGAGTTACCGGAACGAGGCTTAATCACCCTAGCACATCACCAGAAAGTGCATCACTTTCTGTCCATCCGAAGAAGGCCAGTAACATGAGATCATGTATAGACCACCAGGAAATTTATCAGATCATCATTATTATTTGATATTCATTCCACGTATAGGAGGTTCGTCTGACCTGCTATGATACCTTGAACATTTTCCAGAAAATTTCCGATCATAGTGGCGAGAGGAAGAACGTGATGTTCTCCAGACTGCTGTTGCACATACTATAGCCTCTCAAAATTTTTAATCCATACTCCTGAGCTCCCTAATGCTCCAGCTATATTATGAAATTTATGAATAAAACTTTTCCCATGAATTCTCAGACAAAATTGTTAGTATATTCATGGATCGTATTCTGATCTACTAAACCCTAAAGAAGAACGCGAGATCATCTTCTCAAGGCCGTGCGGATTTTCAGATAGGAGAAAATTTTATGAGCAGCTTTCTAAGTGTATATCCCAGATAAACAAAGTGGCGTTTCTGAGCCACCCTATTTCTGTAGAAAGAAGTTTTAGACAAATCCTGTGAAGGTGAAGGCCATCACCTGATGGTCCCGACCGACGCCTGTACGAAGTACATATTTCCTAGAACTAAATTGACTGCTACCGCATAAATTGCTGACAGTTATCACTAAAAATTTCCATGACTATTCAACCAGATTTCCACCAGAATGTACCATATTCCCAGACAAAATTTTGATAGAAGCAATATCATACATTGAATGCAACTATGTTCATATCTAGATGCCTGACATACCGCAGGTTCAAGATAGAACGCCGTCATGTTAGTAAATTACTACAATCCTTAGAAATTTCTGAACAGAAATGAGACGAAATTTCATGAATTTATTATCAGTTACCCTAGACTCATAAAAGTATGATAATATCTAAATCATCATCAACCATGTAATCAGCCTGCTTTTTTCTTTCATCCGAGAGGATTACGCAGTAGTGGACCTACAAAAAAATTAGTAGTAAATCGTACGATTTCAAGATACTCCATCAGCCATATATCAGAAAGAAATTTCACGTTCTCGAATCACGCTCACGTTCATGTTCACGATCACGTGTATGTTTACGTTCACTTTATGTTCACGTTTACTTTCACTTTCACGTTTGCATCTTATTTGCAGTATGATGCTGTTTCAGTTCATGTTTTGTGACATCTCACGATTCGCATTCAAGACATTGTTCACGTTCAGGTCGGTGTTCCATCTTCGTGGATACGTTCTAAGTCTTGTATCGGATTTGGGTACAAAAAAGTTAAGAAATCAGACTTAAGTTAGTACAGCTATTCCATAACCAGGCAGACGTTTCACACCTCAGGCCGTATCGCTGGTATTCCTTCCTCAGTCAACATACGTTCATAATATGTTATAGTATCACGTCCACAATATGTTTCACGTATCACATTCATGATATATTTCAAGCGCAACGTTTCTTTTATGATCACGTTCCCAATTGCTCACGTAGAACGTTCATAATTGTTCACGTAGTTCGTTCTGTTATATTCTTAGCAGCTTACGCAGAGAGACAACCATTATCTTTTCAGGATAATCGTATGTACCATTTCATGTACCCTACATGCTATAACTTATTCAAACAATCAGATGCAGAAATTACATCCTAAATATGGAACCAGAAACTATTCAGCATCGTCAGGACAGGGTCATCAGGATCAAGATTTTTAGTATGTCAAAATCTTTGAAGGAACCGTTTCGAGCGGGAAGCCACTTGAAACGGAGGAGTCCATCCGGACCTCTCATTTTCCCTTCAATAAATTCAGTTAAATTCTTCAGCCATGTCACGTTGCAGATTCACTTCAGTCATGCCATGTTTATACCGTTCAGCAGCGTTATGTTCTAAATCGAGGATGAATGATCCTTCAGTGTATATGTCTTTTCAGCCTTCATACTCTTTCAGCATATGCGTCCTTTCAGCTTTTATAACTCTATCAAATTATTACCTTTAATTCGAGGACGAATTATCCTTTTTAGAAGGGAAGAATTATAAAACCCGGTATAGTTGTATCTTTAATTCGGGGACGAATTATTCTTTTTAAAAGGGGAAGAATTGTAAAACACGTATTTGAAAATTTAGAATATTAAATACGCAGTTTTATTTATTAAAAACTATTCATATAATTATTCAGAAAATACTTATTAATGTGAGAAAATAATATTCATGAATATTTATTCAGAAAATAAATATAATACATTTCAGAGTTGAAAGAAAGATTAAATCACGTACACGAACGTCTAATATTAAAGCACGAAACGAAGCAAAATCAAAATATATTAGATATGCATGTGTTGGGCCGGTTAAAAAAAGAAGAAAAGAAGGTTCAATGGTCTTAGGCCCGGTTTTGTTTAAAAATAAGGAAAGAAAGAATGGGCTGCGGCCCATTTGTTTGTGTAGCCAGACCGTAACAAAAAAAAGAAACTGGACTCTAACCCCTCCCCTCTTCACAGCGAACAAAGAAAAAAAAAGAATGAAAATAGGGTTTGGGTGTAGGTGTGTGTGCCGCCAGCTGCAACCAAAGAAAAGAAGAAAAACGAGTTGTTTTTGGGTGTTGGCTTGTTGGTGAGTGTTGTTTGTCATTCCTAGACCATCGCAATCAAGTAAACGTCTTGATCCTTCTTCTTTTAGCTGTAATTCACGAACTCATTTTTGATATATAATAAGAACAAAGGATTTAAATATAAAACATGTGGTAATCTGATCTAGGCCGGATTTTGGGTTGGTGTTCACAAAAACCGAGAGTCTATAGACTCGGTGTGGTTTCCTTTTGTCCAGCCACAACCCACAAGGGGTGCGGGTCTGGGTGCGTCGGCAGCAAACAACAGACAACCCAAGCAGGGGACAACTAGATAATTAAGGGTGTCGGTTTGGTGGGTTCAGGAAAAACCGAGACCAATTGGTCTCGGTGTGGGTTTCACTGGCCAGCCGTGATCTATTCAGGGCGGCGTGGTGCCTGTGTTCGATCCATAGCAGCCAAACAAACCCAACAGAGGGAGCTTTGGGTCTGCAGTAGCAGTCAGGAGTGTTTGGGTTTACTTGCAATAAGGGGTTGTGTGGGACTGCGAGCAGTGGGAACCACTGCACCAGCAGTGGGAACGAATAACAGGCGGGGGAACTAATGACAAAAGGTGGGAATTTATAAAGAAGCAGTGGGAAACAAGCATGGACAGTGGGAACAAATGGGGGTCCACGACGGTTGTGGTGTACTAGAAGTTGGTTAACCCGAGACGTGTGTGTCTCGAAGAGAAGTTTGACTCGGGATTTCGGGATCACGCGAAAAATAAATACGAGGATATTTTAATTATGATAAAATCATTATTATAAATAAGTTTTATAAATAAATTTAATTATATTATTTTGTGTTATTAATTTAATTAGTAACATTTAATTTAACCCTTTTTAATTACTTTAAAAACGGGTGATTTATTTAATGATTTATTTTCAAGGAAGGTACCTCTGGAAACCTTTTTAATTTGGGGTACCTTCCATTTATGGTAGGTTACTATTTACAATAATATCATAAACGTCAGGGTACAATATAATATACAGTAACCATAAATACAGGATATACACTAATCAGTAAATATTTAGGACAATCAAATGTTATCAGATTATATACAAACAGTAAAACAAGAATAAAATCAATCAAACTGAGAGCAGTTAAGATCAGTAAAAATAAACCGATATTAGTCAACTCATTTCACTTCATTTATTCATGTAGTAACCGTGAAGTCGGAGTAGATCTTTCAGCTTTTATTCTTATTTCATTAATGGACACGAGGTACGGAATTCCCGTCCTTCAGTAAGGACTTCCTTTCTATGCATGATTAGGATTCCCCTTCTGCAGCCAAATGTTTTCCCCAGTATATGTTTTAAATTATCAGAAATTATTTTAATAACTAAGATATTGCCTGAGCCTTATATACAAGCATGACCAGTTAGTTGTACTAGTTACAGAGGTACCGTAACCATGACACTTGAGGCACCAGTGTCATGACTCACCTGTAGGAGAGTGATATCCTGCCGCGTCCCATTCAGCTCTGCTTGGCCATTTTATCAGTATTATTAGTGGGGCGTATGGATGCATCCTAGGCTTATCAGTTTACAGTTTATCAGGTGAATGTGGTGTGTGCTCTACATCCTTCACATTGGAGCTGATCCCTCCACCCAACACATTATTTAGAGGTCACCCCTCTACAGCATGACGAGGTCACCCCTCCAGTTATTCATGCAACAGTTGTTTCAGCACATGACCTATATAAGCTCTTGGCAATTAAAATACAGTAAATACATGTTTTCAGATTTAACAGATAACAGTTCAGCTTTATTATTTATAAATCAGACTTTTCAGATTTTACACAGGTTTTTGTTGCAACTCTATTTATCACTCTTACAGCTTCAGTATTATATCATCTGCTTCATTTCAGTATTTCTTATCATGCTTTATATCCGTTTACTAAGCGTTATGCTCAGCCATATTTCCTTTCATGTTCTAACGGCAGGTACACCAGGACGCTCTTAGGATTTTGAGAGCATATGCATTTGGATGGAAGCTATCCAGACTTCTTACTTTATGCATTACTTATATTATTATGCTTATTTGGATATTGTTTAGTCCTTTCCTTCAGTATTTACTTTTTATATTTTGAGTTTATGTTTGGATTACCGATGTTTGATTCTGGTATTTCCTTTATGGTCAGTTAATGTTTTAGGAGATTTACCTTATGCTTTGATGACACGCCATAAATACACGTAACGGTCCACCTATCCAAGTGGGGTGTTACACTCTTGATATTAAGCTTCAACAGTACATGTTCTCGGTTTTGTGTTTTGAGCTTATATTTGGACTAATAATGGTTAATTTAATCGTTTAGATTGATATTGTAGAGGTTGAAAAGGAGTTTATTTTATACATGTTTGTAAAAAGTAGCAATGAGCATTACTTGTAAACAATAGGAGTAATAGTTATATAATGTGTAACACTTTTCGTGTAGGCGTGTAAAGAAATAAATTAACTTTTTGTTTGCTCAACGAGCATTAAAAGTCACAACGCCCACCGCTTCTAAATGCTCATAATGCTATGTGCCAAACACAACCAAATGTGACTAATATAGTATTATAGTTATCGGTTAATATTGTTCTAATCCAGTAAGACGCTTTACCAAAAAAAATATAATTATCCTAATTGTGGTACCTTATATTATTTTTGTACATAATGTATAAAAAAAACTAACTTTATTCTTTATTGTATCTATGTGTATCAGGCTACAAGATTTTTTTGGCGTAAATCAAGTTGCTAGTGAAGATTTACAAAGGAAGATGGCAAGATAATTTTTAGGATTGTAATTCGCTTACTCCTTTTGCTATAGATAAGACATATTATGTTACTTACTTCAGATCTACATTCAAGTACAATATACATTGTGCTTCTTATATTATCTATGAAATTTTGTTACTTCTATGATATGTATTAGCCTTTTTGTAAAAAGTGAAATATGTAGTATTTGTATGGTGTAAAATAGTGTTATAAATCATAAGAAAAAACAAAAAAGTGTTGCATTTAATAGATTAAAGTGATCATTAGAGCATTAATTCAATGTGAGGAGCTCTTGTGTTTGAGTCAAATGACTCATATTCAATTTCCATCCTTGGCATTTGCTTCAAATAGGTACTTGCCTCCGTAAAACCTATGGGCACACTAGAGAGATTTTGTGGAATAAGAGATCGAGGGTCGAGTCTCGACTCGTCTCACTCCAGGTGTTGCTCCTCTGGGCCAGGGGAGTTGCCGGAGTTATTCCTTGTGGGGTAGACAATGGCTGGTGCCAAAAGGCACCCGGAGTCAAGATGTTCCCGCCAATCTACACCTTTTTGTGGAATAGATTAAAGTGTTGCAACTATGTGCTTGAAAAAAACAAAAGGTGTTGCATCTAATAGATTAAAGTGTTGCTTATTTAGTGATATCAAATAAAGAAGTGTTGCAGTTTCGTCAAAGATTGTTGCATTTTTGTGTAGCAATGTTGCATTTTTTATTCCAAAAAGTGTTGCTATTATGCAAAAAGTGTTGTGTTTGAACGAAAAAGTTTCGCGTTTAAGTTTAAAAAGTGTTGCATTACAAACTAATTCATTTTCTAAACATGAGCAACCCTTTGAATAAGTGTTGCTTATTCCGATAATAAGTGTTGCATATACCTAAGGCGACGTCGCATAAAGTAGCATTTGATAAAGTGTCGCTTTAGGCATAATGCAACATTTTAAAGAAATAATACAACTCTTTCTTGGTATTGCTTTAGCTTCAATTTGTAGTAGTGAGTTGACTAAATAAAAAGTCAACGGGAAAAATAGTCATTACGAGTCAAGAAAATTACCAGATGTTACAATATTCGATTGTGGTCATCGTCGGAGGGTCCATAAATCGACTTAACGAGTAAAACTAATTCGGGATATATCCCATTAACAAGATAGTATCTGAGTGGGTAAGTAACACCGTTAGCCATAAAAGGAATTTCTGGCGCTCGTCTGGTTTTTAAATTGTTAAACAAACGGGATTGATGTCATTGTTAGCCAGAAACACCAAAGAAAGCATGTCATATCCACAAGTCTTGCGACGTAACAAGTTCCAATAAAATGAACGGACACGGTCCATAATCACGCCTAACAAATTGCCTTTTATGAGCGTACGGACAACCAAACCATTCCTAATCCATGTAGTCTAGACTTCCTAACGTCTCTCGCCGTGGGTTTTCTCAAATACTTTGGCCCATAAACATCCCTTATAGCAGTACAAAAATGATCAAGACTCTCCCGTCAAGTTTTTTTAGCCATTTGCATATATTCGTCTAAAAAACGTGGAACAATGCCGTATGCTAATTCACGAATTTCATAAGTGCATTTCACAAATGTAGCAATGCCTTCTCTTCCAATACAGTCGATATTTGCACTAAAGTAAAGATTATGAGCAGTTACAACCGCAACTATATCTTTGAAAAGTGGATGAGCCATTCAGAATGTCTTATAGAAATCTTGTTCGTTGTAGATCAGGTTGTTACAGAAAAATGAGGCAACTAAACGACCATGGGCACTATAATGATCTCGATTAACCGAACACGAGGGCTATTCACCAAAGTTTCTTCATCGTCGATCATTAACTCGGGGAACATAAACGTATACTCATTCATGTTTTCCATGTTGAAAATGTTGTAAGCGTGGAGAATATGTATATAAATTTAACTTTGGTGTGTTTTGAAATGATTTAAATGGGGTATTTATAAATAAATGATAGTGAAATAGGGCTTACATAGGATGTTTTACTAGAAGTGACAAAGCTACCGGTAGTGGCTTTTTTTACCTGGGAAGCCCAACCTATGCGTGGGGTTTGTGTGAGGTTTATGGTAAACCCACGCGTGGGGTTTGTGTGAGGTTTATGGTAAACCCACGCGTGGGGTTTGCCATGTCGCCACCACTCGTGGACTCCCCACCCCCAGCCTAAGGACTAATCCTAGCCATTTTATACTCCCTCTGTCCCAAATTATATGCCCACTTTTTACCTTTAAAGTCTTTCCTTATCAACTTTATCTTCAAATTATTTTATTTGTATTATATAAAAAAATGGTGTGAAGTATATGAATGAATTGAATATTAAATGTATTTTCATTAATATAATTTTTTTATCAAAAATTATAAAACACAAATAAAGTAATTTAAAGTCAAAGTTAATAAAGAAAATACTTTAAAAGTTAATAGTGAACATTTATTTTGGGACGAAGAAAGTACTTAAGATTAATTCTATAGAAAAACATACGAAGGAGTTATTTTTGCCAAAATATCCATAAAATGTAAAAATAATTTTTAGTATTTTGAGTATGAGATAAGCAGTCTTTATGTTTTAACAATTAAAGAAAAGATAAATGATTATAACCTTATATACCTAAAAAATGAAGAATAAGAGGACAAAAACACTATTTGGAAAGATAAAAAGACAAATGAGACCTAAGTGTTTGTTAACTTAGAGGTTTGATAATACGCATATAAGCAGATGTGGCAATTTTTGCTCATATTATTATATATAAATAATTTTTATACTTACTCAAAAAGTATGAGGCACTTTTTATTTTACCTTTTTAAATTATTTTTTGTTTGTTTTAACCCACGCCCATTTTGCCCTCATCCCGTTTTGTCCACTGTCCGTTTAACTCGCCGCTTGTTTTCGTCTGACCCGTCCATTTTGTCACCTCAATAAGTATGGAGTATGATGTAAAGAAGTTGTTCGTGGATTATAGTCAGACATGAATTGCTTTGGTCTGTCTCATATTTGTATTAAGTATTCATTAAGCCTTTGTGTTCGATATTTGTGTCAGTCAAAGAGAGATATGGTGTTTTGTTAGCATTATTACCAATAATAGTATAGATTAGGATATTTACCTTTTTAAGCTTGTTTCCGATTTTGGATGTTTGAGCCCGGTTGGACCCAAGCCCGATCTTCATCGGTAACCGACCCCCTCACCCTATAAAAGGAGGTGAGGGGGTGATGCTCAATCACACCGCAAGCTTCTTATTCTTTCTTGTAACGATCTATATCAATAAAAGTAATCGTTTGTTACCTTTGTAGTATTCGTTCTTTGTGGGTTTCGTTTGTTGCGACTCTGCGATCGTCTTCAGGGATCTAGGTTCCGCGTTTCGATCTTCAGGTTTGTTGGGTTATCGATTCCAACAAGTGGTATCAGAGTTGGAATCGATAACCCAACAAACCTGAAGATCGAAACGCGGAACCTAGATCCCTGAAGACGATCGCAGAGTCGCAACAAACGAAACCCACAAAGAACGAATACTACAAAGGTAACGAACGATTACTTTTATTTATATAGATCGTTACAAGAAAGAATAAGAAGCTTGCGGTGTCTATTAATTCAACATGGTGGGAGGCTGCGTTAGATCCATTCCCGGATACCATGACGGACGCTCAAAAGACTGCAGCGTTGAAGACGGATGTCTATAAAAAAGCACACAGTGCCTTACTCTTGTGCTTGGATAACAAGGTGTTGAGGGAAGTCAACAAAGAAAATTCTGCTGCGGGGGTTTGGTTAAAGTTAGAAACTTTGTATATGACAAAGTCTTTAGCCAACAAGTTGTACTTGAAGAAGAAGTTGTTCACTTTCTACATGCATTCAGGTAAGAAATTATTTGAACATATAGATGAGTTTAATAAGTTGATCGGTGACTTGGCGAACATAGACGTTGAAATTGATGACGAAGATCAGGCACTCATGTTACTTACATCATTACCGTCCTCGTATGATAACTTTGTGGAGACATTGCTTTATGGAAGGGAGTCGCTCTCTTTGGAAGATGTCTTGTCTACCCTCAATTCACGGGAGTTGAAGAAGAGGACAGATGCAAAGGATGATGGTGATGGGTTATTTGTAAGGGGAAGGCCGGAGCATCGGGGTAATCAAGGACGTGGTAGTTCGCGATCAAAGTCAAAAGGTAAAGGAACTTATAAACATAAGTGTTACATATGCTATTCTGAGGATCACCTTAAGAAAGACTGTCCAAAATAGAACAAGAAGAAATCAACTGGCTTTGTCAACAAGAATGCAAAACAGGACGCTGGGACGTATTCTAAGGGTTATGACAATGGTGATTTGTTGATGGCGGTGAGTGAGGAAAGGTTCTTAGAGTGGATCATGGACTCTGGTGGTTCCTATCACATGATGCCTAGGAGGGACTTCTTGTTTGATTTTAAGGAGCTTGATGGTGGTATGGTTTTGCTTGGTGATAATAGAGCATGTGCCATCAAGGGGATAGGGAAGGTGAGAGTACAAATGAAAGATGGTTCAAGTTTTGTGCTTGAGAATGTGCGTTACATTCCCGAGTTGAAAAGAAATTTGTTATCTTTGGGCACTCTGGATCGAGAGGGCTATACCGTGAAGTTGCAGAATGGAAGAGTAAAGGTGATCAAGGGTTCTTTGATGGTTTTGTCAGGAACTTTGAAGGAAAATTGTGTGTACTCCTTGGATGGTTGGGCTGAATCAAGTGAAGCTAGTGTCGGTATACAAGAAAAGGAAAGTCTTGCACAGGTGTGGCATAAACGCCTGGGTCACATTAGTGAAGCAGGCTTGAATGAACTCAAAAGAAGAGAGGTGCTGGGGAAGGAAGGTCTAGGTAAGCTCGAATTCTGTGAAAATTGTGTTCTTGGAAAATCGACCAGGGTGAGTTTTGGTCGAGGTCAGCACACAACAGAGGGAGTTATAGACTATGTCCATGCGGATCTCTGGGGTCCTTCTTGGGTGGAATCGATGAGTGGTTGTCGTTACTTCTTATCGATTGTTGATGATTATTCGAGGAGGGTTTGGGTTTATTTTCTTAGACACAAGAGTGAGGCGTTCAACAAGTTCAAGGAGTGGAAGCAGTTGGTAGAAAACCAGACAGGTGGAAAACTGAAGAAACTTCGAACGAATAATGGTTTGGAGTTTTGTAATTAGGAGTTTGATAACTTGTGCAAGGAGAGCGGGGTAGCAAGACATTTGACGGTTGCTGGAACTCCGCAACAGAATGGTCTAGCTGAACGTATGAACAGGACGCTCTTGGACAAGGTTAGGTGTTTACTGATTCAGTCTGGTTTTCCAGAGTCATTCTGGGCAGAAGCAACAGTGACGGCAGCATATCTGATCAATAGGTCTCCATCTACAGCATTGGAGAAGAAGACACCTATGGATATATGGTCAGGATATCCGGCGAATTACGAGATGTTGAGGATATTTGGTTGCTTATTCACACGTGAATCAGGGGAAGCTCAAGCCTAGAGCTATAAAATGCATATTCCTGGGGTATCTTGAGGGTGTGAAGGGATACAGATTATGAAGGTTGGATGATGTTAAACCGAAGATAATCATAAGCAGGGATGTGGTCTTTAATGAGAGCCTTATGTATAAGGATACTCTCAAGGGTGCTGGTGCTGCAGATTCTGGGAAGGAAATTGAGTTTGAGGTGGAACTTCAAGGCAGTCGGGTCGAACCAACTGTGGATCCTCATACTGGGGTAAATCCAGGGAATGAATATGAGGATCAAGTTGAAGATACAGTAGATGCAATGCCTCAACAACAGAATCTGGACAACTATGTTCTGGTACGTGATAGAGCTAAGAGAACAACTACTAAACCTGCAAGGTATAGGAATGAAGGTAATGTATCGTTGTCTAGATCATCAGGGTCTAGGGAAGAAGATGATATTACGGCTTATGCGTTTGCTATTGCTGAGGAAGAAGATACACATGAACCAATCACATTCCAGGAGGCGATTAATTCATCTGAAAGGGATGAGTGGGTTCGTGCTATGGAGGAAGAGATGAGTTCTTTAAAGAAGAATCATACTTGGGAGCTGGTCGATCAACCACGTGGTCAGAAGCTGGTAAGCTGCAAGTGGTTGTATAAGATTAAAGAAGGGATTGAAGGCGTTCAGAAACCAAAGTATAAAGCAAGGCTGGTAGCTCGGGGTTTCACACAACGAGCAGGGATTGACTATAATGAGGTATTCTCACCCGTGGTTCGACATACATCTATTAGGGTGATTCTCTCATTAACTGCTTGTGAAGATTATGAGTTGGAACAACTTGATGTGAAGACGGCATTTTTGCATGGTAATCTTGAAGAAACCATTTATATGAGGCAGCCGCTTGGTTTTGAAGAAGGAACGGGCAACAAGGTATGTTTGTTGAAGAAATCCCTTTATGGTCTTAAGCAGTCTCCAAGGCAGTGGTACAAACGGTTTGATGTGTATATGGTCAGCAATGGGTTTAGCCGTAGCAACTATGATAGTTGTGTTTACTTCAAGGAGTTTGCACCAGGTATGTACATATATCTACTGCTGTATGTAGATGATATGTTGATTGCTTGTAAAAGCAAGTCTGAGATCGAATATACCAAGGGACTGCTGCGGAAAGAGTTTGATATGAAGGAACTTGGTCCAGCTAGGAAGATACTTGGTATGGAGATTGTCAGGGATAGGGGTAACCGAACCCTGAAGGTGTCTCAGTCGGGATATGTGCGGAAAATTATGAATAACTACAGAGTGGATAATGGCAAGTCGGTCTCTGTGCCATTGGGAGCACACTTCAAGGTATCTTTGAAGGATTGTCCGTCGAGTGACTGGGATGTGGAAAGAATGAGTAAGGTCCCATATGCGAATGCTGTAGGTAGTTTAATGTACTTGATGGTTTGCACTAGACCGGATATTGCGTATGCTGTTAGCATTGTAAGCAGGTATTTGGCGAATCCAGGTAAAAATCACTGGGAAGCAGTGAAGTGGATTTTGAAGTACTTGAAGGGCATTGCTGATGTAGGTCTAGTGTATGGTAGAGATCAAGGGAAGCACATAGATGTTGACGGTTTCGTGGATAGCGATTATGCTAAAGACCCTGACAAGGGTAGGTCGATAACCGGGTACGTGTTTATGGTACATGGCTGTGTTGTGAGTTGGAAAGCAACTCTGCAACATGTTGTTGCGTTGTCTACTACAAAGGCGGAGTATATGGCGCTTACGGAAGCTGTTAAGGAAAGCATTTGGCTTAAAGGTCTACTAATCGAGCTGGGAATAAACCTAAGGTCAGTGGTTGTGAATTGTGATAATCAAGGGGCAATTCATCTCTCGAGAAATGCAATGTTTCATGAGAGGACGAAGCATATCAACATGAGGTATCACTTCATCAGGGAGATCGTGGAATCTAAAGAGATTGAAGTGGCAAAGATAGGCACGGAGGATAATGCAGCTAACGCGTTTACAAAGGTGGTTCCAGGTCCGAAGTTCAAGTATTGCATGGAGGTACTTGGTGTCGGGGTTAACTAGTATTGGTACTAAGGTGGAAATTGTTAGCATTATTACCAATAATAGTATAGATTAGGATATTTACCTTTTTAAGCTTGTTTCCGATTTTGGATGTTTGAGCCCGGTTGGACCCAAGCCCGATCTTCATCGGTAACCGACCCCCTCACCCTATAAAAGGAGGTGAGGGGGTGATGCTCAATCACACCGCAAGCTTCTTATTCTTTCTTGTAACGATCTATATCAATAAAAGTAATCGTTCGTTACCTTTGTAGTATTCGTTCTTTGTGGGTTTCGTTTGTTGCGACTCTGCGATCGTCTTCAGGGATCTAGGTTCCGCGTTTCGATCTTCAGGTTTGTTGGGTTATCGATTCCAACATGTTTAACTCTCACCTGAAGTTAAATCTTCAAGAAGTGGAGCCATGTACAATCTTATTGTATTATCGGTCATTATAAGAAATATGAGTAGATTATTGCTCAGCTTCTACAACTTCGCCACTCATGTCTCAGTATTTGACGCACTCGTTGCAAAAAAAGTTTTTTTTAAGTATGTGTTTCGCTTATCGAAGTGTGTATGCGAAAACAAACGAAACATAAGAAAATAGACGAAAACAGACAAAACCCGCTTGAAAATGTACAAAAACTGACGAAAACGTACAAAATGTATGAAAGCAGGCGAAAACGGAAGAAATGTGTGAAATCGTGAGAAATATATGAAAACATACAAACACATGTAAAAACAAAAAAAATGTAAAAAACAGACGAAAACATGCAAAAACAGACGAAAACATTAAAAAAAGTGCAAAACAGACGAAAACAAGCGAAATAGGCGTAAAAAACATGTGCCAACACACGGAGACGCGCGAAACGGGCGAAATCTCGAAAAACGTGTGAAAAACACACGTAAGTGTGCAAGAACAGCCAAAAATATGTAAAAATGTATTAAAACGTACAATATATCAAAAAACCTCCATTAATTGTAATTCGGGCAAAGATTGCCAACCTTAAAATAATGAGAGAATAGTTAGTCTTAATTTTATTAAATTTACACATTATATCTGTTTACATCTGAAAAAACATAAGAGGGTTGGTAACATGTTATTTGTGTCATGTCGCACCAAATAACTTCGAGATGGTGGTGCGTTGCTCAATTCAAATTGGGTTTACGTTAACTCACTAACTTGAGTTGGGTGGATTTTGTAATTTCTTTTCGCTTTATCACTTTCAACGACTATTTTATTTACGTACTAAAAAAAATCATCTTTACCTCTTATCGACTTGTTTTTGATAAAACCTTTTTTTAAATTTTTGCATAAAAATCTTTAACGGCTATTTTTTTAGCTTTAATTGTTGTTATAATTTATATGTTATCATTTTGATCAAATAAAATGGAAAGTCTAGATTATTCTTTTAGCATATATAGTAGTTATTTATACTGCATTATAAAGTATTTGAGACTATTCCTAAATTAGAAAATCTAAAAATTCGGACTCCTTCACTTACTTGTTATAGAAATTTCAATCGGAAACATTATCTCGCTTACCACTATACTTGGACCATCTTTGGCACGGTGGCGAGCTGAGCGACGCCCAAGGCATCATCTTTTTGATGCATAATATTTCAAATTCATGTTAGATAGAGATAAATAAAAACATGAAATATCTGTAGTTTTGATGTTTTGATGATAACAGTGGAAGAAGGTAGAGGAAAAAGATGAGTATAGACAGGTAGTTTTGATGTTTTGATAATAATGGTTCATAAAGACTTTTTAATATTACATATATGTTGTTTTTTTTAAATACTAGGCTTTAAACCCGCGCTTCGCTGAAGGTGTTTAAAATAAACAGTCAGCCAACATGCTTTCTATCAGTTAGTTGGACGGGTTAGAAAAAAAGCGGTTGTTGCTCAACGTGTTCAAATGTACGGTCTTCCCACGGAATCATTTATATGGTTCATCGGGGTTGGTCCCTCACTCCTTGTCTTTCCTCGATCAAAGCAGACTGCAATTGTATCATTGTGGTGAAGCTGCAAGCAAAATTAAAACACTATCAGTCCAACTTACATCTAAAGTACACCTAAAGTACAACCATTGAAATCCAATACCCTTTTATGTTGTAAAAGGGGTGTTTGGCTCCTGTTTTAATAGCATCCAAACAACCCTTTTGTGGCAGAATGGGTGTTTTGTTCAGTAACCAAAAAACCTTATGCACATCCATTGACTTATAACATTTTGTTTGGTTGCACAAAACTTAATCAGTTTACAATGTTCAACATACTAATAACAGTTGTGGCCTGCCGATGCTAAAAAGACATGTTCCTTTTGTGACCCGTTACTTGACAAACAAATTAACATCAACAAAAAACTTTGAACAAAGCCAGGTTGCGTACCTGCCCAGTCAATTATGTAGCTTCTTCCTCCAACTTCAGCCTCTCTTCTTCACGACCTATCACAGACGCAAGTGATAGGATACCTGATCAGAAACCTACATTTGCCAAAGAAAGAACAGTTCCAACATGTGTGACCCTACCACAAAGTCAGTCTTTTGTAATCAAAACATTTAACAACCGAACTTCAACGATAGTCACAACCACAACCCAAAATCAGTCAACAGATTTAAATTTGTGATAAGGCATGTTTCGGTGTAAGACATAGGCTCAGAATGTAATACGCTGAAAGACAAAGGCTGCACCTGCCATGGCTGCAAACGTCATGGTTTACCGCGCCAAGCTGCGAATGAGCTATGTTTTTCCGAATGGTTTCAGATTCATCATAGCCTTATAAATGGTCGCAGGCGTGGCTCGCACGACCAACAGGCCGAGCATACAAACAAATAACGGTACATGTTTCAAATCGATCGTCGCATACGAAGCACCATTGCCGCACACCATGAACGGTGACAACAAAGGTGTGGGCAACGAAGCTGTCATGACTCGCACGACGATGCACTCTAAGCATAGAAACAGATAATCGTAGGTCTTTCAAGACTTATCACTTTAATAAAAGTTTACTAAGAAACATATATTCCTACCATAGCAGTTTTTTTTATATTTAGAGGCTCAGATTAGTGATGATATATGTACCTCGGCTGCAAACCACCAAGATTGCCCCGCCAAGAATCACATAATTCGTTTAGGCGCTCAAGTATAATCATCATTGCCTTTTAGGATCTCCAAAGAGATACACGACCACATATTCGGATATGCTGCCTAAATCATAGCATAGTACAACGTCAATAACCACAAAACAAACGGGATTGCATTAGAGGCTTAGAGATGGAAGAATGGAAGGTGTACCAAAAACTGGTCATGGCTGCGATTTTGTCACGACACGGTTACCAAAACATTCCATAAACACATGTTTCATCATCACCAATATATCGTTACACCATGTGACACCAATCTTAATCGCTACCCGACATATAACGGCAACGAAAGGACTGGTGCCAGCAACGGTCTACAAATGCCCATGAAGATCATATTGACTTACAACGGATACTGCCACAAACAGGTATCACAACATGAGAAAACATCAAACCCCCTAAAAAATTAAGGTTTCCAGCAAACCCCCATAAATGAAGGTTTTCAACCAATCACTAATTCATTAATAAGAAATAATCAAAGCATCAGACCCCCTAAAAAAATTAAGGTTTCCGGCAAACCCCCATAAATGAGAGTTTTCAACCAATCACTAATTCATTAATATGAATAGTTTATACACATCCAATCGAGATGCGAAAACAACTTATAACATCGAGATGGAAAAAAACAAATTACCTCCTTATCAATAAAAAAAGAGCACTCTTACGAACATATCAAATCATGAATAGATGAGATCATAAACAGATCAAATACCCAAATGAGAGAGACAAGTATGAATAATTGGTGATATGTGTGTATGTATATAGCAACTAACAGATGCAAATCAACGGCTATAAAAGTGGTTTTAGGAACAAACCATACCTCCTACCAAAGAGACCATACCGGTGAACAGGGATGAATACCAACATACGGTCGAGATGTTGATTTGGTTGGCAAGGCCATACCTGTGAACAGAGTTGTAAAAGATCTAACGACAAATACTATGTCTAAAAATGCCTCCCCTCACAGATATTATATAGTATTTTAATATGGTATTTTTCAATTCCCCTTATTGTATTAAGAGGGTAATAAAGTATATAGGTTATAAATTTAAGGGGGTATTCTGTTTATTTTCCAAAGTTACTAAAATATGAAAAGAATATAAGTTTACCTTTAAGTCCATCTAATTTTTTTAGAATTCAACAACTAAAATTTTATTAATCTCCTCCTCATTTTTTAAGTTTTTATTTTCACAAATTCGACACATATATTTTTATGTGTTTTCATCAAATTCTTCCACCAAATATTTTTATTTTGACTAAACTAAATTCAATTTTGACTTTTTTGACCAATCAAATTTCATATTCTTTTTAATTTTGATATTTTTTTCTAAATAGTTATATTTTAATTATTAATCAATAAACTATTTGCATCAATCTTATACGTACACGATTTATAAATTCATGATTTTATAATGTTTAATATTATTCTATATAACAATATTAAATTCTTAATATTTAAATAGTTATAATGCTCATGGACCCACGAGTTTTACATAATTTTTTATTATGTGATAACATTAATTGATATTTTGTATAAATATTTGTTTCATAAAAGATTTGACTTTGTTTAACTGAAATGTTAGATATTCTTTTTTAGACATTGTGTGTTTAGTAACACATATCGACCTTAAAAAAATATATGTTTTTGTAATGTGTAAAATCTCGTCTATTTCTTTTCATCTCAAATCGATGTTTGAGGTTATCCATTCATTTAAATATTTATATTCATTTAATAATAATTTACGTTGATTGCATAGTTTGACTTTGTTAAGTGTCAAAATAAAAATAGATAATAATCTGTGTTTTTATTTGAATGTCTATAAGAGAATTTTATAATTATGTGATTTGTAATTTTTTTTAATATTATATTTTTAAATATAAAGTATATAGGTTACAAAGTTTAAGGGGTATTCTGTTTATTTTCTAAAGTTACTAAAAAATATGAAAAATATAAGTTTATATTTAAGTCCATCTAATTTTTTTAGAATTCAACCACTAAAGTTTTATTAATCTCCTTCTCCTTTTTTATGTTTTTATTTTCACAAATTTGACACACATATTTTTATGTGTTTTCATCAAATTATTCCACCAAGTTTTTTTTATTTTGACTAAACTAAATTCAATTTTGACTTTTTTGGACCAATCAAATTTCTTATTCTTTTCTACTTTCGATTTTTTTCAAATTGTTATATTTTAATTATTAATCAATAAACTATTTGCATCAATTTTATACGTACACGATTTATAAATTCATGATTTTATAATGTTTAATATTATTCTATATAACAATATTAAATTTTTAATATTTAAATAGTTATAATGCTCATGACCCACGAGTTTTACATAATAATTTATTATGTGATAATATTAATTGATATTTTGTAAAAATATTTGTTTCATAAAAGATTTGACTTTGTTTAACTAAAATGTTAGATATTCTTTTTTAGACATCGTGTGTTTAGTAACACATATCGACCTTAAAAAAATATATATGTTTTTGTAATATGTAAAAATCTCGTCTATTTATTTTCAACTCACATCGATGTTTGAGGTTCTGCACTCATTTAGATATTTATAATAATTTACGTGTCAAAATAAAAATAAATAATAATCTGTGTTTTTATTTGAATATTTATAATTATGTGATTTTTTAATTTTTTTTAATATTACATATATGCTTTTTTAAATATAAAGTATATAGGTTATAAAGTTTAAAGGGGTATTCTGTTTATTTTCCAAAGTTACTAAAAAATATAAAAAAATATAAGTTTAAATTTAAGTCAATCTAATTTTTTTTAGAATTCAACCACTAAATTTTTATTAATCTCCTCCTCCTTTTTTAGGTTTTTATTCTCACAATTTTGACACATATATTTTTATGTGTTTTCATCAAATTCTTCCACCAAATTTTTTTAATTTGACTAAACTAAATTTAACTTTGACTTTTTTGGACCAATCACATTATTTGATTTTGCTTATATGTCAAAATCAAGCTATTTGATTGGTCAAATTATTTTTTTATAACCTTCACTTTTCACTAAAACTTTTAAAAAACAATTCTTTTATGAGAAAAGTTATCTTGCATCCTTGTTTTTTGGTGGAAACTAAGGGACAAATCCCCACATTTCATATATTTTTGATCTAATGGTAGAGAGTAACCTAAAGGGTAAAAGCTATACAATACCATCATACTTAGCAAAATGTACCGACTTTAAACACTTACAATTTAATCGCTATACATTACCAATGAACTTTCAAATTGATTATTGACTTTACCAATATAGCCCTAAAATGACGAAATTACCCTTTTCTTTTTTTACATAATTACGTTTTCGTCAGTAAATTTACGTTTTCGTCAGTAAATTTACGTTTTCGTCAGTAAATTTACATACTCGTCCGAAAAATTACGTTTTCGTCAGTAAATTAACGTTTTCCTAAGAAAAACGTTTTCGTCAGTAAATTTATGTTTTCGTCAGTAAATTTACGTTTTCGTCAGTAAATTTACGTTTTCGTCAGTAATTTTACGTTTTCGTCGGTAAATTTACGTATTCGTCAGAAAATTTACGTTTTCGTCAATAAATTAACGTATTCGTCAAAAAATTTACGTTTTCGTCAGTAAATATACGTTTTCGTCAGTAAATTTACGTTTTCGTCAGTAAATTTACGTTTTCGTCAGAAAATTTACGTTTTCGTCTTACGTATTCTTCAATAAATTTACGTATTCCTCAGAAAATTTACGTTTTCGTCTGTAAATTTACGTTTTCGTCAGTAAATTTACGTTTTCGTCAGTATATTTACGTTTTCGTCAGTAGATTTACATTTTCGTCAGTAAATTTACGTTTTCGTCAGAAATTTTTCGTTTTCGTCAGTAAATTTACGTTTTCGTCAGTAAATTTACGTTTTCGTCAGAAAATTTACGTTTTCGTCAGAAAATTTACGTATTCGTCAGAAAATTTACGTTTTCGTCAAAAAATTTACGTTTTCGTCACTAAATTTACGTTTTCGTCAGTAAATTTACGTTTTCGTCAGTATATTTACGATATCGTCAGTAAATTTACGTTTTCGTCAGTAAAATTTTGTTTTCGTCAGAAAATTTTCGTTTCTCGTCAGTAAATTTACGTTTTCGTCAGTATATTCACTTTTTCATCAGAAAATTTACGTTTTCGTCAGGAAATTTATGTTTTCGTAGTAAATTTACGTTTTCTTCAGTAAATCTACTTTTTCGTCAGAAATTTAATTTTTCGTCAGTAAATTTACGTTTTCGTACGAAAACTAAAATTTACTGACGAAAAAGAAATTTTACTGGCGAAAACGTAAATTTACTGACAAAACGAAAATTTTCTTACGAATACGTAAATTTTCTGACGAAAACGTAAATTTACTGACTAAAACGTAAATTTTCTGACGAAAACGTAAATTTTCTGACGAAAACGTAAATTTTCTGACGAAAACGTAAACTTACTGACGAAAACGTAAATTTACTGACGAAAACAAAAATTTACTGACGAATACATAAATTTACTGACGAAAACGTAAATTTTCTGACAAAAACCTAAATTTACTGACGAAAACGTAAATTTACTGACGAAAACGAAAATTTACTGACTAAAACGTAAATTTACTGACGAAAACGTAAATTTACTGACGAAAACGTAAATTTTTTGACGCAGACGTAAATTTTCTGGCGAAAACGTAAATTTTTTGACGAAAACGTAAATTTTCTGACGAATACGTAAATTTTCTGACGAAAACGTAAATTTTCTGACGAAAACGTAAATTTACTGACGAAAACGTAAATTTACTGACGAAAACGAAAGATTTCTGACGAAAACGTAAATTTACTGACGAAAACGTAAATCTACTGACGAAAACGTAAATATACTGACGAAAACGTAAATTTACTGACGAAAACGTAAATTTACAGACTAAAACGTAAATTTTCTGAGGAATACGTAAATTTATTGAAGAATATGTAAGACGAAAACGTAAATTTTTTGACGAAAACGTAAATTTACTGACGAAAACGTAAATTTACTGACGAAAACGTAAATTTTTTGACGAATACGTAAATTTATTAACGAAAACGTAAATTTTCTGACGAATACGTAAATTTACTGACGAAAACGTAAAATTACTGACGAAAACGTAAATTTACTGACGAAAACGTAAATTTACTGACGAAAACATAAATTTACTAACGAAAACGTTTTTCTGAGGAAAACGTTAATTTACTGACGAAAATGTAATTTTTCGGACAAGTATGTAAATTTACTGACGAAAACGTAAATTTACTGACGAAAACGTAAATTTACTGACGAAAACGTAATTATGTAAAAAAAGAAAAGGGTAATTTCGTCATTTTAGGGCAATATTGGTAAAGTCAATAATCAATTTGAAAGTTCATTGGTAATATATAGCGATTAAATTGTAAGTGTTTAAAGTCGGTACATTTTGATAAGTACGATGGTATTGTATAGTTTTTACCCTAACCTAAAATATAAAAAAAACACGGACGAGCCATTTTTGCCAAAATGTCCAAAAGTTGAGAAAATGGACGGAGGTATCAAAGATTTAAATATGACGGAGTAATAAATTATCACTGGTGATATTTAACTAGCGAAAATCAATGAAATATCACTGTTGACAAAACAATGAAATATTACTGGGATATCACACAATAACTATGTTAATGAAATATCACTAGTGATGTTTAATTGATTTATCTCTAGTGATATTTCATTGTTTTTATCAGTAACGAAATATAACTTGTGATAACCAATTTTCGGCATATTTACAATTTAGTCCTTCCGTCATTTTTTTGCAAATTTTGGACATTTTGACAAAAATAATCCCTCCATGTTTATTTTAATCTTAGGTAATGGATGACTAAAATTTGTCCCTTAGATTCCAACAAAAAACAAGTTTCCAAAATAACCAAACTCTTCTTTTATTATATAAAAGACTCGGTATTTTCTAATATATATGTCTATATTGGCTACATATTACAGTAGTACAGTATGTTATAAGGAATTTAAAGCATTTTATGTTTTTAAAGTTATAAACTTTACATTGATAAAAATATAAGAATGTGCAATTTTAAGTTACTTTAACATTTTTTAATTAAAAAATATTATTATAATTAATATATATATATATTATAGCTTGACGTAAATGACGTCGTTTAGAATATTTTGATGTCGTTTTACGTTTTGTTTTGTGTCGTTTCAAACACAGAAGCAATTTTACGAAATGTTTTAGAAAGTGACAAAGCATTTGCATGTGATTTTACTATTTGCCTTTTTGTCGTTTCAAAAACACAGCAATACCGCAAAATCTTTTAAAAACAAAATTTCAAAATATACCCTTAATTTATATGAAATTGATTTTTCACTTTAAGCTATTTACGACTTTTCAATGTAATAAATTTTATTTATCAAATATAAAATGTATAACTACCGATTCACTCGAGAGAAAAAATATTATTAAAAAACTCATTGAATTACGAACCAAACGTGTCCAATATTCAGATGCTTCAGACATATGTATGATTTTACAAAAATGTTAAATTTGTACAACAATAATCCTTGAGGTTATTTGTTACTTGCAAACTTAGTCATTCACGTGATTTTTTTACAAAACGATTTTAAATTTCTAACTATCTACACATTTTTTATATAACAAAATTTATTTATCAAATATAGAGCGTATATCTCTCGATTCTTTTAGAGAAAAAGTACCGTTGAAAAGACCGTCTAATTGCAAACAAAATGAGGCAATGTTGGAATGACGAACTCTCGAAATATTGCAAACAAATATTTGGTATCAGGGCGTGGTACGACGAACTCTCGAAATTCCTGGTCTCCAAAGGTTTCTCAAAAGGTTCTATTGATCTAACTTTGTTCACTTATAAATATGGGGATGACATTCTGCTTGTGCAAATTTATGTTGATGACATTATTTTCGGGTCTACAAACCCAAAACTTTCAAAATGGTTTGAAAAAGTAATGCACAGCAGATTTGAAATGTCTATGATGGGCGAACTAAAATTCTTTCTAGGAATTCAAGTTCACCAATCCCCAAGTGGTATCTTTATAAACCAAGCTAAGTATTGTCAAGAGATAATCAAAAAGCATGGTATGACATCATGTGACCCCGTTGGGACACCATTATCAACCACATCCCTAGATGCTGATTTGGAGGGATTACCCATAGATCAAACGAGATATCGTTCCATGATCGGGTCCCTCATGTACTTGACAGCAAGCAGACCTGATATACATCATGCTACATGCTATTGTGCACGATATCAAGCACGACCCACTGAAAAGCACCTCAAGGAGGTTAAACGGATCTTTCGGTACCTTAAGAATACCATTCACATGGGACTCTGGTATCCGAGGGAAACCGGTTTCTTTCTAACGGCCTATTCAGATTCTGATCATGCAGGGTGTCTTGATACACGTAAAAGTACTTCTGGTGGTGCACAATTTCTAGGTCAAGACAAGCTTGTGGGATGGTCTTCCAAGAAGCAGGATTGCACGTCACTCTCATCAGCCGAAGCGGAGTATGTGTCTCTATCTGCGTGTTGTGCTCAAGTTCTTTGGATGAGAACACAACTCACGGATTATGGCTTCCATTTTGATAAAGTACCTATGTACTGTGACTCAAAGTCGGCCATAGCCATCTCCTGCAACCCGGTACAGCATTCCCGCACGAAGCACATCGATGTCCGATATCACTTCATTAAGGAACAAGTTGAAAGAGGTATTGTTGAATTATACTTTGTTGGAACTGATTACCAATTAGCTGACTTGTTTACAAAATCTCTTTCGAAAGAGAGGTTTGCGTATCTAGTTAGGCAAATTGGTATGAGATGTTTGACTCCAGCAGAACTGGAGGTTCTGGCAAAGAAGCCTGCTTGATTCATCTATCAAACATCTACCTGTAAATATTAATCAAAAAGCAAAATACAAAAGTAAAAAATCTTTGATAATCCAAAAATATTCTTCTCGACATGTCTTTCAGTATCGATAATATGGACGTACCTAGAAATGTCGCTCAATAACGACACGGTTGTGTACATAAAGCTCGAATGAAAGTTGTAAATATTTTTCAAAACATGTCATTTCTATCTTTTATAAAGGAAATTGTCTATTTTGGACAATATTTCCAACAACGGGTAGAGCAATCTATCTTGAGTTGAGCTTGTCACAAAACATTCAACGTTTTGAGCTCAACACAATGGCTTGTAATCACTTTCAGATTGCAACCCGGAGCTAAATTCACGGGGGAGTGTACGCTTTTGTACTCTTACCCTTAGCAAAAGAAGTTAAATCTTCTTACACTTGAGTGGATTCGTCAAGACATTCAAAGTCTATGAACTCAAGTTTATGCTTTAGAAAAACCTTTTCGTCAAAAAGAATTGATTTTTCAAAAAGCGTTGAACACAATTTTTTCAAGAATTTCTCAATGATATTCAAAATCTTTCAAAAATTGTGTGTTCAACAACTCCTATCCTCAAAAGTTTAATGTGGATCAAATCCTCGTAATGACAATTCCATTGGATCAATTTTTGAGGGGGAGCAATTCAACTTCATGCAAAAGATTAACACATCTTTCTCCCGAAGATTTTCAAGACTATTTTTCAAAATATATTTTAATCAAATTTGGTATCTCTAATATCAAAAGATTTTATATATTAGAGATAGGGGGAGAAAATGTGATTAAAATGTGATCTAATATAAGACTCAAGCACTTTAACTCTTACCTACATGTGCGAAACACTTTCGATTATCGATGCACATGTGAAGGGGGAGCATTTCTGAAACGACAAAACTAGCAAGGTGTTAAATGTTTTTCAAACAATTTGTTAGAATTTAAAGTGGTTTTCATGGTTACGATCAAATACCCACAACATCTTTAATTCACGACGTTATTGGTGTAAAAAGGGTGGTTAGGTTTAAGTCCTATGATCCAACCAGAACCGGAGGGATCTTCCCAGGGATAATCTAATAGATTATTAGAAGTCCTTAGGAAAGATGGAGTAGAATGTGAACGTAGCAGAATGCCGACTAAGTACTGATGCTAGCACTGGAACAATCACAACAAGGTGCTAGTAATGATGTCTTGGTAAGCATTGAAGGGGTTGAAGAATGAAAAAGAAATGTAAGGATAAAGGGTCTAAAGAAAGAAGCCCTCCATACAACTTAGGCAGAAACCGGGTCAACTCATCATGAAGACAAACTCATCATGGACCCAGTGATGTGAAGCACAACCCTTTCCTAGCTACTCAGACTTCTCTTAAAAGAAGTTTGTTTTATTGTCACGGAGATCAACACGACTTCTATCGACTTTCTCACTCCGAGATTGTTGATTTTGAATAGGTGGCATCTGCTCCAGCCTCCGACCACTAAAAGTGCACAAATCGAGTCTAGAGCCAAGAGATCAATCAAATCTCGTTAGGACACACGGATGAAGATCAAGAGAGTCCTACGCTATATCCTTGTGATATTGCTAGAACACTCAGAGTGATACTACTTAGTATTCACGATGATGAGTGGAAATCCTTCCAGTGTTAACATCAAACAGCACTGCGGTAGGTCATATGCAAGATTCTTTATGAATTGAACATATGTAAAACTGAAAAGCAACAGTGGTTTGATTCTGAATTGATTCAAACTCGTTTCAGGTTTCTACGCAATATCTTTATGGTCTTGCCAGAACATTCAGAGTGATATTTATTAATATTCACAGTGACGAATGGAAATCCTTCTAGCGTCAACATCAAACAGCGCTACGGTAGGTGACTTGTGAGATTCTTATGAATCAAACTTGTGTCAACTGGAAAGCAACAATGGTAA
This sequence comes from Glebionis coronaria, assembly GCA_025667525.1. NCBI lineage: Eukaryota > Viridiplantae > Streptophyta > Magnoliopsida > Asterales > Asteraceae > Glebionis > Glebionis coronaria. The sequence continues at coordinate 610,865,342 of CM046878.1, read as the reverse complement.
GATTCTTAATGAATCAAACTTGTTCCAGGAATTTGAATTGACGACTTTAATCAAGCGGATATTTATCCAATTGATTCACTCTTTATGTTCGCAGTCTTGCTTTGAGATGGTCGAGTAAAGAGAACGGCTAGTACTGCCGCGAAACCCTGTCAAGGAGATTCTTAATTGAATCTACCTGATCACAGGTACGATATTTTATATCGTATAACGGTCTTCACCGACCGGAGGTAAAACGCTACCGATTTAGGACGAATGTCAAAGCCATTCAGTCCGTGTCTATGTTTTGTCTCGAGAAGGTGGCGTCACGGTGTACTCAGAAAAGTCAAAGATTCACAACCACATATTCATGCCCAAAGACTTATCCAACAATTGATAGTGTGAGCATGTGGATAAAGACACAAGATCGCAAGATGGCAATGACAAGTCAAGGATGATTTGAAGATCTAAAGACTAAAAGACAAAGTTGAAAGACAACGACAAAGGCTCAAAGATCACAGCATGAAGGAACAAAACTACTGTTACACGTTCAAGACTCATTTATGACGAAATTCATAAAACTCCATTGGAATCCAAAATATCAAAGAGGAATGACCTCACATTGGGGGAGATTGTTAGCCTTAAAATATTGAGTCAAACAAGAATGTTCGGTCATAGGTTTCTATTGTAATATTTATTAGAACGTTGTAATAAGTAGTTATTTAGTCGTGGATCACGGGCTTGGATTTAAACTAATTAAAGTCCAAAAGACAAGCCCGACCCAATATATAGTCCATTAAAGCCCGCATGTGGGTGGACTATATATACTACCCTCCTAGCATGTTAGGAGGGTGGATGGTCATTTGTAACAACTTCTTTTCTCTTAATCTAATCTCACCAAGTTAATCATCTTCTCTCTACTTTCTCTCTCTAGGAATTCATCTCTTCTTCATCTATTTTCTTTCTTCCTTCATTGCTTAATCATCATAAATATATGGGACAACACTTCTGACATATGTATGATTTTAATTAAAATATTAAAACTTAATATACATTCTGAATTTTTTTATTATTAAAATAATTTTTAAGGTTATTAATTCCTTGCAAGACCAGTTATTAACGCAAATAATTCTTCGTACTATCGAGTCACTGAAACTGTTGATTTTACACCTTCCGCCGCGAAGCGCGAGCTACATACCTCGTATATATTAAATATTGTTCCAAACGACGTCGTAACATGATTTGCAATTTCGTTTTGTTCAATTACATGTGTCGTTTCAAAAAATCACAGAAAACAGATATCAAGCCTCCACTACTTGACTTAAAAAGAAACAAATTTACAAAACAGCCCCCTATATTATACGAGTATTACAAAAACAATCTTAAACTTTTAAATATTTACACATTTTTAACAAAATTTATTTATCAAATATAGAGCAAATACCTATCGACTCTTTTGAGAAAAAAATACCGTTAAAAAGGTCTAGTTACGAATTAAACGAGCTCAATATTCCAATGCTTTTGACATACACATGATTTTATAAAAAACGTTGAAACTTAAAATACACATTTAAAATATATTTTTATCGAAATAATCTTTTAGGTTATTCGTTCCCTGCAAAGTCTGTCATTGACGAGAACAATCTTTTGTATTGTCGATTCACTGCAACCGTTGATTTTGCACCCTCCGCCGTGAAACGCGGGCTATATATCTCGTTAGTTATAAGACATGTTTTTTTATATTTTTATGTTGTCTAATTTTATCATATTTTTTAAATTTTTATTCTTTTTAATTTAATATTTATTTTCATAGATTTTTATTACAATAATTTTTAATTTTTTCATGTCTCCAAACCGCTGTTTTGCATAGGTACATATTAGTTAACAAAAATGAAAATAACTCAACTCACATATTGATAGAAGAACCACATTCAGGCATCATGTTGCCAGATTAGAGGAATAAAAATACATGAAACATACGAGATTACTAAGCAAGTTTAATACCCGTGAAAACTCTTCAAGCCAGAAAGAAAAAAAAAACACGTCAGACTTATAGGATTGGTAGTTTAGAGCATCTATTATGGTAAATTTTTGTATAGGTTTATAAAATTTCCACATCATACAATGTCATTAATTTTTAAACTTTTTTACATCATGAACCCATTCTCACTATAGATTAAGAGTCCGGTTATTGTGGATCCCTTGTATCCTTTGGATACAAGGGGACCAATCCCCACCTTCCATCTAATCTTGATCAAAGGCTAACATTAATTCTTGTTTTTTAATTAAAAAAACGGAGGGGTATTTTCGTCATTTTACCCCTCCCACCTAACACCAAATAACAATTCCACATCTCAGATCTGGATCAAGGTTTCCTTTTTTCTTCTTCTCTCTAAAACACACACAAAAACACACACACGTACACATATTCATGTCGTAATCAATCATCACAAACATCAAATCCGTTGATCATCACCTCGTAAATCGATCATCCACTTCATAAATAAGGTAAAGTTCATTCGATTTATTTTGATTCATCTTTTTTTAGCTTATTCGATGTGAATAAGCTTATTATTCATCTTATTCTTTTATAACTTATTTGAGAAACTACGTGAATTGAAAGCTAACTAATGTGAATAAGCTTATAGATTATCATCATCTTTATTATGATGAATTATAAGCTAACTTATTAGCTTATTTTCGTAAATTATAAGGTTTTATGGCTTAATCTCGCTGAACAGATTTAGTATAACCTGTTTGTGAAGTATCATATATGATATACTATATCATATATGATATAAGCTAAAGTATCATATATGATAAATATATCATATATGATTATGTGGTTGAAAACTGAATTAACTCTTATTTTTTATGGCTTAATCTCGTTGAACATATTTAGTATGACTTGCTAGTGACATATCATATATGATATACTATATCATATATGATATAAGCTAAAATATCATATATGATAAAATATATCATATATGATTAGTGCTTGAAAATTTAATTAAATCTTCTTTTTTTGTGTAGAGGAAGCTGTTTACAAGGCATGTTGAATATCACAAGCATCCAAAAGGCCAAGAAGCTTAGTGAAGAAGCTCATGAATTTTTTACGTTTATTGTTTGTTTTTTCTTTGTAATCTCCTTATGGAGTTTTGAAGTATATGGACGATTTTATAATCCATTTGTATCTGGTACAGCGTCTTGTTAATATGATTAACTTTCTTGGTATTATGTCATGATGGTTTGATAAATTAAGCCATATATGATGATGCACTATCATATATGATAAGGCATTATCATATATGATACTCAAAGAAAACATGGATATATTAAACAAAAAATCTGATGAACTCATGATTACAACAAAAAGTATGCACAATTAATAACTAAACACTTGTTCATAACATAAAATAATGTGCGTTTGAACAGAATCATATATGATAATTCAAACAGAACATAACCTAATGTAAAATTATATATGATATACATCTGAATGATAACCATTTATACAAAATCAAAAGGTGCTAACAACATTATTATTGAAACTACTATTCTTTTTCAATAATACACTATCTTAAAACAAATTATCAAATGATGAATTCATGAACAACGCATACTTCGTCTTGATCCTTAAAACACATCCGTGCACATCCTCTTGTTATAATCAACATCCCTCTCTCCTTTGCTCCAAATAGGGCAATCACACCATCTCTGTTTGACTGCATTTATAAAAGAAAAAAACAACATATTATGCAAAATTTTAATACCAAAATGAATTACTCATATATATATGATAGAAGGCAGGTTTCAAGAGTTTATACAGATTTTCTGAAAGATACTCATACAAAATCTGTTTTTTCATATGATTTATTTGATATATCATATATGATATATATATATATCATATATGATATATCATTAGTTATCATATATGATATATCTATCATATATGATAAGAAATGTACATCATATATGATAACATCAGAAAGTAAAAAAAATCATAATAATACAGCTTATTAACATGAAAATAAGCTTATTCATAACTATCTTATTCACAAAAACGTATAACTCATTGAAATAATCTAATAAGCTATCTTATAATGCAACACAATGAATTCAAATCATTTAATTTACAAAGCTTATTCATAACTCTACTCTTATTAAAAAAAAGCTTATTCATAAGCTTATTCAAACTAACTAGCTTATTAATCCAACTTTATAACTTATTCATAACTTCTCATCTAAGAACTTATCTTATAATTAAGAATAATCAATCCAAAAAGATTCATTCATAATAATCCAGTTAAAAGCTAATGATAATACATTAATAAGCTTATTTAAACCAAATAAGCTAAAAAAACATATTAATCAAACCTGGTGATGGATAAATCAATTCGTGATTATAGATGTTCGTGATGAATTCGTCATGGATTCATCATGATCGCGTTTCGATGGATTCATGATATAGTAGATCGTGATTATAGATCGGGGGTAGAGAGATAAAGTAAATCAGGGGTAGAGAGAGAAAGAGAGATTCGATGTGTGTTTTTTTGTGAGAGAAGAAAGAAGAAAAAACATTATATAGTAGATGGTGAAATGACTGAAATACCCTTGCAGTGTAAATTAAAGATTTAATCTTAGTCATTGGATGAAAAAGAGATGAAGGGTGGGGATGAGTCCCCCCATATCTTAGATAAGTTTGGTATCCAAATGAACTTAATACATAGATTAAACTTTTTTAGGTTTATAAATTGTTTAGTTTATAACATGAATTAAATGCACATAAAGTTTTAGACCTCTTCAAAATCTCAGACCTCTTCATGACACCTAAGCAGGAAATTGTTTCTTACTATGACAAAAAAAGTTTTAGACCTCTTCATAAAATTTTAAACCTCTTCTTAAAACACCATAGTGGATGCTCTTAGAACAATCATTAATATGACAACTATTTTAAAAAAGGGAAAATTACCAAAAATGTCAATTGCCTATTATTCTCTTCCCAAAAAATATCTTAAATTTTCTTTTTCTAGAAATGGTTTTTTTTTTTTGCAACAGGGCAGCTGGGTGCAGAATACGCCAAGTGTCCTCTGTTGCCCTATATCTTGGGGCAATCTGTCAGAATTGTCCTATTCTTTGGACACTTGTCAAAATCTGAATAGTTGTTGCCTTATATTCTTTGTTAGTACTTTGTTGCCTTAGACCGTATCAGAAAAAACATGTTTTTAAACTTAATCACGAATTATTTAAAATTAAAAGACTCTTTTGATAATTATCTCTTTAAAAAAACATGTTAAACTTATACGAGAGTAGTATATTCTGTAACTTAGGAACATTGGACCGATCGATTTCCTAGTGTCTAATTAGGACAACTATTGTCTTCGAGCATTTCTACAAACTGAAAAATAACTTTATAGTATTAAAAAAACATGGATAAACTTCGTTCGTTTACCCGTTTATTCTTCATGGTTACTTTGTTCAGTCAGTGAAAATAATTGTCTCTTTTAGTAATATTCAGTCACGGTGTCTAGAGGTGTTCCTAAAAATCAGACCGAACCGATTAATATCAGATAGAGCCGTGACTGATTTTATCTTAAACACTAGAATGAAACCAAACTGAACTGGTCTGGGTTAGTTCGGTAGGTTCGATTTTCGGTCCACTCCGGTCCAAGAAGGCATAATTGTCAGGGGGAGGTTTTTAAGACCGGACCGAAAGCCGAAAATTAAAAAAGGATGGTTCGAGGACCGGATCGGAATAAGTTGAGTCCCGTTTCTCGGTCCGATCTGCTTCTCGGTTTGTTTTGCTCGCTCCTTGTGATTTGGCGTATTCAGTTTACTTGATGGTTTGGGGAAAAGTTTGAGGACACTCGCGACTTCTTTTTTGGGTTGACGTAAACAAAATCTTTGCCCCTCTCAAAAAATAACCCGACTTTGCCCTGGTTTTTGTCGAAAGTATTGTGTTTAGACTTGTTGCCTTGTTCGTAATCAAACTCTAAGGTTGGACACAACAACGATCCTGATTTTTTCTATCACGTCAGTTTTCTCTCTTCGGCGACCTAATGCGACCTATTTGCCCCAACAAAGTGACCTAGTTGATTTTTTTTTTCAAATCATTCTTTCTCTTTTATAAATACTAATTTTTCACACACAGCTTTTAGTATTTTCACATATAACTTTCTGTATTTTCACACACAAATTCTAAAATCAAAATGGCATGCCTTGACAAGATTAAAGATATGATTCAGGAACAAATAATTGAGCAACAACGTCGTCATCATGCGCTTACGACGTTAGCTGATGATTTCGATGTCGCGTACGAAGTTAAAACGAAACTGCGTACAACATGTGAGAATTGTCGTGATCTTTCCTCAGAGAAACGTCATTTAGTCGACACGTTTCTAAGTAATGAATCTGATAACGATTTCAACATCCGAAAATCTTTGTTTAGAAAGTCGATAGGCTCGAATTGAAAAAAATATTGTATGACTGAATAACTTGACTGTCCAAAAAAATGAAGGAGTTCCGTCCCAAACTCATATTGGTTCTTCATCACAACAACAACGACGTCGATATGTTTCTCCCGATCCACCCTATCCAAACGACTCAAATGTCTTACTTAATGATATTCAGTTTCGTCAACTTTGCTATGACGAAACTTATATTGGTTCTTCATCACAACGACAACGACGTCGATATGTTTCTCCCGACCCACCCTATCCAAACGGCTCAAATGGCTTACTTAATGACAGTTTCGTCAACTTTGCTATGATGAACCGGTATTTAAAGAAACATTGGAAGAAGAAACTAGGGCACAAATGGAGTTGGAGGCGGAAATTAGGGCCGAAGAAGATTACTAAAAGACTATCCGTTGGGAGTTATCTGATCCGTTATCGGATTCGGATTCGGAAACTTATTAATCGTATTATTTATTTTAATTTAATCTATCTAGTAGCGTATTATCTTTCGTATTGTATTTGAATTCCAGTATTTTAATGTTTTACGTATGAAATAAATGTTTTAATTTTTAAATAAAAATTGTTTACGTTTACGCTTTTAATTTACAAATTTAAAAAATTAATATGAAAATAAAATAAGGTATGATTTGACGGTGACTTTCTGACAACGAGTACAGATATAAGGTTTAAATTTTAAATTTTGAAAAAAGAAAAATTTAATTTACAAACAACCAAAAAATAAAAATAGAGAGAAATGTTGTTGCACAAGTAGGTCACACCTAGGGTCAAATTTCGTCGACTCGATCACCCGCCAACAGGTCAATCGAGTTCGACCTCGGTCGCGAACGGGTCAATCGACTTTCGTTGCGTTCAGCCTAAGTGATGTAAGTTATAGTATCCATCTGCATTGAAACTACTAGTGTCCATGTGCATAATTAGACTAATAATTGATGTTAACAATCACTATTGCTATTGTTTTGATAATAGGTTCACTAGTTTTAATACCCGTATACGCACGAGAGTTAAACATAAAAGATAATTTAAGTAATAATTTCGTTATTGCGATTTTATAAATATTATATATTTTATTAAAATACCTATTGTTTATATGTTTGATTATATTGTTGTTTTATTGTGCACCGTGTAAATTAATATAAACCCATTTCAATTTTTATTTTTTGAATTTCATACTCTTTTTACTTTCGATACTTTTATTCTGAATAATTATATTTTAATTATTAGTTAGCAAACCATTTTATATCAACCTTACACGTACACGATTTATAAATTCATGATACTGTAATGCTAAATATTATTCTATAAATCAATATTAAAATTTTACGTAGTAATACTTAAATAGTTACGAATCTCGTGAGCCCACAAGATTTATATAATTTTTTATTATGAGATAATGTTAATTGATATTTTATATAAATATTTGTTGCTTAAAATATTTGAATTTGTTTAACTGAAATGTTATCTATCTTTTTCTATATTGTGTGTTTAGTAACACATAAAGACCTTGAAAAAATATATGTTGTTGTAATATGTAAAATCCCGTGTATTTATTTTCATCACACACCGATGTCTAAGGTTCTGCATTCATTTTGATATTTATATTTATGTTAATAATAATTTACGTATATTGCATTGATTGACTTTGTTGAATGTCAAAATAGAAATAAATAATAATTTGTGTTTTGATTTAAATATTTATAATCATGTGATTTGTTGATTTTTTTTAATATAACATATATTTGTATTTTTAAAACATAAAGAATAGATGGTATAAAGTTTAAGAGAATATTTTATTTATTTTATACAGTTACTAAAAAATATAAAAAATTATAAGTTTATATTTAAGTCCATCTAATTTATTTAAAATTCAACCACTAAAGTTTTATCAATCCCCTCCTCTTTTTTAAGTTTTTATTTTCACAAATTTGACACATATATCTTTGTGTGTTTTTATTAAATTCATCCACCAAAATTTTTAGTTTTGATTAAATTGAATTTAATTTTGACTTTTTTCCACCAATCACATCACTCAGTTCTGCTTATGTGTCAAAATTAAACCATTTGATTGGTCAAGTTGGTTTTTCTAAAACCTTCACTTTTCACTAAAATTGTCAACAAATCTAATTCTTTTATTATATAAAAGATATGAAAGTAAATATCTTTTATATAAAATGTCATTTAGTATGTTCATATGATTATGGGGATCAAATTGAATGATTTGATATAAATTTACTATAATATTAATAAAATAATTATTTTATATTGTTTATAACTAGGAGTATAAAATAAAATTTGTGAGATATAATGTGGGGTAAGATAGAATGTACTTGAAAGGAGTATTTCTTCTCATCAACGAGTATATCATTGTATTTCATCTTTTTATTCTCATATTTACAAACCCAACATTCTTTTCGATATGAAAGTATTCCCTCGTTCTCAATAATAGATACCAAACGCACTCTAAGCCTACCCACAACGATATTAGGTCACGACCTAATTTTTTCATCTTTTCTCTCCTGTGACCTAGTGCGACCTATTTGCCCCAACAAAGCGACCTAGTTTAATTTTTTAATATAAATATTATTTTCAAATAATTTTTTAAATAAAATAAAAAATATTACAATAATATTTATACTTAAATATCGTTAAAGAAATAATTAAAAAAAACCTTAATTAGAAGTAAAGAGGGTAAAATGTATTAGTTAAAACTAACTTCAAAAATTGTCAAATTAATATATATTGTAAAGAATTAAACAAAACTCAATATATTAAAATTTAGAATTTTTTTATAAATTTTATCTAATTAAAACTTAATTAAAACTAATATAAATTATCCACAAAATATATAAAAAAGAAAAAAAAAGAATGAAAAGTGGTGACAATTAGACCTTACATACGCCCTTTTGCCTCGCCTGAATTGCAACAACCGAATCGCCGCAACAAGTCGATTCAGTCCCGACCTTATGGTGACCGATACAAAACTGATGCGTTACGGGTAGCCTAAGAAAATCAAAATAATAAACTTTTATTCATAATTTTTTGAATTAATTGCATAAATCGTTCACATGGTTTGTCCACGAAATCTGTCCCTAGAAGGTTTTTTAAATGGATCTTTTTTTTTCATGGTTTTTTACCGTATCAAGTTTGATCCCTTCACTGCTAAGTCCGTGCCGAATTTGATCCATTGACACTAGTTTGATATCGAGTTTAGTCTCTAACGGAACTACGGGTTAAGGGACCAAACCTAATACCGATCAAAACCATAGGAAAAGGTGCATTATAAAAAGTTTCTTAAAGACAAATTTCTTTAAATCCCATAAACAACGGAGACGATTTATGCAATTAATTCTATAATTTTTTTAGCTCACCCTCTAATTTGAACACTAAAAGTAAAAAAAAAATGTGGCTCTAAAGGGTGTTTGGTTAAGCTTATAAGTTGAGTTAGGCTTATTTATATAAGTCATTTATGGTTTATATATTATAAGCTTATAAGCCCAAATTTAGTGTTTGGTTTATAGCTCATCAAAATTAATAAGTTAAATGACAAAAAAGTCCATGAGTTTAAATGATATAGTTATTAAATGTGAGGTATATATTATTGTTATGTAAGCTCACCTTTTGTTATAAAAGCCTCACTTTTGTGGCTTACCAAAACACCCACATATAAGCTTATAAGCCCACTTATATAAGCTTAACCAAACACTTGGTTTCGGCTTATAAGCTTATATAAGCTAATAAGCTTATAAGTCTACTATATAAGCTAAACCAAACACCCTGTTAACTGACTAAACATAAAGTATTTAACTAACTAAACATGTTGCATTTAAAGAATGCGAAATAAAAGTAAGAAAAAAAAAGGAACAAAACAATAAAAGATACTAGCATACAAGAAGAGCAGCAGGTTCAAATCCTGCTACACAGCCATTGCACTTTCTGAAAATATAGTTCAAATCGCTACTTTCAATATTAATCACTTCTAAGTTGTTCATATGTAAAACAAGGTAAATCATTCACATGTGGTGAACAGTGCTAAAAGTTCACGCCTCTGTCAAAATTCGTTTGTGCAGTTGCCGCCATGTGGGATGAGCAAGTGTATCTACATAGGATGGATTGGCTTTCTTGTCTTGTGAAGATTACTTATACCACCAGAACCTCCTGCACAAATATACCAATACTCAGTGTTTTCAGAAACAAGTCAAACCACCACTTTTGACTTATTAACTCAAATCCATTCAAACTCAGAGATGTTGGCTGGAATTTTTAGTTTAGAGGACCATTTTACCTTAAGCATATAGAAATGCCACTTTGGCATTGGGTAACTGGACTTATGAGTTATGAGATTAAAATGGATTTTGAATAGCAACAATTATGCAAACATATAACATCAGTTTATTACCTTTCCTTTTTAAACCCATGATATCGAAAAAGCTCCTCGATTTTCAGCTCCATACTACCAAACTGCATGACTGTCGACCTAGTGGATAGATTCCTCTTAACCTGCAGATTCATATTTCTCGTGTTATTGATTCGAAATGCTTTAAATCCAGATGAAGAAAATTAACACACGAAAGCTTAATAGTGTCAAACCTCATCAAACTGCTCCCCAATAGATCTTGTTTTCCTATCGTGCTGCTCACTGTAGACATTGTTAACCAATTTAAAATACAACCAAAAAAGTAAATCTAGACATCCGAGATTTGACTATATTGATGTTACCTGTCACAAATCCATGCTCTACCAAAGTGCGTGGACCAGCTTTGAGAATGAGTACCCCACCAGGAATTACTTGTTCCGTAGCTTGGATGTGAACAGTTAGTTGCAGTAACAATATAAATGCTTTTGTCCACCAAAACATCTGGTTTAAACAAACAACCACTGTGGCAAGCTCCAATATAAAGAACCTGCAATAAGAGTGTTTGTATTTTGTAAAATATATACATAAAACATACTATGAGACTTTGAAATTTGGAGAATGGAAGTTTACCATGGATTTGAATTTGTTTTTCTTTCGCATCCACACCAACGTCTCCATGAGTTGTTCCTTGTGTATAGCATCACCCAACACCGGCATATCTTTTTAAACCAACACGGATATCATATAAGTAACGATATAACAATTGGCAAAACTAATGAAACTCGTGTTAGACTTACGAAGAAGATCCGGTTGCCCGTGTCCAGAAAAGAATACAAATATCCTATCTTTTGAACTTGACATTATTACTCTCTTGTTCTTTTCAACCAGATCACGCCGTCCCGCTAAAGCAGCCATGAAATTAGTCGAATTTGCGTCACTACCCGTGTAGTCCTACACCAACACTAACTTATTGTCAAATGGAAGAAGATTAAATTATTGTGAAATTTACAAAAATCTAAAACTTCATCTTACCCACGGTAATCCGGGATATAAATCCTGGCCACCCTCCACGTGTCTAATAGTGCCAATAGATGGATTATGTTTGTGTCTTGCTATGTCATTGAAGTGAAACGCAATAATGTGTTCATCAAGGACTCCACCGGCTCGGATTAGTTGATAAGCATGGCATACATCGGCCTGTGGTAAGAAAAGGTAATATGGGGTCAACTTAAAGACAGCCAGCCTAAATCAGTTGGTTAATTGCAGAAGTACAATCTCATATTCCAGGCTCTGTGATTAAATTATGGCTAAAGCCTGTGGTTGTTTGTGTGTTTATATCTGTAATTATGTCCCATTTCACACTAAGCCAAAAAGGTCCTCTGAGAACAGAGGTCCGTTTAGACAGGGCATCCGCTCAGAAAGGGATTCAGCCTACACGACAAAGAAGATCACGGCTTTCGGATACTAGAGGCTTAAAAAACATTCTAGAAGATTCAAGGTGAACACGCAATTAAGGTTGCACTAGATAAGTAATAAGTCTCCAGCAAGATGAGGGGGTGTTTGTCGATCTCTACTTCTAAATGAGGGGGTGTTTGTTTCGGCTTATGTGTGGGATTATGAGCTTATTTGATTTCGGCTTATATAACATAAGCTCTAATAATCCGGCTTATTTTGAGATTTGCGGGCTTATATAAGTTTATCACGATATTATAAACTTATATAAGCGCATAATAAGTCTCAATATAAGCAGGAAAATTGGGCCTTGTTTTATATAAGCCGAAATCAAATAAGCTCATAAGATCACATATAAGCCGAAACAGATATCCCCAAATATTGCTGCGACTTAGTACCTTTTATCCTCTAAATTATTATCAAATAAGCTTCTCCAAAATTAGGGACTCGTTTTTCGATCTCTACTTTTAAATGAATATCGTGAACTCGAATCTTTGGGTAGGAAAGTACAAATTCCAGAAAAAATGTTGATTATTTTGCGCCTATTTCGGCTTATGTTAACCTAAAATTAATCCACCTAGAATAAAGTCATTTGGTGAAGCTTTTTGTCTGTTAAAATGTACTCCGTACATAGTAAAAAGGCAGGGATAGCTTATCAAATAAGTTTATCACAATATTATAAACTTATATACGCCCATAATTAGTACTACCTTTTATCCTCTAAATTATTAGTATCAAATAAGCTACAATCATAGGGACTCGTTTGTCGATCTCTACTTCTAAATGAATATCGCTGCGACTTACTGTAGTACCTTTAATCCTCTAAATTATTAGTATCAAATAAGCTATAATCTTGTGGTAGGGACTCTGTTACAGTAATACTGTAAAATGCTGATTATTTTGCGCCTATTTCGGCTTATTTAAACCTAAAAACGTAAAATAACGCAAACATTAAGCACACGAAATCATTGACTACCTGATGTCGGTAGTTTTCGATACCCTGCGAACCCGCAGCAAGAAGAATCCAAGTCTTACCCTCTTCGTCTTCTTCACGTTTGACAAACATGAACAGAAGGCCCCCAATAAGCCCTAGAATCAAAATCAAATACTGAAACTTTATCATCTTCATTCACGGTACGAGAGTTTAGATTCAACAATTTATGTGTCAAAAGTAGGGAATTTCGATGGGTTTTATCTGCTGATTTTGGGGAAATGTTTCCCGCCTAAAACCACACCTGGATACAACTACTATGTGTCAATTGGGGGTTGGGTGTAGTGGGTCTCCTTTTATAGAAGAATATTTTATGGTATTTGGGGGCGCTTAGTTAACTTGATGGGAATGAGAATAGGTAAGGGTAAAGGAATACAAAGGAATGCAATGAACATTCCTTACTATTATCATTACCATTGTTGTGCTTGGTTAATATAAGATGTGGTGGTGATTGGAGATGGTGGCAAAAACTGTTCGGATAATAGTCAGCGGTCGCGACGATTACGATGTTGGTAAATGAAACAATTAATAAAATTAGTGACGGTTAGTGGTGGTTGAGAACGGCGGTTATTATAGACGATTGCGTACTTGTGGTAGTCGGCAGAGGTGGCGAACGGAGGTGGAGACGGTGGTAATGACGTGGTTTGGTGGTTTTTGGGCGACGGTTGGTTGGTGGTTGCAATAAGCAATTGTGGTAGTTGGTATAGATAGCGACAGGATGTGGAGGTTGTGACAGTGGTGACGATCAGCGGTGTGGTGGTGGTGGGGTGACGCCATCGGTAGTCGTTAATGATGGTGATAGAATGTAGTGGTGGCATCGGTAGAGGTGGTGTGGTGGTGATTGTGGTGAGGCTATCAATAGTCGTTAATGATGCTGATAGAGTGTGGTCAGTGGTGGTGGTGACGTCGGAGAGTGATGGTGTCGGAGAGTGGTGGTGGCGTTAAGAGAGTGGTGATGTCGGAGAGTGGTGGTGGCGTTAAGAGGATGGTGGTAGCGATAATGGTGGTGGGTGGTGGCGTCAGAGAGTGGTGGTATCGGTGAGTGGTGGTGGCGTTAGGAGGGTAGTGGCAGCGACAATGGTGGTGGTTAGTGGTGGTGTCGTTGGAGAGTGGTGGTGGGGTTAGGAGGGTGGTGGTAGCGACAATGGTGGTGGTCCGTGGTGGTGGTGGCGTCGAAGAATGGTGGTGGTGGCGTCGAAGAATGGTGGTGTCGGAGAGTGGTGGTGGCCTTAGGAGGGTAGTGGTAACGATAATGGTGGTGGTCAATGGTAGTGGTGGTGGTGTTAGAGAGTGGTGGTGGTGGCGTTAGGAGAATGGTGGTAGCGACAATGGTGGTGGTCAGTGGTGGTAGTGGTGGAGGCGTCGGAGAGTGGTGGTGTCGGAGACTGGTGGTGGCGTTAGGAGGGTGGTCGTATTGACAATGATGGTGGTCAGTGATGGTGGTGGCGGTGGTAGGTAGAGACACACATATACATACGTCAATCAATTACCTTAAATCTATTACCCCAATTTACAGGAGAATGGTTTATTACCCATTACTGGGTAATGATTACCTAAGTTTTCATTAACCAAGCAATATTAATAATTCTCTTTCCCATTCTTTACCCACTAATACCTTTAAGTCTTTAACCAAGCATAATCTAGGAAAATAGATTTTGTGGCAAAGACAAAATAAAATGTTTAATGTTACTCTTTCAGTCATTGTTTTATCCTAATATATATATAATATATCTATATATATACAAAGTATATATGTATATATAAAAGGCATATATATATAGGGGAGAGTTAAAATAAAAAGACTTTTTTCGTGAGAAGGATAAGAAGGATTTTCAGCCATTGATTTAAATTCAATGGATGAGATCAATCCATATTTCTAACTAACTAACTAACTAACTAACCATATAAACATGATTTTAAAAAAGTTCTCGAAAAATTCTGAAAAAATTCCATAATATCGGATATGTTGGTGCATAAAAAAGTTGTGAAGAAAGTTTTCTTAATTTTGAGTTTTTTGCGTTTTTTTAATGCACAAAAAACGAAATTTGATGCACAAAAAGATGAAATTTTGTGTACAAATTTTTTTCATGCACAAAATTTTCAAGTTGTTTTAGTTTGATGCGGCATCAAATTTTAAAGCAAAAAGTCAAAAGAAGTTGGGTATAAAAATGAATTCTTGATGCATAAAAAACGTAAAAAGCCTAAAAATTATCGTTTTTGTGCATCAAAATTTCGTTTTTGTGCATTAAAAAACCTCAAAATCTTCGAATTAAAAGAACTTTTTCCACAAAAGTTTTTTGCACCAACATACCCGATCTACTCGAATTTTTTCAGTATTTTTGAAAAACTTTTTAAAAATTATATTTAAATGGTTAGTTAATTAGTTGGTTAGTTAGTTAGGATTATGGTTTAATCTCATCCATTGATTTTAAAATCAATGGCTGAAAATCCTTCTTATCCTTCTCACAAAAAAAGTCTTTTTATTTGATCTCTCTCCTATATATATATATATATATATATATATATATATATATATATATATATATATATATATATATATATATATATATATATATATATATATATATATATATATATATATATATATATATATATATATATATATATATATATATATATATATATATATATATATATATAAAGTATATCTGGATATAAAGTATATCTAAATATATCTTTTTAACTTTTTTAATGTCACTTTATATCCAGATATAAGGTCAATTTAATAATTATAATCAGATATATATAAAGTATATCTAGATATATACAAAGTATATCTGGATATTAAAAAGTATATATCTGGATATATAAAAAGTATATCTAGATACATATATAAAGTATATCTGGATATATATAAAGTATATCTAGATATACCTTTTTAAATTTTTTAATGTCATTTTATATTCAGATATAAGGGTTAATTTAATAATTATGATCAGATATATGTAAAGTATATCTACATATATACAAAGTATATATGAATATATAAAAAGTATATCTAGATATATATAAAGTATATCTTGATATAATAATTATGATCAGATAATATTTCGGTGGTAATTGTGTATTTTTTATCGCTCGAAAAAAGAAAAAAAAATTCACTCGAAAAAAAATTTCCGCTCGAAAAAAAATAATTTTTTTTTTGCCATTCAAAAAAAAACAAACATATAATAAGGTTTTCTTGATTAAATCTTAGATTAATCCTAGCCATTGGATGAAAGGTGAATAGAGGGTCAAGATGAGTCCCTTGGTTTCTTAAAAAACAAGTTTGCAAAATAACTTTTGCCTTATATAATTGTCCGGATAAATTTAATTATTTAGTTTGGTTCCGTTTTGGCAAATATCTTCCCTGATATATCGTAAGTTCAAGTGGCCTCTTTGTGGTATAGTTTGGTTCCGTTTAGGTCCTTTGAACAAACGAAGCCTAACGTTTGACCGTCACCTCAGTTCACTAAAAGGACAAAAATGTATTTTTTTATCGTTTGACTAGTTTTACCCAACCCAATTAAATTTCTAACTATACTCGATCTAAATTATAACCTTAATCTACTACTTTCATATAGCAGGGTTCTGTCTCTAAAAAGACTCAGCCAAAATCTCTAATCAATTGGCACGTGTAATTCAGATTTTTAACAACCGTTCGATGAAAGCAATTAACAGAGCCCGATTTTTTATTACACCATTTATCATTTTTTTCCCAAATCATTTTAAACCAGCCCTTTTCATCTGATACCAGTCATCCACGATACAAAATAATCAAAATCAATAAAAAAATTATGCCATAAATCCATAACCTTTTCTGGATAAGTGGAATCCAAATAATCGTATCATTTGTTTAAAATAATTTTGACCGTCATTCATACATCAATCAAATCACGGATTCCCTATAAATCAATGGTTTCCAATGTATCTTGTGAATCAATTCACGTGTCAACCTTCAGATTGTAAAGATTGATTTTAAAACATCTACCATCTACAAACCAATGGTTCCTATTTGATAAAATCAGGTATACATATCAATTTAATTTAATTTTGTAGATATATATAAAATCGTATAGATTATATTGATTATTTACCCATTGACAGTTGTAATCTTATGATTTTATTTCGTTCTTATATTTTTAATTTCATTGAAGGTTTTCAATAACTATTATATATTTTTGAATATAGGATTTAATTCGTATATCGAGGAATCGTCTAATTGAGGTAATTTTTCATTTAGGGTTTAATTGAACTTGATTAAAAAATTAGTTAATAGTTTCGATTGATTAAATTCGGTTTTCAATTCGTATGATTTTTGATTTAGAATTTCTTGAGAATATTTTGGAAAATTTATTTGGAAATTTCAAATTTGTGATGAACCAAAGTGAAGAGTATGAATATAGCTTAGTTTACAACAATTCATGTTGTTAAGATAATTTAGAATTTTAAGGCAACATTGTCATAATTCACCTTGGTTTGGTCTGGGTATATGAGCAAGTTTTTGTTGGTTTGCAGGTCTTAGCAAACGTACAACTTCTAGAAAGACTTAAGGTACGGTTTATCTTGACACCATGACC
The DNA here is from genome assembly GCA_025667525.1 of Glebionis coronaria. Taxonomy (NCBI): domain Eukaryota; kingdom Viridiplantae; phylum Streptophyta; class Magnoliopsida; order Asterales; family Asteraceae; genus Glebionis; species Glebionis coronaria. Next base: position 610,847,510 of record CM046878.1, on the reverse strand, counting down.
ATTGAAAATGTAGAGCACGTAGATAACTTAGGTTGTAACTTACTAAGTATAGGTTAAATTTGTGACAATAAGTGTAAGGTCATCTTTTCCGAACATGACAGTGAAATCGTAAAAGATGGAAAAGTCATCAGAAAAGGTGTTAGAAAGCATGGGCTTTACGTCATGAAGGTCAATAGGAAGTCTAAAGACAACTTATGTCTTACGACTATAAACGATAGTTCTACTCATTGGCATAGGAGATTAGGTCACCTTAATATGCATTTAATTCAATCTTTAGTCTCTAAGGAGTTAGTAAGACATCTCCCCAAGATGAAGTTTGATAGTCACTTTTGTGATGCTTGAAAATTTAGGAAGCAAGTCCACTCAAATCACAAGGCCAAGAATTTGGTATCGACCTCTCGGTGTTTAGATCTCCTACATATGGATCTCTTTGGACCAACCGCCATACGGAGTTATAGAGGTAACCTTTATACCCTAGTAATAGTTGATGACTATTCTAGATACACTTGGACTAGATTTTTGGCTACTAAGAATGAAGCTTTTGATCACTTCGAAATCTTTAGTCGAACGATCCAAAATCAAATAGGATGTCCAATTATTTCTATTAGGACGGATCATGGTAGGGATATTGATAATGAAGTGCAATTAGGTGCCTTTTGTGAAGCCCATGGTATAACTCATAACTTCTCGGCTTCTCGCACTCCACAATCAAATGGGGTAGTTGAAAGGAAGAATAATACTCTCCAAGAGATGGGTAGGACGATGCTAAACGAGCAATCTTTTCCACAAAATTTTGATTCAATGTCGTTGAAACATCGACCTATATTCTCAACCGAATTCTTATTCGACATTTTCTAGGAAAGACCCCCTATGAGATTCTTAAAGGTAAGAAACTCTCATTGGAATACTTTAAGGTGTTCGGAAGCAAGTGCTTCATTCTCAACACTAAAGATTACCTTACTAAGTTCGACCCAAAGTATTACTAATGTATCTTTCTAGGTTATTCCAAAACTAGTAAATCCTACGTAGTCCTCAATAGAACCTCGGGTGTTATCGAAGAATCACTCAACATGACATTCGATAAAAAAATCCACCTTCATCTAAGACACCACCTTTGGTAGATGACGACTTGGATGAATTAGTTATAGTTAAAGCCAAAGAGGTTAGAAAACTAGGAGTTGAAGACATTGATGTTGAAAAATAAGTAAACATTAGGGAAGGCAATGATCATTCCCTCAATAACGTCATAGGCGACTTTAATCAAAGGACCCTAAGATCTCAAGTCCAAGATCAAAATAACTTCTTTTATTTTGTCTCCTTGATTGAACCAAAGAATGTTAAAGAAGCTTTAATGGATGAGAGTTGGTGATCGTCATGCAAGAAGATTTAAATCAATTCATTGATAATGACGTTTGGGAGCTTGTTCCTCCACCTAGAAGTACTACCATCATAGGAACCAAATGGGTGTATAGAAATAAGTTAGATGAGAACGGTGGTATGTCTCGTAACAAGGCTAGACTTATAGCTCAAGGCTATAATCAACAATAAGGTATTGATTATGACGAGACGTATGCACCGGTTGCTCGATTAAAGTCCATTAGGATCACTTAAGCTTACGCTTGTGCGTTAAATTTTAAGCTTTAACAAATGGATGTGAAGAGTGCATTTCTTAACAGTTTGATCAATGAGGAGGTATATGTGGCTCAACCTCCCGGCTTCATTGATTTTGAGAAACCGGATCATGTTTAAAAGCTAAGAAAAGCTCTTTATGGTCTTAAACAAGCACCCACAGCTTGGTATGACAGACTTAAAGTGTTTATTGTTAAACATGATTATACCATAGGAATGGTAGACAATACTCTCTTCACAAAGAAGAAAGGTTCACACCTCATTATCTTACAAATATATGTTGATGACATTATACTTGGTTCAACTTGTCAAAGTATGTGTGATGACTTTTCCAAAATCATGTATGACGAGTTTGAAATGAGTATGATGGGTGAACTTAACTTCTTTTTAGGACTCAAAATTAAACAAATGGACGATGGTATTTTCTTTTATCGATCTAAGTATGTTAAAGAAATGCTAAAGAAATTTGGATTAGAAGACTCCAAACCTATAAAGACCCCAATGGCCGCGGATACTAAACTCACCATAGATGATGATAGTGAGTCGGCAGACAACACAAAATATAAAGGTATGATTGGTAGTTTGTTGTACCTAACACCAAGTCGACCGGATATCATGTTTAGTGTTTGCCTTTGCGCACGTTTCCAAGAGACTCCCAAAGTCTCTCACCTTGAAGCGGTTAAGCGTATCTTCCGATACATTAAAGGCACTATACATTTAGGATTATGGTATCCTAAAGGGACCGGCGTAGAAACCATAGTATACGCGGACTCAGATCATGTGGGAGACTATGTGGACCGGAAAAGCACTAGCGAAGTTTGTACCTTCATGGGTTGTTGTTTAACTTCTTGGTTCTCTAAGAAACAAACCACTCTTGCTATATCCAGCACAGAATTTGAGTATGTAAGTGTCGGAAAAGATTTTCAACAAGCTCCATGGATGAAGCAAGCGCTTGTTGATTACGGGATTACACTCGATGATGTTCCCATCATGTGTCATAATAAGGGTGCAATAGACCTTAGTAAGAAATCCCGTGCAACATTCGCGAACTAAGCACATAGAGATTCGCCACCATTTCCTTATGAATAATGTTCAAAACGGGAACATTTCGATAGAGAAGGTACCCTCGGTAGAAAACTTAGCCGACATCTTCACTAAGCCACTTAAGAGGGAACCTTTTAATTATTTGCGTCTAGGTCCTGTTTGATGGAACATATACCTTAATTGCGCATTTCATTAATCGAGTCTTTTTCTCTTTTGAGTCTTTTATTTTCTTTGAGTCTTTGAGTCGAGTTAAGCTCTTTTGAAAAACTTCTTCTTCTCTTTTTCAAAATATCTCAAAGGTCTTTGTAAAATGGTCGAGAAATTTTTTTGCATTGTTAATCCAATCTAAAAATGTTTTTTCATGGATTCTTGCCATTAATCACGAGCATACATGGTTAATATGTATGATTCACTCAAATATGGCGAGAACAAAATTGAACCATGGATGATTATTGGATCATCAAGATGGATTTAGATAACTTCACCTCTAACATCGATTTTACTTTAAAAATCTTTATTTTTGGTCAAAGTCGTGTTTGTTGAGTTCTTGTGTGTTTCTTAGTCTTTTATTGCTCTTAAGCATATCTCTATGATGAGTTAGACTAGAAAATTAGGATTTGCTGAATTGGAAAATTCCCCTTATCCTCCAAAACACACTCTTTGTGGGTGGTGCCTTAAATAGCCCGCGACTCCATATATATATGGAACCGCATGTGTAGATAAGGAACCACGGGCAGAGCCTTCCTTAACCGAGTTTTCTGAAACTCCAAATTTGTTCCAACACTTTTTGGAATTTTTGTTTCAACCCTTTGACCACCCTCAAAATATCTTAAGCTTTCTCTATTTAACTTTAAGTATTTTGCATACATTTCCATATCAAAATGTCTTATTCTCTAAATGAAAGTCTTGATTCTCCTCCATTTTCCCCAATTGCTTTCAATCCAAATTCACCCAAGAACACTCCAAATCATTTTTTTTTCTCATTCTAAGAATATTGATTGTGGAACTTCTTCTTTTACACCACTTCCCTTTTGTGTTCTTCCTCCATCTCATGATAATGTCATGCATCATGGAACATATTTTCATTGTTGTCAATATCATAATCTTGCTATGGCTCATATCTATGAGGAGTTGATTTACATCAAGAGTCTCCTAGTCAAGCCTCCTATTCATTATGACTATGAGACCATTGCCAAGCCTCCACCACCTACTTCCGCCACCACCTTGTCTTTCGTCTAAGACATCTAACTCAAGCAAATATTAGTGTTCTAGTTTGACTAGATTAGATTTATGATTTTGTTTTAGGCTTGTGCTTCATACACTTTTGTGTGATTTTTATTTCCTTGTATCTTTTTCATGTTTTTACATGATCTCTTATGGATCTTGGTTATCTTTTTCTATATTTTTTGTGTGACTCTTGCTATATCTTATTGGGCGTTTCTTTTCTTCTTCTAACCCTTCTATGTAGCTTGTCACCATTGCTCGATTCCTTGGTGCCCAAATCAAGGAGGAGTAAGCACCAAAGGGGAGCATTTGCAAAGTTTGTTTCTTCTCTTCTACAAAGACTTTTGCAACCTTTTTGCTTCAACAAAGGGGGAGAAATGAAATAAACTCGTCTTTGAAAATCTTGTTTTTACACATGATTGAGTTTATGTATTGTCGGAATCAAAAAGAGGGAGATTGTTAACGCAATGATGCCTAAAAAGTTACTTGCATTTTTCGGTCTCGACTTGTTATGATTATGACAATATATAAAAACAAGTATTTACGAAAACAATGAAAATCGAATTCTTGAGTTCAAGTATTTTTCATTTCGTCCAATTATCACTTGAGGTATGAATAGCAAGTACTCAACCTAATTAAGCGATCAAGAATTTAGTTTTTCTTAAAACTCACTTTTTATCAAGTGTGACAACGTTTTTTTATTAAACTTTATTTTTAAGAAAATGTTTTATTAAATTAAATATTTGAAAATTTGAAAATGTCATATTCCATATGGTTTAGGAATATCCTTTGGGGATAAATATTCCACCAGATGTGACTACCCTACTAAAAGACAAAATGGAGCGGAGTCTACTCCGGCGGTTCCTCAAATGCCTATGTGATTCTTTATTGATAAGGAACCGCGGGCACAATTAAGGAACCGTGCCCATAGATTGCCGTTGGAGCTTTGTCTTATAAATAGTGGACCATTCTCGTATTTTCTCTTCACCTTTTTTGCACATAAATTTCCAGATTCAATCCTACTTCTTAAATCACTCAAATCTTTTTTATTTGGTTGATTACTACTTGTTTAGAAGTGAATCTTTCTCCTCCCATCTCTTCCTCTCCAAATGCACAGAGAAGAACACTTTCATCCTTGAAGTGTTGTGTCTACCTCAAGATCCTTTGAAGATCAAACTTTAATTGTTCATTCTTGTATTAATGTGAAGATCCAAACTTTAATTGGTCCCTCGGAGTTCTCCTAGAAACAGTAGAAGATTCAAACAAAAGGAGATGCGAAGTATAGAATAAATTCGTTGCTTCCCAGGTAATTTCTACACCACAATTAGAATTCACCATGCTTCAGTTTCTTAACTCCTTTTCGAATAACTTTTCAAGCTTGGATTAGAATAATAACCTTTAAGTATAGAGAAATATCAGGTTATAGAATGAACACAAGAATTGCTTAAACGAAAAGTGTGCTAAAATGAATCAAGATCGTTAATCATCAAGGAATCGCAAATCGCGCAAACTGTAAAACATGATAATCTTAAAATGTAACAATCTAGTTACAAGATAAATAGAAGGAAAAAATGAATCACATATGAACATTTAAAATAAACTCAGTTTTGGTACTTTCTTGTTTAAAAGAAAATTTTACAAGGTTTTGTGATTTGAAATCAAACTATATATATTTAGCGAGGAGTTTCTTGATCAGGATTTCAAAGTAAAAGTATCTAGTTCAAAATAATTATCTTGATAAGCTTAAGAGCTTTTGGATGACTGTATGAAGTTATTGTTAAAAACTCAAGCTTATCTTTACCATTAGGGAAAAATCAATTTTCAAATTATTTAGAATCATTGTTAGAAATAATAAATTATATTTATAATTTCATTAGGTTGAAAGTAAAGTATGATATAATCAAATACTTTAAAAGATATAGCTTAACATATCCGAGTTTTCAAAATGTGTCAAAATAGCAAACGATTATGAAACGAATAACGATTAGCAGTTTGTATACGAACAATAGCATGAGGGGTTAATACGTAATTCGTATCAATTTCTTAACGAACATGATAGAATAGATGCATCGATGATAAAGAGAATAAGAAACAAAGGAGTATGGCAAGTCATCACTTCTTGAGTGCAGTTGGTGTCACCAACAACGGCTTATTAAGTTCTCGGTGGTCGATACACGATCGAAAGATAAAAGCCACACAACGAATTTTCGAATCAAAGAAAATTATTAAGAAGTCACTTGAGAGTAATTCCAGTAAGATGAACAACATTAGCAATGAGAGACGAAATCAACATATGGTTCACACGAATGAATTTCGAGACGATGGAGTCTAATACACATCATGACAAATACACGAAATCATTGTTCACGGCCAGTTATAAATCATTAATCGCGTCCAAAGACGTTTCAAAGGTCTTCCAAAATAGAGAGCGAAGGTTGGTCGATGTAGAATCATAACAATGTTGAAACTTTCAAGTCTGGTATCAATGGTAAAAAAAGTAGACAAGTGGTAACGAGAATTATATCACGAAGGAAGATGAGGTAACAGGTAAAAAAGATCGTTGAGTAAGAAAATATGTGCTTGAGGCATGTACGTTGTTTAAGAAAAGATAAGGGTTCATATGTGTATGTCGGGAACTGGTGCTACTCGCATAAGATGTAAAAGTTTTCAAAAATTTAATTTATCTAACTTTTTCAAAAATACAAGTAAAAAGTTGGTTCTTGGCCAAATATTTAAGGTGACTACTATTCGGCCTTGCATGGCTCCTTCTAAATTAAGCATAGGTGATCAGACCATGCATAATTTAGGACTAGCAATGCGATGCTCAGCTTCGTCAAATCAGTATTATAGGTCATATTATTTAAAATATGTATATAATGCCATTTGTAAAAACAGGAGTCAAAATAATTTATGAAACTTTTCGCCAATAAGTTACTGGCTAGATATTTAATTCAACAATTTCGTTGTTACAAGAATTCTTTACAAGACCAATTGTTGGACCATTTGTGAAATTACATTGTAAAATTAATATAAATTAATTTTATAAGATAGCATTCAAGTATTTAAGAAAGCACAAGAGAAACATTTTGTAAAATGATTCGCAAACAATACCAGTTTGAGTTTATATGGTAACATGATGATAACTTACAAAATAGCGAGTGGGTTACATGAGGGTAATAAAGAGTAGTTCAAGAAAATCAATGAAATTGTTACAAGTTGATAAAATTTCAAGAGATTTAGCCGGAATTGTCATGAGACATGTGTCAAGATGGTAACGAAAGATGTGAAAGCGAGAACTTCAACCTTGGTCCAAATCAGTGGTACGATAGAAGCAAAGAAAGACAATATAGGGTGACAAATAAGTCATTTATAAAAGGAAGGATAAAGGAATCCATATGTGTTCATGTCGTAATTTATTTGACATAAATATGCTTTTAAGAAAGTAGGGCGTCAGTTCCCAAATAGTGAAACTACTCCGAAAAGTTTCTATTTTAGGAGGGTTTAGAAATTTAACACGTAAATAGTGACGCATAAAAATGTACACATTTTTCGAAACATATAGTTTATTATTGGTTTATCAACTCACTTGGCTCCAAAAGTTCAAGATTTATGTATGACCGAGTTCAAAGTTACTATTTTTTAAACGTTTCAAAACGCAATCAATGTTTCATAGTTGTAAAATATTATTATTTAAAGTTTTACGAGCTCACACGAACTCAAAAACGCTTCGAACCATATTTTTAATGTCTATCAGATTTGACCTTTAAGTTTGACATTTAGGTCTGACCAGACCAACTGACTCGCTAAATGATATTTTTAAGACTCAAAGTCTAAAGCAATTTAGTGTATAACGATGTTTTGAACAACTTTATTGTTTTACTCAAGACTTGAAATGGATCATAAATGGACGAAAATGCCCTTGTATTAAATTTGTCAACCTAATGATATTTTAGAAATATGCAAAAAATAAGTTCTTAAATTTTACAATTTCAAATGAGCGGAACTTGCTCGTTTTTAAGATTTACTGGTCGATTTTGTATCCTAAACGAACGTCTTCAACAAGTAGAAATATATTTTTATGTCTAAAGTTTATAAAAATATTTTCTCGACACCGTTAAATTACTTGTAACTCTTCCGTACAAAGTATATTTTTCGACACACCTTGAGATTAAATCCAATTTCATAATAACCCAGAATTAATGTACACACAAGACTTGTGGATTCCATAAAGACGAAAAAGAATAGATTGTATAATATTAAGCATGTAAAGAAAACATAGTATAAAATGATAATCTAAGAAATCAAAAACGACGCATGACATCCGTGTCTTCGATTTTAGGATGCAATGAGGGAAGCTCTCTTGGCTGAGTGATTTTCCGAAATCACAAGACATGCCGAGAAAGAAACGAAACATTAACAAGTCGCACTCTTGGAGCGAGGAGGTTTAATGAAAAGGGAGGATACAGGTTTATAGAAGTACAATCGTGTTCCAACAATCGTCACATAATAGAGGATGAATTACAAGATGACGATGATCTTTTCAAGGTACAAACAGACGTTGAAATTAAAAGTCGAAATGTAGAATGGTCAATGAAGTAATATTTAATCGATGTACCAGTGCCGTGTAAAACGGTGACGTAAAGGTCAATCAAGGTTACGAGAACCCACAATATTATTCAACACAGATTCAAGGAATGGTTCGAGATGTGTAACTTACACGATTTCCTTTAGTCTTTTTCGAAGACACATTGAGCTACGCAATGGTCTATTGACTATTTTCCAAGACATCCAATCACAAATGGTTAGAAAGCAATTCGGATATCTAAATAGATATCTTAAAAGATTTTTAACAATGAAATAACACACACAGGGTAGTAAAATGAAAATAAGAAGTTTCATTGAAAGCAACACTTACTTAATCCCAAACAATGGTATCACGAGAATATACACAACATGTAACAGTAATTCAAGAGAAATAGATGATTCAAAACGAACGCGTATACGAGGTTAGTCGTATCACGCTTAAACAAGATAGCAATAGTACTCAGAAAAGTTAGTATGAAAGGTCGGCAGCATACGTGCTCTGAATACAAGTATGAAATGTCATAAAAATATAAAATTATTGTAACAAGATCAATTCACAAGAACAAGAATTCAAGGAATGCAGTAAGAGCATATGTAATCAAGTAATATCAAATGATAATTCATGAAGCACAAGGCTCTGAAAATAGATAGTAATTATCGTCATTAGGGTAATGTAATATTTCAAAATGTAATCAGTAGATGAAATATTATAACGATAATTAAAAGTAAATAATAAGGATTAAGGAGTTACCCGCGCATATATCGAACAACAATGGCAGATTCTGTGTTTGACACTTAGAAACATAAAATATTTGAACTTTCGGTTATAGACTAAGTTTTGAAAAACGACTTAGTTCCCTATAACCATCGCTCTGATACCAATCTTTGAGACCCCCGAAATCAGGCATGGAACAACTAGGCAACAAGGGGGTAACACGTCATGGTACAAGAAACAATGAAATATTGTTGACAAAAAGTTGACGTAATAAAAACATATACATTACAATATAAAAGATCATAGTTTTTAAACAAAGGTCCCAGATTTTTATAAGCGGAAAAATCTATTATTTCATAATGATTTATAACATATAGTTAGAAAAAATATAGAAAAATCTTCTGATGATTTTTAAATAAAACCAAAGTTTAATATACATAGAAATCTCCAAGCTGCGATAATATCCTCTGGGCTCCCATCCAAGCAAAGCTAAGTAATAATACCTGAGATTAAACATGTAAAATCGTCAACATAAAGTTGAGTGATATTCATAGGTTTAGCAATAAAGGTGTGGAACACAAGCATTCATTTGTAAAACAAGTAAATAGGGAGTATGGTTATGATCATTAACCATAGTCCGAAACCATTATTATTGTTGTTCAGTTCATAAACCGAAGCTTAACTCATGTAAGTTCCTCTAGGGAGTATTGATATGATCAAAATCTCATATCAACAAGTCAATAAATCACCCTAAAACATATAGAAAATACCTAACTTTTGTGTTATAAAGCACTATTATGTGGTATGTTTTGTGTTTGTGCTTAAATAGGTAACAAGGATACAAAGTTCAAGCAAACAAGAGAAATCAAGCTCATTTATGAAGAAAAGACAAGAGAAGGATCAAAGATGACAAGCCATTTGAAGAAAAGGACCTATCTTGACAATGTCAAAAATTGAAGGACTTAAGTGCAATTTTAGAAAAGTTAAGATGAAAGTCAAACTTGGTCAACCTTCAAGTAAACCAAGTCAAAGGACTCACATATTCAAAAATGCAAGTCAAAGGACTGAAATTGCCAAAGAATAAAGAAAAGAGCCCAAATGTAGAATCTGCTAAAGAAGGGGGACTGAAAGTGACAAAATCATACAAACTTTGGTCTCAATCTGGTTTAACACACAAGGGCCAATAGGAATGCAAGAAAAAGAAGATTCGGATTGCCTAATGGGATGCCAGCTGGTCCACTAACCACTTTTCATTTAATACCGAATCCAAACAGTGGAAACACACTATACTCTTTTTAGCCAATCACAGCCAGACATGCAATATTCATTTTATCCAAGTTGGATAATGATCCGTGTGCCCAGCTAAAACCCAATCAAATCAAGCCACGTGTCATCTTCTTCAAGCAACGAACCCAGAACTCAACATGAGCTAGAGTGGATTTCAGGACAAGTTTTCTACATGAAAAAGACTCTAAATTGAAGGACGAATCCAACCCTGCAACCCAATTAGACTCAAAATCAATGGATCAAAAATCCCCTTTTGTGTTCTTAAAGACGAATTTGCAATTAAGAGGATCATGTCACTTAGCACTCTCCCATTGGCCAAGACACGTCATCAACCCCAAATCATCATGATCTCAGCTCTATAAATAGGGATAGACTAGCTCATTTGTAATGTGTAGCTTAATGTGCGAAAAACACACACTTCCATAGTTTCTCTCAATTCTAGTTATACTATCAGTTAGTTAGCTTCTCTCAAGTGTTTGACACACACTTGAGAGGTAGTTAGACAGTTATAACCTACTTGTAACAAACTCTCCTTCATAAATACAAAATCAGTTCAATTTCCTTCAATTCTCTTCTACAATCTTACCTGCATTACTAAATCATACACATACCATTGATTTCATTAATCATAATTGCTCAATGAAGTTTGTTTGAGTTGCTTTGGAGTTTTTCAGCTTGATTGAGCATTACTAGTTCATTTCCAGTCCTGTTGTAGCAGAATTGAAGATTGATAGTTGATTAGATCAGATATGGCTTTTGGAGGTGAATTGGTTGTCGATTTGAGTTGATTTTGGGTTAAAGGATGTTTGTTATAGATAGCTCAGCGCTCCTCTACTCCATCAGAGGAGGCCTATTGCTAAAAGGTGTTAGAAATCTTGTTTTTGGTTCCTCTAAAATGTATTGTATGCTAAATTCTTAGTTTAGCTCTTACTTGCTTATCTGAATGTTTGATTAGCTTGTTTCTAGTATAACTGTGTTGGTTTGATAGATGTTTAGTGATCTTACAGCTTAAATCTTAGTTTACTTGATTTCAGTTAAGTGTTTTCATCAGTAATAGGTCTTATGGTTCATTTTGTGGTTAAGAGTTGTTTACCTGCTTGTTTTCAGTCTAAACATATCTCATTTGGTCATCTAGTCAAGCTTTGATAAGAGTCATAACATGTTTCACACTTGTGCTCAAATTTCATTTGTTAAAGTCATAAACAGATTCCTAAAGTAGTGTTTTGATTTAATGAGTTTTGGTTGTTAGAGTTTGTTCAACTGGTTGATTTGTGTTCATTTACATTTGGTTAACTAGAGTAAACATTTAGGTTCAGGTTTGTGGTCAAAAGTTCAGTCAAAGAGGCAATTGGTACATAAAAGTATGGGTCAAAACCTGTTAACTAGTTAATCAGAAAACTTGCAAACTTCAATCCATTGTCATTCCTTCATTCCTTGATCATTTTGCTTCAAAACTGTTTCTACTTGTAGTTCAACATCCAAAGTATTAGTGTCTATAAGGAAATCATACAGCTTACAAGCTTGAGTGAGAAATCAGCTTTTTGATAAGCACATGAGCAAATGCTAGAATCTGTAATAAAGGTCAATCTGTTTACTCATATCTCAATTTCTACTTCATAAACTAGCTATTCTTCTTTCACAAATCTTGTTGCCAACTTGTCCTGAGTGGATTCTATGAAAATCAGCTTTTTGGAAATTTTGGTCAACGTTTGGTCAAATAAGCTCATTTGTTCTTAATTTTAGATTCTGGCTTATCTAGTGAACCATTTTCAGTTTTAAAAGACATTCCAGTCTTCTTGTCAGTTAATTGATCAGATTGTGCATTAAAATCAAGTTATGAAAGTCTCAATTTCATTCTAGCTTATTCTTGGCTTATTAGAATAAGCAATCTTGTGATTTACAAGCTTTTAAGTTGTTTCCTTTTGCAAGTCTAGCTCATTTTCCATTTTAAGCATTTTAAAACAAACCAGAGTTGATTTGGTTGAGAAATAAGCTCAAACCAGCTTATTGATTGTGCTTAGCCCGTTTTTGTTAATAATTCCCACTTAATTGCACTTTAGTCCTTGTTGTTTGTAACTGTTTGTAATATGTGCTAATCTTTCTAATTTTTAGGGTTTGCAAATAATCAATCCTTTAACTTTCAGTTTTTGGCATTTTCAGTTAAGCAGTTTTGAAAAGTTGTTAGATTTGTTATTAGTTGTTATAATTTTCACATTTGGTCCTTGTAGTTTCTGAAATTTACATTTTAGTCCTTATACTTTCATTTAGTTTTCATTTCAAGCAATTTACTTTTATTGCATTTTAAATTTGTACTTTGTGAATAGTAATTGGTATTTGCAAGGTGTTTTATGGATACGTAGCCTATTATTTTCCACTTTTTACTAGTTGATTGAATTAGACATAGATTTCCATATACCCTTAACAACCAAGAACAATTAAAGGCTTGATATTTTTAGGACTTTCAATTTGTCAAGAATCAAGAATAAACGAACTTCAAAATACTCAATTTCAAATGGCGCCGCTATCGGGGAACGAACCCGGGTCACCCGCGTGACAGGCGGGAATACTTACCACTATACTACAACAAGGACCAAATGTGACTAATTATGAGAGTCGAATATGAGAAAGTGTTGTTTAAGCTAGGAGAAGTGACTAAGAAGTCTCAATCTTGTGAAACAATTAACATAGTGGATGTACTTTATGAGGTGTGTGATGAGCATTTCCATGAAGCTTGTAAGAATGATAGTGAAGACATGTCTCATGTAGAGGCCATTGCCTCAGTTTCTCCCTCCTTAACACCTTTTGGAGAGAGTGATTTCCTCTTGGAGGAATTTGAGTCCAACTTCCTTGGTAATGATGATTCTCCCATTAATTGGGAAGAAGATGTAACACCCCAAAATGTGATATGCGGAAGCGGTGAAGCTCGGGGGCTGTTACGTAATTGTATCATAGTTCAAGGTACAAGAGAACGACTCTAAATGAGACGTTTTATAAAAATACCTCGTTGAATTTAAATTAAAAGCATCACAGTACAAAAGGTCTCAGTTTCAAAAGATAGTGCAGCGGAATGTAAAAGTTTTAAACATCAACGAGATAATAGTTCAAAAGCATAAGTAGATAAATGTTCGAAGATAGCCAAGAAAATGCATGCGGACTCCAAGTACTTCACACAGCAGGTACAACACATCATCAATTACCTGAGATAAATGCTAAATTGGGTTAACATAAAGTTGGTGAGAATATATGTTTCAAGTAAAAGTTCATAGTAATTCAATTTCAGATTTCATTTCATGTACACGTGCAACTATAGGAGATATAGTGCCAAGTGTAGGATAAATTGGGTGTTCACAATATTTATGATAGCTAAGCTCGTGACATCGAAACTAGTGATCCAGTGCATACAATAGATTGCATACATAAATTTTGCCCCAATGGAGTACCTAGCCAAGATAACTCCGTTCATACAAATGGTACACACTCATCCGGCGTCAGAATGCCCGAGTGGAGGTTGTCAACCCTCAATAGATCTATCCGTAACATAAGTGCTTACTCCAGCAGAGTAACTAACGATTCACGATAGTGGGGACTATGGCTAAAGCAACTTAAGATATCTCATAAATAGTGTTCACAAAGCGTTCACAGAAATCAAGTTTTACTTGCGTCTAGAAGCAAGCATCAAAGCATTTATCACATCCCAAAACATTAAACATAGAAAGCAGTTTAATAGGGATCTATAAACTCACCTCAAGCAACGATTCAAACCGCACAAGTATGATCAAATAGTAGCGAGCAACTCTAGCAACAACCTAAATATAATACTATAGTTTAGGCGCTAGCAAATAAGTCACAATAGTTCGTCATGTACGTTACTCATCGATCATATATATATTTTGTTGTTAAAATCGTGACTTGTAAATGTTATATCGTTATAAACATTATAGTATATATATACTTAGGCAAAAATATTTATTTTTGACTCGACGAAATTTCGACAGCCTTTCGGCGTAAATTTTAATTTACCAAAATTTATCTTAATAAATTTTCCAACACGATTTCTAACGAAAATTCGGCAGCCTTTCGGCGTCACATAAAAATTTGTCATTTTTAGTAAGTACTCAAATCTCGTCCTAAAACCCCTATTTTCAACATTTTCTCAATCGCCAATGTTTCAACAAGTCATTTTCCGCCATAGTATCAATTTCCACTTCCAACGTTCAAACTTTTAACGGTACACCAAGTATTCACATTTCGCGCTAATACCCTTTTACAAAACAAGTCCAACATTTATACACAACTTTTAGTAACCATTTCGACACTTAAAACAACTCCGTTTGACTCGAAAACGTCGTTTCGACCACTTTAAAAATCTAGACAGCAAACACATTATAGTGTTTTTCACAAAAAATAAGTTTTCCGACAACGAAATTTAAACGACCATATCTTACTCATTTTAGCTCCGTTTTTAGCCCATAATATATCGAAACGAAGGTATTAACTTATATTTTCATAATATCGTAGTAAACTAGTGTCAAAACAAATTTTACGACTCTCTACGCCTCTTATAAAAATCGGACAGATTGTATGTTTTTCGTAAAAACTCGTTTTCGACCATTTTCAAGCGTAACCACTAGTAATAACACTACTAGTTCCCTCCAATTATTCATAAACACCATCAAAATCAAAGATTTAACTTCAAGTTCACAAGTCTAAAAATATACATTTTTATATTTTTACAAGTCTTTCAATTAAGCCATTTTCATGCATGGATCTAATAGATCCACACATAATTTTCATAGATCTAAAATATTTCATGACCAAAAATAGTTTTTATCATTTTATTTCAAGAAAATACTTGATGAGTAACATGCATGCATAGATCTACAAAGATTGTGCATGAAGAATGAAACGATGAAAAAGGTTTAAGAAGTAACCTTGAGTAACGACTCTACGTAATCACAACGACCCGATCTACGCTCTAACCCACTAATAATCAACAAGAACTCTACTTCTACAACTTCAACTCAACAACTACTCAAATCAACAAACCAAGAATAACCATTCTTCTTTATGCTTGTACAAACTCTAGGGTGTATTTATTTTGTGTTAATTCTTCTTAAAATGAAGCTTTAAGAAATCAACAATGGTGGAAAATGGTTGTGTGTGTGTGCCGTGAGTTTTGAGAGAGAAAGAGAGAGATGTGTGTTTTTTTATTTGTGAAGTGAAGAGTGAATAATGTGTGAATTATTTGAGGTGAAATGGGTTAGTAAGTTAAAAGATGTAAGGAGTGTAAGCTTAAGCTTAAAATGGCAAAGAGTAAAATTTTGGTGCATCATGCACATGGTGGTGTTATTTGGCCGGTTATGGGGGGTCCCATATGGGGTAAATTATTCAAAAAAATTTACTATGGTAACTAGTTAAAAGGTTTAAGGTAAAAAGGTTAGTTAGATTTTGGTAAATATCAAAAAGTATATAGTTAAGTTTAAAATTACGTAAAACTTAAAAATTTGACGAAATATATTAAATTTACGATTTTTCGACGAAAACTGATATTTTATGATTTATAAAGTATTTTATGCACGCTAACGACCGTTAAACGTAAAATACGAAAACGCGATACGTTAATTAAATATTCACAGTAAATACGATTTATTACTATAAATAGCAAAAATACCAAAATACAGGCATATATAAACATATACAAAAATATTTAAATACGCTGCTCATGAAAATACGATCACGCTGTTCAAAACTAAACAGTTAAGCACAAAATTCACAGATAACGAATAATCTCATGGATCATCGTCAATTCATTGACCGTCTCAGCACTTTGGTCAGGTTCACAGAAAATGTTAAGAATAATGACTGAGCACAGTGTCAGGTCATTACTCGTCATTAAACAGTTTTTCAGAAAACGCGGGATAACTTTCCGGTTCCAACACAGTTAAATCACATAGTTGACTAAATAAAAAGTCAAAGGGTAAACTAGTTATTTTACAAAGTAGGGAAAATTACCAGGTGTTACATCATCCCCTTGATAGAGAAGCTTTGTCCTCAAAGCTTAGGAGTGTCACGGGTTCTAGAGTTGTCAAAGAGTTGCGGATATTTCTTGCGAAATTGATCCTCTCGCTCCCAAGTGAATTTAGGTCCACGTTTAGAATTCCACCTCACCTTGATGATTGAAATACGACTCTGTTTCAATCGTTTGACCTCACGGTCCATGATTTCAACAGGTTCTTCGACAAATTGCATCTTGCCGTCGATTCGGAGTTCCTCCAACGGTATAACGAGTGTCTCATCAGAAAGGCACTTCTTCAAGTTCGACACATGAGAAGTGCTGTGCACGCGGCTCAACGCTTGCGGTAATTAGAGACGATAGGCTATGGTTCCAACCTTTGCCAGAATTTTGAAAGGTCCAATATAACGGGGGTTCAGCTTTCCTTGCTTGCCAAAACGTACCACACCTTTCCAAGGCGATACTTTTAGCATCACTTTGTCTCCCACTCGAAATTCGAGAGGCTTACGTCGAACGTCGGCGTAACTCTTCTGACGATCACGGGCTGCTTGAATTCGGCTCTTGATTTGAACAATCTTCTCAGTCGTTTCACAGATGAGTTGAGGGCCAGTGAGTTGACTATCCCCAACCTCACTCCAACACACAGGCGAGCGACATTTACGACCATACAACGCTTCAAACGGTGCAGACTTAATACTGGTATGATAACTATTGTTGTAAGAGAATTCCACTAGAGGCAAATGTCTGTCCCATTGCTTTCCAAATTCAAGCACACAAGCACGCAACATGTCCTCCATCGTTTGAATAGTTCTCTCACTCTGTCCGTCAGTCTGCGGATGATAAGCAGTACTCATGTCCAATTGCGTACCCAACGCTTTCTGAAGTGATTTCCAGAATTCCGTAGTAAATCTACCATCTCTATCAGAAATTATCGAGATCGGTATTCCATGTTTTGCGACTACTTCCTTCAGATAAAGTCTCGTAAGCTTATCCATTGAATCATCTTCCTTCATAGCCAAAAAGTGTGCAGATTTCGTAAGTCGATCCACAATTACCCAAATTGTGTCGTATTCGTTTGTCGTTTTAGGTAGCTTAGTTATGAAGTCCATGGTTATATTTTCCCATTTCCACATAGGAATTATAGGTTGAACCAACAATCTAGATGGTTTTTGGTGTTCTATTTTCACTCTAGCACAAGTCAGACACTTCCCTACGTAAGTAGCGATTTCAGCTTTCATATTTGGCCACCAATATAGCTTCTTCATATCCTGATACATTTTGTCAGATCCTGGGTGAATCGAATACTTAGATTTATGTGACTCGTGCATAATCACGTCCCTTAGTTCTCCAAACCGTGGTAACCAACTTCTACCATTCAGACATAGCGTTCCATTAGTGCTAGTCTCCAATTTCTTTGTAACCATTCCCCCTAATTTCTTAGCTTCAACATGTTCAGGCTTAAGGGCTTCGGTTTGTGCTTCACGAATTTGCACGAGTAAGTTCGGATTGATAACCATAGCTAACGATCTAACTCTACGTGTCATCAATTGTTCCTTTCTACTTAGCGCATCCGCCACTACATTGGCCTTCCCAGGGTGGTAGCGGATTTCACAGTCATAATCGCTGAGCAACTCGATCCATCAACGTTGTCTCATGTTCAGTTCCTTCTGATCAAGAATATGTTGTAAACTCTTGTGATCGGTATAGACGACACACTTGGTTCCATACAAGTAGTGTCTCCACAATTTCAAGGCAAATACTACCGCTCCTAGCTCCAAGTCGTGTGTAGTGTAGTTTTTCTCATGTGTTTTCAGTTGTCGTGACGCGTAGGCGATAACTTTCTTCCTCTGCATCAACACAGCTCCCAATCCTTTTGCTGATGCATCATAGTAGACCACAAAGTCTTCCGATCCTTCTGGTAACGATAGAATAGGCGCATTACACAATTTGTTTCAACTTTTGGAATGCTAATTCCTCCTTATCTCCCCATTCGTATTTCACCTTCTTTTGAGTCAACTTCGTCAATGGTTTCGCGATCTTCGAGAATCCCTCGATGAATCTTCGGTAATATCCGGCGAGTCCTAAGAATTGGCGAATTTCAGTCGGTGTCGTAGGAGCAGTCCACTCCCTAATTGATTCAATCTTGGCAGGATCAACATGAATCCCCTTGCTATCTATAACGTAACCTAGAAATTGTACTCTTGGCAACCAAAAATCACACTTCGAGAACTTAGCGTACAATTCCTCCTTCTTAAGCAATTCCAATATTATCTTAAGATGTTCCTCATGTTCCTTCTCATTCCTTGAGTAAATCAGTATGTCATCGATGAACACAATGACAAACTTGTCCAAATACGGTTTAGACACCCGGTTCATGAGGTCCATAAACACAACAGGTGCGTTTGTCAAACCGAACGGCATCACTTGGAACTCATAGTGTCCATACCTAGTCCTAAAAGCAGTCTTTGCAACATCTTCCTCACGGACTCTCAATTGGTGATAACCAGACCTAAGGTCAATCTTCGAGTAAACGCTCGATCCTTGCAACTGATCAAACAGATCATCGATCCTAGGTAACGGGTAACGGTTCTTGATGGTAAGTTTGTTCAACTCACGATAGTCGATACACATCCGAAAACTCCCATCCTTCTTCGTCACAAATAAGACTGAAGCTCCCCAGGGTGAAGAACTCGGTCTTATGAATCCTTTATCAGTCAATTCTTGTAGTTGCGTCGCTAGTTCTTGCAATTCCGACGGTGCTAAACGGTAAGGCTCTCGAGCAACAGGTGCAGCTCCCGGTATTAAATCAATCTGGAATTCAACTTGTCTAGCCGGCGGTAATCCAGGCAAATCTTCAGGAAAGACTTCCGGAAAATCCCGTACGATAGGTACATCTTCCAACCGTTTTTCTTCTGTCTGCTTTTCAGTAACACAGGCTAAAAATACGTGGCAACCTTCCGACAACAACTTCTGAGCCTTGACACGCGAGATAATGTTCAGTCGTGACTTCCCTTTTCTGTTACTTGTATCCCCTTGTACCTCCAAAACTTCATCACCAAATGGTAAACGAACGATCTTCTCGTCGCATACAATCGTAGCACGATATCTCGACAACCAATCCATTCCGACAATCACGTCAAAACTCCCTAACTCAACAGGCATAAGGTCTATTACGAAAGGATGACCTAGAAGATTTAAAGTGCATCCACGAAGTATAGTTTCGGCTTCTATCAACTTCCCATTAGCTAACTCAATAGTGTACTTAGTGTCTAAGGGCGAAGGGGTCACATCAAGTAAAACACTAAAAGCAGTCGACACAAAACTCCTATCGGCTCCAGTATCAAATAAAATAGAAGCATAACGTCCATTGAGAAGAAACGTACCCGTCACGACGTCGGGGTTTTGTTGCGCTTCTCCTCCTCCTATCACATAGACCCTTCCACGAGCTTTCCCAGCTTTAGCAATCTTTCCTTGGTCCTTGTTCTTTTTCTTTGGGCACTCATTGTTGTAGTGTCCCTTTTGCTGACATTCAAAGCAAGTGACGTTGGCTTTCGTGTTGGGTGGTGACTTACAATCCCTAGCAATGTGTCTAGTTTTCTTGCAGTTGTGACATTGTACATTGCATTGTCCATTATGGTGATGCTTGCATTGATTGCACAAAGGTAACGTCCCATTGTACACTCCCTTTTCCCCAGTACCAGCACCTTTCACGGTGTCTTGCCTCTTATTAGGATAGTTCCCATGGTTATTCCTTTGGTTATTCCCCTATTTTCTCTTGTTGTCCGCAACATTCCCAACATTTGCTCGAACAACTTAGTCCATCAGACTGTGAGCCATCCTTATAGCATCACTAACTTTTGTCGGTCCAGACGATGTCACATTCCCTTTAACTCTACCCGGTAAACCCCAAATATAGCGCTCAACCTTCTTCTCTTCATCCGGAACCATTCCAGGACATAGCAAACACAATTCTTGGAACCTCCTAGTGTACGTACCAATGTCATTGTTCTTCACAGTCAGGTTCCACAATTCGATTTCCATTTTCTGAATCTCATTACGAGGACAGTACTCCTTAGTTAACAACTTCTTAAGTTCCTCCCAACTCATTCCATACGCCTCCTCGGCTCCAGCTGTCTGCACATGAGTGTTCCACCATGTCAACGCTCCAGCAGCTAAAGTACAAGTAGAATAAGTCACTTGGTTTTCAACAGCACATCCACTGACACGGAACACAGCTTCCATCTTTTCAACCCAACGAGCTAATCCGACAGCTCCTTCAGTACCATTAAAATTCAAAGGGTCACAACTCCTAAAGTCCTTGTAAGTACACGGCTTAGGCGGTCGATTGTCAACATTGTTCGGTGGTGCTTCGTTCACGTTGTTGTTAGCTTGAATGTTTGCCAGTGCAGCAGTCACTCGTTGCGTAAGCAGTGCTTCCAATTGTGCGTCAGTCATTCCGTTACGTGTGTTCACCATTGTTTCTCTGTGTTAAGACAACAATGAAAATAAGGTTCAAGCATGAATATACACGTTATATATTTCTTATGCTAAAATAGAATGCATAATTTAACAGTACAACAACATAAAAAGGATAGTCACTAGTCAAAGTCATAAAGTTAAATTCCCATTCATAATCAAAATATCGCGTACATAGTCATAAAATAAGAGTATGATTACATCTAGTCTATTCCAACTAACCGAGTACTACTCTAGTTTAGTGGATACAATACCCAAAAGATAAATATGTCAATCTACTCTAGAATTAAGCACAATAACGATGAATCTCTAAGTGCGACGACGATGATCACACTCAGCACATCTCGGTGAATCACTCCTCGGGTCTCCATCTGCAGCTCGGTCTCCTCCACGAACTGACTCTAACTCACGCCTCAACCTAGCAACCTCCTCAAGTGTGGTATCCAACAAGTCACGGGTATCCTCGTTATCCTCTAACAATCCAAAAACCGCATCCTCAAGTAGACGAAAACGAACAGCATCTGAATCCCTAGCAGATCCTATCATAACAACACATGACCTAGGTCTAGAGGGCTCTCCAACATGATGAGTAGGTGGTGTAGAAACAGTAGTAGCAACTCGAATCCCATAAGGTGATGTCTCAGGTGTAGTGTGTGAATCAGACATACGAACCTTTTTCCGTGGGCATAACGAATCAGAATCAGACAAAGCTCGAGATCTAACACCGGATGGTCCAGCTCCATCAGCAGGTGGTACAGTATCATCGGAATCAGTATAAACCTCAGCTGGTGGCGTACCCCATAAAGCTTCCCTCTCCTCTCTAAACCGCTGACATGGAACAGTAGGCTTCTTCCTCAAGTTGGACGTCTTCCTAATCTCACTCCTCCTACTGGGCTCAACTCTCTCAGGTACAACAGCCAAAGCATCAACCCTACTATCATCATCAGCCTCAGCATCCTCGCTATCACTACTAGCCACAACCATCCTAACGTCAGTATCACTCTCAATCTCATCATCCATGTCCTCATCATCCTCACGATCTACCTCATATCCATCCATATCATCATCACCCTCACGATCTACCTCAACACCATCCATATCATCCTCATGACCTACCTCATGTCCATCCATACCCTCATCACCCTCGTGATCTACCTCAATACCATCCACGTCATCCTCATCATCCTCATCGTCCTCACTACCACAAACCCACTCGATCAAAGTACGATGCACAACCGATGGCATCCCATCAACAACATCGGAAGTATCAGACAACACATCACGCTCTCCCTCATCATCCTCCTCCGGATCCTCGTCAGGGTCATACTCTGCACCTTCCTCCTCAGGATCAGCCTCCTCTGGGTCATTCTCCGGCTCAACATGATCTGGTATCATCTCAATCTCGTCTTCCCACTCTTCGTCGGCAGAGTCGGGCTGGTAAGAAACAGTAGATGTTGACATAACCTGCAACAACCAAAATACGTATTAAAGCAGTTGTAGGGTATGCATGAAATAATCATGTATAGAAATTAAAGTATGCAAATCAACGAAATGCATATGTATATAATACATATTACGTATTACATAATATATATTACATATTACTTATAGTGTTATCCTACGTAATACATCACGTAGTACACATATATATACAGAGTAACAAGTAGCCACATCGGTTATAGTCTAGGCATAAGATGCAAACCTAGTTCTCTATAACCAAGGCTCTGATTACCAAATCTGTAACACCCCAAAATGTGATATGCGGAAGCGGTGCAGCTCCGGGGCTGTTACGTCATTGTATCATAGTTCAAGGTACAAGAGAACGACTCTAAATGAGACGTTTTATAAAAATACCTCGTTGAATTTAAATTAAAAGCATCACAGTACAAAAGGTCTCAGTTTCAAAAGATAGTGCAGCGGAATGTAAAAGTTTTAAACATCAACGAGATAATAGTTCAAAAACATAAGTAGATAAATGTTCGAAGATAGCCAAGAAAATGCATGCGGACTCCAAGTACTTCACACAGCAGGTACAACACATCATCAATTACCTGAGATAAATGCTAAATTGGGTCAACATAAAGTTGGTGAGAATATATGTTTCAAGTAAAAGTTCCTAGTAATTTAATTTCAGATTTCATTTCATGTACACGTGCAACTATAGGAGATATAGTGCCAAGTGTAGGATAAATTGGGTGTTCACAATATTTATGATAGCTAAGCTCGTGACATCGAAACTAGTGATCCAGTGCATACAATAGATTGCATACATAAATTTTGCCCCAATGGAGTACCTAGCCAAGATAACTCTGTTCATACAAATGGTACACACTCGTCCGGCGTCAGAATGCCCGAGTGGAGGTTGTCAACCCTCAATAGATCTATCCGTAACATAAGAGCTTACTCCAGCAGAGTAACTAACGATTCACGATAGTGGGGACTATGGCTAAAGCAACTTAAGCTATCTCATAAATAGTGTTCACAAAGCGTTCACAGAAATCAAGTTTTACTTGCGTCCAGAAGCAAGCATCAAAGCATTTATCACATCCCAAAACATTAAACATAGAAAGCAGTTTAATAGGGATCTATAAACTCACCTCAAGCAACGATTCAAACCGCACAAGTATGATCAAATAGTAGCGAGCAACTCTAGCAACAACCTAAATATAATACTATAGTTTAGGCGCTAGCAAATAAGTCACAATAGTTCGTCATGTACGTTACTCATCGATCATATATATATTTTGTTGTTAAAATCGTGACTTGTAAATGTTTTATCGTTATAAACATTATAGTATATATATACTTAGGCAAAAATATTTATTTTTGACTAGACGAAATTTCGACAGCCTTTCGGCGTAAATTTTAATTTACCAAAATTTATCTTAATAAATTTTCCAACACGATTTCTAACGAAAATTCGGCAGCCTTTCGGCGTCACATAAAAATTTGCCATTTTTAGTAAGTACTCAAATCTCGTCCTAAAACCCCTATTTTCAACACTTTCTCAATCGCCAATGTTTCAACAAGTCATTTTCCACAATAGTATCAATTTCCACTTCCAACGTTCAAACTTTTAACGGTACACCAAGTATTCACATTTCGCGCTAATACCCTTTTACAAAACAAGTCCAACATTTATACACAACTTTTAGTAACCATTTCGACACTTAAAACAACTCCGTTTGACTTGAAAACGTCGTTTCGACCACTTTAAAAATCTAGACAGCAAACAGATTATAGTGTTTTTCACAAAAATTAAGTTTTCCGACAACGAAATTTAAACGACCATATCTTACTCATTTTAGCTCCGTTTTTAGCCCATAATATATCAAAACGAAGGTATTAACTTATATTTTCATAATATCGTAGTAAACTAGTGTCAAAACAAATTTTACGACTCTCTACGCCTCTTATAAAAATCGGACAGATTGTATGTTTTTCGTAAAAACTCGTTTTCGACCATTTTCAAGCGTAACCACTAGTAGTAACACTACTAGTTCCCTCCAATTATTCATAAACACCATCAAAATCAAAGATTTAACTTCAAGTTCACAAGTCTAAAAATATACATTTTTATATTTTTACAAGGCTTTCATTAAGCCATTTTCATGCATGGATCTAATAGATCCACACATAATTTTCATAGATCTAAAATATTTCATGACCAAAAATAGTTTTTATCATTTTATTTCAAGAAAATATTTGATGAGTAACATGCATGCATAGATCTACAAAGATTATGCATGAAGAATGAAAAGATGAAAAACGTTTAAGAAGTAACCTTGAGTAACGACTCTACGTAATCACAACGACCCGATCTACGCTCTAACCCACTAATAATCAACAAGAACTCTACTTCTACAACTTCAACCCAAAAACTACTCAAATCAACAAACCAAGAATAACCATTCTTCTTTATGCTTGTACAAACTCTATGGTGTATTTATTTTGTGTTAATTCTTCTTAAAATGAAGCTTTAAGAAATCAACAATGGTGGAAAATGGTTGTGTGTGTGTGCCGTGAGTTTTGAGAGAGAAAGAGAGAGATGTGTGTTTTTTTTTGTGAAGTGAAGAGTGAATAATGTGTGAATTATTTGTGGTGAAATGGGTTAGTAAGTTAAAAGATGTAAGGAGTGTAAGCTTAAGCTTAAAATGGCAAAGAGTAAAATTTTGGTGCATCATGCACATGGTGGTGTTATTTGGCCGGTTATGGGGGGTCCCATATGGGGTAAATTATTATAAAATTTACTATGGTAACTAGTTAAAAGGTTTAAGGTAAAAAGGTTAGTTAGTTTTTGGTAAATATCAAAAAGTATATAGTTAAGTTTAAAATTTCGTAAAACTTAAAAATTTGACGAAATATATTAAATTTACGATTTTTTGACGAAAACTGATATTTTATGATTTATAAAGTATTTTATGCACGCTAACGATGGTTAAACGTAAAAACGACGTAAAATACGAAAACGCGATACGTTAATTAAATATTCACAGTAAATACGATTTATTACTATAAATAGCAAAAATACCAAAATACAGGCATATATAAATATATACAGAAATATTTAAATACGCTGCTCATGAAAATACGATCACGCTGTTCAAAACTAAACAGTTAAGCACAAAATTCACAGATAACGAATAATCTCATGGATCATCGTCAATTCATTGACCGTCTCAGCACTTTGGTCAGGTTCATAGAAAATGTTAAGAATAATGACTGAGCACAGTGTCAGGTCATTACTCGTCATTAAACAGTTTTTCAGAAAACGCGGGATAACTTCCCGGTTCCAGCACAGTTAAATCACATAGTTGACTAAATAAAAAGTCAAAGGGTAAAATAGTCATTTTACAAAGCAGGGAAAATTACCAAGTGTTACAGAAGACATTCTCACTATCCGAAAGTTGCTCAATGAGGATCCCATTCCTTCACCTATCCCACAAGAAGTTACCAATGATGATCCATCCATAGTGAAACCTTCCATAGAGAGTCCACCTACCCTTGAACTTAAGGATCTTCCATCACACCTTGAATATGCTTTCTTAGAGGGGAAATACAAATTACCCGTGATCATTGCTAAAGATCTGAAAGAGGATGAGAAAGAAAAACTCATGGAGGTCCTTAATAAACATAAGCAAGCCATAACATGGAAAATATCCGACATAAAGGGGAATTGATCCAAATTTTTATACACACAAAATCCTTATGGAGGATGATTACAAACCCGCCATTCAAAGCCAAAGAAGGGTTAACCCTAAAATCCATGAGGTCATTAAGAAGGAAGTTATCAAACTCCTTGATGCGGGCATGATTTACCCTATTTCCGACTCTCCATGGGTTAGCCCGATACATTGTGTTCCTAAGAAGGATGGAATCACCGTAGTGCCTAATGAGAACAATGAGATTATTCCTACTAGACTTGTCACGGGTTGGAGAGTTTGTATTGATTATAGGAAGCTCAATGATGCTACTAGGAAAGATCATTTTCCATTACCTTTCATAGATCAAATGCTTGAACGCTTAACGGGAAATGAGTACTATTGCTTTCTAGATGGATTCTTGGGTTATTTTCAAATACCCATTGACCCTAAGGATCAAGAAAAGACCACATTCACTTGTCCCTATGGTACATTTTCTTACAAGAGAATGCCTTTTGGCTTGCAAATGCACCGGGGACATTTCAAAGGTGTATGATGGCAATCTTTCATGACATGATTGAGCACACTATGGAAGTTTCATGGATGATTTCTCAGTTTTTGGAGATTCATTCACTTCTTGTCTCTCCCATTTAGAACGTTCGTATGCTTAAGAGGTGTGAAGAAACACGTCTTGTTCTCAATTGGGAGAAGTGCCATTTCATGGTCAAAGAGGGGATAGTCCTGGGACATAAGATATCCAACAAAGGTTTAGAAGTGGATCGTGCTAAAATAGACGTTATTGCTAAGCTTCCCCCACCTACCACGGTGAAAGGAGTTAGAAGTTTTTTGGGTCATGCGGGATTATATAAACGTTTCATACAAGATTTTTATAAGATTGCAAGACCGATGACCCACCTCTTGGAAAAAGAGGCTCCTTTCATTTTAATCCAAGAGTGTTTAGACTCTTTTGAGATACTTAAGGAAAAGTTGACTAAGGCTCCCGTTTTGGTTTCTCCAAATTGGGATTTGCCTTTTGAGCTTATGTGTGACGCTAGTGATTATGTCGTGGGGGCCGTGTTAGGACAAAGAGTGAATAAGCATTTTCAACCTATACACTATGCTAGTAAAACCATGACGGGTGCTCAACTTCATTATACCACCACGGAAAAAGAGTTGCTTGCTATAGTCTATGCCTTTGAGAAATTTAGACCCTATCTTGTTTTATCTAAGACCATAGTGTATACGGATCATTCCGCTCTCAAGTACCTCATGACTAAGCAAGATGTTAAGCCTAGACTTTTGAGATGGGTTTTATTGCTTCAAGAGTTTTCCATTGAGATTCGTGATAAGAAAGGAGCCGAGAATTTAGCGGTGGATCACTTGAGTAGACTTGAGCAACCTTTTCAAGGTGAATTGCCTCATAAGGAAATTAATTAATCCTTTCCATTAGAGGAGCTCATGCCTATCTCTTCTCAAGAGGATGCCACCCCTTGGTTTGCGGATATTGTAAACTATCTTGTGGGGGATGTGCTAATAGAGGGTCTCACTTCCCAACAAAAGAAGAAATTTCTTAAGGAAGTGAAATACTACTTTTGGGATGACCCTTACCTCTTTAGGCAATGTGCGGACCAAATCATTAGACGGTGTGTAGATGGGACCGAGGCATTTAAGATCTTAGAAGCTTGTCATAAGGGACCTACGGGTGGACATTTTGGGCCCAACTATACCGCCAAGAAATTCTTTAATTCGGGTTACTATTGGCCTTCCATATACAAAGATGCCCAAGAGATGGTGAAATTTGGTGATGTATGTCAAAGACAAGGAAAAATTACTCAACGAGATGAGATGCCACAAAACTTCATACAAGAATGTGAGATTTTTTATGTGTGGGGAATAGATTTCATGGGACCTTTTCCATCATCTAAGGGAAATAAGTACATACTCGTAGTCGTGGACTATGTGTCAAAGTGGGTTGAGGCCAAAGCCTTACCTACTAATGATGCTCGAGTTGTAGTGAAATTTTTGAAGCAATTATTTGCTAGATTTGGTGTACCTCGGGCCATCATAAGTGATCGTGGGACTCATTTTTGTAATGATCAATTTAAAAGAGTCATGAAGAAGTATGGTGTTAACCATAGACCTTCTACCGCGTATCACCCTCAAGCCAATGGTCAAACCCAGGTCACAAATCGTGGTTTAAAGAGAATTTTGGAAAGAACGGTGGGAGAGCATCGAGCTTCTTGGTCGGATAAGCTTGATGATGCTTTGTGGGCTTTTAGGAAGGCTTTTAAGACACCAATTGGTTGTACTCCATATATGCTTGTCTATGGAAAAGCATGCCACCTCCCATTCGAGTTAGAGCATAAGGCTTCTTAGGCTCTCAAGTGGGATAACTTTGATTTAAACCAAGCCGGTTCACATAGAAAGGACCAACTCAATGAAATGGATGAATTGAGAGCCAATGCTTATGAGAACTCATTGCTTTACAAGGAAAATACTAAGCAATTGCATGATGCTAAGATCAAGAACCGTGAGTTCAATGTTGGAGAGTCGGTTCTCCTCTTTAACTCAAGGTTGAAACTCTTTGCGGGCAAGCTTAAGTCGAGATGGTCCGGTCCATTCACTATTGCTCAAGTATTTCATATGGAACTATTGACTTGTCACAACCCGATGGTCCAAATTCAAAGTGAATGGTCACCGTGTTAAGCACTATTTTGGGGAGGACATTTCTGTGGAAATGGTCCAAGAGATCCCTATTTTCCCTATGAATTAATTCATTATGGGAAGAGTCAAGCTAGAGACTCCTTAAATAAGCTTGAATAACTAGGTTTAGAGTTTTTAGACTTAGAGTATGGTAGGATAGCAATAAGGAATCAGGTTTGATGAGAAGTGTAGGGGAGACCTTCCTTTTGTCTTCATGTTGTTTGTAGGGTTGCTCACTCATCACGTGCTTTAGAGCTTATAGAGTAGGCCCTTGTATCAGGTTCACTTCGTTACTATTGTGATTCTTCATAGACACATTGTGCTTAAAAATGAATTCACTATAGTTGATCTTTCCTTAGCTTGGGTTAAGCAAAGTCTATTCATTGTCATAAGTGTAGGGGAGTTTATACTCCCATGCTCTTAAACATTGAGGACAATGTTTAGCTTAAGTGTAGGGGAGTCTTCTATCGAAGTGACCTTACCTAGACATTGTCATTGACCTTTATGATAACCTGGAAATTAATTTTTCAAACATTTTTCAATTTTTTTATCTACTTTGGCCACCAAAAATATGCATTCATAATTTTTGCATCAATCATTTTTCATTTGCATAACAAATTTGCATTGTATATATTCTTTCTTTTATTTTTCATCAAAAATATATAAAAAGAAAAAAAAATATAATAAAGGATATGGTTTAGCAGGTTTAGATATCTTTGACATATTAGGCCCGCCATGGATACTTTGACTCAACCCGAGTTTGCTTATCTAAGTTTACTCTAGCTAGTATCCTTAACCATGTAGTCCTTCATTGGTCTATTAGGCTAAGCATCCACTAATCTCATTAGTTGAGATTTTAAATTGGTGGAGAATGGGAGATGATAGAGTTGAAGCAAGTATAAAAGGGCTAGATAAACTTCATGACAATTACTTGTGGCTAAACCCTTCTCTTTCTTTGCCTCTTTTTTCTTCGCATGTATATATGTTAATAAATAATCAAGAACGGTTTTAATCGGTTTGTAGTCTCTTATGCATTTTTGACTAATCATTCATGGTTGGTATAAGTACGTCTTAAGATTCTAAGTTAGAATGTTTTATGTGTATTAGACTTATGTCATGCTTAATATTTAGCGGGTGTTTTTCCTTTTATTCTTTTCAACTTTCTTTGTGAGGAATAAAGAAAAAATAAGAGCGGCTTGAAAAAAAATGAGTGGCTAAAAGAAAAAAAAAGAAAAAAAAATAATTATACAAGACTCCCAAGAGGGGAAGTGAAGTGTTAATTATAGTAACTATTGCATTCCAATATTACCTTGATGGGTTGCGGGGATTTAATAGTTGCTCCAATCCAATATTACCTTAACGGGTTGCAGGGTTGAAGATCCAAGGTCTCAAAAAGGCGGCGGATGTAAATTATTGCGTGAGTTTTATTTTTCTTTCCTTAGCGAGTGTGTAGCTACTTATTAATACATGACATAAGGATATTACACATAAGGCGAATGACTTATTATTCTTGAGTCGGACTTATATTAGTTGTGAGCGGTTTTTCGAGTAATGGATGAGAGGATTACTTAGGATTAAAACCGTGCTTCCTTATTTTTGGATTTTGCATTTATTATACTTCACGCTTTAAATAATGACAAATTTTCTCTCAAGCAATTTGCTCAAATAATAACTGGTTCCACATTTAATTGTCATGAATAAGTTGATGCACTTTTTACTTGTGAATTCAATGATCCCATTTTTAAGCTTGGTATGGGGAAAGTGAAACTTGAGGGTGATAAGTGTTCATGGTACCAAAAGCCCTAATTTAAGTCACTGATTTCTTTATGAGTTTTTCCATCAAAACCATTTATAAAAAATCAAAAAATATATAAATATAATTGTTCTCCTTTGCATTGCATTGTATAAAATCAAAATCATGCATCATATAGTGTAGAGTAGTGTAAATGCCTTCCATATTGGCCAACGTGGGTTAATTATGAGAAAAATGTAAATTTGTGCTTTAAAACATAGCATTGCATGAGTTCATGGCAATGAACAAGTGTAGGGTATTTGATATGAGCAAAATCTCATATCAATAAGTCAACAAATCACCCTAAAACACATAGAAAATACCTAACTTTTGTGCTATAAAGCAGTATTATGTGGTATGTTTTGTGTTTGTGCTTAAATAGGTAACAAGGATACAAATTTCAAGCAAACAAGGGAAATCAAGCTCATTTATGAAGCAAAGACAAGAGAAGGATCAAAGATGACAAGCCATTTGAAGAAAAGGACCTATCTTGACAATGTTCAAAAGTTGAAGGACTTAAGTGCAATTTTGTAAAAGTCAAGATGAAAGTCAAACCTGGTCAACCTTCAAGTCAACCAAGTCAAAGGACTCAAATATTCAAAAATGCAAGTCAAAGGACTGAAATTGCCAAAGAAATGAAGAAAAGAGCCCAAATGTATAATATGCTAAAGAAGAGGGACTGAAAGTGACAAAATCATACAAACTTTGGTCTCAATCCGGTTTAACACACATGGGCCAATAGGAATTCAAGAAAAAGAAGATTCGGATTGCCAAAGGGGATGCCATTTGGTCCACTAACCACTTTTCATTTAATATCGAATCCAAACAGTGGAAACGCACTATACTCTTTTTAGCCAATCACAGCCAGACATGCAATATTCATTTTATCCAAGTTGGATAATGATCCGTGTGCCTAGCTAAAACCCAATCAAATCAAGCCACGTGTCATCTTCTTCAAGCAACGAACCCAGAACTTAACATGAGCTAGAGTGGATTTCAGGACAAGTTTTCTACATGAAAAAGACTCTAAATTGAAGGACGAATCCAACCCTGTAACCCAATTAGACTGAAAATCAATGGATAAAAAATCCCCTTTTATGTTCTTAAAGACGAATTTGAAATTAAGAGGATCATGTCACCTGGCACTCTCCCATTGTCCAAGACACGTCATCAACCCCAAATCATCATGATCTCAGCTCTATAAATAGGGATAGACTAGCTCATTTGTAATGTGTAGCTTAAAGTGCGAAAAATACACACTTCCATAGTTTCTCTCCATTCTAGTTATATTATCAGTTAGTTAACTTCTCTCAAGTGTTTGACACACACTTGAGAGGTAGTTAGACAGTTATAACCTATTTGTAACAAACTATCCTTCATCAATACAAAATCAGTTCAATTTCCTTCAATTCTCTTCTACAATCTTACCTGCATTACTGAATCATACACATACCATTAATTTCATTGATCATGATTGCTCAATGAAGTTTGTTTGAGTTGCTTTGGAGTTTTTCAGCTTGATTGAGCATTACTAGTTCATTTCCAGTCCTATTGTAGCAGAATTGAAGATTGATAGTTGATTAGATCAGATATGGCTTTTAGAGGTGATTTGGTTATCGATTTGAGTTGATTTTGGGTTAAAGGACGTTTGTTATAGAGAGCTCAGCGCTCCTCTACTCCATCAGAGGAGGCCTATTGCTAAAAGGTGTTGGAAATCTTGTTTTTGGTTCCTCTAAAATGTATTGCATGCTAAATTCTTAGTTTAGCTCTTACTTGCTGATCTGAATATTTGCTTAGCTTGTTTCTAGTATAATTGTGTTGGTTTGATATATGTTTAGTGATCTTACAGCTTAAATCTTAGTTTACTTGATTTCAGTTAAGTGTTTTCATTAGTAATAGGTCTTAAGGTTCATTTTGTGGTTAAGAGTTGTTTACCTGTTTGTTTTCAGTCTAAACATATCTTATTTGGTCATCTAGTCAAGCTTTGATAAGAGTCATAACATGTTTCACACTTGTGCTCAAATTTCATTTGCTAAAGTCATAAACAGATTCCTAAAGTAGTGTCTGGATTTAATGAGTTTTGGTTGTTAGAGTTTGTTCAATTGGTTGATTTGTGTTCATTTACATTTGGTTAACTAGAGTAAAAATTTAGGTTCAGGTTTGTGGTCAAAAGTTCAGTCAAAGAGGCAATTGGTACATAAAAAGTATGGGTCAAAACCTATTAACTAGTTAATCAGAATACTTGCAAACTTCAATCCATTGTCATTCCTTCATTTCTTGATCATTTTGCTTCAAAACTGTTTCTACTTTTAGTTTAACATCCAAAGTATTAGTGTCTATAAGGAAATCATACAGTTTACAAGCTTGAGTGAGAAATCATCTTTTTGATAAGCATATGAGCAAATGCTAGTTTCTGTAATAAAGGTCAATCTGTTTTCTCATATCTTAATTTCTACTTCATAAACTAGCTATTTTTCTTTCACAAATCTTGTTGCCAACTTGTCCTGAGTGGATTCTATAAAAATCAGCTTTTTGGAAATTTTGGTCAACGTTTGGTCAAATAAGCTCATTTGTGCTTAATTTTAGATTTTGGCTTATCTAGTGAACCATTTTCAGTTTTAAAAGACATTCCAGTCTTCATGTCAGTTGATTAATCAGATTGTGCATTAAAATCAAGTTGTGAAAGTCTCAATTTCATTCTAGCTTATTCTTGGCTTATTAGAATAAGCAATCTTGTGATTTACAAGCTTTTAAGCTGTTTCCTTTTGCAAGTCTAGCTCATTTTCCATTTTAAGCATTTTAATACAAACCAGAGTTTATTTGGTTGAGAAATAAGCTCAAACCAACTTATTGATTGTGCTTAGCCCGTTTTTGTTAATAATTCTCACTTAATTGCACTTTAGTCCTTGTTGTTTGTAACTGTTTGTAATCTGTGCTAATCTTTCTAACTTTTAGGGTTTACAAATAATCAATCCTTTAACTTTCAGTTTTTGGCATTTTCAGTTAGGTAGTTTTAAAAAGTTATTAGATTTGTTATTAGTTGTTATAATTTTCACATTTGGTCCTTGTAGTTTCTAAAATTTATATTTTAGTCCTTATACTTTCATTTAGTTTTCATTTCAAGCAATTTACTTTTATTGCATTTTGAATTTGTACTTTGTGAATAGTAATTGGTATTTGCAAGGTGTTGGATACGTAGCCTATTATTTTCCACCTTTTACGTGTTGATTGAATTAGACAAAGATTTCCAAATACCCTTAACAACCAAGAACAATTAAAGGCT
Organism: Glebionis coronaria; assembly: GCA_025667525.1. Classification (NCBI taxonomy): domain Eukaryota; kingdom Viridiplantae; phylum Streptophyta; class Magnoliopsida; order Asterales; family Asteraceae; genus Glebionis; species Glebionis coronaria. The sequence continues at coordinate 610,813,619 of CM046878.1, read as the reverse complement.
TGATATTTTTAGGACTTCCAATTTGTCAAGAATCGAGAATAAACGAACTTCTACTCAATTTCAAATGGCACCGCTGCTGGGGAACGAACCCGGGTCACCCGCGTGACAGGCGGGAATACTTACCACTATACTACAACAAGGATCAAATGTGACTAATTATGAGAGTTGAAGATGAGAAAGTGGTTTTTAAGCTAGGAAAAGTGACTAAGAAGACTCAAGCTTGTGAAACAATTAACATAGTGGATGTACTTGATGAGGTATGTGATGAGCATTTCCATGAAGCTTGTAAGAATGATAGTGAAGACATGCCTCATGTAGAGACCGTTGCCTCAATTGCTCTCTCCTTAACACCTTTTGGAGAGAGTGATTTCCTCTTGAAGGAATTTGAGTCCAACTTCCTTGGTAATGATGATTCTCCCATTAATTGGGAAGAAGACATTCTCACTATCCAAAAGTTGCTCAATAAGGATCCCATTCCTTCACCTATCCCACAAGAAGTTACCAGTGATGATCCATCCATAGTAAAACCTTCCAATAAGGGTCCACCTACCCTTTAATTTAAGGATCTTCCATCACACCTTGAATATGCTTTCTTAGAGGGGAAAGAAAAATTACCCGTGATCATTGCTAAAGATTTGAAAGAGGATGAGAAAGAAAAACTCATAGAGGTCCTTAAGAAACATAAGCAAGCCATAGCATGGAAAATATCCGACATAAGGGGAATTGATCCACATTTTTGTACACACAAAATCCTTATGGAGGATGATTACAAACCTGCCATTCAAAGCCAAAGAAGGGTTAACCCAAAAACCCATGAGGTCATTAAGAAGGAAGTTATCAAACTCCTTGATGCGGGCATGATTTACCCTATTTCCGACTCTCCATGGGTTAGCCCGGTACATTGTGTTCCTAAGAAGGGTGGAATCACCGTAGTGCCTAATGAGAACAATGAGCTTATTCCTACTAGACTTGTCACGGGTTGGAGAGTTTGTATTGATTATAGGAAGCTCAATGATGCTACTAGGAAAGATCATTTTCCATTACCTTTCATGGATCAAATGCTTGAACGCTTAGCAGGAAATGAGTAATATTGCTTTCTAGATGGATTCTCGGGTTATTTTCAAATACCCATTGACCCTAAGGATCAAGAAAAGACCACATTCACTTGTCCCTATGGTATATTTGCTTACAAGAGAATGCATTTTGGCTTGTGCAATGCACCGGGGACATTTCAAAGGTGTATGATGGCAATCTTTCATGACATGATTGAGCACACTATGGAAGTTTTCATGGATGATTTCTCGGTCTTTGGAGATTCATTCAATTCTTGTCTCTCCCATTTAGAACATTCGTACGCTTAAGAGGTGTGAAGAAACACGTCTTGTTCTCAATTGGGAGAAGTGCCATTTCATGGTCAAAGAGGGGATAGTCTTGGGACATAAGATATCCAACAAAGGTTTAGAAGTGGATCCTGCTAAAATAGACGTTATTGCTAAGCTTCCCCCACCTACCACGGTGAAAGGAGTTAGAAGTTTTTTGGGTCATGCGAGATTCTATAGACGTTTCATACAAGATTTTTCTAAGATTGCAAGACCGATGACCCACCTCTTGGAAAAAGAGGCTCCTTTCATTTTCACCCAAGAGTGCTTAGAATCTTTTGAGATACTTAAGGAAAAGTTGACTAAGGCTCCCGTTTTGGTTTCTCCAAATTGGGATTTGCCTTTTGAGCTTATGTGTGACGCTAGTGATTATGCAGTGGGGGTCGTGTAAGGACAAATAGTGAATAAGCATTTTCAACCTATACACTATGACGTGTGATGCTAGTAAAACCATGACGTGTTCTCAACTTCATTATACCACCACGGAAAAAGAGTTGCTTGCTATAGTCTATGCCTTTAAGAAATTTAGACCCTATCTTGTGTTATCTAAGACCATAGTGTATACGGATCATTCCGCTCTCAAGTACCTCATGACTAACCAAGATGCTAAGCCTAGACTTTTGAGATGGGTTTTATTGCTTCAAGAGTTTTTCATTGATATTCATGATAAGAAAGGAGCCGAAGTTCATACTTAAAACCCATCAGCTCGACACTTTACTCGACTCTAAAATTTGGGACATAATGTGTACTTGTTTTATAAAACCGTTTATACCACTTAAAAATTTCTATCATGACATTTCGCCTTATAAACCCACTAATAGACTCGTAATATTAAGTTTATAAACTTTGTAAACCAGTAGTATAATTTATCTAACCATGCCTAAAGTCACCGAGAGTCGACCAAAAATCAACCACAATTTCGGATTATGCAGATTTGCGTCTCCCGGTGCACCTTAATGTTGAAAGATAAGTAAACATTAGGGAAGCCAAGGATCGTTCCCTTAATAACGTCATAGGCGACCTTAATCAAAGGCCCATAAGATATCAAGTCCAAGATTAAAGTAACTTTTTTGTTTCGTCTACTTGATTGAACCAAAGAATGTGCAAGAAGCTTTGATGGATGAGAATTGGGTGATCGCCACGCAAGAAGATTTGAATCAATTCATTGCTAATGACGTTTGGGAGCTTGTTCCTCCACCTAGATGTACTACCATCATAGGAACCAAATGGGTGTATAGAAATAAGTTAGATGAGAACGGTGGTGTGTCTCGTAACAAGGCTAGACTTGTAGCTCAAGGCTATAATCAACAAGAAGGTATTGATTATGACGAGACGTATGCACCGGTTGCTCGATTAGAGTCCATTAGGATCCTTTTAGCTTACGCTTGTGCCTTAAATTTTAAGCTTCAACAAATGGATGTCAAGAGTGCATTTCTTAACGGTTCGATCAATGAGGAGGTATATGTGGCTCAACCTCTCGGCTTCATTGATTTTGAGAAACCGAATCATGTTTACAAGCTAAGAAAATCTCTTTATGGTCTTGAACAAGCACCTAGAGTTTGGTATGATAGACTTAAAGCGTTTCTTGTTAAACATGAGTATACCATGGGAATGATAGACAATAATCTCTTCACAAAGAAGAAAGGTTCACACCTCATTATCATACAAATATATGTTGATGACATTATATTTAGTTCAACTTGTCAAAGTATGTATGATGACTTTGCCAAAATCATGCATGACGAGTTTGAAATAAGTATGATGGGTGAACTTAACTTTTTTTTAGGACTCCAAATTAAACAAATGGATGATGGTATTTTCTTTAATCAATCTAACTATGTTAAAAAAATACTAAATAAATTTGGATTAGATGACTCCAAACCTATGAAGACCGCAATGGCCTAGGATACTAAACTAACCGTAAATGATGATAGTGAGTCGGTAGACAACACCAAATATAGAGGCATGATTGGTAGTTTTTTGTACCAACTATTAACATGACTCATGATGTTGCAGATGTTTAGTCTCAACAAAAGAAGTAAATATGAAGATTGATACTATTAACATGACTAATGGGCATAGTCAATAACAACACCCGTAACAACAAGCACAACAACAACCACAACAAATAGATCAACAACAGACAACTAAAAAAATGATGAACCTGAGAATAAATAGGAGTTAAATGTTGAAGATTATAGGTTTGTGGAGCAAAAGGTGTCTAGAGATACCTTATTGATTGGATAAAAGACCAGCAATGTGTCTAGTACCAGCGATGTAGCAAGTGTCGATAGACTATAAGCTAGTATCGTTAAGCAAATCCCAAGTACTGTTGGTGATACAGGTGTTGGTGAAGAAAGCTCAAAGCCAACTTCTAAAGAAAGTGCAACTCTGTCATTTAGAGAGGATATCACATTGGATAACCTTTTACTTGGCTTGAAAGAGAAGACATCAGCAGAGAAGGTTAAACAAAAGGAAGCCGAAGAAAAGACACAGGTTGGTGATGAAAATCAAGTTGTAGATATGAACATTTGTGAAGAAGAATCATAACTAGATGTTCAAGAAACATATCACAACATGAAGAACATCTTAATATCCACAAGTTCAAAATGAAGGTCAAGTGGAACAACCTACAACTGCTATTGAAGTTCAAGAACTAAAAAACAAAGATAAACAGGTTCAGCCTTCAAAACCAAGCACCAACGGCATTATCATTCCAGGTCAACAACCACAAGGAATGGAAGATGAAATACCTCTTAGGTTTATGAGGAAGTTGCCAAAGATTGACCCCAAGGATAAAGGCAATAAGACATTGGTATATGAGTCTGAAGAATAAGAAGATTCAGATAACATCGAGGGACCTATGAAGAAATTTCATCAGGTGGACCATGATGAGGAAGTATCCAGGAGGATGCAAGGTCAAATTCATGAAGAATTAGAGCAAGAAGCTCTTGAAGAAGAGAAAGCAACTCTTGAAGCTAGGAGATTACATATGGAATGGTACATTAAGGAGTTTGATGAAATTCAAGATGAAATGAAAGCTAGTGAGATCTTTGTTGAAGCAATGATAAAAGAGGAAAGAGATGCTTATGATGATGAAGAAAATGATAGGTTTATTGATGAGTTGGTAAGAGAACAGGAGAGGTTCTTTGTTGACAAGAGGAGAATAGAGAAAATCAAGCCACCTACTATATGCTTCAAGAAAGAAGATGTCCCTTTGGAAGGAGAATGCTAGAAAGGATGTTGGACCTTTAGTTAGAAGTATCATAAGAGTCAACAGGAGCTTTGAAGTTGATAAGATTGATCAAATAAAAAATCAAGGATTTAGAAAGAGAAGAAGAAGCAGAAAGAGAACTTTAAGGGTGCGTTTAGTTGGAAAACATTTTCCATCATTTTCTATTTTCTATTTTGTAGAAAAAGAAAAAGGATTTCTTTTTCCACAGAACACTTAAAAATTTAGAAAACGTGTTCAGTTAGAGAATTTTGTGTTTCCATTTTCCAAAACTATAAAGGAAACAAAGGAGGAAATGAATTTTCTATGTCTAAAGGAAAACTTAAAAAACAAAAAAAATGAGTTTTTTTGTTTTGTGTGCAAAAGGGTAAAATAGGGATTTTGCATTTTCTAGAAAATATTTCTAAAAAACGATGATTTGAACGCGTTTTCTGTTTTCCTAGTTTTCTAGAAAATATTTTGTAGAAAATAGGGTGTTTTTCATCAAACTAAATGCAACCTAAGTATTTGGATTTCATTCACACTTCTTAAATGGTAATTACTTCACCATGTCTAATCAACATAAGAACTGGCAAGTCCTTAAGCAAACGATTTATGGGAAAACTTCTCATATTCGTTAATAGTTGGTAGTTTGCTAAAAACTACATGGTCACTAGCTCACCATGCTTAACTGCAAAGAGTTGGCTAGTCCTAGGGCAAATGGTTCTAGGTAGACTCTATCAAATCCTTTATATAGTTGACAGTTTGGTATTCCATAGAAAATGGCTAATTAGTAAAGAATAAATCAAATCCATTGATGGATGGTGTTTTGCCTAAAATCATGATGCCAATACAGACTGGTTTGGTGTTAACTGTTTTATTTCAGGTGAGTAGATACAAGATGATGAAGCAAAGATAAAGGTCAAATATCAAGAGCTTCCAACTTTGATACAAATTGTTAAGAATACATATATTGTTGCAGACAAGAAAAGACATAAAGAATGTTGCTGACTCATTACACAAAAGATTATACTTTTAAGAATAAGATGAAGTTCATGAAGAATTATACCAGAAAAAGATCTAAAGACGTGTTTGAATGCATTATGTTGGTACAAAGATCTAGACTGCAAGTCGTTCCCAGATACTTAAAGTGAAGTTTAAAGATATGTATTCTTATACATTCAACATACAGAGAAACAAGAAGATAACCTGTTATCATTCATGTTTAGGAGAGCATTGTTGGGAATTATTGTATAAGTACCAAGTACTGTTAGTATGTTTCCAAGTACCGTTAGTGTTAGCATGTATTGTTAGTGTATATGTGTTATATGTGAAGTGGCATTAGGCTTAATGTTAAGTACTGCTAGTATGGATAGGAGTGTTATATCTTTACTAAAGATATGTTCTAGGTTACAATAGGAGTATATCGTGTGTGATATACGTATCCTAATAGGTTATTCTAGAATAGTTCCTTGCACTATAAAAGGAACATAGGGTCGTTGAGTTTATTGGACCTTAACACAAGTTTTACGATTAATAAGAATCGAATAGCTAGCTTATATCTTTGTTCTTCTTTGCTTATATAAGTTAGATTCTACATAACTTATTTAGGTTGAGTAATAGTCTATCACGTGCTCTAGTTTGTTTGTGATACAAGGATTTTGCTAGGTTCAATTGTTCTCTAAATTCTCTCGGTATCTCCTCAAATTGATCTCGGCTCTAAGTGGAATGATTTGTTCTTGGTTAATGAAAAGGGGTTGGTTTGTTTATCTATTTTAAACTAATAACAAGTAATTAAGTGTCAAAAAGTAAATTTAAATGATTAAATGATTAAAGTAAAAAGACGAGTTTAAAAATAAATGCTTGAAACTTAAAGATTATATTAGGAAAATAAATGAACATTCAATAAAAACTAACACTTGGAAAACTTTGTGAAAAATAAGAACTTAGTTGGAAAATACTAAAAGAAAGTAAGATCGGAACAAAACAACTCAAATCGGAATAATGGAAAATGGAGTAATCGGAATATTCAAAAACTACACCAATCGGAATACTAGAAACTTGCTGCAATCGGAATGTGTTTAAAAGGAGACCAAATCGGAATGATCTAAAACCAATCAAATCGGAATGAGGGACAAAGAAGCAATCGGAATACTAGGGATAAGGGTCCAGATCGGAATAACATGAAATGATGCAATCGGAATGTCAGAAAACATGCAGATCGGAATACCCAAAAGCTTGGTCTAATCGGAATGTGGAGAAATTGCTCACCGTCGGAATGCACTAAACCCTTTTCCGATCTAAGGATCGGAATAAGGGGGACTGCTTGGTCGAAATACTCGGTCGGAAAAGGGCTTTGCCCTTTTCGAAATTGGTGCAAATTCAAGACTAAAAGCAAGGGAAATAAGCTTATGGGATAAGCTAACTCCCGAACAAGCTCGAATCCAATATAAGCTGATCAAATAAGCACTAAGAACACGTTATCTAAGCTTCAAATAAGCAAAAACATAAATCAAATGATAAGAAGATGAACTTTTTGTAAAAACTTTAAAAGGTAAATAAGCTAAATCAACAAATAAGCCAATAAGAACAAGGATCTTAAAGCTTATTCGTGTATAAACTTAAGGAAACATAAAAAGAAATCAACTTTTTAAGCACAAATCATTGATGAACAACACGGATCATATGAGATTTGTACCAAAATCATTCAAAACCAAAGAAAGGAAGGATGAGATTGAAGATTAAAAGATAAAAACTTGAACTTGATTAATGAAAAATAATACAAATGTTTGATCTTGAAAGAGAAAAAAAGATGAAATCTAGTGAGAGAAAGTTTAGAACTTTCTCTCTCTAAAACTAGAGAGAATGAAAAGTGAAAAACTACCTAAAAAACTAAGTGTCCCATTTTTGTGAAGTAAGGTCCTATTTATAGGCAAGTCTTGTGGTGGTGGGCTTGTGATTGGGCTTTGGTTTGGGCTCCTTTTTCTTCTTTCTTCTTTAGTCTTCACGCTTCTTTAAATAAACATTTCCGACTTGGATTGAGAAGTGATGTTGTGTTTTTGTATACCTTTAGGAAAAGGATGACAAAAGTGGCAAGTATTAAGTGTCGGTTTAGGAAAACCGAGCACTAATGACCAATTAGGAAGTTCGTTCTCAAGGAGGCTAGTGTGTTATGTGTGTAATGATATGGATTAATTTGTGATTATATTTGAGAAAAGAAAAATAGAAAAGGGAATTGGAAGAGAATGACGGTTATGAAGACGGATTAAACTAAGTCTAAAAAGCGTACACGTAAAGTCGTAAAAACCACCAAAATTAAAATCTTAACCTAAAAATTTCTAAAAATTACCAAAAATCTCTAATAATATTCTAAGAGTTTACCAAAAATCAAAACTTGCAAAAACCTTTTAATTAATTAGATAATGACTTTTTAATGCTAATTAAAGCCCTAAAAATCAAAATTAATTATTAAAAAGCCCTAAACAAGATTTTCAAGTTTGTAAACCTCAAAAATACTCTAATTAAGCTAAAAACTATTTTTCAAAATTTTAAAACCAATTAAAACTATTTTTAAACAATTAAAAACTCCTAAAATCAATTAAATCTTAAATTAATTATAGAAAATAATTAAAAGATCTAGAAAATAAATGGAAAGTTGCAAAAATCCTAATTAAGTGTTTAGAACCTAGGAAAATATAAAAACCTAGAAAATCAGACTTTTAATTTTTAATAATAAAATAATATTAAAATAATATTAAAAATCCAAAAATTATAAAAAATTCTAAAAACTTGCAAACTAGCTTAATTTAACCTAAATAACTCAGAAATGAAAGTGAAATGACCTAAATACCCCTATTGGGCCTAGAAAATGGGCCAAACCCAAAACAGTCCCTTATTAGGCTTAATTAAGGCCCAATAAGAAAAAGTGCTCAAATTAAGCTCACAAAGCACAGGTTGGCTCAAAATTTGATTTTAAACAACTTTTTCCAAAGGCCAAAAAGCTGAAAATGTGAAATAAGCTAACTTATAATAAGCAGCTTATTCTTAATGGGCTTTTTGGCCCATTAAGCCATAGGCTGTTGCCATAAGCTAAAATTTTACACACAACCTTCTTTTGACCTAACAAAGACTTTTGCAAAAAGAAATTTCAAATAAGACCACTAAATAAGCCAGAGACAAGTCAACAACTTATTCACAAAACGACAAAATAGTCGTATTTATGATCTAGACCACCTCAGAAGCTGATTCAAGTTGCAAGAGCTCACAAATAGCTTAACTAAGAATAATCAATCAAGAAAATCACAAAAAGCCAAGTAGAATAAGCTGTAAGAACAGATAAGTTGGCTGAAAAAGCCAAATAAGCTAATTTCCTAGCAAAAGCTTAACCAAAAGACTTGTAAACTTCCAGACTTGATATTAAGCTGAGGAAAATGAGTTCTATTACAAAAACTAAGTTGTTGCATGTACCAGATAGCAAAACAGATTTAAGCTTAAAACCAAGTTTGACCAAAAGTCAAACGCTGATAACTTAAAATCAAACGCTGACAGGTTGAAATCAAGCGCTGACAGGAATAAAGTGGGCGCTGACAGACTTAATGAAGTGTAAGGACTTGTTTTTCACCCTGCTGATCAAGGTTTGAGTGCAAACCTTGTGAATCAAGGCTCACCAGTTGGGTAAACTTGATGTGTTTTGGCACAGATAAGCCAATAAGCCAGTGGGCTTATAAGCTATGATCAAAGCAATCCAAATAGCAAAAACCAATCACAAGCAGCACATGAACAAGATCCAGGCAACAATACAACAATCCTAATGCTAGAAATCACAATGCAACACCAAATGAGGTGGTCACTTTGCTGATGCAAATGACCACTTCAGCAGACTTAGATAAGCTATAAAAATCACAATCAGCCAGCCAAATTCAACCAAATGCACACACAAGCTATAATAAACTCCAATAAGCAAGTCTAAACAGGTTTCATACACTGGTTCAAAGAATTAAGCAAGATTCAAGCAATGAAAGTTACTGATGAATACTACACATGCAGTTTTCTACTTTTGCTAATGTATTTGACACACAAGCCAATTTCAACACCTCAAATCTTTCAAACAGGTTATGTTAACTTTGTTTAAACCACTTTTATCCCTAAGCATGCATACACACTAAGTGTTCCCAAAATCCTAGGTCAAAACAAGCAGAAACAAGTCCTATATAGCAGATTGATTGATTCAAGTGTTCAAACCCAAAAACTTGCAGCAAAACACTCTCAAACAAAGGTATAGCGGATACAAAGCATAAACAACACTTTCCTTTAACACAATAACATATTACAAGCAATAACCAGTAGACCCAAACACCCCTTTAACTTTTTCAAATCAAGATTTTCAAAAGCAAAACAAGATTTCAGGCCAACCAAGCATCAATTAACACTAAAACAAGTCTAATAAACAGATTCAAGCAAGAACAAGCCTCAAAATTCACAAGAACAACAGTTTCATACAAATATCACCAAAAATCACAATTTAAGCAGATTTGGAGATTAAGTAAGCAAACCTCATGGATGTACATCCACACCCACGAATTTTGAGCTTATGTGCTAGCAAGAACAAGCACAAGCTTCCACAAAAGCCTGCTAAGATTCAACAAGGGTTAAGCACAATAACATGAAAAATCAGAAACTTCAAAAATCTTGATTGATGCAAACTTGTTACCCCACACTTGATTATCCCCAAGTTATAAGCCTCACCACACCTTAACCAACTCAGTTAGGATGCTATGATCAGCCCTATAGCCCAAGAATTCCAAGATTGGAACAAGACTTAGCAAAATATCAAGAAAATAAGGAAAATATGCAAACTTGTGCACACTCCTCTTTTGAAAACAGGTTTTAAACTTCAAAAGCAGTAAACTAAGAACATAAACAAGCAGAATAAAGATGGCACTTGGTCTTTCTTCAAAGCACTTAACTCAAATTCATTAAACTGAAAAAGGATTTACAAGTGTTTGAACAAAGGAAAAACCAAAAGCAAACTGAAAAATGAAGGCCTAAGTGGCTTTATATAGCCTTACAATGAGCTAAGTTACAGCTAAAAACTATAAACCCTAATGGTTGAAGTCCCCAATATGCCCTTGTAGCTTTTTGAAAATCTTGGACTCATGTGAAGTTTTCTTGGACGTTTGCATGAGTTGGCAGGGTTGGAATTTGATCAATGGCCCATAATAAGCTTAAGTTTGAAGCAAGGATGTGGGGCGTTGGATTTGCTTTACTGTTTTGTCATCTTCTCCAAGGGGTAGAAAGCAGGGGAAACATGTGACTTGGTTGATGATGTGGCAAGCTATTTGAAAGTTGGGATGTGATTAAGGCCACCTTAATCATGAATCTGGAGGTTACTGGGTGCTAATTACAAATGGATTAAGAAAACCCAAATTTGTTCTTATGATGAATAGTGCACGTTTTGATCCAGATTAAGGTTTGAATGAGGTGTTTAGCGCGTGTTTTTGTAACTAATTATTAATTAGTTATAAACCTGGTGAAGTGGAAAGCTGAGGTGGAGTAATGGTGGAATGGGATTGGTGGGATTTAGTGAGTGGGACACATGGCAGCTTGGGAGTGGACTAGGTAAGTATCATGTCTGGCCAGTATTTACCCTCATGTTTCAAAAAGTTGTCAAATCACTTCCAAACTCTATCAGCGCCCACTTTCTTCCTTGTCAACTTTTGCCTTTTTACACTTCTGGCCCAAGAACTTTTGCAAAGTAAAATCAGGGGTAATTCTTGCCATATCTGAATTCTTCAAGGGCTGAATTGGTATTTTCTTCAATGATAATGGTCTAGACTTGCAATATTGATAATTTGGAGGACTGAAATTGCCAAGTCTTGATGATTGAGGGACCATTTTTGCCAATTGTTGAAAGTTGAGGGTCCTTTTTGTAATTTTGGATTTTTCAAAGGACCAAACTTGTCATTTCTTGTACTTTGAAGGACTTCATGATGTATTTGACTTTGTGGATGATATTGGTTGACAATTTAGCTTTGTTGAGGGGCTAAACTTGCCAATTCTTCAAAGTTAAGGGCCCTTTTTGTAATTTTGACAAACTTTAGGGACCAAACTTGTAATTATGAGTATACAAGGGTATAAAGTGTCAATTCTTCATATTTGGAGGACCCTTCTTCATAATTCTTCAAATCTTCAAGGGTTGATCTTGGGAAAGTCTTCGCTAGGGCTTGGTTCATTGTGCGGCTTCGTTTCCCGTGTTCGTTTTTGTATGATTCTTGTGATCTTTTGTCATTATCTCAATATCCGTACCTAAAATACACAAGCAACAAACACAAGCATATATTTGGGTATTTTAATGATATTTAATGCATTTTAAGCCCTTTTTGGAAGATGAGACTATGTATAAAAGCAGTCTCATCACTCCCCCATACTAAACCATTGCCGTGCCCTCACGCAATGCTAGAATAAAGTATCAAAGCATCTCCAAAATTCATTTTATTCACTTTATTGAACGATAAACTAGCTACTCTACTACTATTGCTACTACTTGTGTTATAGACATAATGTATGATTTTCATCGCAAAATGGGACGTTTAGGTTCATAGAATAAGAACACGTGAATGCTTCGTTAGAAATAATTTCATCGTCCTCGATTTTCACCTTAATTCCATGCTAAGCGTGCAACGAGATCATTGTCATTATAAGTTAGTAATGCTAACACTACTCATATGCCCCAATCACGTACTTATCCTCCCATTATTCCTAAGTTGTATCTCTTATATTTTATTTTGTCTTGAATGTTTCGCAAGGATACATTGTTTGACTTATGCGATAATAGAGATTTAGGTCTAAAAATAGAGTCCTAACGGTGTAACTAAGACCATCAAATCAATAACCCCCCCTAATAGACAACGATGTTAAAAAATTAAGTTGACAAGAAGAATCGATAAACACGATTTTATAACGGTTTTGAACATGAGACTTATTACCAAGACTTTTATACGCCCCCTAACGGAAGGGCCTTATTATCTTTGGTTTACCTCCATCTTTTATTTAACTTCGCCATGAAGCTTTTATTATGACTTCGGTCTTGCCTTGCCTTTTATTATCCGCCTCATCGGTGGTTTTATTAGCCAAAGACGTATATCCTCACGCTAAGGCGAATTTTGGATCTTTAAAGCTTCAAAGATTAAGGCTTGATTCACTTTCAATTTTGCATAGATTTTAGGCCTTGTGGGGCTTCAAATTGTTTGCTTGATTTAGGTGAGCACTTGAAATCTTATTATTGGGTGAAGCTTTCGATTATTAGGGTGCCAATACTTCAAAACCGTGACGCTGGCGATACCTTAATGTCTTCCCAATTTAATTACACGGAAGCTACTAGAAAAGACTAGAAACCCAACAATCCTAACTAAACCGCTAAGTCAATATTTATTAAGCAAAAAATATTTACATGCGAAGGGAGAATAAGCAAACAACGAGAACACATGAGTTTTTGAAAGAATACGAATACTCTACGTTTAGCATAGTAACTTATAATTAACTCTATCATTTCTCGTCCTCATTTAAGAGACTTAGCCTAATGTGTAGTTAAGGAATCAAAGCTAAGTGCTCAACACGCACGGTCGAGTCAAAAATTACTCTTATTCTCGCCATCGGAAAATCTACATTCGTGTCTTCAAACACTTATAAAACATGAGAAAAATTTTTAAAATTTGGCCATTTTTAGCCTTATTTTGCAACAAAACGATAAACAAAACCATAAACTTTGGAAAGCGTGAAGGTTTGGCAAGGCAAGTATCTATTCACCCCCCCATACTAAAGTTAAACATTGTCCTCAATGTTTCGAGTCTAGGGGTGCAAATACCCCCATACTAGAGACGTAGTCGAATGCCTAATCTAGCATGGAAAGGGTGTAACCAATAAGTAATAGCCGTTTATGAAGTGTGCTAATAACCTAAGGTTAGAACATCAAAGGATATATCATGGATATTGAGAAATGTCTCCAAAGGAAACGATCGAGTGTTCCCAAAAAATGAACACGAGAGGCTCCAATCGTGAAGATTATGATCTAAAAACCACATATCACAAACAACCACAAAACAAAGGTTGGAAGGGCACAAATCCCCACACGTAAGCTACATTAGACTAAGAAAGCGATAATATGTACATAGGATAAGCATGGGACTCCCCCACGAGGCTCCTCGTTTTTGATTACCGAGTCATGAGCTCGACTCGATCCCCTCAATACTAATTATCATTGGGGAAGGTGACTTGGTCGAGGTAGTTCAAGGATGGAACTTCCCCACCAAAGTAGTGCTTCAACCTATGTCCATTCACCTTGAAGTTAGGACCATCATCTTGAGCTAGCTCGATGGTCCCATACGGAAATACTTGCGTCACGGTGAATGGACCGGACCAACGGGATTTCAATTTACCGGAAAAGATTTTCAATCTTGAATTAAAAAGCAATACTTGATCCCCAATGTTAAAAACCCGGTTTTTAATTTTTGAATCATGCAACTTTTTAGTCTTCTCTTTGTAAATTAGTGAATTTTCATAAGCAATGTCTCTCAATTCATCCAATTCATTTAATTGCATTTTCCGGTGTTTTCCCGCGGTCTCCATGTCATCATTACAATGCTTTAGGGCCCAATAAGCCTTGTGTTCTAACTCGATAGGCAAATGACAATTCTTTCCATACACAAGCTTATAGGGAGTGCACCCAATGGGCGTCTTATGAGCGGTCCTAAAGGCCCATAAAGCATCGTCCAACTTATCCGACCAAGATTGTCGGTTTTCTCCTACGGATCTCTCCAAGATCCTCTTCAATGCTCGGTTTGAAACCTCGACTTGCCCACTCGTTTGTGGGTGATAAGCCGTAGAAAGACGATGTGTAACCCCATATTTCCTTAGAACCCTTTCGAATTGGTCATTACAAAAATGGGTTCCACGATCGCTTATGATCGCACGAGGGGTTCCAAACCTAGCAAACAAACTTTTCAAGAACTTAACTACCACACGAGCATCATTAGTGGGCAAGGCCTTCGCCTCCACCCACTTAGATAGGTAGTCAACCGCAACAAGGATGTACTTATTACCACGAGATGATGGGAACGGCCCCATAAAGTCTATGCCCCAAACGTCAAAGATCTCACATACTTGAATGATATTTTGTGGCATTTCATCTTTTTGTGAGGCTTTTCCTTGTCGTTGGCATGAATCACAAGACTTCACAAGATCTTGTGCATCTCGGTAAATAGTAGGCCAAAAGAAGCCGGCATCAAACACCTTTTTAGCCGTAAGATTAGCACCGTGGTGACCACCCGTGGGTCCCTCATGGCAAGCTCTAAGGATGTTAGAAGCTTCGGTGCCAAATACACAACGACGGATGATTTGATCCGCACAAGTTCGAAACAAGTAAGGGTCGTTCCAAAAATAGAACTTGACATCACGAAAGAATTTTCGTTTTTCTTGAGTTGTCATACCCTTAACGATGAAGTTACCCGCATGGTAATTTGCAAAATCCGCAAACCATGGGGTAGAAGAATCAAGCTTAGAATTCACTACACCAAGTGTCTCAAGCGGAAATGTTTCGGTGATTTCCTTAGGCTCGTAAACACTTTGGTGAGGATCTTCCAAACGAGAGAGATGATCGGCCGCTAGATTCTCGGCTCCTTTTTTGTCAACAATGGTGTGATCAAATTCTTGAAGGAGGAGAATCCAACGAAGTAATCTCGGCTTAGCATCTTGTTTAGCCATGAGATACTTGATAGCCGAATGGTCCGTATACACTATGCATTTCGTCAAGACGAGATAAGGTCGGAATTTCTCAAATGCATACACCACGGCAAGGAACTCTTTTTCCGTTGTAGTGTATTTAAGTTGAGCCTCGGTCATCGTCTTGCTAGCATAGTGAATAGACAAGAAGTGCTTATCATGACGTTGCCCCAAAACGGCCCCTATAGCGTAATCACTTGCATCACACATAAGTTCAAAGGGGAGGTTCCAATTTGGAGCAACAAGAATGGGAGCTTCGGTAAGTTTCCTCTTAAGGATCTCAAAGGCTCGTACACAATCTTCGTCAAAGACAAAACGTGCCTCTTTTTCAAGAAGATGTGTAATGGGTCGAGAAATCTTCGAGAAATCCTTGATGAATCGTCGATAAAAGCCCGCGTGGCCTAGGAAACTCCTAACTCCCTTGACGGTTTTGGGATGAGGTAATTTGGCGATGACGTCTACCTTAGCTTGATCTACCTCAATCCCCGCTTTCGAGACCTTGTGCCCTAAGACGATTCCACTTTTAACCATAAAATGACACTTTTCCCAATTGAGCACAAGGTTGGTTTCCTCACAACATTTTAACATTCTCTCAAGGTTCGAAAAACACGAAGTAAAGGAATCACCAAACACGGAAAAGTCATCCATGAAGACTTCCATCGTCTTCTCGATCATATCATGAAAAATAGCCATCATGCATCGTTGAAAAGTTCCCGGTGCATTGCAAAGTCCGAATGGCATTCTACGATAGGCAAACGTTCCATATGGACACGTAAACGTAGTTTTTTCTTGATCACGAGGATCGATGGGAATTTGGAAGTAACCGGAAAAACCATCTAAAAAGCAATAGAAATCGTTTCCCGCAAGACGCTCCAACATTTGGTCCATGAAGGGCAAGGGAAAATGGTCCTTTCGAGTGGCTTCATTCAACTTTCGATAGTCAATGCACACTCTCCATCCGGTCACGAGTCTAGTGGGAATCAACTCGTTGGCATCGTTTGGCACAACGGTCATCCCTCCCTTTTTAGGGACACAATGAATAGGACTCACCCAAGGGCTATCGGAAATAGGGTAAATCATTCCCGCGTCAAGGAGTTTAAGGACCTCCTTTTTGATGACGTCGTGAATTTTGGGGTTCACCCTCCTTTGACTTTGGATTGTTGGCTTGAAATCTTCCTCCATTAAGATTTTGTGGGTACAAAATTTGGGATCAATCCCCTTAATGTCGGATAACTTCCACGCAATCGCCCCTTTGTGGGCCTTTAGAACATCGACAAGTGCGGTTTTTTCATCATTCGAAAGTTCCTTCGCAATAATAACCGGCAACTTGTCGTCCTCCTCCAAATAGACATACTCGAGGTGAGGAGGTAAATCTTTCAACTCAAGGATAGGTGGTTCCTCAAGTGAAGATTTGGGCTCGATACTCATAACCTCCTCGGGTGGTGGAAATGGGAAATCGTTAAGAAAATCCTTGATAATCGAGAAGTCCTCATCGTTGTCGAGGTCTTCGTCACAAGTACGTGGAACATTGCATTCTTCCAACGTAAAACCACCACCTTCAAATGGAGTGAAGGTTGGTGTCGAATTATCAAGAATTGGATCCAACATAGTGGGATTGCCACTAGTTTCTTCATCACCAAAACCTAGAACTTCTTGTGAAAATTCCTCGCAAACCACGTCGATCATGTCAACGAGGTTTATGGTTGCAACGGAATAAACATGAGAAATTTGAGAGTTTTGAGTTGCGTTTATAACAAGTTCCTCGTCGTTGAAACGTAAGGTGATCTTTCTAGCATGCACATCGATCAAAGCCATAGACGTATCTAAAAACGAACGACCTAAAATGAGAGGAACTTGAGGATCCGTGGGGATATCAACAAAAATGAAGTCTACGGGATAGTAGAACTTCCCCACTTTCACAAAAACGTCTTCCGCCAAACCACATGCGGGAATTGTGGAATGGTCGGCCAACTCGATAGACATTAGTGAAGGAGTAAGATTAGGAAGATTGAGCGACTTGAAGACTGCAAGTGGCATCAAGTTAATGCTAGCACCAAGATCGGCCAAGGCGAAGCATTCTTCCATGTCTTGGATTGCACAAGGGATCAAAAATTTACCGGGATCACCGACTTTTTGAGGTATGCGATTAAGATAAACCGACGAACAACTAGACAATTGGTGCAGTTTCTCCTTGTTGTTCAACATACTCTTAAAGTTAGCGGCAAATCGAGGCATCATGACCAAAGCATCGGCGAAACTCACATTAAGGTGCAAATCACGAAACATTTTCATAAAGAGCTCAAATTGGTAATTGTCGCGCTCTTGACGTTTCTCCTTCCTAAGTCTCGATGGATAGGGCAAAGGTGGTGTGGGTTGAGGCATAGTAGGCATAGCCTTTGGAATCTCGGGTTCCAATGATGGTAATGGGTCAACCGTAGGTGTGGTATGAGCGGTACTTCGTGGGATTGGAACATGCTCCTTTTGGATCACCACCTCGGGTTCTTCCTCAATTGCTTCCTCCGTAGGAGCAATTGGTTGAGGAATCGGCTCCTTAAGTGTCTTACCACTACTTGTGGTAATCACTTTCATCTCACCCTTAGGGTTGGATATGGTGTTACTAGGAAGACCACTTGACGACGGTTTACACATTATTGCCTCAAACATAGACGAGATTTTATCTTCAAAATTAGATTGCCTCAAGACGGCTTCGGTTTGCCTTTTATCGGCCTTTAGCATCTCTTGTTTAATCTCATGTTGCCCTTGTTCCATTTTTTGTTGGTTTTGTTGCAACCTAGTGACATTTCCTTCCATCTTGTTGGTGTGGATTTTAAGTTCATTAGCTAACTCATTTTTCAACTCTTTCTTCAAGTCGTTTTTAAACTCGGATCTTAGGCTAATTATTTCTCTTTGGATGTTGTCAAACCTAGCATCATTACCACTAGCATATTCAACAAACTCACTTGGAAGATCTTTCAATGTTTGCAAACTTTTGTTGTTATTTTGAAAATCATTTTTGTTTGAAACTTGATTATTAGCCCCTTGATTCCCATAGTTTCCCTTGTTGTAATTGTTCTTAAAACCAACTTTATTGTTGCGATAGTTGTTAGCATTTTGATTTGTTCCAAAACCCGGTGGAGTCATTTGATTAGAGCGGGAAACTTGACCGTTTTGGTTGTAATTTCCCGTGGCCACAAAGGCACTCGAAGTGTTACCACCGTTGGTAATGCACTCGGAGAAATCATGACCTCCACCACAATACATGCAAGAAACCTCAACCGCTTTAGCCGTAGCGGGAGCACTTGGTTCACCAACTTTAAACTCAATCAAAAGTCCTTTCAACTTATCAAAAATCTTGTTTTCCAAGTTTGCCTCAATTTGGCAAGCATGGATGGTATTAGACAAAGAAGGTGAAGCCGAAGACGAAGCCTTACGAACACTAGACGTGCTACGAGGACTATACACCTTAGATCTATTTTCAATTATCACCAAAGCTTCCTCAACCGTTTTACACAAAAAATTACCACCCGCGGCGGCATTCAAATAATCCCTTTCATGATCATTAAGTCCATTGTAAAACGTGTCAATTTGATGCAAATCGGAAAAACCGTGATGAGGACATTCATGTAACATTTCCTTAAACCTATTCCAAGCCGTTGAAAAACTTTCATTAAATTCTTGTGAAAACTTTGAAATCTCGTTTTTCAAGTGTGTAGTCTTAGAGGGCGGAAAAAATTGGTTCACAAACTTAGACACGAGATCCTTCCACGTCAATATAGAATTGGGTGGCTCTTTCTCTAACCAAATTTTAGCGGGCCCCGCTAAGGAATACGGAAAAAGCATCATCTTAATCGAGTCGTTAGAGACATCCTTAAACTTGCAAGTAGCGGTAAGACGATTGAATTGGCGGATATGGTTGTGTGGATTGTCCTTCTCATCACCACGGAATTTGTTGTTTTGAATCATGGACAACAAACCCGTCTTAACCTCAAAATTCTCCGCAAGGATAGCGGGAATTACAATAGCCTCTCCATAACCCTCGGTGGGTGCTTGAAGTAACTCCATCATAGTTCGATTCGCCATGGTTGGTGCTTCTCTTACAATGGGTTCGTCAATAGGAGACTCCTCACTAGAATTGTTGGGAGTGGGAGTTTTGTTCTTTCGTTTACGAGCACGTCTTGCTTGATTTCGAGTTAGCATAAACGTCACGTACAACGAGGGGATGAGCAAAGAAGATTCTTTTTGGTGTTTTGTATTTTTTCAATTTTTTTTGTGGTTTTTTGATTGTATTAACCTTTTGGAACTTGATGAAATGTATTAAGTAGACAAAAAGTCCACAAATCTCCTCACTAATCAAATCTCTTGATTAACGAAGCCTCAAGGAATGAAAACGAACACGTGGAGTGAACGCCTTCGATGACTTTAGAACGATGGTGGAACACCAAATTGTTCAAGAGGGTTTAATCAAATGAAACCAAGAAAATATATATGATACTTAGTAATACTTTGGGCGGCAAAACCCTCGATTCACTCTCACAATCAAATACTCACAAGCAAGCGGGGAAACGAGGTGGCGCGAAGCACTTAAGAGCCTTTTTCCTTAGGATATATTTTATAATATCCGCCTTATACCCACCTTATAGTTTGTATTTTCAAGATTAAGCTTCACGAAAGTATTTATCTATTTTTGCCTTTTCTTTGGTTTGAGATTCGAATACAATGATTGGGTAATGACCTCCCAAGTCAAGGTTGTGATTTCTCACGTATTTGGAGTACTTGTGAATTTATTGTTCTACGTATACAATATAGTAATAATATTCACACAAAAACCGAAAAACGATAATACGTATTAGTAGAGTGCTACTAATACAAATACTAATTATGGTTAGTATAAAAACAACAATGCCAAATCAAAACACAACACGCCTCCCCGGCAGCGGCGCCAAAATGATGTTGTGTTTTTGTATACCTTTAGGAAAAGGATGACAAAAGTGGCAAGTATTAAGTGTCGGTTTAGGAAAACCGAGCACTAATGACCAATTAGGAAGTTCGTTCTCAAGGAGGCTAGTGTGTTATGTGTGTAATGATATGGATTAATTTGTGATTATATTTGAGAAAAGAAAAATAGAAAAGGGAATTGGAAGAGAATGACGGTTATAAAGACGGATTAAACTAAGTCTAAAAAGCGTACACGTAAAGTCGTAAAAACCACCAAAATTAAAATCTTAACCTAAAAATTTGTAAAAATTACCAAAAATCTCTAATAATATTCTAAGAGTTTACCAAAAATCAAAACTTGCAAAAACCTTTTAATTAATTAGATAATGACTTTTTAATGCTAATTAAAGCCCTAAAAATCAAAATTAATTATTAAAAAGCCCTAAACAAGATTTTCAAGTTTGTAAACCTCAAAAATACTCTAATTAAGCTAAAAACTATTTTTCAAAATTTTAAAACCAATTAAAACTATTTTTAAACAATTAAAAACTCCTAAAATCAATTAAATCTTAAATTAATTATAGAAAATAATTAAAAGATCTAGAAAATAAATGGAAAGTTGCAAAAATCCTAATTAAGTGTTTAGAACCTAGGAAAAATATAAAAACCTAGAAAATCAGACTTTTAATTTTTAATAATAAAATAATATTAAAATAATATTAAAAATCCAAAAATTATAAAAAATTCTAAAAACTTGCAAACTAGCTTAATTTAACCTAAATAACTCAGAAATGAAAGTGAAATGACCTAAATACCCCTATTGGGCCTAGAAAATGGGCCAAACCCAAAACAGTCCCTTATTGGGCTTAATTAAGGCCCAATAAGAAAAAGTGCTCAAATTAAGCTCACAAAGCACAGGTTGGCTCAAAATTTGATTTTAAACAACTTTTTCCAAAGGGCAAAAAGCTGAAAATGTGAAATAAGCTAACTTATAATAAGCAGCTTATTCTTAATGGGCTTTTTGGCCCATTAAGCCATAGGTTGTTGCCATAAGCTAAAATTTTACACACAACCTTCTTTTGACCTAACAAAGACTTTTGCAAAAAGAAATTTCAAATAAGACCACTAAATAAGCCAGAGACAAGTCAACAACTTATTCACAAAACGACAAAATAGTCGTATTTATGATCTAGACCACCTCAGAAGCTGATTCAAGTTGCAAGAGCTCACAAATAGCTTAACTAAGAATAATCAATCAAGAAAATCACAAAAAGCCAAGTAGAATAAGCTGTAAGAACAGATAAGCTGGCTGAAAAAGCCAAATAAGCTAATTTCCTAGCAAAAGCTTAACCAAAAGACTTGTAAACTTCCAGACTTGATATTAAGCTGAGGAAAATGAGTTCTATTACAAAAACTAAGTTGTTGCATGTACCAGATAGCAAAACAGATTTAAGCTTAAAACCAAGTTTGACCAAATGTCAAACGCTGATAACTTAAAATCAAACGCTGACAGGTTGAAATCAAGCGCTGACAGGAATAAAGTGGGCGCTGACAGACTTAATGAAGTGTAAGGACTTGTTTTTCACCCTGCTGATCAAGGTTTGAGTGCAAACCTTGTGAATCAAGGCTCACCAGTTGGGTAAACTTGATGTGTTTTGGCACAGATAAGCCAATAAGCCAGTGGGCTTATAAGCTATGATCAAAGCAATCCAAATAGCAAAAACCAATCACAAGTAGCACATGAACAAGATCCAGGCAACAATACAACAATCCTAATGCTAGAAATCACAATGCAACACCAAATGAGGTGGTCACTTTGCTGATGCAAATGACCACTTCAGCAGACTTAGATAAGCTATAAAAATCGCAATCAGCCAGCCAAATTCAACCAAATGCACACACAAGCTATAATAAACTCCAATAAGCAAGTCTAAACAGGTTTCATACACTGGTTCAAAGAATTAAGCAAGATTCAAGCAATGAAAGTTACTGATGAATACTACACATGCAGTTTTCTACTTTTGCTAATGTATTTGACACACAAGCCAATTTCAACACCTCAAATCTTTCAAACAGGTTATGTTAACTTTGTTTAAACCACTTTTATCCCTAAGCATGCATACACACTAAGTGTTCCCAAAATCCTAGGTCAAAACAAGCAGAAACAAGTCCTATATAGCAGATTGATTGATTCAAGTGTTCAAACCCAAAAACTTGCAACAAAACACTCTCAAACAAAGGTATAGCGGATACAAAGCATAAACAACACTTTCCTTTAACACAATAACAGATTACAAGCAATAACCAGTAGACCCAAACACCCCTTTAACTTTTTCAAATCAAGATTTTCAAAAGCAAAACAAGATTTCAGGCCAACCAAGCATCAATTAACACTAAAACAAGTCTAATAAACAGATTCAAGCAAGAACAAGCCTCAAAATTCACAAGAACAACAGTTTCATACAAATATCACCAAAAATCACAATTTAAGCAGATTTGGAGATTAAGTAAGCAAACCTCATGGATGTACATCCACACCCACGAATTTTGAGCTTATGTGCTAGCAAGAACAAGCACAAGCTTCCACAAAAGCCTGCTAAGATTCAACAAGGGTTAAGCACAATAACATGAAAAATCAGAAACTTCAAAAATCTTGATTGATGCAAACTTGTTACCCCACACTTGATTATCCCCAAGTTATAAGCCTCACCACACCTTAACCAACTCAGTTAGGATGCTATGATCAGCCCTATAGCCCAAGAATTCCAAGATTGGAACAAGACTTAGCAAAATATCAAGAAAATAAGGAAAATATGCAAACTTGTGCACACTCCTCTTTTGAAAACAGGTTTTAAACTTCAAAAGCAGTAAACTAAGAACATAAACAAGCAGAATAAAGATGGCACTTGGTCTTTCTTCAAAGCACTTAACTCAAATTCATTAAACTGAAAAAGGATTTACAAGTGTTTGAACAAAGGAAAAACCAAAAGCAAACTGAAAAATGAAGGCCTAAGTGGCTTTATATAGCCTTACAATGAGCTAAGTTACAGCTAAAAACTATAAACCCTAATGGTTGAAGTCCCCAATATGCCCTTGTAGCTTTTTGAAAATCTTGGACTCATGTGAAGTTTTCTTGGACGTTTGCATGAGTTGGCAGGGTTGGAATTTGATCAATGGCCCATAATAAGCTTAAGTTTGAAGCAAGGATGTGGGGCGTTGGATTTGCTTTACTGTTTTGTCATCTTCTCCAAGGGGTAGAAAGCAGGGGAAACATGTGACTTGGTTGATGATGTGGCAAGCTATTTGAAAGTTGGGATGTGATTAAGGCCACCTTAATCATGAATCTGGAGGTTACTGGGTGCTAATTACAAATGGATTAAGAAAACCCAAATTTGTTCTTATGATGAATAGTGCACGTTTTGATCCAGATTAAGGTTTGAATGAGGTGTTTAGCGCGTGTTTTTGTAACTAATTATTAATTAGTTATAAACCTGGTGAAGTGGAAAGCTGAGGTGGAGTAATGGTGGAATGGGATTGGTGGGATTTAGTGAGTGGGACACATGGCAGCTTGGGAGTGGACTAGGTAAGTATCATGTCTGGCCAGTATTTACCCTCATGTTTCAAAAAGTTGTCAAATCACTTCCAAACTCTATCAACGCCCACTTTCTTCCTTGTCAACTTTTGCCTTTTTACACTTCTGGCCCAAGAACTTTTGCAAAGTAAAATCAGGGGTAACTCTTGCCATATCTGAATTCTTCAAGGGCTGAATTGGTATTTTCTTCAATGATAATGGTCTAGACTTGCAATATTGATAATTTGGAGGACTGAAATTGCCAAGTCTTGATGATTGAGGGACCATTTTTGCCAATTGTTGAAAGTTGAGGGTCCTTTTTGTAATTTTGGATTTTTCAAAGGACCAAACTTGTCATTTCTTGTACTTTGAAGGACTTCATGATGTATTTGACTTTGTGGATGATATTGGTTGACAATTTAGCTTTGTTGAGGGGCTAAACTTGCCAATTCTTCAAAGTTAAGGGCCCTTTTTGTAATTTTGACAAACTTTAGGGACCAAACTTGTAATTATGAGTATACAAGGGTATAAAGTGTCAATTCTTCATATTTGGAGGACCCTTCTTCATAATTCTTCAAATCTTCAAGGGTTGATCTTGGGAAAGTCTTCGCTAGGGCTTGGTTCATTGTGCGGCTTCGTTTCTCGTGTTCGTTTTTGTATGATTCTTGTGATCTTTAGTCATTATCTCAATATCCGTACCTAAAATACACAAGCAACAAACACAAGCATATATTTGGGTATTTTAATGATATTTAATGCATTTTAAGCCCTTTTTGGAAGATGAGACTATGTATAAAAGCAGTCTCATCAAGAAGTGTCGGTGAATAATTCCAACTCGTCTTATAATCTTTTGTTTAATAGACTCGAGTTCTTCGACATATATGAATCTTCCATCTTTGGCTCTATTGTTCGATAAATCTTCAAATAGGCACAACGACTTCAAATCTTTTGCATCTCTTGGACAATAGACTTCGTCTTGAGTCTTTTTCTTCGATAAAACCCGTGCAATCCCATGTTTTCTTCAATATTCATCCGGTTGACTCTGAAAACACAATAAACACAAAAACCACGCATAATTCCAAACAAATGATATTAAATACGTGTTTTGGTCTCGTTTTAGCCAGAATTAAGTGGTAAAAGGATGGGTGTTTTCACACCTATCAAATCCCCTACACTTAACCATTGCCATGCCCTCATGCAATGCTTAGCGTTAAACCAAATTTACACTTTTCTCATAATCAATCAACCTTGGCCTTATTGATATACTACTAAACATAAATGAAAGTATTAAGAGAAATTAAAACTTTAAAGTAAACAAAAGGATGGAAATAACTTGCAAAGAGATCAAGGACTTACATTAGGGCTTTGGTGCTGCGAAGATTTATCACCCTCAAGTTTCACGTTCCCCAAACTAAGCTTAAAAACGAGATCATTGTTATTATAAGTTAGCAATTCAAACACTTACACACATGGCTTAATTAAATGCTTAAACTCCCTTATTCCTAGGTGTATCTCTTAAATTTTATTTTTGTCTTAGAATGATCATGAAGATGCATTTTTGGACTTATTTCGATAGTTTATTTAGGCTGAAAGCAAAGTAGGACGATTTGATCAATAGTTAGCTAAAGGACAAAATCTCTTAAAACTGCTTCTCGGGATATCAAAAAGTTCATATCTTGGCATAACTCGGTTCACGATTTGAGACCTTTCTCGGGTCGATATTTGGCATGTACTTCATACTTCATATCTTGAGAGACGTTCTTGAGATAATGGTCTTCTCATCGTAATAGAGTTTCTTCACTTGGAGACTTTTGAGGGGTACTCCAACTTTGTTGACCACGACTTCATGATTATTCTTCAATCTCTAATTGGGATTTTGAGATACAACGATCCGCCTTCTTTTCGGACTTGGATCTATTTATCCTCATACCTTGTTAGGGTCTTTTCGGATAGACTTCTCCATGATCTTTATGGGAGTTGATTGCTTTTCGTCGTGAGTCTTGATCCTTCATATTGATTTTGGGAATAATGCTTTTCACATCACTTTGGATCTTCAGCAATAAAATTGAATCCTCATGCCTTGTTAGGGCCTTTTCGGACTCGCCAATCTTCGCGCCCCGCTTCATAAGTTATGCCTTGGCTATGAACTCTTATCATTACCGAGCAACTTTTAAACGATCTTGAGCTAGAAGCTAAGTAACTTTTCAAATTGCACGACCTTACTTATTGCAAATAAATTATTAGCAAGTGATGGGAGAATAGGCAAATAATTACACCAAGTGAGCTTGTGTAAGAATACCGACTTATAATTGACTCTATCATTTCTCGTTCTCCACAATTTAAAATCTCAAGTAATGAGATTCGTGGATACTTAGCCTAATAAACCAATTAAGGTCTACATGGTTAAGGATACTAGCTAGAATAAACTTGGATAAGTCTATTCGGGTTGAGTCAAAATAATCGCAACGGGCCTAATATGTCAAAGACTTCTAAACTAGCTACACCACTTTATTAAAATTTGACTTTATTGCGGGATATATACATATGAAAGCAACGATAAAAATTTAAAAATTACGACTAAATGGCCAAAGTTAATTAAAAATTTGAAAAATGTTGAAAAAGATGATTTTCCGGTTAAATGAAGGCATTTTCATGGAAAAGTCCACTTAAAACATCGATAGAAGTCCCCCCTACACTTAAGATAAACATTGTCCTCAATGTTTAAGCATGTGGGAAAAGTCTCCCCTACACTTAGGACATTGTGCACGTTGGTTAACTCAAGTTAAGGAAGAGACGACTAAACTGATCAATTTCAAATGCGAGTATGAAGAAAATTGAATCACGATAGTTGAGAGATAGAACCGGATTTCGGATAACACGGGAGCATGGTTCTTCAGAGGTTCCAAGAGTGCACTTATCCCTGTAATCACATCACCACACAAAAACAAACACCTATACAGGTCCCCCTACACTTAGGAGGTAAAAACATAAAAGGATAGATACTCGGGTTGCCTCCCAAGGAGCGCTTGTTTTTGATAACCGAGTCACGAGCCTGACTCGATCCAAAGTTAGTTCATGGGGAACGTGGTGAGGGATGGAATCATCTCCTGAGAGATGTCCTCACCAAAGTACAACTTCAGACGCTGGCCATTCACCTTGAAATTGGGCCCATTTGGCTGAGAAATCTCAATGGTCCCATACGGAAAGACTTTGGCAACGGTGAATAGACCAGACCAGCGACTCTTCAACTTGCCAGAGAAGATCTTCAACCGAGAGTTAAAAAGTAAGACTTGATCACTAACGTGGAACTCTCGGTTCTTGATTTTTGCGTCATGAAGGATCTTCGTCTTCTCCTTGTAGATCAGCGAGTTCTCATAAGCTTCATTCCTCAATTCGTTGAGCTTGTTGAGTTGAGTCTTGCGATGATCACCGGCTTTGTTGATGTCGAGGTTAGCCCACTTCAAGGCCCAGTGCGCCTTATGTTCCAGCTCGATGGGAAGGTGGCATGCTTTCCCGTACACAAGACGATAAGGTGTACAACCGATCGGGGTCTTGTAAGCAGTACGGAAAGCCCACAGAGCATCATCTAACTTATCGGCCCACGCGGCACGATGCTCTCCCACAGTACGCTCCAAAATTCGCTTCAATCCACGGTTGGATATCTCGGCTTGCCCATTGGTTTGGGGATGATAAGCGGTGGAAAGACGGTGATTGACACCATACTTTGCCATGACTCTTGCAAATTGATCGTTGCAAAAATGAGTCCCGCGGTCACTGATAATAGCACGAGGAACGCCGAATCTAGCGAACAGCGATTTTAAAAAGTTACAAACCTCCCTTGCGTCATTAGTGGGTAACGCTTTGGCTTCAACCCATTTGGAGACGTAGTCAACGGCAATAAGGATGTATTTGTTTCCTTTAGATGAAGGGAATGGCCCCATAAAGTCGATACCCCAAACATCAAAGATTTCACATTCTTGTATGAAATTTTGAGGCATCTCATCTTTATGTGTGATCTTGCCTTGTTTTTGTCAAGCATCACATCGTTTAACCATCTCGTGAGCATCACGGTAGATGGTGGGCCAATAAAATCCCGAGTCAAACACTTTTTTGGCGGTGTTGTTGGGACCAAAGTGACCACTGGTGGGTCCTTTGTGGCAAGCATCAAGGATTTCTAAAGCTGCCGGTCCATCAACACATCGGCGAATAATCAAGTCAGCACATTGTTTGAAAAGATACGGGTCATCCCAAAAGTAAGTCTTAATGTCGTTAAAGAACTTCTTCTTTTTTTGGGATGTTAACCCGTCAACGAGAATTCCACCGGCCAAGTAGTTTGCAATGTCTGCAAACCACAGGGTTTCATCAGCAGTCGAGTTGATAGACATTAAGGTTTCCAGAGGAAAAGAATCATTGATTTCTTTGTTCGGATGATTCCCCTGGTAAGGATCCTCAAGTCTACTGAGATGATCCGCGGCTAGGTTTTCAGCTCCTTTTTTATCGCGAATTTCGATTTTAAATTCTTGGAGTAGCAAAACCCAACGAAGAAGTCTTGGTTTGGAATCTTGCTTTGTCAACAAGTACTTCAACGCGGAATGATCGGTGTAAACGATAGTGGTGGAAAGGAAAAGATAGGGGCGGAACTTTTCAAAAGCATAGACAACAGCTAAAAGCTCTTTCTCGGTTGTCGTATAATGCAATTGGGCCCCCGTCATTGTCTTGCTAGCATAGTGGATTGGTTGGAAGTGTTTATTCACTCTTTGGCCCAGAACCGCACCAATAGCAAAGTCGCTAGCATCGCACATCAACTCGAAAGGCAGCTCCCAATTAGGGGTAACCAAGACGGGTGCCTTAGTTAGCTTATCCTTAAGCGAGTTGAAGGCTTCAAGACACTCTTTGGAAAAGATAAAAGGAGTATCTTTTTCCAAGAGGTGGGTCATCGGGCGAGCGATTTGAGAAAAATCTTTGATGAATCGACGGTAGAAGCCCGCATGACCCAGAAAACTTCTCACACCCTTCACGGTTGAAGGTGGAGGCAACTTAGTGATAACATCGACTTTAGCACGGTCGACTTCAAGACCGGCTTTCGAGATCTTGTGTCCTAGCACGATGCCCTCTTTTACCATGAAATGGCATTTTTCCCAATTCAGAACAAGGCGAGTGTCTTCGCACCGCTTCAGTATTCGTTCCAAATTGGCAAGGCAAGAAGAGAAGGAATCCCCGAAGACCGAGAAATCATCCATGAAGACTTCCATGGTTTGTTCAACCATGTCATGGAAGATAGCCAACATGCACCTTTGGAAAGTCCCGGGGGCATTACATAAGCCAAAAGGCATACTTTTGTAAGCAAATGTGCCATAGGGACAAGTGAATGTTGTCTTCTCTTGATCTTGGGGATCGATGGGTATTTGGAAATAACCCGAGAAACCATCAAGAAAGCAGTAATATTCATTACCCGCTAAACGTTCAAGCATTTGGTCCATAAAAGGTAGAGGGAAATGATCCTTTCTCGTGGCATCATTGAGTTTGCGGTAGTCTATACAAACTCTCCACCCAGTAACGAGACGAGTGGAAATCAACTTGTTGTGTTCATTGGGAACAACGGTTATTCCGCCCTTCTTGGGCACACAATGGACTGGACTAACCCATGGTGAATCCGAAATAGGGTAAATCATACCCGCATCAAGAAGTTTGATAACCTCTGTTTTGATAACTTCATGGATTTTTGGATTCACCCTTCGTTGGCTTTGAATTGTTGGCTTAAAGTCGTCCTCCATGAGAATTTTGTGTGTGCAGAAGTGAGGATCAATTCCGCGAATATCAGAAATTTTCCAAGCAATTGCCTTCTTATGATTCTTCAACACGGCGATAAGGCGAGTTTTCTCTTCATCTTTCAAGTCCTTCGCGATAATGACGGGCGACTGCTTCTCTTCTTCAAGGAATACATACTCGAGATGAGGCGGCAACTCCTTAAGCTCTAAATCCGAAGGATTTTCGATGGGAGGCGTTTTCAAAGTCGGAGTATCGATAGCAATAACCGTGGGAGATGGTGGAGAAGGATTGTCTTCGTTGAGAAGGTTTTCAAAGAAATGCATGTCGTCATCCCCATCGGTGGGAGAATCATCAGTAGTTAAGTTCACATCTCCCATGGTGGCTTCAAGATCTGTCCAAAAGAAATCACTTTCTCCAAATAGAGACAGTGATGAATCAATAGAGGAAACGGTTTCAACATTGGGAAGAGAGGTAGGAATACTTTTACAAGCATCATTAAAGTGTTCTTCACAAGCCTCATCCAGAACGTCAATACAATTAACACTCTCGTATGAATAAGGTTGTTTAGAAAACTTTCCCATGTTGAAGACGATTTTATCGTCACCCACTCTCATGATAAGCTCACCGGCTTCAACATCGATGAGAGTGCGACCGGTCCTCAGGAATGGACGACCAACAATCAGTGGCACACGAGGGTCCATCTCGTAGTCGACAACGACGAAATCGGCAGGAAAAGTGAATTTGTCGACTCCTACAAAGACGTCTTCGGCTATCCCCACTGGATAAGCAACCGTACGGTTAGCTAATTCCAGAGTCATTTTGGTGGGGACTAGCTCAGGGAGAGATAATTGTTTCCAAACGCTTAGAGGCATTAAATTAATACTGGCACCTAGATCGGCTAGGGCCATGCAATTCTCTACTCCCGGGAAATTGCAAGGGATTAAGAAACGACCCGGATCACCAAGCTTGGTTGGTAATGTCCTTAAGAGCACTGCAGAGCAATTCTCATTAAGTTGGGTGTTGGCGATATCAAGAAGCTTTTCCTTGTCACTCAGAAGTTCTTTAAACATTTTCGCATACTTTGGCATGTGAGCGAGAGCCTCAGCGAAGGAGATGTTGAAATTCAATTGTTTGAACATCTTAAGAAAGTTCGAAACCTGAATATCGTCCTTGCTTTTGAGCTTCTCTTTCCTCAACCTAGATGGATAAGGTATATTGGAAGAAGAGGAAGGCTTTGGGAGAATAGGATCACTCACATCCTTGGGTGGAGGAGGGGTAGAAGGAAGAGGTGGAGAAATTGGGGAAGTATAAGGATGAGGAATAGGAGCAGGTGACTCGTTCTCCTTAGTCACAACCACCGGTGGAGGTATAGGAAGCTCGGGTTCCTTGGTACCTTTGCCACTGCGAGTGGTGATTGCTTTCATCTCCCCTCTTGGATTCGCAACGGTGTTACTCGGAAGAGTACCCGAAGAAGAGGGTTGATTACCGTGGAAGAAACTAGCCATCATGTTTCTTAAGTCATTCGTTTGACTATCCATAGTGTTTTTCATATCATCTCTCAGATCATTCCCTTGTTTCATCAGGTCTGCTTTCAAGTTGCGCACTTCCTGTTGGAGATTATCCACGATCACATCGTTAGTCCTCATGTAGGTTCCAATGTCTTGATGTGATGCGGGGGTTTGGTTGGAAGGAGCAGTGTATGCGGGTGGTTGATAAGCAGGTTGCTGGTAAACTTGGTTGTTTCGTTGAGGTGGTTGTTGCTGTTTGTGAGGTGGTATGTATGGTCCACGAGATTGTTGTTGTTGTTGAGGAGGTCGGTTGAGGTTTTGTTGTTGGTTTTGGTTGTTAGGAGTAAAACCAGGTGGTGAGAGATAGTTGTTGGAGCGGTAGCTAAGCAAGTTACGGTCACCTTGAGGTCGAGCTTGATAAGCGGGTTGAGGATAGGTGCCATATGCCGCATTCACATTTTCAGAAGGGTAGTCTTGGGTGGCAGTACAAGTGGTGTAAGAGTGAGGACCCCCGCATATCTCGCATGGTGGGCTAACAGCATTGACTTGAGCGTCTTTACCGTTTCTAGCGTTGATGCTGTTGGTGTTGCTGGTGGTTTGGGTAGCAAGCGATTCAAGAAGCGTAGTGATTTTGTCAAGTCGCTTATCATTGTCACTAGTACTAGCACTAGCAACATTGGTCCGAACACTCTTGGTTTGCACACGAGACTTATTCTCAATGATATCCCAAGCAGTATTGGAAGTCTTAGCCAAAAGATTACCCCCCGAGGCACTGTTTAGTGAATCTTGGTCATTCATGCGTAAACCATTGTAAAAAGTGTTAATTTGATGCACTTTGGTAAAACCATGTTGTGGGCATTTTCTTAAAAGATCTTTAAAACGGTCCCAAGATTCACTAAACGACTCATCGTACTTTTGTTCAAAATTGATGATTTCATTCCGCAAAGCGGTAGTACGAGAGGGTGAGAAAAAGTAATTGATAAACTTGGTCTCCAAATCCGTCCACGAAAGAATACTCTGTGGCGGTTCCTTAGCAAGCCAATGCCGGGCTTGTCCCTCTAAGGAAAAGGGAAAAAGTTGTAACCGGATTACCTCTTGTGGAACACCATTGAACTTGACCGTATTAGTGAGTTGTAAGAATCTCTTGATGTGGTCATGTGGATCATCAATGGTACGCCCCAAGAATGGTTGAGCAGAGACCATCTGGATAAAGCCTGATTTGAGCTCAAAGTTGTTGGCTACAAATGCTGGTATAACAATTGGATCAGTGTTGCCATCTACATGGGCTTGCAGCAGTTCAATCATCGGGCGATTATCCGGTTGAGGCTCATTGTTGTTGTTATTATGCATGTTGTGGAAAGGTGGGTTGTTGTTGTTATTATTGTTGTTTTGAGGTGGTATGTTATTGGTGTTTTGTACACCGGCCATGTCTAAGTTATCGAGAGGCTCGGGCTCTTGATAAGACGTTGATCGAGTGCGCATACACCTGCAAAAGAACTAACAATGCAAAAACAAAGCAAAAATATTTTTGGTTTTTATGTTTTTTTTAAATTTTTAGGATTTTTGAAAATTTTATATTTTTTAGGGTTTTTGAAATTTTTTGTGAAAAAGTAACGTTCACGGGGAACGGATCCCAAAATCCAAGTTCTCACAAAAAACTTTTGATCTTAACGAGAAGAGCCGGCAGCGGCGCCATTTGATACAAGGATTTTGCTAGGTTCAATTGTTCTCTAAATTCTCTCGGTATCTCCTCGAATTGATCTCGGCTCTAAATGGAATGATTTGTTCTTGGTTAATGAAAAGGGGTTGGTTTGTTTATCTATTTTAAACTAATAACAAGTAATTAAGTGTCGAAAAGTAAACTTAAATGATTAAATGATTAAATCAAAAAGACGAGTTTAAAAATAAATGCTTGAAACTTAAAGATTATATTAGGAAAATAAATGAACATTCAATAAAAACTAACACTTGGAAAACTTTGTGAAAAATAAGAACTTAGTTGGAAAATACTAAAAGAAAGTAAGATCGGAACAAAACAACTCAAATCGGAATAATGGAAAATGGAGTAATCGGAATATTCAAAAACTACACCAATCGGAATACTAGAAACTTGCTGCAATCGGAATGTGTTTAAAAGGAGACCAAATCGGAATGATCTAAAACCAATCAAATCGAAATGAGGGACAAAGAAGCAATCGGAATACTAGGGATAAGGGTCCAGATCGGAATAACATGAAATGATGCAATCGTAATGTCAGAAAACATGCAGATCGGAATACCCAAAAGCTTGGTCTAATCGGAATGTGGAGAAATTGCTCACCGTCGGAATGCACTAAACCCTTTTCCGATCTAAGGATCGGAATAAGGGGGACTGCTTGGTCGGAATACTCGGTCGGAAAAGGGCTTTGCCCTTTTCGAAATTGGTGCAAATTCAAGACTAAAAGCAAGGGAAATAAGCTTATGGGATAAGCTAACTCCCGAACAAGCTCGAATCTAATATAAGCTGATCAAATAAGCACTAAGAACACGTTATCTAAGCTTCAAATAAGCAAAAACATAAATCAAATGATAAGAAGATGAACTTTTTATAAAAACTTTAAAAGGTAAATAAGCTAAATCAACAAATAAGCCAATAAGAACAAGGATCTCAAAGCTTATTCGTGTATAAACTTAAGGAAACATAAAAAGAAATCAACCTTTTAAGCACAAATCATTGATGAACAACACAGATTATACGAGATTTGTACCAAAATCATTCAAAACCAAAGAAAGGAAGGATGAGATTGAAGATTAAAAGATAAAAACTTGAACTTGATTAATGAAAAATAATACAAATGTTTGATCTTGAAAGAGAAAAAAAGATGAAATCTAGTGAGAGAAAGTTTAGAACTTTCTCTCTCTAAAACTAGAGAGAATGAAAAGTGAAAAACTACCTAAAAAACTAAGTGTCCCATTTTTGTGAAGTAAGGTCCTATTTATAGGCAAGTCTTGTGGTGGTGGGCTTATGATTGGGCTTTGGTTTGGGCTTCTTTTTCTTCTTTCTTCTTTAGTCTTCACGCTTCTTTAAATAAACGTTTCCGACTTGGATTGAGAAGTGTCGGTGAATAATTCCAACTGGTCTTATAATCTTTTGTTTAATAGACTCGAGTTCTTCGACATATATGAATCTTCCATCTTTGGCTCTATTCTTCGATAAATCTTCAAATAGGCACAACGACTTCAAATCTTTTGCATCTCTTGGACAATAGACTTCGTCTTGAGTCTTTTTCTTCGATAAAACCCGTTTAATCCCATGTTTTCTTCAATATTCATCCGGTTGACTCTGAAAACACAATAAACACAAAAACCACGCATAATTCCAAACAAATGATATTAAATACGTGTTTTGGTCTCGTTTTAGCCAGAATTAAGTGGTAAAAGGATGGGTGTTTTCACACCTATCAGTTTGCAAGCTATTTTACAATCCTTAACAAGGCTAGACTTGTAGCTCAAGGCAATAATCAACAATAAGGTATTGATTATGACGAGACGTATGCATTGGTTGCTCGATTAGAGTCCATTAGGATCCTTTTAGCTTACGCTTGTGCCTTAAATTTTAAGCTTCAACAAATGGATGTGAAGAGTGCATTTCTTAATAGTTTGATCAATGAGGAGATATATGTGGCTCAACCTCCCGGATTCATTGATTTTGAGAAACTGGATCATGTTTAAAAGCTAAGAAAAGCTATTTATGGTCTTAAACAAGAACCGAAAGCTTGGTATGACAGACTTAAATCGTTTCTTGTTAAAAATGATTATACTGTGACAATCCGTCAATTCCAGGTCGATATTTTAATCTCGACTAATAAGTATTATATGTTTACTTTAATGAGAATTTTAAATTATCGATTAACCGAGAAGGTTATGGCTTGAAACTTAACGTAAGAATGTCGTTTCGATGAAAACTGGCAAGGAATACGTTAGGTATCGATATTATATTCTCAATTTATCATAAGAATGATTTTTATTGTATTTATTTTTATTTCTCCTACTTTACGTTTTAACGAATGACGAGAACTATTAGTGATCGCGATACCGACGGATGCCCAAAAATTTATGTTTTATTATCGATTGTCTCGATATCTAATATTTTCGACGTTTTTGATTCAATTACGTTTTAAGTCGTGTAGAAGTTATATTATTATATTTAAGAAGCGTTTTAACTTTTGAAAAGTATTTTTACGAAACCCGAGTCCCGTAAATATTTTCAAATTTGACTAATAGTCATTTTCTACCCTTTAAAGTACTTAATTGCTTTATAGTCCACAAGATTGCAAAATTTACAAGAACCACCCTCCACGACTACCACTATAAATTGTTCTTCCACTAAGAAAAACACACACACAATATATGAAATAAAAATCAAACTCTCCATCGTTCTATTATTATCTTTCTTTGCTTTTCTCTTTAAATTCATGTGGTATAAAGCAATCACTTAATGAATACTCATTATGATTTGATTTGCGTTGCACAAGACTCATGAAGTCAATGAAAGCTATGACTGAAGCACGAATGCACCAAGTTATTAGTGAATAAGTTGTTGTATCTTTAGTTGAATTCATGGCCAACATGAATGATGGATTGATACTGGCTTTTAGATGGGTTCTGGATAATCTCGGAATCTTCTCGAATTGATCGTAGCTCAATGTGGAATGATTGTTCTTGGTTACTAAAAAAAGAGTGGTTTTCTAATCTACTAAAGGTTTAAATGCACTAAGATGTAAACTTAAATTAAAAGCAATTAATTTAATAACAATTAATAAAACTTGAATTAAAATATAAATATAAAATGAAAAAACAGTAAATGACACTTAACTTTGATACAATATGCTTAAAAAGAGAATTGATTCGGAAGTTCTTACTGATTCGGAACTCTTCCGGATGAAAAGATGTTGATCTAGAACTCCTTGATTCGGAACTTGTTGATCCGGAAGATTTGATTCGGAAGTTCTCCTTGGTCTGGAACTTCGGTCCGGAACTTTGGTCCGGAACTTTACTCGGAAGTTTCGTTCGGAACTTACTTCGGAAGTTTCGTTCGGAACTTACTTCGGAAGTTTCGTTCGGAACTTCGTTCGGAAGTTTCGTTCGGAAGTTTCGTTCGGAACTTCGTTCGGAAGATTCGTTCGGAACTTCGTTCGGAAGTTTCGTTCGGAACTTCGTTCGGAAGTTTGGTCCGGAACCTGGGAAAAACTCAAGAACATAAAGGAGACAGAGAAACAGGGGAACGCAATCTCAAACCAAAATCAACCAAGTTTTTCACCAAAACTTAAACAAAACTAATCCCTAATCATCTACTAACCAATAACATCAAATCCCATCAATAAAAACATAAAACCTAATAACTTTTAAAGATCAAATCAACCAAATAAGAACTTTAACTTTGAATCAAAAAGATGAAGATGAACAAGATGAAATGGAAGGATTAAATTGAAAGAATAAGGTTTTAACAATCAAAAGACAAAGATTAAACTAAAAGATTTTTGGAAAAATAAAAATCAAAATCACCAAACACCCTAGTGGTGTTGGTGATGACTACGAACAAAAAAGAGAGAAAAGAGGAGAAAAAAACTGAATGAAAAGTGTGAAGGGAAATTTTTATATAGGTCTTCCTTTTGGTTGGTGAGTGGGCTTTCTCCCTATCTTCTTGTCTTCTCGTCTTTTCAGAAAAGTTGACGTTTTCGATTCTGATTCGGGATTTGTCGACGATTAAATTCAACTCGTCTTTTAATTTCTTCGTTTAATAGACTTGAGTTTCTTCGACATATATGAATCTTCCATCTTTAGCTCTATTCTTCGATAAATCTTCAAATAGGCACAATGACTTCAAATCTTTTGCATCTCTTGGACATAGACTTCGTCTTGAGTCTTTTTCCTCGATAAAACCCGTGCAATCCCATGTTTTCTTCAATATTCATCCGGTTGGCTCTGAAAACACAATAAACACAAAAACCACGCATAATTCCAAACAAATGATATTAAACACGTGTTTTGGTCTCGTTTTATCCAGAATTAAGTGGAAAAAGGATGGGTGTTTACACACCTATCAAATCCCCTACACTTAACCATTGCCATGCCCTCATGCAATGCTTAGTGATAAACCAAATTTTTACACTTTTCTCATAATCAATCAACCTTGGCCTTATTAAAATACTACTAAACAAAAATTTAAGTACTAAGAGAAATTAAAATCTTTAAAGTAAACAAAAGGATAGAAAACCATTTTCACTTGAAAATAGCTACATGGAAATAACTTGCAAAGAGATCAAGGACTTACATTAGGGCTTTGGTGCTGCGAAGATTTATCACCCTCAAGTTTCACGTTCCCCAAACTAAGCTTAAAAACGAGATCATTGTTATTATAAGTTAGTAAATCAAACACTTACACACATGGCTTAATTATATGCTTAAACTCCCTTATTCCTAGGTGTATCTCTTATATTTTATTTTTGTCTTAGAATGATCATGAAGATGCATTTTTGGACTTATTTCGATAGTTTATTTAGGCTGAAAGCAAAGTAGGACGATTTGATCAATAGTTAGCTAAAGGACAAAATCTCTTAAAACTGCTTCTCGGGATATCAAAAAGTTCATATCTTGGCATAACTCGGTTCACGATTTGAGACCTTTCTCGGGCCGATATTTGGCATGTACTTCATACTTCATATCTTGAGAGACGTGCTTGAAATAATGGTCTTCTCATCGTTAATAGAGTTTCTTCACTTGGAGACTTTTGAGGGGTACTCCAACTTTGTTGACCACGACTTCATGATTATTTCTTCAATCTCTAATTGGGATTTGAGATACAACGATCCGCCTCCTTTTCAGACTTGGATCTATTTATCCTCATACCTTGTTAGGATCTTTTCGGATAGACTTCTCCATGATCTTTACGGGAGTTGATTGCTTTTCGTCGTGAGTCTTGATCCTTCATATTGATTTTGGGAATAATGCTTTTCACATCACCTTGGATCTTTAGCAATAAGATTGAATCCTCATGCCTTGTTAGGGCCTTTTCGGACTCGCCAATCTTCGCGCCCCACTTCATAAGTTATGCCTTGGCTATGAACTCTTATCATTACCGAGAAACTTTTAAACGATCTTGGGCTAGAAGCTAAGTAACCTTTCAAATCGTACGACCTTACTTATTGCAGATAAATTATTAGCAAGTGATGGGAGAATAGGCAAATAATTACACCAAGTGAGCTTGTGCAAGAATACCGACTTATAATTGACTCTATCATTTCTCGTTCTCCACAATTTAAAATCTCAAGTAATGAGACTCGTGGATACTTAGCCTAATAAACCTCTACATGGTTAAGGATACTAGCTAGAATAAACTTGGATAAGTCTATTCGGGTTGAGTCAAAATAATCGCAACGGGCCTAATATGTCAAAGATTTCAAAACTAGCTACACCACTTTATTAATATTTTTGACTTTATTGCGGGATATATACATATGAAAGCAACGATAAAAATTTAAAAATTACGACTAAATGGCCAAAGTTAATAAAAAATTTGAAAAATGTTGAAAAAGATGATTTTCCGGTTAAATGAAGGCATTTTCATGGAAAAGTCCACTTAAAACTTCGATAGAAGTCTCCCCTACACTTAAGATAAACATTTTCCTCAATGTTTAAGCATGTGGGAAAAGTCTCCCCTACACTTATGACATTGTGCACGTTGGTTAAATCAAGTTAAGGAAGAGACGACTAAAGTGATCAATTTCAAATGTGAGTATGAAGAAAATTGAATCACGATAGTTGAGAGATAGAACCGGATTTCGGATAACACGGGGGCACGGTTCTTCAAAGGTTCCAAAAGTGCATTCATCCCTGTAATCACATCACCACACAAATACAAACACCTATATAGGTCTCCCTACACTTAGGAGGTTAAAACGGAAAAGGATAGATACTCGGGTTGCCTCCCGAGGAGCGCTTGTTTTTGATAACCGAGTCACGAGCCTGACTCGACCCAAAATTAGTTCATGGGAAACGTGGTGAGGGATGGAATCATCTCATGAGAGATGTCCTCACCAAAGTACAACTTCACTCGTTGGCCATTCACCTTAAAATTAGGTCCATTAGGTTGAGCGAGCTCGAGAGTACCATATGGAAAAATTTGGGCAATGGTGAATGGGCCGGACCAACGAGATTTCAGCTTGCCCGAAAAGATTTTTAACCGAGAGTTAAAGAGTAAAACTTTGTCTCCAACTTGGAACTCTCGGTTTTTAATCTTGTAGTCGTGAATGAGCTTAGTCTTTTCCTTATAGATCAAAGAATTTTTATAAGCCTCATTCCGGAGTTCATTGAGCTCATTGAGTTGGATCTTGCGTAGGTCACCAGCTTTGTTGATGTCGAAATTATCCCACTTCAAGGCCCAGTAAGCCTTGTGCTCCAACTCAATGGGGAGGTGGCATGCTTTCCCGTACACGAGACGATATGGCGTACAACCAATCGGAGTCTTGTAGGCGGTACGGAAAGCCCACAAAGCATCATCAAGTTTATCAGCCCATGAGGCACGATGCTCTCCCACAGTTCTTTCAAGAATTCGCTTTAATCCTCGGTTGGATATTTCAGCCTGGCCATTAGTTTGTGGGTGGTAAGCGGTGGAAAGACGATGATTTACACCATACTTAGCCATGACTCTTGCGAATTGATCATTGCAAAAATGAGTCCTGCGATCACTAATAATGGCACGAGGCACACCGAATCTAGCGAATAGCGATTTCAAAAATTTACAAACCACCCTTGCGTCATTAGTAGGTAAAGCTTTGGCTTCAACCCACTTTGAAACGTAGTCAACGGCTACAAGGATGTATTTGTTTCCTTTAGAGGAAGGGAATGGCCCCATAAAGTCGATACCCCAAACATCAAAGATTTCACAGTCTTGAATGAAATTCTGAGGCATCTCGTCTTTATGTGTGATCTTGCCTTGTTTTTGGCAAGCATCACAACGTTTAACCATCTCGTGAGCGTCACGATAGATGGTGGGCCAATAAAATCCCGAGTCAAACACTTTTTTAGCGGTGTAGTTGGGACCAAAGTGACCACCGGTGGGTCCTTTGTGGCAAGCGTCAAGGATTTCTAAAGCTGCTGGTCCATCAACACATCGACGAATGATCAAATCAGCATATTGTTTGAATAGATACGGGTCATCTCAAAAGTAAGTCTTAATGTCTTTGAAGAACTTCTTCTTTTGTTGGGATGTTAGCCCGTCAACGAGAATTCCACCCGCCAAGTAGTTTGCAATGTCCGCAAACCACGGGGTTTCATCAGAAGTCGAGTTGATAGACATTAAGGTCTCCAGGGGAAAAGAATCATTGATTTCTTTGTTCGGATGATCCCCTTGATAAGGATCCTTAAGTCTACTGAGATGATCCGCGGCTAGGTTTTCAGCTCCTTTTTTATCGCGGATTTCGATTTTAAATTCTTGGAGTAGCAAAACCCAGCGAAGAAGTCTTGGTTTGGAATCTTGTTTAGTTAACAAGTACTTCAACGCGGAATGATCGGTATAAACGATTGTGGTAGAAAGGACAAGATAGGGGCGGAACTTTTCAAAGGCATAGACAACAGCTAAAAGCTCTTTTTCGGTTGTCGTGTAATGCAATTGAGCCCCAGTCATTGTCTTGCTAGCGTAATGGATCGGTTGGAAGTGTTTGTTCACTCTTTGGCCCAAAACCGCTCCAATAGCAAAGTCGCTAGCATCGCACATCAACTCAAAGGGAAGCTCCCAATTAGGGGTAACCAAGACCGGTGCCTTAGTTAGCTTATCCTTAAGCAGGTTGAAGGCTTCAATGCACTCGTTGGAAAAGATAAAAGGAGTATCTTTTTCCAAGAGGTGGGTCATCGGGCGAGCGATTTTAGAAAAATCTTTGATAAAGCGACGGTAGAAGCCCGCATGACCGAGGAAACTTCTCACACCCTTCACGGTTGAAGGTGGAGGCAACTTAGAAATAACATCGACTTTAACACGGTCCACTTCCAGACCGGCTTTGGAAATTTTGTGTCCTAGCACGATGCCCTCTTTTACCATGAAATGGCATTTTTCCCAATTAAGAACAAGGCGAGTGTCTTCACACCGCTTAAGCATACGTTCTAAATTGGCAAGACAAGCAGAGAAAGAATTGCCATAAACCGAGAAATCATCCATGAATACTTCCATAGTGTCTTCCACCATGTCATGGAAGATAGCCATCATACACCGTTGGAACGTCCCCGGAGCATTGCATAAACCAAAAGGCATGCGTTTGTAAGCAAATGTTCCATAGGGACAAGTGAATGTGGTCTTTTCTTGGTCTTTGGGATCGATGGGAATTTGAAAATACCCGGAGAAACCGTCTAAGAAGCAGTAATAGTCATTACCCGCAAGACGCTCGAGCATTTGATCCATGAAAGGAAGAGGAAAGTGATCTTTTCTCGTGGCATCATTGAGCTTGCGATAATCGATACAAAATCTCCACCCAGTAACGAGACGAGTGGGAAGCAACTCGTTGTGTTCATTGGGAACAACGGTTATTCCGCCCTTCTTGGGCACACAATGGACGGGACTTACCCACGGCGAATCCAAAATAGGGTAAATCAAGCCGGCATCTAGAAGTTTGATAACCTCTTGTTTGATGACGTCATGAATGCGAGGATTAACCCTTCTTTGGCTCTGGATTGCGGGTTTAAAGTCATCTTCCATGAGAATCTTGTGAGTACAAAAGTTCGGATCAATTCCGCGGATATCGGAAATTTTCCAAGCAATTGCCTTCTTATGATCTTTAAGCACGGCGATGAGGCGAGATTTCTCTTCTTCTTTCAAGTCCTTAGCAATGATGACAGGCGACTTCTTCTTTTCTTCAAGGAACACATACTCGAGATGGGGCGGCAACTCCTTAAGTTCTAAATCTGAAGGATTTTCGATGGGAGGCGTTTTCAAAGTCGGAGCATCGATAGCAATAACCGTGGGAGATGGTGAAGAAAGATTGTCTTCTTTGAGAAGGTTTTCAAAGAAATGCATGTTTTCATCCCCATCGGTGGGAGAATCGTCATTCGCTAAGTTCACATCTCCCATGGTGGCTTCAAGATCTTTCCAAAACAAATCACTTTCTCCAAATAGAGACAGTGATGAATCAATAGAGGAAACGGTCTCAACATTGGGAAGAGAGGTAGGAATATTTTTACAAGCATCAATAAAGTGTGCTTCACAAGCCTCATCCAGAACGTTAATACAATTAACACTCTCGTATGAATAAGGTTGTTTAGACAACTTTCCCATGTTGAAAACGATTTTATCGTCACCCACTCTCATGATAAGCTCACCGACTTCAACATCGATGAGAGTGCGACCGGTCCTCAAGAATAGACGACCAACGATCATTGGCACACGAGGGTCCATGTCGTAGTCAACGACAACGAAATCGGCAGGAAAAGTGAATTTGTCGACTCATACAAAGACGTCTTCAGCTATCCCCACTGGATAAGCAACCGTATGGTTAGCTAATTCCAAAGTCATTTTGGTGGGGACTAGCTCAGGGAGAGATAATTGCTTCCAAACACTTAAAGGCATTAAGTTAATACTGGCACCTAGATCGGCTAGGGCCATGCAATTCTCTACTCCCGGGAAGTTGCAAGGGATTAAGAAACGACCCGGATCACCAAGCTTA
The DNA here is from genome assembly GCA_025667525.1 of Glebionis coronaria. Taxonomy (NCBI): domain Eukaryota; kingdom Viridiplantae; phylum Streptophyta; class Magnoliopsida; order Asterales; family Asteraceae; genus Glebionis; species Glebionis coronaria. The sequence continues at coordinate 610,770,780 of CM046878.1, read as the reverse complement.
GTTGGCAATTTCCTTAAGAGCACTGCAGAGCAATTCTCATTAAGTTGGGTGTTAGCAATATTAAGAAGCTTCTCCTTGTCGCTAAGAAGATCTTTGAACATTTTTGCGTACTTAGGCATGTGAGCGAGAGCCTCAGCGAAGGAGATGTTAAAATTCAATTGTTTAAACATTTTTAGAAAGTTCGAAACCTGAATATCATCCTTGCTTTTGAGCTTCTCTTTCCTCAACCTGGATGGATAAGGTATATCGGAAGAAGAGGAAGGCTTTGGGAGAATAGGATCACTCACATCCTTGGGTGGAGGAGGGGTAGAAGTAAGAGGTGGAGAAATTGGGGAAGTAGAAGATTGGGGAATAGGAGCAGGTGACTCGTTTTCCTTAGTCATAATCACCGGTGGAGGTATAGGAAGCTCGGGTTACTTGGTACCTTTGCCACTGCGAGTGGTGATTGCTTTCATCTCCCCTCTTGGATTCGCAACGGTGTTACTCGGAAGAGTACCCGAAGAAGAGGGTTGATTACCTTGGAAGAAACCAGCCATCATGTTCTTTAAGTCATTCGTTTGACTTGCCAAAGTGTTTCTCATGTCAGCTCGAAGATCGTTTCCTTGTTTCACCATGTCTGCTTTCAAGTTGAGCACTTCCCACTGGAGATTTTCAACAATCACATCATTGGTCCGCATGTAGGTTTCAACATCTTGATGCAATGCGGTGGGTTGGTTGGGAGGGGGAGCATGGTAAGCGGGTGGTTGATAAGCAGGTTGTTGGTACACTTGGTTGTTTCTTGGAGGTGGATATGGTTGTTTGTGAGGTGGTATGTAGGGTGCACGAGGTTGTTGTTGTGGTTGAGGAGGGCGATTGAGGTTTTGTTGTTGGTTTTGGTTGTTAGGAGGAAAACCGGGTGGGGAAAGAAAATTGTTAGAGCGGTAGCTAAGCAAATTGCGGTCACCTTGAGGACGAGCTTGATAAGCGGCCGGAGGATAGGTACTGTATGCTGCATTCACATTCTCAGAAGGATAGTATTGGGTGGCGGTACAAGTGGTGTAAGAATGAGGACCCCCGCATATTTCACATGGTTGGCTTACAGCATTGACTTGAGCGTTTTTAGCATTGATGTTGTTGGTGTTGTTAACGGTGTGGGTAACAAGCGATTCAAGAAGCGTAGTAATTTTGTCAAGTCGCTTGTCGCTGTCACTAGTACTAGCACTAGCGGCATTGGTCCGAACACTCTTGGTTTGCACACGAGACTTATTCTCAATGACATCCCAAGCAGCATTGGAAGTCTTAGCCAAAAGATTACCCCCCGAGTCACTGTTTAGTGAATCTTGGTCATTCATGCTTAAACCATTATAAAAAGTGTTAATTTGGTGTACTTTGGTAAAACCATGTTGTGGGCATTTTCTTAAAAGATCTTTAAAACGGTCCCAAGATTCACTAAAAGACTCATCGTACTTTTGTTCAAAATTGATAATTTCATTCCGCAAAGCGGTAGTACGAGAGGGTGGGAAAAAGTAGTTGATAAACTTCGTCTCCAAATCCGTCCACGTAAGAATACTTTGTGGCAGTTCCTTTGCAAGCCAATGCCGGGCTTGTCCTTCTAAAGAAAAGGGAAAAAGTTGTAAACGGATTACCTCTTGTGGAACACCATTGAATTTGACCGTATTCGTGAGTTGTAGGAATCTCTTGATGTGGTCATGTGGATCATCAATGGTACGCCCCAAGAATGGTTGAGCAGAGACCATCTGGATAAAGCCGGATTTGAGCTCAAAATTGTTGGCTGCAATCGCGGGTATGACAATTGGATCATTGTTGCCGTCTACATGTTCTTGCAGAAGTTCAATCATCGGGCGATTATCCGGTAGAGGATCATTGTTGTTGTTATTATTGTTGTTAAGAGGTGGGTTATTGTTGTTGTTGTGTACACCGGCCATGTTTAAGTTATCGAGAGTCTCGGGCTCGGGATAAAACGTTGAGCGTGTGCGCATGCACCTGCAAAAGAACTAACAAAACAAACAAGAAATATTTTTGGTTTTTTATGTTTTTTTAATTTTTAGGATTTTTGAAAATTTTATATTTTTTTAGGGTTTTTGAAATTTTTTGTGAAAAAGTAACGTTCTCGGTGAACGGATCCCAAAATCCAAGTTCTCACAAAAAACTGTTGATCTTAACGAGAAGAGCCGACAGCGGCGCCATTTGATACTGGCTTTTAGATAGGTTCTGGATAATCTCGGAATCTTCTCGAATTGATCGCAGCTCAATGTGGAATGATTGTTCTTGGTTACTAAAGAAAGAGTGGTTTTCTAATCAACTAAAGGTTTAAATGCACTAAGATGTAAACTTAAATTAAAAGTAATTAATTTAATAACAATTAATAAAACTTGAATTAAAATATAAATATAAAATGAAGAAACAGTAAATGACACTTAACTTTGATACAATATGCTTAAAAAGAGAATTGATTCGGAAGTTCTTACTGATTCGGAACTCTTCCGGATGAAAAGATGTTGATCCAGAACTCCTTGATTCGGAACTTGTTGATCCGGAAGATTTGATTCGGAAGTTCTCCTTGGTCCAGAACTTTGGTCCGGAACTTTGGTCCGGAACTTTACTCGGAAGTTTCGTTCGGAACTTACTTCGGAAGTTTCGTTCGGAACTTACTTCGGAAGTTTCGTTCGGAACTTCGTTCGGAAGTTTCGTTCGGAACTTCGTTCGGAAGTTTCGTTCGGAACTTCATTCGGAAGTTTCGTTCGGAACTTCGTTCGGAAGTTTCGTTCGGAACTTCGTTCGGAAGTTTGGTCCGGAACCTGGGAAAAACTCAAGAACAGAAAGGAGACAGAGAAACAGGGGAACGCAATCTCAAACCAAAATCAACCAAGTTTTTCACCAAAACTTAAACAAAACTAATCCCTAATCATCTACTAACCAATAACATCAAATCCCATCAATAAAAACATAAAACCCAATAACTTTTAAAGATCAAATCAACCAAATAAGAATTTTAACTTTGAATCAAAAAGATGAAGATGACAAGATGAAATGGAAGGATTAAATTGAAATAATAAGGTTTTAACAATCAAAAGACAAAGATTAAACTACAAGATTTTTGGAAAAATAAAAATCAAAATCACCAAACACCCTAGTGGTGTTGGTGATGACTACGAACAGAAAAGAGAGAAAAGAGGAGAAAAAAACTGAATGAAAAGTGTGAAGGGAAATCTTTATATAGGTCTTCCTTTTGGTTGGTGAGTGGGCTTTCTCCCTATCTTCTTGTCTTCTTGTCTTTTCAGAAAAGTTGACGTTTTCGATTCTGATTCGGGATTTGTCGACGATTAAATTCAACTCGTCTTTTAATTTCTTCGTTTAATAGACTTGAGTTTCTTCGACATATATGAATCTTCCATCTTTAGCTCTATTCTTCGATAAATCTTCAAATAGGCACAATGACTTCAAATCTTTTGCATCTCTTGGACAATAGACTTCGTCTTGAGTCTTTTTCGTCGATAAAACCCGTGCAATCCCATGTTCTTCAATATTCATCCGGTTGGCTCTGAAAACACAATAAACACAAAAACCACGCATAATTCCAAACAAATGATATTAAACACGTGTTTTGGTCTCGTTTTAGCCAGAATTAAGTGGAAAAAGGATGGGTGTTTACACACCTATCATGGATCTAGAACTGGAGCTGAAGCTAAAACTGGTGGAACTAGAACCGGTGGAACTGAAGCTGGAGCCGATAATGTTCGTGGTACGGATGGAACAAATGTGCCCGAAGTTAGAGGCTATAACTACACTTCATTTATTAAGTGCAAACCGTAGACTCTTAAGGGGACTAACGATGATGGAGGATTGTGTTAGTTGTTGAAAAGCTGGCGTCAGTCTTTCGAATAAGTGATCCTAATCAGGAGGATAAGGTGCAGTTTGAAATCGCTACTCTCCAAGGTCGTACATTAATTTGTTGGGATGGCAGACTTGCTTCCATAGGTATCGTTACTTATGGGACACCATGGACTAAGGTGAGGAAACGATTAACTGAGGAGCTTTTCCTCGAAGCATTTCCAAAGTATGGAGCAAGTGTTGTACAACCTGAAACTGATGGGAACTAACATTGGTAGATATATCAAGTGTTTCCACAAGTTGACTCCTTTATGTCCAAGAATTGTGGAACCCGAACCATCAAGGTCAAGCAGTATATTCACGGCTGACCAAGAATATACGCGGTGATGTGACTTCTTCTAAGCCAATTGCTATTTGTGTTGTCTGCATGGCTTATTAGCTCATGGGACACATAATTCAAGGCAAGGCTGATGAGGTTACTGAAGGGAAAAATAATAGCTCGTAAGTATATCAAAAAAGGTTGTGGATTATTCATGGCTTAGGTATCGTAGAAGGAATCGTAATGAAAGTGAGTAGAGATATTGTAGTCATTCGTGACTATCCTGAAGTGTTTTTGGAAGATTTGCCAAGGCTTCCGCCTCCAAGGCAAATAGAATTCCTAATTGATCTAATTCCTGGTACTGCAACTGTGGCACGTGTGCCATATCAATTAGCATCATCCGAGCTGAAGGAATTATTTGTCTAGTTTTAAGAACTATCGGATAGATGTTTTATTCGACCGAGCTCGTCAGTTTGTAGAACTCCTATTCTATTCGCTAAGAAGAAAGATGATTCGTTTCGTATGTGTATCAATTACCGAGAGCTGGATAAGCTAACGATCAAGAATCGTTACCCATTTCCATAAATTGATGATCTATTTGATCAACTTCAAAACTCTCGTGTTTTCTCCAAGATTCTGGTGTTTTCTCCAAGATCGATCTTTGTTTTGCTTATCATCAACTTCGCATACGCGAGGAAGATATTCCTATTACGGCATTTAGAACTCGTGATGATCATTATGAGTTTAGTGTTATGCCTTCTGGTTTGACCAGTACACCTGCTGTATTCATTGACTTAATGAATTGTATGTGTAAGTCGCGTCTTGATAAATTCGTAATCGTTTTCATTGATGATATTCTAATTTGCTCGAAGAGCGAGGAAGAACATGTCGAACATTTATGGATTATCTTGAACTTGTTAAAGAAAGAAAATTGTATGCAAAACTCTCAAAGTGTGATCTTTGGCTTAGTTCTGTACAATTTCTTTGACATGTGATTGATAAAAGTGGGGTACATGTTAATTCTACGAAAATCGAAGCCATCAAAAATTTGAATGCTCCAACTACTCTAACCAAAGTACGACAATTTCTAGGTTTGGCTGGTTAATATCGAAGGTTTATTAAAGGATTATCTTTGATATCAAAACCATTAACTAAGCTAACTAAAAAGAATGAACCGTATGTGTGGGGTGATAATGGAGAGAAAGCTTTTCAGACCATGAAAATAAAATTTTGCAGCACGCCGATCTCATCATTACTCGAAGGAAGTGAAGATTTTGTTGTTTATTGTGATGCATCTCTAAAGGATTTAGAGCTGCTTGATTTGTATATGCTTGTAAGAAACCTAGGAAGAATGAGGAAACTGCACAACCCATGACTTGTAATTGGGTGCGGTGATTTCTACTCTTTGTCTATTGAGACATTAATTGTATGGCACTAATGTACGGTATCCACCGATAGTAAAAGCCTACAATGTATTCTGGAATAAAAGAAATGAATTAGCCTTTAAGTGATTACAATTATGTTATTCGTTATCATTCGTAAGGTAGGAGCAACTTACAATGAATTCATTGTTAAGCTCTCGAAAACTCAGTCTGAATATGACTCGATTTGTGTCAATGTTGACCGATTGACTCTGCTCATTTTATTCTGATAAATAAAATGATCGCGCGAACTAAGAACCGTTGTTAACTGCTCGTAGTAGACATGAAAGTTATGATAATGTGAAGCGAAAACCCTTGGAATTCGGGGTAGGTGGAAAAGTTATGCCAAAACTATCACCATGAAAAAGGTGTTATATATTTTGGAAAGCGTGGGAAGTTAAGTCCCCGTTAGTTTGGACCATTCGAGATGATATCGAGAGTAGGTCCGGTGGCATAAAAACGTAAATTACCTCGAGAACCACAAGGAATTCACAATACTTTTCATATGTCGAACCTAAAGAAATTTATTCCTGACGAAGATCTTATTATCTCTCTTGATGAAGTATGAATTGACGGTAAGTTTCATTTCATCAAAGTACTTGTTGATATTATCGATAAGGAAGTTAGGCAACAGAAACAAAGTCGAATTCCTATTGTCATGTGTGATGGAACTCAAGACGAGGACCAAAATACATTTAACTCTTTGATTTCAACGAGCGATCGAGGAAGAACGCAAGTTGATCTTCAGGACGAAGATCCCAATTTGGTGGGGATGATGTGACAATCCGCCAATTTCAGGTCGATATTTTAATCTCGACTAATAAGTATTATATGTTTACTTTAATGAGAATTTTAAATTATCGATTAACCGAGAAGGTTATGGCTTGAAACTTAACGTAAGAATGTTGTTTTGACGAAAACTGGCAAGGAATACGTAAGGTATCGATATTATATTCTCAATTTATCATAAGAATGATTTTTATTGTATTTAATTTTATTTCTCGTACTTTACGTTTTAATGAATGACGAGAACTATTAGTGATCGCGATACCGACGGATGCCCAAAAATTTATGTTTTATTATCGATTGTCTCGATATCTAATATTTTCGACGTTTTCGATTTAATTACGTGTTAAGTCATGTCGAAGTTATATTATTATATTAAAAAACGTTTTAACTTTTGAAAAGTATTTTTACGAAACCCGAGTCCCGTAAATATTTTCAAATTTGACTAATAGTCATTTTCTACCCTTTAAAATACTTGATTGCTTTATAGTCCACAAGATTGCAAAATTTACAAGAACCACCCTCCACAACTACCACTATAAATTGTTCTTCCACTAAGAAAAACACACACACAATATATGAAATAAAAATCAAACTCTCCACCCTTCCTTTTTCTTATTATTTCCGAAAATAAGAACACCCCAAAAACACCCAATTTTCTTGATTTCTACTTTGAATCTCTTAAAAATAAAACAAGTCCCATCTTAGTTTTTGAAAAGTGATCACACACATATCAAATTTTCCAACATGCAACAAGTTTTGAAAAACTGATAAAAGCAAGAATTGTTGAAGGTATTTTTATAATCTTGCATGTAATGATCTAGTTAAGATCATGTTATTTTGATATAAAAAGTTTGATTTTTAATCTTTGATTTTTATTTTGATCAACATACAAGTGCTAGGATTACTGGGGAATGATATTAGGGTGTTAGGATTGATAGAAAATGATTAGATTAGCTTGAAAAATTGTTTTAGTGTGATTTTTAAAGAGTTGATTTTGGGCAGTGAGTTGTAGGCCATTTTTGAGTGTTTTAATTTTGAGTTATTGATTAAATAATTGGACAGTGTTGTAGAGAATTTCTCTAGCTTTGATTTGATATAAAGTAGAGCTTCTAGCTCCAAACGAGCGAGAAGTTATGATGATTTGATTTTCGTGTACCGGGAAACGAGTGTTGACACAATCCGAAATTGTTGTCAATATTTGGATCGAATCTCGGGGACTATAGAATGAGTTTTAAAATTATTCAAGGACTGATGTAAGCCTCTAAACCTCAGGTCATGAGTCTAGTTTCAAAACCGAGTGTCGGTTTTGTAAACAGAATTGTTTAAATATGTCAAAATGGTTTTACAAGTCAAAGGCGTAAAACTGTCCGGTTTTTATAACACGAAGGTGTGTCGGGCAGAAGGTCTTAGAAGTAATATTTTTGAATGAAACTTGAACTGAGTCTTCTTCATATTATATGTGAGTTTGTGACCAAGTTTCGTCGAAATCGGACAAGTGTAGATAGGGTAGATTGGTGTGTACATTTGGAGTGTACATGCTGATTATAATTTGGACACGTAGTTCAATACTCGTGTCGTGTGAGCTTGAGTATTCACTAGTGGACATGGTGACTTACCCAAGTGTTAAGTCATTATATAAATGACTTATTTACTGGTCCGAGGGAAGTAAAATGATAAGTTGACTTGCGTTGACTTGGCGTCTTATGACGGGTCAATGTCAAGAGTGCCAATGTTTAAAAGAATAGTATTGGATAAAAGGGTATAGAATAACACTCGTATTGTATATTTTTCGGGATTGTCATGATTTGGTAATTTTGATTTTTATATTATTTAAGTATGATTTATACTTGAGTCTATTATTAACGAGCGCGCCTTATTTGGTAGGTTGCGGTTTTCGTGTTTAAACGGGCATCACTAATCGTCGGCGATCGTCTCATTACCACTATTGGCTAAGGTGAGTCTATAGCCTCGCTTTTAACATGTTTACTTGTTTTATAAAACCCGCGAGGGGGATAACACGCTTTTTTTTAAACAAAGGGTGTAACGAGAAGTTGTGGAAACCCTACTTATTAGAAAAGTATTTAATATAAACGAAGGGTACAACGAGAAGTTATGGTAAACCATCTTTGTTTCAAAATTGAACAAAAGGGACCCGATTGTATGCTTAGATGAAAGTTATTACATAAGTTATTTTTAGCCTTAAAAGACCCATGAATCGTGAATTGTTAATCGAAGGAACACTAATACTATGGATAGATCAATCGGGGTGACGCCCAGTCCGGTCGCGACTAGCTATCGCGTGGTGTTGTGATGAACTAGTAATGAAACATCGGATGCATTGTATAAGAGAAATATACACACTTGGCTAGGTGTGTTGGGCTGAAATAATATACGTTAACGTTCAATGTCACGAGGCTTATGTAATGACACGATGATTATGTCCGTATAACATAATTGTATTTCAATGATTTATTAACCCTAAGAGGTTATTTTGAATACTTGTGTTCTCTTTATTTAAATTAAACTCTATAGATTCACTCGGAAAATTTTGCTGACTTTTTAGCATGTTTTATCTCAGGTCCATTGGGAAGGCACTCGAGGAAGGTGGTTTCGTGAAGCTTGCTTATTTGAAATGTTTTGGCCCGCTTTTATAAATTATATCCATTCAAATAATTTTTACCATTTACTAGGTTTTGTAAACTTGAAGTTATCTGGGATCGTGTATGAAATTGTACTTTTATTGAATGAAAATGAATGGATGTTTATTAAAACGACTCGTTTTGAGTCGTTTTCTATGATTATAAGATTCAACCATGATCGTAACATCCAAGGACCCTTCCGCTGCTATGACCGAAATTGGGGGTGTTACATATACCATGGGAATGGTAGAGAATACTCTCTTCACAAAGAAGAAAGGTTCACACCTCATTATCGTACAAATGTATGTTGATGACATTATATTTGGTTCAACTTGTCAAAGTATGTGTGGTGATTTTGCCAAAATCATGCATGACGAGTTTGAAATGAGTATGATGGGTGAACTTAACTTCTTTTTAGGACTCCAAATTAAACAAATGGACGATGGTATTTTCTTTAATCAATCTAAGTATGTTAAAGAAATGCTAAAGAAATTTGGATTAGAAGACTCCAAACCTCTAAACACCCTAATGGTCGCGGATACTAAACTCACCATAGATGATGATAGTGAGTCGGTAGACAACACCAAATATAGAGATATGATTGGTAGTTTGTTGTACCTAACGGCAAGTCGATCGGATATCATGTTTAGTGTTTGCCTTTGCGCACGTTTCCAAGAGGCTCCCAAAGTCTCTCACCTTGAAGCGGTTAAGCGTATCTTCCAATACATTAAAGGCACTATACATTTAGGATTATGGTATCCTAAAGGGACCAACGTAGAAACCATAGTATACGCGGACTCGGATTATGTAGGAGACTATGTGGATCGGAAAAGCAGTAGCGAAGTTTGTACCTTCATGGGTTGTTGTTTAACTTCTTGGTTCTCTAAGAAACAAACCGATCTTGCTATATCCACCACGGAAGCCGAGCATGTAAGTTCCAGAAAAGCTTGTCAACAAGCTCTATGGATGAAGCAAGCGCTTATTGATTACGGGATTACACTCAATGATGTGCCCATCATGTGTCATAATAATGGTGCAATAGACCTTAGTAAGAAATCCCGTGCAACATTCGCAAAACTAAGCACATAGAGATTCACCACCATTTCCTTAGGCATTATGTTCAAAAGGGGAACATTTCGATTGAGAAGGTACCCTCGATAGAGAACTTAGCCGACATCTTCACTAAGACACTTAAGAGGGAACCTTTTAATTATTTGCGTCTAGGTCTAGGTTTGATGGAATATATACCTTAATTACGCATTTCATTAATCGAGTATTTTTCTCTTTTGAGTCTTTTATTTTCTTTGAGTCTTTGAGTCGAGTTAAGCTCTTTCGAAAAACTTCTTCTTCACTTTTTCAAAATATCTCAAAGGTCTTTGTAAAATGGTCGAGAAATGTTTTTGCATTGTTAATTCAATCTAAAAACGTTTTTTCATGGATTCTTGCCATTAATCACGAGCATACATGGTTAATATGTAAGATTCACTCAAATATGGCGAGAACAAAATTGAACCATGGATGATTATTGTATCATCAAAATGGGTTTAGATAACTTCACCTCCAACATCGATTTTACTTTAAAAATCTTTATTTTTGGTCAAAGTCGTGTTTGTTGAGTTCTTGTGTGTTTTTTTATTGCTATTAAGCATATCTCTATGATGAGTTAGACTAAAAAATTAAGATTTGCTGAATTGGAAAATTCCCCTCATCCTCCAAAACACACCCTCTGTGGGCGGTGCCTTAAATAGCCCGCGGCTCCAAATATATATATATATGGAACCGCAGGTGTAGATAAGGAACCGCGGGCAGAGCCTTCCTTAACCGAGTTTTCTGAAACTCCAAATTTGTCCCAACACTTTTTGTAATATTTGTTTCAACCCTTTGACCACCCTCAAAATATCTTGAGCTTTCTCTATTTAACCTTAAGCATTTTGCATCCATTTCCATATCAAAATGTCTTATTCTCCAAATAAAAGTCTTGGTTATCCTCCATTTTCCCCAATTGCTTTCTATCCAAATTCACCCAAGAACACTCCAAATCATATTTCTTCTCATTCTAAGAATATTGATTGTGGAACTTCTTCTTTTCCACCACTACCCTTTTGTGTTCTTCCTCCATCTCATGATAATGTCATGTATCATGGAACATATTGTCATTGTTGTCAATATCAACATCTTGTTATGAATCATATCTATGAGGAGTTGATTTACATCAAGAGTCTCCTAGTCAAGCCTCCTCTTCATTATGACTATGAGACCATTGCCAAGCGTCCACCACCTACTTCCGCTACCACCTTGTATTTCATCTAAGACATCTAACTTAAGCAAATCTTAGTGTTCTAGTTTGACTAGGATTAGATTTATGATTTTGTTTTAGGCTTGTGCTTCATACACTTTTGTATGATTTTTATTTCCTTGTATCTTTTTCATGTTTTTACATGATTTCTTATGGATCTTGGTTATCTTTTTCTTCTCTTTTTCTATATTTTTTGTGTGACTCTTGCTATATCTTCTTGGGTGTTTCTTTTCTTCTTCTAACCCTTCCATGTAGCTTGTCACTATTGCTCGATTCCTTAGTGCCCCAAGCAAAGGGAAGTAAGCACCAAAGGGGAGCATTTGCAAAATCTGTTTCTTCTCTTCTACAAAGACTTTTGCAACCTTTTTGCTTCGGCAAAGGGGGAGAAATGAAATAAACTCGTCTTCGAAAATCTTGTTTTTACACATGATTGAGTTTATGTATTGTCGGAATCAAAAATAGGGAGATTGTTAATGCAATGATGGCTAAAAATGTTACTTGCATTTTTCGGTCTCGACTTGTTTTGATTACGAAAATATATAAAAACAAGCATTTACGAAAACAATGAAAATCGAATTCTTGAGTTCAAGTATTTTTCATTTCATCCAATTATCACTTAAGGTATGAATAGCAAGTACTCAACCTAATTAGTTGATCAATATTTTAGCTTTTCTTAAAACTCACTTTTTATTAAGTGTGGCAAAGTTTTTTGATTAAACTTTATTTTTAAGAAAATGTTTTATTAAATTAAATATTTGAAAATTTGAAAATGCCATATTCCATATGGTTAAGGAATATCCTTTGGGGATAAATATTCCACCAGATGTGACTACCCTACTATAAGACAAAATGGAGCGGAGTCTACTCTGGCGGTTCCTCAAATGCCTATGTGGTTCTTTATTGATAAGGAACCATGGGTACAATTAAGGAACAATGCCCAGAGATAGCCGTTGGAGCTTTGTCTTATAAATACTGGACCATTCTCATATTTTCTCTTCACCTTTTTTGCACACAAATTTCTAGATTCAATCCTACTTCTTAAATCACACAAATCTTTGGTTATTTGGGATTACTACTTGTTTAGAAGTGAATATTTCTCCTCCCATCTCTTCCTCTCCAAGTGCAAAGAGAAGAACACTTTAATCCTTGAAGTGTTGTGTCTACCTCAAGATCCTTTGAAGATCAAATTTTAGTTGTTCGTTCTTGTATTGTTGTGAAGATCCAAATAGTTGTGTTATTTGGAAGTTGTGTATGTATTTGGGTTAATACTTAGGCCTTAAAGTATATTGGTGTAGATTGATCCTATCTAAGATTAGGGCTCGACTTTTAGCTTGGAGTCGGAAATTGGTTAAGCGACGTGTATGGTTTCTCCACCTTAAGGAGCTTGTTGATTAGTGAACTCTCGCGTAAGGAGTACTCGAGGAGTGGAGTAGGGACGAGGAGTGAGCTTTGTTGTCGAACCACTATAAATCCTTGGTGTTTGGTTTGATCTTTCATTCCCTTATCTCTTTACATTCTTTATTCATTACTTGCACATACTCGTGATTATTAGTTTAGTTATACTATCCTTTGTTCATATTGTTCATAAGAAGATTTCACATATTTGCTTAAGTCTAAATTTTTGAAAAGTATTTTTGAAAACCCTTTATTAACAAGTAAATTTAAGAAACTATTCAACCCCCCCCCCCCCCCCCCTTTCTAGCTTCTACAATTGGATTAGAGCTTCGTTGCTCAAGCATTTTTAAAATTCATTGTATTTACAACTTGAATCGATCTATGGATTCAAACAAATACCTAGAAGGGAAATCTATGCAAAGTACACCACTTTTTAAGACCGATAGTTTTATTTATTGGAAAAATAGACTTGAGACTTATTTGAAATCAAAAGATCTAGATCTTTGGCATGTTATTACCTAGGTGACTTTTTGCCTTATCGGTATAATGAAGTTTCTAAAAATAAAGAGTTAGTCACTTTTGACAAAGTTAATGATGACACTAAAAAGAAACTTGCAAAAAATAATGAGGCTAAAATGGTGATTTATAATGCTTTACCTAAGAAATAGTATGAAAGGATTATTATGTGCGAAATCGCTAAAGATATTTGGAACACTCTTTTAGTAACCCACCAAGGTAATAGTCAAGTCAAGGAAAGCAAACTCGATCTTCCTGTCCAACAATACGAACAATTTGTCATCTTAGAAGATGAAACTATTGATAGTGCATTTGCTAGGTTTAATACTATTATTACTAGTCTAAAAGCACTTGATGAAGGTTTTTCTAGCAAGAACAATTTTAGGAAGTTCATTAGGGCGTTGCATCCCAAGTGGAGAGCCAGATTCACAACGATGGAAGAATCAAACGATCTTACCACATTATCACTTGATGAACTTATTGGTAATTTAAAGGTTCATGAAATGAAAATCTTGAAGGACTCGGAAATGGTGAAAACCAAGAGTGAAAGAAAGTCTCTAGCACTTAAAGACAAGAAGTTGAAAAGAGACCATGATAACTCATTTCGGATAGTGATGATGAGGTATATGCTATGACGGTTAGATACTTCAAGAAGTTCTTCAAGAGACGAGGTCGACACGTGAGGCAACCAAGCAACGACAAGAAAGCCTTCTCCAAAAACCGATTTGTCAAAAATGACAAAGGTGATAGGAAATGCTTTAGATGCGGTGATCCAAACCACTTCATCGGTGAATGTCCTAAGCCATCACGCGACAAGAACCACACGTCATTTGTTGGAGGTTCATGGAGCGATAGTGGTGAAGAAGTTGATGATAATGCTAAAGACGAGAAATGTATCATGGCTCATAATTCTAAGGAGATATGCTTTGGAATCGATTTAGAGCCCAACGGGTGGATTAAGGATAGTGGTTGTTCTAAACACATGACGGGTAATCAAAGTTTGTTCTCTTCTTACAAAGCATACAATAGAGGTTACTTTCGCTAGTAAGCTACGTGGTAATGTCATTGACAAAGGTACGGTTTCTCTTGACACCATGACCATTGAAAATGTAGAGCACATAGATAACTTAGGTTTTAACTTACTAAGTATAGGTCAAATTTGTGACAGTAAGTGTAAGGTCATCTTTTCCGAACATGATAGTGAAATCGTAAAAGATGGAAAAGTCATCGGAAAAGGTGTTAGAAAGCATGGGCTTTACGTCATGAAGGTTAATAGGAAGTCTAACGACAGCTTATCTCTTGCGACTATTGACGATAGTTCTACTCTTTGGCATAGGAGATTAGGTCACGCTAATATGTGTTTAATTCAATCTTTAGTCTCTAAGGAGTTGGTAAGACATCTCCCCAAGATGAACTTTGATAGTCACTTTTGTGATGCTTGCAAATTTGGGAAGCAAGTTCACTCTTCTCACAAGGCCAAGAATTTGGTATCGACCTCTCGGTGATTAGAGCTCCTACATATGGATCTCTTTTGACCAACCGCCATACAGAGTTATGTAGGTAACCTTTATACCATAGTAATAGTTGATGACTATTCTAGATACACTTGGACTAGATTTTTGGCTACTAAGAATGAAGCTTTCGATAACTTCAAAACTTTAGTTGGAAGATCCAAAATGAACTAGGATGTCCAATTGTTTATATTAGGACGGATCATGGTAGGGATATTGATAATGAAGTGCAATTTGATGCCTTTTGTGAAGCTCATGGTATTACCCATAACTTCTCGGCTCCTCGCACTACACAATCAAATGGGGTAGTTGAAAGGAAGAATAAGACTCTCCAAGAGATGAGTAGGACGATGCTAAACGAGCAATCTTTGCTACAAAAATTTTGGTGCAATGCCGTTGACACATCGACCTATATTCTCAACCGAATTCTTATTCGACCTTTTCTAGGAAAGACCCCCTATTAGATTTTGAAAGGTAAGAAACCCTCATTAGAATACTTTAAGGTGTTTGGAAGCAAGTGCTTCATTCTCAACACTTTACTAAGTTTGACCCAAAGTCTTACTAAGGTATCTTTTAGGTTATTCCCAACTAGTAGCCTACATAGTCCTCAATAGAACCTCGGGTGTTATCAAAGAATCACTCAACATGACATTCGATGAAACTCCATCTTCATCTAAGACACCACCTTTGGTAGATGATTACTTGGATGAATTAGATATAGTCAAAGCCAAAGAGGTTAGAAAACTAGGAGTTGAAGACCTTAATGTAGAAAAATAAGTAAACATTAGGGAAGCTAAGGATCATTCCCTCAATAACGTCATAGGCGACCTTAATCAAAGCACCATAAGATCTCAAGTCCAAGATTAAAGTTACTTCTTTTGTTTTGTCTCCTTGATTGAACCAAAGAATGTTAAATAAGCTTTGATGGATGAGAGTTGGGCGATCGCAATGCAAGAAGATTTGAATCAATTCATTGCTAATGACGCTCGAGAGCTTGTTCCTCCACCTAGAAGTACTACCATCATAGGAACCAAATGGGTGTTTAGAAATAAGTTAGATGAGAACGATGGTGTGTCTTGTAACAAGTCTAGACTTGTAGCTCAAGGATATAATCAACAAGAAGGTATTGATTATGATGAGACGTATGCACCGGTTGCTCGATTAGAGTCCATTAGGATCCTTTTAGCTTACGCTTGTGCCTTAAATTTTAAGCTTCAACAAATGGATGTGAAGAGTACATTTCTTAACGGTTTGATCGATGAGAAGGTATATGTGGCTCAACCTCCCGACTTCATTAATTTTGAGAACCGGATCATGTTTACAAGCTAAGAAAATCTCCTTATGGTATTAAACAAGCACATAGAGATTGGTATGATAGACTTAAAGCGTTTCTTGTTAAACATGAGTATACCATGGGAATGACAGACAATACTCTCTTCACAAAGAAGAAAGGTTCACACCTCATTATCATACAAATATATGTTGATGACATTATATTTGGTTAAACTTGTCAAAGTATGTGTGCTGACTTTGCCAAAATCATGCATGACGAGTTTGAAATAAGTATGATGGGTGAACTTAACTTATTTTTAGGACTCCAAATTAAACAAATGGATGATGGTATTTTCTTTAATAAATCTAACTATGTTAAAGAAATGCTAAAGAAATTTGGATTAGAAGACCCCAATGGCCTCGGATACTAAACTCACCGTAAATGATGATAGTGAGTCGGTAGATAACACCAAATATAGAGGTATGATTGGTAGTTTGTTGTACCAACTATTAACATGACTAATGATGTTTACAGATGTTTAGTCTCCATAAAAAGAAGTAAATATGAAGATTGATACTATTAACATGACTCATGAGCGGAGTCAACAATAACACCCGCAACAACAATCACAACAAACAGATCAACAATAGACAACTTAAAAAAAGATGATGAACCTTAGAATACATAGGAGTTAAATGTTGAAGATTCTAGGTTTGTAGAGCAAAAGGTGTCTAATGATACCTTAGTGATTGGATAAAAGACCAACTGTAGCAAGTGTCGGTAGACTATAAGCTAGTACCGTTAAGCAAATCCCAAGTACTATTAGTGATACAAGTGTTGGTCAAGAAAGCTCAAAGCCAGCTTCTAAAGAAAGTGCAACCCCGTCATTTAGAGAGGATATCACATTGGATAACCTTATACTTGGCTTGAAAGAGAAAACATCAGCGGAGAAGGTTAAAGAAAAGGAAGCTAAAGAAAAGACACAGGTTGGTGATGAAAATCAAGTTGTGGATATGGACATTTGTAAAGAAGAATCATAACCAGATGTTCAAGAAATAGAATCACAACATGAAGAACATGTTAAATATCCACAAGTTCAGAAAAAAAGGTCAAGTGGAACAACCTCCAACTGTTGTTGAAGTTCAAGAACTAAAGAACAAAGATAAACAGGTTCAAACTTCAAAACCAAGCACCAAGGGCATTATCATTCTAGGTCAAGAACCACAAGGAAGGGAAGATGAAAGACCTGTTAGGTTTATGAGGAAATTGCCAAAGATTGACCCCAATGATAAAGGCAAGAAGACTTTGGTATATGAGTCTGAAGAATAGGAAGATTCAGATAACATCGAGGGAGCTATGAAGAAATTTCATCAGGTGGACCATGATGAGGAAGTAGCCAGGAGGATGCAAGGTCAAATTCATGAAGAATTACAGCAAGAAGCTCTTGAAGAAGAGAAAGAAACTCTTGAAGCTAGGAGATTATAGATGGAATGGTACATCAAGGAGTTTGATGAAATTCAAGATGAAATGAAAGCTAGTGAGATCCTTGCTGAAGCAATGATAACAGAGGAAAGAGATGCTTATGATGATGAAGAAAATGATAGGTTTATTGATGAGTTGGTAAGAGAACAGAAGAGGTTCTTTGTTGAGAAGAGGAAAATGGAGAAAATCAAGCCACCTACTATTTGCTTTAAGAAAGAAGATGTCCTTTTAGAAGGAGAATGCTAGAAAGGATGTTGGACCTTCAATTAGAAGTATCATAAGAGTCAACAGGAGCTTTGAAGTCTATAAGATTGATCAAACAACAAATCAAGGATTTAGAAAGAGAAGAAGAAGCAGAAAGAGAACTTTAAGTATTTGGCTTTCATTCACACTTCTTATATGGTAATTAGTTCACCATGTCTAATCAACATAAGAACTGACAAGTCCATAAGCAAACGATTTATGGTAAAACTTCTCAAATCCGTTGATAACTGGTAGTTTGCTAAAAACTACATGGTCATTAGCTCACCATGCTTAATTGCAAAGAGTTGGCTAGTCCTAGGGCAAACGGTTCTAGGTAAAGACTCTATCAAATCTGTGATATGGTTGACAGTTTTGTATTCCAGAGCAAACGGCTTACTACTAAAGTATAAATCAAATCCGTTGATGGATGGTGATTTGCCTAAAATCATGATGCCAATAAAGATTGGTTTGGTGTTAACTGTTTTATTTCAGGTGAGTAGATACAAGATGATGAAGCAAAGATAAAGGTCAAATATCAAGAGCTTCTAGCTCTGATACAAATTGTTAAGAATACATATATTGTTGCAAACAAGAAAAGACATAAAGAATGTTGCTGATTCATTACACAGAAGATTATACGTTTAAGACTAAGATGAAGTTCATGAAGAATTATACCAGAAAAAGATCTAAAGAAGTGTCTGAATGCATTATGTTGGTACAAAGATCAAGAGTGCAAGTCCTTCCCAGATACTTAAAGTGAAGTTTAAAGACATGTATTCTTATACATTCAACATACAGAGAAACAAGAAGATAACCCGTTATCATTCATGTTTAGGAGAGCATTGTTGGGAATTATTGTATAAGTACCAAGTACCATTAGTATGTTTCCAAGTATCGTTAGTGTTAGCATGTATTGTTAGTGTATATGCGGTACATGTGAAGTACCGTTAGGCTTAATGTTAAGTACTGCTAGTATGGATAAGGAGTGTTATATCTTTAGTAAAGATATGTTCTAGGTTATAATAGGAGTATATCGTGAGTGATATACGTATCCTAATAGGTTATTCTAGAATAGTTCCTTGCACTATAAAAGGAACATAGGGTCGTTGAGTTTATTAGACCTTAACACAAGTTTTACGATTAATAAGAATCAATTAGCTAGCTTATATCTCTGTTCTTCTTTGCTTATATAAGTTAGATTCCACATAACTTATTTAGGTTGAGTAATAGTCTATCACGTGCTCTAGTTTGTTTGCAAGCTATTGTACAATCCTTAACAAGGCTAGACTTGTAGCTCAAGGCTATAATCAACAAGAAGGTATTGATTATAACGAGACGTATGCACCGGTTGCTCGATTAGAGTCCATTAGGATCCTTTTAGCTTACGCCTGTGCCTTAAATTTTAAGCTGCAACAAATGGATGTGAAGAGTGCATTTCTTAACAATTTGATCAATGAGGAGGTATATGTGGCTCAACCTCCCGGCTTCATTGATTTTGAGAATCCGGATCATGTTAAAAAGCTAAGAAAAGCTCTTTATGGTCTTAAACAAGCACCCAAAGCTTGGTATGACATACTTAAAGCGATTCTTGTTAAACATAATTATACCATGGGAATGGTAGACAATACTCTCTTCACAAAGAAGAAAGGTTCACACCTCATTATCATACAAATATATGTTGATGACATTATATTTGGTTCAACTTGTCAAAGTATGTGTGATGACTTTGCCAAAATCATGCATGACGAGTTTGAAATGTGTATGATGGGTGAGCTTAACTTCTTTTTATGACTCCAAATTAAACAAATGGACGATGGTATTTTTTTAAATCAATCTAAGTATGTTAAAGAAATGCTAAAGAAATTTGAATTAGAAGACTCCAAACCTATAAAGACCCCAATGGCCGCGGATACTAAACTCACCGTAGATGATGATAGTGAGTCGGTAGACAACACAAAATATAGAGGTATGATTGGTAGTTTGTCGTACCTAACGGCAAGTCGACCGGATATCATGTTTAGTGTTTTCCTTTGCGCACGTTTCCAAGAGGCTCCCAAAGTCTCTCATGTTAAAACGGTTAAGCGTATCTTCCGATACATTAAAAGCACTATATATTTAGGATTATGGTATCCTAAAGGGACCGACGTAGAAACCATAGTATACGCGGACTCGGATCATGTGGGAGACTATGTGGACCGAAAAAACAGCAACGTTGGATCAGTTGTTATCACCATTGCCTCCTGAAAGGGAGGTCAGGGGTTCAATCCTCATTCCTTGTAAGGCCATAGGTCATTTTCTACCTTAGTAGAACCGGAACCAACCTCTCTACCTTAGATTGGGGTATGACTGTGTACGTCTCAACCTCCTCCATACACGGTCTTAGACGGTATTAAAATCTATAACCCGTAGAAAATGACATTAGGTGTTACTTTTTTTTCTATGAGCCGTTTGGTATCCGGGTGTCACTCGGTTTAGATTTTAAAGATTATCTCAACCCATTATTTGGTACACTTGTAATTCCCTGACACAAGGTATAGAATCAAAGAATCCAATCTAGTTCATATAGGTGGGTATGCACAATTTTAGCCAATCAAACTTTGGTTTTTATTTCACAGAAAATTCACAACCACATATTTTAAAAAAATCTGCAGTACTAATTAAACAAAGAGTCCGATTATTTTGGATACCTTGTATCCTTTGGATACAAGGGGATCAATCCCCACCTTTCATCTATAAAAAAATCAACAACCCAGATTAAGTTTTATTTTTTAATTAAAAAAAGCGGAGGGGCATTTTCGTCATTTTAAACCCACCCATCTCACCCACCTCCCAAATACATCTCACCCCGTCTCTTATCTCAGATCTAACAAAAAACACATACAAAAAACACACACATAAGCTTACTCAATCATCATCTCGATCCAAAACACATACTAAAACACACACAAATAAAAAATCATCAACAAATCACGTTAAAATTTTTAAAAAAAGATGTCGATACTATTAAAGAACGAATCACCAGGTTATATCATCATCATTTATATCTTTTTTTAGCTTATTTGATGTAAATAAGCTTATTTTGATGTGATTATAGATGTGTTTGCTTTTTTATTAGATGATTAATAGGAATAAGCTAAAAAATTATCATCATTTTTATTATGATGAATTATAAGCTAACTTATTAGCTTATTTTTATGAATTATAAGATTTTATGGCTTAATCTCGTTGAACAAATTTAGTGTGACCTGTTAGTGAAATATCATATATGATATATTTTATCATATATGATGTAAGCTAAAATATCATATATGATAAAATATATCATATATGATAAAATATATCATATATGATGATGCGCTTGAAAATTGAATTAAATCTTCTTATTTTTGTAGAGAAGGATGTTTACAAGGAATGTTGAACATTACAAGCATCCAAAAGGCCAAGAAGCTTATTGAAGAAGTTCGTGAATTTTTATGTTATGTTTAAATGTATTGTTTGTTTTTTCCTTGTAATCTCCTAATGGAGTTTTGACGTACATGGACGATTTTGTAATTGATTGGTATCTTGTACAACGTCTTGTTAATATGGTTTAACTTTCTTGGTATTATGTCATGATGGTTTTGATAAATTAAGTCATATATGCTAATGCACTATCATATATGATAATGCATTATCATATATGATACTCAAGAAAAACTTGGGTATATTAAACAAAGAATTTGATGAATTCATGATTACAACAAAGAGTATGCACAATCAATAATTAAACACTTGTTCATAATATAAAAAATATACTTATGAACAGAATCATATATGATAATTCAAACAGAACATAACCTAATGTAAAATCATATATGATACACATCTGATATTATATATGATAACCATTTATACAAAATCAAAAGATGCAAACACCATTATTATTAAAACTACTCTTCTTTATCGACAATAAATATTGTTAAAACCATTATTAACTGATGAATTCATGAACAACGCCTACTCCGTCTTGATCCTTATAAGATATCCGTGCACATCCTCTTGTTATAATCAACATCCCTCCCTACTTTGCTCCAAATCGGGCAATCACACCACCTCTGTTTGACTGCGTTAATAAAAGATAGAAAAGAACATATTATGAAAAAAAATTTAAAAAAAAGTATTACTCATATATATGATAGAAGGCATGTTTCAAGAGTTTATACAGATTTTCTGAAAAAGACTCATATAAAATCTGTTTTTTCCTATGGTTTCTTTGATATATCATATATGATAGTTATATCATATATGATAACTGATGATATATCATATAGATATAACTATCATATATGATATATCAAGCTTATTACAGCCCACATCAGTAAACTTAATTTAACTTACATAAAATACCTTATGATTCGTCAAAATAAGCTAAAAAGCTAGCTTATTCATAACTCTCATATAATTTGTAAGCTTATTCACACAACTACTATCTAATTCACAAAATTATTCATAACTCTCATCTAATTCAAAATCTTATTCAAACAAATAAGCTTATTCACATAAATCGTATAATTAAAAGCTAATTAAAATAATTTGATCAAAATAAGAACAATCAATTGGAAGAATTCGATCTAAATAAGAACTATTAATCAGAATATTTCGTTCAAAATAAGCTAATGACAATAAATTTATAAGCTTATTCTAAATCAAATAAGCTAAAAAAATAAGAATATATTATGAGAATACAAACCTGATATGAATTTGTGTTAATTAATCGATTTGTGATGGATTAATGATGATGTTCGTGATGGATTTGTGATTATACGCTTCAACTTATAGAGAGATAAAGTAGATTGGGAGTTAGAGAGAGAAGTGATGTTACGGTGTGTGTGTTTTATGAGAAAGAAAGGATAAAATGATTTATATAGTGGCGGGTAAAATGACGAAAATACCCCTGCAATATAAAATGGGGGTTTAATCTCAGCCATTAGATGGTGAGGAGATGGAAGGTGGGGATGAGTCCCCTCATATCTTAGATAAGTTTGGTATCCAAATGAATTTAAATCTAAAAATATTTTTCAATTTTTTCTCACCTACTTTTCTTTCAAACCTTTCCCATACCCAAATTCGATTCTAACCCCTTTCCAAACCAATCAAGCCCCTTGGTTTCTTTCCTTATATTTTTGGAGTCGGCCCAATTTTGTTAGACTTGAAAAACACGCGCCACTTGGAATCAAAGATAAAATTGAATTAGAAAAAAGGGAGATCCGTCTGCGTGGCGATTGGCGCCATCGATAATCGATAAACATAATAATAAATAATCGAGGTACATTCAAATTTTGTTTGATTAATACTATACTAAATATTAGGGTTTCAGTTACTACAGTAGTTATTGGTTTTAGTTACAGCTTAAGGGGGTGTTTGTTTCGGCTTATTTTCTGAATTCTGGGTATGATATAGTTGAATTGCTGTTGTTATTATGATTGATTTGGTACATAGGGTTTGAAACTTGTTACTGGTTTTATTTACAGCTTAAGGCCGGCTTATATTTCATAAGCCCCTATTTTCTGGCTTATTTTTAGACTTGTGGGCTTATATAAGTTTAATTTGCGGGTGTTTGTTTTAGCTTATATAGTGGGCTTATAAGCTTATTAGCTTATATAAGCTTATAAGCCGAAATTAAGTGTTTGGTTAAGCTTATATAAGTAAACTTATAAGCTTATATAAGGGGTTTTTGGTAAGCCAAGGATTTGTGGCTTATATAAGATATATTATATAAAAAGACATTTATACCATCATTTAATAATTACATCCTTTCTATTTTTTTGTACTTTTTTGTCATTTAACTTTATTAACTACAAACACTTATGTAAGGCTTATAAGCTTATGATATATAAGCCATAAATGGCTTATATTGCATTATATAAGCCCAATACATAAGCTTAACCAAACACCCCCAAAGACTCAAAATAAGCATCCCCTAAGATTGTTACTTATTCGTGTGAAACAAGTTATTCTGACTCAGATGCAATTGAAATTAGGCCGATGGTTGCACTTGAAACTAGCAAAACCATTCTTTGGATACATGCTCCTTGGCCAACGCCTAAGTTCCAAGACATTATTCTTTCACGTTATATTAGTCTATACCCTAAGGGACAGACCCTCTCGATTTTTATTTATTTTTTGATCTTGAAGACGTACACTTACAAGAGTTTGGCTCTACTTAATACTAGCACAACCATTTATCCAACTTGAGGCCTGGTCGTCGTTGTTGGACATGCCTGTCATAAGCGTTATATTCCTTAATGATTTCCAGGATATGATTCTCTAGAAAACCGTAAATGACTGACAATATATGTTTCCTTTTTCTGATGATCATCAAAAACAGCATTTGGTTTCGGGATCAATGAAGACAAAGTCTGCTCTTCTTATACCATTCCTTCTTGTTCTGGTGGCTTTACTCTGTAAAGCACATGCTCACATCCCGTCACGTCTGGAACACCACAAACCCGCAGGCAATGCCACTTGGGAATTACTACAAGCCATCGCAAATCGTATTCCCTTACAGGACACTGAAATAAGAGAATCGGATGTTAGGCGCTACTGGTTGTGGAATACACTGGTTGATCACATTGCTTTATTTTTCAACAAACCTTCATCTTATATGTATGTGTGTGTAAATATCTAATCTTTGTATGTGTCTACAGTACCGTAGGTCAACAACTTCGGAAAAACCGACAATTATCTTGAACATAAACGAAGAACTAAGACAGTGGGAGTATTTAAATAGCAGACTTGATATGATTGGGTTGGTTCTCTTTGGACCAGAGAATGGTCGATCAATCATCCGTTCGGTTCGAGACCCTGGGCAAGAAGATTTAGGGGATGATCGGCAATGCCTTGAGTCTACGGTACCAACTTAAAACATCCATATTTACTTTTTAGATTCATCTCGTGTCATTGTTTGTTGTACTAAATTAGATTTTCTTCTTTGAAGATGCAATTGTTTTACAAGCATTGCGGTTGTATACATGAACACTGCTTTTGGCGTTCCTCTGCGTTTAAAAATATGTGTATCCACGCTGTTGACAAGGCGGCAATCAAGGAAGCAATAGCGTTTACATGTGGCATGGACGAAATCAATCCATTTGGTAATGTACTACCAATAGTTGACCTGTTTATAGCTTTTTGCGTATTTACTTGCACGTGGCTTTAAAGAATATTACTGCAAATTAGATCTGGAAGAATTTGTTGTTGCTCTCAATAAAGAATTCTGATGAGAGGTTAATAATAAGTACTAATATGATAACTTATACCGTTTATCGCAGATACTTAGATTTGAGTATTTTGTAAATATTAATTGTTTCTTTTATTGTTTATACCACAGTTGTTAATGTGGAAAATCCGACAATTACTCGTTTTGCGCCAGCACCAGTTCGTAACTCCTCTGAATACTGTGAACGTGTTTCTGTGGAAGGTGTATCTAGAACGAAACTTGGGAGTTTTGCCAAAATGTATCGTGTTTTGTTAAAGCCTTCAAAATGGTGGTGGGATGACGAGGAGGCCCAGATTTGTGTTCACAGGTATGTAATAGAGGCTGTCAGGTTCCACTTTTTATGCTTTTGTTGGTGTTTGGTGGCAACATGTTCAGGTTGGGTAAAGTGTCAAAATCCCACTTTTCAAATTTTTAGTGCAATAAGTATGAGCTTATCATATATTTGTAGCTGTGTATAAATGGGGCATTCAATATACTAAACGGCATTTAAAAAGATACATTGATGCATTATATATAGTGTGATGGTTAGTTTATGTTTTATCTCTTTAAAAATAAGGCTCCTCTTATTGGTTTAAAAATAAGGCTCCTCTTATTGGTTTAGCACAAAATAGCCTAGCGCACCCTTTGTGAATAGATCAGGATTTAGGACCTGATTCTTCTCATCTGCTTCAACATAGCATAAATTTCCGGTCTCCACATAGTGTCCAAAGAGTCTTCTAATGCTGTCGTATTTTATTCCAAACCCTCAAGTGATATTTGCGGGGTGAGAATCTGCCAATTTTTTTCGCAGTCTTGAGCCTGCCTTAGTTATTGTCTTCCTAAGGTTCCTGCCTTGTGTGCAGTAGCTGCCATGAACGGGGCAACACTTGTGAGTTGCATGGTATATATGAGTATATGACCGTGAAAGATTCAAGATAAACTAGCCAGAACTAAAAGCAAAACGGACATAGAAGATCCATATGTTTTGGTATGTCCCATCAGTGGTTGATGTGTATAAATTATAAGGCGCACTATAAGTTCCATGATAACTGTCTTTAGACCTATTGATTGATAAATATCACTGGTTTTTGCTCTTGTTGCACTATCAGCCTAGGAGATTCATAAGTTCATAAATATTAGTATTGTATATAAATAGGAAACCTTATATACCACGGATAATTTATTTACATAGCTGCAAAAATGTAAGAATGTGTTTGTTAAAAAGTAAAATCTTGTTTGTTAAAATTTTTTAGTCAACTAAGAAGTTGTTTGCAGGGATGCCTCACTGGGATTGTGCCAGTGTGAAAAGGATGATTGGAGATCTCTTGAAAATGAGCAATGGACCTTTGTAATGTCACCTTACGAGCAACTATTCGTTGACGTGAAGTTTGCTCGCGGGAAAGCTGGTTTTGTATCCGTCTATCTTCATGAAGGTATCTGTGCACATTTGTATTTATAATTTTATATTCTAAAATTTTCAATTTTGCGCTTTTTTTAGTTCTTATTGTGTGCAATAAATGTCTCTTTGCCACTGTTTTTACCATTAAAGTATGTTAGTTTGAAATGAAAAGCCAAACATGATGGTTTAGGAAGTCATGTCCTGTTCGTGTCTCTGTATTACTGTATATGACATGTGCATCCCATTTGATTTGAAAAATTGTGTCGCGTTGCAGTGTCGCAGGGATGGCGCTACGTGTTGCTTGCAATTGGTTTCTCTTTACTGTTCTTGGCACCCTTTGCTAGCGAATGTCTCCCCTCTGAGTATTCGAGTACTGTTAGAATTTTAGCTGTGCACGCTATGGCAATAACATTTATTTTTCAGGTCATTCACTTGATCTCCTTTTTCTTTTCTTTCTGAAATTTAGTTTTTCCATGTCAGAATTTTACTTTGAGTTTTGTTAGCTCAGAATTTAGGCTTTTGTTTCTTCCTCTTCAGAGCTCTATGGACACTCTTTTCGCCAAGGTAGCAGTTGTTACTTGTTTGACAGTATACATTTGGATAAGGTTTATCACGTAAGTTATCTGGTACCCCTCTTATGCAAACACTGGGATTCTACGAATATATTATCTTTAGTACATTTTCTTCAAAGGTTAAATGTTTATTGTACATGCTCTTAATCTTTTTGTTGCAAGTAGTTAACTAAGCTGAATTGGTGCTCTATTTTTCGTGTAGTGATCCACTACCTCCGGAGAAACTGAAGTTCGAGCGATCGAGTTGTCTAGAATTAACAGAAGATAGAGGTTATGAATTCTCTAGGTTTCTAAAGATAAATACTGTTGTCATAGATATGGTGTTTGATATAAGTGTTCGCATCACTATGCTTCTGAGAACATTGGTGATAAAAGCAGGCAGATCTTGTTTTGTAAGCTGATTTTGGCAAGAGGTAGAATGAAAATGTGTATAAGTTTTTAGTCAGTGGTTTTCTGGATTGTTAACCTGTTAGAGCTTATGTTATTATCCCTTCAACAGATTGCACAGTATCACGCATTAGCTTGATTTTTTTAATGTTTTTGCACCTAATTAGTACATACAGGAGTTGGGAGTTGGGACCGTAAAATTGTATATAGTGCATCAACGTTATTTTTTCTCTCTTTTATGGTTTCTGTTTGAATGTGCAATAATGTGTTCTTATTTATACTAGATGGTTTAGTATTCGTGTTGAATCAACATTCTGTTGTTCGTCATTTGCTTCCGGAGTATTTACTTGGGGTATTCAACCTCCGTCCGTATCATCCTTTCTGTTGGTCCGTTATGTGCTGCCATCCCTTTGGCTGGTTAGAACTTTTTCGTGGTCGCATGTGATGCCGAAGAATAGTGTTCTCCTTTTCATCCATTTGCATTATTAAAGCATTACTTTGTGTCTTTGTTCTTTTTGAAATAAATGCCATCTTTAAATATACTCTGTATGTTATTATAAGTGTACAAAATGAAGAGCAAAATGAAGAGCAAAAGGTGTCACAACTAGCATTTTCCTATTCACTTGTGCCATCTCAGCGACACATCATTTCAACTAACCAAAATAAAAAACCAACTAAACACCCCCTCATTCACAGTTAGTCTCTCTCTTCTTCACTTGAGTCCCACCACTCACCATTTCATTTTTTTTTTCATTTTTCACACAAACTAAAAATTCATAAATCGTATTATGTGCGTTGTACAACCTTTGAACGTCAGTTGGGTTAGACTTTCTTAAAAACTCGGGCTGATACAAATATATAACACACATACAAAAAAAGTCCAGACAATCGCGCCCACAATGTTCCCCCATTTGCAAGTACTCATCTTAACCATCCGCCACCGTGGCGTTTGCCAATTGGCGAAGGACGGATGTGAATTTCAGGATGACACTCATACTTTTCATACCCGTAGCATCATATCGAATAGTAAAAAAGTGAAAATGCTTGGGTAAAGGATTATTTGTTGCACAATAAGTTTCAATACCTTCAACTATTTCCAAAAATAGTTCCCGTCTCATGCGATATCGTTTTCTGAACGTTTCTGCCGTATATTTCGGATTTGGACCAAAATAATCCTCCATTAAACGTTGTTCGGCGACTTCACGTTCACGCCAAATGTATCTACGATGCTGCTGAACTTCATCTTCTTCATCTTCGTTAATATGCATTACCATTTCGTATTCTTCCATATCTTCGAGATCGGACGGATTGGAATAATCAGACGAGCTACTCATTTTTTTGAAAGTTTGATTGAAATTTTTTGTGAAAAGATTTAATTGAAAGTGTTTGTTGTGTGTGTGTGTTTTAAGATAAAAATAAGTGGTATTTATAAAAAAAAAGTTATAAAAAAAATTATTTTTTTATTACCGTTTGGCAACGGTTTGAAAAATATGGGCCCTGTTTTTTTCTATTTTTCCTATCGTTGAAGACTGGCGAAGGAGGAGCGGCGAGAAAGAACGGTGTCACGCCGAGCACCAACAAGGACGCCATGTCGGAGCGACGAGCCCCATCCGCCGTGACACCTTTTGCTCTTACCTATGTTATAATCTTAAAGTACGAAGTACAATATTCGTTTACTAAAAAGGCCTTTTGGCCATCGGTGCGTAAGTATGCAAGTGGTCCGTCCGTCAACTTAAATGTCGTAGGTTCAAGTTCTATCAAAAGTCTTTTAGGTGAAGCGGATAAGGAGTCTAACATAATTAAACGATTGTTTGAAGAAGACAATTTTTTTTCTCTTGAATGTCATTGCACGACTTGACTCACTAATCACTGACATTTTTCGTTTATAAAAAAAAGTTCCTTCTAAGAAATCTGAGATATAATTTGTGAGATAAGTGATGTAGGATGTGAAAGTTTGTGTATCTAAAAAATGCATTTGTTTACTATATTCAAAGTTTTAAACTAAGGTCGAGCAAAATCAACTGAAAATTAAGTGAACCGATTAATCGATCTGGATCGATGAACCGATTTGGGTCGGTTGTTTTTGGTTTCAGTTTTGTTCGGTTCGATTTAGTTCGTGTCATACACTAAACTATCTAAACTGGTTTCGCTTGGCTAACTTTGGTTCGGTTTCGGTTTTTAAGTTAACTTCGGTGCGATTCTCGGTTCACGTTTTTTATAACTCGATTTTCGGTTTGATTCCAATTTGACCCTCAGCTCACCTTTAACATAATTAACATGCTTTATTTGGAAAAAAAAAGGGTCACATCTTGACCGCCAAACCTGAATCACTTAAAACTCGATGGTATAACCGAAGTTTCGAAAACATAAAACCCAAATATAATCCGTTTTTACACCTAACTTGTTCAACCTCGTAAATAAAAAAATAAAACCCAGATATAAAAAAAGGAAAAAGGATTAAAGAGGGGAACACCCAAAAACCAAAAGTATCGATATATGTGAAAGTTTATGGACGTTAAATCGATAGTCGTGTGATAGGATCGAACTCGAGATCACGGGATTGCACACATTACGTAAAGAGTTAATTTATTTATTAAATATATTTATTATATTTATTAAATCAAACTGCAGCTAACGACCGTTAAGTAATTAAAGGTTAAGTTTTAAACGATCGTTATAGAATATTAAAGAAGCTAAAAGAAGGTGTCAGAAAGTTCTGGAAACCCCCTTTTAGCACATGTTATATCCGGCCTAAATAGAGGAGACAAGAGAGAAGGGAAAAGATTTTGTTGTTTTATCTTGTTTAACCTTGGAAGAGAAGTTTTCCAAGGGCTATATAAACACACCTAAGGCTTCATAATTTTTCATCCCATTCTCTCTTTTCTTTGTCCTAACCGCCGGCCAAACACACCCTTATTAGGGTTCTTCTTTGATTTTCTATAAGCTATTTTAGATCTAGTCCTAGCCCCTCTCTAGGGTTGTTGGGTAGATCTTCCATAGACTTGGAAGGATCGGTTCTGTTCGTGCTAGACTCACGATTAGCTCATCGTATCACGTGTGTACAAGATCGTGGTGTGATCTTATTTTAGATCACATCCTGGTGGTGTTCTTGATCTACTTTTACCGGTGATCGTACTGCTAAGGAAAAGGTATGTAACCCTAGCCTTGATTAATTATAATTGTGTTATTTAAAGATCTTGTTAATCTGCTTCCGCTGTATGCTCTTTGATCTATGTTAGGGTTTTTATAATTGTTATGATGATCTTAAACCATCAGTGGCATCGAGAGCCGTTTTAACATGATTATAATTATCAAGATCTAAAGTTTTTTTTAACTAATATGATTTGTGTTAAAATTACATGTTGTTTTTTAGGTTTTATTAAAAATTAGTTTTTTTTGTTCAAAATGGCTTTGCCGTTTTTTATATATAAAAAAAATTTTTTTTTTTTTGTAAACCCTAAAATTACATGGTAATTCACTTTAGATCTATGCATGAATTAATTGTTATGTCATGTGTGGTTACGATCCGTACTAGTTTTAATTGTTAAGAGAATATGGAAGATCCGTAATAAACATGCATGTTTTTACGGATCATATAATTTTGATTGCTATTTGCTTCATTTGATTCAAAGTTTTAAAATTAGGGAAGACTTTTTATGTTCATAAAAACCCTAGATTTGATGTTCTTTGAATAAATTGTTTGCATGTGGCTATTTGATTTAGTTTTTTTTGTACTACTTGTTTTCATGCGTTTTTTTTGTATGTTGTAAACAAGGGTAATTTTTTTAAGGAAAATAATATGGACTAAATCTTATCAAAATTAATGAATTGTTTTGAGACCTAAATTACATATGATTTGTGTTGATTAGAATTGCAATAGCAACTTAACGGCCTACTCAATTTTGACAAACTATAAAGTGGGTATAACGCACCGCTGGTCAAGTACCCGGTTAAGGAAGGAGGTGCTATGCTTTTACGCTGACCAAATTCCCGGCTCGCCTGTGCGTTAAAATTGGAATTACCTACGGTTGTTATTGGTATAATTCTTTAAGGTTGTTTGGTTTAACCAATACCTCAACTTGCAAATATATGATGAACTTTTAGTCTCACCAAAAAGTTTACTAAACGTTTTATTAAACTTATGCTATGGAGATGTATGCATGCTTCTCCATACATGATTTTGACACCAAAATCTATACCCTAAAAATTTAAGTCATATGCCCTCTAATTGACGAACACTTGAAGTTACAATTGTCGTCATATAAGATATCGGACGATGTTGTAATGGAGAGAAAACTTCATGACTGAATAAGATTGCACATGAAGGTTTTACGTTCTTTAGATTAGTCGACTTAATTGAGTTACTCAGTGAGAACTGGAAACTTAAGGCATAAAGAAGGGATAAAACATGTTTACAATGCAAAAGTTTTGGGAATGTAAATCCCTGACATATCTAGAAATTGCAATATGATTTGGCAATTATTGTTCGACAAGTTACTATGTTGAATACATTTGTCACTAGCAGATCAACTGATGTGATAAATCTATGTCAATATGGATTCTAGTTTTTCAAGGAAATACTATGGTTTTATTACCGGGGTAATTTTATTTTCTTGAATTTTATTATCGAAAATACTAATGTTTGAACTTATTTCTGTAGAAATGGCTCAACCCGAAAACAATCTGACAATAAGCTCGGCGTTCAAAGCATTTTTTGAACGGCCTGAACTTACTGGCCCTAATTTCAATGATTGGTACCGCTCACTAAGAATTGTTCTGAGAGCAGCGGGTACCATCAATATCTTGGAAACTCCTTTTCCGGAGGATCTTGCTGAAGGAGCAACTGATGCGGAAAGGCTTCAACACGCTGCTAACATTAAGAAGCACCATGAGGTGGCTGCTGTAATGTTAGGGAGAATGGCTCCATCACTTCAAAGGAAGTATGAGCTATTTCATCCTAAGCAGATGCTTGATGAACTCAAGGCAGTGTATGAAACGCCACAAGCTGTAGAGATCTATGATCTGGTTGATGCTCTACATAGTTGCAAGCAAGCTCCTGGAAAGTCCGTAAGTGCACATTACATGGAGATGAGGGGTTATATGGAACAACTCATCGCACTAGGACAACCCTTCGATCATAATATGGCTATTAACTTGATCAACAGGTCCCTTAACAAGGACTTTGGTGATTTTGTTCGTAACTATAATATGCATTGCACGGGGAAGACAGTGAATGATTTGCATGCAATGCTCATTGATTTTGAAAAGGGTTTGAAAGATAAGGCACCCACTGCTACTCCTCAAGTACTTTATGTACAAAAGGGTAGAGTGTCGAAACCAAAACCGTAAGGGAATAAGAAGCAGAAAGGCAAAGGCAAGGTTGATAAGAGCAAGCAAGTTGCGACTACATCAAAACCTAAGCAAAACTTTGCTAAGAAATCTCTGAAAGATGAGACTTGTCACCACTGCAAGATGACTGGACACTGGAAGAGGAATTGCTCTCTCTATCTCCATGAAATGGCAGAACACAAGAAGAAGGCTGAGCAAGCTGCTGCAGCACCATCTTCTGGTAACTTATTTATGATAGAGTTATTTAATCTTTCATACAAATCAAACTCCTGGGTATATGATACGGGATGTGGTATTAATATTTGTAATACCCTGCAGGGATTTGAGTTGAAGAGGAGACTTACCTATGGGGAACAATTTCTGCAAGTGGGCAATGGCGCACAAGCAGCAGTTGAAGCTATAGGAATATTTAAATTAGTTTTACCTTCGGGTTTAGTACTATCTTTAAATAATTGTCATTATGCACCTACAATTGTTAGGGGTGTTATTTTCTTTTCTAGTATGTTGGATCTTGGATTTACTCACACGATTGATAATAATAGAATTTCTGTTTTCAAAGATGGTTTATTATATTTTGATGCAATTTCTGTGAATGGTGTTTTTGAAATTAACATGCATGATATAAATCCCAAGAGGAAAAATAATTCTGTTTTTAGCATGAATAAGAAGAGTAAGTTAGACAAGAACTCTTCTTATCTTTGGCATTGTAGACTTGCCCACATTAGGAAGACTCGCATACAAAAGCTTCAACGTGATGGGCTTTTGGAAAATATCAATGATGAATCATTTGATAAATGTGAATCTTGTATCTCTGGGAAGATGACCAAGAAACCTTTTAATAGCAATATTGAAAGGGCTACTGAACTACTTGGTTTGATACATACTGATGTGTGTGGACCACTTAGACATATGTCAAGGAAAGGTGCTAGCTACTTCTTGACGTTTACGGATGATTATAGCCGTTATGGTTATGTTTATTTACTTAAGCATAAACATGAGGTATTTGAAACATTCAAAATGTTTAAAGCCGAAGTAGAGTTACAACTGGGAAAGAAGATTAAAGCTCTTCGTTCTGACCGTGGTGGTGAATATTTAAGTCAAGAGTTTAAAGATTATTTAAGTGAGAATGGAATTGTTCAGAAACTTACTTCTCCGTATACTCCACAACAAAATGGTGTATCTGAAAGGAGAAATCATACATTATTGGATATGGTACGATCTATGTTTAATCTTACAACTTTACCATTATCTTTTTGGGATTATGCTCTTGAAACTGCTGTTCGTATTCTGAATATGGTTCCCACAAAGAAGGTTGATAAGACACCATATGAACTATGGTATGGCAAGAAGCCATATTTGTCTTATTTGAAAGTCTGGGGTTGTGAGGCGTATGTGAAACGTGACTCTGGAGATAAACTCCAACAACGCTCAGTAAAATGTATCTTTGTAGGTTACCCTAAGGAAACTATGGGTTACTACTTTTATTATCCAGCTGAGAACAAGATAGTTGTGGCTCGGTATGGAAACTTCCTTGAAAATGATCTTGTAAATCAAGAATTCAGTGGGAGAAATTATGATCTTGAAGAAATTCAAGAAGATACATTGCCTTCTGAAAATACTAGCGATGAAATTCCTGTAGAACCAGAAAGTCTGAGTGTTCCACCGGAATTAATTCCTCCACGTAGGTCTCAAAGGACTATACGTGCGCCGGACAAACTATGTCTATACATAGAGGATGATGAGGAGGAAGTAGGGGATCTTGGTGAACCTGCTAACTATCGATCCGCAATGTCTGATCCAGAAAAGTCAAAATGGATAGTTGCGATGAATGAGGAAATGAAATCCATGGAAATCAATGATGTTTGGATTCTTGTGGACGCACCTAAAAATGCTAAAGTAGTGAAAAATAGGTGGATCTATAAGAAGAAAACTGACATGGATGGTGATGTACAATCCTACAAAGCACGTTTAGTGGCTAAAGGTTTTACTCAAACTTTTGGCATAGACTACGAGGAGACGTTTTCTCCTGTAGCAGACTTACGAGCTATTAGGATTCTCATAGCTATAGCAGCATACTATGACTATGAGATATGGCAAATGGATGTTAAAACTGCCTTCTTGAACGGTCGCTTAGATGAAGACATCTATATGCAACAACCGGAAGGGTATGTTGATCCTAAATTTCCAAAACGCGTGTGCAAACTTCAAAGGTCTATTTATGGTTTGAAGCAAGCATCACGTCAATGGAATAAGCGATTTGATGAAGAAATCAAAAAGTTTGGATTTATTCATAATCGTGATGAGCCATGTGTATACCGCAAAGCTAGTGGGAGTAATGTAGTGTTCCTAATTCTATATGTCGATGACATATTGATCATGGGAAGTAACATTCCAAGACTTAAGGAAGTTAAGGATTATCTTGGTAAATGCTTCTCTATGAAAGATTTGGGAGATGCTGCATATATTCTGGGAATTAAGATCTATCGAGATAGGAGTAGACGGTTAATTGGTCTTAGCCAAGATGCTTATATTGATAAGATATTGAAGAAATATAACATGCATAACTCTAAGAAAGGTTTCTTACCGATGGAGGTTAAGCATGAGTTAAGTCATGAGAAAGATGCATCATCACCTGAAGAGGTGGCTTACATGAAGAAAGTGCCTTATGCTTCGGCTGTAGGATCTATTATGTATGTTGTAAGATGCACAAGGCCCGATGTGGCGTTTGCTCAGAACTTGGTCAGTAGATACCAACAGAATCCAGGGAAGTCCCACTGGACTGCTGTTAAGCATATTCTGAAGTATTTGAGAAGTACGAAAGATATGTTTTTGGTATTCGGGGGTAAACCAGACACAGAATTGAATGTAACAGGATTCTGTGATGCGTCCTGGCAATGTGATAAAGACGATACGAAGTCTCAGACGGGTTACGTGTTTGTCATCAATGGAGGAGCAGTTGACTGGAAGAGCAGTAAGCAGAAAACCATTGCTATGCATGCGACTCAATCTGAGTACATGGCCGCTTCAGAAGCTGCAATGGAAGCTGTTTGGATTAGGAAGTTTATTGGAGATCTTGGAGTGATGCCTTCAATTAAAGAACCTATTGATATTTATTGCGACAACTCTGCGGCAATAATATTCGCCAATGACCCTGGAGTCATGAAGGGCGCCAGACACTTTAAACGTAGATATCACTACGTTCGAGAACAAGTGGAAGCTCGAGAAATAAAATTAATAAAAGTTCACACAGATGATAACGTAGCTGATCCTTTTACTAAGGCTTTGTCTAGGCCAAAGGTAGTTAAGCATGCCAAGGCAATTGGGCTGCAACTAGCTAGCGAATTCATGCAATAAATCTGTTGATTAGTATTTGGATAAAGGATGTAAGACATTATTAAATTGATGAAATAAAGATTGGGTTTCGTTTATTTTCTGTTATTTAATTTTGTATCCTATTTTACATGTTTTAATCCGTGAGCATTTTGATGTTTCTAAATGTCCGTTGTCGATTAATAATATGGGAATATTATTAAACTAAGACAATTCAAAATGGTGACAGAGTATACTTGAAAGTATATTGGTCAATTTTGGATGATATTTGATGGATCAAATATTGGACTTATCCCAACTATGTGATTTTACTTTATGGATCTTTGTCATTAAGTAAATCATAAATAGTTATCCTTAGACCTGAGATGCCAGAAAACTGCATTGAATATAGTGCATTTCTGTAAGGTAACCTAACGCTAAACGTAACTGGTAGTCATAAGGGTTATTTTCAGAAGTGTTGCGAAGTTCATGTGTTTTGCTTGTAGTCGAAATGGGATTCGTTTCCTTCAAATTATTATTTGAAGTATAAATACAACTGGGCCCCTCGGGGGAATAGTAAGATGTTTGTGTGGCCACACCCAAATGTGTTTTGGTAATCTTGCTATATCCGTAAACGAGAAACAGAATAGTTAATGAAGGAATGACTAAGATCCATATCCTTATTAACAATGTATTTGAAATGAGAGGATAATAATAATGATTATATATCATTAAAAGGTTTTGTCCAGGAAGCCTTACTCGAGTTGTACTAGTGACATTGTTAGTGTAACTAGACGCTAATCAATGTGATCACGACATTCGAATTTTGTCCAAGTGGGAGCTGAAAGTTTATGGACGTTAAATCGATAGTCGTGTGATAGGATCGAACTCGAGATCACGGGATTGCACACATTACGTGAAGAGTTAATTTATTTATTAAATATATTTATTATATTTATTAAATCAAACTGCAGCTAACGACCGTTAAGTAATTAAAGGTTAAGTTTTAAACGATCGTTATAGAATATTAAAGAAGCTAAAAGAAGGTGTCAGAAAGTTCTGGAAACCCCCTTTTAGCACATGTTATATCCGGCCTAAATAGAGGAGACAAGAGAGAAGGGAAAAGATTTTGTTGTTTTATCTTGTTTAACCTTGGAAGAGAAGTTTTCCAAGGGCTATATAAACACACCTAAGGCTTCATAATTTTTCATCCCATTCTCTCTTTTCTTTGTCCTAACCGCCGGCCAAACACACCCTTATTAGGGTTCTTCTTTGATTTTCTATAAGCTATTTTAGATCTAGTCCTAGCCCCTTAATGGGTTGTTGGGTAGATCTTCCATAGACTTGGAAGGCTCGGTTCTGTTCGTGCTAGACTCACGATTAGCTCATCGTATCACGTGTGTACAAGATCGTGGTGTGATCTTATTTTAGATCACATCCTGGTGGTGTTCTTGATCTACTTTTACCGGTGATCGTACTGCTAAGGAAAAGGTATGTAACCCTAGCCTTGATTAATTATAATTGTGTTATTTAAAGATCTTGTTAATTTGCTTCCGCTGTATGCTCTTTGATCTATGTTAGGGTTTTTATAATTGTTATGATGATCTTAAACCATCAATATGTGGTCGAAGGTAAAGTGAATAAATAAATAATGTGATGACAATTGTTGAATTGTACTATGTTTATTCTGATTAAGGGTTTTTTAATTCCATTTATTCGGCTTATATTAACCTCATATACTCGGTTTATCTTTTAGTTATCTTATTTTTAAATTTTTTTATTTTTTACAAATTTGACACTCATATTTTTCTTTTGTCTTCATCAAAATTTTCAATTGAAAATTTCTTGTGACTAAATTATATTTAATTTTAATTTTTTTTAATTTATCAAATCGCTCGATTTTACATATATTTCAAAATCAAACGACCAGATTAGTCAAATTATTTAGTCTGTAATCTACATGTTCTTTATGAAAATGCTAAAATAAGTAATTCATAGAATATAAGCTTTTCTTTGAATATACTATTTATAAAAAAGTATATTCCCATGCTAACTAATTACCAACTAAAAATTAAGACTACAAACTTAACTTCAAATTAAAACTTAAAATAAGGAGAGCAAATTCTATCATTAGATAATTTTCAATTAAAATAAAAAGGTATAATTTTGATTATCTATTTCTTTTGGAATAATTTAATAAAAAAAAGTATTTTTATTTTTTAAATTTAAATATCATCGAATTTCATCACACTTATAAACTTTGTGTTTTTTTTAACTCAACATATATTTTGATATCTATTTAGAAAATTTTTATTTTTCAGTTTTTAATAAACTTATTTTATTTTAATTTAAACTTTTTAGTTTTTACATTTTAATATCAAAAGGTTGTTTGGTTCTCTGGAAGAATTGTAAATTTTGAAATGAATTGTAAGTTGATATAATTGTAATTTAATGAATTGAATGTACTGTAATTATAATGTGTTGTGATCGTAATTGATTAAATCTATAGATGTGTTTCGTTCTCACAATATAATGTATTTTGTTTAAACTGAAAAATTAATAACAAAAATAGTAGTTAAAAGTAATAATAATTATTATAATCAAATAATAACAATAAATAATAATAATAATAATAATAATAATAATAATAATAATATATAGCAGATTCGAAGGATATGGTTTTCTCCCCTTCTCATTCTCTTCTTTCGGGGAACTTGAGAAGGATGCGGTGGACTTATTAAAGTGGATCCGAAGATACTCTATGACCCAATATCACGTGTTGCTTGTTATATATTTAATAGGATCGGGTTTGCTATTGCTAGAGGAATGAGAGCCCAAATTGTTTCTAGGCTTCCCACTAACTTTTTGTAAAATCTTACTATTTTAATAAAGTGATGATAATTTGAAAGTAAAAAAAAAATAATAATAAAATAATAGATAAATAAATAAATAATAATACTATAAAATAATTAATAATAAATAAATATGTAGTAATAATAAATAAATTAAAAATAATGATAATTATTATAATTAATACATAAATAATAATAAAATATAATAATTAATAATAAGATAACAATAATAACAATATAACATTAATAATAATTAAAAATAAATAATAATAATATAAAAAAATATTAATAACAATAATAGTAATAAATTTTTTTTATTATTATTTAATATTTAAATAATATAATAGTAATAATAAAAAATAATATTTGTTATTTTATTTATTATTTATTATTTTTTAAAATAATTAGTTATATTATATTAATATAACTAATAAAATAATTAGTTATATTATGTTAATATATTAATAATATTATAATAAGTAATTTAATAATAACAATAATTTTATTAATAATAATTATTTTAATATATATATTTTAAAAATAATTGAGAGAAGTGAATTAACCTAATTTCTCGAACCGAATAAACCGAAAAAAAATAAACCTAACAACCGAAAATTAAAGTCCATCAAACACACTGTAATTTGACAAAAAATAATACTCCATCAAAAGATAAAATTGATAGCAGCAGAATAATAATTGAGGTACATATGATATATATACACAATCTTGTTTATCATGGTATAGTCGAACTGCTGTTGTTATTCTCATTGATTTACTACATAGGGTTTGAAAATAGTTACTGGTTTCAGTTACAGCTTAAGGGTGTCTTTGTTTCGGCTTATTTTAAGAATTCTGGGCTTATTTAAGTTTATTACAATTACGATATCATAAACTTATAGTATAAGTTTATGGGACATATGAGAGATATAACACCCCCTCGGCTTAACTAGAGGGTGTTTGTTTTAGCTTATGAAACATAAGCCGAAATAGGCTTATGTTTCATAAACTCCAATTTTGTAGCTTATATTGAAACTCATGGGCTTATATAACTTTATTATGATATGATAAACATATATAAAGCCGATAAGTCTCAAAATAAGCCACAAATTATGACTTATGAATCGAAAATAAGCCAAATTTCGGCTTATATTTCATAAGTCCCTATTTTGAGGCTTATTGGCTTATATAAGTTTATCATCTCATTCTAAACTAATATAAGCCAATAAGTCTCAAAATAAGCCACGAAATTGGGGCATACGAAACATAAGCCCATTTATGCTTATGTTTGAGAAGCTTAAACAAACACCCCGTAGGCTTATTTGATTTCGGCTTATATGACTGAGATGCAATTCAAATTAGGCAAGTCACTTTGGATATGATCGTAGATACGTGTTTGGTTGCACTTGAAACAGCAAAACCATTATTTCCGGTCATTAAGTGTAAATACTCTTTCTCACGAAAACACCATAGCGAGGCACTTGAAACTTGTTACTGGAATAAGTTTTATCTACTGAGATGCAATTGAAATTAGGCTAGTCATGAATATATAGGTATTACACATTCATCGTGCCCTATGATCATAGAAAAGTTTGGAAACTAGCCAAATCGCTCCTTGTCATTATCAGTGCCAACGCCTAAGATAGATGAGATTATCGTCTCACGTTAGTCCAAGCCAACAAATTTTATTAACAAGTGTTGAACTGTATGCTTGTTTTAATAGATATTAAGAATTATTTTTCTAATCATCATCAGAAACAGCTGTTTGGTTTCGGGGATCAATGAAGACGACTCTTTTTATACCATTCCT
This sequence comes from Glebionis coronaria, assembly GCA_025667525.1. Lineage (NCBI taxonomy): Eukaryota > Viridiplantae > Streptophyta > Magnoliopsida > Asterales > Asteraceae > Glebionis > Glebionis coronaria. The sequence continues at coordinate 610,730,156 of CM046878.1, read as the reverse complement.
TCTTGTTATGGCCGTGACTTTACTCTGTAAAGCACATGCTCACACCCTGGAACACCACAAGCCGCCAGGCAATAACACTTGGGAATTACTACAAGCCGTCGCAAACCGCATTGGTCCCTTATACGACCCCAATGAAATAAGAGAATGGGATGCCGAACGTTACTTCTTGTGGGATAGAGTGAGTATTCATTTTCTTCATCATCATATACACACAAACCTTCTTCTTATATATGTTATGTATCTACATGCAGTACCTTACTTCAACAGCTTCGGAAATACCCTCAGTTATCTTGGGCATAAACGAAGAAGTAACACAGTGGGAGTATATAAATAGCCGAATCGATATGATTGGGTTATTTCTCTTTGGACCAGAGAATGGTCGATCAATCATCCGTTCAGTTCGAGTCCCTGGCCAAGAAGTTTTAGTGGATGATCTACAATGCTTCAAGTCTACGGTACCAACGTAAAACATCCATATTTACTTTTCAGATTCATATTGTGTCATGTTTATTGTACTAAATTATAATTCTTTCTTCCAAGACGCAATTGTTTTACAAGCATTGCGGTTGTATACATGAACACTGCCTTAGGCGTTACCCAGCGTTTGCAAGTATGTGTAACCACGCGGTTGACAAGACAGCAATCAAGGAAGCATTAGCATTTGCTTGTGGCTTGGACCAAATCAACTATCGTAATTTACTACTAATACTTTACCTGCTGGTTATAACTTTTTGAATCAGATTAATGGATGATTCTATTACATTTGGAATCATTTGTTGCTACTCTCTATAAAAAACTCTTACGAGAGGTTGATAACATGTACTAAAATGATAACTTACACATTTATCACAGTTACTTAGAGTTGAGTATTTTGTGAATATTAATTGTTTCTTTCATCATTTATAACCACAGTTGTTAACGTGGAAAATCCGACAATTACTCATTTTGCACCTGCACCAGTTCATAACTCCTCCGAATACTGTGAACGTATTTCTGTAGAAGGCGTATCTAGAACGAAACTTGGGAGTTTTGCCAAAATGTATCGTGTTTTGTTGAATCCACCAGGCTGGTGGGATGGTGACGAGGATGCCCAAATTTGTCTTCACAGGTATGTAAGAGAGGCTGTTAGGCTCCACTTTTTATGCCTTTGTTGGTGTTGGGTGGCAACATGATGAGGTCTGGTGAAGTGTCAGAATACGCGCTTTCATTTTTTTTAATCCATTAATTATGAGAACAAGCTATGAGTTTATCATATTTGAGTAGTCGTGTAAATGGGGCATTTAAAAACATACATTGATGTAGTATACTAGTATATAATATTTATAGTGTGGGTTAGTTCAATCTTTTTATCCTTGTAAGAAATGATATGATAGAAAGCACTACCCAGAATAGTCTAGGTCTCTAGGGTACCCTTTTGGAATGAGATCCGGATTCAGGACCTGTTTTTTCTCATCTGCTTCAACATACCTTAATTTCCATAGTGCCCAAAAAGTCTTATAGTGATGTCGTATTTTATTCCCAACCCTTAAGTGATATTGATGGCAGTAAGTATCAGCCAGTTTTTGTCGTGGTCTTGAGCCTGGCTTAGTTATTGTCTTCCCAAGGTTCATGCCTTGTGTGCTGTAACTGTCATGAATGGCCAACATTAGTGAGTTGCATGGTGTAAATGACTGAGAAAGACTCTAAATAAACTGAATTATGATTTGGTATGTCCATCAGTAGTTGTTTGTATAAATTAGAAGGCTCGCGACAATCATCCTCGCTTACAACCTGGGAAAACATTCCTCACTGTAAGTAAAGGTTGAATGGACGTACCATGATGACTGTCTGTAGACTCATCGATTCATAAATGTCGCTGTTTTCTGTTCTTGTTACACTATCGGTCTAGGTAATTCATAAGTTCCTCGATATTAATATTGTACGGAGTATATAAATAGGAAACCCGATAATTCATTTGCATAGCTGAAGCATCGGAAGACTTTAGGTTCTCTTGAAATTTAGGGTGTGTACTATCGGATTAATGGAATAAATCCCAATTGAATATGCATGTACGATTACAACTTGGTACCCTCTTGCAGATAGCAATTTAACAATAACCAAGCTAGTGATTTGGATTTATGATATGAGCACAAAATTATGGTGTAAATTTTATAGGGTTGGAATTGTTTAATGAGGCTGTTTTAAGTAAATGGTGATATCAGCGACGTTTTCCTCTTTTATACAAGAGAAACGTGATAATTTCTCTATAAAACCCGCTTGAAATAAAACACAGTCCCAATCGGATCCCTTATAGGTAAAAGGTAAAATATTGTTTGTTAATTCTTTTTATAAACTAGTAAGCTGTTTGCAGGGATGCTTCACTGGGATTGTGCCAATGTGAAAAGGATGATTGGAGATCTCTTGAAAATGAGGAATGGAGCTTTGTAATGTCACCTTACGAGCAACTATTTGTTGATGTGAAGTTTGGTCGCGGGACTCATGGTTTAGTATCCGTCTATCTTCATGAAGGTATCTGTGTACATTTGTATTTATACTTTATATTCTAAAATTGCCAATTGCGTCTTTTTTCAGTTCTTAGTGTGTGCAATTAATGTCTCTGCCACTTTTTTACAAAAAAAAAAATATGTTAGTTTGGAATTGAATGCCAAACATGATGGTTTAGGAAGTCATTGTCCTGTCCGTGTCTCTATAGTACTGTATATGACATGTGTATACCATTTGATTTGAGAAATTTTGTTGTGTTGCAGTGTCACAGGGATGGCGCTACGTGTTGTTTGCAATTGGTTTCTCTTTACTATTCTTGGCGCCCGTTGCTAGCAAGTGTCTTCCCTCTGAGTATTCGAGTACTGTTAGAATTTTAGCTGTGCGCGCTATGGCAGTAACATTTATCTTTCAGGTCATTAACTTGATCACATCTTTCTTTTCTTTCTGAAATTTACCTTTTTCATGTTAGAATTTTACATTGAGTTTTGTTGGCTCAGAATTTAGGCTTTTGTTTCTTCCTTTTCAGAGCTCTATGGACACTCTTTTCGCAAAGGTAGCAGTTGCTGCTTGTTCGACAGTATGCATTTTAGTAAGGTTTATCAAGTAAGTTGTTTGACTGTATACATTTTGCAGTTGTTACTTGTTTATGCAAACATTGGGATTCTACTAATATATCTATCTTTAATACATTTTCTTCAAACATTAAATGTTTGTTATACACGGTCTTAATGTTTGTGTAGCAAGTAGTTAACTAATCTGAATTGGTGCTCTATTTTTCATGTAGGGATCCAGTAACTTCGGAGAATTTGAAGTTGGAGCGATTGAATGGTCGAGAAGTAACAGAAGATAGAGGTTATGAATTCCATAGCCATGGAAAGAAAAATACCACTGTCAAAGATATGGCGATTTATGTAAGTTTTCGGTTCTCTATAGATCTGAGAACATTGGTGGTAAAAGCAGGCAGATCTTTTGCCAAGAGATAGAATGAAAACGTATTTAAGGTTTTAGTGATTGTTAAACTGTTATAGCTTATGTTAATATCCGTTCAACAGATTGTACAGTATCACTCGTTAGCTTGATTTTTTAATGTTGTACATACAGGAGTTGGGACCTTAAAATTGTAAATAGTGCATCAATGTTCCTTTTTTTCTTTCTTTCTTTGGTTTTTGTTTGAATGCGTGATAATGTGTTTTCTTTTATACTAAGATGGTTTAGTATTTGTGTTGAATCAACATTCTGTTGTTTTTCATTTGCTTCCGGAGTATTTACTTGGGTATTCAGCCTTCCTGAGTATGTTATTAGAAAGATGCAATTATTTTGGGACATCCTATATTAGAAAGATGCATAATAAAATTAGGATAGAGGTAGTATATGTTGTTAGCGAACGTAGTTAGTGAAAAAAAAAATTAAATTGAAAAAATGGTATTTGGTGGAACCATCTTAAGTCCGTGTGCCTTTTTGGTACCGAGCCCCTACCCAACAAGAAAGGCATATCCCGGTAAATTACTTAGGCAATACTGGCTGACCAAGCCGGGGCCCGGATTCGAACCCCCGCCATTTCGCTTGACTTGGTCAACTGTGTGCTTTTACGGTAGTTGGTGACCAACTGCTCTAAGGCAGTTGGTTAAAAAAGAGAAAGAAAAAATCTTAAATTTCATTGCATTTTTAAAGTAAACAGTCAAGGTCCCCATTGGTTCGCTGTAACTCTACGTAATTGATGTAATTGTAATTCATTACATTATATAGGCTGTTTGGTTCGCATAATGGAGGGAATTGTAATTCATTTTACATTACGTATGTTGTTTGGTTTGCATTATAATGGTAATTCATACATTACAATTACATCCATATAGGGAATTCAGATTACATAGAAAGTTGGATGGAAAGTATTGAATTACGTTGTGGTTGATGCTACACAACGTAAACGATGCAAGTATAAGGCTAAGTGTACAGCTCTCGGATATGGGTTTCTTCCTTTCTCCTTTTCTTCTCTAGGTGAGTTACAGGAAGATTTAGCTGCGTTGCTGAAGCGGATCCAAAGATTTTCTAAGGCTCAAGACATTGGAGCGCGCGCTGCTGTACATATTTTCCATAGAATAGGTTTTGCCATTGCTAAAAGGGTGGAAGCGCAGATAGAATCTCGACTCCTATCCAATTTGTTTTAAATCCCTTTTTTATTTTTTATAAAGTGATGGTTGAAATAAAATAATAATAATAATAATAATAATAATAAAATAATAATTTTCTCGGCTTCTTATAAACTTTTTGTGAATCATTTTATTCTAATAAATTTATTTTATTTAAAAAAATAGAATAATAATAATAATAATAATATTATTAAAAGTTAAAAAAAAAGTGATAATAATAATAAAATAATAAAATATTTATAATAATAATAAATAACAATAAATAATAAAATAATAATAATAAAATAATAATAAAATAATAATAAATAATAAATATAATAAAATAATAATATTATTATTAATAAAGTTAAAAAAATAATAAAATAATAAAATAATAAAAATAATAAAATAATAAAATAATAAAATATTAAATATTAAAAATTATTATTAATAAAAATGTTATTAATATTAAAATCATTATTAATTATTATTAACAGTTATTATTATATTAATAAAATATTTATTATTATATTAATAAAATATTAATATAAAATTATTAAAAGAATACTAATATAAAAATATTAACAAACTAGTTATTTAAATTTATATACTATTAAATAAATAAATAAATAATATTAATATAATAATTAATAAAAATAATTATAAATAAAAAATTACTGTTAGATAAATAAATTAATTAATATTATATTAAAAATATTAAAAAAATACTGAAAGTTATTAATTAAATAGTTACTAATAAAATATAATAAAAAAATTAAAAATTAAATTATTAAATTATTATCATTAAATTTTTATTAATAATAAAAAAGGTAATTTTATATTACTATTATATTAATATAATAAATATTAACAAAATAATTAATATAAAAGGTAAAAAAAATAATTATTATTTTTTTTATAAAATAATTATTATTAAAAAATAAAAAATATAAAAAAAATATAAAATAAATCTTATTTTTATTATAATTATTACTATTATACTATCTATATATTAAATAATAATAATAATTTTACTATTTATTTTTATTTATTTATTATTAAATATTATTAATAATATTATTATATAAAGTTTAATTATTTATTATTATTATTATTATTATTATTTTAGGTTTTATTTATTATTTTTTTATTAATATTTATTATTTTATTATTATTATTTTAAGTTTAAAAAAAATTGAATTACATTACATAGGTAACCAACCAAACAAAATGATAGAATATATCAATTATAATTTCAACACAATACATTTACCATATATTACATTTCTTTTAATTACAATTTATTCAAATTATAATTCTTTTCTTTAATTACAATTCTTTTAAAAACATATTGCGAACCAGACGGGGTCTTAGGTTCGTTCGCTTACGGGGTTTAGTATGGATTTCTAGGTTGACAATAAATCTGTTCGGTATGGACATGTGGGCCTAAAGGTTGGGCCTCAATCCAAAAACCATGACGTACACAATTCTTAGGCACTCATTGTAATCTTTTACTTATATAGTAAACCAAAATAAAAAGTGAAGTTTCTTTTCTTAACAAGAACTAATGTTTTAATTTATTTTTGATAAAAACTTAGTGATAATATAATAAGAAAAAATATATAAAAAAATATTTTCTGATAATAGCTTTTTTGAAAATGTAATAAGAAAAGGTTTTTTTTTTTCAAAGTAAAATTAGTAAAGAGGAATAACATTGCAATAAAAATAATCAGTCGTTACTGTAACGTGATCTATGTGGTACTAATTGGTTTACCGGGTCACCCGTTACATACAAAGTGATAAGTTCATTACTACATTTTTTAGGTGATTTTCTCGATAAATGGTGATGATTTAATTGATATTCCAATGGGTGTAGTGCTAATGATGTGGGATAACTCGTGGTTTTTTGATACGACGACAATGGGCGATGAAGGTTTTATTGCGTTTGTCGGATCTTAGGATGAGAAAGATAGGTTGGTGGGTTCATTAATGTGTACGCTCTACGTAATGTTGAAATGAGGACAATACTATGGGACAAGATTTCTCGTAATAATCAATATGGTTGATACGGCTTGGTGTATATTTGGGGATTTTAACGAAGCAAAAGATTAACATAAAGATCATGGGCTTAAATTCTATAAAATTGATCGGTTTTTAACTAAAGCTCGTTGTTATTGATATCCTTATGTGAGGTTTAATTGATATCATTATGTGAGGCAAAAGATTAACATAAATGCTTAGGGGCTGTTTAGTTGTGGAAAATTTTCATAATTTTCTGTTTTTAATTTTCTAGAAAAGAAAAGACTTTTATTTTCTAGAAAAAAATTGAGAATTTTGAAAACTTGTTTAGATAATATTTTTCATTTTCTAAAAAAATAAACAATGTTTAAACGAAACTATTTTCAACCATTGTTTTCATGATCAACTTTTTTTTCACGTTTTTGCTAGTTTTTCTTTACGTTTTCGTCTGTTTTTTTCCCGTCTTCCTTTTTCATATTTTCATAATTTTTTTTACGTTCTAATTAGTTTTTTACTTTTTATCAGTATTATTACATTTTAGTCTATAAATTTACGTTTTCGTCAGTATATTTACGTTTTCGTCAGTAAATTTACGTTTTCGCCAGTAATTTTACGTTTTTTTCTATAAATTTACGTTTTCGCCAGTAAATTTACGTTTTCGTCAGTAAACTTACGTTTTCGTCAGAAAATTTACGTTTTCATCAGTAAATTTACGTTTTCGTCTGTAAATTTACGTTCTCGTCTGTAAATCTAGGTTTTCGTCAGAAAATTTACGTTTTCGTAAAAAATTTACGTTTCCGTCAGTAAATTTACGTTTTCGTCAGTATATTTACGTTCTCGTCTGTAAATTTAGGTTTTCGTCAGTAAATTTACGTTTTCGTCAAAAATTTACTTTTTGTCAGAAATTTACGTTTTCGCCAGTAAATTTACGTTTTCGTCTGTAAATTTAAATTTTCTTCAGTAAATTTACGTTTTCGTAAAAAATTTACGTTTCCGTCAGTAAATTTACGTTTTCGTCAGTAAATTTACGTTTTCGTCAGTAATTTTACGTTCTCGTATGTAAATTTAGGTTTTCGTCAGTAAATTTATGTTTTCGTCAAAAATTTACTTTTTTGTCAAAAAATTTACGTTTTCGCCAGTAAATTTACGTTTTCTTCTGCAAATTTAAATTTTCGTCAGTAAATTTACATTTTCGTCAAAAATTTACGTTTCCGTCAGTAAATTTACGTTTTCATCAGTAATTTTACGTTCTAGTCTGTAAATTTACGTTTTCGTAAGTAAATTTACGTTTTCGTCAAAAATTTACTTTTTCGTCAGTAAATTTATGTTTTCGTCAATAATTTTACGTTTTCGTCTGTAAATATACGATTTCGTCAAAAATTTACTTTTTTCGTCCGCAAATTTACTTTTTCGTCGGTAAATTTACGTTTTCGACAGAAAGTTTACGTTTTCGTCAAAAATTTACTTTTCCGTCAGTACATTTACGTTTTCGTCAGTAAATTTACGTTTTCGTCAGTAAGTATACGTTTTCGTCTGTAAATTCACGTTTTCGTTAGTAAATTTACTTTTTTGTCAGAAAAATTAAATTTACGTTTTCGTCTGTAAATTTACGTTTTCGTCAGTAAATTTACTTTTTTGTCAGAAAAATTAAAATTTACGTTTTTGTCAGAAAAAGTTAATTTATAGACGAAAACATAAATTTACTGACGAAAACATAAATTTAAAGACGCATACGTAAATTTTCGGACGAAAACGTAAATTTTCTGACGAAAACTTAAAATTACTGACGAAAACGTAAATTTACTGACGAAAAAGTAAATTTACTGACGAAAACGTAAATTTATAGACGAAAACGTAAATTTACAGACGAAAACTTAAATTTTCTGACGAAAACCTAAATTTTCTGACGAAAACGTAAATTTTCTGACGAAAACGTAAATTTACTGGCGAAAACGTAAATTTTCTGACGAAAACGTAAATTTTCTGACGAAAACGTAAAATTACTGACGAAAACGTAAAATTACTGACGAAAACGTAAATTTACAGACGAAAACGTAAATTTTCTGACGAAAACGTAAATTTTCTGACGAAAACGTAAAATTACCGACGAAAACGTAAAATTACTGACGAAAACGTAAATTTACAGACGAAAACGTAAATTTTCTGACTAAAACGTAAATTTTCTGACGAAAGCGAAACTTTTCTGACGAAAACGAAAAATTACTGACGAAAACGTAAAATTACTGACGAAAACGTAAATTTACTGACGAAAACCTAAATTTACAGACGAAAACGTAAATTTACAGACGAAAACGTAAATTTTCTGACGAAAACCTAAATTTACTGGCGAAAACGTAAATTTTTGACGAAAACGTAAATTTTCTGACAAAAACGTAAAATTACTGACGAAAACATAAAATTACTGACGAAAACGTAAATTTTCTGACGAAAATGTAAATTTCTGATGAAAACGTAAATTTTCTGACGAAAACGTAAATTTACTGACGAAAACGTAAATTTACAGACGAAATCGTAAATTTACAGACGAAAACGTAAATTTACTGACGAAAACGTAAATTTTCTGACGAAATCGTTAAAATAATGATGGACGGTGAATACTGAATAGAGTAACGTGTTATTGAAATGGGTTAAATAAAACAATGATGGGTACGAGGTGAAAATTTAGAAAAAGTTAAAATTGAGTTTTCTAATTTTCTATATAAATTTAGAAAATGAAAATTTTGTAATTTTTGAAAAATATTGAAAAATGATGTTCTAAACAGGTTTTCTATTTTTCACTTTTCAAATGAAAATTTTTCAACAAAAGTGGAAAAATTTTCTCCAACTAAACAGTCCCTTAAATTCCATAAGACTGATCGGTTTTCAACCAAAGCTGGTTTTTATTATTGTGCAATTAATTAGTGTCTTATTATTGTGTAATTGTTTGATTATTACAAAATATTAAGTCATTATATGTATGATGTGTAAAAGTGTAAAAATGACATGGATGCTGATATTATACTATATATAAAAGAGCAGGATTACTGTTCAAATGAACAGTATCCTCTCACAACTCTCTCACAACAGCAATAAAATATTTGGCGTCTCACATACAGAATTTCGCTCTATATTTTCACTTTTTTCTGGCCAGGACAAAACACAATAGGTTTAACTCTGTGTGTGTGTGAAAGAGGCCCAAAAGCAAATATATTTTTACATCTCTCCAGCCATATTCAGAAGATTCATATATCACAAAAAAAAAAAAAAAAAATTGGTGGATCTATATAAATCAAAACTCGAGATCTTTCCACATAATACATCATAAAGAAAACATGAATGGCGGATCCCTATCAGCAACACGATGATTTGATTGATATTCTTATACGTAAGTTGATTAATTTATCAATTGTAGGGTTTTACACTTTTTTGTGTTGTTTTGTTGATCTTATACCTTATATATAAGAACATATTTTTTAATTATATTTCTCAATCTTGATTTTTATTTTAAATGATGTTCGTGCTCTGTCAGAATGTTGGGTTTTTTTTTTAATTTGGAGGGTTTGTTGACTTTTTTTTGCAGGTTGTCTTGCTGATGATGTTCTTGGGTACAGAATATTAAACAGTGAATTGTAAATTCTTTTTATGCTTATTCGCCTATAAAATTCTCCATATAAGTATTTAGTTATCAGATTATGTTTCATAAGCAGTTTTTTTGTGAGGTTTATGGAGCCTGCGATATCTATATTTTCCCCTAAAAGCACCGAAACGAAACTCCCGCGGCGAAGCGCGGGTACCCTAACCTAGTGGCATAAATAATGCAACATGAGATCAATGACATGAGCGTCAAGTACCCATCATGGTTGGCGTTTTGAGCTTTGGCTCAAGAATTTGTTTGGCACAAGGTACCACAATAGGTGTTATTGTGCTACAGAAAAATAGCACTATAATCGCCTCTCTCTGTCAGAAAAATTATTCTTTATTTTCTTGTTTTCTTTTATAATTTTAGTATGATATGTGTTAATTCATGACAACATCTTTTATTAATAACATCATATTTTTTATGCTAATAAAATAACTTGAAAAATGTAGTACCGAATTTTGGTGTCATAATCACTTTTACTAGTGTCATATTTTTTTTCATGTTATCGTGCCATCACAATTCACATTAGAAGTGTTAAATCTTACTCATATAATAAATCATGAGTTTTTTTTGTATTGTTTCAAAAAATACAAAACAATTTTTGCTCAATCAATTTCTATTGATAAAACTTAATGAATAGTGAATACATACACCTTGTTTGCGCCATACAAATATACTATTATCAAACCTCCAAATTAGCACATTTGTTAGCCTAAATGCATTTACCAAAATAAATCATAGGTGTATATAGCCTCTATCAATTTTTCACATTGACCAAATTTCTTTAGCTAAATTTTGAAATAAAATACTAGTTTTTATTATTTTTAAAATCTAAAAAAGTATTTAGTGTCTAAAAAATTACTAGTCAAAGCCATAATCTATTTTTAAAATATACATAATTTTCACAAAACGTTTTACTTTACTAAATAAAAAAAATGTAAAATCAAGATGACTGTTAAAAAAAGACACTTATGTATGTGAAAATAAATAAGAAATAATCTTTTGATTTAATCTTTTTTATTTAATAAAACAAAATAATTAATAGAAACTAATATATTGAAAATATATATTTTTAATAAAAAATAATCTTTTAACTCAATACTTTTTATTTTTATATTTTTAAAAAGAATTTGAATATTTTCGATAAAAGTTAAAAAAAAATTGATGGAAAACATTGATGGATAAAACAAAATATAAAATTATACGTGTTAAACTTACAAAAAACGTTGAAAAAGAAGAATTAATAAATCAAATTTAGGAGATTTACATGTATATCCTTATAATTTTTTACAATTACGTCAATATCCTTCTAAGTTCCATATTTACTTCAATATCCTCTGAAAAATGGAAAACACACATATATATCCAATAAAATTATTTTTTCACATTAAATAATTCTGGTATTAAATAATAATTCTATCAAATTTAATTATTATCTTAAGTTACATTTTTACCCTCGTTTCAGTAACTCTACTGTATAAATTATCATCTTTTACAAATGTTTTATTCGAATGGCAATTCTTCACTGTTATGAATATAAAACATCTATCTCCATTTGCGCTTATCACATAAAACGCGATCCATTTCACATCATATGTGGATTATGGGTTTCACTTTTTATGTGCTTTATATTAAAGTTTTAACTGCTCAAACATGAGTGTTTTTAATTTGAGATGTGGTTTCTAACAAAAACTCTTTGACGTTATGTGTTTTTGATTAAAAGAAAGGGTAAATAGGTAATATTACATGTTACTATGCGTTTATTTAATCAGTTTTAATAATAAATTTAATTAAATATGATCAGAATAGGTCTTTGGATATACATGTGAATTCTAAAGGTTTAGGAGGAGATTAAAGTAACTAGAAAATTTCTAAGGATATTGATGTAATTGTTAAGTTTTATAAGGATATATATGTAAATGCCCTATAATATTTTAGTACTTAAACTTTAAATAAATTAAAAATATAATTTGCATTTTCATTCAAAAACCTTAAAAAATTATCTAGTATCACTTACACTTTATAAACTAACTAGCATGGTACACACGTAATGCGGTGACAGATATAATGACGATTTTTGAGGTGACAAATGTTAATACGCTTGTCCGTTAAATTTGTATTCAGAATTTGAAGTTATAATTTTTTTTATGAAAACAAAATAAACCATTAAAAAAAACTTAATTAAAATATATTAAAATGAATATTGAATTAAAGAGCATAAATTAAAAAAAATAGTGAAATTAAATTAAGAAAAAAATAATTAGATAAAAAGATATTTAGACAAAAATGATTTTTTAATAAATTGTTACAAAATTTTGTTACAAAATATGATAATGGTTAATTACAAAATGAATGTTTTTATAATAGTTAATTTTAAATATTTTAATTTTCAAACTTTATAAAATAGAAATTTTCCAAATACTTTATAATATATTAATATTAATATAATATAGGATAGTAAAATAATATACTATCTTCGTCTTAAAATAAGTGTTCATGTTTGAATTTTGATTTTTTTTTCAATTTTGATATTAATTATTTTTTGATGTGTTATATATTAGTTGATGTAAACTATATGAATGAATAATGTTTTAAATATATTTTAATTAATATAATTTTATATAATATAAATAAATATATTTATTGTTAAAATTTTAGAATAAAAATCAAAAAAATAAAACGTGGACATTGAAGAGTAGTAAATAATATCAGAAATTCTCAATTACGTAGTACTACGTACAAAATATTAATTATTAAAAATTTTCACCCGCCTATGAACAAAAACAAACTAAAAGTATGAAAATAAAGTTTTTTTTTTGGTAACCATGATTTCCTCATTTCCTCATTGTACGGGGTTTGAGCCCACCATCACAATAGATTCAAACCAAACTTTTTTTTCATGAGGTTGACGTTACCACTTCAAGTTGTTTGCACCTAGTGAGAATTAAACTTAACTTGTTTGACACACACTTTGGGGAGTGATAGCCGCAAATTTTTTTTTCTTTTTTTCGCCACTTTATGAAAATAAAGTTTGGTCACCAGAAAAATAAAAGAGCGGCGATATCTCTGGACTACTAATCTCTTTGAGGTAAAATAGTTTATTATAGCAATGTGATTATTATTATTATTGTGATTATTGTTAATAATAATGATAGCTGAATTTTATGTTTATTCTGATTAATTTATTTATTAATGTTGTAAACTGGAATTGAATTTTATATTTTAGGGTTTCAAACTTGGTGAGTGAGTTTTGGGGATATGATATGATACTATTTTTCGGACTTTTTGTACTTATGTGTAGCATTTTCATCATATTAAAATCAAACAATAATTATAATTTATATATTAGGAGAGGTCAAACTGGCAACAAGCTGCGCCGCTAGCCTTTTTTGTATAGCAAAACCAAGTCTATAAATACAATGTTTGTGAATTAGGAGTCAAAACACTACTATTCATAACACATTGTATTCTGGTTAGTAACTCCACCGCCTCGGTGCAAGGATACCAAATGTATAAAACGCGAAAGGAATAAACACGTGTTGATTTTCAACACATGCTTTCTCGTGTTTAGTCACTTTGCACGAGGGGCTTTTATAGCAGTCTGACCAGCTGTAAAATCTCGACTGACTAGCCCCACGAGAGGAGAAACCCCTGTCAAATCAACGCACGCATGTTTACCTCCAACCCATCCAAAAACCAAAACATCAGCGGCTCTGAGTGTAGATCTTCCATCTGACGGTTCGGTCAAGAAATTCACAGGTGCCTCTTTCTTGGCGGAGATCCCGACACGCCTACATATGTCGTAAAGAACATCCCTAACAAAATCATGTCTGTATTTGAAACCCGGAAGTTCTTTACAATGAACCGCATGTTCCCCACAAGAGTCCAAACATGCCTTGGGACAAATAGGGCATATAGCATCAACCGGAAATATTGGAATCATAAGGCGATACTTAAGGATAGTGCGATATTCCACCGGCGACATATGTTGACCGAGCCCGTCTATGGGGATAGCTTGTAGAAAATCTTGAGCATGTGGTGCGTGCAGACACTCGAAAACTGCTTTCTGTCTAACCGTCATGTCAAAGTGGGCTTCCATATCTTTGACCATCTCACTAAAAAGGGCACTCGCCAATGTTTCTTGGGCTTTAGATGGGGCGGTGTCCTTATTAGCGAAAACGCTAAAATCAAAGCTTGGAATCGTATCACGAAGACAAGTCAAAGCAGAAACGTAATCATCGTCCATACCACATATGCCACTGTCACGTAAGATGTGGTCTAGTAGCATTTTGCTTTTATATAACCATTCTACTGCTAATGGGAGTAAAATGGTCACGCGAATAGCCGGAGTTCAAATATACAGTTACACCACTAGTAGGTGGACCAGGGACAGGAGCCAGAGGGTTACCGTGGGTGCCCGACACATATGAATTTTTTTTATGTAGTTAATTTTTGAATAAGACATCGATTTTTCCTAAATGCATTTTAAATGCACCCGGTCAATCGAAATGTGTTTTTAGTATTCGTTAAAATTCACTTTTTACATCTGTCATATTACGGTTTTATCTAATAGCATTTTTAGAATGCACCACTAAAACTTCTACTTCCTCAATTAGATGCCACCTGTTCTTTTTGGGACATAACATTTTGAAACAGACCTTGTCCTCAAGGTCCAAGTTAGGATAGTGTAAATAGTCTTTCTGACAGAAAGACCACCGCGTGCAAGGCACTTGAAAGTTGAAACTTGTTACTGGTTTGTTGGATTGTTTTTTGTTGCTTTATTTGTTTGTTGGATCTACTGAGATGCAATTGAAATTAGGCAAGTCATGCATATATAGATATTACACATTCATCGATCATAGAAAAGTTTGGAAACTAGTCAAACCGCTCCTTGTCAGGGCCAACGCCTAAGATAGATTAGATTATCGTTTCAGCATATTTTATTTACAAGTGTTCAACTGCATGGTGATTAATATTTATTTCCCTAATCATCATCAGAAACAGCTGTTTGGTTTCGGGGATCAATGAAGACGACTCTTTTTATATCGTTCCTCCTTGTTATGGCCGTGGCTTTACTCTGTAAAGCACATGCTCAAACCCTGGAACACCACAAGCCGCAAGGCAATACCACTTTGGAATTACTACAAGCCGTTGCAAAGGGAATTCCCTTATACCACCCCGATGAAATAAGACAATGGGATGGTCGCCGTTTCTTCTTATGGGATATAGTGAGTATTCTTTTTCTTCTTCATCATATTGCTGTATGCATGTCAAACAACCCTTCTTCTCTTCGATCTTATATATGTATCTACATGCAGTACCGTTGGTCACCAGCTTCGCAAATACCCACAATTATCTTCGAGATAAACGATGTAGTAACAGAGTGGGAGTATATAAATAGCCGAATCGATATGATTGGGTTATATCTCTTTGGACCTGAGAATGGTCGATCAATCATCCGTTCAGTTCGAGTCCCTGGCCAAGAAGATTTAGTGGATGATCTACAATGCCTTGAGTCTACGGTACCAGCTTAAAACATCCATATTTACTTTTCAGATTCATATTGTGTCATTGTTTATTATACTAAATTATAATTCTTTCTTCCAAGACGCAATTGTTTATCAAGCATTGCGGTTGTGTACATAAACACTGCCATAGGCGTTTCCCAGCGTTTGCAAGTATGTGTAACCACGCGGTTGACAAGGCAGCAATCAAGGAAGCAGTAGTGTTTGCTTGTGGCTTGGACCAAATCAATTATGGTAATTTACTTCCAAAACTTGACCCGCTGGTTATTATGTTTTGAATCAGATTAATGGATGATTGTATTGCATTTGGAATCATTTGTTGCTACTCTATAAAAAACTCTTACGAGAGGTTGATAACAAGTATTAAAATGACAACTTACACGTTTATCACTGTTACTTAGATTTGAATATTTTGTAAATATTAATTGTTTCTTTCATCATTTATAACCACAGTTGTTAATTTCGAAAATCCGACAATTACTCATTTTGCGCCCGCACCAGTTCGTAACTCCTCCGAATACTGTGAACGTGTTTCTGTAGAAGGCGTATCTAGAAGGAAACTTGGGAGTTTTGCCAAAATGTATCGTGTTTTGTTGGATCCTCCAGCCTGGTGGTGGGGTGACGAGGAGGCCCAAATTTGTATTCACAGGTATGTAAGAGAGGCTGTTAGGCTCCACTTTTTATGCCTTCGTTGATGTTGGGTGGCAACATGTTCAGGTCGGGTAAAGTGTCAGAATACGCGCTTTCATTTTTTTAATGCAGTAATTATGATAACAAGATATGAGTTTATCATATTTGAGTAGTCATGTATAAATGGGGCATTTAAAAACATACATTGATGTAGTATATAATATTTATAGTGTGGTAGTTAGTTTAATGTTTCTATCCTTATAAGAATTAAGAAATGATTGTGTTGTTAAGAGGATATGCAGAAAGCACTACACAGTGCTCCTCTTCATGCTTTAACACGAAATAGTCTAGGGTACCCTTTTGGAATGAGATCTGGATTCAAGACCTGTTTCTTCTCATCTGCTTTAACATACCATAATTTCCAGGTATTCTTATAGTGCCCAAAAAGTCTTATAATGATGTCGTATTTTATTCCAAACCCTTTAAAGCTATATTGATGGCAGTAAGTATCAGCCACTTTTTGTCGCAGTCTTGAGCCTGGCTTAGTTATTGTCTTCCCAAGGTTCCTGCCTTGTGTGCAGCAACTGCCATGAACGGGCCAAGATTTGTGAGTTGCATGGTATATATGACTGAGAAAGACTCAAAATAAACTGAGTTATGATTTGGTATGTCCATCAGTAGTTGATTTGTATAAATTAAAAGACTCGCGTCAATCATCCTCGCTTACAACCTGGTAAAACATTCCTCACTGTAATAAAGTTTGAATGGACATACCATGATAACTGTCTTTAGACACATTGACTCATAAACGTCACTGTTATTTTGTCTTGTTACACTATTGGCCTAGGAAATTCATAATGCCGAGTATATAAATAGGAAAGCTTATATAACATGTATACTTTATTTACATAGCTGAAACATTGGAAGACTTTAGGTTCTCGTTAAATTTAGGATTTTTACTATCTGAGTAATGGAATAAATCCCAATTGAATTGCATGTCCGATTACAACTTGGTACCCTCTTGCAGATAGCAATTTAACGATAACCAAACTGGTGATTTGGATTTGTGACATGAGCACAAAATTATGGTGTAAATTTTAAAGGGTTTGAATTGTTTAATGAGGCTGTTTTGAGTAAATGATGATATTAGCGACGTTTTTCCTCTTTTATACAAGAGAAACGTCTGATAATTTCTCTATAATACCGCTTGAATTAAAACACAGTCCCAATCGGCCCCCTTATAGGTAAAAGGTAAAATATCGTTTGTTAATTCTTTTTATAAACTAGGAAGCTGTTTTGCAGGGATACTTCACTGGGATTGTGCCAATGTGAAAAGGATGATTGGAGATCTCTTGAAAATGAGGAATGGAGCTTTGTAATGTCACCTTACGAGCAACTATTTGTTGATGTGAAGTTTGGTCGCGGGACTCGTGGTGTAGTATCCGTGTATCTTCATGAAGGTATCTGTGCACATTTGTATTTATAATTTTATATTCTTAAATTTTCCAATTTTGCGTCTCTTTTCAGTTTTTAGTGTATGCAACTAATGTCTCTTTGCCATTTTTTTACGAAAAAGTATGTTAGTTTGGAATGAAAAGCCAAACATGATGGTTCAGGAAGTCGTTGTCCTGTCTGTGTTTCTATATTACTGTATATGACATGTGTATACCATTTTGATTTGAGAAATTGTTTCGTGTTGCAGAGTCACAGGGATGGCGCTACGTGTTGCTTGCATTTGGTTTCTCTTTACTATTCTTGGCGCCCATTGCTAGCAAGTATATCCACTCTGACTATTCGAGTACTGTTAGAATTTTAGCTGTGCGCGCTATTGCAATAACATGTATTTTTCAGGTCATTGTGGTAATTAACTTGATCTCCTTTTTCTTTTCTTTCTGAAATTTATTTTTTTCATGTTAAAATTCTACATTGAGTTTTGTTAGCTCGGAATTTAGGCTTTTGTTTCTTCCTTTTCAGAGCTCTATGGACGCTCTTTACGCAAAGGTAGCAGTTGTTACTTGTTTGATAGCATACATTTTGATAAGGTTTATCAAGTAAGTTATATTGTACCCCTCTTATGCAAACACTGGAATTCTACGAATATATTATCTTTAGTGCATTTTCGTCAAACGTTAAATGTTTATTATACACACGCTCTTAATCTTTTTGTTGCAAGTAGTTAAGTAATCTGAACTGGTGCTCTATTTTTCATGCAGTGATCCAGTAACTCCGGAGAAACCGAAGTTGGAGCGATTGAATGGTCAACAAGTAACAGAAGATAGAGGTTATG
Source organism: Glebionis coronaria (assembly GCA_025667525.1). Classification (NCBI taxonomy): domain Eukaryota; kingdom Viridiplantae; phylum Streptophyta; class Magnoliopsida; order Asterales; family Asteraceae; genus Glebionis; species Glebionis coronaria. The sequence continues at coordinate 610,711,445 of CM046878.1, read as the reverse complement.
AATTCCCTAGCCGTGGAAAGAAATATACTGCTGTCAAAGTTATGGCGATTTATGTAAGTTTCCTGTCCTCTCTGAGAACATTGGTAATAAAAGCAGGCAGATCTTGTTTTGTAAGCTGATTTTGCCAAGAGATAGAATGAAAATGTATATAAGGTTTTAGTCAGTGGGTTTTTTGGATTGTTAACCTGTTAGAGCTTATGTTAAAATTGTAAATAGTGCATCATTGTTCTTTTTTTGGTTTCTGTTTGAATGCCCGATAATGTCTTCTTTTTTATACTAGATGGTTTAGTATTTCTGTTGAATCAACATTCTGCTGTTTGTCACTTGCTTCCAGAGTATTTACTTGGGGTATTCAACCTCCCATCACTTTGGTTTGCTATAACTTTTTCGTGGTTGCACATGATTCCGAAAAATAGTGTTATCCTTTTGTCCCTTTGCATTAAAGCATTACTTTGTTCTTCTCAAGATAAATACCATCTACAAATATGTGTTATTGTAAGTAGTGTACTTGGTGACAGTTTCTTAAACTATGTTATATGAAGTGAAGTCCAATAGTATATGAGTGACCCATCAACTAGATGTTATGTGTTCAAGAGTCTAACGAGATACGTTAATGTTACATACTAGGTGGTGAACCGCGCTTTTACCCAATACCATATTTACACTTTTACGCTTCTACTTCCTCATTAGATACCACCTGTCCTGTTTGGGACATAACTTCGAAACAGACCTTGTCCTCAAGGTCCAAGTTAGGATATATTGTTGTTGTTGTTGTTGTCAGTCGTTCCATGATTCCCAACTAGGATTAACAACTATAGTACTTGTATTTCCCACTCATTATGTACCCGCAATTTACACATGTGAAAACCAAATTCCACAAAAATCTTTGTGAGCAACTCGATCCTCATTTTCGGGGTGAACCACAAGACGATCTTTCCAATATAATAAGCTATTCTTGCTACTGGTGCATGATGCCCCTTCTCCGTTGTTTTGAATATTCTTGAACTAATGAAGAAACATATGGAGAAGATATTGAACTGTCACGAATAGCGTCTGCAATTCTAGAATGGCTAATTGAAACCGACCTATTACAGCTTCTGGTGTTTGAAGAGTCTGCTTTGTGAGATGTCCCAAACTTTGTTGATATACGAATAATGAAATAATGACCAAATAAACAGTGACGAAATTTGGCAACCGCTTCAGTGATAGCATAGAGCTCCCGCACATATGCTGAAGCCTGTTGCATTCTCCTTGATAACTTCTTGGAGAAGAAAGCGACTGGGAGCGAGCAGCGACTATTATACATAAGGTTTTATAAAAAATAAAAAAGGAATTTGACAGCTGTGGGATTTGAACCCACGCCCTTTCGGACCAGAGCCTAAATCTGGCGCCTTAGACCACTCGGCCAAACTGTCTGATGTTTATTTATAACAATTATTAGTATTAGTTCTTACAAAGAACGATGTGCAAGATTTTACGTAAGTGTTTTGTCAAAGTGGGTGTGTTTTTGAAAGTGCTTATCGGGTACTCAATCACAAGGCTTTGTTAGACATTTTGGTCTTGAGTTTTCAGGCCACAAGTTAGCTGCGTCGTAATCTGATATCTGAAGGCTCATGTGTAGAGACACACAACATGATGGAAAGGCGACGTAGTGAACAATGTATGTTCAGGACCATATATATATTTGATTTCGTTTGGATTCAACATTTACACATTGGTACGACAAACAATGAACCATGCCAGATACAATCACAAAGGTTTAGTTTATTACTTCGTCATTTGGTCTATACAACTTCAACCAACGATTATTTTTAAGAGTTGAAAATAAAAAGTAAAATTATAAACATTTAAAGAAAATCTAAAATTTGAAATTTAAAACGGTATATATATTTTTTTAAATTTAACTTTTTTTTAAAAATTTACTTTTATCTTAACAAAAGATAAAAAATGTATAAACTTTTAAACAATTATAAATATTTTATTTTTTTTGGAAGAAAACACATAGTTTTTTAAACCTTTTTTTTGAAAACTTGGAAAAAAACACGTACTAAAAGAATTTCAATTTTCTTAACTTTAAAATTGTTAAATTTTTTTTTAAACAAAACTTTTTTTTTCCAAAAAACAATTAAACCTTTTTTGGAAAAATAAAACTATTTATTTAAAAATTAGCAAAGAGATTTATTTAAAATCAAATTTTTGGTTAATTACAAACGGTCGTTAATATAAAAGACTAGTGTCGCAATAATAAAACAAACGATCGTTAATTTTACTAGTGTCAGATAGGATTAACAGGTCGTGTTGGTTATATTTACCGGTAACCAACAAGGTTTTATGCTGATAATGATATTTTAATCATCATATTAGCAATACGTGAAAATTTTGAAAAATACGTCGGCATGACTTTTACCCCTAAATGAATTGGTTACTCAACGAAAAGTTGTGTTAATTGAATGTTGTTCAAAATTAAGTCTCTTAGGCTACTCTTTTAAGAAGACAAGTTGTTAAGATCGTATAAGGCGAGAAAGTGAAGAAAAAAAAAAACAAACAAACAAAGGTTATTGGAGAGCATAACGGATCGCGGATCAAGCCGAACCGAGAAACCGGTCCAACTACGTAATTTACCAAAATGGGAGAGGGGATAGAGGGAACGTGTCAAATATGAAATAAAAAAGAACAAAATACACACCAACAAATAAATAAAATTATGTGCGACGATAACACACAATAATAATAAAGGTACATATACACAAATCAAGAAGCCGACTCGAACCGGACCGGACCGAACCTGTTTCAGTTCGGTCACCAGTCCATACTTTACCTCATACATACGGTTCTCGATCCGATTTGATCTGATCTGGGTTTACCATTATGCTATGCCGTATCAGATCTATCGAAGAATCGAACCGGTTCAAACACATATGGTCTCGTCCTTAGTAATTTGGGGCTAAATCAGTCTCGGCCGGTCCAAATTTGACCCGATGCTGACTCCTAAAATAGTAACGGGCATATAAAAGCACACGTTGGGCCTATAAATTTGAGGACCAAACACAAAAACGAAACCGACTTCAAGGACAAACAAGTTGATAAATTTGTTCCTGGCAATATTACATTGGCGATTGTTGTTCTCACTGATTTGAAATTAAGGTTTGAAATCTTGCTTATTATGATATACTGTAGTTGAATTTGCTGCTGTTATTCTTATTGCTTTTATTTTCAGCTTATTTTAAGAATTCTGGGCTTATATAAGTTTAAACTCTCAAAATAAGCCACAAAATTAACTTAAATTTGTCTAAAAAAAAAGCCGGAATAGGTCGAAATCAAATAAGTCCGCACATAAGCCGAAACAAGTATCCCCTAAGTCCTAAGATTGTTACTTATTCGTGTGAAAGAAGTTATTATGACTAGGATGCAATTGAAATTTGGCAAGTCACTTTCGATATTATCATCATAGAAATCAAACGTGTTTGCTTGCACTTGAAACATTCTTTGGATGCATGCTCCTTGGCCAACGCCTAAGTTATCCTTTCACGTTAAAGGGGTGTTTGGTTTGGATTATATAATGTAAGCCCATTTCGGATTATATAATTAGCCCCAAATCTTGTGGCTTATTTGGAGAATTATGGGCTTATATAAGTTTATTATCTCATGATACACTTATATAAGCTCCTAAGTCTCAAATAAGCCACAAAATTGGGGCTTACGTTATATAAGCCGAAAATAAGCTATATTTCGGCTTATATTTCATAAACCCTAATTTTTAAAGATTATTGGTGACTTATGGGCTTATATAAGTTTATTATATCATAACAAACTTAGATAAGCCATAAGTCTCCAAATAAGCCACCAAATTGGGGCTGGTGTTATATAAGCCGAAATTGGCTTACGTTATATAAGCTAAAACAAACAGCTCCTAAATTTTGAGAATTCTGGGCTTATATAAGTTTAAGGTCTCAAAATAAGCTAGAAAATAAACTTAAATAGTCTCAAAATTAACCAAAATAAACTTAACTAGGATGCAATTGAAATTAGGCAAGTTATTTTCGATATGATCATAGAAATCAAACGTGTTTGCTTGCACTTGAAGCATTCTTTCGATACATGCTCCTTGCCCAACGCCTAAGTTATCCTTTCACGTTATATTAGTCTATACCCTAAGGGACGGACCTACATGGCAAAGTGTAAATTTTATCTCAAAAGTGTCCAGAGTCCAGACCCTCTCGATTTTTATTTAAAAAGAGTTTGGCTGTACTTAATACCAGCAAAACCATTTATCTAACTTGAGGCCTGGTCGTTGTTGGACATGCCTGCCATAAGCGTTATATACTTTAATGAATTTCTAAGATATGATTCTCTAGAAAACTGTAGGTGACTGCCTATATATGTTTCCTTTTACTAATCCGGCTGTTTTAGTCAAACATTGGTTTCAAACCTATGCATCCAATCTGTTAACTTATTTCCCTATCCTTTTTCTGATGGTCATCAAAAACAGCAGTTTGGTTTCGGGGATCAATGAAGACAAAGTCTGCTCTTCTTATACCATTCCTTCTTGTTATGGTGGCTTTACTCTGTAAAGCACATGCTCACATCCCGTCACGTCTGGAACACCACAAACCGGCAGGCAATGCCACTTGGGAATTACTACAAGCCATCGCAAATCGTATTCCCTTACAGGACACTGAAATAAGAGAATCGGATGTTAGACGATACTGGTTGTGGAATACACTGGTTGATCACATTGCTTTATTTTTCAACAAACCTTCATCTTATATGTATGTGTGTGTAAATATCTAATCTTTGTATGTGTCTACAGTACCGTAGGTCAACAACTTCGGAAAAACCGACAATTATCTTGAACATAAACGAAGAACTAAGACAGTGGGAGTATTTAAATAGCAGACTTGATATGATTGGGTTGGTTCTCTTTGGACCAGAGAATGGTCGATCAATTATCCGTTCAGTTCAAGACCCTGGGCAAGAAGATTTAGGGGATGATCGACAATGCCTTGAGTCTACGGTACCAACTTAAAACATCCATATTTACTTTTTAGATTCATCTCGTGTCATTGTTTGTTGTGCTAAATTGGATTTCCTTCTTTGAAGATGCAATTGTTTTACAAGCATTGCGGTTGTATACATGAACACTGCTTTTGGCGTTCCTCTGCGTTTAAAAATATGTGTATCCACGCTGTTGACAAGGTGGCAATCAAGGAAGCAATAGCGTTTACATGTGGCATGGACGAAATCAATCCATTTGGTAATGTACTACCAATACTTGACCTGATTATAGCTTTTTACGTATTTACTTGCACGTGGCTTTAAAGAATATTACTGCAAATTAGATCTGGACGAATTTGTTGTTGCTCTCAATAAAGAATTCTGATGAGAGGTTAATAATAAGTACTAATATGATAACTTATACCGTTTATGGTTTATCACAGATACTTAGATTTGAGTATTTTGTAAATATTAATTGTTTCTTTTATTGTTTATAACCACAGTTGTTAATGTGGAAAATCCGACAATTACTCGTTTTGCGCCAGCACCAGTTCGTAACTCCTCTGAATACTGTGAACGTGTTTCTGTGGAAGGTGTATCTAGAAAGAAACTTGGGAGTTTTGCCAAAATGTATCGTGTTTTGTTAAAGCCTTCAAAATGGTGGTGGGATGACGAGGAGGCCCAAATTTGTGTTCACAGGTATGTAATAGGTGGCAACATGTTCTGGTTGGGTTAAGTGTTACGCACTTTCATACTTTTAGTGCAATAAGTATGATAATAAGGTATGGGCTTATCATATTTTTGTAGCCGTGTATAAATAGGGCATTCAATATACCAAGCGTTGCATAAACGCCATTTAAAAACATAAATTGATGCATTATATATAGTGTGATAGTTAATTTAATGTTTTTATCTCTTTAAGAAATGGTTGCGCTGTTAAGGGGATATGGCAGAAAGCACTACTTAAGGCTCCTCTTATTGGTTTAGCACAACATAGCCTAGCGTACCCTTTGTGAATAGATCAGGATTCAGGATCTGATTCTTCTCATCTGCTTCTACATAGCATAATTTCCAGGTCTCCACATAGTGCCCAAAAAGTCTTCTAGTGCTGTCGTATTTTATTCCAAACCCTCAAGTGATATTGGCGGCGGTAAGAATCTGCCAATTTTTGTCGCAGTCTTGAGCCTGGCTTAGTTATTGTCTTCTTAAGGTTCCTGCCTTGTGTGCAGTAACTGCCATGAACGGGCCAACACTTGTGAGTCGCATGGTATATATATGACCGAGAAAGATTCAAGATAAACTAGCCAGAACTAAAAGCAAAACGAACATAGAAGATCCATGATAACTGCCTTTAGACCCATTGATTCATAAGCATCACTGGTTGTTGGTCTTGTTACACTATCGGCCTCGGAGATTCATAAGTTCATAAATACTAATATATTGTATATAAATAGGAAACGTTATATACCATGGATAATTTATTTACATAGCTGCAAAAATGTAAGAAGTTGTTTGGTAAATTTTTTCAGTCAACTAAGAAGTTGTTTGCAGGGATGCCTCACTGGGATTGTGCCAGTGTGGAAAGGATGGTTGGAGATCTCTTGAAAATGAGCAATGGAGCTTTGTAATGTCACCTTACGAGCAACTATTCGTTGATGTGAAGTTTGCTCGCGGGACTGCTGGTTTTGTATCCGTCTATCTTCATGAAGGTATCTGTCTCTGCACATTTGTATTTATAATTTTATATTCTAAAATTTCCAAATTTGCGTCTTCTTTCAGTTCTTAGCGTGTGCAATTAATATCTCTTTGACATTGTTTTTACGATTAAAGTATGTTAGTTTGAAATGAAAAGCCAAACATGATGGTTTAGGAAGTCATTGTCCTGTTCGTGTCTCTGTGTTACTGTAGTGACATGTGTATACCAGTTGATTTGAAAAATTGTGTTGCGTTGCAGTGTCACAGGGATGGCGCTACGTGTTGCTTGCAATTGGTTTCTCTTTACTGTTCTTGGCACCCGTTGCTAGCAAGTGTCTCCCCTTTGAGTATTCAAGTACTGTTAGAATTTTAGCTGTGCGCGCTATGGCAATATCAGTTATTTTTCAGGTCATTAACTTGATCACCTTTTTCTTTTCTTTCTGAAATTTATTCTTTTCATGTTAGAATTTTACATCGAGTTTTGTAAGCTCGGAATTTAGGCTTTTGTTTCTTCCTTTTCAGAGCTCCGTGGACACTCTTTTCGCAAAGGTAGCAGTTGTTACTTGTTTGACAGCATACATTTTGATAAGGTTTATCAAGTAAGTATTGTACCCCTCTTATGCAAACACTGGGATTCTACGAATATATTATCTTTAGTGCATTTTCTTCAAACTTTAAATGTTTATTATACACACGCTCTTAATCTTTTTGTTGCAAGTAGTTAAGTAATCTGAATTGGTGCTCTATTTTTTCATGTAGTGATTCCGTAACTCCGGAGAAAATGAAGTTGGAGCGACTGAATGGTCAAGAAGTAACAAAAGATAGAGGTTATGAATTCCCTACTGTCAAAGGTATGGCTTTATGCGAGTTTCTGGTCCTCTCTTGATCTTAGAACATTGGGGATAAAATGTAGATCTTGTTTTGTAACCTGATTTTGGCAAGATAGAATGTAAATGTATATATAGGTTTTAGTCAGTGGTTTTACTTGATTGTTAACCTGTTAGAGCTTATGTTAATATCCCTACAACGGATTGTACAGTATCACACGTTAGCTTGATTTTTTCAATGTTTTTGCACCTAATTAGTTCTTACAGGAGTCGGGACCGGAAAATTGTAAATAGTGCATCAATGTTCTTTTTTTTTTTCTTTCTCTTGTTGGTTTCTGTTTGAATGCGCGAGAATGTGTTATTTTTTATACTAGATGGTTTAGTGGTTGTGTTGTCATTTGCTTCGGGAGTATTTACTTGGGGTATTCAACCTCCCTATCATAGTTGTCGTTAGTCTGTGATGTGCTGCCATCACTTTGATTTGTTAGAACATTTTCTTGGTCGCACGTGACATGAGTGATCCATCAAATATATACTATTTCTATAAATATATGTTATTCTAAGTACTTAATGAGAGTTTTAAAACTATGTCATAATCGTAAGAAGTACGAGGTACAGTATTTGTTTACTAGACGAAACACCTCATAGCCCAACAGTCTGTGGCCGGTAGAAGTAAGTAGCTATCAGTGCATATGCTCTACAGCATGGCCGCCTATGGTGAAATAATGAAATTCCCCAAAAATCTTTGTGAGCAGCTCTTCATTTTCGGGGTGAACCACAACACGATCTTTCCAATATAATAAGCTATTCTTGCTTTTGTAACATGATGCCTCTTCTCCGTTGTTTTGAATATCTTGAACTAATGAGGACATATGGAGAAGATATTGAACGGTTACGAATAGCTTCTACAATACTAGAATGGCTAATTAAAATTTTGAAACTGACCTATTACAGCTTCTGGATAGACCATCTGCAGCAGTTAAGGAGTGGCCCGTTTTGTATTCAGTCGTAAAATGATACCTCAACAGGTAAGAAGGCCCCTTGTTCTGGTGTTTGAAGAGTCTGCTTTGTGAGATGTCCCAAACTTTGTTGATCTGTACGAATACGAATAATGAAATAATGACTTAATAAATAGTGACGAAATTTGGCAACCGCTTCAGTGATAGCATAGAGCTCCCGTACATATGCGGAAGCCTGTTGCATTCTCCTTGATAACTTCTTGGAGAAGAAAGCGATCGGGTGAGTATCTACTGATAAAATTGCACAGACTCCATAGCCAGAAAGTGTATTCCTATAACGCCACCAATGGCGATATCAGGTAGTCATAGCGAGCAGAGACTATTATACAAACAAAGGTTTTATATGATTATTAAGCAGCTTTTGCAATTTTATAAAAAATAAAAAGTTTATTTGACAGCTGTGGGATTTGAACCCACGCCCTTTCGGACCAGAGCCTAAATCTGGCGCCTTAGACCACTCGGCCAAACTGTCTGATGTTTATTTTTACTGAGTGTCGGACCTGTACTATTCAGGTCCAAAGAGAAATAACCCGATCATATCAAATCTACTGTCAAGATATTCCGACCGGGTTAATTCCTCCATTATGTTGACAATTTCCACTCTTACAAGAGTTGATGAAATATGACGATACTGAGCCTCTAGTGGATGACCTGAGGTGTTTTAAGTCTACGGTACACTTTTATACTCAAACAACCATAAATTTGATACTTTTCTGCACTATATTATGAGTGTTCACTCTGCTTGTTTTACACTGAAGTTGGAATTGTTCGAGAAACATTGTGGTTTGCTACCTGAACTTGGCTCAAGGCACGTACGGGCATTGGCAAACATCTGCAATTATGTAGCTGAGAAGAAGGCAGCAATAAAGGAAGCAATTATAGTTTACGTTCCAGAACAAGCGACGTCTAGGATCCAGTTGTTCGATGTATTCGGTAGCAGGAAATGTTCTTGGCAACTTAACTCTTGTATGAAGTTTGTACATTATATTTACTCTAGTTTTTATACTCGATGTGGTGGGAAATGTAGTTTATTGGGTGTTTGTTTCGCCTTATATTTATGAGATTATTAAAATTTAGAGTCTTCTTATATGAGTCTTCTTTAACATACGAAGTTCTAATTACTCGTGTTACCTTCTAATTACTCGTGTTACCAAACGGACCCGATGTGGTGGGAAATGTAGTTTATTGGGTGTTTGTTTCGGCTTATATTTATGAGATTATTAAAATTTAGAAGACATATGAAATTACTTCTACCTTGTAGTATATTGCTTCTTATATGAGTCTTCTTTAACATACGAAGTTCTAATTACTCGTGTTCCCTTCTATTGTTGGATTGATTTTCTTTTGACTACAATGGTCGATCTATCCATTCTGTTTGAAACCCAAATTTATCCACTAAATTTTGCTTGGGTCTCGAACAGAATGGATGGATGGATTGACCATTAGTTAAAGCAGCCTTGCATACTTACTCTTCAAATGGATTGACCATTGTAGTTAAAGCAGCCTTGCATACTTACTTTTCAAATTCGTATTGTATGAGTTTTTGTTTTACTGATTGAAAATTCTTTCTTCAAAGACGCAATTGTTTTAATAAATTCATGCCATATAGTAATGGTAATGAACAACAAACTAATGACTTATGTAATTTGCATCCAACTAGTTGTACTTAAGGATGCCCGGTATCACATCTGTTAAATACGCACAATGATTTTTTCAAGCCGATGTTCCAACAAAGGTGAACCATCACGTTTGACCAAGGTTTGTTTCAATGACGACGTTTTATGTGCTTGCTTCTTGTAATGCTAATGATTCTACTAGCCAAAGTAACTGGCGACACTTGGGTGTCAGGGCGATGAAAACCACAAGGCGGTTAATGCCACTACATTGGAAGAACTAGACTCCATTACAACCCGCATTCGGTTTGATAAGATGGATGGACGAGACTTTGTGTGGGAAATTACTAAGATTTTACTAAGATTTTACATGAGGCATTGTCTCACATACAGAGTATGTGAGTAGTAGGATTAGTACATCTGGGTTGCTTCTTTTAGGACCAGAAAAAGATCGATCAACCCTTCGTGCAGTTAGATCTCCCGAGTGTATAATTGATGACTGGCAGTGTCTTGATCTGAACGTGATTTGAAACATTTTGTTTTCGATTACATGACGATTTTCCCCACGGTTTATGTAAATATTGTTATATACACAACTTGATATGTTTAAGAAAGATGAATTTAGAAGGTAGATTAATCTAAGTTCTAACACATGCCGCGGCGATTGAAAAACATAGTAATGTGCGACATTAACATGAACAACACACCCATATATGAACACTGATTGCATATTAGATGCAAAAGGTCTTAGTTAGAGACGTGGCCAAATTTAACAATGGGGAAATAGAAAACGTCGATGCACTACTTTTCCTAAGCAAGACAAAGTAACATCCTAAAACTGCGATTACTCTTTGCAGATACTTCATGTACAAATTGTATATACAATAAACCATTTCTTGATTTCATCATCTTTTGAGTACCTTGTATTGCATCAGAAGAAGTTGGTGAGTTTTGATGATGCCAAGAATTAGACACCATATTCCTCATAATATGTCACCCAACAAGTAACAAGAGCTGCAATTGCAAAAGGCATGTCGATGGAGCTCTGAAAAAGGAATACCAAAAGCCTATTGAATTTACGAGGCAACAAACTTCAACGTAGAAAATTCTGTTGATCAACAGGACATCAGAAGAAAAAAGAGAAGGTTGTCAAGTTAATGACGATAACTGACCTCAAAAATACATGCCAATCCTATAACGCTCATCAGCCTCTCGATAAACTGGGATTTCACACGATCAACATCTTTAGAAAGTAAGTACCTGACAGACAATAGAACTTGTATAGTAAAAGGGATCCACTTGCATATATATAATATGAGAACAGTAGCTCAATTTTATTTAGTAATAGAACTTGTATAGTAAAAGGGACTTACATGCTAACAACGTTAACGCGTGCAAACAATAGCAATGAAATTCCCACTGCAAGCAACACATAGCGCCATCCCTGTGACACTGCAACACAGCACAGATTGCCAAATCAAATAACTATACGATAACATATTGAATGGAGACAAATTATAGAGGAACCATCGTGTTTGGCTTTTCATTCAAATTAACAAACTTGCTTGTAAAGATTGCTGTAAAGACACTAACACCGTTTGTCCAAAAGTCGCGCATTCTTGCAAAAGCACTTGAAACGAAGATACAAATGAAAATGGATACCTTGGTCAAGCGTGACGGTTACAGAACTATACAGCATGCTTGTGTACTTCACATCAATATAATTTGTCACATAAGGTGACGTAACAACACTCCATGTCCCATTTTGAAGTGACCTCCATTCATCATTTCCACATTCGCATAACCCCAGTGAAGCATCCCTGCGGACAATTTTTTAAGAGGATAAGAAGAAAAAAACGAAAGAAAGAAAACAAACCACTGAAATCTTTTGGCAGTTTAGTTAAGTGTGGTTCTATTTAGATTGTGTTTTATCAAACACGGATTGAATACCACAGGTTGAAAGTTAGCAGAATCGAGACGGGTGAATGTCCCAATGTGATGGATACAATATTCATACAAGGAAAATGATATTTCTTCCTACAAATCCTCCTACACACGAGATCTTGACAAGTGGCGGAATTGAAGGTTTAGATTTGGAGAGATAATAAGTGGAGAAAATGTATATTATATTAGTGTGAGTGTAGGAAGATAAGTAGGATGATTTGGTAGGAGGATATAGCAATACTCTTCATACAATTAGATTATCAATAAAACAATCACCTAATGATGTAGCGTAAAACTAGGATAGATAAATTGAATCTGTTGATTCCAAAGAATGCCAGAAACAATCCTTCCAACTATCGTTGATTCAAAAAGAATACCGATAATCAGGTAACTCCAACAATCGTTGATTCAACGAATACCCGATTATTTGGATGAAATCAAACAATAAACCCTAACCTGGATTTAAGTTGATTAACAGAAGACTAAAAAGTCATATTTTTTATTCATATCTCAATAATAATTCTTACAATAAAACCAAAATCCTAATTTTATAGGAAAACTAAACTTAGAAAAAAAGAAAACAATATTCTTCGTAGAAAACACAAAATAAAAACATTAAATAAAAGATATCACAAAATAAAAAAACTAAATAAAAGATGTCACAAAATAAAACTAAATAAGAATTTTATTCTTATGCTCCTCCATCATTCTCCCTCACTTCAAAAAACTCGTCATCGAGTTTGTCTCACCCGTCTCTTGTACTCGTAGCATCCAAATTTGTATCTCTCGTCCTCGAGTTGAATCAACGATTGTTGGAGTTACCTGATTATCGGTATTCTTTTTGAATCAACGATAGTTGGAAGAGTTGTTTCTGGTATTCTTTAGAATCAACAGATTCAATTACTTATCTTTGTTACTTTGTTTTTTCACGCTACATCACCTACTAACTAAAGAATCAGAGTGAAACAGAAAAGCCCTTCTACTTGCCTGTGAAAGCAAATCTGAACCTTGTCATGCATAATATGATGGACTTTTCGTGAAAGGGCCAGCAAAATACGATATGGTCTTGCGTAACTCCCTAGATTCGATCTTGATGTGGCATTCACAAAGATACGTGCACAGTAATTATTACGTGAGCCCGGAACCGGCGCTGGAGTAGCTTGAACTGATGGATTTCTAACATCAATGCCTGTGATTTCAAAGGATAGATTAATGACTAGCAATTAAGATATTTTAACTTTTAAGTACACTCATATCTAAGTCACAATATGTAAATTGGATTACCATATATCTCGGGTTTTGTCATGACACACGAAACTATAATTGCTTCCTTTATTGCTGCCTTCTCAGCTACATAATTGCATATGTTTGCCAATGCCCGTACGTGCCTCGAGCCAAGTTCAGGTAGCAAACCACAATGTTTCTCGAACAATTCCAACTTCAGTGTAAAACAAGCAGAGTGAACACTCAGATGCAGAAAAGTATCGAATTTATGGTTGTTTGAGTATAAAATTGTACCGTAGACTTAAAACACCTCAGGTCATCCACTATAGGCTCTTTGCCTCTAACAGTACTGAGTGTCGACCTATACTTTTCAGGTCCAAAGAGAAATAACCCGATCATATCAAATCTTTAAAGCACATGCTCACATCCCATCACGTCTGGAACACCACAAGCCGGCAGGCAATGCCACTTGGGAATTACTACAAGCCATCGCAAATCGTATTCCCTTACAGGACACTGAAATAAGAGAATCGGATGTTAGACGCTACTGGTTGTGGAATACACTGGTTGATTACATTGCTTTATTTTTCAACAAACCTTCATCTTATATGTATGTGTGTGTAAATATCTAATCTTTGTATGTGTCTACAGTACCGTAGGTCAACAACTTCGGAAAAACCGACAATTATCTTGAACATAAACGAAGAACTAAGACAGTGGGAGTATTTAAATAGCAGACTTGATATGATTGGGTTGGTTCTCTTTGGACCAGAGAATGGTCGATCAATCATCCGTTCAGTTCAAGACCCTGGGCAAGAAGATTTAGGGGATGATCGACAATGCCTTGAGTCTACGGTACCAACTTAAAACATCCATATTTACTTTTTAGATTCATCTCGTGTCATTGTTTGTTGTACTAAATTAAATTTCTTTCTTTGAAGACACAATTGTTTTACAAGCAGTGCGGTTGTATACATGAACACTGCTTTTGGCGTTCCTCTGCGTTTAAAAATATGTGTATCCACGCTGTTGACAAGGCGGCAATCAAGGAAGCAATAGCGTTTACATGTGGCATGGACGAAATCAATCCATTTGGTAATGTACTACCAATACTTGACCTGTTTATAGCTTTTTACGTATTTACTTGAACGTGGCTTTAAAGAATATTACTGCAAATTAGATCTGGAATAATATGTTGTTGCTCTCAATAAAGAATTCTGATGAGAGGTTAAGTACTAATATGATAACTTATACCGTTTATCACAGATACTTAGATTTGAGTATTTTGTGAACATTAATTGTTTCTTTTATTGTTTATAACCACAGTTGTTAATGTGGAAAATCCGACAATTACTCGTTTTGCGCCAGCACCAGTTCGTAACTCCTCTGAATACTGTGAACGTGTTTCTGTGGAAGGTGTATCTAGAACGAAACTTGGGAGTTTTGCCAAAATGTATCGTGTTTTGTTAAAGCCTTCAAAATGGTGGTGGGATGACGAGGAGGCCCAAATTTGTGTTCACAGGTATGTAATAGGTGGCAACATGTTCTGGTTGGGTTAAGTGTTACGCACTTTCATACTTTTAGTGCAATAAGTATGATAATAAGGTATGGGCTTATCATATTTTTGTAGCCGTGTATAAATGGGGCATTCAATATACCAAGCGTTGCATAAACGCCATTTAAAAACATACATGATATGAACCGGATCGATTATAGAGATAAAAGGATAGATAGGCTATAATAATGGGATAACCCGACCCCGATGGCTTATATTAGTGAGATAAACCGACTCCCCAATTAACTAAGAAAACAATAAACCAAAATAAAACATAATCATATTTCTCTGCATATTGAATTACAGCCTCTTATCTCTATATATAATCATACTTAACTTATTCCCTAAGATAATACAATAAAAGGAAAGTAAATAAACTAATTCTTTATTTAATATATTGATAATAATCTGTCAGGATCATATCAATACTCCGTCCCCCAAAAACACCTTGTCCTCAAGGTGTTGTCTTGAAAAAGTCGCCTGCAGTGATTCCGGGATCCCAAGTTCTTCGCTGTATCCCCATTGTGCGCTTCTTGAGCAAGCAATAGTCTTGGTCTATGTTCTTGAATTTTCTTGTGCAGACTTGTAATTCTTCTTGTGAATCTGAAGTTTCAAATCCAGGACCAAGTGACGTACCTAGCTTTCTAGGTTTACTGTTTTGGACACGTGCCACCACAAATTTATTCCAAAACACCCTTGCCTTGATCTTCCGGTTAGGAGTCCGTTGATTTAGTTGGACCCCTAAAGAATCTGTTTCATCCATTTCCACCTTCCTTCCCACGGCCTCTGGATCTGACCCAAGACCAACACCTTCACCACATTTTTCTGTTATGGCAGGTTGTGTTGGAGGTGTTTGAACAGGCGAGATGAAAGACTGAATTAGTTTCTCCAGTTTTTCAATCTTCTGATTCCATTCTTCACG
This sequence comes from Glebionis coronaria, assembly GCA_025667525.1. Classification (NCBI taxonomy): domain Eukaryota; kingdom Viridiplantae; phylum Streptophyta; class Magnoliopsida; order Asterales; family Asteraceae; genus Glebionis; species Glebionis coronaria. Next base: position 610,695,651 of record CM046878.1, on the reverse strand, counting down.
CCGCTGATCCTCTTCAATCTTTTGATTCAATTCTGCACGCCTCTTCTCCTCTTCATACGCTCTAATAGCCATTTGTTCCCGTCTTTGATTCCATTCATGCCATTCTTGACACCTCCGATTCCATTGATGCCATTCTTGACATCTTTGATTCCATTGATGCCATTCTTGCCACCTCTGTGCTTCTGCTTCCATTCCAGTAACTTACTTTTTTCTGATGAACAGTAACCGACGATGAACAGTAACCGACGATGAACAGTGGGTTTTTTTTTTTTTTTTTTTTTTTTTTGAAACCCTAGAATCGAAACAGCTCTGATACCAATTGATATGAACCGGATCGATTATAGAGATAAAAGGATAGATAGGCTATAATAATGGGATAACCCGACCCCGATGGCTTATATTAGTGAGATAAACCGACTCCCCAATTAACTAAGAAAACAATAAACCAAAATAAAACATAATCATATTTCTCTGCATATTGAATTACAGCCTCTTATCTCTATATATAATCATACTTAACTTATTCCCTAAGATAATACAATAAAAGGAAAGTAAATAAACTAATTCTTTATTTAATATATTGATAATAATCTGTCAGGATCATATCAATACATTGATGCATTATATATAGTGTGATAGTTAGTTTAATGTTTTTATCTCTTTAAGAAATGGTTGCGCTGTTAAGGGATATGGCAGAAAGCACTACTTAAGGCTCCTCTTATTGGTTTAACACAACATAGCCTAGCGTACCCTTTGTAATTAGATCAGGATTCAGGACCTGATTCTTCTCATCTGCTTCTACATAGCATAATTTCCAGGTCTCCACATAGTGCCCCAAAAGTCTTCTAGTGCTGTCGTATTTTATTCCAAACCCTTAAGTGATATTGGCGGCGGTAAGAATCTGCCAATTTTTGTCGCAGTCTTGAGCCTGGCTTAGTTATTGTCTTCTTAAGGTTCCTGCCTTGTGTGCAGTAACTGCCATGAACGGGCCAACACTTGTGAGTCGCATGGTATATATATGACCGAGAAAGATTCAAGAAAAACTAGCCAGAACTAAAAGCAAAACGAACATAGAAGATCCATATGTTTTGGTATGTCCATCAGTGGTTGATGTGTATAAATTATAAGGCGCACTATAAGTTCCATGATAACTGTCTTTAGACCCGTTGATTCATAAACATCACTGGTTGTTGGTCTTGTTACACTATCGGCCTCGGAGATTCATAAGTTCATAAATATTAATATATTGTATATAAATAGGAAACGTTATATACCATGGATAATTTATTTACATAGCTGCAAAAATGTAAGAAGGTGTTTGTTAAAAAGTAAAATCTTGTTTGTTAAAATTTTTTAGTCAACTAAGAAGTTGTTTGCAGGGATGCCTCACTGGGATTGTGCCAGTGTGGAAAGGATGGTTGGAGATCTCTTGAAAATGAGCAATGGAGCTTTGTAATGTCACCTTACGAGCAACTATTCGTTGATGTGAAGTTTGCTCGCGGGACTGCTGGTTTTGTATCCGTCTATCTTCATGAAGGTATCTGTCTGTGCACATTTGTATTTATAATCTTATATTCTAAAATTTCCAAATTTGCGTCTTCTTTCAGTTCTTAGCGTGTGCAATTGATATCTCTTTGCCATTGTTTTTACGATTAAAGTATGTTAGTTTGAAATGAAAAGCCAAACATGATGGTTTAGGAAGTCATTGTCCTGTTCGTGTATTACTGTAGTGACATGTGTATACCAGTTGATTTGAAAAATTGTGTTGCGTTGCAGTGTCACAGGGATGGCGCTACGTGTTGCTTGCAATTGGTTTCTCTTTACTGTTCTTGGCACCCGTTGCTAGCAAGTGTCTCCCCTTTGAGTATTCAAGTACTGTTAGAATTTTAGCTGTGCGCGCTATGGCAATATCAGTTATTTTTCAGGTCATTAACTTGATCACCTTTTTCTTTTCTTTCTGAAATTTATTCTTTTCATGTTAGAATTTTACATCGAGTTTTGTAAGCTCGGAATTTAGGCTTTTGTTTCTTCCTTTTCAGAGCTCCATGGACACTCTTTTCGCAAAGGTAGCAGTTGTTACTTGTTTGACAGCATACATTTTGATAAGGTTTATAAAGTAAGTATTGTACCCCTCTTATGCAAACACTGGGATTCTACGAATATATTATCTTTAGTGCACTTTCTTCAAACTTTAAATGTTTATTATACACACGCTCTTAATCTTTTTGTTGCAAGTAGTATATAATCTGAATTGGTGCTCTATTTTTTCATGTAGTGATTCCGTAACTCCAGAGAAAATGAAGTTGGAGCGATTGAATGGTCAAGAAGTAACAGAAGATAGAGGTTATGAATTCCCTACTGTCAAAGGTATGGCTTTATGCGAGTTTCTGGTCCTCTCTTGATCTTGTTTTGTAACCTGATTTTGGCAAGATAGAATGAAAATGTATATATAGGTTTTAGTCAGTGGTTTTACTGGATTGTTAACCTGTTAGAGCTTATGTTAATATCCAACAGATTGTACAGTATCACAAGTTAGCTTGATTTTTTCAATGTTTTTGCACCTAATTAGTGCATCAATGTTCTTTTTTTTTTCTTTCTCTTGTTGGTTTCTGTTTGAATGCGCGGGAATGTGTTATTTATTATACTAGATGGTTTAGTGGTTGTGTTGTCATTTGCTTCGGGAGTACTTACTTGGGGTATTCAACCTCCCTATCATCATTGTCGTTAGTCTGTGATGTGCTGCCATCACTTTGATTTGTTAGAACATTTTCTTGTTCGCACGTGACATGAGTGATCCATCAAATATATACTATTTCTACAAATATATGTTATTCTAAGTAGTGTACTTAATGAGAGTTTCTTAAACTATGTCATAATCGTATGAAGTACGAGGTACAGTATTTGTTTACTAGACAAAACACCTCATAGCCCAACAGTCTGTTTGTGGCCGGTAGAAGTAAGTAGCTATCAGTGCATATGCTCTACAGCATGGCCGCCTATGGTGAAATAATGAAATTCCTCAAAAATCTTTGTGAGCAGCTCCACATTTTCGGGGTGAACCACAACACGATCTTTCCAATATAATAAGCTATTCTTGCTACTGTAACATGATGCGTCCGTTGTTTTGAATATCTTGAACTAATGAGGACATATGGAGAAGATATTGAACGGTTACAAATAGCTTCTACAATACTAGAATGGCTAATTAAAAATTTGAAACTGACCTATTACAGCTTCTGGATAGACCATCTGCAGCAGTTAAGGAGTGGCTCGTTTTGTATTCAATCGATAAAATGATAGCTCAACAGGTAAGAAGGCCCCTTGTTCTGGTGTTTGAAGAGTCTGCTTTGTGAGATGTCCCAAACTTTGTTGATCTGTACGAATACGAATAATGAAATAATGACTAAATAAATAGTGACCGAAATTTGGCAACCGCTTCAGTGACAGCATAGTGCTCCCCTACATATGCCGAAGCCTGTCTCCTTGATAACTTCTAGAGTTCTAGGAGAAGAAAGCGATCGGGTGACCATCTTGTGATAAAATTGCACCGATTCCATAGCCAGAAGTGTATTATACAAACAGGTTTTATATGATTATTATTAAGCAACTTTTACAATTTTATAAAAAATAAAAAAAGCAATTGACAGCTGTGGGATTTGAACCCACGCCCTTTCGGACCAGAGCCTAAATCTGGCGCCTTAGACCACTCGGCCAAACTGTCTGATGTTTAATTGCATCTAGTATTTATATTAGTTCTAACAAGGAAGGATGTGCAAGATTTTAATGTTGTTACAAATTAAGTCCCTAAGCTTACTTTCTTGTGAGGAAAAGTCATTAGGATTGTACGAAAACAAAAAAGGTTACAGGTGAGTATAACGAACCGTAAATTAGACCGAATCGAGAAATTGATTCAAATTGGACCAATGTTACCAAAAGAGACCCATTAGGTAAAAGACAAACCTAAGTTTAGGAACCTAGGTAATACTAGTATCCTGATCAAAGAGCTTACGAAGGGGATGAACGGAACAAAGAGTTTACTGGACGCGGTTCAACTAGTGGATACTCTTGGAACAACTGGAGTAAGAAGTCCCCAAGTGAGCAGCAACTTTTGCAATTTTATAAAAAAATAAAAAGGTTATTTGACAGCTGTGGGATTTGAACCCACGCCCTTTCGGACCAGAGCCTAAATCTGGCGCCTTAGACCACTCGGCCAAACTGTCTCATGTTTCTTTGCAACGAGTATTTATATGAGTTATAACAAAGAACGAAAATGATTATCGGGTAATCTCATACTAAACTCTCACGTGTAGAGGCTTATTATAACCGAAAGATCCAGCATATATATGTCTTCGTTTGGATTCAACATTGACACATTCGTACGGCGAAAAATGAATCATGCCACAGATACAGTCACAAAGATTTAGTTTGTTTGTCCGTCGTCATCTGGTCTAATAGTGCAAATGAAAACCGGTTTTTAATACACGAAAAAAAAAACGTTTTTAACCGAACCGGTTAGATCAGTTTTACCAGTTTACCTTGAACCGATTTTTTATCGGTTAAGTAACCGGTTTTTAATTTTTAAAATTAATTAATTATTTTATTTTTTTAACACTTTTTTACCCTCAAATGTTGTGCGTTGACTTAAAAACTGCACCAATAGTACCATTAAAAGTTGTGCATTGACTTAACCACACCAATAGTACCCTCAAACCAATAGTGCATGCATCATCCCTCAGGCTACATTCTCCGAAAGGCGAGGCCAACTTAAATAAGTAATGAGCTTTCAACAACGTTAATAACACTACGAAAAAAGTCAACTATGCTTGCCCACTGATCTGATCATAGGTGCAACGGTGAGTAGGTCGCGACCCTGATTTTTCAGTTTTTTCTTTCCTGCGACCTAGTACGACCTATTTGCCACAACAGGCGACCTAGTTCGACCTAATTCAAATTTTTTTATTTTTATATTCAATAAAAAAACATTTTATATTCAATAAAAATAACATTTTATTTAAAAAAAAACATTTTATTCCATACAACACACATTACACTAAATAAAAAACATTACATAAAAAAACACATTACGTAAATTAAAAAACATTACAAAACATTAAAAGTAAAGGAGGTAAAATGTATTCGCTAAAATTAACTCCAAAAATTGTCAAATTAATATATATTGTGAAGAATTAAACAAAGCTCAATATAATAAAATTTGGATTTTTTTTATAAAGTTTATATAATTAAAACACGATTAAAACATATTAAATTTAATTTTTTTTTTATATCAACACACAAACACAAACACAAACATAACCCACTTCAATTTTTCCAAAAGATCGTGGCTAGAGTCGTTTTAGGTTGACCGAGAGTCGGCGACCGACATAACTCGATCGCGACCTACATGCGATTGATAAAAAGGCCCCGTTGCGACTTTTGATGTCATTTGTCATGTCCCATCATTTTTATTCCTTTTTCTTTCTTGCTTACTAATTTTTTTAGTTTACTCAAGTTGATAATACCCAATCAACTAATTATGATTTAAATACAACAAAATAATTTACATTAGAGAAAAAAAAGTGAATCTAATTTTTAGTTGGATTTAAGTTAACCATTCCGTATAAATCACTATGGAAACACAAATGGCAATTATGAATAAAAAAATGATTACTAAAATATAAGATTTAGCAAGTATCGAGAAAGTAAAAAGGAAGTTTTAAATTTCTAAAAAAAATCGATAACGAAAATTTATATTCGAAAAAAACCTGATTCCGAACATTTTTAACCGAAAAAAACCTATTTAAAAAAAAAACGGTTAAACCGATTTTTAGAAAAACCTATTTTTTTAAAACCTGTTTTAACCGGTCAATCCACACCTCTAATATGGTCTGGACTAGGGCTGCGCATGGCAGACCCAAAACCGATCCGGACAGAAAAAATTCGGTCCGGTCCTCGGTCTTGGGTTTTAGACGAATTCGGTTCTCGGTCCGATCGGTCCGGTCCGGTTCGATCTTACCAAAATCATGTCAACTATGTCTAATAGGACCGGACTGATCCGAGGACTGAACTGGACCGGACCAACCCGGACTGGACCGGACCATTTCGGTCCAGTCTCGGTCCGGGGTTTCGGACCATTTCGATTCTCGGTTCAGTCTTGGCCGGTCCGGTCCGATCCCGTCCCGGACCGATGCTAAGCCCTAGTCTGGACAACTTCAATGAATGATTATTTAAGGTTTTTGGTTCGTATCCGCTATTCCGTTTTCTGTTAAATTAACACAAACTAGGGTAGAGGCCCGCGCTCCGCCGCGGATTTTCTGTGAACGTCGGTTGTGAGAAGCGTTGTTATGAGACAAACCGATAGATTTTTACAATATAAAGAATAGATTACAATCATGCAGAAAGTATTCCTACTTGAATCATGAAATAAAAGTTATACCTTTATTGCCAGACAATGTTCCCATGCAGAGACGCATGCATGTCGTAAACTTCTTTTCTTTGTAACTGTACTGTCATCAGGAAAAACATGCATGCACAACCAAAATATATATACATGAAATAATATAATCGAAATCTTGAAAAAATAAATTGTTTGCTCCCAACGATTTGAATTATACAATACGATAATGAACGGATCTTCAAGCATCCCTGGCATCATCGTCGTCCTCTGGCTGGGGAAGTTTGTTTAGGTCCGGGAGCTTGATTCTTTTTGCAATTTCCACAGCGTCCTCGACTTGGCGACTTAGCCCAGCGTCTCTTCTATGATATTAAGTTCATTTGTCTCTAGAATTCTAGCTTAAACTAAGTGATCACAAACTTACAATGAGAAAACAAATGGATCATTTACATCTACAAAAATCCAAAAAATTCAACATTCTACAATATAGTTCAACTCAAATCTCATATAGACTAATTGGTCGATCTGCGATCTAATTAATGTTGACACGTAATTCTGTATTAATTATGGCCATTATTTTATTTTATTTTAGACAGCAATCAATCATATTTTTAATCCTAATCATTGTTGATTATAACTAAACCTACAAATCAGTACAATATGGTGGTAGCATATTTAATTTCCAAAAACAAAACTAAGAAATTAACAAAAATAGATAGATGGTTTTGGTTTAATATATGCTCAAATAAATGGTGGCAATATATTCAACAACTGCTGAAAAATCGACATACAAAGATAATTCGAGTTGTATTTTTTGGTTATTCTTGGGTTTCCGAGTCGACATTGCTAGCCGATTAATCCCAGGGGACTACCCTTTTGGATAGCCCGGACGTATAATTCTACCGTATTAAGTTAACCGTTGTTAACCCTTATAGGTAATAGCCAATTGTATGCATGAACTTCTAACATCTTATAGCTAATTATATGTCTGCACGATTTTTAAGATTTAGCAAACACTTTTCCTGGGTATAATTAGCTCCAACCAATTCACCATGTCCTAGAATATAACAATCTTATAGCTAAATTATATTGTCTATACGAATTAGGATTGAAGTCTATAATCGATAAATCCGCTACTGAATATAACAATCTTATAGTTAATATATTATTATTTATATTAATTAGGGTTGAAGTCTATAATCGATAAATACTGTTAAATTTATAAAATCAAACACCAGAGATTTCCCAAAAACTTTATAAACTTAATCAGAAAACAGTCCCCAAACGGATGCTGTTCAACATACAAACCAAAGCAGATAGTCCCCAAATGGATGCTATCTCAAACATACATCAAGAACAAAAACAGAAACATAAACAACTAAACTAACTAAGATCCATACGTCTACATTTAGAACGTATGGATCTATTTAGGATTAATGGAAGATAAGATTATGGTTGTGTGAGGATGAGAGGATGAGAGTGGTGAGTGAGTTGAGAGAGATGAGTTGGTGTTGTGTGTGTGTTGAATGAATCCAAGGCTGCGTATCCAACAAGATATAACCCTAGTCAACAGAGACACTCCAGTCAACAATCAAAACACAAAACATGCAACTTTGGTCCCTGCACAATACACAAACAACAAAAACAAGACCAACGGCTATAATGATATAAAAAAGGTACATAAATACCCCTCAAGCTTATGAACTAATATTTCCAACACCCTTCCTCAAGATCATAAGCCAAAGAAATTCTTTAAACATAATCTGAAGCACAAAGTTTTATGCTGATGATTTCCAAGGCCTTTAGTAAGAATATCAGCAACTTGATTTTCAGAAGAGACCTTCATGGTCTTAATAAGACCAGATGCAACTTTTTCCCTTACCAAATGAACATCAATATCAAAGTGTTTGGTTTTTTCATGCATGACAGGATTAGCTGCAATCTGAATAGCAGAGCTATTGTCACAGAATAGCCAAGCAGGAATGGAAGAGGGAACATTAAGGTCCAAAAGAATTTTGTTAAGCCACATGACTTCACATATAGCAGAAGCCATAGCCCTGTATTCAGCCTCAGCAGAGGATCTAGAAAGGGTGGCTTGCTTTTTGCTTTTCCAAGACACCAAGTTATTACATATGAAAACACAGTACCCAGAAACAGACCTTCTAGTCATCTTACACTTAGCCCAATCAGAGTCAGAAAACACTTTAATGGTTTTGGAGTTAGACTTAGAGTAAGTCAAACCAGCACCAGGAGCGTTTTTTAAATATCTGAGAACCCTAAGAGCAGCCTCAAAGTGAGACTGAAGTGGGGCATGCATATGTTGACTAAGGCAATGAACAGAATATGATATATCAGGTCTGGTATTGCAAAGGTAAATAAGTTTTCCAACAATTTTTTGATAACAGGTGACATTGGAAAGAAATTTATCATCAATACTTTCTTTATGAGCTAAAACGCCATTTTCTGTCATGGGAGTGCAAACAGGTTTGCAACCAAGTAAACCATACTCATGAAGAAGTTCAATACAGTACTTTCTTTGATTCAGACACAAGCCATTGTCAAGTTTTAAAACTTCAATCCCAAGAAAGTACCTCAGATTACCCAAGTCTTTGATTCTAAAACTCTGACTAAGCAGCATTTTAAACTTATCAATTTCACTATCATTGTTTCCAGTCACAATGATATCATCCACATAAACAAGCAAAACAAGAAAGATCCCATCTTTGTTCTTAGTGAACAAGGAGTGATCATTTTTACTTTGAACAAAACCAGCATTACTAAGAAACTCAACAAGCTTTATATTCCACTGTCTAGGGGCCTGTTTAAGACCATATAAGGCCTTTTTTAGTTTGCAAACTCTCTTTTCATTTTTGTCAAAAAAAACCGGGGGAAGGCAACATATAAACATCTTCAGTAAGATCACCATATAAGAAAGCATTGTTAACATCCATTTGGAAAATATTCCAAGTGTTTTGCACAGCAAGATTTAGGACACACCTAATAGTACTCATTTTAACGACAGGACTGAAAATTTCATCATAATCAATCCCCTCTCTCTGCCCACAACCTTTAGCCACTAATCTGGCTTTATATCTTTCAATTTCACCATCAGGTTTATATTTGATTTTATAAACCCATTTGGAAGGTATGGCTTTCCTATTAATGGGCAGAGTAGTAAGGGTCCAAGTGTCATTAGAATACAAGGCTTCCATCTCATTGTTCATAGCATGCACCCAATTAACATTTTTAACAGCCTCAAGAAAGCAAGTAGGTTCAGCAGTCCTATTGAGATTAGATATGAAACATCTATTGACTTCAGACAGTTTAGTATGGTTGGCATATCTGTTTAACCCATACTTAACCTTGTCATCCAAAACAAAATCATTCAACTTATCAGGCAATTTAGGCACTCTATTAGACCTTCTAGGATTAACAAGAGGCCTATCATCATCTGTCCTATTGCTGGAATCAAAGATGGGAACTTGGTTTTGAAAATTGCCCTCAGAAATGAATAGATTTTCATCCATTGATGATGCAGTATGGTTATCACTCTCAACTGGCTGCTCCTCTGCAGTATCAGTTGAAGAGTGATCCATAATTACCGTTCCTGCATCATCAGATGGTCCCCTTCCTTCATCATTGGGTCTTGAGACATTTTGGTTTTCAGAATCAAAAAAATCAAAAAAGGTTTTATTGTCAAACTCTTTATTCAAAACTTTATTCTTGGAATTCATTTTATAAGGAAAAACATTTTCATAAAATTTAACATCTCTTGAAAAAAAGAAACTTCTATTTTCTAAACTCAAAACTTTGTAAGCCTTTTTTGTACTAGAGTAACCAATTAAAATGCATTTTTCAGATTTATGAGAAAACTTATCATGATTGTTCAAAATACTAGCAAAACATAAACATCCAAAACATCTCAGATGGGAAAGGGATGGTTCCCTATCATACAGCATACTAAAAGGAGATTTACCAGCAAGAACAGAAGATGGAAGCCTGTTAATTAAGTAGGTAGCAGTTAAAATACACTCAGTCCAAAGATATAAAGGAATACCACTCTGAAACAAAAGAGTTCTAGCCACATTAAGCAGATGTCTGTGCTTTCTCTCAGCAATCCCATTTTGCTGAGGAGAATAAGCACAAGAGGTTTGGTGCACAATACCTTTTTCCTTTAAAAAAAAATGTCCATTTTACTGTTTATGAACTCAGTCCCATTATCAGACCTTATAATTTTAACCCTCTTTTGAAATTGGTTGAAGATAAGATTAACAAAATCTTCAAAGTATTTAAACACTTCATCCTTAGATTTGATTAAATAAACCCAAACAGCTCTTGAGAAATCATCAACAATGGTAAGAAAGTACCTAAACCCTTCCTTAGAGGTAACCCGGTAGGGTCCCCATAAGTCTAGATGGATGAGATCACCCACCATTTTAGACGTATGATTACTCAAGGGAAAGGGTTCTCTAGTCTGCTTAGAAAAATGACAAATATCACAAGGAGTAATGTGTTCAGGTTTACTAATTTTAAGAGCATCTTTTAGGACATGTAAGACATTATCAGAAGGATGACCAAGACGATTGTGCCAAACATTTTTGGAAACATGAAAACAAGCAACAGATAAATTACTCTTAATTTGAGGTAACTTACATTCAGAATCAAACAAGTATAAGCCATCACACTCATTACCAATCCCCAGAATATTTTCCCTTTTCAAATCCTGGATAATACAATTATGTTCAGTAAAACCAACATGAAGCTTGCTATCTTTGATCAACTTGTTAACAGACAAGAGACTAACAGTGTAATCAGGTATAACCAAAACATCAAATAAGACCACATTACTAGTAAGTTTAAGGTTACCAATACAAGTGATTTTAGCAACAGTCCCATTGGGATGACCAACAGTAATGTTTAAGTCAGAAATATCAATCACATGTGTCATGTTTTTAGTGGAATTAGTGATGTGTTGATTAGCCCCAGAGTCAATTATCCAACCAAAATTGACTTTAATCCCATTATAATTGATCTTAGCAACAAAAAACTTATAAAAGTGATTGTTAAAAAACACATTTCCATTAAAGAAACTAAACTTAGTACCTGCCATGTTATCTTGAACACCACAATTCTCCTTTTCACTGATCAGATTCATGAGTTTGACAATTTGGTCATTGGTAAAGGGTAAAGTGGTGTTAGAATTTTGAGTGTCAACACTGTTACTAGAACCAACTCTGTTATTATTATTCACTTTAAAAGGAGTCCTATTGTTACCAGTATTAGAATTCTTCTTATATCCAGGAGGATATCCAATTAACTCAAAACATCTGTCAACAGTATGACCTTTCATATTGCAATTAGTACATAACAAAGAGTTGTATTGATTCCGGTTTCCCCCATTGCTGTTGTTGCCATTGGAAAACTGGTTAGAAAACTGATTTCTGTTTCCCCTATTGTTACCATTAGAAAACTGATTTGAATTTCTGTTGTTAGAAGATCTATTTTGATTCTGATTTTTGGGAAAATCATTAGCTTTAGCAGCAAAGGAGGAAACCTGGGGTTTTGGGACCCCAGAATTAGAGTTAAGACCCCTATGGGACTCTTCTCTACACACAATCACAAAGGCATCCTTAACATCAGGTAAAACAGGTTGGGTCAGCAAAGAACTTCTTATAGGTTGATAAACTTCATCCAAACCCATTAAAAACTGCATTAATTTCATTAATTGTTGATGTTTACTAGACTCAGCTCTAGCAATGCAAGTACAAGGAGAAAACTTGGTAAGAATATCAAACTCTCTCCATAGAGAGTTCAATTTGTGATAATACTCAGACACAGACAAACCATTTTGTTTAAAATTATTGATTTTCTGAATCAAATTAAACAGAATAGAACCATCAAGTTTATCATAGGTCTCCCTAAGTTCATTCCAAACTTCAGCAGCATTTTCAGAATACACTTGACTTAAGTAAAGATCTTCAGATATACAACTTAACAACCAAGATAAAACCACAGCATTACACCTATCCCATTGATTAGAGAGAGCCTCACTATTAATATAAGCAGTTTTAACACAAGTACCATCTACAAATCCCATTTTGTTTCTAGCTTGTAAAGCAATTTTGACAGCATTGGCCCATAGTCTATAATTGTCACAACCAGTAAGCTTAATACTAACCAATGCACCAAGATTATGATCATTAGGTTGCAAATGCAAAGGATTACCAACATCTAAAGAACTAATCAACACAGGAGTAGGAACAGGTGTAGTCATAATGAAAAACAAGTAAACAGCACAGAAAGCAGATAATCAAAGAACAAACAATAAAATCAGCAAATAATGAGAAGAGAGAGAACTTGAATCTCAAAAATCACCAATTCTAGCTTGTGGACTGGGGTTGGCCAGAGCAGGTATCCACACCAGTCAAGCTGGAGGGTCAAGGTGTTAACCGAACCCGTTTGCACCCACTTCACTAGATCAATGATCAAGATAAAACAAGTAACTTACAGTGCAAATAAAGCGGAAGCAGAAACACCACTTGTGCTCTTGATTCACTTAGTCAAGAGTCACAAGTGAGAAACAGTACCAAACCACCAGGGACAAACAACCAGAACCAAAGAACCAATAATTAGGGTTACACAAACCCTAATTTTAAGCCAACAACAATACTGAAGTACCAAGACAAAAAGCCCCAAAAATTAAAAAATTAGGGTTTCACAAACCCTAATTTTAAACTTTCAGAAACTAATAGATCCAACCTCCAATGAAGAGAAACAGCTGCATGAAGAGTTAGAAAGCAAGTATATAAATATAAAACTTACCAATCAAGAAACCCTAATTTATGAATTTAGGGTTTTTTGAATTAAAACAAAGAAAGAGTAAATTAACCACGTTAATCAACGATTAACACTCAAAAAAGTAGTTCCCAAGCCAAAAATTGAGAAACCCCCAAAAAATTTGAAAAACCCTAATTTTCAAAAAAACTTTATAGATCAATAATAACGAAGACCAAAAAACAAGATCTTAAAAAAAATTTATCCCAAAGAACAGAGCCTATTGCTCTGATACCATGTTAAATTTATAAAATCAAACACCAGAGATTTCCCAAAAACTTTATAAACTTAATCAGAAAACAGTCCCCAAACGGATGCTGTTCAACATACAAACCAAAGCAGATAGTCCCCAAATGGATGCTATCTCAAACATACATCAAGAACAAAAACAGAAACATAAACAACTAAACTAACTAAGATCCATACGTCTACATTTAGAACGTATGGATCTATTTAGGATTAATGGAAGATAAGATTATGGTTGTGTGAGGATGAGAGGATGAGAGTGGTGAGTGAGTTGAGAGAGATGAGTTGGTGTTGTGTGTGTGTTGAATGAATCCAAGGCTGCGTATCCAACAAGATATAACCCTAGTCAACAGAGACGCTCCAGTCAACAATCAAAACACAAAACATGCAACTTTGGTCCCTGCACAATACACAAACAACAAAAACAAGACCAACGGCTATAATGATATAAAAAAGGTACATAAATACCCCTCAAGCTTATGAACTTGACAAAAAACCACAAGCAATATTTCCAACAAATACCTTACTGAATCAACATAAACAATACTCCAGGCTTTTTCCTTTCTTCCGTTGTTATGGTCAATAAACGGATATAATCAAATCCATTTGATTTTTTGTAGATTAATGAGTTGATTTTAATATTTACATATCATATACCGTTTAATGAAATATTACATAAATTCAAGTGATTGCAATACATAAAAATAGCAGAAACTCTTATATAGGATTTGAATATGAATTTCTCAATTTAAATAACGTGAACCTGCTACTATGTCTCCAAGTGGTATGCATTCCTTCAAAAAGTTAACAATTTCTTTTATTTTCATTTCAAAGACTCGAGCAACAACATCAGGCTTGTCTTTCCCTTTCGATCCCAAAAACTCGTCTACATGCCATTTTATCTTTGGCCATTTTACGTTGCAAGTGACCACAGAAGGCCTTCTCGTGATGCATATTTTTCCCACAGATGGGACAATTGACCTTGCGTTTGGACGGCGTCAATGGGCTACTGGAAGACGCGCCGCCACTCGTACTGCCACCGGTCGTAAACTGGGGTGGCGTTGTTGATAACGCTGTAGAAATCGATCTTGTTGGGGACGCGTGGGAGTCCTGGACGAATTGGGGACCCTAACAATTGTTCTCGGTGAGGTAACCTCGAAAGAACCAGGCACCCTTACCGTTGGTGATACCCTGACAACAGTCCTTGGTGGCGACGACACAACCTCATCAACACTTGCGGAACGGGGCTCCACGGAGCCGTTGTTCTTTGGAGATGAAGGAGGAGTGCCTGCCATAGTATTTATAAAAGTTTGTGAAAGATGTATTTATAGGTATTGTAAAGATACGACTGTTAAACACATGTATTTTAAAAGTTGTCATGAAAAGGCACCATGCTGGAAAGTGGAAACCGTAAAAGGCTGTGAGAGAGGTGCTTTTTTTTTAATTACGATAGGCACCACATGGGAAACCGTAAAAGCTTATGTGAGAGAGGCGCCTTTTTTTTATTTTTTTTTAATTCCGAAAATTCCCATATATTATTATAGTTATAATATAATTATAATAGGTGTATATCTCTCAGCCCATCACAATTTGTTAGACGATATATAGCAGGCCCAACCGGTCCAGCCCAACTGCATAAACGTTTGAGGATATAAAAGACCAGATAAAACCCTAACCCTAATCACACTTGTTATATCTCCATCCGCCTCTTTTTCTTATCTTCTTCTTTCCAAACGAATCCAAACCAGATCTTTGTTACCCACTCATTTCTAATCTTGAATACCAAACAACAACATTAAGATGGTGATGTACTACATTGACTATGACAAGTTGCCACCAGCATTCCGTTGTTTTCGTCACATCTCTGGATTCGCTTACTTTCATAGTCATGCCGTTGTTTTTGTCACAGATCGGGTTGTACTGAGTGTCGACCTATACTGTTCCGGTCCAAAGACAACTAACCCGATCATATCAAATCTACTGTCAAGATATTCCGACCGGGTTAATTCCTCCTTCATTATCTTGACAATGTCCACGATATTGAGCCTATAGTGGATGACCTGAGGTGTTTTAAGTCTACGGTACACTTTTATACTCAAACAACCATAAATTTGATACTTTTCTGCACTATATTCTGAGTGTTCACTCTGCTTGTTTTACACTGAAGTTGGAATTGTTCGAGAAACATTGTGGTTTGCTACCTGAACTTGGCTCAAGGCACGTACGGGCATTGGCAAACATCTGCAATTATGTAGCTGAGAAGACAGCAATAAAGGAAGCAATTATAGTTTACGTTCCAGAACAAGCGACGTCTAGGATCCAGTTGTTCGATGTATTCGGTAGCACTGTTAGATGAAATGTTCTTGGCAACTTAACTCTTGTATGAAGTTTGTACATTATATTTACTCTAGTTTTTATACTCGATGTGGTGGGAAATGTAGTTTATTGGGTGTTTGTTCCGGCTTATATTTATGAGATTATTAAAATTTAGAAGACATATGAAATTACTTCTACCTTGTAGTATATTATTGCTTCTTATATGAGTCTTCTTTAACATACGAAGTTCTTATTACTCGTGTTACCTTCTTATCTGGTCTGACTAAAAGATACTCCACATAGTATCAGTTTGGAGTATTTAAACAGTAGAACGTCTATTGTTGGATTGATTCTCTTTTGACCACAATGGTCAATCCATCCACTCTGTTCGAGACCCAAGCAAAATTTAGTGGATAAACGGCAATGCCTTGAGTCTATTTAAAGTTTTAAGTAGACTCATTGCCGTTTATCCACTAAATTTTGTTTGGGTCTCGAACAGAGTGGATGGATTGATTGACCATTGTAGTTAAAGCAGCCTTGCATACTTACTTTTCAAATTCGTATTGTATAAGTTTTTGTTTTATAGATCGAAAGTTCTTTCTTCAAAGATGCAATTGTTTTAATAAATTCATGCCATATAGTAATGGTAATGAACAACAAACTAATGACTTGTGTAATTTGCATCCAACTAGTTGTACTTGTTAAGGAAACGCGGTAACACATCTGTTACATACGTACAATGATATTTTCAAGCCGATGTTCCAACAAGAACCATCATGCTTGACCAAGGTTTGTTTCAATGACGATGAGCCATTTTCTGTGCTTCCTTCTTTTAATACCGATGATTCTACTAACCAGCTGAGCTAGCTCAGTTGGCCACCAAAGGTAACTTTGGGGAGGTATTGTTAGAGAGGTCTCGAGTTCGAGTCTCACCAAGAACCTTCAGGGGCCCGAATTAAGAAGCAGGAGTGGGGTTTATCCCCTAAGGAGAAGATTCGATGCTTGCATACTGCCCAATTGGATGTCATTGTAAGCTCGAATCACTAACTACTAACTCGCCGTTCAAAAAAAAAAAAAAAAAAAAAAATACTGATGATTCTACTAGCCAAAGTAATTGGCGACACTTGGGTGTCACGCGTGGTGGATGAAAACCACAAGGCGGTTCATGCTACTACATTGGAAGAACTAGAATCCATTACTAACCGCATTCGGTTTGATAAGATGGATGGTATACGAGAATGGGATCTTAAACACATTGCGTGGGAAATTATAAGTACAATTAAAGTGTTTACAGTGTCTTGATTCTACCGTACACCTTTTATATACATTTTCACTTCATCTTATATTAGATATGAATACGATTACTCGTATCTGAACGTGGTTTGAAACATTTTTTTTCTATTACATGAAGATTTTCCCCACAGTTTATGTAAATATTATTACACGCAACTTGATATGTTTAAGAAAGATGAATTTAGAATGTTGATTAATCTAATAGTGATGTGTTTTGTATGCCGTTTAGTGATATGCTTTAGTAGTTCTAAGTTCTAACACATACCGCGATTGAAAAACATAGTAATGTGCGACATTGACATGAACAACACACCCATATATGAACACTGATTGCATATCAGCTGCAAAAGGTCTTAGTTAGAGACGTGGCCAAATTTAACAATGAGGAAATAGAAAACGTCGATGCACTACTTTTCCTAAGCAAGACAAAGTAACATCCTAAAACTGCGATTACTCTTTGCAGATACTTCATAATCTGAATCATACTCATGTACAAATTGTATTATACAATAAACCATTTCTTGATTTCATCATCTTTTGAGTACCTTGTATTGCATCAGAAGAAGTTGGCGAGTTTTGATGATGCCAAGAATTAGACACCATATTCCTCATAATATATCACCCAACAAGTAACAAGAGCTGCAATTGCAAAAGGCATGTCGATGGAGCTCTGAAAAAGGAATACCAAAAGCCTATTGAATTTACGAGGCAACAAACTTCAACGTAGAAAATTCTGTTGATCAACAGGACATCAGAAGAAAAAAGAGAAGGTTGTCAAGTTAATGACGATAACTGACCTCAAAAATACATGCCAATCCTATAACGCTCATCAGCCTCTCGATAAACTGGGATTTCACACGATCAACATCTTTAGAAAGTAAGTACCTGACAGACAATAGAACTTGTATAGTAAAAGGGATCCACTTGCATATATATAATATGAGAACAGTAGCTCAATTTTATTTAGTAATAGAACTTGTATAGTAAAAGGGACTTACATGCTAACAACGTTAACGCGTGCAAACAATAGCAATGAAATTCCCACTGCAAGCAACACATAGCGCCATCCCTGTGACACTGCAACACAGCACAGATTGCCAAATCAAATAACTATACGATAACATATTGAATGGAGACAAATTATAGAGGAACCATCGTGTTTGGCTTTTCATTCAAATTAACAAACTTGCTTGTAAAGATTGCTGTAAAGACACTAACACCGTTTGTCCAAAAGTCGCGCATTCTTGCAAAAGCACTTGAAACGAAGATACAAATGAAAATGGATACCTTGGTCAAGCGTGACGGTTACAGAACTATACAGCATGCTTGTGTACTTCACATCAATATAATTTGTCACATAAGGTGACGTAACAACACTCCATGTCCCATTTTGAAGTGACCTCCATTCATCATTTCCACATTCGCATAACCCCAGTGAAGCATCCCTGCGGACAATTTTTTAAGAGGATAAGAAGAAAAAAACGAAAGAAAGAAAACAAACCACTGAAATCTTTTGGCAGTTTAGTTAAGTGTGGTTCTATTTAGATTGTGTTTTATCAAACACGGATTGAATACCACAGGTTGAAATTTAGCAGAATGGGAAACGGGTGAATGTCCCAATGTGATGGATACAATATTCATACAATTAGATTATCAATAAAACAATCACCTACTAACTAAAGAATCAGAGTGAAACAGAAAAGCCCTTCTACTTGCCTGTGAAAGCAAATCTGAACCTTGTCATGCATAATATGATGGACTTTTCGTGAAAGGGCCAGCAAAATACGATATGGTCTTGCGTAACTCCCTAGATTCGATCTTGATGTGCCATTCACAAAGATACGTGCACAGTAATTATTACGTGAGCCCGGAACCGGCGCTGGAGTAGCTTGAACTGATGGATTTCTAACATCAATGCCTGTGATTTCAAAGGATAGATTAATGACTAGCAATTAAGATATTTTAACTTTTAAGTACACTCATATCTAAGTCACAATATGGTATTTGATTACCATATATCTCGGGTTTTGTCATGACACACGAAACTATAATTGCTTCCTTTATTGCTGCCTTCTCAGCTACATAATTGCATATGTTTGCCAATGCCCGTACGTGCCTCGAGCCAAGTTCAGGTAGCAAACCACAATGTTTCTCGAACAATTCCAACTTCAGTGTAAAACAAGCAGAGTGAACACTCAGAATATAGTACAGAAAAGTATCAAATTTATGGTTGTTTGAGTATAAAATTGTACCGTAGACTTAAAACACCTCAGGTCAACCACTATAGGCTCTTTGCCTCTAACAGTACTGAGTGTCGACCTATACTTTTCAGGTCCAAAGAGAAATAACCCGATCATATCAAATCTACTGTTAAGATAATCCCACCGGGTTAATTCCTTGTTCATTATCTTGACAATGGCCCGTCTTATAAGAGTTGATGAAGTACGGCGAGACTGTAGAAAACATAAATAAGCAATCAATGTGGTAAGAGAAGGATATAAAAGGCAAGAAATACTTACTGTGTTCCACAACAAGTGACGTTTAGAATCCAATTCTCGGATTTCTAAAACAATGTCGTTTTCAAGAGTGGTACTATTTACGTTCCGGAACAGGCGACTCCTAGGATCCAGTTGTTGGATGTATTCGATAGCACTGTCAGACGAATTGTTGTTGGCAAGTAAGTCCCAGGTTGGGTGTTTAGCACGAACTTTGGGAAGTAAGATCACCGTAACAACAAGCAAAGGTATAAGAAAAAGAAGAAGACGTGAGGTGGTCGTCATCATGGATCCCTGAAAACAAAGTTCTCAAAACAAATACGATACAATTTTAGGATTGGTTTATTTTGGGAAACTGTATTAGTAATTGGTTTATGTTTATTTATTTTTGGAAGAGTATAATTGTCAAAAGTTGGAACAGTATATTTCAATAAGAATTTTTGGATTCTTGAAAATTAACTTGTTAATTTTATTTGAACTACACGTACTTTTTAATATGCAAAGTTCACTTTGTCGAGAATCCTAAGACATCAATAGATAGATGATAATCAGTCACGCGTTGCCATGCCCAACCGTACCCTAGGCATTTAGAGTTTGTATAACACGAGGGATTATGCGGTCACGCGTTGTTGTGGAGCCTAACATTTATTAAATTTTAGCCAATGGGTATCTTTAGTCTCAAACTTACAATTTTGTAATCAATAAAGACACCAATGAGGCGTATCAATAGATGATAATCAGTCGAAGAATTCTGCAGTGGATTGAAATACTTCTAAATACACCGATGAGTCGACATTAAATATTTAATCTAATATTATACTGTATTAAACTAGTAATCGCGAGTAAAACGCATCAGAATAGGAAAGCATATGCAGTAGCAAATAAAGTTAATGTAAATAAAAGAGAAAGTGAAACTGTTCCTTCTAGCGGTTGCTAGGGACGCACTTGAGAAGTCTTCGAGAACACGCACGTTTATAATGTGGAAGTTATGGCATCATATATAGTACTCACCAACTTCTTGAGATGTACCAACAAAAGGTATACAAAAGATGATGAAAAAGAGCAATCAAGATTGAAGAAAACCTAAAGCTTTTGTTATCCATTTATCTGTTTTTGTACGAATTTTTTTTCGCGCTCTCGTATGAGTTATCGATGTTTGTTTTCGTATGTATCACAAACATAACACACAAGTATATACATAGAGATGGGCAGAGATCTAGTTTTGACTTGTGTAATCAACTACGTACTACAAACAAGAACATTCTTTACATTCAAAAAACCAAAAGAATTGCTACATTTTGACTATTCATCCAAGAACACTTTAGGTTAATTAATGAGCCTTGGACTTCGGGCGGGGTCATCCTTTCACCAGCAACATCTCTAGCGTTAATTAACCTAAAATACTAGCTAGACAAGACCTGCAGTCCCAACTCGTCTATACACTAGCGAGAAAAGACCTGCAGTCCCAACTCCTCTATACACTAGCGAGAAAAGACCTGCATGCTTTTACTGCCTGTTTCAACCAATTTCCCGTCTCTTTCTGTTTAACGAGTTCGCTGTTTCCTGAAGCATATAACGTTCGTAAATCAGTAAGCAAATAATTGACTTAACAATGTTAAATTAACCAGATTGACACTTGTGTTGCCAAAATAAAAGACTTGTTACAACTTACACATAACAAGGCAAGTAAACTGTTTCATCTCACCAGTTCTTCTTAATGAATACATAAAATTTTAACATACCTTTGACAGTGGTAGTATCAGCATCCCTAGCTTCTGTTGTTTCTTGACCCCTCACTTGCTCCGACGACTTCAGTTTCTTGGATTTTTTCTTTTGATTTCCAGGTGGTTTGTTGGATGTTACTGAATGACTACAGAAAGTTATAGTACCAAATGTTGGTTAAATATTAAGATCATGCAATTCAGATGGGTTAACTACTTCGAGAAAGATACGGCTACTGAGCATGGAAAAGAATACAACAATGGGACAGTAACCTAGCATGACATCCAATGAGCGTGTGACATCTTATAACCAAAATCAGATTCTTTACTGCACGATATAGTGTTTGGATGCACTTTTTGCTGTGTGGGTTTGGAGTAATAATCAAGTGTTTAAGTGTTTAGATACATATCAAAAGAAAAATTTAGCAAACCCGTATGAGTTCTACAAGATTGTAACTAGAAACTTAAATAACGTGTGCTCTTGATTAATTCTCCTTTCGAGGGAGAAGGAGAAGATAAAAAAATAAGTCAAGAGCACATAGATAGACATTCAACATTTAACTATAAGACAATCGCGACGATAGCAAAAGAGTGGAATTAAACTTACTAGATAGACATTATCTGAA
The DNA here is from genome assembly GCA_025667525.1 of Glebionis coronaria. NCBI lineage: Eukaryota > Viridiplantae > Streptophyta > Magnoliopsida > Asterales > Asteraceae > Glebionis > Glebionis coronaria. The sequence continues at coordinate 610,673,729 of CM046878.1, read as the reverse complement.
GATATAGTGCCAAACAAAGAACAACTGATATTACTGCGTAAAGAGTGTCAAAAGAGCCCTGAAAAAGAAGAACCAAAAGCCTAATGATTTTTCAAGTTAAAGAATTCAATGTAAAGTTTCAACATGCAAAACATATAATTAGAAAGAAAAGAAATGGCGAACAAGTTAGTGACCATTAACTGACCTGAAAAATAAATGCTACTGCAATAACACGCACAAGCCAAATTCCAGTAGAATTCGAACAGTAAGACGCTAGACGCTTGCTAGCAACAGGCGCCAAGAATAGTAATGAAAAACCAACTGCAAGCAACATGTACCGCCATTCCTGTGACACTGCAATACGACACAAACTATCCAATTAAATGATATACACACATCATATAAAATATAGACAAAGACATGACTATGACTTTCTGAACCATCATGTTTGGCTTTTCCATTTCAAACTAACAAACTCATTTTATTTTTAAAGTGTCAAATAGACATTATGATTCGCACACACCAACAATAGAAAAAAGACACCAACTTGACAACCAATAGTTGTAAATACAAATTTAAGTTACCTTCCTTAAGATAGACGGATACATGACGATGAGTCCCGGGAGAAAGCTTCACATCAACATACAGTTTCTCGTAAGGTGACATCACAAAGCTCCATTCCGGATTTTTTAGAGATCTCCAATCATCCTTTTCACATTCGCACAATCCCAGTGAAGCATCCCTGCAAACAACTTCCTAACTGAATAAATCCTTTACTAAAGGAAAAAATATTTGACCTTATTGGAATTGAGTTTTATTTCAGTACGTGGGAATAGGTCATAATCATATGAAAAAATTCAGCAGAAAAAGAAAATATAAAATTTTCCCTTAAAACCCCAACAAAACCTAATCCAAGATCATTTAATTCTTCTTCGTTATCATAACACACATAAATTTATCTAACTGGCTTCATTTATCATATTAATTCCAATTTATAACTTTTAAATAGCCTAGCCTTGATTCAATAATAAAAGGTAGAAACTAAAAGCCTCTCTTACGTACCTGTGAACACAAACTTGGACTTGCTCGCCAATCCGCGTCAGGCGCTCCAGGCCTGATCGCCGTAATAATACATGATATTTTTTGGAAAAACTCCCAAATTTCATTCTAGATACGCCTTCTACTGCAACACGTTCACAGTATTCGGAAGAGCCACGGATTGGAGCGGGTTCGACACGAATTGACGGACGACGTTTCACATTCACAGCTGTGGTTTTAGAAATGAATGCAACAATTAGTAATTCCACAATACTAAAATGAAAGTGCCGCTGTAATTATAAATAGTTTAACTTATCCTTTTAGTACTTTTTATCACCTCTCATCGAAGTTTTTTGGAGATAATAAAAGCATCTATTATAATTGTTTATAAAGTTCTCTGCAGTAATTTTTTTAGCTTGCATGTTGAGTGACGGTGCAAGTAAATAGGTAAGAAAATCAGAAAATATAACCAGGTTGTAGTAATTTACTCAATGGATTGATTATGTCCATGCCACAAGCAAAAGCTAATGCATCCTTGATTGCTGCCTTGTCGGTCGCATGGTTACACATATTTCCAAACGCTGTCACGCGCGCAAGGCAGTGTTTATGGAGACAACCGCAATGCTCGGAAAACATATGCAACTTTGATGGAACAAAACCTTGATTAGTAAATCAACCAGTCATAGAATATGAATCTGAAAAGTATATGTAGTCGGCTTAGGTTGGTACCGTAGAAGAAAAGCATTGCAAGTCATCTGCAATAGCTTGCTCGGGGTCTCTGGCAGTACTAGTGAGTATCGATTTATATTTATCAGGTCCAAAGAGAAATAACCCAATCATATTGATTCTACTGTTAATATACCGCCACTGGGTTAATTCCTCGTTCAAGTCCTTGACAATCATCGGTAGACTTTCAGAATTCCTTGATGTGGTACGGTACTGTAGATATCAAAATATATAAGCAGTCAATGTGGTAAAAGGAAGCAGGATATAAAAGACAGAAGAATACTTACTACGTCCCACAACATGTGACGTACACCATCCGTTCGGCAGATAGAAGGAGCATGGTTCGATGAAATTGTGTCGGCAAGGGGTAGCAGTAAGTCCCAAGTGGTGCTATTGGGGTGTTGAGCACGAGCTTTGGGAAGTAACATGAGCGTAACAACAAGCAAAGGTATAACAACAAGAAGAAGAAGACGTGAGGTTGTCGTCATGGATCCCTTAAAACAAGCGCGAATGTTGGTTAAGTACGCAATTCAGTTGGGATCACTTGTAGAATGTGTTGTAACTTGTAACTTCTTTAATCAATACAACAAACTGATCAGTTAGAGGGTTCTTATGTTGTAACTTCCTTAATCACTGCTAAATCGGATCTCATTACTTAAACCTAGTTTTATTTATCACCATTAATCAATACCATAAACATTAAATTAAAATCTAAATCAGTATATAACAAAAAGCAATGACAATTCCATGTACCTGAATCAAGAATCGATGTATGTTTTATGTATGACACGTACTTGGTTGTTATGGAAAACATATGAACTTTTTATGTATGTAATATTTTTGGTATGTAATATTTTTGGTTAAGTAATATTTTTGGTATGTGAGTGAAAAAATAAAAATTTATAAAGTTTATTTAGAACTAGCAGGATACCCGCGCGATGCGGCGGCGGTATCATGTGACTAAATTTTTCGGTGTTATAATTCGTATTTTTTTAATTATAAGTTTTGAATCAACAGTTTTCATCTAAAAACGTGTCTTAAAAACGTGATTTCAATCGAGAGATGTTATACTTTTAACATTATATGTAATATATAGATGAAAATTCAAGTAAAGTTAAGTAATGATTAAAGGAAAAAAAAAACTAAATGCAATAAACCAATTTTCAATTAGATTTTTTATTTGATGCATTAGTATATTATAGATGCTCTTTAATGTTTGTACAATGTGCATATAATATTGTATATTTTTATAATGGGGTGTTTTATTAAGAGTATTAATTACTCATTAAAAAGTTTGTAATTATTGTATAGTGAGACAGTGTACACTTGGCTTATTAAATTGTATTCTTTAAACAATATTTTAGTTTGTGTTTTAAAAGGAGGTATATCATGTTAATTTAGTGGTACTACTTAAATTTTTTGCATTAATAGGAGAGAGATACTAATATCTTTTATAAGGGAGTTAGATAATTTTAAGGTAAAAAGATGAAGAAAAAAAAGTATAATAAAGTCAAAAAGATATAATAAAGCTTCCGACGGTTATTTTAAAAATTATAGTTTGTGTTTAAAAGAAAAGGAAAAATAATTAAATCAAGAAAACACGAGGGCATAACGTGAGACTAGGTGCGTTGTCTCACGTTGTGTGCTCGCGTTTCACCCTATCATCTCGAATGGCAAACACGGTGCCACACCCGGAAACACATTGTGTGTGGTGCCGTGGGTTTCGCGTTTTGGCAATAGCTTGAGTCATGTGCAACCGTATCATGCGCTGTAGAGATTGTAAGAGGGATTAGATTTTGATTTGGATTTGAGAAATGTTTGATACTATATAAGGATATTGAAAATTAATTATTATTTTAAAAATAAATATATTTTATATAATTATTGAATTAAAAATTATTATTTTTAAATAAATAATTACAGTGAGACAAGAAAACATGTACACCTTGTGGTTAAGAATTTTTGTTTATCTAAAAATATACTTTGCTCATAAGAATAGTCAAAAACACAAGAGAGTATCCAGAATTAGAATTTGAGGTTCATGGTAGCACGTGAAACTATCCGAGAACTACCAAACAAATTATTTCACCTTTCTATTAGCCCAAAGTTTTCAAAAACCACTTACCAAACGCACCCTAAAATGTTAACATTTTTAAAGAAGGGAATAGAAATGAAAAAATATTCAATGTTTCATGATGAAAGATCGATAACAGGATTCTTTTGCTCATATTCATTCATTGGATTTTTTACAAAGTTCACTGAAGTTATTTTATAAACTTTATATGAATCTGACATTAAATAAATCTCATTTCTATCTCTTAAACACACCTAAAATAAATATAATTGCTATCTCTTAAATACACCTCAAATCCAAGTTTCCTACCACACATATGAAACTTCATATAAAAAAATGGACTTGACAAACGTCTTCGCAGCGTTGGTTGGAAGGCTTATAGTTGCTTTTCTGTTCATCATGTCTGCGCATCTAATGTACGGACTCTCATATCTTTTTATATCATAGATCTAATTTATATGGCTCTTATTTACTCATTAGTTTAGTTTAGTTTTTTGTTATTTGATTTAGTAATTAGTTTCGGCTTATATAGCGAGCTTATGACTTATTAGGTTTCGGGATTATGTTTCATATGTTGGCTTAATCATTTATGTCAAGGGTTCGTGTGCATGCATGGTTGTTATTGCATGTATATGTTGTGGTTCATGTTTTATTAATTAGAATTCGTAAAACTGATGATCGAGTTTTATGTACACTAATGTGCACATTGGGTTGTTATCGATGAATGAATACTCTTCAATCACGAACACATATATTTGTTAGTTTCCAATCGAAGAGTTGTGCAGCTTCAAATCTATATCATGCATAAGCTACTTTTTGTAGCTTAGTTTGAAAATTTTCGGTCTATATAAGCTTGTCATGTCATAACAAGCTTATATAATTCGGAAAGTTTAAAAAAGAACCAAAAAAGTGAGCTTATGAAATATAAGCCAAAAATCGTATAAGCCCGCTATATAACCCGAAACAAGGAGGTTATATTTTATACTATAAGGTTTGTCCACAAAGGTTATATTCTCTAACCAATGGGCTTGTAGTACCCATGTTGTGCGAGAATGCACTGTCTGTCTAGGACATCTGAGATAGACTTGTCGTGCAGTGTGCATATTGTGAGATAGATAGTGGACTATAACAAACACGCTTGTATATATTCATAAGATTCGCCAAGATTGTGTGCAAAATACGCCCTTATATCGCTGATGTTTGATATGGCAGTAGATCTAGTTTGTAGCGGTACTCAATTTTTAATTGATTTTTAAAATAATGCTTTAATTCTTGACTGTTAGCGCGTTGCTTTTTGTATTTTAGTAATTGGATTTGTCGTGTTCATGTATCACAAGAAAATGACGTGATAGATTTTGACATTTAATTAGCCAGTTATGCCTGGCGATTGACATCTTTAACCATCGTATTGTTGTAAAAATGCAAAACACCAGGTCGCATATTTAGTTTGTATTGATGTATAGCTTGCTATTTGGTTAATTACTTTTAACTATTCACACGACTTATATTAAATATGCTTTGATCTTTATGTAAATACGATTTTTTAGTAAGTTGGAGTTGTAATGCATTTTCAACAGAAGAAAGTAGAGATTAGGTTGCTAGATTTAGACATCTAAATGAGGTATTATGTTTAGTTGGTGATCTCTAGTTTGTGTGAACAAGTCATTCTAGGTAAATTGTGAAGACTCAAATCATCATACAGTTTAAAAGGTGAAGGTTTATATTACTCATAACAATTACGTAAAATCCTAATTAAGATCAAATCACACATAGCGGAAATGTTTAACAAGATCATAATTAATAACACATTCATAATTAATCGAGTTAGGGTTAAATACCTTTTAGCTAGAGCAAATCTTAAGAACACCGGCGAATCACGAATTAGTGTTTATATGAAGAACACCAAGATATAGTTTATAATGAAACTATATTACGCTCTTGTACACACGTAATGCAGCGGATCAATCGTGAGGCTAGCACTAATAAACCGGAGCTTCAATACTTGTGAATTATAGCTAAATCGAAAATCAAACCAAAACCTTGTGTGGGTTAGGGTTTGCGATCGCAAGAAAGAAAAGGAGGGGAGGGACAAAAATTATGAAGGCTTGATGGGGTATTTATAGGATAACAATACTTGTTCTCCAAGCATAAATCATGATTAGGAAACTAATCCTACTTCCCTTTTTTCCCTTATAGCCGCCGGCTATATTAAACCCCAAGGGGTTTCCGGAACATTCCGTTCTTGTTCCCTTTTCTATATAATTCTATAACGCTCGTTTACACTTAACTTTTAATTATTAACGATCGTTAAATAAGCTCGATTTATATTTTAATAAATAAATATATTTATTAAAATTAATTCATCCTTTACGTATTGTGTGCAATCCCGTAATCCCGAGTTTGATCCTATCACACGACTATTTAATTTTATGTCCATAAACTTTCAAAAGGTTCTCGTTTTATTATTTGTAAAGACACAGGGATGATGAACTTGTGTGTATTCATAGGGCAATAGCTGAAATTGTATTGAATCGATAAAGTTGTTTTTAGTTACTTGGAGATCTTGGGTGTTGGATTTTGTGGTAATGATCATTTTCTAGGTATCGCAAATTTTGAACTGATGGAGGACCAACTGCAAAGGTTCTTAAACCGAAACTAAACACGTTCACTAAATTGATTACATCAAAAACGGACATACAACTCCCTGAAATTGATGTAAGGAATACAGATCTTTTTTTTGTCTTCACTTATGTTACGTGTTCTTATATAATCAGTTGAATTTACATTAACATTTAACTTTAAATCTTATTATGGGTTCATCTTTATTTAAATTGAACATTATATAAAGATCTAATCCATGCAACTAAAAGTGAGCCTTCTTTTGCACAGCCTAAAACTGTAGTTCAGGCCATGATTGTTCTTAGAGGCTTTGGTGGTGTTGGTTTCATATTTGGTAGCTATGCGGGTGCATTTTTGCTGGTAATTAAGCCATATTTCGAAACTTCATGATATATCTACAAGCTTCTATTATAACTTCACATGATTTTTCCATGTCTGTTGTTGTCCCATATATTTAGATGATAGATTAAGATATGAGATGGAAAAGATATGAGTTTTAGAGAGAGAAAGTAATGAGAGAAAGTAGAGAGAGAGAGATTAACTTAGTGAATATTAGATTAGAGAAAGATTAGTTACTAATGATCATCCCACCCTCTTAACATGCTAGGAGGGTAGTATATATAGTCCACCCACATGCGGGCTTTAATGGAGTATATATTGGGTCGGGCTTGACTTTTGTACTTTAATTAGTTTAAATACAAGCCCGTAAACCACGACCAATAAACTACTTATTACACCATTCTAATTAATGTTACAATAATAACCTATGACCGAACATTCTTGTTTGACTCAATATTTTGAGGCTAACAATCTCCCCCAATGTGAGGTCATTCCACTTCGTTATTTGGATTCCAATTGAGATTTATGAATTTCGTCATAAGTGAGTCTTGAACGTGTAACAGTAGTTTTTGTTTCTTCATGTTGTGATCTTTGAGCCTTTGTCATTGTCTTTCGACTTAGTCTTTTATCTTGAGATCTTCAAATCATTCTTGACTTGTTCTTGCCATCTTGCAATCTTGTGTCTTTATCCACATGCTCACACTATTGATTGTTGAATAAGTCTTTGGGCATGAATATATGGTTGTGAATCTTTGACTTTGCTGAGTACACCGTGACGCCACCTTCTTGAGACAAAACATGGACACGGACTGAATGGCTTTGACATTCGTCCTAAATCGGTAGCGTTTTATCTCCGGTCGGTGAAGACCGTTATACGATATTAAATATCGTACCTGTGATTAGGTAGATTCAATTAAGAATCTTCTTGACAGGGTTTCGCGGCTGTACTAGCCGTTCTCTTTACTCGACCGTCTCAAAGCAAGACTGTGAACATAAAGAGTGAATCAATTGGATGAATATCCGCTTGATTAAAGTCGTCAATTCAAATTCCTGGAACAAGTTTGATTCATTAAGAATCTTACCATTGTTGCTTTCCAGTTGACACAAGTTTGATTCATAAGAATCTCACAAGTCACCTACCGTAGCGCTGTTTGATGTTGACGCTAGAAGGATTTCCATTCGTCACTGTGAGTATTAATGAATATCACTCTGAATGTTCTGGCAAGACCATAAAGATATTGCGTAGAAACCTGAAATGAGTTTGACTCAATTCAGAAACAAACCACTGTTGCTTTTAAGTTTTGCACATGTTCAATTCATAAAGAATCTTGCATATGACCTACCGCAGTGTTGTTTGATGTTAACACTAGAAGGATTTCCACTCATCATTGTGAATATTAAGTAGTATCACTCTGAGTGTTCTAGCAATATCGCAAGGATATAGCGCATGACACTCTTTATCTTCATCCGTGTGTCCTAACGAGATTTGTTTGATCTCTTGGCTCTAGACTCGATTTGTGCACTTTTAGTGGTCGGAGGCTGGAGCAGATGCCACCTATTCAATATCAACTATCTCGGAGTGAGAAAGTTAATAGAAGTCGTGTTGATCTCCGTGACAATAAAACAAACTTCTTTTGAGAGAAGCCTGAGTAGCTAGGAAAGGGTTGTGCTTCACATCACTGGGTCCATGATGAGTTTGTCTTCATGATGAGTTGACCCGGTTTCTGCCTAAGTTGTATGGAGGGCTTCTTTCTTTAGACCCTTTATCCTTACATTTCTTTTTCATTCTTCAACCCTTACATTTCTTTTTCATTCTTTATCATCAGTACTTAGTCGGCATTCAGCTACATTCACATTCTACTCCATCTTTCCTAAGGACTTCTAATAATCTATTGGATTATCCCTGGGAAGATCCCTCCGGTTCTGGTTGGATCATAGGACTTAAACCTAACCACCCTTTTGACACCAATAACGTCGTGAATTAAAGATGTTTTGGGTATTTGATCGTAACCATGAGTGCTTGAGTCTTTATTTCACATTTTAATCACATTTTCTCCACTATCTCTAATATATAAAATCGTTTGATATTAGAGATACCAAATTTGATTAAAATATACTTTGAAAAATAGTCTTGAAAAAAAACTTCGGGAGAATAATGTGTCAAACTTAGCATGAAATTTGGAACGCTCCCCCTCAAAAATTGATCCAATTGAATTGTCATTTCAAGGATATGATCCACATTAAACTTTTGAGGAAAGGAATTGTTGAACACATAATTTTTGAAAGATTTTGAATATCATTGAGAAATTCTTGAAAAAATTGTGTTCAACGCTTTTTGAAAAATCAATTCTTTTTGTCGAAAAGGTTTTTCTAAAGCATAAACTTGAGTTCATAGACTTTGAATGTCTTGACGTATCCACTCAAGTGTAAGAAGATTTCTCTTCTTTTGTTGAGGGTAAGAGCACGAAATCGTACACTCCCCCGTGAATTTAGATCCGGGTTGTAATCTGAAAGTGATTACAAGCCATTGTGTTGAGCTTAAAACGTTGAATGTTTTGTGACAAGCTCAACCCAAGATACATTGCTATACCCGTTGTTGGAAATATTGTCCAAAATAGACAATTTCCTGTTGAAAAAATAGAAATGACATGTTTTGAAAAATATTTACAACTTTCATTCGAGCTTTATGTACACACCCGTGTCGTTGTTGAGCGACATTTCTAGGCACGTCCATATTATCGATACTGAAAGACATGTCGAGAAGGATATTTTTGGATTATCAAAGATTTTTTAATTTTGTATTTTTCTTTTTCATTAATATTTACAGGTAGATGTTTGATAGATGAATCAAGCAGGCTTCTTTGCCAGAACCTCCAGTTCTGCTGGAGTCAAACATCTCATACCAATTTGCCTAACAAGATACGCAAACCTTTCTTTCGAAAGAGCTTTTGTAAACAAGTCAGCTAATTGGTAATCAGTTCCAACAACGTATAATTCAACAATACCCTTTTCAACTTGTTTCTTAATGAAGTGATATCTGACATCAATGTGCTTCGTGCGGGAATGCTGTACCGGATTGCAGGAGATGGCTATGGCCGACTTTGAGTCACAGTACATAGGTACTTTATCAAAATGGAAGCCATAATCTGTGAGTTGAGTTCTCATCCAAAGAACTTGAGCACAACACGCAGATAGAGACACATACTCCGCTTCAACTGATGAAAGTGACGTGCAATCCTGCTTCTTGGAAGACCATCCCACAAGCTTGTCTTGACCTAGAAATTGTACACCACCAGAAGTACTTTTACGTGTATCAAGACACCCTGCATGATCAGAATCTGAATAGGCCGTTAGAAAGAAACCGGTTTCCCTCGGATACCAGAGTCCCATGTGAATGGTATTCTTAAGGTACCGAAAGATTCGTTTAACCTCCTTGAGGTGCTTTTCAATGGGTCGTGCTTGATATCGTGCACAATAGCATGTAGCATGATGTATATCAGGTCTGCTTGCAGTCAAGTACATGAGGGACCCGATCATGAAACGATATCTCGTTTGATCTATGGGTAATCCCTCCAAATCAGCATCTAGGGATGTGGTTGATAATTGTGTCCCAACGGGGTCACATGATGTCATACCATGTTTTGTGATTATCTCTTGACAATACTTAGCTTGGTTAATAAAGATACCACTTGGGGATTGGTGAACTTGAATTCCTAGAATGAATTTTAGTTCGCCCATCATAGACATTTCAAATCTGCTGTGCATAAATTTTTCAAACCATTTTGAAAGATTTGGGTTTGTAGACCCAAAAATAATGTCATCAACATAAATCTGCACAAGCAAAATGTCATCCCCATATTTATAAGTGAACAAAGTTAAATCAATGGAACCTTTTGAGAAACCTTTGGAGACTAGAAATTTCGAGAGTTCGTCGTACCACGCTCTTGGAGCTTGCTTGAGTCCATAAAGTGTTTTGTGGAGACGATACACCTTGTCAGGATAATGAGGATTGACGAATCCTTCCGGCTGTGTGACATAGACTTCTTCCTTCAAAGGACCGTTAAGAAACGCCGTCTTTACGTCCATTTGATAGACAATGAATCCCCTATGTGCAGCATAAGCAAGAAAAATCCTGACCGCTTCCATTCGAGCTACTGGTGCAAATGATTCTTCAAAATCAATACCCTCTTTCTGTCCATACCCTTTAGCCACTAGCCTGGATTTATTCTTGATGATCGTGTTCTCTTCATCCATCTTCTTTTTCAGATCCATCGAAGATTTAATGGTGTTACATCGTATGGTCTGTTAACCAGTTCCCAGACTTTAAGTCTTTCAAATTGTTGAAGTTCTTCCGTCATCGATTCAATCCAAGCATGATCAGCCATGGCTTCTTTGATGTTTTTCGGTTCAGCTGAACTCACGACGAGTGCGAACATACAAACATCGCCAGCGGTGTGAAGCTGTCGTCTTGTACGAACGGGCTGTGAAGGGTTTCAAATTACATGCACCAAAGGATGATCTTGGGTCCAATGATGTGTTGAAGGATGTCGTTGATAGAATGTATGCATATTTGACGGATCAACATGGCGAGTAGAAGACTCTCCAGTTTCGTGTACCGGTGTACCGAATGGGTTGATAAATTCGTCGTCGTCAAATAATGCAGCCTCTGCTTGATTTGTGTTCTCTAGAGCAATGACAGTAGTTGTGGATGTTGTAGGAGCGATTATTGATGTGATATTCTGAGGAGGTAAATCTGCGGCAACCCGTGTTGAAGTAGATGAAGTTGTATCCGGTTGTTGACGATGATCGGTATCATCATTCGTATCATGAGTGACAGCGGAAGACTTCGATACAACTTGTTTCTCCCCCGTGAAATATTCATCATACATTGGTCCATATAACATTTCCAACTCTTCAATTGTCATGTCGACTGTCATATCAGCTCTAGGAACATTTTCTGGAACCAGCGTTGAACTTGACGGTTCATTGCTGTGGTCTTGAGTTCCGAGTTCCGTGCGGTTGTGAACGGAAGTTGTTTGTCGTTGTGGATCGGGACTTAAACTGTTTTGTTCAAGTGCCATTTCTTGTAATTCATCAAATCGAATGTGAATGGTCTCGACAATCAATTTTGTTCTCTTGTTGTACACTCTATATCCCTTAGACTGAGTTGCATATCCCACAAGAATACATGCATCACCTTTCTCTTTCATCTTGTCCAGATTTTCACCATCTCGAATAATGTAACACGTACATCCAAAAACATGAAGGTGTTTGAGTGAAGGTTTTCGATCATGAATTATGTGATATGGTGTCTTTTCGTGTCTTGGGATAATTAAGGATCGGTTTTGTGTGTAGCATGCGGTTGACACGGCTTCGGCCCAAAAGTATAGTGGTAGTTTTGAAGCAGATAATAATGTTCGAGCAGCCTCAACTAAAGTACGATTTTGTCTTTCAACAACGCCGTTTTGTTCGGGTGTTTGAGCAATAGATGTTTCATGTTCAATCCCTTCGGCTTCAAAATAGTTTCTCAGTTTTGAATTTAAAAATTATGTACCTTTGTCAGTACGAACCACTTTAACTTGAGCTTGAAGACCATGTTGTATCAGTTTAAGAAAGCTGATGAGAACATCGGGTGTTTCATCCTTGGACCTCAAGAAGTGATTCCATGTGTACCATGAGTAATCATCGACAATTACCAAAATATATTTCTTTCCATTGATACTCTGAACACGCATGGGACCACACAGATCCATGTGAAGAAGATCTAACCGTCCTTTAGAGCTTGGTGTGGTCTTTGTTTTGAAGCTACTTCGTTTAGCTTTACAAAGTTCACAAGAAGAACAAAGATGATCTTTGATGAATTTCAAACTTGGAAGGCCTCTCACAATATCTTTTTTGGAAAGTAAGTTGATGGTATCAAAATTAAGATGAGATAAACGTTGATGCCATAACTATGCCTGAGTCGTTGAAGATTTAGCCATGAAGCAAATTGGAGTTGATGAAGTTGTGTCTTGAAGTGAAATTGTGTAAAGATCAGTACCCCGTGTACCGGTAAGTAAGTCATTCCCATCATAATCACGAACAAAACATGTCTTCTTTCTGAAAGCAACTTCCAAATCCGCATCACATAATTGACCAACCGAGAAAATATTGTGATTGAGCCCTTCGACATAGTATACCCTTTTAATCGTGATATTCCCCTGAACCAAATCTCCATATCCTAGGATCGGTGCAAATTGATCATTTCCAAATCGGACCGTACCCAGGAACTTCTCCACGAAGTTAATTAGAAGCTTGAGATTCCCCATCATGTGCTTCGTGCATCCGGAGTCCAGTATGAAGAGAATTATTTGTATCACCTACAGAAGAGTTAGAACACGATGGAGCATTTGCTAAATTGGATACCACATTAGTTGTGATAGTAGAATCATTAGTGTCCTTATCAACATTTAAAGGCAAACTAACACTCGTTTTCACATTTACTATCCTAGCTTTCGGCATCCATTTATATCTTGGAAGACATTGATTAGCAAACCACCATTTCCAAGACTTGCTAGCAGACTCATATAATTCCTTAATTTTGCTTCTAGGATTCTTAGTGGTGGAGTCTGATGCATTACTTTTCTTAGTGGGGGTAGCACCAGAATGGTTCACTTTGCGTTTGGGTTTACTAGCTCTAATAGGCAACACAACTTGCTTCTTAGTTCTAGTATCTACGCATTTGACTTTATTCATAGCACACATATAATGATTGGCATTAGCAAACTTGCCACATTTGACACAAACAAATTTCACATTCATAGCATTCAAATCATTCACATCATTCATATCGTCATTACATGTGATTACAGACTTTTTATTCTTAAAAACATTCAAATTCCTAGGATGTTCTTCTACTTGCTTCATCTTCCCTTGATTCTTGTGTTTCTAGACCTTATCATTCACTTGAGTGCTCTTAAGCTGAGGCCGGCTAACACTAGTAGTGGAGACTATTCCTGTAGTAGAAGACACACGAATATTAGTGTTTCTAGAAGTCTGAGGTGATTGAGTAACTTTGTTTGTGGGCTTAGTGGTCATTCTATACATCCCTGGTTTAATCACATTATTCTGCTTAACGCTTGGTGCTATAGGATTCCTTATGGGTTGATTTTGTGGTAACCTTTCCTTTCCGTCCATCTTGGGGGCAAACACAGGTTTTGCAAATGAGGAATTTGATAAAGCAGATGGTTTTCCCAAGGTAGAGGATCTATTCACTTTAGAAGCATTGGGTTTTCTAACAACAGGTTTCTTAATGCTAGGTTCCACGACTTTCTCACCCATTTTAGCAATGAGTTTCTGCAACTCAGCTATCGCTCTGTCCCTGTCTTGTAACTGATCTTTCAACCCTTTAATTTCAAAATTCTGTTCATTCATTTCTCGAAACGTTTGAGAAAGTTTTTCTTGCAATTTATTATCATGTGGAAAACTACCAACATCTTTTTGCAAAGCAAGTTCAAGAGAATGACAGTGTTTTTGAAGGAAATCAGTTTTGTGTTGAAGTAACTCAAAAGCCTTTTTGTCAACATTTTCTTTACGTTTCGAAAGCTCAATTTTAAGACGTTCACATTCTTTGATCTTATCAAGATATTGGCATGCAACTTCAGAATATTCATCAATATCAGCACAAGATGTAAAATAAGCACACATAACATCTTTAGAAACGCATTCTTGCAAGAGTAAATCATATTCATCTGAAAAATCAGACTTCTCCATTTGAAGATCATCAATGTGTTTCTCAAGAGATTCAACATATTTTAAATCATCATACATTTCAGTCTGAATGAACTCCTCAAGTTGAAGAACAGTTTCTTTAATCAATGCCGTGTTTGGAATTAATAGTTCTTTCACAAGCAAGGTAATATCTTGAGGAATCGAACGTGTCCACTCAGCATTTTTACTTTTTGCCCAGTCTCTTTCAACAATAGATTTAACATTATCTATGTGATGTTTAAGAATACCTAATGTTTTCCTACTCTTTCTTTTAGATTCATATAGAGGGAGGTAGTTTATGTATTTGTAAACATTAGATTTCTTAGGGGCAAATGCTTTCTTCCATTGAATTCTCTTTTGTTTGCATTCTAGAAACACTTCCTCACGGGTTTTCTGAGTTTGTTTGTTGAAAAGACCATAAAGACTATTCTCATAAGCATAATATGGTTTTACAAACTCCTTATTGACAAGTGATTGACTATCATCATCCCAAAGGGCAGTCTCTTCACTATTGGCACTAACAGGCATGCAATCAAGATCGGTCCTTTCAGTCTCATCAAGATAAAGACACGGGTTCGCAGCTTGAGATTTGGCAAGGTACTCAGGACTTGCAAAGCTAGCTTGACCCTTAAACATTGAAGGAGGTGCCAGCATTCTTACTGATTGAATAGAATCATGCGTTTTATAAACAATTTTCTTCAAAAATTCGACTTGTTCTTCTAGTTTCGTTACTTTTTCAGTTTCTTTATCATATCTACTTTTGAAGTCTTGTTTTAACGCATCTACCTCTTGTTTCTTATCCTCAAGAATTTTTGCAGAAGCAGTAGTGGTCATAGAGAGCTTTTGTTCAAGTTCATTAACTTTGGTGTTGGCAAGGTACGTTTATTGGCGTTCATCCATTAAGAAAACATTATATTGACGCTTCTCTTTTGCTAATAACTCAAGAGTAGTATTATATTTGTTTTCAAAATCGTCCTTTTGACTTTTTAACGCACTTCCCTTGTACCCCTCAAGCTCTTTGGTTTTCTGAAGGAGCTCATCTCTATAGCTTTCAGTCATCTCAGTAGATTTGATAGGAGCAGCTTTGCATTCTTCAAAACTTTGAGTGAGCGTAGCGTTTGCCTTCTTTAATTGCTTTTGACTATTTTTATTTTTAGTGACACCTTTTTGTAAAGTAGCAATTAAATTAGCAAGCACAATACGTTCCTCTTCATCATATTCATTTGCATGTTGATGATCCTCAGACTCATTATTGCACATGTCTGATGAATCGGGTGTGGTATTGCTATCAACCGTTTCCATCATACACGTGTCATTAATGGCATTGGGTAGATCACTATGCTCAGGAATATCACCAAACATTATATTCATCAGTATTGTGTACCTTATCGATTGGCTCAGTGTAAAAGATAGGGCCATTGTCATGTTCAGTGACTTTGAGAACTTCTTCAACCTTTGCATGTACAATTAATGTGCATCGAGCTCTTGATCAAAATCTTCATCATCAGTGTCATCAAGCATTGCTCCTTCCTCATCTGACAATTTAACCCTTGCTTCCATCTTCTTGCATAGCAGCATCTTTTCCTTGTGATAGCTGGAGTCTCTAACCCTTTTCGACTTCCTACATTCCTTTGCCATATGCCCATAACCTTGGCAATTAAAACATTGAATCCCGCTCTGCTGAACCACTTGACTTCCAACCATTTCCCTATTCCCAGTAGCAACAGCAATCCTCTGAGTATCATACTTGGCAGTTTGTCGATCATATCTTGCAGAACCCTCAACATGCGTTGGATTATGTCGATCATACCTAGAAGGACTTTCACCACGTGTGTCATACCTTGGAGGACTCTCAACATATCAGTTCTTGGTGTTAGATGATGTACGAAGATTGTTGTTGCTGGGTTTTTAGATTTTCTTGTAAGTCTTCATTATGAAAGCAATTTGTTGTTTCATCTCTCGGTTCTTTTGAGCTTGGTCTTCATCACTATCTTCTTCAAATGAGGACTCAGATGGTGGTGTTCTTGGCACTTTACCTCGAGATCTTGTGGATGATGAAGACTTAGATGATGTGGAAGATCGTGGTGAAGAGGATGTAGTGGAATATGACTTAGGAGCACAAGAGTTATGACCTTGAACATGTTGAGTTGTAGTCACTAAAGCAAGTGGATTAGCCGTCTTGGCAACACGTTCAGCTCGAATCTCATTTGCTTCATTCTGAAATTGCTTCAAGATATCAAAGAGTCGATGATATGAGACCTCGTCTAACTTTTCTTGTTGTTTCACTAAAGTGACGAACCTTGTCCACTCGGGTTGAAGCTGTTGAAGAAATTGGACATTGACTTGCATGGTGGAGACTTGCAGATTATTTCTTGTCATGTCATTCATCATCTTATAAAACCTGGAGTAGTAAGAGTCAATTGATTCTCCATCCCTTGAAGTAAACTTGCCAAAATTCCAAAACAAGTTTGTTTTGACATCTTGTTTGTTGAGTGATTCTCCTTGTTGCAAGCGTTCAATAGCAGTCCACATTTCATGTGTTGTAGGGCATGCATCAACCGTGGAATAAATGTCATCTCGAATCCCACTTAGAACCATATAGAAATTGGACATTGACTTGCATGGTGGAGACTTTCAAGGCATCACCATTGGGTCTTGTATCAAGATATCGTATGAAACGTGTTGCCATTGAGCATACCTACCAGACACAAGCATTGTTGGTCTCTCTTTACTACCCGCCACCATGATATTGTTGTTTGTGACACGATATTCTTGAGTAGAATCCATCTCAAAGTTGATGTGAAGTGAATAGGATCTTAAGTAGATGAAATTGTGAAAAGATTGTGGTTGAAACTTGAAGAAATTGTGAAAAAACTTTATCCGGAAAAACAAGCACTTATCCGGAATATTGTACTTACTCTTATCCGGAATATTTCAATAAGACCTTATCCGGAAAAAAAATTAATGCGTAGCTTATCCGGAATAGTGTTCTTTCTCTTATCCGAAATGTTTGCAACTTTCTCTTATCCGGAATGATTTCGTAGACTTATCCGGAAAAAGGATATCCCGTTACTTATCCGGAATATTATGAGATGAGTTATCCGGAATCACAAAAATGATGCTTATCCGGAATCTTTGTAGTGCTTCTTATCCGGAATAATTGGTCTCTCTCTTATCCGGAATAATTGTTCTTCGCCTTATCCGGAATAATACAAAACTACCGTGTTAATGCAAGTAATGCCTAAAAACATTATTAGTGTTAACTAATCTTTCTTAGTTTTGATCACAACAAACCATACAACACATTTAGTGTAGAAACACAAAATGAATTATTTAACTAACACTATCATCAAAGGTAATAATCATATCACTAACCTTTCTTAATCATACTTAGTGATCATCAAAATGATTATCCTTAAAACTCACTTTTGCTAATAAGACAAAAGTATTTTTAATAAACTTTCCTTTTTAGAAAATGTTTTATTAAAATGGAAAATGAAAATTTGAAAATGGCATATTCCAAATGCTGTTAGAATATCCTTTGAAGGGTTTAAATACCTCAGATATTCCCACCCCACTAAAAGACAAAAAACGGAGCGGAGTCTAGTGGCGGTACCTTAAGTACCTAGGCGGTATCTTATCGATAAGGTACCGTGGGGTAAGATAAGGTACCACGCACAGTAGCCGTTATATATCCGTTGTAACTTTGTCTCCTTTAAATAGTGGGTCAAATCTCATTTTCCAGCAAGCCTCTTGGACGATTTTCTCAGCCCTCTTTCTATTTTTTATAGCATAATCATTAGTAAATGATCACTTAATTTGTTAAGGATGTTTACATATGATTATCCTCTTGATCCCCTCCTTTACCATGTCCAATGAGAAGATCACTCACTCACTAGTGTAGTGATAAAGATGAATTTATGAACTAGTCATATTCATCATTATACCTTTGTGTCTTAGATCAATCCAATGTATTTATGAATACTTGGACTAGTTGTGTTCATCCAAGTTATTTGTGGATACTTGGATTTGTTGTGTACATCCATTACATATGTGTTTGCTTGGATTTGTGTTGTGTAAATCCAAGCTACATGTGTGTACTTGGATAAGTCTAGTTGAGTTGTAATAGATTTGATTAGGAGTTCTCACTAAACTATAAAGTGATGTGGTTGTGTCTTGTGAGTTCTCACTAAACTTTAAAGTGATTAGTAGTTGTGTTGTGTGAAGTTCTCACTTAGCTTCAAAGTGAAGAGTCGTGAAGATTGGTTCTAGCTTTCGATTAGAACTCGACATCTAGCCTTGTGTCGTAAAATGGTGAAGTAGGCAACGTCGTGAAGATTGGTTCTACCTTTCAATTAGAACCCGACATCTAGCCTTGTGTCGTTAAATTGTGAAGTAGGCAACGTCGTGTAGATTGGTCCTAGCTAAAGATTAGGTCTCGACATTTAGCTTAGTGTCGGAAAATAATGTAAGCAACGTTGTAAGGTTTTCTCCGCCGAGAAGGGAGCTTGTGGATATAGTGGAAATCTCGAGTAGGTGTAATCGAGGAGTGGAGTAGAAACGAGGATAGAGCCTTGTTGTCGAACCACTATAAATCTTGGTGTCTTCCCACTAGGTTGTCTCCTTCCTTGCTCTTTACTTATTTCATTATCATTATACTTGCTTATTAGTATTGCTAGTGCATTTCAATTGAACCTAATCATTATGCAACTTAGCTTTAAGTAAAAGATAGTTTTGATACAAACCAAATTGAAAGTAATTTTAATTTGGTCACCAATCGAAGAGAAACTATTCAACCCCCCCCCCCTTCTAGTTTCTACAATTGGTATCAGAGCGATGGTCACTCAAGATCTTTGAAGTATATTGTACTTTAAAACTTGGATCGATCCATTGTCTCCTCAAATTAGAAGGTCTAGTTGTACTAAAGTTTCTCTTTGGTCAAAACTATGTTTTCTTTGAAAAATAGGTCTTTTAATTAAAAATATTGCATCCCCCTTAAGATTAGTAGCCTTTATGCATTTTAGATATACTCTTGAAATGTATCTACTAGTTTGCATCTTCCTTTGTGTAGGTACTCATGAAAATCAATCAATTAATTGATTATGGATTGAGTTACTTGCACTTGTAGAAGAATCATTTTCATTGATCTTTAACATCTTTGAATAATGATACCAAGATGATTGGGAATGATACTAGTCCTTGAAGACTTAGTACTCATCATAGTCATTGATTGGGCATAGCACTTATTCCTTCATGGATTGCTCTTTGTGGCCAAGGTACGCTCTCGTTCTTCCACACGCCCTTTGATCATTCTTTTGATCGTTACTTGACTATGTGCTTGTTCTTGGCATCCTTGCCTTGACATTTATTTGTGGTTTGTGTTTCTTTTCTTTTATCCTCTCAAACCTTCATTGCTTGGATACTTGACTCACTATGGTGATGTAGAGTGAGTTAGTAGAAGCTTAAAGTATCAAGCATGATTTCCATGGTTTGCACCCATACGGTTAGTAGGCCCTTTTTGGGAGAGAAAGTGAATTAACACTTTGCTCATATTTTAGTTTAGACTAAGACTATTATTGAAAGTGATCTTAGTTTAAGACTTGAATAATTGCTTTGTGCTTATTCATTACCAAAGCCGTTTATCGTTTCGCCGGAAAGGCACGTCTTAAACCACTATATATGACATAAGCTCTTCGTTTCTAATACTTGAAGATTGTCATTAATCCCTTGAGCATTGATCCTAGTCTTGATTCACTTCTCTTGACTTCTCTCCACTTAGTCGTTTTGCTACGAGTAGTCGTTTGTCCGTTTCGGTTCTTTTCGATCTTGATTTAACTCGTAATCCTTCATTAAGGCATATTGCTTAGTGTTATGATGATCCAATGATATTCTAAAAGGCTCATGATTTAATTTTAAGTATTTTAGAAAAACTGGATTTTCAAAATTTCGTGTTTTTCAGAGATAGAAACCTGCCTCTGTAGGCGGTTCCTTATCTCCGCGGCTCAAAACCCGCGGTACCTTATCGATAAGGTACCGCGGGCAGAAACTTTTGTCAGAGCGCCAGTTTGTGTTTTTTATTCTTTTTCAAACCAAACTCTCTCTCTCCCAAAAACACACTGCCGACGGGTTTTACCTTTTCCACCATTGTTGAAGCTTCCAAAACCTTCAATCACTCAAATTAATTGATTCCAAGTTGTGGGTTTCACTCATCCATCATCTAGCATCAATTAATTGTAAGTATTTTCTTTCAATTTCATCTATTTTGTTCTAGGGTTCATCCTTTCATAATTGGGGATTTTTAAAATTGAAATTGAATTAAAACCTTAATAGGAATGTGGGTTGACATGGTAATCTTACTATGATTCCTTAGGTTGATATTCATTAAGATTTCACTAAAACCCACTTATAGAACAAATCCAAATTTAGGCTAAATGATTTTGGTTGAATTATGGATTTGAGATGAACCCATGAACAAGTAGGTAATGACATTGTTAATGCTTACCTAAAAACCTTGTTTTGAAAAACCAATAATCTAATCCATTGTTGATCTAACATAGATCATGTGTTCTTGGTTAATGATGGAATAAACACATTGTGAACATGAAAATGATATGGATTCAATCCTATGTTTGTCAAGAAATTGATATAACACATTTTCATTTTTCGTTTTCCTTTTTGATTTTCATATGAGTGATTGGAGAAATATTGTCTTGTGTTTGTATTTAGGTACTTAATCATGCCTTCTCAATTTCACAAAGATCATCAATTCACTAGAGATTATATGCCCGACATCTCTCAAACCTTTGTTTCCCCTCAACTCCAAAACGCTTTTCCATCCCTTTCCTCTCGTTGTTTCCATGAGGGTAGGATTGTAGACTCAAGAATAGCGGGAGATAATTATATCAACTCTATGTTCGAGCTAACTGGGTTTGATTGTTTGCTTTACATAGACGAGGTAATTTATCCCTTGTTTCTTCTTGAGTTCTTTAGTACTTACTCCATGCTTGAAATCAACGACCAAATCTTTATCCGTTTCTTGTTGAATGGTCAAATCATTCAATATTCCCTCGGTGACTTTCGTGATATTCTTGGTGTGCCATTTGAAGGCACTTGTCGTTTCACGGATAAGTGGAGACTAGATGCTCTCTTGGAGTCAAACGACAAACCTCCAAATGACACCACCGAAGTTGATCTAAATTTCATCTTTGAAATCATCACGAAAGAGCGTAGTGGAAACGTTGTGAGAAGCCTTCATACAAATGTGCGAAATGTGAATAGGTATGAAGTGCTGTAAAACCCGTATTTAATTTGGGAAACATAAATACGCGGGTTTTTACTTAAACCATTTACGTAGAATTTATCGACGGAAACAAACGCGAAATTTTTTTTTACAAGTAGTAGTATTATATACAAGTTTTTAAAAAAAATATAAAAATAAATAAATGTAAGAGAGGGGCCGGTTATGAAAAAAAAGGAAGTAATGGGCTTTAGCCCATTTTGTTTGCACACAAAAACCATACGGGAGTTCTTCTTTTTCCAAAACAGTCGAACAAAAAAAAATTAGGGTTTTTCCTTGTGTTGGCCGCCGGAAGAAAAAAAAAGAGGAAGAAAGTCCGGCCGTGTTTTTGATCTAGCAATCCTTGTACGTATCTTCCGTTTATCAACTATTACGGTATTGTCCTTTTCATATATCAAATTATATAAATCACGAAATAGATTATACAAATCAAAGAGAAAATGTTTGCTTTTATAAAAATCAAAACCAACACAAGAACCTGCGTATAGGAGTGTCGGGTTTGGATTAATGATCAAACCGAGACCACAGTGGGTCTCGGTGTGGGCTGTGTCGGACGACCGAGGGTCAAAAGACCCAAAAGAATGGGGTGTTCGGTTAGCCTAGGATGGCCGGGTGTTTGGTTCAGGTGAACCGAGACCACCATGTCTTGGTGACTTCCCCTCTGCCCAGCCGTGACCCATACAGGGGCGGCTAGGGCCAGTTTTGACCAAGGGGTGCGTGTGGAGGCTGTATAAAACATAAGGGTGCGTTTGGCTTATATAAACAGTGGGAACAGCATAGCATAACAGTGGGAACCATGGGTAAGAACAGTGGGAAAAGAATGAGACAAAAAAACATTATATTACATCACATTAGCGACAGTTTTTGCGACAGTTTTTCTGTCGCAAAACTATTAGGGTTTATGCAGTTTTAAAGGAGTAGTTTTAGCGACAGTTTTCAGTGACACAAAATTTCTGTCACTAACTCTTGTGGACAGATTTTGTATTGTATGTTGTTTCGGGTAGTGCGACCGAGATGGGCTCGGTAGGCTCGGGACATGATTATAAATAATAAAATAAATATTTTATATTATACCTTTTTAAATTAAATTGCTTTATAAATATTTAATATATATTTTAAGTGTATTAAATTAAATTAGTTCTTTAACATTTAAAAGGGTATATCTTAGGGAATAAATTAAACTAATTGAGAACTCTTTAAATTAAGAAACTTCTAATTTAGCGGGATACTTATTATAGAAATACTTTGTCGTCAGAAATACGTTTGTATGTAACTAATAGTAGAACGAAAATACATTAAAACAAATTAATATAAGACCGGATTTAGCTGTTAATATGTGTATGGAATTTCAGAAATAAATAAATAAGGAGCCAATAAGATCAGTAAAATTTAATAACGAATATCAGTTAACTTATTCGCGTCCTTTATTCATGTAGCACGCGTGAAGCCCAGTAGTATTCGTTCAGTCTTCCATTCAGTCAGTTACTGGACTAGAGGTACGGATTTCCCGTCCTTTCAGTAAGGACTTCCTTTCTATGCATGATTAGGATTTCCCCATCTTCTACAGCCAAATGTTTTCCCCAGTATATGTTTAAACTTATCAGTAATCATGTTAAGAATTAAATAAATTGCCTGAGCATTATATACAAGCATGTTTAGTTTATGTACTAGTTACGGAGGTACCGTAACCACGACACTAGAGGCACCGGTGTCGTGACTCACATGCAGGAGAGTGATATCCTGCATCGTCCCACTCAGCTCAGCTTGGCCATTTTATCAGTATTATTAGTGGGGCGTATGGATGCATCCTAGGCTACAGTTTACAGTTTAGCAGGTGAATGTGGTGTGTGCTCTACATCCTTCACATTGGAGTTGATCCCTCCACCCAGCACAGTTATTTAGAGGTCACCCCTCTACAGCATGACGAGGACACCCCTCTATGTATTCATGCAACAGTTGTTACAGTTCATGACCTATATAAGCTCTTGGCAAATTAAAATACAGAAAATATATGTTTTCAGAATTTATAAGTTATATTTCAGTTTCAGTACCTATGAACCAGGTTTATCAGATTTTATGCAGAGTTTTACCACATGTCATATCAGTCTTATAGCTTCATTGTTGTCTTCTATTCCATTACTTTCAGTACTTCCTATTCATGCTATATCCGTCCACTGAGCGTTATGCTCAGCCGTAGTTTCCTTTCATGTTTTCAAACAGCAGGTACACATGGACGATCTTAGGACTTCTAAGAGAGTACGTTCATTTGGATGGGAGCTATCCAGACTCCTTTATTTTTTTTATGCACACATTACGTTACTTTACTTTGGTTGTTTGGACACTGTTTCGTCCTTTTTCTTCCAGTACTTAATCTTTATATTTTTGGGCTTATGTTGGACTACTGATGTTTGATTCCGGTACTTCCGTTTGGTCAGTTAATGTTTAATACATTGCCTTGCATGCTTGATGACACGCCATAAATACACGTAACGGTCCATTTATCCAAGTGGGGTGTTACAATTATGGTATCAGAGCGCAAGGTTCGACCTGTAGGCTCTAAAACTTGACCTGTGACTAGTGGGTAGTCACCAAGAACTTCCTGTATTTTGGGGTCGTTATTTTCCATGCTACTCATGAATTTTATCAGTCGGATTTTCAAAATTTTGATTAAGTACACGGTTGGTACAGGACTGGCCATACTTAATCGCATGTGCTTTTCAGCGAACATTTCGTTTTGGTGAACTGACCATAGGCGTTCACCCTTGTAGTTTAAATTTTGTATGGATGAACTGACCATAGGCGTTCATCCTTACTCATGTCGGATTTATGTTTCAGTAATTGTTATTTTGTGAACTGACCCTAGGCGTTCACCAGTATTCATGTCATATTTTATTGACTATACCTTCATGAATTATGCTACGCATATTCAGATTTATTACCCAAGATTTTGGCAGTTTTATCAACTCATCCTCTTTTGTTTCAGATGCCACCCAGACGCGAAACCGAGAATGACCCTAACGCAGCTGCCATTGCTGCTGCTGTTCAGGCTGCTATACAGGCCATGTTACCCCAAATTCGTGATGAGATCCGAGCTGAATATCAAAATGGACCTCAGCAGAATAACAACCCTCCTGCTCCACCACCTGCCACTTTACCCGCTTGGCTGGATCTGTTTAACAAGCAGAAACCCCGACTGTTTGAGCAGACTGTAGCTCCAACTGACGTTGAAGACTGGATCTACCATATAGAGAAATTTTTTGGAGCTATGGGTTGTGGTGATGTTTTCAAAGTTAGGCTTGCAGTTTACAAGCTGGAGGGTCCTGCTCTACATTGGTGGAGGTCTCAGAAACTGTCCAACGGGGGAGATGCTTGGGAGCTTGCATTGACCTGGGCATGTTTCAAGACGATGTTCTATGACCAGTTTTTCCCGCATGCGGAGCAAGCTAAGATGAAAAGGGACTTCCACGTTATTCGTCAGAATCATGGCAAGAACAGTATAGAGTTCATGCACCGATACCTCAGGATGGCTGGATTCTTAGGGGAGGCTGCGGGTACCGTAGAGGAGCAAGCGAAGCAATTTCGCTGGTCTCTTCACTCTAGGACTGCAGATAGACTGATGAGTGCCACATTCACTAATGTGTCACAAGTAGCTAATGCAGCTCGGGATGTCGAGATGCTTTTCGAGAGAGATGAGCTCGAGAATGTAGAACGTCCGGAGAAGAGGTACATCTCACCCAACAGACTTAAACAATTTAGCCCATTATTGCTTGTCAACTTATATGTTATGACTTATCCAATTATAATCTTACAGACACAGAGGAGGAGACTGATCCCAATCGACTACTCCGCATCAGAACTACAGGAACCATGGTCAGTCATATGACCGTAATCGATCAGATAAGAGGAGCAGCGGTGATAATTACCGCGGCAGCTCCAACTCATCGGGCAACTACAGGTGATTCTTTAAGCCCCAGAAATACAAAACTATCGTGTAAAACAGATCTTAAATTTTTGTAAATTCCAACAGAGATGCTGGACAGGGGCGTGACCAAAACAACAGGGGTCAGCAGGTTGCCCGACCGGCAAATTCTGGTAATTTTAATTTCAGTCAGACAGCTTTATTTCAGGTTAAGATATCAGAATCGTGACACGTGTTTTTCATCATAAATCAGGTTCTCAGCAAACCAGAGCTGCTTCTGCCGTGTATACTTATCCCACTTGCATCACATGTGGAAAGAAACACACGGGACCGTGCCGTCGTGGTACAAGTGGTTGTTTTCAGTGTGGCCAGCCGGGCCATCTGAAGTGGGATTGTAAGAGCGGGAATGCTGCTGGTACCTCAGGCCAGACACCTCAGATGTTACCTCCGCCACCATCGATACCACCAACTACTGGTCGTGTCTACACTACTACCCGTGAACAAGCAAATAAGACCACAGGTACCATTACTGGCATTTTGTTTATACACGGACAGTCTGCATGCGTGCTTTTCGATACAGGCGCCACGCACTCGGTTATATCTACTTCATATGCTGTTAGAATAAACATAACCCCTACGCCACTAGACAGTGCACTTAGTATATCTACCCCCATGCGAGACTCTGTACTCATTACCCAGGTGTATAAGGATCTCCCTCTTGAGTTTGATGATAAAATCCGTCCAGTCAGTGCTCTTCCTTTAGATATGTGTGAATTCGATGTTATTCTGGGTATGGATTGGTTGTCAGTTCATCGTGCCACCATAGATTGTCATGCTCACCGGGTTATCTTTGGTGATGTCCAGACACCAGAGTATATTCACCAGGGCTTCCTACCAGGAAAACATGTTCAGATCATTTCAGCTTTACAGGCTCGTACCTTACTATATCATGGTTGTGAGGGCTTCCTAGCCACAGTTCATGACACGACTTCGGAGACACCTTCAATTCATGATCAGCCAGTTGTGTCAGACTTTCCAGATGTCTTTCCCGAGGAACTTCCAGGTTTACCTCCCATGCGAGAGGTAGAATTTGGCATCGATCTCAGTCCAGGTGCAGAACCAGTCTCTAAAGCTCCTTATCGTATGGCTCCGGTAGAGCTTAAGGAACTGAAGGATCAACTTCAGGAACTTCTCGAAAGGGGTTTCATTCGTCCAAGCGTATCACCATGGGGCGCTCCAGTTTTGTTTGTCAAGAAGAAGGATGGTAGTATGCGTTTGTGTATTGACTACCGTGAGTTGAATAAACTCACTATTCGTAACCGTTATCCACTTCCTCGTATTGACGATTTATTCGATCAGCTTCAGGGTGCCAAGCACTTCTCAAAAATCGATCTACGATCAGGTTACCATCAGCTACGTGTAAAAGAGCAGGATATATCCAAAACTGCTTTTCGCACGAGGTACGGTCATTACGAGTTTGTCGTTATGCCATTCGGTCTCACGAATGCGCCCGCAGTATTTATGGACTTAATGAACAGAGTCTTCCACGAATTCTTAGACAAGTTTGTGATTGTATTCATCGATGATATCCTTGTTTTCTCCAAATCTAAAGAGGAACATGAGGATCATCTCCGTACAGTGTTGCAGATTCTCAGACGAGAAAGGCTATATGCTAAATTTTCTAAGTGCGAGTTTTGGCTGAATACAGTGGCGTTTCTAGGCCATATTGTTTCCGCAGAAGGAATAACTATGGATCCTGCAAAGGTGGAGGCTATCACCAAATGGCCAAGACCGACATCTGTCACAGAGATACGTAGTTTTCTTGGGTTGGCGGGTTATTACCGCAGGTTTGTGGAAAACTTCTCACGTTTGGCATTACCATTGACCCAACTTATGCGAAAAGGTGAGAAGTTTATATGGACCGAGGAGAGAGAAAAGAGTTTTGAGGAACTCAAGCATCGATTGATCTCAGCGCCGATACTTACTCTTCCGTCCGGTACAGGTGGTTATCAGATTTACAGTGACGCATCAGGAAAGGGCTTAGGCTGTGTACTTATGCAGCATGGGAAAGTCATTGCTTATGCTTCGCGTCAACTGAAGCCGTATGAGAAAAATTACCCTACTCATGATCTAGAGCTCGCAGCAGTCGTTTTCGCCCTTAAAATCTGGAGGCATTATTTATACGGTGAGTCGTGTGATATCTTCACCGATCACAAAAGTCTCAAGTATATATTTACACAGCGAGAGCTGAACATGAGACAGAGGCGATGGTTGGAACTGCTAAAAGACTATGACACTAATATCCAGTATCACCCAGGCAAAGCAAATGTAGTAGCAGATGCCCTTAGCAGAAAGTCAGGTATGGTAAATGGCATCAAAGTTCAGGAAGAAATTATTCAGGACTTAGAGCGTTATGATATTGAGCTCTTAGTACACGGACAAAGGGGATACTGGGCTAGTTTGAGGGTAGAACCAGATTTACTCTCTAGGATTAAAGCCGCACAAAAGGATGATGGTGAAATCTGGGCGATTGTCCAGAATATTGACCGGCAGACCGAATTTCGCATCGATGACGATGGTATTGTATGGCAGGGTACCAAACTCTGCGTTCCAGAAGACCCTGCTCTCAGAGAAGCCTTAATGACTGAGGCTCACAGCTCTCCGTTCTCTATCCATCCGGGTTCCACAAAGATGTACCACGATCTTAAGCAGCATTTCTGGTGGAGCGGCATGAAGCAGGATGTCGCAACATTTGTGTCTAAATGCTTAACCTGTCAGCAGGTTAAGATAGAGCACCAGCGTTCCAGTGGCCTTCTCCAGCCATTAGATATTCCAATGTGGAAATGGGACAAGATCTCTATGGATTTTGTCACCGGACTACCACAGACTCAGCGGAGACATGATGCAATCTGGGTAGTTGTCGATCGTTTGACCAAGTCAGCACATTTCATTCCTATTCGCAAAGATTTCGCAGTCAGTAAATTAGCGAAACTATTCACCGAGGAGATCGTACGATTACACGGTACACCTTCTGAAATTATATCAGATAGGGATCCCCGTTTCACTTCTCATTTCTGGGAAGGTTTGCATAAAGCTTGGGGAACTAGGCTCAAGCTCAGCACAGCTTTCCATCCACAGACGGACGGTCAGTCAGAGCGTACCATCCAGACCTTAGAGGACATGCTACGCGCCTGTGCATTAGAATGGACAGGACACTGGGATGACTATATTTGCTTGGTTGAGTTTGCCTACAACAACAGTTGGCATGCTAGTATCAAGCGTGCTCCATTCGAGATGTTATACGGCAGGAAATGCCGTGCTCCTATTTGTTGGGATCAGGTTGGAGAACTGTTGATGCAAAAGTTGGTTGATCCTTGTTAGACCCGAATTAGGCTTAATTCGGGTTGGCTGGGTACCAGTTCCTGCACCAAGTGAATCTTCTGGTTGGGATCCTGCACACTAAACAACACGCGTTAGGCTTACCGTGGGAAGGTTTCCCACGATTATACTCCGGCGTGAGAGTAAGTAATCGATTTAGAGTTATATGTGAGTTTAGAGAGAATTGTGATACCTTTGTGGAACCCTTGGGGGTTCCTTTTATAGGCAGTGAAACCCTAGTGGGCTTTCACTGATCCTTCGGCCCCAAGGAAAAGATAAACACCAGAATTAGAATGATTGTAATCTTCTAATTCTGGCAGTGAATATCCTCTCTTATTGGGGTAAAGATATCCCTAGACAGGATATTATTCTGTCTAACCCTATGTCGGCCGTATCGGCCGTACCGGGCCGTGGGCCGCACACGTGTGCGCGGTTACTGTTCACTCAGGCCCATAAACCTGACTGACATTATCCCACCCATACGTAATGGGCCGGATACGGGTAGTACCCTTGGGCCGGGTTAATGACCCGGCTGGGGACTATACGTCATCATGTCCCCCCAGTCTAGTTGTTACAACCGTAGGTGGAACCTCTAGACTACAAAGATGCTCCCGGACGTACCAAGGAATTCATAACAAAGAAAAATGATGCTCGATACATAGTAGCCGAGACAAATTAAATATATCATTAAATGCCAAGTCTTACGTTAAAGCCGCATAACCCGACATGAACAACTGTTCATCTGACTTGTTTGACTGACAAAAGTGCAGACAATCAGAACATTGAGCAGTGCAAACGTGTGGGTCAGATATGACCCGTAGGTCCCACCTGACGTTTCATTTGCCAGTTGCCCCCTAGCCACACGATTAAGAATAGTGGCCAACACGTGTCACTCATCCAACAGACTGTGACCCTCAAGGTAACCCTATAAATAAGCCACCCCTACGGCTGTGTGAAACACACAGTTCACAACCTCCATTTCTGCCATTAAAGCTTTCCTTTTATCTTGAACCAAGCGCGCACGGATCCCTTCACACGCAGGTTAGAATACCACGTCCTTAAACTCTTTTTTAGTAATGGCCAATAGAAACAGCCCTTCCATCGGATCCGTGCTAAATGTCATGTCCCAAGACCAGCTAAACCATTTTTGTACAAATTACTTCATCCCTTCCAACCTACACCCCTCACTTCCTGGCGTCGGGGACCTCATAACTGAGGCTCCAGCGGGTAAGATAGGCCTCTATACTCGCCTGTTTGATGCGGCGAATTACCGTATTCCTTTCACCCACTTTCTCGTAGATTTGTTAGGATATTACGATGTACACATTAGTCAGCTCCACTGCATAGGTGCCTGTAAAATTAGCCAATTCGAAATCCTTTGCCGTGCTAGGAGAATCCCCCCAACCGTAGAGTTATTTAGGTTGTTTTACACCCCAAACTTAGTGAACGGTTGGGTATCTTTCAAAAAACGAGCCTCCAACAGCCCACAATCACACAACAAACCGATGGATTCACTAAAAAACTGGTATGACCATTATTTTTTCATTGACGAAGTTGTATGGCCGGGTGATTTCATCATTAGGACCAGACTACCGCACGACCCTAAGCCGCACGCCAGTACATACAATCCCCTTCACTCGCAAGAGTTAGATCTCAATAGGACTGGATTCCACAGAAACCTACCGGAATCATTCTTATGCTTGCTAGGAATTAGCCGCAATTACTTTGGTCCCTCCAATAGGTATCCTGTGTTTTGGAGAAGGCAGGGTGAAGGTAGGCTCACCATCCGTACGTCCATAAAAATGTATATGTGTTTGTATAACAACTAACATCTTTTGTGTTGTGCTGGACAGAAATGAACTTCTTTGGACTGTTGCGCCAGGGCGATCCAAAGCTTGTGCCGGAAGGTCTCCGCCCTCTCCGTGAAAATGAACAGCCCCTCCTGGAGCACACCCGACCAGTGACGGTTGCCTTGGAAGCCGTGCCTGATCCCCATTCTGATGAAGAACATGGAGACCATGGTGATGGTAATGACCAGATGAACCAAGGGGGAGCCGGGCCTTCCTCACCTCATAGAGAACAACAAGGAGACAACATCGAAACCGATTCCACCATTCGCCGACTAATGGGCGATGATGATGATGATGAAGTGCAACAGCATGTTAACTTGGACGAAGATGAGGAGGCCGAAGAGGAGATTGCTGAAATCACAGCACAGCCCCTCACTAGGCGAACCCGGAAGAGGGGGAACCGTGCAGGCGAGACTGCATCGGCCGAGATTGGTGAACACAATGCTCCCCGCAAGAAGCTTCGAGAGGACCACCCTATGTATCAATCCGTTGGGAGTGCCACCCAGGGTTCCGAGGCTAACCGGGTCACTCATGTCGATCCCGTCACCCAAATTGCCCCAACTGCTTCCGAAGGAGCAAGAAGAAATATGTAAGAAACCATCCAAACATGCAAGAATGTTTTCTCTTTTTTTTTTTTTTTTTTTTTTTAGCCATACTTAAGATATTCCATGATACTTATGTCGCAGGGACAACCAAGCTGAGGCCGCACCTCCTTCTGACACCCAAGTGAATAAGGAGAAAGGTAAAGCTGTCGAAGAAAATCCTGCGATCCCCACAAAGTCCGGCCCTGTTTTTGAAGATGGTTCACCCCTGCTTTCCCAAGACTTCCCCACATCCGGTGTTCCCCAACCTTTTAACCCTATATGGACCATTACCACAGCGTCGCGATTGAGGAGTGCTGAGGAGTGTCGTGAGTACCTTAACAACTGCATACCACCAAGCTTGGTGCAAGAGGTAAACTCACTAAATCATGCGGATTTGGCTGATGAGTATAATGGGACGCTTGTTCATCAAATGGCGATGGGAACCGCGATGAGAGTCAGGTTTGAAGCTGCCCTTGGGCACGTCGAATCCCTCAAGAGAAAAGTTGGACGGAGGGAAAAAATGATTGAAGATAATGAAGCCCTGATTGCTGACCTCCAATCCAAACTGGCGAATGCTGAGGCAACAATCAAGACACAATCGGCCCGTGCGAGTGAACATGATCAGCAAGTAGTCCACCTTGAGTCTCAATTAGATGCCGCAAACACCAAGGTACATGTCCGTGCCGTACCACCCATATATGTCAACAATGAATGTACTAACACGTCTTTCATTATAGGTAACCACGGCCGAAGCCTCTGTCCATTCTTACGCCAGCCAAGTAGATGATCTGAACCAGAAGCTGAAGGACGCGCATTTGGCCGTCCAAAACATGGAAAAAATGCAGACAGAACTTGCTGAGGAAAGGGCCATCACCCAAGAGCTGAAAGAGGCAATTGCCCAAAAAGAATTGGTGATGGATGCCCTGACCGCTGAGCGTGACAATGTACTGTGTCCTCAACTGCTAACAGCCATTGCGGGCCGTAGGTGGATGGTTGGGCATGGAGCACGCCTGGCCGTGACGAAGGTGCTAGAGGCCCCATCCTTTGTACAACAATTTGCCAATCTTGTATCTGATGGCATCGACCATGGCCGGCACGAAGGAATGGTTGAGGCTGCTGAACTGATTACCAAAGGTGGGGACATCGCCCATCACACCTTTTTTAAGCCCGAAGCCGCCAGCAAGATGACTGCCTCCATGGCCGCGATGCAAGATCTGCATTACCCATTCCTGGATGAGCTAGAGGTCACCAAAGATGCCCTGAACACTGAAATCATGGAGAAGCTCAATCCTAGCATGCCTTTCACTGCTAACTTCCCTCTAACCCTTCCTGTATATGAAGACGTAACCAGGGTCGTACTGGACGAGGAACCCTTAGACGTGGTGTTGGAAAGGATTGCAGCCCAAGCCCAGAAGCGGGGAGAGCGTGATGAATGGTTGCCGCGTCTGGTGGAAGAACAAGCAGAGATGGGTAAGTTTCTCCCCTCAATTTAGGATGCTTCTTTGTCCACAATCAAACACTTGTTATGTAATCTCTGAATATGTATTGATTCGTCCGTGTATGTACACGGCTAACAATTTTATGTTTTGTATATAAGTCCGTGGGTAACCACGGCGATTTTGATTTGTTTTTGGAAACCTGTGTATTTGTGCTTGTGTTCGAAACATTGTAGTTTAATACTGCGTGATATACCACGTCTTACTCACAAAGAAAATACATTCAAGTCTACAATATACTAGACGTGCGACGTGCGTCTTTATTATGCGGAGCGCGGTATGGCTATAGCATATGAAACTTACCCCAACGTCTCGTGAGTAAGGTGTCTAGTAGGGATACGTGATCCGTGCGGCTGGGGTTGCATCCCTCTTACGCGGCAAGTTGAATTAGTAGGTTCACTTAATCCTCTTACCCCTCCTGGAGGCGTATAGTACATGTACGGTATTTCGAGAGAATGCATATGAAAGAAACATGACATAATATAACACAATTAAAATTCATACGGCTAACAAAGAATCTAACAAAGAAGACAATAATTTGCACGAAACAGGCCGTGGAGCTAGCTAGGCACCACGGCATTTTATTAGAACATTTACATTTTTTGTTTGAACAATGATGACAAGTCCTAAAAAGGTCCATAAAGGAAACTTAAACAAACATAAGAAAAACAAATAAGACAAATAACCCGCATGGTTCTTTATTAAGACCACCTATAGCAAAGTATCCATGCGGGAGCCGTAGCTTTCAAAGATAGCACCTTTTTAGATTGGCGATGTTCCATGTGCGCTCTAGGTCGCGGCCATCCATATCGCGTAGCTTGTACGCGCCTCGTCCCAAGGCTTCAGTGACTTCATACGGTCCTTCCCATTTAGGGCCCAGTTTTCCTGTATTTTCCACGCGACTTGCTTCGTTAGCACGATAGACATAGTCTCCCGGTCGAAAAAAAACACCTTTAACCTTGGCATCGTAATAAGCCTTCATTTTAGCCTTGGACTTAGCTTCATTGATGGCTGCTAATTCCCTTTTTTCCTCCAACAGATCTAGGTTGATTCGCAGCTGTTCATCATTTGTGACGGCATTAACCTCCGCCGTGCGGATGGTAGGCATCCCTATTTCTGCTGGTATAACGGCTTCAGTGCCGTAAGCCAATGCAAACGGAGTATCTCCGTTGGCTGTTTTTATCATGGTTCTATGTGCCCATAGCACATGCGACAATTCCTCGACCCATTTGCCCTGTCGTTCATCCAGCCGCGCCTTGATCCCATTCCCCAAGCTCCTATTTGCTCGTTCGACAAGGCCGTTCGTTTGTGGATGCTTGACAGACGCGAAGCGCCGCTTGATGTTCAATGATGCACACCAGTCTTTGAATGGGTTATCCGTGAACTGTTTGCCGTTGTCTGATATAATTTCTCCAGGTAGACCGAAACGGCATACAATGTGTTCCCACACAAACTTCTTGACCTGCTTACCCGTGATAGATTTTACTGCCTTGGCTTCTATCCATCGTGTAAAGTAATCCATTGCAACAATCAAGAATTTAACCCCTCCCGCAGCTACAGGAAATGGTCCTGCGATGTCAATTCCCCACTTGTAGAATGGCCATGGGGACGTGATAGGTGTAAGCTCCTGCTGTGGGTGCCGCGGTACTGGCCTATGCACTTGGCAATCATTGCACCTGCGAATCATGTCGCGCGCGTCTCTGTGCATAGTGGGCCAATAGTATCCTGTTCGTAAGGCTCGAGCTACCACGGATCGTGGACCTGCATGCATGCCGCACAATCCTTCGTGTATGTCACTAATCACATAGGCCGCCTGGCGTGGTCCAACACACCGCAGCCACGGCTGCAAGAAAGAGCGCTTATAAAGGATGCCTTCCCGGAGTTCGAAATATTGTGACTTCCTTTTAACGCGCCTTGCTGCTTTTTCCTCATCTGGGAGTGTTCCACTAGCCAGATAGTTGATGATTGGGGTCATCCACGTAGGTCCCTCTTCTTCAACTATAGCAGTCACTTCCCCTTCCGTGATAGACTTTTCTTTGAGTATTTCCACCAAAACCTGTTTAGACAAGTGAGCGAAGCTTGTGGACGCGATTTTACTGAGGGCGTCCGCTTTCTTGTTCTCGCCCCTTGGTACCTGCTTGATGGAAAACTTACTGAAAGTTGCGATTAACGTCTTGACTTTTTCCAAATACCTGACCATGTTGTCCTCCTTAGCCACATACCCACCTAGAATATGGTTCGCGACAAGCCGTGAGTCCACGTAGGCCTCAAGGTTGCGAACTCCCATTCTAGCGGCGATTTTTAAACCCGCAATTAATGCTTCATATTCCGCTTCGTTGTTGGTGGCCGTGAACTCAAAACGGAGGGCGTACGTGAATTCCATACCTTCTGGATTTGTAAGGATGAGGCCTGCCCCGGATCCGTCTGTGCATGAGGATCCGTCCGTGAATAGCACCCAAGGTGCCGATAGGGCCTCCTCTTGCTTAATGATTGGTTCTTCCTCATCCGGCTTCTCGATCAGGAAATCTGCCAAGATCTGGCCTTTAACAGCCGTCCTTGGTCTGTAAGATATATTATGCCCCCCCAGTAGGATGCTCCACTTTTCTAGTCTCCCTGCCACGTCTGGTCTAGATATAACCTGCTTGATTGGCTGATCCGTAATCACGACAATCGGGTGCGCCTGAAAGTACCGGCGCAGCCTCTTTGTAGCAAATACTAGTGCTAGTACCAATTTTTCCATGGGGGAATAGTTCAGCTCCGCTCCTTGTAATGTTCTACTTATAAAGTAGACCGGGGTCTGTATTGTGTCTCTGTCCGTCATCAGTACCGCGCTTATTGCGCCATGGGTAGCCGAGAGATACATAACAAGCTCCTCCTTTGGGCGGGGAGCTACCAACATGGGGAGAGATGCGAGATGCTGCTTGAGTTGGCCAAAGGCTTCCTCAGCTTCCTTCGTCCAACGGAAGTCTCCCTTTCTAATACACTTCTTCAGTGTCTTAAATAGGGGCAGTGACTTCTCTGCGGATTTGGATAGAAATCTATTTAGTCCGGCTAACTTCCCATTCAGGGATTGCACCTCCTTCCGCGTCTGCGGGGACGGTAGCCGTATCACTGCGTCCGTCTTCTCTGGACAAGGTTTGATGCCGTTTGGGTCAATCAAATATCCCAAGAACATTCCTTCTGTTGCACCAAACGTACATTTCTTTGGATTTAACTTCATATTAATCCTTCTCAGCGTGTCGAATGTCTCCTGGACATCCCGGAGGAGTGCCTCCTCCGTGTGGCTTTTTATCACCAAGTCATCAACATATACCTCCAAGTTGCGTCCTATTTGTGATTCGAAAGCTTTATCCACCAACCGCTGATACGTAGCGCCGGCGTTCTTTAATCCAAACGGCATTTTCGTATAGCAATATACGCCCTGGCTTGTGTGGAACGCAGTTTTTTCTTCATCCTCCTCCGCCATCTGGATTTGGTGATACCCTTTATATGCATCCAAGAAGCATTTGAA
Organism: Glebionis coronaria; assembly: GCA_025667525.1. Lineage (NCBI taxonomy): Eukaryota > Viridiplantae > Streptophyta > Magnoliopsida > Asterales > Asteraceae > Glebionis > Glebionis coronaria. The sequence continues at coordinate 610,637,170 of CM046878.1, read as the reverse complement.
AGGATATCCACACAAAGATTCTACTTTCCAGTCAATTTCTGGAAGCGGGTAACAGTCTTGTGGGCAGGCCTTGTTCAGGTCCGTGAAATCCACGCACATGCGCCAACTTCCGTCATGTTTCTTGACCATGACTGGATTGGATAACCACTCGTGGTAGTATACCTCGCGCATAATGCCTGCATCCACCAGTTTCCGCACTTCCTCCAATATAACTTGGCTTCTTTCGGGCGCCTGGCCGCGCTTCTTTTGCTTGATGGGTTGGTACCCTTGGCGGATCTGGAGCTTATGCTCTGCTATCGTACGTGGCACACCCGTCATATGTTTTGGCTCCCATGCGAATATGTCCAGATTTGCACTTAAAAGTGCGCACATGGCCCTTTTGCCGCTATCTGAGAGTGCCCCTCCTATGGATACCTCCTGTTCCGGGTAGTCAGGGTGAATGGCCACCTTCCAATTGGGTGGTGGTGCCCCATCCTTGGGTGGTACAGGTGGTGCCGGTGTTGTCACGGTGTGACACTCGGATGTCGGCACGACTGTATTATAAATAGTAACGATTCCCCCATCAACTGGGAACTTAATCATTCCGTGTGCCGTAGAGGGTACTGCTCGGATAGCCAAAATGCCTGGTCGGCCTATGATTCCATTATAAGGGGAATGTGAACGTATCACCATGAAGTTCATCCACGTTGTAGTGGAATGTTCCTCATTCCCAATGGTGACAAGCAGACGCAACTGCCCTATTGGCCAGATAGTATCTCCACTAAAGCCAGTAAGCGGCGACGTGGCCGGTACTAATTGGCTTCTTATTTCTGGGCATAACTGCACAAAGCAGTGTTCATATAATACCTCTGCTGACGATCCTCCATCCACATACATGCGGCGGACATTGTGCGTTCCAATGCTTATCTCAATAGTGAGAGGCGCATCAACCACGTCACTTGCTGTGATGAGAGGGAATGAGATTTCCTTGCCGCGGGAAAATTTTTGGCCAATTTTCTGTCTCGTGCGGCGCTGTCTGGATTGGATCATGTATATGGTAGAAGGCTTGTCCTTTTGGGGGTCCTTCTTATCATACTTCTTGTTGTTGTCCTTTCCGTCTTTCCAATCCTTAACCAGGTGCTTAAGCTTGCCTGATTTGATTAGCGACTCAATATGCTTCTTCAGCTGGATACACTCCTCGGTGCCATGTCCTTTGTCATTATGGAATTCGCAGAAGCGACTTCCCTGCCGACGTTCCGGGGGTGTGGTCATTGGGGGAGGCCTTGGAAAATTCGCCCCTTCAGTCAACAAGATCTCCCGGTAGGACATCTTTAGGGGGGTGAACTTGTCGTCTGACCGTCCGCCTTTGCTCTGGCTCTTATAGTCCGAGCCCTTGTTATTGTTCTGGTTGCCTTGACCACCCGACTGTCTCCGGGACTGGTCATTTGAGCGGTACCCATTTCCTCGGGATGGGTATGCTGCGGCCACCGCTGTCTCTCCCTCTATGAAATTCCTCACTCTCTCCATGAGGTCATCATATCTTTCTGGACGCTTGTCGTTGAGACGCCTGATCAGTTCTCTGTCTGTTATGGCGTGCATGTAGTCCGAGATTTTCAGGAGCTCTGGCATGGTTCTCGTGCGTGTGCACTCATCATTGAAGCGCTCAGTGAAGGCTTCTGTGGACTCCCCCGGCCGTTGCTTAACGGTTGCCAATGAAACCGGATCCCTATTATACTTCTTCCTCTGAGTATAATTGTTTTCGAACGCAGTGCGTAGTTCCGTGAAACTATCAATGCTCCGTGGGGGGAGTGCCTCGAACCAGTCCCGAGCGTTACCAATTAAGGTCGAATTGAACATTTGGCACCATATGGGCATGGGCCATCGCTCAATTTTAGCCTGAGTATCAAATATTTTGAGGTGATCGACAGGATCACCGGACCCATCATACGTCTTGATACATGCCGGCATGCGACGTTTGGTGTCCTCAGAGTAGTTCCGTATGCGAAGGGTAAACGGATCTTCCCTAGGATCAGCCCATGGCCGTGTGAGCCTAGGGTCATCCCATGGTTCACACCACGGACGCGAGAGGTCCTCTGCTTCCGTATCCCTATAGTAGGGGCCACCATAATACTCATCATTGCTTGGTGGTGGTGGCGTGCGCCTTGGCCGGCGGCGTTTGGGCGGATGGTCATCTGAGTCCTCCCCAGACGGATCTGGGGACGGCGGTGGTGCCCCGCCTTTTGAGTAGGGACCACTTTTTTGAGACGAGCCAGGAGCCTTCCTTCCTGTGTTCATCCTATCCCACACACTTGGGCGGCGTGTGGTTCTGGTCAGCTCTCGGTCTGGCCGCTCGGGTGAGCCATCCGACCTTTCCCCATCTTGAGGTTGCGTTAATTCTTGCATGATGCGATCCCCTATGCGTTCAAACACATTCCGGGGTTGAGGGTCTTCCTCAAAGGTTCCCTGCTCCCGAGGCTGAGTCCTCCTTTTTCTCCGATTTCGGGAAGGAGTGGATGGTCCACTGTCGCCAAAGTTGAGTCGGGCTTGGAGGTTCCTCCCCAGGCTCAATCTTGATGCGATCCCTGGGACGATCCTTTCAAAATTCTGAGTAAGAACTCGAGTGAGCTCGTCCTCGCTGAGTGGTTGAGCTTCCACTTCTTCCTCCATTAAGGGTCTACGTGGCTCCTTGTTAGGAGGGGCTGGCGCACTTCCCGGATCAGGGTTGTCCAGGGTTGAAGTGGGCGGGGGTGTCACCAAGATCGTGCTCGTCACCCCTGCGGACTGAAGACCGCTACGGTTACCTGGACCGCTTGCGAGGCGGCTAGGTGATTGGTTGGGAATAAGAATCCCTTCCCCTGAGGGCTTCCGATTCCCATGATTCACGTTCCTGGGGTTAACTGGCGGATGCCCCTTCGTCATTGAAACAATCGAGATGAGGTTTTGTTCTAGCTTAGTGTTAAGGTCCCACGGATGGCGCCAACTTGTTGATGCAAAAGTTGGTTGATCCTTGTTAGACCCGAATTAGGCTTAATTCGGGTTGGCTGGGTACCAGTTCCTGCACCAAGTGAATCTTCTGGTTGGGATCCTGCACACTAAACAACACGCGTTAGGCTTACCGTGGGAAGGTTTCCCACGATTAGACTCCGGCGTGAGAGTAAGTAATCGATTTAGAGTTATATGTGAGTTTAGAGAGAATTGTGATACCTTTGTGGAACCCTTGGGGGTTCCTTTTATAGGCAGTGAAACCCTAGTGGGCTTTCACTGATCCTTCGGCCCCAAGGAAAAGATAAACACCAGAATTAGAATGATTGTAATCTTCTAATTCTGGCAGTGAATATCCTCTCTTATTGGGGTAAAGATATCCCTAGACAGGATATTATTCTGTCTAACCCTATGTCGGCCGTATCGGCCGTACCGGGCCGTGGGCCGCACACGTGTGCGCGGTTACTGTTCACTCAGGCCCATAAACCTGACTGACATTATCCCACCCATACGTAATGGGCCGGATACGGGTAGTACCCTTGGGCCGGGTTAATGACCCGGCTGGGGACTATACGTCATCAAGAACGGTTGATTGAAGGACCTGAACTGATAGAACTGACCAATGAAAAAGTCGCCATCGCTAGGGCAAAACTGCAAGAAGCGCGTACTCGCCAGAAGAGTTACGCCGACAAGCATCGCAGAGATCTATCTTTTCAGACTGGGGATCGTGTGTTCCTCAAAGTATCACCCGCACGCGGTGTCAGACGTTTTGGCCTCAAAGGCAAACTTATCCCTCGTTACATCGGACCGTTCAAAATCCTTGAACGTATTGGTGAAGTATCATATCGGTTGGCGTTACCGCCTCAGCTTTCACACGTTCACAACGTGTTTCATGTATCATTACTCAGGGGGTACAACTATCATGAGCTTCACAAAGTAAATTATCCACTCGATCAGATTCGGGAGGATTTATCTTATATTGAGGAACCCGAAGCAGTTTTAGATCGCCAGGATCGAGTTATGAGAAGGAAGACCATTCCTTTCGTCAAAATACTGTGGAGGGACCATACCGAGCGGGGGGCCACGTGGGAAACAGAGGAGTCTATACGGACTTCTTATCCTCACTTTCAGTTTTAATTCGGGTATGTCCTTTCAGCTTCTACGTTTTCCAGCTTATTAGCATTTTCGGCTTTTACTCCAGTCAGCTTAAGTACCTTATAATTCGGGGACGAATTATTCTTTTAGAGGGGAAGAATTGTAAAACCCAGTACGGCCGTATTCTTAATTCGGGGACGAATTATTCTTTTAGAGGGGAAGAATTGTAAAACCCGTATTTAATTTGGGAAACATAAATACGCGGGTTTTTACTTAAACCATTTACGTAGAATTTATCGACGGAAACAAACGCGAAATTTTTTTTTACAAGTAGTAGTATTATATACAAGTTTTAAAAAAATATATATAAATAAATAAATGTAAGAGAGGGGCCGGTTATGAAAAAAAAGGAAGTAATGGGCTTTAGCCCATTTTGTTTGCACACAAAAACCATACGGGAGTTCTTCTTTTTCCAAAACAGTCGAACAAAAAAAAAATTAGGGTTTTTCCTTGTGTTGGCCGCCGGAAGAAAAAAAAAGAGGAAGAAAGTCCGGCCGTGTTTTTGATCTAGCAATCCTTGTACGTATCTTCCGTTTATCAACTATTACGGTATTGTTCTTTTCATATATCAAATTATATAAATCACGAAATAGATTATACAAATCAAAGAGAGAATGTTTGCTTTTATAAAAATCAAAACCAACACAAGAACCTGCGTATAGGAGTGTCGGGTTTGGATTAATGATCAAACCGAGACCACAGTGGGTCTCGGTGTGGGCTGTGTCGGACGACCGAGGGTCAAAAGACCCAAAAAAATGGGGTGTTCGGTTAACCTAGGATGGCCGGGTGTTTGGTTCAGGTGAACCGAGACCACCATGTCTTGGTGACTTCCCCTCTGCCCAGCCGTGACCCATACAGGGGCGACTAGGGCCAGTTTTGACCAAGGGGTGCATGTGGAGGCTGTATAAAACATAAGGGTGCGTTTGGCTTATATAAACAGTGGGAACAGCATAGCATAACAGTGGGAACCATGGGTAAGAACAGTGGGAAAAGAATGAGACAGAAAAACATTATATTACATCACATTAGCGACAGTTTTTGCGACAGTTTTTCTGTCGCAAAACTATTAGGGTTTATGCAGTTTTAAAGGAGTAGTTTTTAGCGACAGTTTTCGGTGACACAAAATTTCTGTCACTAACTCTTGTGGACAGATTTTGTATTGTATGTTGTTTCGGGTAGTGCGACCGAGATGGGCTCGGTAGGCCCGGGACATGATTATAAATAATAAAATAAATATTTTTATATTATACCTTTTTAAATTAAATTGCTTTATAAATATTTAATATATATTTTAAGTGTATTAAATTAAATTAGTTCTTTAACATTTAAAAGGGTATATCTTAGGGAATAAATTAAACTAATTAAGAACTCTTTAAATTAAGAAACTTCTAATTTAGCGGGATACTTATTATAGAAATACTTTGTCGTCAGAAATACGTTTGTATGTAACTAATAGTAGAACGAAAATACATTAAAACAAATTAATATAAGACCGGATTTAGCCGTTAATATGCGTATGGAATTTCAGAAATAAATAAATAAGGAGCCAATAAGATCAGTAAAATTTAATAACGAATATCAGTTAACTTATTCACGTCCTTTATTCATGTAGCACGCGTGAAGCCCGAGTAGTATTCGTTCAGTCTTCCATTCAGTCAGTTACTGGACTAGAGGTACGGATTTCCCGTCCTTTCAGTAAGGACTTCCTTTCTATGCATGATTAGGATTTCCCCATCTTCTACAGCCAAATGTTTTCCCCAGTATATGTTTAAACTTATCAGTAATCATGTTAAGAATTAAATAAATTGCCTGAGCATTATATACAAGCATGTTTAGTTTATGTACTAGTTACGGAGGTACCGTAACCACGGCACTAGAGGCACCGGTGTCGTGACTCACATGCAGGAGAGTGATATCCTGCATCGTCCCACTCAGCTCAGCTTGGCCATTTTATCAGTATTATTAGTGGGGCGTATGGATGCATCCTAGGCTACAGTTTACAGTTTAGCAGGTGAATGTGGTGTGTGCTCTACATCCTTCACATTGGAGTTGATCCCTCCACCCAGCACAGTTATTTAGAGGTCACCCCTCTACAGCATGACGAGGACACCCCTCTATGTATTCATGCAACAGTTGTTACAGTTCATGACCTATATAAGCTCTTGGCAAATTAAAATACAGAAAATATATGTTTTCAAAATTTATAAGTTATATTTCAGTTTCAGTACCTATGAACCAGGTTTATCAGATTTTATGCAGAGTTTTACCACATGTCATATCAGTCTTATAGCTTCATTGTTGTCTTCTATTCCATTACTTTCAGTACTTCCTATTCATGCTATATCCGTCCACTGAGCGTTATGCTCAGCCGTAGTTTCCTCTCATGTTTTCAAACGGCAGGTACACAAGGACGATCTTAGGACTTCTAAGAGAGTACGTGCATTTGGATGGGAGCTATCCAGACTCCTTTATTTTTTTTATGCACACATTACGTTACTTTACTTTGGTTGTTTGGACACTGTTTCGTCCTTTTTCTTCCAGTACTTAATCTTTATATTTTTGGGCTTATGTTGGACTACCGATGTTTGATTCCGGTACTTCCGTTTGGTCAGTTAATGTTTAATACATTGCCTTGCATGCTTGATGACACGCCATAAATACACGTAACGGTCCATTTATCCAAGTGGGGTGTTACAAGTGCTCTCAAGCGACCTTAAGGATTATATGCTCCAATGGGCAAACATCCTTAGGGAAAATGTGTTTTGTCTTGGTGGGAACCGGGATCATATCCCGGCTTGCATGGGGCATATGTTGTTTTGCCTATTTACTTCCACCAAGTACAATCTTGCATATTACATCGCTCGACGTATAAATTATGCTCTTTCCAAACCCAAAACAAACCTCCCTTATGCTATGCTTCTTACTCGCCTCTTTAGAAGGGTTGGTCAAGATTTTCCTCAACTCGATCTTTCTCGCTTTCACCCGGTTCAACGGGTTATGTTGCCTATTCAAGAGGTGTATCAACGAAAGCAAAGAAGTGACCGTGGTTCGAGAAAATCTGACCATCAAGAGCCGGATGAGGAGGACACCGATATGCCACCAAGTGATGGTGATGGCATCGGTCCTAGTTCTCATTTTGACTCTTCGAGCAACTCCCATCCTTCCTCAAATCAATTCGAGGATGATTTTGAAGACTTAGCTCCTCCTCCCCACCCTTCTAGTGATGTTCCTGAAGATCTCAATATGGAGCATCTTTATCGTGAGAATCTTAGAACCCGGGGAGAATTACATGAACACCGAGTGGAGTCAAGAAAAGGGTTCAAGTATTTGGGAAAGATGATCAAGGGTTTAGGAAAGAAAAGGAGGTGAAGACTTTGAAGTTGTGTCAAAGTTTGGATTTGATGGTTTAACATTTGGTTATTAACACTTTGGTTTAGTTGTTTATTAACTTGTGTTGCATGCTTGGATTACCATTTATTTTGATCCTTAAATGTTTATTATGCCTTCTTGTTTGTGTTTTACATAGCTTTGTGCATGCCATATGATAGTTAGCTTATTAAATTATGATCTGTAGTTAACTTTGGCTTGTAAAACCTTTGGGAAAAATCTAGGTTTATCAAAAACTGAAATGGGAAATTTTTGAAAACCTTCTGGTCGCGGTTCCATATCGACCCGCGGTTCCTTATCGATAAGGTACCGCCGGTCCTAGATAAGGAACCGCCGGCCACTGTGCACGACAACATCTTTGCTTTACACTGTTTTCTTAATTTTGTGTAAACCTTGCATGATTTTCAGTAATAAACTACACATTTCCTAAACTAGGGTATCTAAATTCATTATTCACCTAAAATGATTTTAACCCATTACTAGTTTGGATCATCCCCTCAACCATTTAAACCCACCTTGTTTGCCATGTTCTTCACACATCAAACATACTTCCCTAAACCTTAAACCACCCTAATCAACCATGGTGTGTACCAAAACCTCAAACACTTCCAAGACCTCCACCCCAAGAAAAACACTCAAAATAAGGGTTAAGGTAGCTAAGCCTAACTCTTCACCTTTCCATACACCTAAGAATCAGAATGCTCCTATCCTCATTTCTTCATCACCTTCCCCACCTCTTGCACCATGCAAAACCTCCTCCACCCATGGTACTAACCACTCAATTGGTTCTACCTCCTCTTCATTCAATTCTAGAATGAATGAGCTTTCTTCACCCTTCACTCCAAGTGCACCCTTGGAAGTGACCACACAACCTCAACCAATCCAAAGCATTCCTTTTGGGAATGACTTTGATGACCTTTTGGTGACTTCACCATTTACCCCTCACAACTCACCCATTCCACCAACATTGGAGGATTTACCTCCACACTCACCCATTTCCCCTTTGGGGAACATGCCTCCACTTTCACCCATATCACCCTTGGAGAACATGCCTCCTCCACCTCCACCCAACTCAAACATCCCAATTTTGGGTGTCCCTCTTTCCCTCCTCTTGGGTGATCCTTACTTTGGGTTTCAACAAACTCATGGTCCTAGATGTCCATGTTGTCTTTACAACCACTTCCTCATCCAAAACTTAAGGATGGATATGTATGGACTTCATAGGGGTTTGCAAGATTTCTTGCTTACCTTGTTCTCCATGCCTCCTCCTAGGAGATGAATGATGGAGGTGTCTTAATAAGAGTTTCCAACAAAACCAAGCCTAAGAAAACTACTTATCTAGATCTTATGATAAGCTAGCTATGTATTAGTTAGTTTTATTTATCTTTGTACTTGTTTTCTCATTAATGAATGTTTCATGTTGTTGTGTTATGGATTTAGCTTTGTGTGATTCTATCTTTTTGTGCACACTAATCAACTTCAGTTTGAAATTAAAATTGAACCTAAATCTATCACAACCCCTAAACTTGACTAAAATTGGTTCAAAATGATATCTAAATTATTTTGTCACCCTTTGTCTAGACATTCTTTGTGAATGTGTTGCTTTATGCAACCCTAGCATATTTTGGTTCTAATAGAGGTAAAAATCCAAGATTTACAATTTTTTTTTGAAAAAGTCTTAGTTTTTCCCAAAACCCAGGAAAAACATGGTTTAAAGTCCTCTGGACGCGGTTCCTTAAGGACCCGGGGTTCCTTAGCGATATGGAACCGCCGGTCCACATAAGGTACTGCGGCCAGAAAGTGACTTTAGACGAATTTTTGGTCAAAACCTTTAAACCCTATTCCCAGTCAAGATTCCTTGTTTACTCAAATTGACTAAACATTACTTGACAATACACATTTTGTATTCAAATTCTTACCTTGATTACATTTTACTTATACCCCAACCTTGAGATTTCATTCTCACACCTTCCCAACCTTGAGAATTCATTCTCACATTACCTTGAGATATCATTCTCACACTCTCACAATGCCTAACTCCTACATTCCTAACCTTGACATTTCTTTGTCACAACCCCACTCACCCAAAGCTTGCTCATCCAAGCTTTCAAAGAAACCAAAAATCTCGGTTAGACCCGTTTGGGTTAAGAAGAATGAACCATCTTCGTCCATACCACCCAAAAACCCTACCTTCTCTCTAATCATGTATTGGAGTGAGACTTACACCATAAACCCCATCACCGGAGCAAAAGAACATGTTCCACCACCACCACAATCCTTCACTACCCCCCCAACTCAATGACCTTTCCACCTTCCCAAACCTCACAAGGCATTGGGAAAACATTCCCAAACCCTTTACCCCACCACCACCAAACCCTAAGTTTGATGCCATACCCACATCAAACGATTTTGTGTTGCATCATGGATCCTCGTGTGATTGTTGCTGTTTTCAATAAATTGAACTTGCTCATGTGTATGAGAAGTTAAATTTTATTGAATTCCTCCTCACTCGACCTCCTATTCAAGTTTTCGTTCCGGTGGACAAAACTTCGAATGATGCATCGTCGTCTTTTTAGTTTTATTATTTTAGCAATCTTGGAAAATATCACTATTAGACAAGCTTATGCTTAGTGGTTTATTTTCCGTATTTATTGCTTTTAGATACTCATACTTTGTGTATGACTATCCTCTTTGTTGTATTTTTATTTTGTAACTTTTGTGTTATTTGTGTGCTATCTAATTAGTTCTATTTTTGAGTTGATCTTGGTTAAATTTTTACAATTGCTTATGGGTGATTCCATCAATTCTAAAGCTTTAACCCATTGACAAGCCTATCATCTTCATTTTATTGAAGTTTGATTTTGTCAATTACCTCTTTGGACATACTTAGCAAAATACTTGCTTCTAATTTGAGACTTCTTCTCTCTCTCCCTCTCAAGTTACTTAGTAGGTAGTGACCATATATACATTGGTGTTTCTTTCCTTTCTACTAACCTTTGTGTAGCATGTCACCTTAGCTCACAAACTTGGTGCCCCAAGCAAGGGGGAGCAACCACCAAGGGGGAGCTACTAGCAAAGTTTGATGCACTTCAAAGACTTATGCTAACCTTTTTGCTACGACAAAGGGGGAGAAATGATAGTGATAAACTAGTTAATAATTCCATAGTTTGTGTTTATACGTAAATGAGTTTATCGTTTGTCGTAATAAAAAAGGGGGAGATTGTTAATGCAAGTAATGCCTAAAAACATTATTAGTGTTAACTAATCTTTCTTAGTTTTGATCACAACAAACCATACAACACATTTAGTGTAGAAACACAAAATGAATTATTTAACTAACACTATCATCAAAGGTAATAATCATATCACTAACCTTTCTTAATCATACTTAGTGATCATCAAAATGATTATCCTTAAAACTCACTTTTGCTAATAAGACAAAAGTATTTTTAATAAACTTTCCTTTTTAGAAAATGTTTTATTAAAATGGAAAATGAAAATTTGAAAATGGCATATTCCAAATGCTGTTAGAATATCCTTTGAAGGGTTTAAATACCCCAGATATTCCCACCCCACTAAAAGACAAAAAACGGAGCGGAGTCTAGTGGCGGTACCTTAAGTACCTAGGCGGTACCTTATCGATAAGGTACCGCGGGGTAAGATAAGGTACCGCGCACAGTAGCCGTTATATATCCGTTGTAACTTTGTCTCCTTTAAATAGTGGGTCAAATCTCATTTTCCAACAAGCCTCTTGGACGATTTTCTCAGCCCTCTTTCTATTTCTATAGCATAATTATTAGTAAATGATCACTTAATTTGTTAAGGATGTTTACATATGATTATCCTCTTGATCCCCTCCTTTACCATGTCCAATGAGAAGATCACTCACTCACTAGTGTAGTGATAAAGATGAATTTATGAACTAGTCATATTCATCATTATACCTTTGTGTCTTAGGTCAATCCAATGTATTTATGAATACTTGGACTAGTTGTGTTCATCCAAGTTATTTCTGGATACTTGGATTTGTTGTGTACATCCATTGCATATGTGTTTGCTTGGATTTGTGTTGTGTAAATCCAAGCTACATATGTGTACTTGGATAAGTCTAGTTGAGTTGTAATAGATTTGATTAGGAGTTCTCACTAAACTATAAAGTGATGTGGTTGTGTCTTGTGAGTTCTCACTAAACTTTAAAGTGATTAGTAGTTGTGTTGTGTGAAGTTCTCACTTAGCTTCAAAGTGAAGAGTCGTGAATATTGGTTCTAGCTTTCGATTAGAACTCGACATCTAGCCTTGTGTCGTAAAATGGTGAAGTAGGCAACGTCGTGAAGATTGGTTCTACCTTTCGATTAGAACCCGACATCTAGCCTTGTGTCGTTAAATTGTAAAGTAGGCAACGTCGTGTAGATTGGTCCTAGCTAAAGATTAGGTCTCGACATTTAGCTTAGTGTCGGAAAATAATGTAAGCAACGTTGTAAGGTTTTCTCCGCCGAGAAGGGAGCTTGTGGATATAGTAGAAATCTCGAGTAGGTGTACTCGAGGAGTGGAGTAGAAACGAGGATAGAGCCTCGTTGTCGAACCACTATAAATCTTGGTGTCTTCCCACTAGGTTGTCTCCTTCCTTGCTCTTTACTTATTTCATTATCATTATACTTGCTTATTAGTATTGCTAGTGCATTTCAATTGAACCTAATCATTATGCAACTTAGCTTTAAGTAAAAGATAGTTTTGATACAAACCAAATTGAAAGTAATTTTAATTTGGTCACCAATCGAAGAGAAACTATTCAACCCCCCCCCCCCCCCATCTAGTTTCTACATACCGTATCCGGAAAAACTGTTTATCCGGAATGTTTATTTCCTTCTTTATCCGGAATAAATATCCTTTGGCTTATCCGGAATGAACCTTTATCCGGAATAATTGTTATTCTCCTTATCCGGAATAAGTTTTCCGTGGCTTATCTGGAATACTTTATGGTTCGCTTATCCGGAATCCACAGCAACACGTGCTTATCCGGGATCTTTCCGAGTTGCTTATCCGGAATAAATCAAGTCACCCTTATCCGCAATATTTGCCAAGCTGCTTGTCCGGAATAGAATCCGAGAGATTATCCGGAATACTCAGGTGAAGCTTATCCGGAATATAATGCCAAACCTTATCCTGAAAAACTTAAAAACGTTCTGTTATCCGGAATCAACAAACCCTTAAATTCCGGATAACGAGACAATCTTCCTTATTCAGAATATTCACAAACAACTCACAATCCGGAATGTTAAAACCCTTATATTCCAGATATTTAAACCCAAACCGAAACTTTTCCAAGAACTTGAGTTTGAGTAACCGATTTCAAGCTCAAACCAAAACTCCTATAATCCGGATGATTAAAGTTAATTTCGAATCAAGAAAATGATAAGCACAACAAAAAACTTTTTGAGACGAAATGATTCAAAGGAAAAATCACACGTATCAAAAAATGAAAAACCACAAACTAAACATGAATCTACCCCATGGCGATTGATACCAAATGTTGTCCCATATATTTAGATGATATATTAAGATATGAGATGGAAAAGATATGAGTTTTAGAGAGAGAAAATAATGAGAGAAAGTAGAGAGAGAGAGAGATTAACTTAGTGAATATTAGATTATAGAAAGATTAGTTACTAATAATCATCCCACCCTCCTAACATGCTAGGAGGGTAGTATATATAGTCCACCCACATGCGGGCTTTAATGGACTATATATTGGGTCGGGCTTGACTTTTGGACTTTAATTAGTTTAAATACAAGCCCGTAAACCATGACTAATAAACTACTTATTACACCGTTCTAATTAATGTTACAATAATAACCTATGACCGAACATTCTTGTTTGACTCAATATTTTGAGGCTAACATCTGTAATTTTTTATCCTTCTACAGGTTCTGCACCAGCTTGTTTTTACACCTCTGTTGTGTGATATCTATAACATGATGTTCAACAACCAGAATCCGTTGTATGGGTATGTCCATATAATTCCATTGTTTTTTTTGGTGCTTTATATACGTAACAATGTAGTCTAGAAGATGCACAAAAAATGTTTTTGGATCAACCTAGTACTCAGGTCATTTTGCAACAAAACTACAAAGTGATCATAAAACCCTCTTTACTGTTTTATTTTTCATTGCTTGTTGATGGTTTCAAATTTTGAATGCAGGATATGTCCATGCTAGGAGGACTGTTATATTTCATAGCGATGAAACACAAGATATCACTCAGGAAATCACGAAAGACTGCCAAAATGAAAACGACTACCAAGACGAAAGTGAACCAACCATTTCTATAGGTTAGTGTCAAGTGCTTAGCTTAGATGACATCGTATCCGCAAGAACCGTGGGAAAAAAACACCTTCATGGTTGACTACTGAAACAATCATTTGTATCAAGGGTGTGTTTGTGTAACACCCCCAAATTTATACAACTCAATACAGCGGAAGACTAGTTGGTGTTACGGGATAGCACATTACTCACATCTTAGACAACTCATAAAAATCACGTTGTTTAATAATAAAGCATTTCCATTCATAAATATCAAATTTACATAGGTCCCAAGTCATATTATTATTTCATACAAGTTTTACAAAGAATTTGAATGGAAAATATTGTTTAAGTGCGGGCCATGAATTCTTGTCGTCTTCCCGATAATTACCTTCAAGTACCTGAGATAAAACATGTTAAAAGAAAAGGTCAGCGATAACGCCGAGTGAATTCATAGAGTTTAATAAAATCCATCAATATAATATCAGTATAAAAATTATTACTGAAAATCATTTTTGTACAAATCATTTTAATAGGCCATAAAATAGCCAAAGTCATTTTATACAAATCCTTATCGAAAATCATAATATAGGCATTTGCCTTAAAAAATCAGTATACGAGCCAATCTCGTAAAAACATCATACAATACGTCTCATGACGTTGTATGAAAATAAAAACCGTTATATGAATATGGTTATGAAAACCAAAACACGCACATAATATCAATAGTATGACCCTGTATTGCTAGTCAGGCAATACATCGTAATTCGGAGCGTCTAGTAGTATTTCGTTAATCGGATTATTATAAGCCGCATGACATTGTTACCTTACTAAAACAACAACGGGTAGCTAACCCGATACTCAATTTGCCCATCTAAAGTAGCTTGTCGTCACAAAGGTCACGCTATGGAAATCTTCTCATACATAAATTCGCTTACCAATCAATGTGGCACGACGGGGATCAACCGTCAAGGCGCGAACTGGGGTGATCGTCCCCAAATAGTACTATTATATGCATAAGCGTCTACCAAATCCCGGTAGTTCACAATTCATGCTAATGGGACTTTTAATGACATAACCTAACTTTAGTAATCCATTTAATTTCATCTATCGGGTCCTTTAATCATTTATCGGGTCATACAATCGGGTCATTCAATCATACGGGTCCAAATCAATAAACAAACAATCGGGAAAAATGGTGCCCTATTTTATAAAAACTAACATGTTATCTCCCTCGCGGGTTTATAAAACATTTCATAAAAACATTTAAAAGAGTATGAGGCTATGAACTCACGTTGATGTGGGAAGACGGGTTATCGGCAATTCGGACGTACGGTACGTGCTTCAATCACGGAAACCTAGACAAATAATACTCGTCTTAGACTCATGTCCAATGACTTTATAAAAATAACAATTATGTATACATATGATGATTACATATATATTATGATCAAGTGGGTTTACATATTCTCATTTACTCATTTTTGTGTTATATGTCGATAACTTTTATACTAGTTTTCTAGTTTTACCTATTTACGTGTTTTAGGTCCAATAAGCCTATTATAAGTTTATTAACTTGTATTAATCCATTTCATACTTGTATTATCAGTATTTAGATTTTACATGTTGGGCCCAAATGGGTTAAGCCTAATAAATAAGTTTATAAGTGTTTTAGTCCATTTTGTTGTATTATTAGTCCAATAACGTTAACTTAGCCCGTTAATATCCGTATGTTATATAGTTCGGGTTTTATCGGTTTTTACTTGTTATATATGTTTCTATATCATTATATGAGTTTATAAAAGTTTACATTAGACGGGTCCAACCATTTAAGTTTTATTTAACAAAAACGTTAATTTTTACGGTAATAGCCGAGAAAGTCGTAAGAATCATGTTTATAGTTTTATAACTTATAAAACTTATCAAACTACCATTTTATAAAATTCCCATTTATTTATCCTTATACATATTTATATAAATGTATTATATGAGTTAGTGGGTTTTAATTCACATTTTATACTATTTTTATTTGAGCGCTTATATAATACTATTATACTTTAATTTCCAAAATCTGATTTTTATTTTCATGTTCACCAAAACTTCCATATCTAGAGTTCTATATGGAGATAGAAGCTCAAATTTTTATGACATAAACTACATGATATGTGCTCCATTTAACTCTCCTATAGCTACTGTTGAATCAGCCTCTAAGTATTTTCTAAAAATCATCCAAAACAGTGAACTCAGATTTGTACTCTAAACTTGTTTTGATCATATCTCACTCATCCTAATGATTCCATTGCATGGCCAACTCTCACATGTGTACAAGACATATTAATTACTGTATATCCATTAATCTATGCTATTTTTATCAGTTCATCATATGATTCTTTACTGTTTTATACATCCAACAATTTAAACAAGATTTTAGCCTTGTTTCTTATAGTTTTTCATCTTTTTAAGCATGTTTATCAACACCAAATCCCCACACAATATTTTTAATCATCATTCATCATCATATACATATACATAAGTAAAAGAAATACAAGATTACATAATCAAAAATAACAAGAGGATGAGGAGAACAATCTTTATACCACCATGATGATGTAGGTTGTGATCAAAACATGGATTTTGATGGAGAAACTTGTGAATAACCAAGACCATCTTCAAGACCACCATTCTTCATGAACACCTTGTGGAAAATCAGCCCCAAGACTCCATGGAAACTCCTCCTTGGATGTTATAATCACCACCAATCAATAGGGTTTCAAAAGGGCTTCAAGGTTTCTTCATTATATGTGTAGATAACACATAGTTTATGGCTAGAAATGATCAAAATTTGATCAAAATGGCATTTTAGAGAGAGAGTGGACGAAATTAGGGAGAGAAGGAGAGAGTGGTTTGCATGTATGAGTTTTGGAGAAGTGGTTTTGTGTGTGTAGTTTTGAGGTGGAGTAGTTGTAAGCTTAGCTTACATGTGAAGCTAGTTACAAGTGTTAAGACTTGTTGGTTAAGCTTGACACTTCATGGGATGAGGTGTTGCTTCCTTGGCCATCCCATATGTTAGTGGGGTGGGATAAACTTGTTTTGTCCCATCCCGCTATTTTATGGGTATTCCTCGATTCTAGTTTCCTCGATTTGCGTGCCCTCGGGTCGTTTTACGAAAAACGTTTTTATAAATTATGAATCAACGGCACAAAACAAATCTAATAAAAATTGTCTCATAAAAAACGGAGTTCAAAAACGTAAATACATAATCCTAAGGTTTTCGGTTTAATCGTAAAGGACGTTAAATTATAATCGTAAGTCCTAATATCTTCTCGTAAATTTGTGAGTTTATGAACCATCACAAATTTAAAATCTCAAAATAATATTCACGGACAAATTTATTTTCTGAAATGTCGGACTGTCACCAAAGACGGTGTATGTAAACGTAAGCACGTAACGTAGAATCCTTCGGTTTAGACGTAGTCGATGCTACTTCAAGACGTAAATCCAAATTTCTTCCCAAAAAATAAGTGAGTTCATAATATAACATTAAAATAATGTTTTTAAATAACACTTGAGAATAAAATATCAACCATAAATTGACGGATTGTCACAGCATTTACCCCTAAACAGGATCTTTGTCCTCAAAGATCATCTTATCTTACTACTCGCTTCTTATAGAGTTAAAGCCATGTAGGTATTTCCTCTACATTCGGTCTTTCCTCACAAGTGTAATTTCATTACAATACGCAAGTTTCATCAAACATAACTACGGGAATACGATCAGGCTTAATGTTGACTTACTTTCTCTATCCATGATGTTCACGGGTTTTTGATGAATGCAACTTTTCGCCGATCTAAACTTCATTAAGGAATAGTCAGATTTTCACTTGATAGGCATTTTATCAAGTTCGATATATGAAACATAATTCACGCAGTCCTTGAAGTCATAGGGTAGATCCAACTTATATGCCTTTCAAACCAACTTTTACATCATCTCAGTGGTCCCATACAACGGGGACTTATATCCCATGATTTGTCAGATCATTAATTCTTTTCTCTAAGGTTGAAAATTTTGGCATAACTTTGCTACCCATCTGGCCCTTCAAGATCTACATTTCATATTCACATAACCTCTTGCCCACTATCGGCAGTCAATAATCAGATCCTAATTTCAACAATCATTTCAGGTCTCGCGGGTCGGGTATTTTTGCAAGGTTAGGTTCGCCATCATAGGAAACCTTAAATCTAAAAGACATGTCCAACTCACAATGGGTGTATGTCGGGTGTCTTCATCCCAACTCCTGCTACAGATGCTCTATTATTTAGATCCTAACAAGATTCGATCTCAATCCTAATACGATAATTATTAATGATAATCTCTCCAAAGGAAAACGATTATACGGTCTATTACCAAAGGTCAATCATTCAAACATAGAACAGCGCTTATAGTATTTTTGTATCGTTACTTTACCTCGTCCCTTCGATTGGGGTGGTACATAGTACTCTCATCAAGGTTCGTTCTCAATGACTTCTGAGCAAATCTCTAGAAATTCAATGCGAAGCGAGGATCTTGATATATATGTTCGATACAGGCACACTATGTTTACATAACTCCTTTGCATTTATCATTAACGGGAATGATATTAGCATATTTGGTCAGTCTGTCGACGATGACCCAAATCGAATCAAATTCAGATGATGACCTTTGCAATAGCTAGACGTTTACTAATGTATGAGGCGATGTCTGCCTTCATAATTTGCCATTAGTACCACTTCTTCAGACAAAGATACTTTTAGTCATAAATGACATAAATAGAATACTTATACTTACAAATTCCAACATAACTATATCTCACAATCCTCCATATTTAGACAATCACAAGTGGGCTTTAAAACATTTAACGCTGCCGGCTTCTCAATTTTTAATGGTTCACACTAGCCGCGAACCCCTTTTTATTATCTATATTATCTTTTTACAATCATTGTTTATTTTTATATTGTTCGGCAAATTATTTTGCACCTTCATTATTAAGGAACACATCCTAATTGGTTCTTTATTCTTTTTACATAATGCGTCGGTATCTAAATTCATCTCTCCTGATGATATGAATATCATGTCCGTATTCATTCAAAGTTTCTTTCTTCATATTTTCTATGTTTTAGTTTCGTCTCAACTATCATTTTTATCAGTTTTGCTCAATTCGACGTTTTTAAAGCGTCTGTAATTATTACATGTAATTAAATAATAAATATTTAATTTTTATGAAACGTAAACGTAAAAATTTTAATTTTTCTTAGTTCGACCAATTATAAAAATGTTCGGAATAAATTTGAATTTAATTAACAAGATTTTTGTTGATTTATCAAAAATAATTAATAGGATTCGTAATTGTTTGAAAAATCTTTGGTTATACTTTGGTCAAAATTTTCTTAGTTGAAAAGCAAAAGTGTCGTTTCAGATTTCAAGTCATAATTTATCGGTTTCCTCAATCCCTCTTAGGTTGTCTTGAGGTATACACAAACATTTACCCCTAAACAGAAGTTTAGTTAAATGGTTTGTGTATAAGGGAATAATCCCTTAAAATCCTTTGTTAAAACATTTGTCAAAACATATTTGCACTTTTCTTTTTAGTAATACTCAAAGTCTTAGAAGGGCTCTTAATTTTGAAGAGTCAATTTATATTCCATTATCTTTTAATCACATAGTTCAATAATGTAAAGGTTTAAGTCTTTAATCTCATGTTAATTATTCAAGGTACATGTTTTCATTGTTCGGCCAATTTAGGGCAGTCTATAAATAATTATTAACTCATTCTTATTCTTATAAACAAACAAATAGTCCTTAATGATTGCAAGCATGAATTTATCAAATTACAGCCTTCACACGTGATTCACCAAATTTATGAATGCTACGTGTGTATTAGTCAATCCAAACGTCATCACGTGAAACTCATAATGTGAATTATAAGTATCGGATGTAGTGATTGGAATATATAATCTTTTTCGCAGATGCGAAGTTGATGATAACCATGCCATGGATCAAATCGCTAGAACCTTGTAAATGATCGAACAAATCTTCCATTTCGAGTTATGGATATCGTTTTCGATTGTCAACTTACTCAGTTCATAGTAATCTATAAATATAAGGAATGATAACACCATAGCTCTTCATAATGACGAGCTTGGTAGAATAAAAGCTTTCTCCGACAACTCTCTCAGTTGTACGGTAATTCTTTTAATTCAGATGGTGGTGTCGTACAGTGCACAAGCCACAAGTGCAGCACCGGAAATATAATCAATACTAACTTCAACTTGCCTATTGGCGAAAGTCTAGGTAATTTACCATCAAATACCTCCTAAAGTTTCAGATAACATAAGCATCTTTTAATATATTCACTTTAAGTTATTTCTAGATTATAATATCTATGACTAATTCACAACCATTCACGGTATAATTTCAAGTCTAAATGCAGGATACGGTCATCCATGAAGAATTATTTAGATCACTTTTGATAATCAACATCTTATCATTTAGGGAAATTCTACTCGAGTTCCCATCAATTAAGACAATGTCTTCATGTCATAATCAATCAATCCATTCTACTGGCGCCATTAACTTTCCAGTTTTATTGCCGTCGATAAGATGTGAACTTCTCAAAAGACTAATAATAATTCATAATCCTTCACAAATTCAAGGATATATGGAGACACAACTATCATCTAAGAGTAAAGTCAACGCATAATCTACACGAGAGAATTTCAAATCAGATACAGACGAAAACATTTAACGAATATGAATATATCCCATGTTTTCATAATTTGAGTACGCATTCGAAAGATCCTCGGATCGTTACCCAGGTCATTCAAATGAAATCAAATCATAAGAAATGATAAGAACGTCGATACATCCAATCGGGTATCAACACTCGGTAATCAGATACTTTTCCTAAGAATCTCACTACGGGATAATTGGACAAGATAGGAATATCAATTGTCAAATAAGACAATTTCCACAAATCAGTAAATTCGACTCAGAAGAATAGATGCTACAGGCACATATGTAGGTGTCCCTAACACTATGTCCCTATTTTTCACTTCTTGCGGATCTCATAAAATTTAATCTTTCACAATCTTCAGAGAAAATGTAGTGTTTATTCGTTAGTTTTATGGTGACTACTAATCAGCCTTACATGGTCCATTCCAAATTGTATGTAGGCGCGCAACTATATACAATTTCAAGATTAACGATGCAATACTCAGTTCGTCAAAACTTTATCATCCATGTTTGTAGTAAAATCATTTTCATGCTAATTCTTAAATAAGAATCAAAAATAAATTTACAAAGATTTTCTTTGTTATGAAAACAATTAAGTTTTCCAAGGTG
Organism: Glebionis coronaria; assembly: GCA_025667525.1. Classification (NCBI taxonomy): domain Eukaryota; kingdom Viridiplantae; phylum Streptophyta; class Magnoliopsida; order Asterales; family Asteraceae; genus Glebionis; species Glebionis coronaria. The sequence goes on along the minus strand of CM046878.1, from coordinate 610,615,989 downwards.
TTTCATAAACAACTTCATTTCAATAACAATCACTTATAAATCTCACTATGAATAATCCTTATAGTGATGAAAATTCAGTTTTTCTCAAGGAATACTGTTTTATCTTTATAAAAACGATAAGTGATCTGCAAAAGAGTGATGAAGAGTTGTTCACCAAGAACTAACTACAATATGATAGGAAATGAGTTTTAGCCAAGTAATCATGAGGTTCATGACCTTGATGGCACTCAAAAAGAATAATCCATAACGTAACTCAGATCAAGATGAGTACTTGTTCGATGGTTGCATCTCTAATGCGAACATTAGGATGAAGCAATAAAGGATAGATAACATCGATACATGTAGAATTTAGCAATCAAAGGTAGTCTATTCATTAATCACAAACAAGTCAAAATTGTACCGTAACACATACGTGTCACTATGTCATACAATTCTCAGAACTCATCCTACCAACTGTGGTCTCAGTTGAGTTAGGGATTATTTTTAAAAGATACCACAATGAATACTAATCTACAAGAGTCATTAGGTGTTCCACATGTCCCACAAGATCCATCGGTCTCAATTCAAAAGAAGATTTCTTCAATTTATTTCTTGGACACTGGGCATCCTCATTAGTGGACAATGGCCTAGGAACAACCCTTAACACGAACCTACAGTCAATTAAAACCTTATAATTTGATCACAGAACTTTAGCGACTTCCTTTTAATAATCTCATATTCCATACGGGTTAAATTTTACTTTATTCAAGTTTCAATCAGTTTTATACTCAATTCGATATCCTACCTCATTTTCCAATACTTCAACTTTATTATTTTTTTTAAACCTTAAAAGGGCAATAAAAGCTTGATATGATCAACACTTAATTTCCAATCCTATATCTCTTACAACAACAATTATCAAATGGGTCTCTAGTATGAAATGACGCATACATTCAATCAGACTTCTCAGAAAGGTACTAGTGGCATGAGGCTTTTGGGTAATGGTTCCAATGACAGCCTCAAGTGCAACATTCACCCTTTCGATTTCAAATTTTAAGAATTGGGTGACACCAAATCAGATGGCATCTTTCTAGGTGGTAACGTTTTGTCAAACTCCACTCTATAAGGAAAGATCGTCATGACATCGATATCAGTTTTAATCTCGCCAATTCTTCTTCAATATCACAATCAACTAATATCTACATTTCTACGAATATCAACCATTTTGTTGGGATCATAAATATCCACAACTTGGTTTAGATCTAGGATAGCTAGAATTCCTACGAGAATAGCTTCGATTAATTTACTAGGGGATTTAGGGTTCCTTGTGACAATCTACGTCGTATAAATACCTCGTATAAATATCAAAATAATCATTAAACAATCATGTAATCAAATTACATCATATGTATATATATAATCCAAGTTATATATATATATATATTAAAATAACACTTCTCAGTCTGGCCTTGTCGGTAACTCGGGAATTCTTCGGCACCGTTATAGTCAAAAGATTTTTTTTAGACATTTTTAGAAAAATGTTTATAGTTAAAATATTTTGAAAAGTTTTATTCAATACCTTCGTTTTAAAAATCTTTCGTTCTCTATAACGAGAGCTCTGATACCAAACTGTAACACCCCCAAATTTATACAACTCAATACAGCGGAAGACTAGTTGGTGTTACGGGATAACACATTACTCACATCATAGACAACGCATAAAAATCACGTTGTTTAATAATAAAGCATTTCCATTCATAAATATCAAATTTACATAGGTCCCAAGTCATATTATTATTTCATACAAGTTTTACAAAGAATTTGAATGGAAAATATTGTTTAAGTGCGGGCCATGAACTCTTGTCGTCTTCCCGATAATTACCTTCAAGTACCTGAGATAAAACATGTTAAAAGAAAAGGTCAGCGATAACGCCGAGTGAATTCATAGAGTTTAATAAAATCCATCAATATAATATCAGTATAATCCAGATGATTAAAGTTAATTTCGAATCAAGAAAATGATAAGCACAACAAAAAACTTTTTGAGACGAAATGATTCAAAGGAAAAATCACACGTATCAAAAAATGAAAAACCACAAACTAAACATGAATCTACCCCATGGCGATTGATACCAAATGTTGTCCCATATATTTAGATGATATATTAAGATATGAGATGGAAAAGATATGAGTTTTAGAGAGAGAAGGTAATGAGAGAAAGTAGAGAGAGAGAGATTAACTTAGTGAATATTAGATTAGAGAAAGATTAGTTACTAATAATCATCCCACCCTCCTAACATGCTAGGAGGGTAGTATATATAGTCCACCCACATGCGGGCTTTAATGGACAATATATTGGGTCGGGCTTGACTTTTGGACTTTAATTAGTTTAAATACAAGCCCATAAACCACGACTAATAAACTACTTATTACACCGTTCTAATTAATGTTACAATAATAACCTATGACCGAACATTCTTGTTTGACTCAATATTTTGAGGCTAACATCTGTAATTTTTTATCCTTCTACAGGTTCTGCACCAGCTTGTTTTTACACCTCTGTTGTGTGATATCTATAACATGATGTTCAACAACCAGAATCCGTTGTATGGGTATATCCATATAATTCCGTTGTTTTTTTTTGTTCTTTATATACGTAACAATGTAGTCTAGAAGATGCACAAAAAATGTTTTCGGATCAACCTAGTACTCAGGTCATTTTGCAACAAAACTACAAAGTGATCATAATACCCTCTTTACTGTTTTATTTTTCATTGCTTGTTGATGGTTTCAAATTTTGAATGCAGGATATGTCCATGCTAGGAGGACTGTTATATTTCATAGCGATGAAACACAAGATATCACTCAGGAAATCACGAAAGACTGCCAAAATGAAAACGACTACCAAGACGAAAGTGAACCAACCATTTCTATAGGTTAGTGTCAAGTGCTTAGCTTAGATGACATCGTATCCGCAAGAACCGTGGGAAAAAAACACCTTCATGGTTGACTACTGAAACAATCATTTGTATCAAGGGTGTGTTTGTGTAACACCCCCAAATTTATACAACTCAATACCGCGGAAGACTAGTTGGTGTTACGGGATAGCACATTACTCACATCATAGACAACGCATAAAAATCATGTTGTTTAATAATAAAGCATTTCCATTCATAAATATCAAATTTACATAGGTCCCAAGTCATATTATTATTGCATACAAGTTTTACAAAGAATTTGAATGGAAAATATTGTTTAAGTGCGGGCCATGAATTCTTGTCGTCTTCCCGATAATTACCTTCAAGTACCTGAGATAAAACATGTTAAAAGAAAAGGTCAGCGATAACGCCGAGTGAATTCATAGAGTTTAATAAAATCCATCAATATAATATCAGTATAAAAATTATTACTGAAAATCATTTTTGTACAAATCATTTTAATAGGCCATAAAATAGCCAAAGTCATTATATACAAATCCTTATCGAAAATCATAATATAGGCATTTGCCTTAAAAAATCAGTATACGAGCCAATGTTGTAAAAACGTCATACAATACGTCTCATGACGTTGTATGAAAATAAAAACCGTTATATGAATATGGTTATGAAAACCAAAACACGCACATAATATCAATAGTATGACCCTGTATTGCTAGTCAGGCAATACATCGTAATTCGGAGCGTCTAGTAGTATTTCGTTAATCGGATTATTATAAGTCGCATGACATTGTTACCTTACTAAAACAACAACGGGTAGCTAACCCGATACTCAATTTGCCCATCTAAAGTAGCGTGTCGTCACACAGGTCACGCTATGGAAATCTTCTCATACATAAATTCGCTTACCAATCAATGTGGCACGACGAGGATCAACCGTCAAGGCGCGAACTGGGGTGATCGTCCCCAAATAGTACTATTATATGCATAAGCGTCTACCAAATCCCGGTAGTTCATAACTCATGCTAATGGGACTTTTAGTGACATAACCTAACTTTAATAATCCATTTAATTTCATCTATCGGGTCCTTTAATCATTTATCGGGTCATACAATCAGGTCATTCAATCATACGGGTCCAAATCAATAAACAAACAATCGGGAAAAATGGTGCCCTATTTTATAAAAACTAACATGTTATCTCCCTCGCGGGTTTATAAAACATTTCATAAAAACATTTAAAAGAGTACGAGGCTATGAACTCACGTTGATGTGGGAAGACGGGTTATCGGCAATTCGGACGTACGGTACGTGCTTCAATCACGGAAACCTAGACAAATAATACTCGTCTTAGACTCATGACCAATGACTTTATAAAAATAACAATTATGTATACATATGATGATTACATATATATGATGATCAAGTGGGTTTACATATTCTCATTTACTCATTTTTATGTTATGTGTCGATAACTTTTATACTAGTTTTCTAGTTTTACCTATTTACGTGTTTTAGGTCCAATAAGCCTATTATAAGTTTATTAACTTGTATTAATCCATTTCATACTTGTATTATCAGTATTTACATTTTACATGTTGGGCCCAAATGGGTTAAGCCCAATAAATAAGTTTATAAGTGTTTTAGTCCATTTTGTTGTATTATTAGTCCAATAACGTTAACTTAGCCCGTTAATATCCGTATGTTATATCGTTCAAGTTTTATCGGTTTTTACTTGTTATATATGTTTCTATATCTTTATATGAGTTTATAAAAGTTTACATTAGACGGGTCCAAATTATTTAAGTTTTATTTAACAAAAACGTTAATTTTTACGGTAATAGCCGAGAAAGTCGTAAGAATCATGTTTATAGTTTTATAACTTATAAAACTTATCAAACTACCATTTTTATAAAATTCCCATTTATTTATCCTTATACATATTTATATAAATGTATTATATGAGTTAGTGGGTTTTAATTCACATTTTATACTATTTTTATTTGAGTGCTTATATAATACTATTATACTTTAATTTCCAAAATCTGATTTTTATTTTCATGTTCACCAAAACTGCCATATCTAGAGTTCTATATGGAGATAGAAGCTCAAATTTTTATGACATAAACTACATGATATGTGCTCCATTTAACTCTTCTATAGCTACTGTTGAATCAGCCTCTAAGTATTTTCTAAAAATCGTATAAAACAGTGAACTCAGATTTGTACTCTAAACTTGTTTTGATCATATCTCACTCATCCTAATGATTCCATTGCATGGCCAACTCTCACATGTGTACAAGACATATTACTTACTGTATATCCATTAATATATGCCATTTTTATCAGTTCATCATATGATTCTTTACTGTTTTATACAGCCAACAATTTAAACAAGATTTTAGCCTTGTTTCTTATAGTTTTTCATCTTTTTAAGCATGTTTATCAACACCAAATCCCCACACAATATTTTTAATCATCATTCATCATCATATACATATACATAAGTAAAAGAAATACAAGATTACATAATCAAAAATAACAAGAGGATGAGGAGAACAATCTTTATACCACCATGATGATGTAGGTTGTGATCAAAACATGGATTTTGATGAAGAAACTTGTGAATAACCAAGACTATCTTCAAGACCACCATTCTTCATGAACAACTTGTGGAAAATCAGCCCCAAGACTCCATGGAAACTCCTCCTTGGATGTTATAATCACCACCAATCAATAGGGTTTCAAAATGGCTTCAAGGTTTCTTCATTATATGTGTAGATAACACATAGTTTATGCCTAGAAATGATCAAAATTTGATCAAAATGGCATTTTAGAGAGAGAGTGGACGAAATTAGGGAGAGAAGGAGAGAGTGGTTTGCATGTATGAGTTTTGGAGAAGTGGTTTTGTGTGTGTAGTTTTGAGGTGGAGTAGTTGTAAGCTTAGCTTACATGTGAAGCTAGTTACAAGTGTTAAGACTTGTTGGTTAAGCTTGACACTTCATGGGATGAGGTGTTGCTTCCTTGGCCATCCCATATGTTAGTGGGGTGGGATAAACTTGTTTTGTCCCATCCCGCTAATTTATGGGTATTCCTCGATTCTAGTTTCCTCGATTTGCGTGCCCTCGGGTCGTTTTACGAAAAACGTTTTTATAAATTATGAATCAACGGCACAAAACAAATCTAATAAAAATTGTCTCATAAAAAATGGAGTTCAAAAACGTAAATACATAATCCTAAGGTTTCCGGTTTAATCGTAAAGGACGTTAAATTATAATCGTAAGTCCTAATATCTTCTCGTAAATTTGTGAGTTTATGAACCATCACAAATTTAAAATCTCAAAATAATATTCACGGACAAATTTATTTTCTGAAATGTCGGACTGTCACCAAAGACGATGTATGTAAACGTAAGCACGTAACGTAGAATCCTCCGGTTTAGACGTAGTCGATGCTACTTCAAGACGTAAATCCAAATTTCTTCCCAAAAAATAAGTGAGTTCATAATATAACATTAAAATAATGTTTTTAAATAACACTTGAGAATAAAATATCAACCATAAATTGACGGATTGTCACAGTTTGTTTGAGGGCAATTACATTCAAGGAATTGATTTGATAGTGATAAGTGATATATTGTGTTTATTTAGTAGCATGGGGAATCGAAAGGTGTCTTAAAGCCATACAAACCCATAGAAACCAATCCTGCCAAGATAGGTGCCTTTCATTATTTGAAAAATCGGCTACAATAACATAGAAACTGAACATGATAGCTATTACACGAGATTATAAAACTTAAAACTCAATACAGTATTCTTCTCATATATCCAAGTAACGATTTGAAAGAACCATAATTATTTGATTGTAAGGAGCTAGCATAGTAACTTTGCGAGGTTAGTGGGAGGCTACTTGTTACATGATGAACCGACAAAGCCCTATGTTGAACTGGAAAAGCCCTATGGTAAGTTCCAGAACCCGGAGGTCAGGAGATGTAGGGTTAGATGGTCTCACATATGAGGTCGAGGAACGGATGTCACCGCTGGGCAATAGTCGTATATGTGGGCCCGGGGTCTGGATTTCAACCTAAATAGTGTTCTGACTGGTGTGGTTGATGGAGTAAGAGGGTTCATACCATGTGGTGATACGATGTTGGAAGTGGAGCTCGTAGCTAGTGGTCTGTTAGTGGAGGTTGGTGTTGAAGGTGGTCTACTACTGATAACTATCGGGGGTGTTTTAATAGTAACACTAGCAGTTGTGGAGGGGATGGTGTGGATGCATTTGGTTCTAGTCTTCATGTGGGGAGTTCAGGGGTTCGTCTCCTGTCATTCCCCATGTGGGGGATTTTCCCAGAATGGCAGCCGGGTTTGAATTCCATCGCAATGCCTTGAAGCCCCTTAATGGGAAACTGGATGGCTAGCATGGGGTTGATATTCTCTTCGTGAGATGATTCAAACTCGGGTTGAGAGACTTGGTGCCTCGGTGGCACGCAAGATACTCCGTTGCACCAAACTGCCGTTCAAAAAAAGGTTGGTTTTAGGTGGTGGTCTAATTGGTGTAGTGTTGGCGGGTCTCAGGTTAGTAGTATGTGGGTGTCTGGTCAATGGGCTCAAGAAAAGCTGCACATATTGGGCTTATAATCAGACTAAACTAAGCCCAGTGTGATTATTTTGGCCTCATAAATTCTAACCTAACTAGTGACATGAATACATGATATAAAACACACACTTGTTTGGTTGTAACCTAGTAAACATCACAGCCGCTTTTTTTCTCAAGATCTCACACGATAGGTATTCCTTTCATTTCTTCTTGTAATCTTGCTTGTTAAATTTGTGACTAATTCATGTACCGTAGTAGATCTGATCACATAACCGAATTGTTATATGTTATATTTATATTTTTACTAGCTAAAAGATAGATTATTACTCCTCCGTCCCAAAATTATTGTCAACAGACAAAAAAACACACATTTTTAGAAAATATTATTATTACAGTTTTCTCCCTTTTACTTTTTGCTTGCGTGAATAACAATTCTACCATAAACTAATTAATTTTAAACTTTTTTATGGTAAAGTCAAACCAGATTCTCTATCGGCCTATTTTTGGAAGTGGACCATTATTTTAGGACAACCCAAAATAATATAGTGGACAATAATTTTGGGACAGAGGTAGTATATTTATAGTTAGATTCATGATATTGATATGGTATAAAGATTATAAAATAGTGATACAAATTGTTTTTGTTATATTTAATACAGTTAGTTAATAACGTTTACATTACTTTCCTTATTAACGTTTTCCGTCATTTTTGTGATGAAGGTTGTGAGGCGAGGATGCTTCGTATCTACGTTATGACGGTTGTTCCCAAATTGTTTAGTCTTATTTGGGCTCGGCATATTCAAATATGCTTTTTTGATATTCCAGAAGTTTCAAAATTAAATGTCATACATCATGATATAAAGAACCTACTCATCAAAGCTGCACCCGATGGGCTTCACTAGTGTTAAAGGCGTGTAGAAAAGTGCAAGACCAGGTGCACTTGTGACTTTGGGCCTGGCTAAAGTGGGGACGCAAGGTAATTATCAGTTTTGGAACAGTTTGGTGAAAGACTATCTGGCACTCTAGGTGTTACAATTACTGTGGTTGATGCTTGTAAGCGTACAAAAGCACTTCAATCACGAACACATATATTTGTTAGTTTTCAATCGACGAGTTGTGCAGCTTCATATCTACTCGTAAGCTTACTTTTTTAGCTTATTTTTAAATTTTTCGGTCTATATAAGCTTGTCATGGCATAACAAGCTTATATAAGTCGGAAAGTTTCAAAAAGAACCAAAAAGGCGAGCTTATGAAATATAAGCCAAGAATCGCATAAGCCCGCTATATAAGCCGATACAAGAAGGTTATATTTTTTACTATAAGTTTTGTCAGCCAATTAAACAAAGGTTATATTTTCTAACCAATGGGCTTGTAGTAGCCATGTTGTGCGAGAACGCATGTGAGATAGACTTGTCGTGCAGTGTACTTACTCATGAGATAGTTAGTGGACATCTTTAACCATCGTATTGTTGCAAAAATGCAAAACACCAGGTCGCATATTTAGTTTGTATTGATGTATAGCTTGCTATTTGGTTAATTACTTTTAACTATTCACACGACTTCTATTAAATATGCTTTTGATCTTTATGTAAATACGATTTTTTAGTAAGTTAGAGTTGTAATGTATTTTCAACAGAAGAAAGTAGAGATTAGGTTGCTAGATTTAGACATGTAAATGAGGTATTATGTTTAGTTGGTGATCTCTAGTTTGCGTGAACAAGTCATTCTAGGTAACTTTTGAAGGTTCAAATCATCATACAATTTAAAAGGTTCTCATTTCATTATTTGTAAAGACACTGGGATGATGAGATCAATAAAGTTGATTTTAGTTACTTGGAGATCTTGTTTTAATTTTGTGGTAATGATCATTTTTTCTAGGTATCGCCAATTTGGAACTGATGGAGGGCCAACTGCAAATATTCTTGAACTGAAACTAAACACGTTCACTAAATTGATTACATCAAAAACGGACATACAACTCCCTGAAATTGAAGTAAGGATCTCTTTTTGTCTTCACTTATGTTACGTGTATTGAAGGCTTAATTGATTCCTTGCCTAATAGCATTACAATTGGTAGAATATATAATACAGAGAGTGACCTAAATATGCCATACGGGCTAGGCCTTATATAAGAGTGGGCCTAATACAAGGAATATATCAAATACGAGTATACACAGACTAATATGCCCCCGCAGTTTGAGCGGGAGGAGGACAGACGCTCAAGCTGGAGCGAAAATCCTCAAACAAAGATGAAGGAAGACCTTTGGTGAAGATATCAGCATACTGAAAACGAGATGGAATATGGAGCACCCAAACATGACCCGCCTTAACCATATCACGAACAAAATGTATATCAATCTCAATGTGTTTGGTGCGCTGATGTTGAACGGGATTAGCAGACATGTAAACAGCACTAACATTGTCACAGTAGACTAGCGTTGCAGTCAAAAGGGGAGAGTGTAACTCACAAAGCAGGTTGCGAAGCCAAGCAGTTTCAGCAACAACATTGGCGACACCACGATATTCCGCTTCAACACTCGAGCGGGAGATAGTGTGTTGCCGCTTAGCAGACCATGACAAGAGATTATCATCGAGGAACACACAGTAGCCGGAAGTGGACCGGCGAGTAGAGAGACATCCAGCCCAGTCAGCGTCAGTGTATCCTACCAAGGAGCTAGTAGCGGAAGCATATAAGTGAAGTCTAAGCTCAAGAGTGCCTTGAACATAGCGTAGGATGCGCTTGAGAGCAGCAAAGTGTAGCTCTCGAGGATCATGCATGTAAAGACATATCTGCAGAACCGCGTAAGATAAATTTGGTCGAGTAAAGGTAAGATACTGAAGGACCCCGGCAAGACTACGATATAAAGTAGGATCCTGCACTGGAACACCGTTCGGACCCAGTTTGGCCTCAGAATCAACGGGAGTCTGACACGGGTTACAATTAATCATGTGAGCACGCTCAAGAAGTTCAATAGCATACTTTTATGTGACAAAAATAAACCTGTAGGATGACGAACAACAGAAATGCCAAGAAAATAGTTAAGTGCCCCAAGATCTGTCATATCAAACTTTTATGTAGAGAGTATAAGTTGCTGAAGAAGTGCAGTACATGAAGCTGTGAGGATGATATCATCTACATATATAAGTAAATAAGCAACTTGGGAACCCTATGTAAAGATAAACAAAGAGGAATCACATCGACTAGGAGAAAATCCAACCCGAGTGGCATAACCTGCAAAACGCTGAAACCAAGCACGAGGTGCCTTCTTCAACCCATATAAAGATCACTGTAAAAGACACACATGTTGAGGATAGCGAGGATCAACAAATCCCGGAGGTTGATGCATATAGACAGTCTCAGAAATGTCCCCGTTAAGAAATGCATTCTTAACATCAAGCTGGTGAATAGGCCATCGTCTCGATACAACGAGGCTCAAAACTGTACGAATGGTGGCAGGCTTAACAACCGGACTAAAAGTCTCATCAAAATCAACACCTACTTGCTGACTACTACCATTAGCAACAAGACGAGCCTTATAGCGACTCAGCGTACCATCAACATGAAATTTATGCTTATATAACCACATAGAGCGAATAAGGTTTGCATCAGTCGGCCTCGAAACGAGTTTCCAAGTACCATTTTTAACTAACCCATTATACTCATCATACATAGCATTAGACCAATTTGGATATTTTAGAGCAAGAAAAGGAGACTTTGGAATAGGAGAAATAGACGACGCGATAAGAGACAATCATTCAAGGGTTTTACGATGCCGCTTTGAGACCAAGTGACCATGGTATGAGTTCGAGAGGGTGCGGGTTCATTATGATTAGTGGGAGCAGTGGGGGGAATTTGGTGGTCGGTGTGAGTGGGTTGTCGAGGGGGTTGGGTCGACTGGTGAAAGTTGGTGTTGGGCTGAAGTGGGGAATTAGAGTTAGGGGTTTGTTGGTTGGGTAGTGGGTTCGGTTGATGAAGTGGGCCGGTTGGTGGAGGTAGTGGGGTGGTATATGTTAGAGTATTATTTATGGGTGTTGCGACATTGGGTGTTGGACTATTAGGAGGAATTTGAAGGTTAGGCAAAGTGGGTCCATTGTTGGTGAGATGATGTATTATGGGGACAGAAGAAGGTGAGTCGAGGAACGTATAGGAGGGTGGAGGGGAAGGTGTCATAGACTTGTACGGGAATTGGTTTTCGTCAAAGGTGACGTGTCTTGAGAGAATGATTTTGTTGGTTTCGAGGTCAAGGCAACGGTAGCCACGATGATAGGCGGGAAACCCCAAAAAAATACATGGTGTGGCACGAGGGGCTAGTTTGTGAGGCGAGTGAAGGTGAGGGTAGAAAAGACATCCGAAGATGCGTAGGCGGGAGTAATTTGGTTCTTTGTTAAATAATTTAGTGAAGGGTATTTCGTTATTGATGGTTGTGGAAGGGAGAAGGTTAAGAAGGTAACATGCCATATGAAGAGCCTCGACCCAGAAGGATGGTGGTAGATGGGCTTGAAACAGGAGGGTGCGAATGACATTATTAATAGTACGTATCATTCGTTCGGCTTTGCCATTTTCTTGAGATGTTTTTGGACAAGAAAACGGATTTGTATGTCGTTATTGTTGAAAAGTGTGTGGAGTTGGGTGTTGTCGAACTCACCACCATGATCACACTGAAAACTTTTGATTTCACACTGAAACTAATTTTTGACATATTTACAGAAATGAACAAATTTACTAAATGTGTCAGATTTATTCTTGAGAGGGTATATCCAAACATAGTGAGAGAAATGATCAAGAAAAAGAAGATAGTATTTGAAACCACTTGAACTAACAATGGGTGAAGTCCACAAATCGGAGTGAATAATATCAAAACATTGTTTAACAGAAGAAGTTGAACTATGAAATGGAAGTTTTACATGTTTACCAAGTTGACAAGCATGGCAAATATGTTTAGACTTCACTTTATTACAAGAAATAAAATGACGAGAACTAAGAGAACGAAGCACTTCATCCCTGGGGTGACCGAGTCGTTGGTGCCAAGTGGAGGAACTAGTTGACAGAAAAGCAGTTGGAGTAGTTGATGGCTTGGTAACTGGATAGAGATCGCCTACACTGTCACATTGAAGGAGGATATGGCGAGTCAAGAAATCCTTCACAGAAAAACCAAACGCATCAAATTCAATAGTGCAATTATTATCTCTAGTAAATTGACGAACAAAAATGAGGTTTTTAATGATGTTAGGAGTGACAAGAACATTAATGCTATGACCGGTGTTTGTGACGGGAATAGCATTACAATTGGTAGAATATATAATACAGTGAGTGACCTAAATATGCCATACGGGCTAGGCCTTATATAAGAGTGGGCCTAATACAAGGAATATATCAAATACGAGTATACACAGACTAATAACATGTTCTTATATAATCAGCAGAATTTACGTTAATATTTTTAGTTAACTTTAAATCTTATGATGGGTTCATCTTCAATTAAATTGAACATTATATAAAGATCTAATCCATGCAACTAAAAGTGAGCCTTCTTTTGCACAGCCCAAAATTGTATTTCAGGCCATGATTGTTCTTAGAGGCTTCGGTGGTGTTGGTTTTATATTTGATAGCTATGCGGGTACACTTTTGCCGGTAATTAATTATGCCATATTCCAAAACTTCACGATATAGATACAACCTTCTATTATAACTGCACATCATTTTTCCATGCCTCTAATTCTTTCATCCTTCTACAGGTTCTTCACCAACTTGTTTTTACACCTCTCTTGTGATTTCTATAACTATGGTGTTCAACACCCAGAATCCGGTGTATGGGTATGCCCATATTTGTCCGTTGTATTTTTTGGTGTTTTTTATTACTGGTTGATGGTTTTAAGTTTTGAATGCAGGATATTTCCTTGCTAAGGAGCATTGTTATATTTCATAGCGATGAAACACAAGATATCATTCAGCCAATCACAGAAGACTTCCAAGACGAAATTGGCTCCTAAGACCGAACTAGCAACCATTCCATCAAGTGCTTAGCTTAGATGACACCGTATCCGCAAGAACTGTAGGAAAACAACACCTTCATGTTTGACTATTCAAACAATTATTTGTATTAAGGGTGTGTTTGTTTGAGGGCAATTACATTCAAGGAATGTATTTGATGGTGATATATTATGTTTTTTTAGTAGCATGGGGAATCAAAAGGTGTCTTAAACCCATAAAAACCAATCCTGCCAAGATGGATACCTTTAATTATTTGAAAAATTGACTACAATAACAAAGAAACTGAACATGAATAGCTACTACACGAGATTGTAAAACTTGAAAACACGTTATACTAAACATCAAGGAGCTAGCATGGTAACTTTGAGGGTGAGGTTAGTGGGAGCCTACTTGTTACATGATGAACCGGCAATGTCCTATGCTGAACTGGCAAATCCCTATGGTAAGTTCCGGAACCCAGAGGTCCAGATGAAGATGTAGGGTTAGATGGTCTCGTATATGAGGTCGAGGAACGGATGTATGTCATTGCTTGCCAATGGTCGGATGTGTGGGCCCGTGTTCTGGATTTCATGGCTCACCAAAGGTCGCATGTGTGGGGTCGTAGGTTTCTGTGTTAACTCGTGATGTGGCAACAGACGTGCCAAGGGGGTTCAACCTAAATGGTGTTCTGATTGGTGTGGTTGATGGAGTAACATGGTTCATGCCATGTGGCGACATGATACTAGAAATAGAGCTCGAGCTAGTGGCCTGTTAGTGTTGAAGGTGGTCTGCTACCGACATCTATTGGGGGTGTAGTAGGGTTGTTAATTGGTGTAGAGTTGGCAGGTCTCAGGTTAGTAGTATGTGGGTGCCTGGTCAGTGGGGTCAAGAACTGTTTGAGAGGGGGAGGGGCTGTGTTTGCTGTAGCGGTGTTGCTACTACTGTTACTGGTATTGGTGGTGGTGAAGGTGGTCGTGTCCTGAAGACTGGCCAGGTAAACACGTCGATGAACCACGAAACCTACGCTGTTAATGTGTTAATTCAGCTTGACATGCTGAAAAGAAGGATAAATTTCGTTAAATTTCTTTATAATAAGCTTGAAAATGTCAGATTCTGATTAAAATGAGCTTGAAAATGTCGCAAATAAATTAAGAATATTTAAGCCCTATATGTTGAGAGCACATATATATGGATAGATCATGAAACAATTTTGACATTAGCAAAAACGATACTCTATTTATATCAGCAACACAAAAATAGGCCTAACACTTTTATCAATATGATTTGCATTAATATTTCAAAAAAAAGAAACAGCAACATATTTCAGAAAAGCACATCTTGTAGTACTGCTGCTTCAGTTCAATATGAAGTGGATCAACACGACCAGTCATTCGTGTACCCACTAGGTTGGAATTAGCATTTCGTTGAAAATCAAGCATATATTGTTCAAGCAGTGAAGCGTTTTGAACTTGGGTCTATGCAGTAATGGGTTGTGCAGCGGTTTGAACCAAAACCTCACAAGTTGAAGGCATGGCAGCTTGGTTTTTGGTAATAGTTGGATTAGCAGACATGACTAGAGAAGGTTCATCGTGAGGAATGCTGAATCTTCTGGAATGATCTGATCAATTTGTATGGCTTCTACATGTTGCATATTATCATCTTCGGTTTCAACCATTGGAGTAGGACATATTGTCTTTCTTGATCTTAAATCCCATTTTCTGAAGGTTGTTGAAGTAGATGATAATCATTGTGGATTTCCTGAAACGACCATAAAAAATCAAAATTATGACGATCAAAACTTAATTCAAAGAATGAATGAAAGACGCAATATTAAAGATTCTGACTGCAAATAACCTACCGAAATTGCTGGCGCTGGATCAGAAACAGGAGAAACAACTTGCAAAACTGAAGGAGTTGTGTCCTATGCATTCTCTTGGTTATAGTTGGCAGCTTGAATTTCAATCTCAACAGACTCGATGTTTGGCGCCACGGGATTAGGACCAGTTCCATTAGGGTCTTCAACAGTATGTGACCCATCAGCAAATGTGGTGTCAAATCACTGGCAGCTGGAATCCCCATCTGACCGGAGTCTGCATGCAATGATATATCAGTAGAACCATTCTCATTTAGATCTTCAACAACATGTGATATTTGGTAGCATATGAATTTCAGCTGGAAATCCCTGTCTCATCGGAATCCACATGCGGTGACATAGCATAGAGACCAATCTCGTTAGGAGGGTCTTGGATAGCATGTGATCTATCAGCAGAGTTGTCACACCCCACCATGGCGGAATATGGGGCGCGACATATGGATATCATCACAACATGGCGTGTCTATAGAGATAACTATATGAAATAAGAAATGTCATAAAATGGTAACACAAAAGTCATGACAATATCTCATCAAATGCAGGAGTCTAGGTAAGTAAGTAACAGTCCTACTTCTTACCCAAGACAACAAATAACATATCAAAACAATCATATGTGTGCCACAGTATCACTTATTAAAATGAACAATCAAATAAAACTAAGAAGGAAACGGGGATTCTCCTTCTATATGCATTCCTAAGCTTCTCCAATCCTAGCCTTTTATATTCTCATGCTTAACCATAGTATCACCTGAAAGAGACACTAAAACACGTCAACATAAAGGTTGTGAGAGTCATAGGTTTAGACTCCAACACAAGACAAGTCATAAGCTGTGAATACCATAAACCAATAAACATATGGAAAATGCGCTACAATCATGTACTAACAACTAGCATTCAAGTTCAATCAATCATTACAATTCCAAGGCATCACGCCTTACCAACAATCACAATTTCCAAGGCATCACGCCTTACCAACAATCACAATTTCCAAGGCATCACGCCTTACCAACAATCAAAATTTCCAAGGCATCACGCCTTACCAACAATCACAATTTCCAAGGCATCACGCCTTATCATTAACCATAGGTCCCATAGTTGCCCATACACCTATGTACCTTTCCAATCCATATCACACACAAACAAGAATCACATAGCAGTTAATCACATAAATGTACACAAAAGTCCATCTCAAACCTTAAAACATTCACAGCATTAATTTAGAAAATAAATGAACACAATGTCTCTTCCATCCCATCTGGAAGTCAAAAACAATAGTAAACATGGGACTATGAAACTCACCTGATAGCTTCTTCACAAGTCCTTGCACTAGCAACAAACTAACAAACCAAAAACACGCAATTAATACACGAACCAATCACTAAGATGGATCATTAAACTATGATGGACATCTAGCCTATTCTCACATATTTACCTCATTGAAAAGCTCTAATCACCCCATTACCCTTCCTTAACAAGTTCTTAACTTGGTTAAGTTTAATAACTATCCCGTTCATATTTTACCCAAAACAGTCCCAGTTTTTAGGTCTCAAAACTTTAAGTCAAACATCCACTTAAACATACCCATGGTTTCTGTAAAAGTAATATTCATACCCTTACATATGTTGTCTAACACCTCCCACTTGCTCTAACTTTAAAGCTACTGTTAAGGCCCCGATATACATATATCTACTTTTGTCATTCCAGATTTCCTGATTTTAAACGTACTAAAAGTTTGTTACCATTAAGGGGTCTTACCCTAAACCAAAACCTTAGCCCAAGTGCAGATACTTACTACAATATATAAAACATCTCTCATGTTCGTGAGAAGATCCCAATGCAACCCTAAGTACCCCAAACAACCCAAAACTTAAAAAGAAAACAGGCTGATTACAAAACTGTTTTGACCTCCGACTGTTGTAACCTATTTTCGACCGACTTCCCTACCTCCAATTTAATTCTAGATTCTTGCATTGGAAAGCCACTTCAATTACCTTTTCAGGGATACTTGGATCGCATCTTGAATGTACCTAGAACTTCCGATATGATCAAAACAATTGACTCAAAATTCTGCCCATTTTTTAAAAACGGGTTTAATCAGATTAAACTAATTAATTAACCCTAATCCCTCTAATTACAAGCCCTAATTTATGTAATCATTATAACCCCATTAATATATCATTAATTTACTGTTTTTAAATTAAACCCTAACTTAAATCCATCATAAGATGATTAAGACATCATTAAAATAATTAAATTGAAAAGGGATTAAAGACTTTACCTTTGATTTATGAAAACCCCAAAAAAAATTATGAAGAACCCTAATTTTGTGTAAACTCACGAATTTCCTTTGTCCCAGGAGAAAAATAATGAATTTTGGTTGTTAATAAAACAATATATAGGGTGTGGTAACCCATTTCTAGCCCAACCCAAAAACCCCTTTCCTTTTTCTTGTTTTTTCCTTTTTTTCTTTCCTCCTTGTGTCCAAACCAACCCAACACCCCTTTAAAATTCGTTTTTTTTCTTTTTATTATATATTATTAAGTTATTAATAATACCTTAATTTTCCTTAATTTATTTCAGCTCCTAAATCCTTCAAAACCTCAAAACCGTAAAACTAGTCAGTTTTTACACGTTTTACCGTATAAGACGTAAAATATACACTTTTAAAAGAAATCTCAAATTTTGAAATAAACTTTATAACTAAGTCCTAAATGACTTAAAACCATCCAGAAAAATATTCATATGCCTAATTACCTCATCCGAGACCTCCAAATGCTAAACCGTAAATCGTAAAAAAATACGATTTTCTATAATACATATGCGTATACGTAAAACCACTAAATAACACCATCTCACTTCATAGTCACTACCAAGTGAACTCATGAACATGAAATCATCACACATCGTTTCACTCACAAGGTACCCCGTACCAGAAACGATAACCAAACCACAATCTATACACACCAATAAGCACATAAACACGTAAAGACACGTAACTAGCAAAAAATAAATCTAAGTGACGAACCTCAAAACCAGGGTTGTCACATCACTCCCTCCTAATAGAAATCTCGTCCCGAGATTTACTCCTTAGGATCAAACACACAAACAACAAATCACATGAGGATATTTGTTCTAAACGAACTCCTCTCATTTCCACGTGAACTTTAGTTCAAGTTTCAAAATACCACATATACAAACCAAAAATAATTAAACTCATTGCCAAACTCTTGACCTCACAGTCAATAAATCTCACAGATGACTCTTTGATAAAACAAAGACTCTTATTAATACAAGTCCCGAATAACCGTACATGCAAATATGCATTCTCAAACAACATTTACCAATTTTAATACATGCAATATATCATATATACCACTCATTTCCCCCAGGTAATTCTATGCTCATAAGCTAATGGTCCGATCTTTCCAAAGATCATAAATGGACCTACAAAACTCTATATCAACTCTTCCATTTTACCAAAACATACCACCCGTTACTATGGGTGAAATTTCATACATAACTCTGTCACTAACTCTAGTGGTTTCCTCCTTTTCTATATAGCCATTAGTTCTTCCAATCCAAATCAACTTATGATCTATACACATCATCAAAAAGACGGTTATCTCGGTTAGACCAAGCCTTTCGTCCCTATGGCACATCACACCTATAACTCCTCATCCATTCGATTATCGATATTAAGCCTCCCAAACAATCAGTATAGGTCAGTGTCATTTCCTTTTCCACACTACGACAACATTAGCCTACGTTGTGCTTTATTCTACTCATTAGGCTCTACCAAAGTTTTACCTTCGGTTCCTATCTCGACCTATTTCATTCATGCTTCGCTTCTATACACACTTCCTTCTTTCTTCCTCAACTCCTACCATACATCACGATGTGATGCTTCCCATCGTTTCTTCCCTTGCCATAATCCTTCATATGGCATTCCATACATATTAGGCTAACTTTTACGCATAACCCTCTATTCCATCACATCCGTACGCAATCCTTCCAACTTCTCAACTACGTGACTTCTCCTTCCTCTTGAAATATGTGATGAATTAGTCAGTCTATCGACTATCACCCAACTCCCATCGTACTTAATCCTCCACCAAATTATGTATCCCTTCCACCAACTTCGTCCTTACATCGCCCTTTCTAAGCTGCTCCTATCTATGTAGGAAGTATATTCTACGTCCCTTTTCTCCATATGATTGTCCAAGCCACGCAACATACATGTTGACGCGTTCTCTGCTTTAGACAACTCAACTCGTGCAACCTACATCCTTCATCCAAACCACCCTAATACGTCATCCATATAGTTCAAGTTCGTCTCAGCTTCACTTCATTCTTCTTATTCCATGTCTCATCAACCATGCCTGCCTTTCCCAGATGGTACTTGGCCTTGCAATTTTCTTTCATCAATTAACTCCACCCATCACCTTTGCCAAATGTTCAATCAAGATGATTGAATATGTGTTGGAGACGTTCACAATCCGTATAGATCATTCTCCACGTCTCGTACACCAAATGCCTCTGGCATTCTAGGCATATATAATAGTCCAGCTCCACTAACTAAGTCTATCCAGTTCTTCCAAATCTTCAGTTCCTGCAACGTATAAGAAATCGCCTTTCTTGTCGTTCTCGTACACATCCAAATCCTTGCTCCACGTATCGTCATGCTTCGCGAATTCATCCAGTCCTTCCGATAATGCCAAGATCGGCTCATTATCCAATCCACCTCTTCAGCCTCCAAAATGCTTCCTCGTCCTTCTTCACTTCGTCCCTTGCTGGTTCCATGATACGTCATCATCTCTAACTACTCATCATGGTAGACTTAATACTAAAACTCACACTTGAAAATCTCACATATAATTCCACTCCAAAACCAACACATACTTCGCCTCACTCTCCTTCTTAGACTTTGAGTAGATTAAGATGTCGTCGATACTCCCGATGACAACTCATTTACATACGTTCATGCACACTCGCTTCATTGACTCCATGAAATCCGTTAGTGCTTTGGCGAAGCCAAATGCATAACCGTAAACCCAAAGCGTTCATACAACATCCTTAGCAGTTTCAACTACGTCCTCCTTGCACCCTCTCCTAGAAGCAATACGAATAAATTTCCTACCTCGTTCTACTTGCGAAATTCTACACGTATTTTAACAGACCAATACTTCCTCTCATCAGACCACTCAACCTCTTTCCACATCTAATCTACTACTAAGCAACTCAACTTTTACCTTGCATCCGTTGTAATTTCCATCAACTCTTGTTCTTGAAATCATCCCATCATCAATTTCCTTGGGAAGGCACTAACTGCAACTCCTCTCACCTCCCCTACTTGCTCTATTTATGGTTCTACCTCACATTAATAGGCAAACCTACTAAATTTCAGGAAATTTTCGGAAAACTTACATGCCCTACGAACAATCATAAATACCTTTGAGGTATTGTATCCCCTTCCAACACTCTCTATGGCGCGTTACTTGTGCTAGTATCCCACAAATCTCTATTCATCTCCTTGGTACTCCTAAGAGACCTCATAACCACATTAGTTCGTCTACGAACTTCTTTCCTCCCCGCTAAGGGTATTCCGACCGTTCTCTCATGGCCACCTACTTAAGCGTGTAGGCGCGACCAAGTATTTCATATGACTACCTCAACGCTCCCGAACAATACGAAACCAAAACTACATCTGAATCCATCAGATACGATCAGGGAATCAAACCCACGGATAACTAACGACATTTCACGTGTACCAGTTAAAACAAGTCAAAAACCACGAGTCTCAAAAGAAAACTCAAACCCAAAACGTGTATCAATTCAAAATGACCCATGACAACAAAAAATAATCCAAGAAACACCCAATGGCAACCAAACATATTACGCCCCGTGACATATTTTTTTTTAAACCGTGCAAAAGATCGACTTTTGCAAAAGAATATATATCTTTTTCTTTTATTATTTATTATTACCTCCCACATCTATGTGACTCAAACAATCTACAAACAACCCTCTTGAAGAACTCAAAACTCAACTCAAAACTAGGTATCCCGTGCATCCCAAATCATAAAAATAAACTACTATTCAAACTCAACCTCTAACCCGACACTTGTACAATAATTTCGGCCAAGATACTGACCTCCCATGACTATACATTCTGAATGTTTGAAAAGTACGTTCCGAGTACATAATTTTTGGCTTTTGAATCACTCAAAAAGCTCTAAAAACGAACAAGTTATGACCAAATCAGTTTTATACTAGTTGTTTTAAAAAAAACTAAAGAATAAACTTAGTGATCAATGTAATCCTTTTAAATGACAGATATAATTGTATGTGAAATCTTCATAAACTCAATTTAACCTTGTATAAATAATTAAAAATGACATAAATCGGTCAAACTCAATTATATAAACTATGTAGGTAGAAAGAAATTTTTACTTCGCTTTATTTCAAAGAAAGTCTTTTAGAATTTGAAATATATAAGTGTTGATTAAAAAGAAATCTTATGTTACATCTTGTTTCAAACACGACTCCAACACCTTACCCTTATTTTACCGAATACAACCAACCATCTAACTCAATATATACCGACCAAAAGAAATGCAAGACCCAACACAAAAGATTTCATTATCTCAAAATAAATCCCAAGTTATTTCAATAGACTTGAAACCAAAAACACCATTTTAAAACGTACACGTGAAATACGAAACTCAAAGAATAAGCTACAAGACACACTTCAAAAGATTCAAAACATCGTTGGAACTCCAACAAACTCCAGCACCATAAAACACGAACAAACACAAGGTACGTTCAAGTTATAATAACTAGTGAACGACCATATACCATAACCTAACACGTAGTAGTATATATACATCCGCATATATATACCTATTAAATCTCCCAAAACATACTCGTTATCATACATATCAAGTCGATCGCGTCATACACTCGTTTTTCCATACGAGTAATCACCTTTTCACCATCTCACCATGCCACAACAAGGCACAAAACCCATATATTATAAATATACCCAAAATCCACATCTCATCATATACAAGCATGTACTAACCCTCTTTCATGCAATCATACTTAGGAACCCATTGAAGTTGTGGTACTTGTATAACTATGTTGGCCACCATACTTATACAATTACCCTTTCCCCAATGCACTCCCTCCTATGATGACACTTATAAGAATCAATAGAACACATAACACATAAATCCATCTACTCACATAAGCTCATAACCACATAACAAAGGTTCAAAACTCCAACTATTAAAATAACATAGTCAAACTCTCGGAATACAGAAATCCATAGTCTAGCTAAAACAGCCTAGACTAAATCCAAAACGAAAACATAATCAGTTATAAGTCATGTCGCCCGTAAGAGTGAAACAGCTTAAAACCCTTCCTATCCACCTACTCCTAGTAACTCGAACCACCACACGATTCTTAGGGAACATGACTTAAACATCAAAAGAAAAATAACATACCTCAGGTATGTAAAATAACTCGATAAAAGATAGAAACTACCTTGTACTAAATTATGTACTATAATGTACAATTTAAGCAAAATACAACAGTGACTAGCGTGGACGATTATGGTTCAACCCGCACAAGTCACAAACCCGAAAAGAAAATAACATGTGGCTAAGTATGAACTTACTACTGTTCAATTCATACTAGTCAAAACATCACAATAAATAACATCCAAACACATCAAATAATATAAAATGCACACATACTCCTATGACGCCTATATGCAGGGACCCTTAAGCTATAGACTAGGCTACGCAACTAGGCAACCTAATTCTCTATAACCATTGTCTCTGATACCATTCTGTCACACCCCACCATGGCGAAATATGGGGCGCGACGTATGGATATCATCACAACATGGCGTGTCTATAGAGATAACTATATGAAATAAGAAATGTCATAAAATGGTAACAAAAAAGTCATGACAATATCTCATCAAATGCAGGAGTCTAGGTAAGTAAGTAACAGTCCTACTTCTTACCCAAGACAACAAATAACATACCAAAACAATCATATGTGTGCCACAGTATCACTTATTAAAATGAACAATCAAATAATACTAAGAAGGAAACGGGGATTCTCCTTCTATATGCATTCCTAAGCTTCTCCAATCCTAGCCACTTATATTCTCATGCTTAACCATAGTATCACCTGAAAGAGACACTAAAACACGTCAACATAAAGTTGGTGAGAGTCATAGGTTTAGACTCCAACACAAGACAAGTCATAAGCTGTGAATACCATAAACCAATAAACATATGGACAATGCGCTACAATCATGTACTAACAACTAGCATTCAAGTTCAATCAATCATTAAAATTCCAAGGCATCACGCCTTACCAACAATCACAATTTCCAAGGCATCACGCCTTACCAACAATCACAATTTCCAAGGCATCACGCCTTACCAACAATCACAATTTCCAAGGCATCACGCCTTACCAACAATCACAATTTCCAAGGCATCACGCCTTATCATTAACCATAGGTCCCATAGGCGCCCATACACCTATGTACCTTTCTAATCCAGATCACACACAAACAAGAATCACATAGTAGTTAATCACATAAATGTACACATAAGTCCATCTCAAACCTTAAAACATTCACAGCATTAATTTAGAAAATAAATCAACACAGTGTCTCTTCCATCCCATCTAGAAGTCAAAAACAATAGTAAACATGGGACTATGAAACTCACCTGATAGCTTCTTCACAAGTCCTTGCACTAGCAACAAACTAACAAACCAAAAACACGCAATTAATACACGAACCAATCACTAAGATGGATCATTAACCTATGATGGACATCTAGCCTATTCCCACATATTTACCTCATTGACAAGCTCTAATCACCCCATTACCCTTCCTTAACAAGTCCTTAACTTGGTTAAGTTTAATAACTATCCCGTTCATATTTTACCCAAAACAGTCCCAGTTTTTAGGTCTCAAAACTTTAAGTCAAACATCCACTTAAACATACCCATGGTTTCTGTAAAAGGAATATTCATACCCTTACATATGTTGGCTAACACCTCCCACTTGCCCTAACTTTAAAGCTACTGTTAAGCCCCGATATACATATATCTACGTTTGTCATTCCAGATTTCCTGATTTTAAACGTACTAAAAGTTTGTTACCATTAAGGGGTCTTACCCTAAACCACAACCTTAGACCAAGTGCAGATACTTACTACAATATATAAACCATCTCTCATGTTCGTGAGAAGATCCCAATGCAACCCTAAGTACCCCAAACAACCCAAAACTTAAAAAGAAAACAGGCTGATTACAAAACTGTTTTGACCTCCGACTGTTGTAACCTATTTTCGACCCACTTCCCTACCACCAATTTAATTCTCGTTTCTTGCATTGGAAATCCACTTCAATTACCTTTTCAGGGATACTTGGATCGCATCTTGAATGTACCTAGAACTCCCATATGATCAAAACAATTGACTCAAAATTCTGCCCAGTTTTTTAAAACGGGTTTAATCAAATTAAACTAATTAATTAACCCTAATCCCTCTAATTACAAGCCCTAATTTATGTAATCATTATAACCCCATTAATATATCATTAATTTACTGTTTTTAAATTAAACCCTAACTTAAATCCATCATAAGATGATTAAGACATCATTAAAATAATTAAATTGAAAAGGGATTAAAGACTTTACCTTTGATTTATGAAAACCCAAAAAAAAAAATTATGAAGAACCCTAATTTTGTGTAAACTCACGAATTTCCTTTGTCCCAGGGGGAAAATAATTAATTTTGGTTGTTAATAAAACAATATATAGGTTGTGGTAACCCATTCATAGCCCAACCCAAAAAACCCCTTTCCTTTTTCTTGTTTTTTCCTTTTTTTCTTTCCTCCTTGCGTCCAAACCGACCCAACACCCCTTTAAAATTCGTTTTTTTTTCTTTTTATTATATATTATTAAGTTATTAATAATACCTTAATTTTCCTTAATTTATTTCAGCTCCTAAAGCCTCCAAAACCTCAAAACCGTAAAACTAGTCAGTTTTTACGCGTTTTACCGTAAAAGACGTAAAATATACACTTTTTAAAAAAATCTCAAATTTTGAAATAAACTTTATAACTAAGTCCTAAATGACTTAAAACCATCCCGAAAAATATTCATATGCCTAATTACCTCATCCGAGACCTCCAAATGCTAAACCGTAAATCGTAAAAAAATACGATTTTCTATAATACATATACGTATACGTAAAACCACTAAATAACACAATCTCACTTCATAGTCACTACCAAGTGAACTCATGAACATGAAATCATCACACATAGTTTCACTCACAAGGTACCCCGTACCGGAAACGATAACCAAACCACAATCTATACACACCAATAAGCACATAAACACGTAAAGACACGTAACTAGCACAAAATAAATCTAAGTGACGAACCTAAAAACCAGGGCTGTCACAAGAGTCCACGTTTCGTGCCACGTCATTGATAGCTGGCATGTTCATCTTACAAGGGGTAATCAAGCTGTGTCATATCACTGGGAGTAGTCTAATTACCATCTTCAACAACATTTGAGCCATCAACAGCAGAGAAACCATGTGGCGCTGTATCATTGTCAGTTAAAATCATTAGCATAATGTAAAGAAGCTAGTTGTAATCTTATAGAATGTTGTAATATTGTATTATACAATAAACCATTTCTTGATAGCTCATTTCATCCTTTTTGAGTACCTTTTGTTGCATCAGAAGAAGTTAGGGAGTTTGATGCCAAGAACTAGACACCATATTCCTCATAATATGCCACACAACAAGTAACAAGAGCTGCAATTGCAAGAGGCTTGTCGATGGAGCTCTGAAAAAGGAATACCAAAAGCCTAATGAATTTACGAGGCCACAAACTTCAATGTAGAAAATTCAGTTCAACAGGATATCGATCAGAAGAAAAAAGAGAAGGTTGTCAAGTTAATGACCACTTGAAATTACTATTATCTCTAGCAAATAACATTGGTTTAGACATCCGAGAAATGGATTCTAAACGTCACTTGTGGAACACAGTAAGTATTTGTCGTCTTTTATATCCTTCTTTTACCACATAGACTGCTTATTTATGTTTTCTTCGTACCGTAGTTCATCAACTTCTGAAAGACTGCCCATTGTCAAGGAATTGAACGAGGAACTAACCCGGTGCGATCTTAACAGTATAATTTATATGATCGGGTTATTTCTTGTTATGTTTAGTCATTATATTCGCCTAAGTCGTTTCTAAGGAATTAAGAGTGGAATAGCCTAGTTTCCTAATAACTAAGAATAAAGGTCGGTTGTCAATGTCTAAGCCCAACCCGACCCGTAGGACTTGTAATAGTCGGTTCCCCCTCATCTCTATAAAAGGAGATGAGGGGGAACGAACCAATTCACGTCATTCTTTCAATAACTAATCGAGAATCGGTGAGGGTTTACCTTGTGGGCGTCGATTTACTTTTCTGTCGATTCACTGTTGTGTGTGTTCTTTGATCGAGTATTCCGTATCTAGGTTAACTAAGGTTGTAGGGATTAAACCCTACAAGTGGTATCAAAGCTTTGGTTCGCGAGGACTGGTTACTAGGGTCGATCGAGAAGGAGTTGGTGTTTGGGTTACAGAACATCAACGGAGAAGCAGTGGGTTTCTACTAGAAAAGGGTTGTTGATAGATTTCGATTGACAAGGCTGCCATTGTTGTTTTTTTTTCTTATGTCGAAGTTTTGTAGAAGGAAGAAGACACGGTTGTGGTAGGTTTTTGTAACAAAAGTCAACTTGAATACAAGAAATAATTGTGAACTAATCGAGACCAAAATTGGAGAAAGAGATACGAACGAAAAGGAATAACCAATCGATGAAAGAACATGAAACCATTCTGTTTCAATAGAGGTACGAGAAAGGGTTAGGGGCAATGAAGTAGGTGAAGTGGTTGGATTTTGCGAGCTGTTCCCACCACTGCTGGATGTGATTCCAAGAGCCGAACGAGAATGAATACCACACAGAAAAGTCAAGACCAGGCTCCCTAATGGAATGTTTAACCGATCCATTCCGGATCGATCGAATTGGTACAGAAGTTGTAAAATGGGAAAACCACGGAAAACACGACTTATTTGAATAACCCGGTGACCTACCAATTGTAGAAGTAGGATTTTTAGGTACCAGAGGAGATCGCTATGATCGTTACTGTATTCGTATCGAAGAGATGCGACAAAGTGTTCGGATCATTGTGCAATGTCCTAATCAAATGCCTAGTGGAAGGATCAAAGCCGATGATCGTAAGCTATGTCCTCCATCACGATCTCGAATGAAACTATCCATGGAATCGTGCACCGTGTGAAACATAGGTCATCGTCGTTCTTAACCGAGACTCAGGTTAAGCTCCATCTCGGAACCTTGTGGGGTTAGGAGTAAAGCATCCCGAGGTTGGCGCATCTCATTGAGCGTGGAGAAGCATTGGGAACCCCAATTTCTTTCTTCGGAGCCGTTTCTTTTCGTGTTTTTATTTTCTTGTTGGGCCTTTACACTACAAGGGTTGGATTAGGCTTAGTATCTTTTGGGACTAAGTTTTAATAAACCTATTATTAATCTGGTTTTTCAATTGGGCCAGTTTTTTTATTGTAATTTTTGTTTTTAAAACAAAAGGGTTTATTTTGTAGTGTTTTACACAAGGGGACTTCGTAATTCGTGATTGCGAGGTATAACGTATCACAAAGTTTAGCGAGTTATCGAAGGGACTTTGTCGGTTTGTGATTGTGAGGTTTTCACAAGGTTTAGCAAATCAACAAAGGGATTAAAGAATGACGGGAGCCAAGTTTGACATCAATAAATTTGATGGAACTGGTGATTTCAGGTTATAGAGAATCAATATGCGTGCTTTATTAATCCAGAACGGATGTGAAGCAGCTTTGGAGGTTTTACCCGCGAATATGGAAGCTGAAGAGAAATCTTTGCTTGACAAGAAAGCTCACAGTGCCATGATTTTGTGTTTAGGTAACAAGGTCCTGAGAGAGGTTACCGGGGAGACGACTGTAGCGGGGGTTTGGTCAAAGCTCGAGTCTTTGTATAGGACGAATTCATTGGCCAACAAGTTGTACCTGAAGAAGAAGTTGTATACATTCTACATGTCGTCTGGACGAAAGATTTCCGAGCATATAGATGAGTTCAACAAAATCGTTCTTGATTTAGCAAATATTGAGGTAAAATTCAAAGATGAAGATCTTGCTTTATTGTTACTCACTTCTTTACCAGCATCATACGAATACTTTGTGGATACCTTGCTCTATGGACGGGATGCTTTGACTTTGGAGGACGTGATGGCCACACTAAATTCAAAGTAAAACGAAGAACGATCCAAGGCGAAGGGGGATGATGGTGAAGGGTTATACGTGAGGGGAAGAACTGATCGTAGGAATTCGCATCAGTCAAAAGGAAAGTCAAGATCGAAGTCTCGAGGTGGAAGACTCAAATGCTTTATTTGCCAATCTGAGGAGCACTTGAGAAGAGACTGTCCGAAGAATAATCGCAAGAAGTCAAAAGGTTACGTCAAGAAAGAAGATCAGCCAAGCTCCAGTGGTTCGATTTACGATGATTCTGAGGTGATGATGGTGATGAGTGCAGAAAGACTGCAAGATTGGATCATGGATTCAGGAGGTTCATATCACATGTCACCCAAGTTAGATGTATTTTTTGATTTTCTGGAATGCGATAGGGGCAGCGTAGTGTTGGGAGACAACAGGGAGTGCAAGATTAAGGGTACTGGCAAGGTAAAGTACAACTGAAAGATGGGTCAAGTTTTGTGTTACACAATGTCAGGTATATTCCTGAATTGAAAAGAAACTTGATATCGCTGGGAACTCTTGAAAAAGAGGGATATACCATAAAATTGCAGTCGAACAAAATCAAGGTGATTAATGGTTCTAAGGTTATTAGATCTGGAACCCGAAGGGAGAACTGTGTGTACTCTTTGGATGGCCATGCAGTGGCCGGTGAGCTTAATGCTAGTGTTGAAGAAAAAGACAGACTTGTGCAGGTTTGGCATAAAAGACTGGGACATATCGGTGAGGCGGGACTACAAGTGTTTGAAAAGCGGGGTTTGTTTGGCAAGAAGAGTCTAGGTAAGCTCGATTTTTATGAGAATTGTGTTCTGGGAAAGTCACATCGAGTTCGTTTCGGTGTAGGAAGGCACACTACTCAGGGAGTGATAGACTATGTTCATTCAGACTTATGGGGTCCGTCTCAGGTGGAATCATTGGGAGGTAAGAGGTATTTCTTATCTGTTGTCGATGATTATTCCAGAAGGGTATGGGTTTATGTTCTCAGGTTCAAACACGAAGCATTCGGGAAGTTCAAAGAGTGGAAGCAGTTAGTAGAGAATCAGACTGGGAGGACGGTTAAGAAGCTTAGGACGGATAATGGTCTTGAGTTCTGTAACCGGGAGTTTAATCAGCTATGCACTGAGAGTGGGATTGCTAGACATTTGACAGTTGCCGGGACGCCGTAGCAAAATGGGTAGGGATGGCAAAAAAAAACCCGAACCCGATAGGGAAAATCAAAACCCGAAATAATTGGGGCGGGGTGGGTTATCTTTATCGGGTTATAGGGCGGGTTTGGGGCTTAAACGGGGATTTTTAAATGGGTTTGGGGCAAAAGCGGAGAATAAGGTCCCCGACCGGCCCCGCCCGATTAATATATACACTTATACAAATATAAGTATTTCTATATAGTATTTTCTTACTATTTACGACATAATAAATATTTCTTTAGTATTTTATCTTTTCAATATTGCAAATTGTTATTATAGAAACTTGTTTAATGTAATGTAAGTTCTTTGTGATGAAACATATCATTACTTGTATAATAGTATCGTTTAAAACCTTATAAGTCTTGCTTGTAATTCATTATTATATTATTAATAAGTTTTTAATACTTCAGACTTATTTGTAACGGTCTAAAAGTAATAATAAATGTGAAATGATGTAGATTTGGTAGAAATTTCACCCAAAGAGGGAACCTGATAAGAACCCTGATTAGTTCGAGACGGGTTTGGGGGAGCATTGCGCCCCAACGTGGCAACCCGATTAAATCCCCGACGGGGATTAGGACGGGTTTGGGGAGAATTTTACTAATCGGGTTTGGGGAAAGGGATGGTCGCCCCGCCCTAAACCCGCGCCGTTGCCATCCCTAGAAGTTATATATAGATACATGTACCTAATTTCTGTCAATAGTTTAAAACTGTATTTGATTGTGATTTATGTACATAATTTCTGTCAATTATACTACTAGTAATTTCTTTACACTTTTTTTTTAGTTTTATTTAATTTTAGGGCGTGCCACGTAGACATCACCACCTCACCTTTTTCCACTAGTTTTCTAGTTAAATTTAGCGCTAGAGTTGTCCGCGGGATGGTGTTAGATTAAAAAGTGGCGCCGCGCTATCCGGAACCTATAGCTTAACCAATAAAACACCCTCTCTAGGCGTGTTTGTTTCGGCTCATATAACGTAAGCACGTTTCGGCTTATATTTTATAAGCCTCAATTTTGTGGCGTATTTGGAGATTTATGGCATAATAAACTTATATAAGTCCATAAGTCTTAAGATAAGCCAAAAATATTGGGGTTTATGAAATTTAAGCCGAAATCCGGCTTATTTTCAGCTTATATCTCATAAGACTTAACCTTGTGGCTTATTTTGAGACTTACGGGCTTATATAAGTTTATCATGAAGTAATAAACTTATATAAGCCCATAAGTCGCAAAATAAGCCACAAAATTTGAGCTTATGAAATATAAGCCGAAATGAGCTTACGTTTCATAAGCCGAAACAAAAACCCTCATCACTGAAGCCATAAGCCACACTTAACCCAAAAACATTTGAAAAAAGCAAAAAGGAAAACAAAAACGACAAGTCAGCAGGTATGTGATTTCCCTGCCAAAAATAACCTTAAAAAGTCCACAGTTTCTAAGCATTTTATGTGTATACTCTTTTCAAAAGTTGTAAATGAAAGGTGTAAGCGACGTCGAACAAGCTGAAGGTAGTCAGGTGTACATCATATGACACATATGTGAATATAATCTTCCCTGATTTTGAAATTTATTACTTAAATTATTATGCCTTGTAGTCTTTTATACTCATTTGGCGATATATTGATTTTATATGCAGGTCAGGTGTACATGTCATGCATCATGCACGGTCAAAGGTAAGCTTCTTAATAAACAAACCTCAGTAGTTGGATTTACTAATTCGTGTAGTTTTTTAATTGACCATGAATAATGCCATCCAACTGTTGAGAATATCATTTTGATGAAAAATGCAGAATGATATTGTCCATGAATTGTAGTGTACACCAACAATATAATCAACTCATTAAAAATATATTGTTTTCAGAGTTGGAATCTCGTATTATGATACTCTTACACGTGAACTTCCCAATGTAAGCTACTTTATTTGTTTAATATAGCTTTTATTTAGAGGTAGCAACTCTGACTCATGCTTATGGGTGGTTTACTGGTTTAACTTGGGTTATGTTTCATCCAAATTTGGCCAAACAATTTTTTTTTACTAAAAGAAATGGGTTATACGGGTTGAATAGTTTAAACAGTTAAAAGTCGCCCTAAATCATATTTTTCATCTATTTAGATTATTATTATATAACATAGGTTTCTAAACTTATTCATTGCGTTGACCTTTAAAGTGGTTCTGGGTCAATCCTTATCAACCTGACCCATTTTGACCTGCACTACAAACTACCCGCTCTACAAACTCCAGTTGGTAAGCTGCTTGTATATGTTGCATGAAAATAGTACTATGTTTTCTTTTGTATAAGCTTGATTCAGGATATATAAGATTGGGTTCACATTTTACTCAATGATTTCCCACGATTCAGGGGCTTAGTGGTCAACCACTTTCGGGACCTGACATTGGTGGATTTGCTGGCAATGCAACACCCAAATTATTTGGAAGATGGCTCGCTATTGGAGCCATGTTTCCATTTTCTCGTGGGCATTCCGAGAAGGGAACTGTTGATCACGAGCCATGGTCCTTTGGAGAGGAGGTAAGCCCTCTAGCTTCTTGACTAAACGTTAAACAATGCAGGATAGATCTGATTAATAGTTCAATCCATAATTGAATTTACATTTCACAGTGTGAGGAAGTTTGTCGTTTGGCATTAAGGAGGCGGTACCGCCTTATTCCACACATATATACACTTTTCTATTTGGCACATACAAAAGGTTATCCAGTGGCATCTCCTGCTTTTTTTGCAGGTATGCCTTGATCCTATGAATTTATCTTCATGCATATATTAGTGTTAAGCTTCAGGGTTTATGGTTCATTCATTCTCTTTATCTAATTTACAGATTCTAAGGATTCCCAGTTGAGAACTAATGAGTGTTCTTTCCTGTTGGGCCCGCTTCTTGTATATGCAAGGTTCTCATTTTACATGTGCTACAAGGAATTTGTGTTGGTATATTTAACTTTTAATCCATACTATCTGTACTGATCTGATTTTAATGTCGCAGTACCACGAGTGATCTTGAGGTTCATCAAGTGAAGCGTGCATTGCCTGATGGAATTTGGATAAGTTTTGATTTTGAAGATTCACATCCGGTACGACAGCCCAAATGGAGAGACTTATATAATTTCTTTTTACGGCAGTTTAATTGCATTATGTTTGGATGGTTTCTGTAATCTGGTGGATTTTTCAGGATTTACCAGGATTGTATTTAAAAGGTGGATTAACTATCCCATTTGGTCCGGCATGTCAGCATGTTGGTGAAGCTAATCCTGATGATGATCTATCATTGTTTGTCGCTTTAGATGAAAACGGTGAGTATATGTGGCTATACATTTTTTTGTCTATTTTCTTGACCAGAAATAATGCTTGCCTCTTTCCCGCATAACTGCAGGTAAAGCTGAAGGTGTTCTGTTTGAAGATGATGGCGACGACTATGGATATATCAATGGAGACTATCTCCTGACCACATATGTAGCTGAGCTCAATTCCTCAGTTATCACAGTGAGTGTCTCCAAGACTAAAGGATCATGGAAGAGGCCAAATCGACGCTTGCATGTACTCATACTACTCGGTGAAGGAGCTTTGGTATGTCGTTTATCTTTATATTCTTCTGATTATTTAGCTTTTCCTTATTTGGTTTTTGATTATTGTGTTTTTTAGGTTGATGCCTAGGGTACTGATGGAGAAGATCTACAAATAGCCATGCCGTCTGAAAACGAAGTTTCAAAACTAATTTCTGCTAGCAAGAACAATTACAAGATCTGGATGGGTACTCTCTTATAAATTCCTTTTGTAATTTTATGTTGTTTAACCATTGGATGGAGTGATCATTTATTGTTTCTGTTATACATGATACATGAATACCGCAGAAGTTGCAAAGTGTATTCCTGATGTGGAGAAGGCATCTGGACATAAAGGGACTGAGCTTTCAGGAACTCCTGTGGATATTAAAAGTGGTGAATGGGCTCTCAAAGTGGTCCCTTGGATTGGCGGTCGGATCATTTGAATGGAGCACCTTCCCACTGGTACAGCTAAACTAACATTTTTTTACCGAAAAGTATGGAAAAAATTATATTAAAACTAAACTAAAAGGGAATACAATAGAGAAAAAATGGGTCTCACAGAGAGAGAACCAAAAGAAACAGAAAACGCTACTTGAAAATATTCGACAAGATCACAGCCGATTAGACCAGTAGGAAGTTTATCAGTTGACAATAACCCGATAGAAGCTAGGACCAGCAGTTGTTCACTTAAGCACAATGTGGTAGAGAAACGAAGCGATATTTGGGATCACAGTTCTAACAAGGGGTTAAAAAGACTATATGAAGATGATCAAGACGAGTCCTTTCGAGCTAAGAGGAAAAGGGGTTGCAGTAAAGTTGAAGAGTTTGGTGAAAATGAGGAGAATCTAAGTTTAGGTCAGTTGGGTGGTGGGAACTTTTGGTATCCGGTTACTTCTCTTCCATTTTCTAGTCCATGGAGCTTTGTGAATGAATTAGTGGATTTAGGCGACAAGGGTGTTGCTTCAAGTAGTCACAAGGAGCGGGTCGTTAAAGTAACGTCATCAGGGTCAGGTTCAAGAAGCAGTTCACCGGAGAGTCATCAGAGTTCGGATCTTGAGGAAGGTTTGAATGGGGTCGGGGCGCCAAACCCGAATCAAAGTTTGGATCTTTTAGCAGTTGGGAATGAATCCCATGATGAAGAAGTTGGGTTTGAGCTTATAAGTATGCTTTTGGCGTGTTTGGAAGCAATTGGGATGAAAAATATCCCTGCCGTTAATCATTTCATTTCAAGGTTAGGCGAATTAGCTTCACCTAGGGGCGAGTCTTCAATATCTCGTCTTGCTTCTTATTACACATAAGCTTTAGCTTTAAGGATTTCGAGGATTTGGCCAAATATTTTTCGGATTTCGATTCCTCGAGAGGTTAATCAGATGGAAGAAGAAAACAGGACAACTTTACGTCTCTTGAACCAGTCAACTCCAATTCTGAAATTAATTCATTTCACATCAAACGAGATTCTGTTGAGAGCATTCGAAGGAAAAGATAAAGTTCACACTATAGAGTTCGACATCAAACAAGGGTTGCAATGGCCGAGCTTTTTTCAGAGTTTAGCTTCAAGAAACAGCCCACCAAGTCACATTCGAATCATTGGTGTTGGTGAATCAAAACAAGATCTCATTGAGACAGGTGCTCGGTTTTCTAGATTTTTTGAGGCCTTGAATCTTGAACTTGAGTTTCATCCGGTTGTCGATAGATTGGAAGACGTCAGACTATGGATGCTTCATGTTAAAGAAGGGGAAACAGTGGCTGTTAACTGTTTATTGCAGCTTCACAAGATGTTGTATGATGGTACTGGTGGGGCCCTTAGAGATTTTTTCGGGCTGATTAGGAGCACAAACCCGAGCATTGTGGTGGTAGCAGAGCAAGAAGCAGAGCATAACGACATGGTGTTGGAAAAGAGAGTTTCAAACTCATTAATGTACTATTCTGCTATCTTTGATTGTATTGATATTGTCCATCCGTTACAGAATCAGTCTCGTTTCAAGATACAGGAACCATTCGGCCGTGAGATTAGGATCATTATTGCATGTGAAGGGTTAGAAAGATACGAGAGGCACGTGGGGTTCAATCAGTGGTGGAAGTCGATGTAGGAGCTTGGAGGATTCAGAAACGTCCAGATCAACGAGAGGGAGTTTTTTCAAAGCCAAATGATACTCAAAATGTACCAACATCCATTTGGTCCAAACTCATTCAAAGTCGAGAAGAAGCGGTCCAACGGCGGGACCACAACCACGATAACTCTAACCTGGTCAGATCAGCCTCTTTACACCGTGTCGGCGTAGATTCCAGGTGATACGGCAGGAACTTCGGGGTCATACCAGTAGCAGCAACAACAAGCATGACGTCAAACAACACTTTAGGATACTAATATATGGTATAAAGTTAACAAATTCTTTGTAGGGGTAAAAAAAGTGATTAGATCATTCTTTCATTCATTTGTTGCAGATAGAAATTTGTTTAGAACAGAAAGTCATAATTTTTATATCTAGGCTTTTGAGGGTAGAATCATTCATTTGTATTAGTTCTTCAAGTCATTTTTTATCCATATATTTTTTATTTATTCTTTGATATTTGAAAATGATTTATAATAAAAAGTTCCTCAATTATACTTTGCTTTCTATCTTCTTCAATATGCCCATTGCACTAACTTCTTTCATATGATTCTCATATATGGGTTCAACCCATTTCACATGTTATGAGTTTTTTGCCCAATCAAATATACCTAAATAAAAGATGTAAATATATGGGCTCAACCCAATTCACATATATAAGATAGTGAGATACCAGTAACAGAGAAATTGTAAATGGCTTTTTGACTAATTGTATGAGTGAATGATAATCACATCAAAAGTTCAAAACTACATTTACTAAAACAGAACCGTAAGACAAAGTATACACGTTTGCTCTTTCGACGCGTCTCACTAAACAATGTTTTCAGGAGATGAATTCTGTAACTTAAGTCCAAACTAAAGTTGCAACGAGTACTAAACGTTGTTTTCGTGGCATTTATAGTTAACTATGATGATATTTCTTTTCAAATCTTCTGATGAAAAGATAACTAGGTAAAAAAAATACTTGGTAAAGATAAAAAGAACTTAAAACAAAACGTAAAACATAATACTATAGCATATAAAGCTTCATGTGTTATTGAATAGAGAGACACTCAAACCGAATAATTTAAAATTTTCTTTTACAGCCATGTTTTTTTATAAACGATATTGCTATGCTAATGTTACATACGATGATAAGATACATGAGCTATTGTCCCTTTTAAATTACAAAAGTTGCCCTTATCGAGTGATACATGAGCATGAGGGCACATTGTCGAAAGTCTTTTCTATAGCCTAAAATATATAAACATCTCATTTGTAACTTTGTAGGCAAAGCTTGATTTTGTATGCTTGTGGCCAAATGCATTTTGGTGTCTATATATAATTATATATAGGAGTGGTCATTTATATGTAACTGTATTCTTTTTTCTTGGAGTTATAAGATGATCAACATGATACTATCTTAATACGACGAACAGTATTTTTTTTTGTTTGTTTTACGGACGGAACTAAGACGTGATCAAGAGACAAAGTGAGCACGTACGTCTCTAAGAAACTAAATTACAAATGCAATTTTCAAATTTCAAAGACCAGGTATATTTAACAAATATCAAGATTTTTTTTAAAAACTGACACTACGTGAGAGCAAAGTATATTTTGTTATAATAATTTAAATATAGGTCATGTGAATTTAAAATACGTTATTTTGTTAACTTTCAACAATACTGTCTTAGTGTAAAAGATAAATAAGATTATATTTGAACTTCTTATTGAGTTGGACTAGCAAAGCCCACAAGTTTTTCTAAACTTATATAACAATTAAGGCACACCCGCGCTTCGCTGCGGGGCCATATGTTTTTTGGTTCGATAGCTGCATACGCACTCTGCTACAGTTCAACATCCTTGTCCTGCGACATTAATCCTAAAAATTTACAGGAAAAGAGAGTTAACAAAATGTCTCCTAATACTATGTTTTGTAATAGCTATTTAAAGTAAGTTGCTATACTTAAACTAATAGAAATAATACGTCTCAAAATCCACTACACAAACACAATCCACATTAAGTTACAACAAATCAAATTGTTAACCGAGTATTTGTCATATAGAATTCATATAGCTATTCCTCGCAACTATAATTAACATGCTACCTAGTAAATATTTAACTGGATTGGTGACAATTGCTAAACTTCAAGTCCACCTCTCTAAGGTCTTTGGGATTGGTCATCTTTTCTTCCAAGAAGATGAACTGCAGCACTAAACCAAAGTACTTATCTGGTCATTTTGAGAAGTGGTTTCTTGAGACTAACCTGAATGCACCTGCATATAATCGAAAAAAATAGATGTTTGGTTAAATTTTTTACAACATATGCAGATCCATAAGTGCTTATTACATGACCACCAAAGTGGAAGCCCTATATCAGATGGCATTAAACATCGGAGATGGACAAAAGTTTGCTTGGAAATATGAATGAAAATAGTATACCTATGAAACATGTCCATTGTTATTTCGATGCCATAGAGGTCCGGATTCGAAGTGTTCGTTAAATAAGATGGGTGCATCAACATCATCATCACTCAAATAGCGAAATCCGTTAAATCGAACGACACCACCGCCACATCAATGGATGCCGCTTGTGTTATGTGACCACTAATAACAAAGAAGAAAAATAATATTAAAGGTCTGTCTAGAACTCTGGATAGCCAATTTACAACAGAGATTTTAGCACCTCGACATATATTTCAATAGCCCTTAGAATAAATCATAATTAAATTACACAACCGCACTAAATTGCGTGACATTTTTGTATACCTGTGCCCAAGGTCTCTGGGCTTAGGAGAGTTCAGTCCTTTTTCTTATGTAAGATAACACTTTTTAGCGTCTATTGTATATATATACCCAATTTTTATAACACACCTATAGCTTTAGTTACAACTATTTATCCAAATATTCTTGTAATCAAATGCAACAACAACAATACGACTCAGCCACAAAATAGCTTTTCAATATTCATAGTGTTCAGACAATTTTATAAGTTACCTCTTAAAATTATGTCTATGTTTAAGACCGCATACTGAACTCGGCCATTACTAAACGCGCCTAATGACTCAACGACCTATGTTTAAAAACACGTACTGACCCATTTTAACCCGTACCTACCCCATCTATATTCTACAAACCTCTTCTAAGTAAAGACGAAATTAAATTTTCAAACCTGTTACTCTTTTTTTT
Source organism: Glebionis coronaria (assembly GCA_025667525.1). Classification (NCBI taxonomy): domain Eukaryota; kingdom Viridiplantae; phylum Streptophyta; class Magnoliopsida; order Asterales; family Asteraceae; genus Glebionis; species Glebionis coronaria. The sequence goes on along the minus strand of CM046878.1, from coordinate 610,577,222 downwards.
GTTGCGTCTTGTGTATTCGCTGTTTCCAGGAAGTTGTGCAGGATGAAGTCGACATGTTGCCTGCAGTTCCCTGTTTTTGTGTTTCAATGATGTGGTTTTCCCTTTGGTTTCTTGTAGTTCGAACGATATCTCTTGTGGGTCTTGATGCCATGCCACTAATTTTTAGAAATCGATTTCGGTCAAATCAACAACGCTCATTGTGAAGGACGTGAAGCGGGCATGTGTGGTAAATTTCACCGAATTGTTAATACACTTAAAATGCAATGAAACTTGAACTAACCCAAAATAACAAACTTACCTTCATACAACAGCCAATTTCGCTTGGTATACACCATCAGAAATCTAGAAAATTGGGATCTACTGCCTCTTTTGATGAACCACTGCCTCTGCTTGTATTATCAAAATAAGCAACCGTATGTGTAGTAAGCTCTCCCGTGAGTGTTTTTCCTACAATAGAAATGTGTACGTTAGTTCATATTTTTGTCGTAACAAACCGTTCAAGATTAAAAGATATTGTTTCATTAACTATAGATTCTTTAAATTAAATGTTGTATTTGGACCTCGAGAGACTTACATGTAAAAATAGTAAGAAATCAAAAGTTCTCAGTTCAAGATTTTTAACCTTCTACTGTTTGCCAAGAATATGAGTAAACTACCTTTCAGTTGTTCATCCTCTTGAGCAGCAAGTGGCTAATGGAAATCGAAGATAAGATAATGTTATTAGGGTGTCACATTCAATCAGCAAGATAAGTTGCAGAAAAATTTGTATGACTCGATGTCTAAAATTCTAAATGGAAAGAAGCTTACAATATCAGTAGCGACAATAATTTCGACCTGATAACTTCCCTACAAAAATATGGTATAACCCATCTTATCAAAGATCTGGGCTTTAGAAGCAAGTAACAAATCCAAATTGTCACATTACAGGTGTGCATTTTTCAATAACACAGTTTTCAATAGAATGCGATGAAGGAAAACATGAAAGGCAACAAACCTCATATCAGATCATATAAACAGATTTAAAAAGGACTTGGGATTTGCGTTCTAGGATCAAACAGTGATTTTCAGTCTTCAGATGAAAAAAATTACAGCTGATTATATAATTACATGTAAGGATCATATAACTAATTTTAGATAATTAACATGACTCACTGGTATTCATTTGAAGACTACGAAATTTTAAATTGTGGCATTGAATAACAGCAATATGCACAACCATATAATTAAATCAACCACATTCCTAAGACGACAAAGTAACATATCACAAAATCCCAAATAGGAAAAGGGGGGGTGCGTATCTGAGGTAGAGCAAAGCACGATGTGTGCCTATGCCATTTCCCGCCCTTATTTATAGGTTATGTTGAGAAGATTCCTAATAGGCTCATGTTATTAACTAAATTTATATTTGAAATATGCAAACATAAAGTCAAACTATGCATCGAAAAGATATTAGTTAGCACCGCCTAATTCCATGGGGTCAGTCCTTTCATTTTAGGCAGATAATCTATGGCCTAAAACTCGATTCCTTATTTGCAGGCTACCAGATGTAGAGTCCTTTTCAGATATTCGACGATCTCCAACTACCTGATTACCACATTTTTTTTCCTCCTCCAGAAAAGTAAAAAAATGATGCCTCCTACATCTGATCATTTATTTTATCGCCATAAAAAAAATCCCAGAATAGTACATAAAAATAACCCTGACCTTTAGCACTAACCTTTTAAATGGGCTACAATCTGGGGAATTTATTGGCTTCCACTTTTGTTACCTAGTTGACGATAAGAGACGAACCATCCATTTTTAAAACATTGTTGTTCTCTACAACAAAAGTGTATCAATTTTCATATCGCGCGAGCGTTTTTTAGGCTCAAATAGGGGTTCATTAAGGGAAAAGAGTGTACGCTCGCCATGGCTGCAGTCCTCACAAGATGCCACGCCAATGTACATGGGTTCTCAACTCCAACCCGACCCGCTCAAGTTCATCATAGCCCAAATATGTGTCCGTCTCAGCACGACAATCATTCTCTTTTTATGCCCATTATTGAAACCATAAAACTTAGAACACAATCAAAATCGTCGGCATATTTATTCACCGTCACCCTGAAGATCAAATTCTCTAGATGCATAGCCAGCACGTATACCATGCCGTATGTGGTTTGCCATACCAACCTAGGGGCGAAATATCTCACTGATATTATAACGACCATCGTGGCCCTATATTCCCATTGAAACATAAACAGTTTCATAAAACACAAGAGCCCGTGATGGTTGCAAACCGAACTGTTTACCATGCCAAATCAGGGCGTCTGCGCCTTTAGTTGAAACTGCTCAAATAAGCCGTCAAAAGTAGTCAACTGTATTGCTTAAAGCAACAATCCAAAACAACGAATTCTTCAAACGTTAATTCGATTTCCACATGTGAAACCCAATTGTTACCTTGTTGGAGCAATAAGGTTGTAATTCATTATGTGGGAAACAACAACTATCTGCGATTGTATCAACACCTTAGTCACAGGTTTTCATGCCTATGCGTTTAAGGAGGTTGCTGAGGCGAGAAAGTCTCGACCTCGAGCATCCGCCCACCACACACATCAAAATCAACCTTAGCGGCGAACGACACACACTCGAAACCTAAGTAGAAAAAAAACCCCAATTAGTATTCACCAAAAATCATACTTGTACATTCTCGGAAACCTTAAATATATAACTGAATCTCCCATATATCAATAGAATCTCTCTCTCACCCTAAAAGAAACCATCATCAAACCACCATGTATCCCAGAAATCTCTACCTTGAAATTTTACCAACCTCTTTTCATCCAAACATCTTAAAGTTTTCTGACATGATCTCTAAACATTTTTTATGGTGTTTTTATTAAAAAAACATGGGTTACTGGGTTTTTCTTAATTCTTAATTTAATCTAAATTCTTAATTAAAAAAAAAACTTCTAAATATGAATTTATGGTATGGTTACCTTAAACCAACATGTCTCCGACAGCCACCACCGACCCTTTATTTATATAAATAAAGACGACGCAACCCATTCAAAAATAGCAACTCCATTAAATCAAAACATGTCGAACCGATTTCAAGCCCTGGAAGATTTTGATGATGAAGTTGAGGTTCGCTCAAAAGTAATCGCAACTCCATCTTCAAAGGTAATGGGATTTGTACCAAAGGGAAAGGGCCCTCAAAAGGTAATGGGACCAAAGGGAAATGGCACTCAAAAGGTAATGGTTTCTTCTGTTTGTTTTCTTAAGTGTTTATTGTAGTTCGATTGAATAATTTTTGGCTAAATAAAAACGGAATCGAATTCATATCGAGTTAAACGAGTTACGAAACTTTAGCATTCAAACTTTAAAAAATTTATATTTATATTATGAAATACTAATAATGTTTTTTCTCTGTATACTTGGGATTCTGATTTCCAAAACTTATTGACATGTTATCAAGGTTGGTATTACAGTCACATAGCTCACTAGAACCGGTTTAACCGGTTCAACCGTCGGGTCAACCCGGTTTTTTATATGTATATTTTTTTTATATTTTTCATGTGTATTATTTATTTTTACTCACTAACCTTAGTTTTAAATTTTATATTTAAAACATTATTGTAAAAATTTACAAAAATAATTCATTTATGCTTACAATTTGTAATAGCTTATAATAAAACTATATTAGTGAACGTTTTAAGTTAGTTTAACTTTATTTTAACTAACACTAATAATCATTAGTTCAATATATATATCTTTAAAACTTAATAATATTTATAGAAAAAAAGTTTTTAAAATATTTTTTTTATAAAAAATCATGACCCGGTCGGGTTAATCAAACCGGGTCAACCCCGTTGAACGGAAAACCGGCGGTTCAATCCGGTTCTCAAACAAGCAAAAACCCAGCCACGTCCGGCCCCATCTCCGATCTGGTTCACGGTTCAACCGGTCGGGTCAACCCAGTTTTTAAAACATTGGTTTTTATTACGACAATACCAAGTGCTAATAATAATCTTTTAGCCAATCTTCAACTCTATTATCTAAAAGTCTTATTAAAAACTTAAGGTTTAACCTATAATTACTTAGTTACTTGTTAATCAGATCGGTTATTTCACGTTAAGATAACATATCTTGTATTATTTGCAAGTGTTTTTGAAAGCTATCTGTAGGTCCTCGAAATCCTTGGATTATCCTTGTGTTGTGATTATCTAAAGAGATAGAAAGATAGATGAAGATGTAGAGAGAGAAACTAGAGAAAGGTTGGAGAGAATAAGAAGTATTAGATTGAAGTGTGTGTAAAGTGAATGACCAACCCCTCCTAACATGCTAGGAGGGGGTTTATATAGCCCACCCTACATGTGGGCTATATGGACTATATTGGATCACGAGCCCAATATCATTGGAGTGACCGATCCTTTCTAAATACGTAAAAACGTATTTCCAACAATCTCCCCCAAAGGGAGGTCACTCCAAGTTACAATGTCCTAAATATTCTATTGCTCGTGATCTATGCTAATAATGATGTGACCGAGACTTTCCTTGGAAAAACATATTTCCAACAATCTCCCCCAAAGGGAGGTCACACCATTTTACAAAATCTTAAACCTAGCATACTATGCTTGAGTCTTCGATCTTGTTCTTGTGAATATGCTGATGAGATCTTTGACTTTAGTCTTGAGCATGTTCTCTTGCCTTGACCTTGTGCATTCATCACTTGTGATATTCGCCTCTTCGTGACTTCATGTTCCACATACTTATAACTTTATAATTCTAGAAAGCTTCAGAGTTTGATACAGCGGAAGACTTGACCTTCAGACTTTCTTAAATTCGTTGAAGTACTGAGTGTATGAAGTATAAGCATGTGGGGACGACTTCTTCTTGGATTCCGCAACGCCACCGTCTTCAAATGGCGCAACATAAGTAGACACGAACGAAATGGCTTTGAACATTTCATTCTAATTCGGTAGCATTTTACCTCCGGTCGGTGAAGACCGTTGGACGATATTAGATATCGTACCCGTGACGGATAGTTTCAATTAAGTAACTTCCTGACAGGATTTCGCGGGTAAACCCGTTCTCTTTACTCGACCGTCCAAAGCTGACTGCGAACGTAAAGAGTGAATCATTTGGATAAAATTATCCGCATGATTTGAAGTCGTCAATTCATGTTCCTGGAACAAGTGAAATTCAATTAAGAACCGCACCATCGTTGCTTTCCAGTTGTCACTAGCTTGATTCGTATAGAATCTTGCAAGTTACCTACCAAGTGCTGTTTGAGGTTAACACTAGAAGGATTTCCACTCATCACTGTGAACACTAAGGTATCACTCTGAGTGTTCTGGCAAGATCACTAAGATATTGCGTAGAGGCCTGGAACGTGTTTAAATTCAGTTAAGAATTAAACAGCTGTTGCTTTCCAGTTATCACAAGTTTGATTCATAAAGAATCGCACAAGTCACCTACCATGAGCTTTTTGATATTCGCTCAAGAAGGATTTCCATCTTCATTGTAAATACTTTCGTATTACTCGGATGTTCAGGCAAGATCATGAAGATTTTGCGTAGGACTCTTAAAATCTTTCTTACTTTTCACAGTGTGTGAAGAGGCAAGGAAATATGAAAGTGTGTCCTAATGAGATATTTGATGATCTCAAATGGCTCTAGACTCGATCGTGCATTTTGGATTTTTAGTGATCGGAGGCTGGAGAGGAGTGCCACCATTTCAATACCAATTTATTCGGAGTGAATAAATCAATAGATAATGTGTTGTCTCCGTGTGATTAAAACAAATATCTTTTAAGAGATATATGAGTTAGCTGGGATGGGTTGTGCCTTGCATCACTGGGTCCATGATGTCTGTCTTCAATATCGAGAATCATTAAAATGATCTCAATAGCATATGTATTGACCCGGTTTCTGCCTAAAGTTGTAAGGAGGGCTTCTTTCTTTACACCCTTTATCTTTACAATTCTTTTTCATTCTTCAACCCCTTCAATGCTTACCAATACGTCATAACTAGCACCTTGTTGTGATTGTTCCAGTGCTAGCTTAAGTACTTGGTCGGCATTCAGCTACGTTCACAATCTTTCTCCATCTTTCCTAAGGACGACTATTTCTAGCTATGGAATGTCCTTGGGAAGATTCCTCCGGTTCTGGAAGAATCATAGGACTTAACCTATCCTACCATCCTTATGTCACCACAATCTTCATCGTCGTGAATTAAATGAGGTTTGGGTAAGGATATGTCACCATGAAAATCCATTTAGATATAGCAAATCCATTTTGCTCCCCCTTAACATATGCCACGATATTCGAAAACATTTCGCACATGTCAGGATGAGCCAGCACATTAAGTCAAACCATTTGTGATAATTTCCCATATTAAATCACATTTTCTCCCCCATATTAGAAATATTAACCCAATCGATGTTTTTAATATCAATTGATTTAATAGCATTTTAAGAAAATTTGGGAAGAAAAATGCAAATCCGATTATCTTCATGAATTACACAAGCTCCCCCTCAAATTAATGAGGGTGTTCTTGAAACGTAAATTAAATACCTTTTAAACACAAGTGTAAGGTATTTATCACGTGCAAAGATCATATATGATAATGTATTCACAAGATAGCAATTTATGAGGTTGGACCTGAATGATGAAGAACATCATATGAAAGAGGCACATGGTTCTTGTTCACGAATGTTGGTCGCCTCATCACGTCTGAAGTTATCTCTTGACTCCATATGTACGATTGATATCGTTGTCTTGACACCAATATGTGAACTTGGCACCTTCGGCGTCAAAGATTCTGAATGCTGGACAATTGCTCCCCCTCAATTGTTGACCCGTGTTCTATTGAAAGAGCTGTAGTCACCGTTTGAGTAGTCGGATCATCGAGTATGTAGATACCAATTGTAGATTGCTATGGTTGTAGAGATGATAGCTTCATAAAAACAAGATTTCTCTTGTTTTAACAAATAAATGCACTGACACGTACATAAATTCGTGTTAGATTGTGTTATAAAGTGAACACAATCCCTTACATGGTTATAAAGTAAACCATGCCCGAGAAAATTAATTCCCGTTGTTGAGTCAAAGCTTTCCGGTGAAATGCTTGACTAGAGTATAAAAAGCGGGTTACTATCTGAAATAATAGCAAACCATTTTGAGCATGTTTTAAAACATTTGAACTTCTGCTCGAACTTTATTTACAACCCCGTGTCATTATTGAATGACATTTCTAGTATCGTAAATATTATCGATTCCAGAAGACATGCTCTTTTTATCAAAACATTTTTTGAACACACAATTTTGAAAGATTTAGAAAACCTTTTGAGAAATTCTCGAAAAATTATGTTCATTGTTTTGAAAACCAGTTACTTGAGCTTAAGATGTGGAATATCTTGCAAAAACGAGCTCAAGTTCGAGAAGTTGTAAACTTCCCGTTGTTAAGGATAAGTTTATCATCGGCGATAAACTTTCCTTTTAACTGAAGAACGAGTCCTAAGCTGACATTTACTTAGAAATCGTTTTCATGAGCTTGAAAACTTTGACTGTTTTAACGGAAAGCTCATGACCGAGAAAGGTTAATTTCTCGTTATGAGGAAAAGTTCTCTTATTTAAAAGATACACTTTCCTTTCTGAGCTTAAAACTTCGAATGTTTTATTACAAGCTCATGACCGAGAAAGGTGAATTTCTCGTTAAGAGGATAAGTTATCATAAAAGATAATCTTTCCTTTATTTTAAGTTCGAGTTACAGTCTGACATTTAACTGTAAGTAATTGTGCATGAGCTTAAAAAACTTCGAATGTTTTTAATATAAGCTCATGCCCAAGAAAAATTAATTTCTCGTTGTTAGGATAAGTTTACCATCGGCGATAAACTTTCCTTTCTTTGAAGATCGAGTTATAGTCTGTGATGTGACTATAAGTCCTGAGCACTGTAAGCTTAACTAGAAATCCCCTGAGACACTTGTTTCTTAGATATCAGCTTCTTTAGCAACCAAACTCCGAGAGTGTCCTTAATTGAGTGGTATACAATGATTGGACCGCTTCTTTCTTTTGGAACATTCTCTTTGGTACCTGCATTCTCATTAGGATTTTGCATGCTTTTATTTGGGTTAGCGATATCTATCTTAGAAGCAAGTGGGGGTTCACAATTTTCTTTTCTTGTGCTAGAGGTGACCTGAGGAGAGGATTCACTTGTCTTAGCTGGCAAACGTTTCCTTTTATAGAAAATCTTAAGTTCAGGCTTAAGTGATGTATCCTCCTTTTCAATTTCCTCCCTAGTAGTCTTAGTAGAATCAGAGACTATCCTAGTTAAAGGGCACTCGTTTCCTACAAGAGTGAAAATTCTACCAGTGGGGCGCCACATTTTACCAATGGGTTTGATTTTAGCAATCCACTGGGATTTAAGTCTAGCACGGGAGTTCACCTCATTAAGTAATTTTTTGACACAAGAATCATGATTGGCTTTAAAGACACATTTCCTACATGTTTTACAAGTAGCATATTTAATGTCCGAGTAAGATCTAGAATTCCTAGATGATTGATTGATGCTCCTAGGATATGATATGCTATGGTTAGCAGTGTTAGGTAATCTAGAAGGCATCTGACTAGGTTTAAAATTCCTATCTCTTACTTGTGTCTTCTGAATAGCTTCCCTTAGACTAAATTTATGGCGAACATCATTTGAACTAGTTCGAGACGTGTTCTTTAGACTATGTTTAGGGAGGCTAGATGCAATCATGTGATTAGGTCTTGCAAAAGCTATTTTAGTCACAATGGGCCTAGATAGTGGAGTGACTGGTCTAGAAAGATGAACCATATCAACTTGGGAGGCAAACCGCGATCTCGAGGATTTTGGTCGCTCAGATATAAATGCAGTTGGTTGTCTAACAGACTGAATTTGAGGCAGTTTCCCCAAGATTGATGGTTTTTCAAGCTTAGTATCCACACTAGATCCTTTAGTTTTTCTCAATTCGTTTTTCAACGCAGCTATATCAAAGACCTTTTCTTGTACTTGAGCCTTTAAAGTCTCATTCTCTTTGAGCAATTCATCTTGGGATGCCAACTTAAATTCAAGCGACTTAATTTGTCTCACAAAATTATCTTTTTCAGCTGTAGAATCTTGAATTTTTTGATTTAATTTTCTTTCAAGAACAACGCTTGAATTTTCAAGTTTTTCAAAATACTTTTCAAATTTATCCGTTTTCTTCGAAAATTCAATTTTGGCATCCTCAAGAGCTTTAGATTGCTGAGCTAAAAACGTTTCAAGCTCTTTAATCTTGGAATCAGAATCAGTTAGAGAAGCAGTCATAAAGCATTTATCCTAATGAACTATAGCATTCTGAACAATTGCTCCCCTATTTTGACTCACATCGGATGAATCTGAAGTGGTAAAACTATCACCCTTTTCCATCCCATGTTTGTCATAATTAGGTTTGGAATGCGCAACATGCGGTGGTTCATCGGCATAGACATCATATACCACATTCCTTAGTACCGTGTTTGTAGACTCTTCGTCAGATACAGGTATGGTGGCATCAATCCCTGACATGCTGCTTGTATCATGCGTTCCTCCCGAATCCTTGCTCTTGTAATCTTTAGGCTCCAAGTTTTCAACCGTATGATCATTCTCCTCTTGCATCTGCATCGTAGATTCTTGCACTCCATTATCATACTCTTGCTGAAGTCTGGATCTTTCATAAATCGAAGACGAAACCGATGTCATAAATTTCAACAGTTTATCACGGAAATCTTTAACCTTGTTCTGTGTGTATTGAAAAAATGACCGGCATATCTCTGAATTGTCAAACTTGATGATATTGAATTGGAGGAAAGGCGTGAGTTGTGTCACTAGAGCTTGATATGCAGATGCTGATGCGGAGTGATTAAAGTCTTCTTTGTGAAGTTGCTCAGCTAGTTGGTTCAAGTTGATGAACATTGAATCGATGAATATATAACGATCTTGACCGAAGAGTGTCAGAAATTCGTTTCCTCCTTGAAACCAAGAAATGGTCACTAGATGAGACTGGAGTAGTCGAAAGAACGTAAAACCACTTTCTCTAGCTGTGTTTTGCATGAGAAGCAAGTCTCCCTCTCGAGATGTCGAGTTCAACGAATCCATTGAAAATCGATGATAAATGAATGTAAGGATTACTTGTCGATCAATCAATGAAAGAAAGCAATTGTGTTTGTTGTTGTGAGTAGAAGTCGAGAAATAATGTTAAAATCCCCTAATAATTGTTCTCGATAAACCAAAAATTCCAAGACAAAATTACACACAAAAATTTTCAAAAACACGTTTTTGAAAAATCTTGAAATACTTGTCACTGTATCGGAATCCTCAAAATTAATCCGTCGGAATACCCATCGGAATGTCAGATCGGAATGTCAGATCGAAATGTCCAGATCGTAATGTCAGATCGGAATGATTTTAGATCGCAATACTCAGATAGCAATGTAACCTTGTCGGAATGATTCAGATCGCAATGTCCTATCGGAAAGATTCAGATCGGAATATAGCTGACAAAATTTGGGCAGAGTAACGACTTAACCACTTCCTTATAACCGTCGGAATCCCAGATCGCAATGAACGATCGGAATGTCCAGATCGGAATAAGTATTGAAATCCTCAGTATCGCAATGTAGAACCAAACCCTTTCCGATGGTGATGGTTATTGCGATGGAAGCCCCTTTTACTTGTACTTTCCGATGGATATGTTTGCTTGAATTTCGGAAATAAGAACACAATGCCTTTTTGCACTTTTGATCCAAGAAAGAATGTGTTTTAACCAAAATCAAGATACCCAAATCACTATGACAAGTAACTAGATAACGTGTATCAAGATCAAAGCATAAAAACACAAAAAAAAAAAAATTTGGACGTGGGTATGGATTATCAAAACACAAAATCAAGAACACAAGAACAAAACCAATCAAACCAAGGCTCTTGATACCATTTGTAGGTCCTCGAAATCCTTGGATTATCCTTGTGTTGTGATTATCTAAAGAGATAGAAAGATAGATGAAGATGTAGAGAGAGAAACTAGAGAAAGGTTGGAGAGAATAAGAAGTATTAGATTGAAGTGTGTGTAAAGTGAATGACCAACCCCTCCTAACATGCTAGGAGGGGGTTTATATAGCCCACCCTACATGTGGGCTATATGGACTATATTGGATCACGAGCCCAATATCATTGGAGTGACCGATCCTTTCTAAATACGTAAAAACGTATTTCCAACAATCTCCCCCAAAGGGAGGTCACTCCAAGTTACAATGTCCTAAATATTCTATTGCTCGTGATCTATGCTAATAATGATGTGACCGAGACTTTCCTTGGAAAAACATATTTCCAACACTATCTCTACATGTTTTAGCTAGATTTATACAATTGTCGACATATATATACTCACGGGCGTATTTATATGGGAGCCGGGTGTGGCACGAGGTACATCCGATTTTAGGTTACGGAAGATAAATTTATTATAAAATACGTTTTTTCTCGATACGTGCAACAGTCATTTTTAGATAATGTGAGGCAACTCTAGTACTAATAATCATGTTAAAAATTATGCAACAACTTACAATAAATTCTGGGTCCGCCTATGCATATACTTGCGTAATATAACGAATATTTTTATTTGACTTATATTTTTGAATGTGCATCAAGGCCTCGTTAAAGTTATGGCACAGGGCCACCACAATCAACGAGACGACCCTGGATTATACTGGGTGGGGTTAGTTCGATTAGATTATAATAATCTTGATAATTCTTTACAGGGAAAATTAGGTCTACTTCTTTAGTGTAATGTACTTATTCTTCACCAAAATATACTTCTTCTTCTTCACCAGAATGTACTTCTTCTTCTTCACCAAAGTGTACTTCTTCTTCTTTAGTGCCAAAGTTCTTCACCAAAGTTCTTCTTCACCAAAGTTCTTCTTCTGCACTTAATTTCATAGATAACAATATGAGGCAGCTAGCTGCTGGTAACTATTATATTCAATCACCATCACTGGCCAAATTTCACTCACTATCACTCACTGCAACAACAACTAACAACAGAATTACGAAAATCTAAATTTGGTACTTCCTAAATTTGGTACTTCACATACGTGTTTTACTCCAATGTACATTCTTTGAATAAACATATTATCTATCTCAAAATCAAAATATATTATCTGAAAAAACATTTTGTTATTAAGGTGTGTTTAAATTTCACTTGATAAATCATTTTTTTTACAGGGAAAATCAACACTTTCACCTTCTTCTTCACAATCAAAGTTACCGATGACTATATCGAAGACTAGTCCAAGCACGGAGGAGTATCAGAGGCGTGTGGGATATAATGGAGAGTTACTCCTCTACGAGTACTTAAGTCGGTCACACAAGCTGGACTGGAGGAATAAGGATAGCGAGAGTGGTGATCAATATGACATTGTTAAGCTTGCTACAACAAATGAGAATAGGTCATATATAGAAGTTAAATCAACGGCGAAGAGAGATGAATATGATACACATTTTTTTATGACCGATATGGAGTGGAGGTACGCCTCTAGCGTCCCCAACAAGTACGCTATATAGCGAGTTCGCATCTCGGAAGATCTTAAGGAGATGGTGAAGTATTTTGTTATTCCATTTGAGGATATTCTATCAGGGAAGTATGAGGCTGAGCCTGTAAGTGATGGAAGCAAACTCAAACACCGTATTAAATTCCAACTGTAGACAAAGAAGTTTTCTCTGTTTAGGTTTCGAGTGTTGTCGTTCGCCACTAAGTTTTCTCTGTTTAGAGAGAGATTCGATTGATATGTGGGAGATTCGGTTATATATTTAAGGTTTCCGAGAATGTACAAGTATGAGTTTTGGTGAATACTAATTGGGGTTTTTTTTCTGCTTAGGTTTCGAGTGTTGTCGTTCGCCACTAAGGGTTGATTTTGATGTGTATGGTGGGCGGATGGTCGAGGTCGAGACTTTCTCGCCTCACCAACCTCCTTAAACGCATAGGCATGAAAACCTGTGACTAAGGTGTTGATACAATCGCAGATGGTTGTTGTTTCCCACATAATGAATTACAACCTTATTGCTCCAACAAGGTAACAATTGGTTTCACATGTGGAAATCGAATTAACGTTTGAAGAATTCGTTGTTTTGGATTGTTGCTTTAAGCAATACAGTTGACTACTTTTGACGGCTTATTTGAGCAGTTTCAACTAAAGGCGCAGACGCCCGTGATTTGGCATGGTAAACAGTTCGGTTTGCAACCATCACGGGCTCCTGTGTTTTATGAAACTGTTTGCGTTTCAATGGGAATATAGGGCCACGATGGTCGTTATAATATCAGTGAGATATTTTGCCCCTAGGTTGGTATGGCAAACCACATACGGCATGGTATACGTGCTGGCTATGCATCTAGAGAATTTGGTCTTCAGGGTGACGGTGAATAAATATGCCGACGATTTTGATTGTGTTCTAAGTTTTATGGTTTCAATAATGGGCATAAAAAGAGAATGATTGTCGTGCTGAGATGGACACATATTTGGGCTATGATGAACTTGAACGGGTCGGGTTAGAGTTGAGAACCCCTGTACATTCGCGTGGCATCCTGTGAGGACTGCAGCCATGGCGAGCGTACACTCTTTTCCCTTAATGAACCCCTATCTAAGCCTAAAAACGCTCGCGCGATATGAAAATTGATACACTTTTGTTGTAGAGAACAACAATGTTTTAAAAATGGATGGTTCGTCTCTCATCGTCAACTAGGTAACAAAAGTGGAAGTCAATAAATTGCCCAGATTGTAGCCCATTTAAAGGTTAGTGCTAAAGGTCAGGGTTATTTTTATGTACTATTCTGGGATTTTTTTTATGGCGATAAAATAAATGATCAGATGTAGGAGGCAGCATTTTTTTACTTTTCTGGAGGAGGAAAAAAAATGTGGTAATCAGGTAGGTGGAGATCGCCGAATATCTGAAAAGGCCTCTACATCTGGTAGCCTGTAAATAAGGAATCGAGTTTTAGGCTATAGATTATCTGCCTAAAATGAAAGGACTAACCTCATGGAATTAGGCGGTGCTAACTAATATCTTTTCGATGCATAGTTTGACTTTATGTTTGCAGATTTCAAATATAAATTTAGTTAATAACATGAGCCTGTTAGGAATCTTCTCAACATAACCTATAAATAAGGGCGGGAAATTGCATAGGCACACATCGTGCTTTGCTCTACCTCAGATACGCACCCCCCTTTTCCTATTTTGGATTTTGTGATATGTTACTTTGTCGTCTTAGGAATGTGGTTGATTTAATTATATGGTTGTGCATATTGCTATTATTCAATGCCACAATCTAAAATTTCGTAGTCTTCAAATGAATACCAGTGAGTCATGTTAATTATCTAAAATTAGTTATATGACCCTTACATGTAATTATATAATCAGCTGTAAATTTTTTCATCTGAAGACTGAAAATCACTGTTTGATCCCAGAACGCAAATCCCAAGTCCCTTTAAAATCTGTTTATATGATCTGATATGAGGTTTGTTGCCTTTCATGTTTTCCTTCATCGCATTCAATTGAAAACCGTGTTATTGAAAAATGCACACCTGTAATGTGACAGTTTGGATTTGTTACTTGCTGCTAAATCCCAGATCTTTGATAAGATGGGTTATACCATATTTTTGCAGGGAAGTTATCAGGTCGAAATTATTGTCGCTACTGTATTGTAACCTTCTTTCCATTTAGAATTTTAGACATCGAGTCATACAAATTTTTCTGCAACTTATCTTGCTGATTGAATGTGACACCCTAATAACATTATCTTATCTTTGATTTCCATTAGCCACTTGCTGCTCAAGAGGATGAACAACTGAAAGGTTTGGGGGAGCATTGCGCCCAAAAGGGGCAACCCGATTAAATCCCCGACGGGGATCGGGGCGGGTTTGGGGATAACTTTATAAATCGGGTTTGGGGATAGGGATGGTCGCCCCGCCCTAAACCCGCCCAGTTGCCATCCCTAGTCTTAGGTTAGTAGTATGTGGGTGACTGGTTAGTGGGGTCAAGAAAAGCTGCAAAGGTTTGTGCACCATCTGAGAGGGGGGGGGGTTGTGTTTGCTGTAGCTGTGTTGCTACTACTGTTACTGATATTGGTGGTGGTGTCCTGATGACTGGCCAGGTAAACACATCGATGAACCACGAAACCTACGCTGTTAATGCGTTAATTCAGCTTGACATGCTGAAAAAAGGTTAAATTCGTTAAATTTCTTTATAATAAGCTTGAATATGTTAGATTCCG
The DNA here is from genome assembly GCA_025667525.1 of Glebionis coronaria. Lineage (NCBI taxonomy): Eukaryota > Viridiplantae > Streptophyta > Magnoliopsida > Asterales > Asteraceae > Glebionis > Glebionis coronaria. The sequence continues at coordinate 610,561,939 of CM046878.1, read as the reverse complement.
ATTAAAATGACCTTGAAAATGTCAAAAAATAAATTAAGAATATTTAAGCCTTATACGTTGAGTGCACATACGGATAGATCATGAAACAATTTTTACAGTAGAAAAAACGATACTCTATTTATATCAGCAACACAAAAATAGGCCTAACACTTTTATCAATATGATTTGCATTAATATTTCAAACAAAAGAAACAGCAACATATTTCAGAAAAGCACACCTTGTAGTACTGCTGCACAGCCACGAGAAACATCTTGGCACTTACATCTGAAACTTGCTGCCAATACTTGGTTATTACCACTGTGCTCATACTGTTCTCAACTTCCTGCTTTTGTGACTTAAAAGTTGCATCGGCTTCTAGACGCTTATTACAATACTTCAACCTTATTTCAGCAATAGCTTCCGCTATTTCCTTGTCACAATCACTATTCATCTTTTATATCTGCATGAAGACGTATCTAATAACATGACGAGAAAAACAAAGGAAAAAATTGCAACCCTCTTTAGTTTAACTACCGAGAAAAATCGAAAAAGAAACTCACATCGACATGATATTATTTGATGATTTATCTTTTTTACAGAAGATAATTGCTTCAGTTCAGTATGAAGTGGATCAACGCGACGGGAGTCATTCGTGAACCCACTAGGTTGGAATTAGCATTTCGTTGAAAATCAAGCATATATTGTTCCAGCAGTGAAGCGTTTTGAACTTGGGTCTATGTAGTAATGGGTTGTGCAGCGGTTTGAACCAAAACCTCTCTAGTTGAAGGCCAGCTTGGTTTTTGGTAATAGTTGGATTAGCAGACATGACTGGAGAAGGTTCATCGTGAGGAATGCTGAATCTTCTGGAATGATCTGATCAACTTGTATGGCTTCTACATGTTGCATATTAGCATCTTCGGTTTCAACCATTGGAGTAGGGATCAGATTGTCTTTCTTGATCTTAAATCCCATTTTCTGAAGGTTGTTGAAGTAGATGATAATCATTGTGGATTTCCAGAAACGACCAGAAAAATCGAAATTATGACGATCAAAACTTATTTCAAAGACTGAATGAAAGACGCAATATTAAAGATTCTGACTGCAAATAACCTACCGGAATTGCTAGCGCTGAATGATCAGAAACAGGAGAAACAACTTGCAGAACTGAAGGAGTTGTGCCCTGTGCATTCTCTTGGTTATAGTTGGCAGCTTGAATTTCAATCTCAGCAGACTCGATGTTTGGCGCCACGGGATTGGGACCAGTTCCATTAGGGTCTTCAACAGTATGTGACGCATCAGCAAATGTGGTGTCAAATCACTGGCAGCTGGAATCCCCATCTGACCGGAGTCTGCATGCAATGATATATCAGTAGAACCATTCGCATTCAAATCTTCAACAGCATGTGATATTAGGTAGCATATGAATGTCAGCTGGCAATCCCTGTCTCATCGGGATCCACATGCGGTGACATAGCATAGAGATCAGTCTCGTTAGGAGGGTCTTGGATAGCATGTGATCTATCAGCAGAGTCCATGTTTCGTGCCACGTCATTGACAGCTGGCATGTTCATCTTACAAGGGGTAATCAAGCTGTGTCATATCACTGGGAGTAGTCTAATTACCATCTTCAACAACATTTGAGCCATCAGCAGCAGAGAAACCATGTGGCGCTGTATCATTGTCAGTTAAAATCATTAGCATAATGTAAAGAAGCTAGTTGTAATCTTCTAAAATGTTGTAATATTGTATTATACAATAAACCATTTCTTGATAGCTCATTTCATCATTTTTGAGTACCTTTTGTTGCATCAGAAGAAGTTGGGGAGTTTTTATGATGCCAAGAATTAGACACCATATTCCTCATAATATGCCACACAACAAGTAACAAGAGCTGCAATTGCAATAGGCATGTCGATGGAGCTCTGAAAAAGGAATACCAAAAGCCTAATGAATTTACGAGGCCACAAACTTCAATGTAGAAAATTTAGTTCAACAGGATATCGATCAGAAGAAAAAAGAGAAGGTTGTCAAGTTAAGGACAACTTGAAATTACTATTATCTCTAGCAAACAACATTGGTTTAGACATCCGAGAAATGGATTCTAAACGTCACTTGTGGAACACAGTAAGTATTTGTCGTCTTTTATATCCTTCTTTTACCACATAGACTGCTTATTTATGTTTTCTTCGTACCGTAGTTCATCAACTTCTGAAAGACCGCCCATTGTCAAGGAATTGAACGAGGAACTAACCCGGTGGGAGTATCTTAACAGTAGAATTTATATGATCGGGTTATTTCTTGTTATGTTTAGTCATTATATTCGCCTAAGTCGTTTCTAAGGAATTAAGAGTGGAATAGCCTAGTTTCCTACTACCTCCGTCCCAACATTATTGTCCACAAACACAAAAACATACAGTTTTAGAAAAACATCACTTTTTCAGCTTTCTCTCCCTTACTTTTTGTAGAATGACAGTTTTACCCTTAACCAATTAATTTTATACTTATTTATTATTTGTAATAATAACCTCAAATGAGGGTAATATGGTAAACTCAAACAAAATTCTCTATCTAATTTTAGAAATTTTGGAAGTGGACAATAATTTTGGGCCAACCCAAAATGGAATAGTGGACAATAATATTGGGACGGAGGTAGTAATAACTAAGAATAAAGGTCGGTTGTCAATGTCTAAGCCCAACCCGACCCGTAGGACTTGTAATAATCGGTTCCCCCTCAACTCTATAAAAGGAGATGAGGGGGAACGAACCATTTCACGTTATTTTTTCAATAACTAATCGAGAATCGGTTAGGGTTTACCTTGTGGGCGGCGATTTAATTTTCTATCGATTCACTGTTGTGTGTGTTCTTTGATCGAGTATTCCGCATCTAGGTTAACCAGGGTTGTAGGGATTGAACCCTACAAGTGGTATCAGAGCTTTGGTTCGCGAGGACTGGTTACTAGGGTCGATCGAGAAGGAGTTGGTGTTTGGGTTACAGAACATCAACAGAGAAGCAATGGGTTTCGACTAGAAAAGGGTTGTTGATCGATTTCGATTGACAAGGCTGCCATTGTTGTTTTTTTCTTCTGTCGAAGTTTTGTAGAAGGAAGAAGACACGGTTGTGGTAGGTTTTTGTAACAAAAGTCAACTTGAATACAAGAAATAATTGTGAACTAATCGAGACCGAAATTGGAGAAAGAGATACGAACGGAAAGGAATAACCAATCGATGAAAGAACATGAAACCATTCTGTTTCAATAGAGGTACGAGAAAGGGTTAGGGGCAATGAAGTAGGTGAAGTGGTTGGATTTTGTGAGTTGCTCCCACCACTGCTGGATGTGACTCCAAGAGCCGAACGAGAATGACTACCACACAGAAAAGTCAAGACCAGGCTCCCTAATGGAATGTTTAACCGATCCATTCCAGATCGATCGAATTGGTTCGAAAGTTGTAACATGGGAAAGCCACAGAAAACACGACTTATTTGAATAACCCGGTGACCTACCAATTGTAGAAGTAGGATTTTTAGGTACCAGAGGAGATCGCTATAATCGTTACTGTATTCGTATTGAAGAGATGCGACAAAGTGTTCGGATCATTATGCAATGTCCTAATCAAATGCCTAGTGGAATAATCAAAGCCGATGATCGTAAGCTATGTCTTCCATCACGATCTCGAATGAAACTATCCATGGAATCGTGCGCCGTGTGAAACATAGGTCATCGTCGTTCTTAACCGAGACTTAGGTTAAGCTCCGTCTCGGAACCTTGTGGGTTAGGAGTAAAGCATCTCGAGGTTGGCGCATCTCGTTGAGCGTGGAGAAGCATAGGGAACCCCAATTTCTTTCTTCGGAGCCGTTTCTTTTCGTGTTTTTATTTTCTGGTTGGGCCTTTACACTACAAGGGTTGGATTAGGCTTAGTATCTTTTGGGCCTAAGTTTTAATAAACCTATTATTAATCTAGTTTTTCAATTGGGCCAGTTTTTTATTGTAATTTTTGTTTTTAAAACAAAAGGGTTTATTTTGTAGTGTTTACACAAGGGGACTTCGTAATTCGTGATTGTGAGGTATAACGTATCACAAGGTTTAGCGAGTTATCGAAGGGACTTTGTCGGTTTGTGATTGTGAGGTTTTCACAAGGTTTAGCAAATCAACAAAGGGATTAAAGAATGACGGGAGCCAAGTTTTACATCAAGAAATTCGATGGAACTGGTGATTTCGGGTTATGGAGAATCAATATACGTGCTTTATTAATCCAAAACGGATGTGAAGCAGCTTTGGAGGTTTACCAGCGAATATGGAAGCTGAAGAGAAATCTTTGCTTGACAAGAAAGCTCACAGTGTCATGATTTTGTGATTAGGTAACAAGGTCCTGAGAGAGGTTACCAGGGAGACGACTGCAGCGGGGGTTTGGTCAAAGCTCGAGTCATTGTATATGACAAATTCATTGGCCAACAAGTTGTACTTGAAGAAGAAGTTGTATACATTCTACATGTCGTCTGGACGAAAGATTTCCGAGCATATAGATGAGTTCAACAAAATCGTTCTTGATTTTAGCAAATATTGAGGTAAAATTCGAACATGAAGATCTTGCTTTATTATTACTCACTTCTTTACCAGCATCATACGAACACTTTGTGGATACCTTGCTTTATGGACGGGATGCTTTGACTTTGGAGGACGTGATGGCCACACTAAATTCAAAGAAAATCAAAGAAAGAACCAAGGCGAAGGGGGATGATGGTGAAGGGTTATACGTGAGGGGAAGAACTGATCGTAGGAATTCGCATCAGTCAAAGGGAAAGTCAAGATCGAAGTCTCGAGGTGGAAGACTCAAATGCTTTATTTGTCAATCTGAGGAGCACTTGAGAAGAGACTGTCCGAAGAATAATCGCAAGAAGTCAAAAGGTTACGTCAAGAAAGAAGATCAACCAAGCTCCAGTGGTTCGATTTACGATGATTCTGAGGTGATGATGGTGATGAGTGCAGAAAGACTGCAAGATTGGATCATGGATTCAGGAGGTTCATATCACATGTGACCCAAGTTAGATGTATTTTTTGATTTTCTGGAATGCGATAGGGGCAGCGTACTGTTGGGAGACAACAGGGAGTGCAAGATTAGGGGTACTGGCAAGGTAAAGGTACAACTGAAAGATGGGTCAAGTTTTGTGTTACACAATGTCAGGTATATTCCTGAATTGAAAAGAAACTTGATATCGCTCGGAACTCTTGAAAAAGAGGGATATACCATAAAATTGCAGTCGAAAAAAATCAAGGTGATTAATGGTTCTAAGGTTATTATATCTGGAACCCGAAGGGAGAACTGTGTGTACTCTTTGGATGGCCATGCAGTGGCCGGTGAGCTTAATGCTAGTGTTGAAGAAAAAGACAGTCTTGTGCAGGTTTGGCATAAAAGACTGAGACATATCGGTGAGGCGGGACTACAAGTGCTAGAAAAGCGGGGTTTGTTTGGCAAGAAGAGTCTAGGTAAGCTCGATTTTTGTGAGAATTGTGTTATGGGAAAGTCACATCGAGTTCGTTTCGGTGTAGGAAGGCACACTACTCAGGGAGTGATAGACTATGTTCATTCAGACTTATGGGGTCCGTCTCAGGTGGAATCATTGGGAGGTAAGAGGTATTTCTTATCTATTGTCGATGATTATTCCAGAAGGGTATGGGTTTATGTTCTCAGGTTCAAACACGAAGCATTTGAGAAGTTCAAAGAGTGGAAGCAGTTAGTAGAGAATCAGACTGGGAGGACGGTTAAAAAGCTTAGGTCGGATAATGGTCTTGAGTTCTGTAACCGGGAGTTTAATCAGCTATGCACTGAGAGTGGGATTTCTAGACATTTGATAGTTGCCGGGACGCCGCAACAAAATGGGTTAGGGATGGCAAAAAAAACCCGAACCCGACGGGGAAAATAGAAACCCGATATAATTGGGGCGGGGCGGGTTATCTTTATCGGGTTATGGGGTGGGTTTGGGGCTTAAACGGGGATTTTTAAATTGGTTTGGGGCAAAAGCGGAGAATAAGGTCCCCGACCCGCCCCGCCCGATTAATATATACACTTATACAAATATAAGTATTTAAATAGTATTTTCTTACTATTTACGACATAATAAATATTTCTTTAGTATTTTATCTTTTCAATATTGCAAATTGTTATTATAGAAACTTGTTTAATGTAATGTAAGTTCTTTGTGATGAAACATATCATTACTTGTGTAATAGTATCGTTTAAAACCTTATAAGTCTTGCTTGTAATTCATTATTATATTATTAGTAAGTTTTTAATACTTCAGACTTATTTGTAACGATCTAAAAGTAATAATAAATGTGAAATGATGTAGATTTGGTAGAAATTCCACCCAAAGAGGGAGCCTGATAAGAACCCTGATTAGTTCGGGACGGGTTTGGGGGAGCATTGCGCCCCAACGGGGCAACCCGATTAAATCCTCGACGGGGATCGGGGCGAGTTTGGGGAGAACTTTACTAATCGGGTTTGGGGATAGGGATGGTCGCCCCGCCCTAAACTCGGCCCGTTGCCATCCTTAGAAGTTATATATAGATACATGTACCTAATTTCTGCCAATAGTTTAAAACTGTATTTGATTGTGATTTATGTACATAATTTCTGTCAATTATACTACTCCACTAGTAATTTTTTACAGTTTTTTTAATTTTATTTAATTTAAGGGCGTGCCACGTAGACATCACCACCTCACCTTTTTTCCACTAGTTTTCTAGTTGAATTCAGCGCTAGAGTTGTCCGCGGGATGGTGTTAGATTAAAAAGTAGCTCCGCGCTATCCGGAACCTATAACTTAACCAATAAAACACTCTCTCTAGGCGTGTTTGTTTTGGCTCATATAACGTAAGCACATTTCGGCTTATATTTTATAAGCCTCAATTTTGTGGCTTATTTGGAGATTTATGGCATAATAAACTTATATAAGTCCATAAGTCTTAAGATAAGCCATAAATATTAGGGTTTATGAAATTTAATCCGAAATCCGGCTTATTTTCAGCTTATATCTCATAAGACTTAACTTTGTGGCTTATTTTGAGGCTTACGGGCTTATATAAGCTTAACATGAAGTAATAAACTTATATAAGCCCATAAGTCACAAAATAAGCCACAAAATTGGAGCTTATGAAATATAAGTCGAAATGAGCTTACGTTTCATAAGCCGAAACCAACACCCTCGTCACTGAAGCCATAAGCCACACTTAACCCAAAAACATTTGAAAAAAGCAAAAAGGAAAACAAAAACGACAAGTCAGTAGGTAAGTGATTTCCCTGCCAAAAATAACCTTAAAAAGGCCACAGTTTCTAAGCATTTTATGTGTATACTCTTTTCAAAAGTTGTAAATGAAAGGTGTAAGCGACGTCGAACAAGTTGAAGGTAGTCAGGCGTACATCATATGACACATATGTGAATATAATCTTTCCTCATTTTGAAATTTATTACTTAAATTATTATGCCTTGCAATCTTTTATACTCATTTGGCGATATATTGATTTTATATGCAGGTCAGGTGTACATGTCATCCATCATGCACGGTCAAAGGTAAGCTTCTTAATAAACAAACCTCAGTAGTTGGCTTTACTAATTCGTGTTGTCATCCATCATCCAACTGTTGAGAATATCATTTTGATGAAAAATTCAGAATGATATCGTCCATGAATTGTAGTGTACACCAACAATATAATCAACTCATTAAAATATATTGTTTTCAGAGTTGGAATCTCGTATTATGATACTCTTACACGTGAACTTCATAATGTAAGCTACTTCATTTGTTTAATATAGCTTTTAATTAGAGGTAGAAACTCTGACTCATGCTTATGGGTGGTTTATTGGTTTAACTTGGGTTATGTTTCATCCAAATTTGGCCAAACAATTTTTTTTTACTAAAAGCAATAGGTTATACGGGTTGAATAGTTTAAACAGTTAAAAGTCGCCTAAATCATATTTTTTATCTATTTAGATTATTATTATATAACATAGGTTTCTTAACTTATTCATTGCGTTGACCTTTAAAGTGGTTCTGGGTCAATCCTTCTCAACTTGACCTATTTTGACCTGCACTACAAACTACCCGCACTACAAACTCCAGTTGGTAAGCTGCTTGTATATGTTGCATGAAAATAGTACTATGATTTCTTTTGTATAAGCTTGATTCAGGATATATAAGATTGGGTTCACATTTTACTCAATGATTTCCCGCGATTCAGGGGCTTAGTGGTCAACCACTTTTGGGACCTGACATTGGTGGATTTGCTGGCAATGCAACACCCAAATTATTTGGAAGATGGCTCGCTATTGGAGCCATGTTTCCATTTTCTCGTGGGCATTCCGAGAAGGGAACTGTTGATCATGAGCCATGGTCCTTTGGAGAGGAGGTAAGCCCTCTAGCTTCTTGACTAAACGTTAAACAATGTAGGATAGATCTGATTAATAGTTCAATCCATAATTGAATTTACATTTCACAGTGTGAGGAAATTTGTCGTTTGGCATTAAGGAGGCGGTACCGCCTTATTCCACACATATATACACTTTTCTATTTGGCACATACAAAAGGTTATCCAGTGGCATCTCCTACTTTTTTTGCAGGTATGCCTTGATCCTATGAATTTATCTTCATGCATATATTAGTGTTAAGCTTCAGGGTTTATGGTTCATTCATTCTCTTTATCTAATTTACAGATTCTAAGGATTCCCAGTTGAGAACTAATGAGTGTTCTTTCCTGTTGGGCCCGCTTCTTGTATATGCAAGGTTCTCATTTTACATGTGCTACAAGGAATTTGTGTTGGTATATTTAAATTTTAATCCATACTATCTGTACTGATCTGATTTTAATGTCGCAGTACCACGAGTGATCTTGAGGTTCATCAAGTGAAGCGTGCATTGCCTGATGGAATTTGGATGGGTTTTGATTTTGAAGATTCACATCCGGTACGACAGCCCAAATGGAGAGACTTCTATAATTTCTTTTTACGGCAGTTTAATTGCATTATGTTTGGATGGTTTCCGTAATCTGGTGGATTTTTCAGGATTTACCAGGATTGTATTTAAAAGGTGGATTAACTATCCCATTTGGTCCGGCATGTCAGCATGTTAGTGAAGCTAATCCTGATGATGATCTATCATTGTTTGTCGCTTTAGATGAAAACGGTGAGTATATGTGGCTATACATTTTTTTTTGTCTATTTTCTTGACCATAAATAATGCTTGCCTCTTTCCCGCATAACTGCAGGTAAAGCTGAAGGTGTTCTGTTTGAAGATGATGGCGACGACTATGGATATATCAATGTAGACTATCTCCTGACCAGATATGTAGCTGAGCTCAATTCCTCAGTTATCACGGTGAGTGTCTCCAAGACTGAAGGATCATGGAAGAGGCCAAATCGACGCTTGCATGTACTCATACTACTCGGTGAAGGAGCTTTGGTATGTCCTTTATCTTTATATTCTTCTGATTATTTAGCTTTTCCTTATTTGGTTTTTGATTATTGTGTTTTTTAGGTTGATGCCTGGGGTACTGATGGAGAAGATCTGCAAATAGCCATGCCGTCTGAAAACGAAGTTTCAAAACTAATTTCTGCTAGCAAGAACAATTACAAGATCTGGATGGGTACTCTCTTATAAATTCCTTTTGTAATTTTATGCTGTTTAACCATTGGATGGAGTGATCATTTATTGTTTCTGTTATACATGATACATGAATACCGCAGAAGCTGCAAAGTGTATTCCTGATGTGGAGAAGGCATCTGGACATAAAGGGACTGAGCTTTCAGGAACTCATGTGGATATTAAAAGTGGTGAATGGGCTCTCAAAGTGGTCCCTTGGATTGGCGGTCGGATCATTTCAATGGAGTACCTTCCCACTGGTACAGCTAAACTAACATTTTTTTTACCGAAAAGTATGGAAAAAATTATATTAAAACTAAACTAAAAGGGAATACAATAGAGAAAAAATGGGTCTCATAGAGAGAGAACCAAAAGAAACAGAAAACGCTACTTGAAAAGATTCGACACGATCACAGCCGATTAGACCAGTAGGAAGTTTATCAGTTGACAATAACCCGATAGAAGCTAGGACCAGCATCTGTTCACTTAAGCACAATGTGGTATAGAAACGAAGCGATATTTGGGATCACAGTTCTAACAAGGGGTTAAAAAGACTATATGAAGATGATCAAGACGAGTCCTTTCGAGCTAAGAGGAAAAGGGGTTGCAGTAAAGTTGAAGAGTTTGGTGAAAATGAGGAGAATCTAAGTTTAGGTCAGTTGGGTGGTGGGAACTTTTGGTATCCGGTTACTTCTCTTCCGTTTTCTAGTCCATGGAGCTTTGTGAATGAATTAGCGGATTTAGGCGACAAGGGTGTTTCTTCAAGTAGTCACAAGGAGCGGGTCGTTAAAGTAACGTCATCAGGGTCAGGTTCAAGAAGCAGTTCACCGGAGAGTCATCAGAGTTCGGATCTTGAGGAAGGTTTGAATGGGGTCGGGGCGCCAAACCCGAATCAAAGTTTGGATCTTTTAGCAGTTGGGAATGAATCCCATGATGAAGAAGTTGGGTTTGAGCTTATAAGTCTGCTTTTGGCGTGTTTGGAAGCAATTGGGATGAAAAATATCCCTGCCGTTAATCATTCCATTTCAAGGTTAGGCGAATTAGCTTCACCTAGGGGTGAGTCTTCAATATCTCGTCTTGCTTCTTATTACACATAAGCTTTAGCTTTAAGTATTTCGAGAATTTGGCCAAATATTTTTCAGATTTCGATTCCTCGAGAGGTTAATCAGATGGAAGAAGAAAACGGGAAAACTTTACGTCTCTTGAACCAGTCAACTCCAATTCTGAAATTAATTCATTTCACATCGAACTAGATTCTGTTGAGAGCATTCGAAGGAAAAGATAAAGATCACATTATAGAGTTCGACATCAAACAAGGGTTGCAATGGCTGAGCTTTTTTCAGAGTTTAGCTTCAAGAAACAGCCCACCAAGTCACATTCGAATCATTGGTGTTGGTGAATCAAAACAAGATCTCATTGAGACAGGTGCTCGGTTTTCTAGATTTGCTGACGCCTTGAATCTTGAACTTGAGTTTCATCCGGTTGTCGATAGATTGGAAGACGTCAGATTATGGATGCTTCATGTTAAAGAAGGGGAAACAGTGGTTGTTAACTGTTTATTGCAGCTTCACAAGATGTTGTATGATGGTACTGGTGGGGCCCTTAGAGATTTTTTCGGGCTGATTAGGAGCACAAACCCGAGCATTGTGGTGGTAGCAGAGCAAGAAGCAGAGCATAACGACATGGTGTTGGAAAAGAGAGTTTCAAACTCATTAATGTACTATTCTGCTATCTTTGATTGTATTGATACTGTCCATCCGTTACAGAATCAGTCTCGTTTCAAGATACAGGAACCATTCGGCCGTGAGATTAGGATCATTATTGCATGTGAAGGGTTAGAAAGATACGAGAGGCACGTGGGGTTCAATCAGTGGTGGAAGTCGATGCAGGAGCTTGGAGGATTTAGAAACGTCCAGATCAACGAGAGGGAGTTTTTTCAAAGCCAAATGATACACAAAATGTACCAACATCCATTTGGTTCAAACTCATTCAAAGTCGAGAAGAAGCGGTCCAACAGCGGGACCACAGCCGCGATAACTCTAACCTGGTCAGATCAGCCTCTTTACACCGTGTCGGCGTGGATTCCAGGTGATACGGCAGGAACTTCGGGGTCATACCAGTAGCAGCAACAACAAGCATGACGTCAAACAACACTTTAGGATACTAATATATGGTATAAAGTTAACAAATTCTTTGTAGCGGTAAAAAAAGTGATTAGATCATTCTTTCATTCATTTGTTGCAGATAGAAATTTGTTTAGAAAAGAAAGTCAGAATTTTTATATCTAGGCTTTTGAGGGTAGAATCATTCATTTGTATTAGTTCTTCAAGTCATTTTTTATCCATATATTTTTTATTCATTCTTTGATATTTGAAAGTGATTTATAATAAAAAGTTCCTCAATTATACTTTGTTTTTTATCTTCTTCAATATGCCCATTGCACTAACTTCTTTCATATGATTCTCATATATGGGTTCAACCCATTTCACATGTTATGAGTTTTTTGCCCAATCAAATATACCCAAATAAAAGATGTAAATATATGGGTTCAACGCAATTCACATATATAAGATAGTGAGATACCAGTAACAGAGAAATTGTAAATGGCTTTTTGACTAATTGTATGAGTTAATGATAATCACATCAAAAGTTCAAAACTACATTTACTAAAACAGAACCGTAAGACAAAGTATACACGTTTGCTCTTTCGACGCGTCTCACTAAACAATGTTTTCAGGAGATAAATTCTTTAACTTAAGTCCAAACTAAAGTTGCAACGAGTACTAAACGTTGTTTTCGTGGCATTTATTGTTAACTATGATGATATTTCTTTTCAAATATTCTGATGAAAAGATAACTAGGTAAAAAAAATACTCGGTAAAGATAAAAAGAACTTAAAACAAAACGTAAAACATAATACTATAGCATATAAAGCTTCATGTGTTATTGAGTAGAGAGAAACTCGAACCGAATAATTTAAAATTTTCTTTTACAGCCATGTTTTTTTATAAACGATATTGCTATGCTAATGTTACATACGATGATAAGATACATGAGCTATTGTCCCTTTTAAATTACAAAAGTTGCCCTTATCGAGTGATACATGAGCATGAGGGCACATTGTCGAAAGTCTTTTCTATAGCCTAAAATATATAAACATCTCATTTGTAACTTTGTAGGCAAAGCTTGATTTTGTATGCTTGTGGCCAAATGCATTTTGGTGTCTATATATAATTATATATAGGAGTGGTCATTTATATGTAACTGTATTCTTTTTTCTTAGAGTTATAAGATGATCAACATGATACTATCTTAATACGACGAACAATATTTTTTTTTGTTTTTTTTACAGACGGAACTAAGACGTGATCAAGAGACAAAGTGAGCACGTACATCTCTAAGAAACTAAATTACAAATGCAATTTTCAAATTTCAAAGACCAGGTATGTTTAACAAATATCAATATTTTTTTGAAAAACTGACACTACGTGAGAGCAAAGTATATTTTGTTATAATAATTTAAATATAGGTCATGTGAATTTAAAATACGTTATTTTGTTAACTTTCAACAATACTGTCTTAGTGTAAAAGATAAATAAGATTATATTTGAACTTCTTATTGAGTTGGACTAGCAAAGCCCACAAGTTTTTCTAAACTTATATAACAAGTAAGGCACACCCGCGCTTCGCTGCGGGGCCATATGTTTTTTGGTTCGATAGCTGCACACGCACTTTGCTACAGTTCAACATCCTTGTCCTGCGACATTAATCCTAAAAATTTACAGGAAAAGAGAGTTAACAAAATGTCTCCTAATACTATGTTTTGTAATAGCTATTTAAAGTAAGTTGCTATACTTAAACTAATAGAAATAATACGTCTCAAAATCCACTACACAAACACAATCCACATTAAGTTACAACAAATCAAATTGTTAACCGAGTATTTGTCATATAGAATTCATATAGCTATCCCTCGCAACCATAATTAACATGCTACCTAGTAAATATTTAACTGGATTGGTGAAAATTGCTAAACTTCAAGTCCACCTCTCTAAGGTCTTTGGGATGGGTCATCTTTTCTTCTAAGAAGATGAACTGCAGCACTAAACCAAAGTACTTATCTGGTCATTTTGAGAAGTGGTTTCTTGAGACTAACCTGAATGCACCTGCATATAATCGAAAAAAATAGATGTTTGGTTAAATTTTTTACAACATATGCAGATCCATAAGTGCTTATTACATGACCACCAAAAGTGGAAGCCCTATATCAGATGGCATTAAACATCGGAGATGGACAAAAGTTTGCTTGGAAATATGAATGAAAATAGTATACCTATGAAACATGTCCATTGTTATTTCGATGCCATAGAGGTCCGGATTCGAAGTGTTCGTTAAATAAGATGGGTGCATCAACATCATCATCACTCAAATAGCTAAATCCGTTAAATCGAACGACACCACCGCCACATCAATGGATGCCGCTTGTGTTATGTGACCACTAATAACAAAGAAGAAAAATAATATTAAAGGTCTGTCTAGAACTCTGGATAGCCAATTTACAACAGAGATTTTAGCACCTCGACATATATTTCAATAGCCCTTAAAATAAATCATAATTAAATTACACAACCGCACTAAATTGCGTGACATTTTTGTATACCTGTGCCCAAGGTCTCTGGGCTTAGGAGAGTTCAGTCCTTTTTCTTATGTAAGATAACACTTTTTAGCGTCTAGTGTATATATATACCCAATTTTTATAACACACCTATAGCTTTACTTACAACTATTTATCCAAATATTCTTGTAATCAAATGCAACAACAACAATACGACTCAGCCACAAAATAGCTTTTCAATATTCATAGTGTTCAGACAATTTTATAAGTTACCTCTTAAAATTATGTCTATGTTTAAGACCGCATACTGAACTCGGCCATTACTAAACGCGCCTAATGACTCAACGACCTATGTTTAAGAACACGTACTGGCCCATTTTAACCCGTACCTACCCCATCTATATTCTACAAACCTCTTCTAAGTAAAGACGAAATTAAATTTTCAAACCCGTTACTCTTTTTTTTGTTGCGTCTTGTGTATTCGCTGTTTCCAGGAAGTTGTGCAGGATGAAGTCGACATGTTGCCTGCAGTTCCCCGTTTTTGTGTTTCAATGATGTGGTTTTCCCTTTGGTTGCTTGTAGTTCGACCGGTATCTCTTGTGGGTCTTGATGCCATGCCACTAATTTTTAGAAATCGATTTTGGTCAAATCAACAACGCTCATTGTGAAGGACGTGAAGCGAGCCTGTGTGGTGAATTTCACCGAATTGTTAATACACTTAAAATGCAATGAAACTTGAACTAACCCAAAATAACAAACTTACCTTCATACAACAGCCAATTTCGCTTGGTATACACCATCAGAAATCTAGAAAATTGGGATCTACTGCCTCTTTTGATGAACCCCTGCCTCTGTTTGTATTATCAAAATACGCAACCGTATGTGTAGTAAGCTCTCCCGTGAGTGTTTTTCCTACAATAGAAATGTGTACGTTAGTTCATATTTTTGTCGTAACAAACCGTTGAAGATTAAAAGATATTGTTTCATTAACTATAGATTCTTTAAATTAAATGTTGTATTTGGACCTCGAGAGACTTACATGTCAAAATAGTAAGAAATCAAAAGTTCTTAGTTCAAGATTTTTAACCTTCTACTGTTTGCCAAGAATATGAGTAAACTACCTTTCAGTTGTTCATCCTCTTGAGCAACAAGTGGCTAATGGAAATCGAAGATAAGATAATGTTATTAGGGTGTCACATTCAATCAGCAAGATAAGTTGCAAAAAAATTTGTATGACTCGATGTCTAAAATTCTAAATGGAAAGAAGCTTACAATATCAGTAGCGACAATAATTTCGACCTGATAACTTCCCTGCAAAAATATGGTATAACCCATCTTATCAAATATCTGGGCTTTAGAAGCAAGTAACAAATCCAAACTGTCACATTACAGGTGTGCATTTTTCAATAAAACAGTTTTCAATTGAATGCGATGAAGGAAAACATGAAAGGCAACAAACCTCATATCAGATCATATAAACAGATTTAAAAGGGACTTGGGATTTGCGTTCTGGGATCAAACAGTGATTTTCAGTCTTCAGATGAAAAAATTTACAACTGATTATATAATTACATGTAAGGGTCATATAACTAATTTTAGATAATTAACATGACTCACTAGTATTCATTTGAAGACTACGAAATTTTTAAATTGTGGCACTGAATAACAGCAATATGCACAACCATATAATTAAATCAACCACATTCCTAAGACGACAAAGTAACATATCACAAAATCCCAAATAGGAAAAGGGGGGTGCGTATCTGAGGTAGAGCAAAGCACGATGTGTGCCTATGAAATTTCCCGCCCTTATTTATAGGTTATTTTAAGAAGATTCTTAACAGGCTCATGTTATTAACTAAATTTATATTTGAAATCTGCAAACATAAAGTCAAACTATGCATCGAAAAGATATTAGTTAGCACCGCCTAATTCCATGGGGTCAGTCCTTTCAATTTAGGCAGATAATCTATGGCCTAAAACTCGATTCCTTATTTGCAGGCTACCAGATGTAGAGGCCTTTTCAGATATTCGACGATCTCCACCTACCTGATTACCACATTTTTTTCCTCCTCCAGAAAAGTAAAAAAATGCTGCCTCCTACATCTGATCATTTATTTTATCGCCATAAAAAAAATCCCAGAATAGTACATAAAAATAACCCTGACCTTTAGCACTAACCTTTTAAATGGGCTACAATCTGGGGAATTTATTGACTTCCACTTTTGTTACCTAGTTGACGATAAGAGACGAACCATCCATTTTTAAAACATTGTTGTTCTCTACAACAAAAGTGTATCAATTTTCATATCGCGCGAGCGGTTTTTAGGCTCAAATAGGGGTTCATTAAGGGAAAAGAGTGTACGCTCGCCATGGTTGCAGTCCTCACAAGATGCCACGCCAATGTACATGGGTTCTCAACTCCAACCCGACCCGCTCAAGTTCATCATAGCCCAAATATGTGTCCGTCTCAGCACGAGAATCATTCTCTTTTTATGCCCATTATTGAAACCATAAAACTTAGAACACAATCAAAATCGTCGGCATATTTATTCACCGTCACCCTGAAGATCAAATTCTCTAGATGCATAGCCAGCACGTATACCATGCCGTATGTGGTTTGCCATACCAACCTAGGGGCGAAATATCTCACTGATATTATAACGACCGTCGTGGCCCTATATTCCCATTGAAACATAAACAGTTTCATAAAACACAGGAGCCCGTGATGGTTGCAAACCGAACTGTTTACCATGCCAAATCAGGGCGTCTGCGCCTTTAGTTGAAACTGCTCAAATAAGCCGTCAAAAGTAGTCAACTGTATTGCTTAAAGCAACAATCCAAAACAACGAATTCTTCAAACGTTAATTCGATTTCCACATGTGAAACCCAATTGTTACCTTGTTGGAGCAATAAGGTTGTAATTCATTATGTGGGAAACAACAACTATCTGCGATTGTATCAACACCTTAGTCACAGGTTTTCATGCCTATGCGTTTAAGGAGGTTGCTGAGGCGAGAAAGTCTCGACCTTGAGCATCCGCCCACCACACACATCAAAATCAACCCTTAGCGGCGAACGACACACACTCGAAACCTAAGCAGAAAAAAACTTCCAATTAGTATTCACCAAAAATCATACTTGTACATTCTCGGAAACCTTAAGTATATAACTGAATCTCCCATATATCAATAGAATCTCTCTCTCACCCTAAAAGAAACCATCATCAAACCACCATGTATCCCAGAAATCTCTACCTTGAAATTTTACCAACCTCTTTTCATCCAAACATCTTAAAGTTTTCTGACATGATCTCTAAACATTTTTTATGGTGTTTTTATAAAAAAAACATGGGTTACTGGGTTTTTCTTAATTCTTAATTTAATCTAAATTCTTAATTAAAAGAAAACTTCTAAATATGAATTTATGGTATGGTTACCTTAAACCAACATGTCTCCGACAGCCACCACCGACCCTTTATTTATATAAATAAAGACGACGCAACCCATTCAAAAATCGCAACTCCATTAAATCAAAACATGTCGAACCGATTTCAAGCCCTGTAAGATTTTGATGATGAAGTTGAGGTTCGCTCAAAAGTAATCGCAACTCCATCTTCAAAGGTAATGGGATTTGTACCAAAGGGAAAGGGCCCTCAAAAGGTAATGGGACCAAAGGGAAATGGCACTCAAAAGGTAATGGTTTCTTCTGTTTGTTTTCTTAAGTGTTTATTGTAGTTCGATTGAATAATTTTTGGCTAAATAAAAACGGAATCGAATTCATATCGAGTTAAACGAGTTACGAAACTTTAGCATTCAAACTTTAAAAAATTTATATTTATATTATGAAATACTAATAATGTTTTTTCTCTGTATACTTGGGATTCCGATTTCCAAAACTTATTGACATGTTATCAAGGTTGGTATTACAGTCACATAGTTCACTAGAACCGGTTTAACCGGTTCAACCGTCGGGTCAACCCGGTTTTTTATATATGTATATATTTTTTTATATTTTTCATGTGTATTATTTATTTTTTACTCACTAACCTTAGTTTTAAATTTTATATTTAAAACATTATTGTAATAATTTACAAAAATAATTCATTTATGCTTACAATTTGTAATAGCTTATAATAAAACTATATTAGTGAACGTTTTAATTTAGTTTAACTTTATTTTAACTAATACTAATAATCATTAGTTCAATATATATATCTTTAAAACTTAAAAATATTTATAGAAAAAAAGTTTTTGAAACATTTTTTTTATAAAAAATCATGACCCGGTCGGGTTAATCAAACCGGGTCATCCCCGTTCAACGGAAAACCGGCGGTTCAATCCGGTTCTCAAACAAGCAAAAACTCGGCCACATCCGGTCCCATCTCCGACCCGGTTCACGGTTCAACCGGCCGGGTCAACCCGGTTTTTAAAACATTGGTTTTTATTACGACAATACCAAGTGCTAATAATAATTTTTTAGCCAATCTTCAACTCTATTATCTAAAAGTCTTATTAAAAACTTAAGGTTTAACCTATAATTACTTAGTTACTTGTTAATCAGATCGGTTATTTCACTTTAAGATAACATATCTTGTATTATTTGCAAGTGTTTTTGAAAGCTATCTCTACATGTTTTAGCTAGATTTATACAATTGTCGACATATATATACTCACGGGCGTATTTATATGGGAGCCGGGTGTGGCACGAGGTACATCCGATTTTAGGTTACGGAAGATAAATTTTTATAAAATACGTTTTTTTCTCGATACGTGCAACAGTCATTTTTAGATAATGTGAGGCAACTCTAGTACTAATAATCATGTTAAAAATTATGCAACAACTTATAATAAATTCTGGGTCCGCCTATGCATATACTTGCGTAATATAACGAATATTTTTATTTGACTTATATTTTTGAATGTGCATCAAAGCCTCGTTAAAGTTATGGCACAGGGCCACCACAATCAACGAGACGACCCTGGATTATACTGGGTGGGGTTAGTTTGATTAGATTATAATAATCTTGATCATTCTTTACAGGGAAAATTAGGTCTACTTCTTTAGTGTAATGTACTTATTCTTCACCAAAATATACTTCTTCTTCTTCACCAGAATGTACTTCTTCTTCTTCACCAAAGTGTACTTCTTCTTCTTTAGTGCCAAAGTTCTTCTTCACCAAGGTTCTTCTTCACCAAAGTTCTTCTTATGCACTTAATTTCATAGATAACGATATGAGGCAGCTAGCTGCTGGTAACTATTATATTCAATCACCATCACTGGCCAAATTTCGCTCACTATCACTCACTACAACAACAACTAACAACAGAATTACGAAAATCTAAATTTGGTACTTCCTAAATTTGGTACTTCACATACGTGTTTTACTCCAATGTACATTCTTTGAATAAACATATTATCTATCTCAAAATCAAAATATATTATCTGAAAAAACATTTTGTTATTAAGGTGTGTTTAAATTTCACTTGATAAATCATTTTTTTACAGGGAAAATCAACACTTTCACCTTCTTCTTCACAATCAAAGTTACCGATGACTATATCGAAGACTAGTCCAAGCACGGAGGAGTATCAGATGCGTGTGGGATATAATGGAGAGTTACTCCTCTATGAGTACTTAAGTCGTTCACACAAGCTGGACTGGAGGAATAAGGATAGCGAGAGTGGTGATCAATATGACATTGTTAAGCTTGCTACAACAAATGAGAATAGGTCATATATAGAAGTTAAATCAACGGCGAAGAGAGATGAATATGATACACATTTTTTTATGACCGATATGGAGTGGAGGTACGCCTCTAGCGTCCCCAACAAGTACGCTATAACCGAGTTCGCATCTCGGAAGATCTAAAGGAGATGGTGAAGTATTTTGTCATTCCATTTGAGGATATTCTATCAGGCAAGTATGAGGCTGAGCCTGTAAGTGATGGAAGCAAACTCAAACACCGTATTAAATTCCAACTGTAGACAAAGAAGTTTTCTCTGTTTACAGTTGGAATTTAATACGGTGTTTGAGTTTGCTTCCATCACTTACAGGCTCAGCCTCATACTTGCCTGATAGAATATCCTCAAATGGAATGACAAAATACTTCACCATCTCCTTAAGATCTTCCGAGAGGCGATCTCGGTATATAGCGTACTTGTTGGGGACGCTAGAGGCGTACCTCCACTTCATATCGGTCATAAGAAATGTGTATCATATTCAGCTCTCTTCGCTGTTGATGTAACTTCTATATATGACCTATTCTCATTTGTTGTAGCAAGCTTAACAATGTCATATTGATCACCACTCTCGCTATCCTTATTCCTCCAGTCCAGCTTATGTGACCGACTTAAGTACTCGTAGAGGAGTAATTCCCCATTATATCCCACACGCCTCTGATACTCCTCCGTGCTTGGACTAGTCTTCGATATAGTCATTGGTAACTTTGATTGTGAAGAAGAAGGTGAAAGTGTTGATTTTCCCTGTAAAAAAAGATGATTTATCAAGTGAAATTTAAACACACCTTAATAACAAAATGTTTTTTCAGATAATATATTTTGATTTTGAGATAGATAATATGTTTATTCAAAGAATGTACATTGGAGTAAAACACGTATGTGAAGTACCAAATTTAGGAAGTACCAAATTTAGATTTTCGTGTAATTCTGTTGTTAGTTGTTGTTGCAGTGAGTGATAGTGAGCGAAATTGTGGTGATTGAATATAATAGTTACCAGCAGCTCTGCTGTAGAGAAAAAAACATTATTAGTATTTTATAATATAAATATAAATTTTTTAAACATTATTACCTTGGTATAATTTCATATATCACCCTATTTTCAAAATCAATTTCATATATACCCAAAGTGCAACTTTTGAATACATAATGTACAATGATTTTTAAGCATGTTTGGGTATATATGAAATTGATTGTAAAAGTAGGGTGATATATGAAATTGCCCCTATTACCTTTTGAGGGCCCTTTCCCTTTCCTTTGGTACAAATCCCATTACCTTTGAAGATGGAGTTGCGATTACTTTTGAGCGAACCTCAACTTCATCATCAAAATCTTCACAGGCTTGAAATCGGTTCGACATGTTTTTATTTAATGGATTGGAGTTGCGTTTTTTGAATGGGGGTTGCGTCGTCTTTATTTATATAAATAAAGGGTCGGTGGTGGCTGTCGGTAAGCCCCATGTTGGTTTAAGGTAACCAAACCATAAATTCATATTTAGAAGGTTTTTTTTTTTAATTAAGAATTTAGATAATTAAGAAAAACCCAGTAACCCATGTTTTTTATAAAAACACCATAAAAAATGTTTAGAGATCATGTCAGAAAACTTTAAGATGTTTGGATGATAAGAGGTTGGAAGGTAGAGATTTCTGGGATACATGGTGGTTTGGTTTGATGATGGTTTCTTTTAGGGTGAGAGAGAGATTCGATTGATATGTGGGAGATTCGGTTATATATTTACGGTTTCTGAGAATGTACAAGTATGAGTTTTGGTGAATACTAATTGGATTTTTTTTTCTGCTTAGGTTTCGAGTGTTGTCGTTCGCCACTAAGGGATGATTTTGATGTGTATGGTGGGCGGATGGTCGAGGTCGAGACTTTCTCGCCTCAGCAACCTCCTTAAACGCATAGGCATGAAAATCTGTGACTAAGGTGTTGATACAATCGCAGATTGTTGTTGTTTCCCACATAATGAATTACAACCTTATTGCTCCAACAAGGTAACAATTGGGTTTCACATGTGGAAATCGAATTAACGTTTGAAGAATTCGTTGTTTTGGATTGTTGCTTTAAGCAATACAGTTGACTACTTTTGACGGCTTATTTGAGCAGTTTCAACTAAAGGCGCAGACGCCCGTGATTTGGCATGGTAAACAGTTCGGTTTGCAACCATCACGGGCTCCTGTGTTTTATGAAACTGTTTGTGTTTCAATGGGAATATAGGGCCACGATGGTCGTTATAATATCAGTGAGATATTTCGCCCCTAGGTTGGTATGGCAAACCACATACGGCATGGTATACGTGCTGGCTATGCATCTAGAGAATTTGGTCTTCAGGGGGATGGTGAATAAATATGCCGACGATTTTGATTGTGTTCTAAGTTTTATGGTTTCAATAATGGGCATAAAAAGAGAATGATTGCCGTGCTGAGACGGACACATATTTGGGCTATGATGAACTTGAACGGGTCGGGTTAGAGTTGAGAACCCCTGTACATTGGCGTGGCATCCTGTGAGGACTGCAGCCATGGCGAGCGTACACTCTTTTCCCTTAATGAACCCCTATATGAGCCTAAAAAACGCTCGCGCGATATGAAAATTGATACACTTTTGTTGTAGAGAACAACAATGTTTTAAAAATGGATGGTTCGTCTCTCATCGTCAACTAGGTAACAAAAGTGGAAGTCAATAAATTGCCCAGATTGTAGCCCATTTAAAAGGTTAGTGCTAAAGGTCAGGGTTATTTTTATGTACTATTCTGGGATTTTTTTTATGGCGATAAAATAAATGATCAAATGTAGGAGGCAGCATTTTTTTACTTTTCTGGAGGAGGAAAAAAAGTGTGGTAATCAGGTAGGTGGAGATCGCCGAATATCTGAAAAGGCCTCTACATCTGGTAGCCTGCAAATAAGGAATCGAGTTTTAGGCCATAGATTATCTGCCTAAATTGAAAGGACTGACCCCATGGAATTAGGCGGTGCTAACTAATATCTTTTCGATGCATAGTTTGACTTTATGTTTGCAGATTTCAAATATAAATTTAGTTAATAACATGAGCCTGTTAGGAATCTTCTCAACATAACCTATAAATAAGGGCGGGAAATTGCATAGGCACACATCGTGCTTTGCTCTACCTCAGATACGCACCCCCCTTTTCCTATTTGGGATTTTGTGATATGTTACTTTGTCGTCTTAGGAATGTGGTTGATTTAATTATATGGTTGTGCATATTGCTGTTATTCAATGCCACAATTTAAAATTTCGTAGTCTTCAAATGAATACCAGTGAGTCATGTTAATTATCTAAAATTAGTTATATGACCCTTACATGTAATTATATAATCAGCTGTAAATTTTTTCATCTGAAGACTGAAAATCACTGTTTGATCCCAGAACGCAAATCCCAAGTCCCTTTTAAATCTGTTTATATGATCTGATATGAGGTTTGTTGCCTTTCATGTTTTCCTTCATCGCATTCAATTGAAAACTGTGTTATTGAAAAATGCACACCTGTAATGTGACAGTTTGGATTTGTTACTTGCTTCTAAAGCCCAGATCTTTGATAAGATGGGTTATACCATATTTTTGCAGGGAAGTTATCAGGTCGAAATTATTGTCGCTACTGATATTGTAAGCTTCTTTCCATTTAGAATTTTAGACACCGAGTCATACAAATTTTTCTGCAACTTATCTTGCTGATTGAATGTGACACCCTAATAACATTATCTTATCTTCGATTTCCATTAGCCACTTGCTGCTCAAGAGGATGAACAACTGAAAGGTTTGGGGGAGCATTGCGCCCCAACGGGGCAACCCGATTAAATCCCCGACGGGGATCGGGGTGGGTCTGGGGAGAACTTTACTAATCGGGTTTGGGGATAGGGATGGTTGCCCCGCTCTAAACCCGCCCCGTTGCCATCCCTAGTCTCAGGTTAGTAGTATGTGGGTGACTGGTCAGTGGGGTCAAGAAAAGCTGCAAGGGTTTGTGCACCATCTGAGAGGGGGGGCTGTGTTTGCTGTAGCGGTGTTGCTACTACTGTTACTGATATTGGTGGTGGTGAAGGTGGTGGTGTCCTGAAGACTGGCCAGGTAAACACATCGATGAACCACGAAACCTACACTGTTAATGCATTAATTCAGCTTGACATGCTGAAAAGAAGGTTAAATTTCGTTAAATTTCTTTATAATAAGCTTGAATATGTTAGATTCCGATTAAAATGACCTTGAAAATGTCAAAAAATAAATTAAGAATATTTAAGCCCTATACGTTGAGTGCACATATGGATAGATCATGAAACAATTTTGACAGTAGCAAAAACGATACTCTATTTATATCAGCAACACAAAAATAGGCCTAACACTTTTATCAATATGATTTGCATTAATATTTCAAACAAAAGAAACAGCAACATATTTCAGAAAAGCACACCTTGTAGTACTACTGCACAGCCTCGAGAAACATCTTGGCACTTACGTCTGAAACTTGCTGCCAATACTTGGTTATTACCACTGTGCTCATACTGTTCTCAACTTCCTGCTTTTGTGACTTAAAAGTTGCATCGGCTTCTAGACGCTTATTACAATACTTCAACCTTATTTCAGCAATAGCTTCCGCTATTTCCTTGTCACAATCACTATTCATCTTTTATATCTGCATGAAGACGTATCTAATAACATGACGAGAAAAACAAAGGAAAAAATTGCAACCCTCTTTAGTTTAACTACCGAGAAAAATCGAAAAAGAAACTCACATCGACATGATATTATTTGATGATTTATCTTTTTTACAGAAGATAATTGCTTCAGTTCAGTATGAAGTGGATCAATGCGACGAGAGTCATTCGTGAACCCACTAGGTTGGAATTAGCATTTCGTTGAAAATCAAGCATATATTGTTCCAGCAGTGAAGCATTTTGAACTTGGGTCTATGCAGTAATGGGTTGTGCAGCGGTTTGAACCAAAACCTCACTAGTTGAAGGCATAGCAGCTTGGTTTTTGGTAATAGTTGAATTAGCAGACATGACTGGAGAAGGTTCATCGTGAGGAATGCTGAATCTTCTGGAATGATCTGATCAACTTGTATGGCTTCTACATGTTGCATATTATCATCTTCCGTTTCAACCATTGGAGTAGGACATATTGTCTTTCTTGATCTTAAATCCCATTTTCTGAAGGTTGTTGAAGTAGATGATAATCATTGTGGATTTCCTGAAACGACCAGAAAAAATCAAAATTTATGACGATCAAAACTTAATTCAAAGACTGAATGAAAGACGCAATATTAAAGATTCTGACTGCAAATAACCTACCGGTTGCTGGCGCTGAATGATCAGAAACAGGAGAAACAACTTGCAGAACTGAAGGAGTTGTGTCCTGTGCATTCTCTTGGTTATAGTTGGCAGCTTGAATTTCAATCTCAGGAGACTCGATGTTTGGCGCCATGGGATATTGGGAACAGTTCCATTAGGGTCTTCATCAGTATGTGACCCATCAGCATATTCGATATGTGGTGTCAAAGCATTGGAAGCTGGAATCCCCATCTGACCGGAGTCTGCATGCAATGATACATCAGTAGAACCATTCTCATTCAGATCTTCAACAGCATGTGATATTGGGTAGCATATGAATGTCAGCTGGCAATCCCTGTGTCATCGGAATCCACATGCGGTGACATAGCATCGGTGACATAGCATAGAGATCAGTCTCGTTAGGAGGGTCTTGGATAGCATGTGATCTATCAGCAGAGTCCACGTTTGGTGCCACGTCATTGACAGCTGACATGTTCATCTTACAAGGGGTCATCAAGCTGTGTCATATCACTGGGAGTAGTCTAATTACCATCTTCAACAACATTTGAGCCATCAGCAGCAGAGAAACCATGTGGCGCTGTATCATTGTCAGTTAAAATCATTAGCATAATGTAAAGAAGCTAGTTGTAATCTTCTAGAATGTTTTAATATTGCATTATACAATAAACCATTTCTTGATAGCCCATTTCATCATTTTTGAGTACCTTTTGTTGCATCAGAAGAAGTTGGGGAGTTTTTATGATGCCAAGAATTAGACACCATATTCCTCATAATATGCCACACAACAAGTAACAAGAGCTGCAATTGGAAGAGGCGTGTCGATGGAGCTCTGAAAAAGGAATACCAAAAGCCTAATGAATTTACGAGGCCACAAACTTCAATGTAGAAAATTCAGTTCAACAGGATATCGATCAGAAGAAAAAAGAGAAGGTTGTCAAGTTAATGACCACTTGAAATTACTATTATCTCTAGCAAACAACATTGGTTTAGACATCCGAGAAATAGATTCTAAACGTCACTTGTGGAACACAGTAAGTATTTGTCGTCTTTTATATCCTTCTTTTGCTTATTTATGTTTTCTTCATACCGTACTTCAAAGGCTAAAGCAATCATTTAAGTTTCTAGTTACAATCTTGTAGAACTCATACGGGTTTGCAAAATTTTCCTATCTAAACACTCGACTTTTAGTCCAAACCCACACAGCAAAAAGCGCATCCAAACACTATATCGTGCCCCTTATTACTAAAGAATCTGATTCCGATAAGTCTTCATTGTTGTCCCATTGCTGTGATATTTTTTGTGCTCAGTAGCCGTATCTTTCTGGAAGTAGTTAACCCATCTGAATTGCATGATCTTAATATTTGACCAACATGGTGCAATAACTTTCTGTAGTCATCCAGTAACATCCAACAAACCACCTGGAAATTAAAAGAAAATATCCGAGAAACTGAAGTCGTTGGAACAAGTGAGGGGTCAAGAAACAACAGAAGCTAGAGATGCTGATACTACCACTGTCAAAGGTAAGTTGCACCTGTGAATTGTAGCGTTTCTTGACTCAAATTTTATGTATTCATTAAGAACTGATGAGATGGAACAATTTACTTGCTTTGTTACAAGTAAGTCGTTATAACAAGTCTTTTATTTTGGCCACACAAGTCCCAATCTGGCTAATTTAACATTATTGATTTAGGAAAGTTGAATGCGTCGAAACAGCGAACTCGTTAAACAGAAAGAGTCCGGAAATTGGTTGAAACAGGCAATAAGAGTGTGCAGGTCTTTTCTGGCTAGTGTATAGAGGAGTTGGGACTGCAGGTCTTGTCTTGCTAGTATATACAGGAGTTGGGACCCTAAATTTGAAAACTAAAATTTGAGCCCTACATAGTATACATGCAAAATGGTTGAACCAAATAGTTTAAAACCATTTTATTTTTATTTTCGTGAGATTTGATAGTGATTTGGTAGTGATGAATGACGGTTTTTGGTAATTTGTTTACTATTTTTGGGTGGTGGTTTAAAAGATAGGGAAAATTGGATATGTTGTTGTTGTGTAAAGATCAAGGAAATTGGATACCTAAGAGCACACGGTATGGTAACGAGTACCTTCGTAGAGCTTCTATAACCGGACCCCAAACCTGATCCAATAAGGATTCGGTTTGTCTCTTTTCCCTCCAAAACATTCGGTTCAAAAATCAGTTTCATAGGTATTTCGTGAAGTGAAACGTATTCTTCGTGATTGAGTGTGTGCCTCGATTAGGCTCACTCGTTTCCAATCGTTTAAAGGATCTCATATTCCAACACTTGCATCGAGATATCAAGGGTACATTTTAAACACGAACGCCTGACGAAACACCCATAAACTCCAAGTACATCTTTGACAAATGACTTAAAAAGAATACCAAGTGTACTTGCAGTAATAAAACAAATATATAGAGCCAGGAAAGGATACAAGATTATTATATATCCTGCTAATTGTAGCTAATATTTCCCCTTACAAAATATAACTACCACATTGACATTCATCACGAGAGCTTGGTATTAGACCTGAAAGTGTTCAAAAATAACACCAAGCTAGTGATGATTTATATATTCTGAAGCACCTCGAGAATACGCTGCAATTCAATGACAACAACTTCTATTTTCATTCGTTGTGGTGGGGAATCCACAGAGCATGATACTCCGATCTTGATAGTTGCAGCCATACATTCTTCCACTTTCGAAGCATTCGCGTCCGAACTTTGCAACACAATTGCATCATTATCAATAACATCGATTACATGATCGGGTAATGCCATGTAAGCAAACTTATGAAGGCTAAGACTTCCATTGAACATGCCGTCTGTCGGCTTTTTCCCGGTCATCACCTCTAGTAATAATATTCCAAAACTGTAGACATCCCGAATACTCGTCATCTCGTTCCCCAGACCATACTCTACGAAATCACAACATTTAATTAATTTAAAACTGTAATTTGTAAGTAAATGTAAGCATCATGGAGATATGGAATACTACCAGGAGGTGCATAACCAATTGTTCCTTTAACCCCCGTTGAGCTGTTTTGGTTCAAGTCTGTACCAAGTAGTCAAGCTAAGCCAAAGTCTTCAACATGAGCCACCATATCATCATCAAGTAGAACGTTGCTAGGCTTCAAATCACCATGAACAATCCTTGTTTGGCAGCGATTGTGAAGATAATCAAGTGCGGTGGAAACATCTCTAAGGATATTTATTCTTTGAATAAATTCGAGTTTCGATGTATTTTCATTTGAATGAAGCCAATCGTGCACACTTCCATTGGACATAAACTCATACACCATAGCTTTGAAATCATTTCCTTGAAAATCACACTACTAGAAAATGGAGCAACAGCGACGGTCGTTTCCGTCGGAAATCCGTCAGTATAGGTCATTTCCGACGGATTTGCGACGAAAATGGTATGTCGGTAAATGCCTTCTAGCTAATGCCTATCCGTCGGAACTTTGTCAGTAATACCGATGAAAAACAGGCGTCGGAATTCTGTCTGTATTTCTCTCGGAAATCCCTCGGTAATAAAATTGTAAAAAAATATAATAAAATGTCCCTCGGAAATCTGTCAGAAATTTTATGTCGGTAAAAAGTCACAAATTTGTCACATAAATAAAAGTTAGTGTACAGCTTAATGCTTAAATTTATGTAATCTGGTATCTAAAATGGCTAGAAACAAATGGATAATTCACGATAAATAGTTCAATTACCGAATCACAATATACAAATAATGAAGATGACAAAATACTAGAAACGGACAATTAAAGATTAATCATTCGTTTAGCATTCACATAACAATTTATAGTTGAATTGAACGAGTCAAATTAAACATTCGTTTAGCATTAAAACGTAACTAGTAATCGCCATTCTCTCTCGAGCTTGTTCACGAGCTTCCGCCTCTAGTTGTCGTTGATAGTCCACTGCCAAAAACATTTTGGAAAATAAACAAACTGAAAAAAGGATGGATTGTAAAAGCCAATTATGGGTATCAATGTGTTTACTAAACAGAGAGTGTGTTAGCATACCCACAACATTATTGTTTTTGTTTTGAAAAAAGCAAATAAACCCTTAGAATATGCAGACGAAAACACCCTCTAAATAGTCAACTAACTAACAAACAATTCAATTTCTCAGATCCTACACCCTCAATTGAGTAACAATTCACTTACCAAACAAAAACCCACCCATAAAAATGTTGAATCAATGCTATATATTACCATAATACAGATCAAGCACCAAGCACACCAGGAACTATAGTCGTATTTACATACAACACATACCAAAACAATGCTTGAAACATTTGTTCCTTGAGGTTGCAAACTGGGAAGGTCTAAACAAGTCAGAATGGGTCATTTTGATACAGGTCTATATGATACACTATAAGCGACTATTGCCTCATTTGACCCCTTATTAAAAGACCCAGTTGATGTATTAGAGATGAAAAATACCAAACCGGTCCATTCACAAGTAAATGGGTCAAATCGCTAAATATAATGGTAACATGTAATCATTTACCTTTGAAAGTAGTAACAGAAGAAATCAACATATAGCAATGTCTAGACTAACCATGCTATCCAATATGCAACACCAGACACAGTATTAATATAATCCACAAGACTCGTGAATTCGCTACGAATGAAAACACTACTTAATCATCTTCTTTAGCTAAAATTATTGCAAGAAAGAGAGACATACAGTTCAGACTGTATAAACCTCGGTATGCACTGCAAAAAGCAATACAAATTTAGTTTCTATCCACACAGAATCCTTAGTTGTTTAAGATATACAATGCACTTGTATCTGAACGGCTGAATCTATAATGCAATTTGAATGAGTAATCCAAAATTTATTACCCAAGAAGGAAAACATATTGGCTAGTCAAGTTATTGATGTTCTATGTTCTTTGCAGCAAGACTAGTTGAGGAAGTATCGCAACGGCTTCCAGGGAGAATGTCCGCATTACCTGCTCAAAAATCGTTTAACTTCATTTACCCGATAGTAGTTTGAGTAGGGGTGTTATCTGGTCGGGTTGTCGAGTTTTAGCGGGTCGGGTTGAGTCAGATATCTTGAAAATACCTTTACACATGTAATTTTAGTACATTTTTTAATTAATACATATATACATACCGGATTATTTGCAGCCACCCCACCGTCAATGAGATTAAATTCTCCAATTAGGTTTCCTTTCGAATCTTCAGTTTTAAAAGTATTGGCAGGAAGATAAGTTGGTGCAGCCGATGTTCCAATGCATATATCCGATATCAATGCATCCAGGCCTGGGTTTTTCTTCAGCTGAAATAAAATACGATGTTCAAACATTTATAACAATATAAATTTCCCATATGCTAAGTTCAAAAATATTAGACATGACATATAGTTAACCTGATAACTTGAGAAGATGGTAGGTTGTATGTGCTTGATATCAAATAGAATAAAGCTTTACTCCATGATAGACCTATAGAGTACTTGCTAGAACAATACACAATCTTATACGAGGGGGCTACTGAATGTTTAGAGCATACTCCAGACACTATACCATAATTAACAATTTATACCAACAAAAGGCAAAGAGATATCATAGATCTGCCAATAGCTGTTAGAAACAAAAACACTAATTCCTTTACAACAATTATATTCTTATATAAAGAGCGCTATATTAGTAAAGAATTTTTTTGCTACTCCCCGTATCTCACATAAGATTTTCTTCACGCGCTTATAGTCACACTCGCTTCCATTAAAAAACCTGAATGAAGCTGAAATAAATGGTCTAACAACTGTGTAAATCCTCAAGCTGTCAACAATGAGTCTCCTGAATCAGGTTTTGCACTTTGTATGAAATTTGATAGTTTAAAAAACCTGGTGAAAGCGATATGCCACTTTTTAATGTAGGACACAAGATTTATTTAAGCCAGCAAACACTTCTAATTATAATAAGAATGTTCATAGTGCAGGAAACCAACACACCGTGTTTACATTACCTTTCCTCAATCCTGCAACTTACATGAAAATTGCAGTAGCTAGCGGATACACACAGCAACAAAGTGATAGAAGCTAAAATGTACTGTAGGTGGCTGGCAAGACGTGTACGAAACCCTCGACCAATAGGTTTTTGTTGTATTCTAACTGATAAAGAGGTTTGTTACATACATTTGGAGACTCAAACTACACAAACTCTTAAGCATACAGAATTAACATTTTGTTCCTGCTTTTTTGTCACAGGGATATGGATACAAGCTAATAAGGATGTCCAATTGTCAAGAGACAAAAATTGGGAACAGACTGTTGATAATCAAAAGTCTCTTAGAATAAAATGTAGTCACAGGTACGCTAAACTATTTCATAAACTTTGCACATGATACGTTGAAAATAATTAAGTGTCATGATAACAGACTACATTGAATGCATTGTAAGAATCAACGACTTCATGGTCTCAGCAGACATAGCGAACTCATGGTCTCAGACGCAGCGAGAAAATGTACCATAAGGAGGACCATGGACCATCGATATTCATAACCTTGAGTAAGTTAAACTATGCGTCCTATAATCTCAACATAAAAACATTAATGTTGACGAAAAATTTAATCTTCCTCAGCGGTGACACCATACGCTCTACTATGTGGAATGACATGGCCAAATTTAATATCCAGGAATATGAAGCAATGAAAAACCCTTTGTAATCGCAATCACTTCATGTTCAGTCAAAGTATATACAGGTAACAACCGTACTATATATACACAGTACATATGCCATCTATAACTGAAATCATACCCACCGCGCTCTGTATATGAATGCAACTCTTAGGAATTAATTATGTAGATACAAAGAAAATCCTGGTAATAACCAATTCTCGATATCCAAAGGCAGGATGTAAACCCGGAAAATATCAGGTAATTAAGAAAACCTCCTTTTTTTTACTTATTTACTTTCAGGATCAGTTTAATGGGCCATCCGTGGGATAGTAGGAAAAAGAGAACCCACTTTATCCGCCTTAACATGTCCTAAGTGAAGTGGGATAAAGTGGGTTCTCATCATCATTGTTTGCTATGTCACACAAGTGGTTTTGATAGGAAATAGTTTTTGATGTACGATGAGTAAACTAACGACTGGATGAATCTCTGATGGTGCAGTTGCTGTGAACAACACTTGGCGTGTGTGATCCATAGATGTAAAATTTGATCCTTTTAGCTATAAAAGGGTTGATTTGTCTGTTATTCATTTGGTATTCTTTGAGTCGCATATCTGAAGTTCCTCTTTTTAAACATATAAAAAAGGGTTTACTTTTGAGGAGATACATCTAAGGTACCATGGTGTTTATTCATTGGTTTCGTACTTGAAATAATCATGTGTTTATTTTTTCTTAATTGAAGATCTAAATATGTTCGGGATTTGAACTTATACCTTCATGTGTACTTGAATATCTGTAGATTAAAATCTAGACCTTTTCTATATTGGGACGGAAGTTGTATCACTTTAATTAAGATAAGAGTCAAGTGACTAAAAACATGAACTAAATATACTTGGTAACCATATTGTTTACAGTAAAGACCACAAACCTAAGAGCACTAACTATTTTATAAATCATAGCTTCGTTTGTAAGGTTTCCTTTCTTAGCTTTGTTGGTAACCATAGTGTTTACAGTAAAGAACACAAAGCTAACAGTAGTAGTTATTTCATAAATTTTAGTTAAGTGACATAAATCTGATGTAGTTTGACTTTCATAGCGATTAAAACTTCAGGCCGAGGAATGACTTGAGAATTTATTGAGATACATTGTTTCGAGATGTTTGGGTCTTTGGTAAGATAAAACAGTGTTTTGTTTTAAGAGTATATAAACGAAAACCCAAAATCGACCACTATATTCAGCTCGATTAGAAGTTAATATGTGCATCGATATACTTCTGTAGACAAACCCGGGGCAAAGCCCGGGCTTGAAGCCTTGTTATATACAAATTGAGGATTGAAATCTTATATTTCGTATCATTTATAAAAGGTTTCATACTTTATAGAATTATAACATATACTTGGTAATGCGAGTATTAGTTTTTGGTGACTATATATCCATCAAGTATTCTGGATATTGATTTGGTTCTACGCTTGAGATATTTGCTATGAAATGCTACATTACTTCCTAAACTTCTAAAGCCCCTAATCTTATAGTAGTAGATAATTCCCAAACTTGAGCAATTCATTTCCACAAAGGATATCATATCTCAACCACTTAAACTGGTAATAACTAGGAAGCAAATGATTCGAGCTTAAAGCAAGTAACATCTAATTAACATCATTTTTACGCACATAATCCGATCAACTTGAACGATTTATCTGTTGAACATGAACGGAATTCATCATCCAAACAATGCCAAACACATCATATCTAAGACCATTTAATTCACAAATCCTTCCTACTGTATCAAATCACAATCAAACTCCAAATCTCAAACCATTTAGCATTTAGCAATAAGCTCATATAAGCTGATATACTATCTAACTGAATTAAATCACTTAATCACTTAATCTCATATAATCAAATGATTTAGCAATAACTTACATTAGGGCAAAGTTTATATCGATTTTGGGCCTTTAAATTAGGGCAAATAGCATAAAAAGGTACTCATCTTATGTTAAAATTCAATTAAAGGTACTTAACTTTTTTTTTCTCAATTTAAGGTACCAATCTTTTTTCTTGTTGCAATTTTGGGACAATAACAAACTTAAAGGTTATATATTAACGACCGTTTACTTTATTATTACATCGTTAGTCCTTTACATTAATAACACTTTATAATAAACTTAAAATTTGTTTTTTTTAGTTTTAGACCGTTTTTCACCTTTTTCGTCTAATTTTTACCGTTTTCGTTTGTTTTTAATCAAACGAAAAAAACGGACTAAAACGATTAAAAACCGAGTGAAAACGGTAAAAATCAAACGAAAAAGATAGAAAACGGTCTAAAACTGTAAAAAAACGAATTTTGAGGTTATTATAAAGTGTCGTTAATATAACGGACTAACGATGCAACAATAAAGTAAACGATCGTTAATATATAACCTTTAAATTTGTTATTGTCCCAACATTGCTACAAGAAAAAAGACCGGTACCTTAAATTGAGAAAAAAAAAGTTGAGTACCTTTAATTGAATTTTAACATAAGATGAGTACCTTTTTATGCTATTTGCCCTTTAAATTAGGGCAATCGACGGAGAGCAATGGTTGGAGACGATGGCGGTTGATGGAGATGGTTGGAGACGATGGCGGTTGATGGAGACGGTTGGAGACGATGGCAGTTAATGGCGATGGTTGGAGACGATGGCAGTTAATGGCGGTTGCAGACATGGTGATTATGGTGATGGTTGGAGGCGATGGAGATGTGTGTGAAATGAAAATATGAGACGATGGCCTAAAAAGTCATTTACTGTGTGTAAAAATTTTAAGTGAATATTTAACTTAAAGTGATTTTATGTTAAGTCTATTTTTTCTTTAAAAAGTGATTTTGTGTAAAATCTATTTTTTTTACCGTATTGAACAGGATTTGAATATCGGTATCGGGAAATCAGGTTTATACTCATTTTTTCGGGAATATCCCGATTTGTTACCGACCCCGTATCTTATTAGTGGTCCCAAATTTTTTTCACCTTATTCCGGAGTCCGATACCGTAGCGATCAGGATTCGAATACTGAAAATCTGTACAGTTTTGGTTCAGTTTAAATATTCGGATCAAAATGCTTATTCTTGTTTTGATGATAATTTTTATTTCAAGTTTTAATCAGTTGTCATTGTTCTTAACATATTTTATATAATTTTTATAAATAGTTTTAATGATAACTTTTATAAACTATAGTGGTCAATTTTGACCACTATTTTTAGTTAGCTATCTCGTATTTGTTTATAATATTTATATTTAATAAAAATTATTTACCAATATGATACGTTAATGACAAACTAGTACTCTAAAAGTTTATATAAAAATAAGTTTTTTGTTTTATATTGTTAATAGAAAATAAGCAAAAAAATATCAATATTGAAAATGTAACATATTATAAGTGTTAAACCAACGCTTTAAGAGTAATTTTAGACAAATCTAAGATGATATGACTTACGGTAGTCTTTTATGTATCGTACATAAATAAAGTAAAAAAACATAAATATTAACATTTTTCCTACCACTTTGTGATGGATAAGTAGAGTTGTCGGTACCCCGTCGGTAATCTGTCGCAAAATAAACAAAAAACCGACCGATTTCTGACGAAAACATTTCTCTCGGAAATCCGTCCCAAATCTGTCTGAAAATCTTCGCAAAAGTTTGACAAGAATATCAATTAGTAAGGTGTAGGAATTTCGTCGGTAATTAGCGACATATTCTGTCCGTCGGAAATTCTGTCGCTGTTGCCCCTTTTTCTAGTAGTGTGATCAACACTTGAACATGAAGTTATTATCTTCAACAAATTACGATGTCGAATATTCCGCCATGCTTCACATTCAGCTCGAAAACTTTTGTGAGCTCCTCTATTTTGAAGATGCAGAACTTTCACCGCAACAAATTTATCAACGTGAGAATCGAGGATTCCTTTAAAAACAGAGCTGTAACCACCCTTACCAATTAAATTATCTGTAGAGAAGCCATCGGTGGCTTTGAGAAGTTCATTGTATGAAACTTTCAAGAACCGTTCATTCCCTAAAGATTGAGATGGTTGATTGTTGCGTTTTTTCTTGCACAAATAATACACACAACATGATACGAAGAGCAACATCGGTGCAATCAAAATGATTAATAAGAAGAAACGAACCCTCTTTTTCTTACTACCAGTCTCTAGCTTGCATTTGGGTAACTCTAGTGTAACCAAACCACCACAAAGTCTATAGTTCCCAAAAATTGAAAATGCACTTGCATTGGAAAACACTCCTACAATCGGTACTTCACCTTCAAAGTCATTAACGGATAGGTTCAAAAACTCTAAGGAATTCCATTTGTCTAAGAACGGGGGAATTTTGCCTGATAAATTATTTTGAGAAATATCGAGTACCTTCAATCCTCTGAAGGAACTTAATGACGATGGTACCGTGACTTGGAAAAGGTTGCCACTTAAGTTTAACAATGTAAGGCTGATGCACTCACCAAGGCTACCAGTAATGGTGCCTGACAAATTATTATAAGATAATTCGAGCACGCTCAGCATCTTCAGATCTTTAATTTCTGATGGAATTGAACCAGAGAGGCTGTTTTGAGAAAGACCTAAAAAATTAGTTAGTGATAGTAGTTGGAGAAGTTGTTTGGGTATGTTTCCGCTGAGTCTATTGTCTGCAAGTTCTAACCCATTAAGGTTTGCACAATTCCCAAGGCTTGATGGAATATGGCCTTCTAATTTGTTGGAATATAAATAGAGTTTATTCAGCAATGATAAGTTACCGATAGCATCAGGGATAGGCCCTGAAAACTGGTTGCTATTTAGAGCAAGAAATTGTAGCTTTTGAAGTTTACCAATGGTAGTGGGGATTTTTCGGTTGAACCGATTACGTCCTAAATCTAAAAGTGTCAAGCTAACTAGACTACCTATACTTGAAGGGAGGTTTCTGAATAATTGATTGTTACCTAAACCTAGAAAGCTAAGTCCAGAAAGATTACCTATCGATATCGGAAGCACTCCTATAAGGTTGCAATTATAGAGTCCAAGTTCTACTAATCTGGAGCAGTTTTTCAAGGAATCAACAAACCTCATGTCATCAGCTTCTCCGTGTCTATGGAAGTTGTTATTCTGTAATGAAATTTTACCGATATCCCTTAGTTTTGAAAAATCGATTGTCAACTTCCCACAAAAATTG
Source organism: Glebionis coronaria (assembly GCA_025667525.1). Lineage (NCBI taxonomy): Eukaryota > Viridiplantae > Streptophyta > Magnoliopsida > Asterales > Asteraceae > Glebionis > Glebionis coronaria. The sequence goes on along the minus strand of CM046878.1, from coordinate 610,524,834 downwards.
TTGTTAGACATATAAAGATATCGTAATCTAGAACAATTAGAAATAGAAGGTGGAAGAACTCCGGTCAGTTTGTTACCCTGTAAATAAAGTAACTCAAGCTTCGGGATGTGATTACCAATTTTTGAAGGAAGAGTACCAGTCAGGTGATTAAAAGCTACAGAAAAATTAACTAGGAGTGAGAGGTTAAAAAGTGAATGAGGGATGCTTCCATATAACTTGCAGTCACCAGAGTCAAATGAAGTTAAGCTTTTCCAAAGACCCAACGTATCTGGAAGGCTCCCACCCAACGGGTTTCTGATAGCATAGAACACTTCCATTGATGTAATATTCCCCAAGAAAGGTGGACTTCCACCTGTTAATTTATTGTCGTGAATTACCAGACCAGTAAGTTTCGAGAGTAAACTCATCTCTTTGGGTATTTTTCCAGCTAGCTCATTATCAGAGAGCCAAAGCCTTTTGAGGTTAGAACAACCAGATAAGTTTGTTGGAATGACTCCACGGAACTTATTTGTAGAAAGATACAAACCACTTAGCCTATATAGACGACCAAGTTCATGAGGAACGGTTCCTTGAAAGCTGTTGTTAAAGAGAGAAAGCACACGTAGGAAGCTGAGGTTTCCTACATGAGGAGACAACAAGCCTTCTAAGCCTTGCGAATCCAGCCATCACTCGCTTGTGCTGCTTTCCACATGAAATACCACTCCAGTCACAGTAATGAAAGGAATGGTTCCACGTGGTTAGAATTTTGTATGGATCATGGGTGATCTTTGACTTAAATGACAACAACGCGAGATAATCTGTCTCATTACCGCCATAGGAGGCGAGGGTAAGACATATTAATGAAAGACCATAAAAGACTAAAGAAATACGAGAGGAAGACGATAAGCAAGTTATTGCTTTTGGTGACTTCATTTTTCGAAATTTACTTAAATCTGTAAGAACGATTATTGGCTTTTTATCCGGAGTTTTTGCGTGTTAACAGTTTGTGACAGACACCTTGTTACAAGTTGTAACTAAAAAACTATCCACTCAAGTATCAGCAACTTTCATTCAACTGAAAATCAACTCATGACAATTTCACAAACATTGATATTTATATAAAATACGAAAATCAACTCATTGACAATTTCAAAAACAATGATATCTACATAGAATACGAAAATTTGCTACAGGAAAGCCATCAGGAGCCTTGAGAAGTTGATCTTATGAAACTTTCTTGACTCGTTCATTCCATACAGAGAAGCCATCAGTAGCATCGAGATGGTTGATCTTTCCTAATCATCCAATATTTAATCAAATTAAAAAACTAAATCAAAATATTGTCATAAACAACCAAATTACACAGTCACTAACATTCAAGCAATTTAACGAAGACTCTTACAAGTTGCATTCAATTGAAAAACGAAACCATCTTGATTGGAAAGTTTTGGGTTACGCACATGTCACACATCATCGTCGAGGGGATCGTCGAGGGGGTGGGAAACGACTCAAATATGAAATAAAAAAGATCCGCTAGGTAAAAGACACACCAACAAATATATAAATTTTGTGTGTAGCGATTGGTGAGGATAATACGTACTAGTAATAATAATTGAGGTACATATACAATCTTCTTTATTATGAATTCTGGGCATATATAAGTTTATTACCATTACGATATGACAAAATTTATATAAGTCTCAAAATAAGCCCAGAAAATAACAAGTTATATTGACTCAGATGCAATTGACATTAGGCAAGTCACTTGAAACTAGCAAAAACATTTTTTTGGATACATGCTCCTTGGCCAACGCCATATTAGTCTATACCCTAAGGGACCGACCTACATGGTTAAGTGTAAATTTTATCTGAAAAGTGTCGAGAGCCTCTCGATTTTATTTATTCTTTGATCTTGAAGACGACGTAAACTAAAAAGAGTTTGGCTGTACGTAATACTAGCAGAACTATTTATCCAACTTGAGGCCTAGTCGTTGTTGGACATGCCTGCCATAAGCGTTATATACATATATATTTATGCTTCCTTTTAATAATTCGGCTCTTTTTAGTCATACGTTGGTTTCAGACGTATGCATCCAATCTGTTAACTTATTTCCCTTTCCTTTTTCTGATGATCAGTTTGGTTTCGGGATCAATTAATGAAGACAAAGTCTCCTTTTCTTATACCATTCCTTCTTGTTATGGTGGCTTTACTCTATAGAGCACATGATTACATCCCATCATGTCTGGAACACCACAAGCTGGCAGGCAGTACCACTTAGGAATTACTAGCAAACCGTATTCCCTTACATGAGACTGAAATAAAAGAATCGGATGTTGCACGTTACTGGTTTTGGGATATACTAGTCGTAATATAGATAACGCTTAATCTTCTTCTTAAAAGCTAAAGTAATCTAGTCTAGATCACAAGTACGATGATGTCTTTAGAAGCCAGTTATTCATGATAGTGTAGAACTCATTGCTCTTTATTCCTTTTATTCAATTGACTAGCGGGATTAGGAATTTCATCAAGAATAAAATGAAGTTCTTTTTGTTAGTGTCATCTTTAAACGTATATCTAAACATATAGATTTCTCATATGTTAACAACATAGAACTATGTTCATGTCAAATTTATCTACTTATATAAAAATTACTCTGAATTTTTGGAACACTTAACAGTTGATAATTAGTCCAACTTCAAGCCCAAAAAGTACATCTAAATCTGATGCATCCATCTGATTCAAATTACTCTATGCCACATAATGACTCTCAAAATTCCAACATCAAGCAACAGTTTCCATCTTTAGGATATGAAACTGTTGTAAGTTTGGCATGATCAGTTTCCATCTTTAGGATATTAAGGGAAAATTCTTAAAATGCTCCAAAGTTACACCCACTTTTCTAAAATATACAAATGAAATGAAAATTTCCTAAAATGTCTTATGCAACATATTCAACTTATTCGACTTGAATAAAAATATGAAAAATGTACTTTATTATTTATTGACACATGTCAGTCATAAAAAGTACATGTGTGTAAAGGTTTGTCTGCTACGTAATTTTTTATGTTTTTTATGCGACTTGTACTAAAAAATACAGTACTTTTTTTCAAAAAAATTAAAATTTTAACAAAATATTTTAATTTACTTATTTTATATTTTTTATGCAACTTATACTTTTTGTAGACAAGGATGTAACTTTTTTGTAAGACGTTTTTTTGACAAAATCTAGGACTCATTTTTATGCGATTTGTACAACTTAAAAAATATTAAAAAGTACCATGGATTTAAATGTAAAAGTAGGTATGTGTAATTAATTTATTATGCAACTTTTATTTACTTTTATACGACTTGTACAAATTAAAAAATAATAAAAATATCATGTATTTACATGTAAAAGTAGATATATTTAAGTGTTTTTTTATGTAATTTTATTGACTTTTTATGTAACTTGTACAAATTAATAATTTTTTAAAAAATAAATAATTTTTATAATTTTAAAAAAGAAAAAAAAAATTATTAATAAAAATTTTGTTTATAAAAAGTATAAACAAAAACTATCCTTAGCCCTTTGTGTATAGCACTAGCAGGGTACCCGCGCAATGCGACGACGAGTACCTGTGACGAGCAAATATCTTGTTGGACCATTTCTGAATTTGTGGCGAACAAATATTATTTACTTATAGGTTTTTTTTTAAATTATTTTACGAAAGAATAACATAGAAATAGATGTCTAGGCCCCTTTTTGCTTTGACTTTTACTTCTAAATTAGTTGGTCGTTTTTATTGTTATGTATTATTTGTTGAAACTTATACTTAACTTCTTTTCATAAACGTCATCGGATACACAACTACGTTGAGAACGATCTTACCCTTTTCATGAAAAAGTATATTTCGCATATATATAATGAAAAAATTTAACATACAAATTTTCATCAAAATATGAAAGTGAAAAGTTCAAGTTAAGTTTCTCGATATTTCTAAAGTTGGTTAAACTATGAAATTTCTGAATAATAAGACCCGCATAGATGTAGAATTTTTTATATCCTTGCTGCGAACAAAAGGCTTCAGGATCATCTTGTTTCCGAACCATAAACCATAGCTTATAAATAAAAATTAGAGATTACTAACAAGTAACAACGATTGAGATTGTATCATCTACTATTCTACTATACAAGCATATCATTTACATTGTGTTATGATTATCTATAGGCTCATGTTCTACTTTTACCGATCCAAGCCACCGTTTAAGGATTCTTAAACTATGTTTTATTTTATTATATTGGTTGTTAAGTAAATTTTGCACCATGAGTATATCATGTTATAAGAGAATTACCAAACGACACTCTAGCGTTGTAATGCAACATGTATATCACCCAAATAAACCAACCAACATAACTCGACACGAATATAACCCGAAACTGGGTTGCGGGCGAGTGTCTAAAAACAAAACTTAACCCGATAACCCTTTTCGATAAAGCCCCCAATTTTTCTACTCCAATAAACGTAGATTAAATATGATATACTATGTTAAAGACATACTTGAAACAAAACTAAAGTAAATCTACTTTTAACAAAACGACAGAAATTATTTTTTGAAAACGCAAAATGCATAAAAAAACAAGCATAAATTAGATATGGTCTACTATGTTAAAGACAGTTTTTGATACAAAACTAAAATGAACTACTTGTAAGTCAACCAACAACACTAATTAGTCTCTAAGAATGCAAAATTCATTGAAAACAAAATTTCTTTTACAGTCCATATCCAACGAAATAGGACAGCAAACAAAAAAAGCACCATCAAGTGATTTTCCCCAAACTACCAAAATTAAGGCACACACATAAAAGGCAAGAATAACCTATATTGTTTCGGTTACAAAGGATACTCCTTTTTTTTCTATTTCATATCTGGGTTCTAAAACCACATTTGTGTTACAGATCTAACAAAACCAACATAACACAACTGAAACCGCCACCCATGGTTGAACATTACAGCCTAATCCCTAAACCAGTCGAACGTTACAGCCTAAAACCATAAGTGCAATAAGATCTACACAAACGATAACATTAACACAGTTACAACTTCATGGTTGTTTATAAAAACCAAAAAATCCACCGTAAAGACCACTTTTGTGTGTAAAACTCAACGGGATCCGGCTAGAGCAAAACGAAAAACACAATCTCACCGAACCAACAACAAGACCACCTACCAAAACTACCAAGTCCACCGTAATTACCCAGAGAGTGGTGGTTATGGTGTCGGCAGTTTCAGTGGCAGCAAAGAAGAGGTCCTATAGAGAAAAAAGAGAACAGGCATTGTGTGTTTTCCTGATTTTGAGCCTTTTTATTGTAGCAATAGCTGTTACTTTTATTTCTAGTTGTTTGGCTGTTACCCTTTTTTTAAAAGTCGTTACAAGCTTACAAGGGCGGTTACTTTTTATTCATGAAAATTTCAGTGCAAGCTATTCAAAAACGATCGTCTGATTTACTATTACAGTAGTTAAGATATTGAAACAAACAAACTTATACATTTACCTCTAAGTCTGTTACACCCTTATTAAATGGGTTGAAAAAACATACAAAGGTGAACTACATTAAAGACTTTAAATGAGTTGAAAAAATTATAGAAAGCTTGACTAAATTAAAGATTTTAAATGTCTTTGAAAAAAGTAGTCAGTCAAAATTTTAAACGGATGGACATTGATAATGACTTGTATAGATTTCTAATTGAGGAAATGTTTTTGGCTGAATTTGTTTAAGACTTCTAAAATTAGAATATGCTAAATGCTTTATAAAGTATAGAGATGTGTGCATGGGCATGTTAAACTATCCTACTTTGTGCATGTGTAAAATGGCCCAACGTTGGCCAATAAATCTATACTTTCTATTAAAGAGCACTTTGTGCCGAGTCATGAAATTGAAATTTTGCTTACGTGTCAAGTGGGCAACTCTTGTGTATGGGCAATTGGGCCAGTTGTTTATGGTGTCTTGTTTTAATCTACCACAAATATTAAAACCTTTTCCTTAAACACGTACTGAACAAAAAAATATATCTATTTGACTGTTTTGAAATCAGTTATTGATGATATTAGTTCAGAATTACGTTAAGCAACATAATAGGTAAATTAGACATTTGACTAAAGACTTACCGTTATAGGAAAATGAGATTACTTCTTCTTTTGATACTTTTTTTTCCTGAACAGAAAAGACTTGTTTGTTAATGGATGAGACAAAGATGATAAGAGCAAAAAATCTTGTATATAAGATGCCAAGAGGTAAAGATTCAAAATGTGTATAAGAGGTAAAGTTCGACAGATCACAAAGTTTTCATTGCATCATGTGGAACCAAGACTGGGTGCATTTAGCACAAAACGACTAAGTATATTTACAATAAACTAAACAATATTACAAATGCAATTTTTAGAGACTAGGTGCATTTAACACAAATTTTACAAAAAACAATGTTTTTTAACAAATTTAACACTACGCAACAAAAATCCATAGGTATCCCGAGACCTTCCGGACCCACCGTGATTCCATCCAGTCATGTAGAAGTACGTGTAGCATGATTTCTACTCTAAAGAAACTCTACAATTACAAACTATACAAGACTAATTGACATGTAAATTGATTTTATCTTTACGTGAGACCAAATTCGAGATCTTCATTACTTAACTTTGGATTTCTGTAAATATTTTCTAAACAAATTTCTATAAATATTGGTAAATACTTTTCGTAGAATATTAATGTTTCATGTTTATGAGCTTAAGCCGACATTGAACTTGATCTTTTATAGTTTACTCTTGTTACATTTAATTAACTTGTGAGTTAGGTTCATTGGGTCTGAACTAGACTATTAGTCGCGTAGTCGTGGGCAAACACGATAAAAAACCGAAACTGGTTTTTATCCAAATTGGTTTTCGTTAACCGGTCAACGAACCGGTTTTGACATAAACTGGTGGTACCAGGTTTTTGAAAGAAAGTAGGACTGGTAAAAAATACCAGTTTAAACTGTTCGAGTCAAACTAATTTAGGTTATAAGCTTTTTTTATATTTAATATGTATTATATGATGAAAGCATTGCATTTACTCGTTCCTTAAAAAAATCTTTAACTTTAGCCATCTAACCGTATTAAATTCCTGTTAAAAAGCTGGTAAAGTAAAAAAATGTCTCTTACATCACATTAGAGGTGGTAAAACGAGCAGGCGGGCGGGCACGGGCAACGGGCGAAACGAGCGACGGGTTAAACAGACGGCGGGCTAAACGGGTGCGGGCTAAAGGGCGCGGGCTAAATGGGCGGGTTAAACGGGCGCAAGTTAAAACGGAAAAAAAATATATAAAAATGTAGAAATAAAAAATAATAATACTTGTTCGAAAGTTGGGAATAAAAAATTAAATATAAAATAATAATTGATAGGGAAAAAGTGTTTTACATGTGCGCTCGTTTAGCCCACTTAGTGTCTTACATGTGTCTCGTTTAGCTCATTAATAATAATGGATGGACAAAAATGCTCCATCATTTTTTAAAAAGTGTCAAAAAGTGCTTATATTTAATTAAATTGACAAGATTTGCCACCATGCACATAGGGACATAGGATATCTTTTTTTTCCTAGCATTAAACACTTAAAGCTGATATTTTTATATTTGCCTAACATTAAACATTAGTAGCGCCTTTTGGTATTGTAACAACAATTCAGCATTTTCCATGGTTGTTTGACTAGAACCCGTCGCTACTTTCACAACAGCACAAATTTTGTTCATGTACTTTCTCGACGTAGTGTACCCAAATGAACAAAAAAACCTATTACATTTCTTACATCTCCCTTTCTTCGATCTATCCGACATCACACACAAATCGAAGTTTACCCAATTATCTAAAAATCCGATTTTTTATTCGGCGTTTTTATTTTAACATCGGTGATGTTTTTTTTTTTGGAACGGCGAGTTAGGACAGTTACTAAGTTAGTTATTCGATTTCACAGTACTTACCCAGAAGGTAGTCCCTGCCAGCCTCGAATAATAATTAGTGATTCGATTCCACAGTACTTACCGAGAAGGTAGTCCCTGCCAGCCTCGAATCGACGCATCTATGGGACAGTTTCCCATAGATTCCCACCTTGAAGGAAAATCCCCCACGGAGAGACTCGAACTTGAGACCTCTTGCATGTGATAACAACCTCCCCAAGGACACCCTTGATGGCCAACTGAGCTAAGCCAGTTGGTTTAAACATCGGTAATGTTAGTTGATGATTCTCAAACGAATGTCATTTTTAGAGTGTTTTTTCGGTTTTAGGGCTGTTTGGCAAGAGCTTTTTGGAGGTATTAGCTTTTTGTTTAAAAAAACATCTTTTCCAAAAAGAGTAGCTATGTTTCGATACATCAACTTCAAACTTTTATATTAAACAAGTAGCTCTTAAATAAAAAGTTGATTCATGAAGCTTTTTAAATTATTTACAGTTGTTAGAATTATAAATTACTGATATATCATCCAACCATAATAAATCTATTTAATATTTTGTTTTTAGTCATTTAAATCTAAATATTACACTCAACAGCTAATATACCAAACACTTTCATTGAAAACAAATTGCAGCTTAGAGCTTTCAACTTATTGTTAACTTATTGTTAACTTATTGTTAACACATTGAAAACAAAGACATGAGTGTGCTCTAACAAAACGTCATGTTATTTGACCTAAAAATGATACTGTTTAACCTTGGGAAGCCTACATAGGTGAATAATATGCAAAAGAAGGACAAGTATTTTTTGACATTTCATGTAGGATCAACTTGCTTATGTATTATATGACTCTGAAATATTTGATTCCATGTTTTATTCTATTAAAATTGAAAGCTATCAAGAAATATATTACCAAACACAATCGCTAACATACAAAAACAAATTTATATTGAAATTATCTGAAAACGTGGGTTGCAATAAAATGGTCATAACATGTGATACATGACTCCGTTTCAAGACCACAACTAAGAAAATGGATGCTTGAAAAAAGGAGTACTTTTATCCAGGCAAGCATTGGTCAAAAGTGACTAAACCCGATCAAAAACTGATAAAAACCTACCAAGAACAGCTAAAAATGCCGTAACCGGCTCAAATCATCCAAACCTAAGAAAAAACCTCTAAAATTATTTCCAGTCCATATAGACCACATAGAATCCGGCCATAATGTATTTGCCCGGATTCTTGATGGATAAAACACATCTATATGTTTGCTCTGTTTAGTTTTGGTTGTGTTTTATTGGTGTAAAAGTTGGTCAGCTAGTATTTGAGGTAGTTGTGAATGTAGTAGACAAAGAGCATCTCGACGGCACATTATAGTATAAAGGTCAAGACATGAGCGTGCTCTAACAAAACGTCATGTTATTTGACCTAAAAATGATATTGTTTAACATTGGGAAGCCTACATAGGTGAATAATATGCAAAAGAAGGACAAGTATTTTTTGACATTTCATGTAGGATCAACTTGCTTATGTATTATATGACTCTGAAATATTTGATTCCATGTTTTATTCTATTAAAATTGAGATCTATCAAGAAATAGATTACCAAACACAATCGCTAACATACAAAAACAAATTTATATTGAAATTATCTGAAAACGTGGGTTGCAATAAAATGGTCATAACATGTGATACATGACTCCGTTTCAAGACGACAACTAAGAAAATGGATGCTTGAAAAAAGGAGTACTTTAATCTAGGCAAGCATTGGTCAAAAGCGACTAAACCCGATCAAAAACTGATAAAAACCTACCAAGAACAACTAAAAATGCCGTAACCGGCTCAAATCATCCAAACCTAAGAAAAAACCTCTAAAATTATTTCCAGTCCATATACATAGAATCCGGGCATAATGTATTTGCCCGGATTCTTGATGGATAAAACACATCTATATGTTTGCTCTGTTTAGTTTTGGTTGTGTTTTATTGGTGTAAAAGTTGGTCAGCTAGTATTTGAGGTAGTTGCGAATGTAGTAGACAAAGAGCATCTCGACGGCACATTATAGTATAAAGGTCAAGACATGAGTGTGCTCTAACAAAACGTCATGTTATTTGACCTAAAAATGATATTGTTAAACCTTGGGAAGCCTACATAGGTGAATAATATGCAAAAGAAGGACAAGTATTTTTTGACATTTCATGTAGGATCAACTTGCTTATGTATTATATGACTATGAAATATTTAATTCCATGTTTTATTCTATTAAAATTGAGAGCTATCAAGAAATAAATTACCAAACACAATCGCTAACATACAAAATCAAATTTATATTGAAATTATCTGAAAACGTAGGTTGCAATAACATGGTCATAACATGTGATACATGACTCCGTTTCAAGACCACAACTAAGAAAATGTATGCTTGAAAAAAGGAGTACTTTTATCCAGGCAAGCATTGGTCAAAAGCGACTAAACCCGATCAAAAACTGATAAAAACCGACCAAGAACAGCTAAAAATGCCGTAACCGGCTCAAATCATCCAAACCTAAGAAAAAACCTCTAAAATTATTTCCAGTCCATATATACCACATAGAATCCGGGCATAATGTATTTGCCCGGATTCTTGATGGATAAAACACATCTATATGTTTGCTCTGTTTAGTTTTGGTTGTGTTTTATTGGTGTAAAAGTTGGTCAGCTAGTATTTGAGGTAGTTGTGAATGTAGTAGACAAAGAGCATCTCGACGGCACATTATATTATAAAGGTCAAGACATGAGTGTGCTCTAACAAAACGTCATGTTATTTGACCTAAAAATGATATTGTTTAACATTGGGAAGCCTACATAGGTGAATAATATGCAAAAGAAGGACAAGTATTTTTTTACATTTCATGTAGGATCAACTTGCTTATGTATTATATGACTTTGAAATATTTGATTCCATGTTTTATTCTATTAAAATTGAGAGCTATCAAGAAATAGATTACCAAACACAATCGCTAACATACAAAAACAAATTTATATTGAAATTATCTGAAAACGTGGGTTGCAATAAAATGGTCATAACATGTGATACATGATTCCGTTTCAAGACCACAACTAAGAAAATGGATGCTTGAAAAAAGGAGTACTTTTATCCAGGCAAGCATTGGTCAAAAGCGACTAAACCCGATCAAAAACTGATAAAAACCTACCAAGGAACAGCTAAAAATGCCGTAACCGGCTCAAATCATCCAAACCTAAGAAAAAACCTCTAAAATTATTTCCAGTCCATATAGACCACATAGAATCCGGGCATAATGTATTTGTCCGGATTCTTGATGGATAAAACACATATATATGTTTGCTCTGTTTAGTTTTGGTTGTGTTTTATTGGTGTAAAAGTTGGTCAGCTAGTATTTGAGGTAGTTGTGAATGTAGTAGACAAAGAGCATCTCGACGGCACATTATAGTATAAAGGTCAAGACATGAGTGTGCTCTAACAAAACGTCATGTTATTTGACCTAAAAATGATATTGTTTAACATTGGGAAGCCTACATAGGTGAATAATATGCAAAAGAAGGACAAGTATTTTTTTACATTTCATGTAGGATCAACTTGCTTATGTATTATATGACTCTGAAATATTTGATTCCATGTTTTATTATATTAAAATTGAGAGCTATCAAGAAATAGATTACCAAACACAATCGCTAACATACAAAAACAAATTTATATTGAAATTATCTGAAAACGTGGGTTGCAATAAAATGGTCATAACATGTGATACATGACTCCGTTTCAAGACCACAACTAAGAAAATGGATGCTTGAAATAAGGAGTACTTTTATCCAGGCAAGCATTGGTCAAAAGCGACTAAACCCGATCAAAAACTGATAAAAACCTACCAAGAACAGCTAAAAATGCCGTAACCGGCTCAAATCATCCAAACCTAAGAAAAAACCTCTAAAATTATTTCCAGTCCATATAGACCACATAGAATCCGGGCATAATGTATTTGTACGGATTCTTGATGGATAAAACACATCTATATGTTTGCTCTGTTTAGTTTTGGTTGTGTTTTATTGGTGTAAAAGTTGGTCAGCTAGTATTTGAGGTAGTTGTGAATGTAGTAGACAAAGAGCATCTCGACGGCACATTATAATATAAAGGTCAAGACATGAGTGTGCTCTAACAAAACGTCATGTTATTTGACCTAAAAATGATACTGTTTAACCTTGGGAAGCCTACATAGGTGAATAATATGCAAAAGAAGGACAAGTATTTTTTGACATTTCATGTAGGATCAACTTGCTTATGTATTATATGACTCTGAAATATTTGATTCCATGTTTTATTCTATTAAAATTGAGAGCTATCAAGAAATAGATTACCAAACACAATCGCTAACATACAAAAACAAATTTATATTGAAATTATCTGAAAACGTGGGTTGCAATAAAATGGTCATAACATGTGATACTTGACTCAGTTTCAAGACCACAACTAAGAAAATGGATGCTTGAAAAAAGGAGTACTTTTATCCAGGCAAGCATTGGTCAAAAGTGACTAAACCCGATCAAAAACTGATAAAAACCTACCAAGAACAGCTAAAAATGCCGTAACCGGCTCAAATCATCCAAACCTAAGAAAAAACCTCTAAAATTATTTCCAGTCCATATAGACCACATAGAATCCGGGCATAATGTATTTGCCCGGATTCTTGATGGATAAAACACATCTATATGTTTGCTCTGTTTAGTTTTGGTTGTGTTTTATTGGTGTAAAAGTTGGTCAGCTAGTATTTGAGGTAGTTGTGAATGTAGTAGACAAAGAGCATCTCGACGGCACATTATAGTATAAAGGTCAAGACATGAGTGTGCTCTAACAAAACGTCATGTTATTTGACCTAAAAATGATACTGTTTAACCTTGGGAAGCCTACATAGGTGAATAATATGCAAAAGAAGGACAAGTATTTTTTGACATTTCATGTAGGATCAACTTGCTTATGTATTATATGACTCTGAAATATTTGATTCCATGTTTTATTCTATTAAAATTGAGAGCTATCAAGAAATAGATTACCAAACACAATCGCTAACATACAAAAACAATTTTATATTGAAATTATCTGAAAACGTGGGTTGCAATAAAATGGTCATAACATGTGATACATGACTCCGTTTCAAGACCACAACTAAGAAAATGGATGCTTGAAAAAAGGAGTACTTTTATCCAGGCAAGCATTGGTCAAAAGCGACTAAACCCGATCAAAAACTGATAAAAACCTACCAAGAACAGCTAAAAATGCCGTAACCGGCTCAAATCATCCAAACCTAAGAAAAAACCTCTAAGATTATTTCCAGTTCATATAGACCACATAGAATCCGGGCATAATGTATTTGCCCGGATTCTTGATGGATAAAACACATCTATATATTTGCTTTGTTTAGTTTTGGTTGTGTTTTATTGGTGTAAAAGTTGGTCAGCTAGTATTTGAGGTAGTTGTGAATGTAGTAGACAAAGAGCATCTCGACGGCACATTATAGTATAAAGGTCAAGACATGAGTGTGCTCTAACAAAACGTCATGTTATTTGACCTAAAAATGATATTGTTTAACCTTGGGAAGCCTACATAGGTGAATAATATGCAAAAGAAGGACAAGTATTTTTTGACATTTCATGTAGGATCAACTTGCTTATGTATTATATGACTCTGAAATATTTGATTCCATGTTTTATTCTATTAAAATTGAGAGCTATCAAGAATTAGATTACCAAACACAATCGCTAACATACAAAAACAAATTTATATTGAAATTATCTGAAAACGTGGGTTGCAATAAAATGGTCATAACATGTGATACATGACTCCGTTTCAAGACCACAACTATGAAAATGGATGCTTGAAAAAAGGAGTACTTTTATCCAGGCAAGAATTGGTCAAAAGCGACTAAACCCGATCAAAAACTGATAAAAACCGACCAAGAACAGCTAAAAATGCCGTAACCGGCTCAAATCATCCAAACCTAAGAAAAAACCTCTAAAATTATTTCCAGTCCATATAGACCACATAGAATCCGGGCATAATGTATTTGCCCGGATTCTTGATGGATAAAACACATCTATATGTTTGCTCTGTTTAGTTTTGGTTGTGTTTTATTGGTGTAAAAGTTGGTCAGCTAGTATTTGAGGTAGTTGTGAATGTAGTAGACAAAGAGCATCTCGACGGCACATTATAGTATAAAGGTCAAGACATGAGTGTGCTCTAACAAAACGTCATGTTATTTGACCTAAAAATGATACTGTTTAACCTTGGGAAGCCTACATAGGTGAATAATATGCAAAAGAAGGACAAGTATTTTTTGACATTTCATGTAGGATCAACTTGCTTATGTATTATATGACTCTGAAATATTTGATTCCATGTTTTATTCTATTAAAACTGAGAGCTATCAAGAAATAGATTACCAAACACAATTGCTAACATACAAAAACAATTTTATATTGAAATTATCTGAAAACGTGGGTTGCAATAAAATGGTCATAACATGTGATACATGACTCCGTTTCAAGACCACAACTAATAAAATGGATGCTTGAAAAAAGGAGTACTTTTATCCAGGCAAGCATTGGTCAAAAGCGACTAAACCCGATCAAAAACTGATAAAAACCTACCAAGAACAGATAAAAATGCCGTAACCGGCTCAAATCATCCAAACCTAAGAAAAAACCTCTAAGATTATTTCCAGTTCATATAGACCACATAGAATCCGGGCATAATGTATTTGCCCGGATTCTTGATGGATAAAACACATATATATGTTTGCTCTGTTTAGTTTTGGTTGTGTTTTATTGGTGTAAAAGTTGGTCAGCTAGTATTTGAGGTAGTTGTGAATGTAGTAGACAAAGAGCATCTCGACGGCACATTATAGTATAAAGGTCAAGACATGAGTGTGCTCTAACAAAACGTCATGTTATTTGACCTAAAAATGATATTGTTTAACCTTGGGAAGCCTACATAGGTGAATAATATGCAAAAGAAGGACAAGTATTTTTTGACATTTCATGTAGGATCAACTTGCTTATGTATTATATGACTCTGAAATATTTGATTCCATGTTTTATTCTATTAAAATTGAGAGCTATCAAGAAATAGATTACCAAACACAATCGCTAACATACAAAAACAAATTTATATTGAAATTATCTGAAAACGTGGGTTGCAATATAATGGTCATAACATGTGATACATGACTCCGTTTGAAGACCACAACTATGAAAATGGATGCTTGAAAAAAGGAGTACTTTTATCCAGGCAAGCATTGGTCAAAAGCGACTAAACCCGATCAAAAACTGATAAAAACCGACCAAGAACAGCTAAAAATGCCGTAACCGGCTCAAATCATCTAAACCTAAGAAAAAACCTCTAAAATTATTTCCAGTCCATATAGACCACATAGAATCCGGGCATAATGTATTTGTTAGCCTTAAAATGTGTGCGACTAACGGAATTACATTAGTTTCATAGCCGGGACTTGTAGGGACTAATATTGTCATATGTAAAGTCCAAGTCCCGGGCTATATAAACCCCTCCATACTTCCATGGAGGGGTGAGGCTTATCATTTCTTTCTTGTCTTTCTCTCACTAGAATAAAACACACACTTTTATTCTTACTTGTTTCTCTCTTACCATGGCTAAACAACACTTCTACCCTCCCCGACCTCCGGATCGAACCCGTATTCATTAGTGAATCCAAGTTAACAATTGGTATCAGAGCTAACCGGGGGTGTTTCGTGTTTTTGTATTCGCGTGTTGGTGCGTGTTTGTGTCAGATCTATGTTTCGGGTGATCTTGGTTTTATATGGTTCGTTCTATATAAATTTATTTCATAAATTTTACTTAACCTTTTTTTTATCAGTCATTTCCTTAAAACTGTTTTCTTAACAGTGTCTTCATATCAGTTTTTTATTCAGTTTTTTTTGTCTCGTTATCAACTTTGTCCATGTCAGTCCTTTTTGTCCCGTAATATCTGTTCTAGAAGCTTGTTTATTTTCTTTCATGAAGATGGATGAGGATATGTTTAACAAAAACCCAGATCCGATAACCAGATCAAGATTTTTTGGGTGAAAGGACTGTAACAGCCATAGATCCGATTTTCTTGGTATAAGGACAGAAAAAAGGACCAGATTCAATATTTTCGGCAGTCTAAACCGCTTTCCGATGGTCACATTCTGATGCTTATTCCGATGGGGAGACACATATACATTACGATGGGTTCGACCGACTCATTGCGATGGGACTCATTCCGATGGGACTCATTGCGATGGGTGGTTTGACACATTGCGATGGAAAGTTATGGCTACATTCCGATGGACTATTTTTGAAACATTCCGATGGAAGTGAAACATTACGATGGGTTTTTTTTTTCATAACATTGGGACTGTTGGTTTTTGACTCATTACGATGGCATGGTATTTTCATTGCGATGGACAGACTCAAATCATTGCGATGACTCAATCTTCACACAACATTACGATGACTTTGAAAACATTGCGATGGGTTTCATTTCTGAAAAAAACTTATGGACTGAGTTCAAATCAATTAACACTACAATGACTCACTTAAACAAAAACTCTTACAACATCTCAGTGTGTCAACTCGGTCTTTACCGAGTTGACCGAGTCAAACCAAATCAACTCACTGAGTCTTGTGAACTACAAATGAGCCTTTTCACTCCAACAACAACTTCTCAATTCTACCTAACCCATCAACACCTAAACCCAACTAGACTCGATTAACAACAGAAAAATTTCGAGATCTCAGTTTCAATTCGTTAATGACTTGCATGTCGAGATCTTTATAGATCTTTCACGAACTGAGTTTCCTCATTGATCTTTATAGATCTTTATTGATCTTTCTTATATATTCAAAAATTAAAATTGATTTATAACAATTTTGATGTTATAATCAATCTTACTTTCGGTGACTCAACATGCAATTAACTTCATACAACCTACCCGAGACCCCCAAGTTGGAGGCCTTGCAGCACCTTCTTTGTTGATGCAAAAGTTGGTTGATCCTTGTTAGACCCGAATTAGGCTTAATTCGGGTTGGCTGGGTACCAGTTCCTGCACCAAGTGAATCTTCTGGTTGGGATCCTGCACACTAAACAACACGCGTTAGGCTTACCGTGGGAAGGTTTCCCACGATTAGACTCCGGCGTGAGAGTAAGTAATCGATTTAGAGTTATATGTGAGTTTAGAGAGAATTGTGATACCTTTGTGGAACCCTTGGGGGTTCCTTTTATAGGCAGTGAAACCCTAGTGGGCTTTCACTGATCCTTCGGCCCCAAGGAAAAGATAAACACCAGAATTAGAATGATTGTAATCTTCTAATTCTGGTAGTGAATATCCTCTCTTATTGGGGTAAAGATATCCCTAGACAGGATATTATTCTGTCTAACCCTATGTCGACCGTATCGGCCGTACCGGGCCGTGGGCCGCACACGTGTGCGCGGTTACTGTTCACTCAGGCCCATAAACCTGACTGACATTATCCCACCCATACGTAATGGGCCGGATACGGGTAGTACCCTTGGGCCGGGTTAATGACCCGGCTGGGGACTATACGTCATCATGTCCCCCCAGTCTAGTTGTTACAACCGTAGGTGGAACCTCTAGACTACAAAGATGCTCCCGGACGTACCAAGGAATTCATAACAAAGGACAATGATGCTCGATACATAGTAGCCGAGACAAATTAAATATATCATTAAATGCCAAGTCTTACGTTAAAGCCGCATAACCCGACATGAACAACTGTTCATCTGACTTGTTTGACTGACAAAAGTGCAGACAATCAGAACATTGAGCAGTGCAAACGTGTGGGTCAGATATGACCCGTAGGTCCCACCTGACGTTTCATTTGCCAGTTGCCCCCTAGCCACACGATTAAGAATAGTGGCCAACACGTGTCACTCATCCAACAGACTGTGACCCTCAAGGTAACCCTATAAATAAGCCACCCCTACGGCTGTGTGAAACACACAGTTCACAACCTCCATTTCTGCCATTAAAGCTTTCCTTTTATCTTGAACCAAGCGCGCACGGATCCCTTCACACGCAGGTTAGAATACCACGTCCTTAAACTCTTTTTTAGTAATGGCCAATAGAAACAGCCCTTCCATCGGATCCGTGCTAAATGTCATGTCCCAAGACCAGCTAAACCATTTTTGTACAAATTACTTCATCCCTTCCAACCTACACCCCTCACTTCCTGGCGTCGGGGACCTCATAACTGAGGCTCCAGCGGGTAAGATAGGCCTCTATACTCGCCTGTTTGATGCGGCGAATTACCGTATTCCTTTCACCCACTTTCTCGTAGATTTGTTAGGATATTACAATGTACACATTAGTCAGCTCCACTGCATAGGTGCCTGTAAAATTAGCCAATTCGAAATCCTTTGCCGTGCTAGGAGAATCCCCCCAACCGTAGAGTTATTTAGGTTGTTTTACACCCCAAACTTAGTGAACGGTTGGGTATCTTTCAAAAAACGAGCCTCCAACAGCCCACAATCACACAACAAACCGATGGATTCACTAAAAAACTGGTATGACCATTATTTTTTCATTGACGAAGTTGTATGGCCGGGTGATTTCATCATTAGGACCAGACTACCGCACGACCCTAAGCCGCACGCCAGTACATACAATCCCCTTCACTCGCAAGAGTTAGATCTCAATAGGACTGGATTCCACAGAAACCTACCGGAATCATTCTTATGCTTGCTAGGAATTAGCCGCAATTACTTTGGTCCCTCCAATAGGTATCCTGTGTTTTGGAGAAGGCAGGGTGAAGGTAGGCTCACCATCCGTACGTCCATAAAAATGTATATGTGTTTGTATAACAACTAACATCTTTTGTGTTGTGCTGGACAGAAATGAACTTCTTTGGACTGTTGCGCCAGGGCGATCCAAAGCTTGTGCCGGAAGGTCTCCGCCCTCTCCGTGAAAATGAACAGCCCCTCCTGGAGCACACCCGACCAGTGACGGTTGCCTTGGAAGCCGTGCCTGATCCCCATTCTGATGAAGAACATGGAGACCATGGTGATGGTAATGACCAGATGAACCAAGGGGGAGCCGGGCCTTCCTCACCTCATAGAGAACAACAAGGAGACAACATCGAAACCGATTCCACCATTCGCCGACTAATGGGCGATGATGATGATGATGAAGTGCAACAGCATGTTAACTTGGACGAAGATGAGGAGGCCGAAGAGGAGATTGCTGAAATCACAGCACAGCCCCTCACTAGGCGAACCCGGAAGAGGGGGAACCGTGCAGGCGAGACTGCATCGGCCGAGATTGGTGAACACAATGCTCCCCGCAAGAAGCTTCGAGAGGACCACCCTATGTATCAATCCGTTGGGAGTGCCACCCAGGGTTCCGAGGCTAACCGGGTCACTCATGTCGATCCCGTCACCCAAATTGCCCCAACTGCTTCCGAAGGAGCAAGAAGAAATATGTAAGAAACCATCCAAACATGCAAGAATGTTTTCTCTTTTTTTTTTTTTTTTAGCCATACTTAAGATACTCCATGATACTTATGTCGCAGGGACAACCAAGCTGAGGCCGCACCTCCTTCTGACACCCAAGTGAATAAGGAGAAAGGTAAAGCTGTCGAAGAAAATCCTGCGATCCCCACAAAGTCCGGCCCTGTTTTTGAAGATGGTTCACCCCTGCTTTCCCAAGACTTCCCCACATCCGGTGTTCCCCAACCTTTTAACCCTATATGGACCATTACCACAGCGTCGCGATTGAGGAGTGCTGAGGAGTGTCGTGAGTACCTTAACAACTGCATACCACCAAGCTTGGTGCAAGAGGTAAACTCACTAAATCATGCGGATTTGGCTGATGAGTATAATGGGACGCTTTTTCATCAAATGGCGATGGGAACCGCGATGAGAGTCAGGTTTGAAGCTGCCCTTGGGCACGTCGAATCCCTCAAGAGAAAAGTTGGACGGAGGGAAAAAATGATTGAAGATAATGAAGCCCTGATTGCTGACCTCCAATCCAAACTGGCGAATGCTGAGGCAACAATCAAGACACAATCGGCCCGTGCGAGTGAACATGATCAGCAAGTAGTCCACCTTGAGTCTCAATTAGATGCCGCAAACACCAAGGTACATGTCCGTGCCGTACCACCCATATATGTCAACAATGAATGTACTAACACGTCTTTCATTATAGGTAACCACGGCCGAAGCCTCTGTCCATTCTTACGCCAGCCAAGTAGATGATCTGAACCAGAAGCTGAAGGACGCGCATTTGGCCGTCCAAAACATGGAAAAAATGCAGACAGAACTTGCTGAGGAAAGGGCCATCACCCAAGAGCTGAAAGAGGCAATTGCCCAAAAAGAATTGGTGATGGATGCCCTGACCGCTGAGCGTAACAATGTACTGTGTCCTCAACTGCTAACAGCCATTGCGGGCCGTAGGTGGATGGTTGGGCATGGAGCACGCCTGGCCGTGACGAAGGTGCTAGAGGCCCCATCCTTTGTACAACAATTTGCCAATCTTGTATCTGATGGCATCGACCATGGCCGGCACGAAGGAATGGTTGAGGCTGCTGAACTGATTACCAAAGGTGGGGACATCGCCCATCACACCTTTTTTAAGCCCGAAGCCGCCAGCAAGATGACTGCCTCCATGGCCGCGATGCAAGATCTGCATTACCCATTCCTGGATGAGCTAGAGGTCACCAAAGATGCCCCGAACACTGAAATCATGGAGAAGCTCAATCCTAGCATGCCTTTCACTGCTAACTTCCCTCTAACCCTTCCTGTATATGAAGACGTAACCAGGGTCGTACTGGACGAGGAACCCTTAGACGTGGTGTTGGAAAGGATTGCAGCCCAAGCCCAGAAGCGGGGAGAGCGTGATGAATGGTTGCCGCGTCTGGTGGAAGAACAAGCAGAGATGGGTAAGTTTCTCCCCTCAATTTAGGATGCTTCTTTGTCCACAATCAAACACTTGTTATGTAATCTCTGAATATGTATTGATTCGTCCGTGTATGTACACGGCTAACAATTTTATGTTTTGTATATAAGTCCGTGGGTAACCACGGCGATTTTGATTTGTTTTTGGAAACCTGTGTATTTGTGCTTGTGTTCGAAACATTGTAGTTTAATACTGCGTGATATACCACGTCTTACTCACAAAGAAAATACATTCAAGTCTACAATATACTAGACGTGCGACGTGCGTCTTTATTATGCGGAGCGCGGTATGGCTATAGCATATGAAACTTACCCCAACGTCTCGTGAGTAAGGTGTCTAGTAGGGATACGTGATCCGTGCGGCTGGGGTTGCATCCCTCTTACGCGGCAAGTTGAATTAGTAGGTTCACTTAATCCTCTTACCCCTCCTGGAGGCGTATAGTACATGTACGGTATTTCGAGAGAATGCATATGAAAGAAACATGACATAATATAACACAATTAAAATTCATACGGCTAACAAAGAATCTAACAAAGAAGACAATAATTTGCACGAAACAGGCCGTGGAGCTAGCTAGGCACCACGGCATTTTATTAGAACATTTACATTTTTTGTTTGAACAATGATGACAAGTCCTAAAAAGGTCCATAAAGGAAACTTAAACAAACATAAGAAAAACAAATAAGACAAATAACCCGCATGGTTCTTTATTAAGACCACCTATAGCAAAGTATCCATGCGGGAGCCGTAGCTTTCAAAGATAGCACCTTTTTAGATTGGCGATGTTCCATGTGCGCTCTAGGTCGCGGCCATCCATATCGCGTAGCTTGTACGCGCCCCGTCCCAAGGCTTCAGTGACTTCATACGGTCCTTCCCATTTAGGGCCCAGTTTTCCTGTATTTTCCACGCGACTTGCTTCGTTAGCACGATAGACATAGTCTCCCGGTCGAAAAGAAACACCTTTAACCTTGGCATCGTAATAAGCCTTCATTTTAGCCTTGGACTTAGCTTCATTGATGGCTGCTAATTCCCTTTTTTCCTCCAACAGATCTAGGTTGATTCGCAGCTGTTCATCATTTGTGACGGCATTAACCTCCGCCGTGCGGATGGTAGGCATCCCTATTTCTGCTGGTATAACGGCTTCAGTGCCGTAAGCCAATGCAAACGGAGTATCTCCGTTGGCTGTTTTTATCATGGTTCTATGTGCCCATAGCACATGCGACAATTCCTCGACCCATTTGCCCTGTCGTTCATCCAGCCGCGCCTTGATCCCATTCCCCAAGCTCCTATTTGCTCGTTCGACAAGGCCGTTCGTTTGTGGATGCTTGACAGACGCGAAGCGCCGCTTGATGTTCAATGATGCACACCAGTCTTTGAATGGGTTATCCGTGAACTGTTTGCCGTTGTCTGATATAATTTCTCCAGGTAGACCGAAACGGCATACAATGTGTTCCCACACAAACTTCTTGACCTGCTTACCCGTGATAGATTTTACTGCCTTGGCTTCTATCCATCGTGTAAAGTAATCCATTGCAACAATCAAGAATTTAACCCCTCCCGCAGCTACAGGAAATGGTCCTGCGATGTCAATTCCCCACTTGTAGAATGGCCATGGGGACGTGATAGGTGTAAGCTCCTGCTGTGGGTGCCGCGGTACTGGCCTATGCACTTGGCAATCATTGCACCTGCGAATCATGTCGCGCGCGTCTCTGTGCATAGTGGGCCAATAGTATCCTGTTCGTAAGGCTCGAGCTACCACGGATCGTGGACCTGCATGCATGCCGCACAATCCTTCGTGTATGTCACTAATCACATAGGCCGCCTGGCGTGGTCCAACACACCGCAGCCACGGCTGCAAGAAAGAGCGCTTATAAAGGATGCCTTCCCGGAGTTCGAAATATTGTGACTTCCTTTTAACGCGCCTTGCTGCTTTTTCCTCATCTGGGAGTGTTCCACTAGCCAGATAGTTGATGATTGGGGTCATCCACGTAGGTCCCTCTTCTTCAACTATAGCAGTCACTTCCCCTTCCGTGATAGACTTTTCTTTGAGTATTTCCACCAAAACCTGTTTAGACAAGTGAGCGAAGCTTGTGGACGCGATTTTACTGAGGGCGTCCGCTTTCTTGTTCTCGCCCCTTGGTACCTGCTTGATGGAAAACTTACTGAAAGTTGCGATTAACGTCTTGACTTTTTCCAAATACCTGACCATGTTGTCCTCCTTAGCCACATACCCACCTAGAATATGGTTCGCGACAAGCCGTGAGTCCACGTAGGCCTCAAGGTTGCGAACTCCCATTCTAGCGGCGATTTTTAAACCCGCAATTAATGCTTCATATTCCGCTTCGTTGTTGGTGGCCGTGAACTCAAAATGGAGGGCGTACGTGAATTCCATACCTTCTGGATTTGTAAGGATGAGGCCTGCCCCGGATCCGTCTGTGCATGAGGATCCGTCCGTGAATAGCACCCAAGGTGCCGATAGGGCCTCCTCTTGCTTAATGATTGGTTCTTCCTCATCCGGCTTCTCGATCAGGAAATCTGCCAAGATCTGGCCTTTAACAGCCGTCCTTGGTCTGTAAGATATATTATGCCCCCCCAGTAGGATGCTCCACTTTTCTAGTCTCCCTGCCACGTCTGGTCTAGATATAACCTGCTTGATTGGCTGATCCGTAATCACAACAATCGGGTGCGCCTGAAAGTACCGGCGCAGCCTCTTTGTAGCAAATACTAGTGCTAGTACCAATTTTTCCATGGGGGAATAGTTCAGCTCCGCTCCTTGTAATGTTCTACTTATAAAGTAGACCGGGGTCTGTATTGTGTCTCTGTCCGTCATCAGTACCGCGCTTATTGCGCCATGGGTAGCCGAGAGATACATAACAAGCTCCTCCTTTGGGCGGGGAGCTACCAACATGGGGAGAGATGCGAGATGCTGCTTGAGTTGGCCAAAGGCTTCCTCAGCTTCCTTCGTCCAACGGAAGTCTCCCTTTCTAATACACTTCTTCAGTGTCTTAAATAGGGGCAGTGACTTCTCTGCGGATTTGGATAGAAATCTATTTAGTCCGGCTAACTTCCCATTCAGGGATTGCACCTCCTTCCGCGTCTGCGGGGACGGTAGCCGTATCACTGCGTCCGTCTTCTCTGGACAAGGTTTGATGCCGTTTGGGTCAATCAAATATCCCAAGAACATTCCTTCTGTTGCACCAAACGTACATTTCTTTGGATTTAACTTCATATTAATCCTTCTCAGCGTGTCGAATGTCTCCTGGACATCCCGGAGGAGTGCCTCCTCGGTGTGGCTTTTTATCACCAAGTCATCAACATATACCTCCAAGTTGCGTCCTATTTGTGATTCGAAAGCTTTATCCACCAACCGCTGATACGTAGCGCCGGCGTTCTTTAATCCAAACGGCATTTTCGTATAGCAATATACGCCCTGGCTTGTGTGGAACACAGTTTTTTCTTCATCCTCCTCCGCCATCTGGATTTGGTGATACCCTTTATATGCATCCAAGAAGCATTTGAAAGGATACCCACACAAAGATTCTACTTTCCAGTCAATTTCTGGAAGCGGGTAACAGTCTTGTGGGCAGGCCTTGTTCAGGTCCGTGAAATCCACGCACATGCGCCAACTTCCGTCATGTTTCTTGACCATGACTGGATTGGATAACCACTCGTGGTAGTATACCTCGCGCATAATGCCTGCATCCACCAGTTTCCGCACTTCCTCCAATATAACTTGGCTTCTTTCGGGCGCCTGGCCGCGCTTCTTTTGCTTGATGGGTTGGTACCCTTGGCGGATCTGGAGCTTATGCTCTGCTATCGTACGTGGCACACCCGTCATATCTTTTGGCTCCCATGCGAATATGTCCAGATTTGCACTTAAAAGTGCGCACATGGCCCTTTTGCCGCTATCTGAGAGTGCCCCTCCTATGGATACCTCCTGTTCCGGGTAGTCAGGGTGAATGGTCACCTTCCAATTGGGTGGTGGTGCCCCATCCTTGGGTGGTACAGGTGGTGCCGGTGTTGTCACGGTGTGACACTCGGATGTCGGCACGACTGTATTATAAATAGTAACGATTCCCCCATCAACTGGGAACTTAATCATTCCGTGTGCCGTAGAGGGTACTGCTCGGATAGCCAAAATGCCTGGTCGGCCTATGATTCCATTATAAGGGGAATGTGAACGTATCACCATGAAGTTCATCCACGTTGTAGTGGAATGTTCCTCATTCCCAATGGTGACAAGCAGACGCAACTGCCCTATTGGCCAGATAGTATCTCCACTAAAGCCAGTAAGCGGCGACGTGGCCGGTACTAATTGGCTTCTTATTTCTGGGCATAACTGCACAAAGCAGTGTTCATATAATACCTCTGCTGACGATCCTCCATCCACATACATGCGGCGGACATTGTGCGTTCCAATGCTTATCTCAATAGTGAGAGGCGCATCAACCACGTCACTTGCTGTGATGAGAGGGAATGAGATTTCCTTGCCGCGGGAAAATTTTTGGCCAATTTTCTGTCTCGTGCGGCGCTGTCTGGATTGGATCATGTATATGGTAGAAGGCTTGTCCTTTTGGGGGTCCTTCTTATCATACTTCTTGTTGTTGTCCTTTCCGTCTTTCCAATCCTTAACCAGGTGCTTAAGCTTGCCTGATTTGATTAGCGACTCAATATGCTTCTTCAGCTGGATACACTCCTCGGTGCCATGTCCTTTGTCATTATGGAATTCGCAGAAGCGACTTCCCTGCCGACGTTCCGGGGGTGTGGTCATTGGGGGAGGCCTTGGAAAATTCGCCCCTTCAGTCAACAAGATCTCCCGGTAGGACATCTTTAGGGGGGTGAACTTGTCGTCTGACCGTCCGCCTTTGCTCTGGCTCTTATAGTCCGAGCCCTTGTTATTGTTCTGGTTGCCTTGACCACCCGACTGTCTCCGGGACTGGTCATTTGAGCGGTACCCATTTCCTCGGGATGGGTATGCTGCGGCCACCGCTGTCTCTCCCTCTATGAAATTCCTCACTCTCTCCATGAGGTCATCATATCTTTCTGGACGCTTGTCGTTGAGACGCCTGATCAGTTCTCTGTCTGTTATGGCGTGCATGTAGTCCGAGATTTTCAGGAGCTCTGGCATGGTTCTCGTGCGTGTGCACTCATCATTGAAGCGCTCAGTGAAGGCTTCTGTGGACTCCCCCGGCCGTTGCTTAACGGTTGCCAATGAAACCGGATCCCTATTATACTTCTTCCTCTGAGTATAATTGTTTTCGAACGCAGTGCGTAGTTCCGTGAAACTATCAATGCTCCGTGGGGGGAGTGCCTCGAACCAGTCCCGAGCGTTACCAATTAAGGTCGAATTGAACATTTGGCACCATATGGGCATGGGCCATCGCTCAATTTTAGCCTGAGTATCAAATATTTTGAGGTGATCGACAGGATCACCGGACCCATCATACGTCTTGATACATGCCGGCATGCGACGTTTGGTGTCCTCAGAGTAGTTCCGTATGCGAAGGGTAAACGGATCTTCCCTAGGATCAGCCCATGGCCGTGTGAGCCTAGGGTCATCCAAACCTAAGAAAAAACCTCTAAAATTATTTCCAGTCCATATACATAGAATCCGGGCATAATGTATTTGCCCGGATTCTTGATGGATAAAACACATCTATATGTTTGCTCTGTTTAGTTTTGGTTGTGTTTTATTGGTGTAAAAGTTGGTCAGCTAGTATTTGAGGTAGTTGCGAATGTAGTAGACAAAGAGCATCTCGACGGCACATTATAGTATAAAGGTCAAGACATGAGTGTGCTCTAACAAAACGTCATGTTATTTGACCTAAAAATGATATTGTTAAACCTTGGGAAGCCTACATAGGTGAATAATATGCAAAAGAAGGACAAGTATTTTTTGACATTTCATGTAGGATCAACTTGCTTATGTATTATATGACTCTGAAATATTTAATTCCATGTTTTATTCTATTAAAATTGAGAGCTATCAAGAAATAAATTACCAAACACAATCGCTAACATACAAAATCAAATTTATATTGAAATTATCTGAAAACGTAGGTTGCAATAACATGGTCATAACATGTGATACATGACTCCGTTTCAAGACCACAACTAAGAAAATGTATGCTTGAAAAAAGGAGTACTTTTATCCAGGCAAGCATTGGTCAAAAGCGACTAAACCCGATCAAAAACTGATAAAAACCGACCAAGAACAGCTAAAAATGCCGTAACCGGCTCAAATCATCCAAACCTAAGAAAAAACCTCTAAAATTATTTCCAGTCCATATATACCACATAGAATCCGGGCATAATGTATTTGCCCGGATTCTTGATGGATAAAACACATCTATATGTTTGCTCTGTTTAGTTTTGGTTGTGTTTTATTGGTGTAAAAGTTGGTCAGCTAGTATTTGAGGTAGTTGTGAATGTAGTAGACAAAGAGCATCTCGACGGCACATTATATTATAAAGGTCAAGACATGAGTGTGCTCTAACAAAACGTCATGTTATTTGACCTAAAAATGATATTGTTTAACATTGGGAAGCCTACATAGGTGAATAATATGCAAAAGAAGGACAAGTATTTTTTTACATTTCATGTAGGATCAACTTGCTTATGTATTATATGACTTTGAAATATTTGATTCCATGTTTTATTCTATTAAAATTGAGAGCTATCAAGAAATAGATTACCAAACACAATCGCTAACATACAAAAACAAATTTATATTGAAATTATCTGAAAACGTGGGTTGCAATAAAATGGTCATAACATGTGATACATGATTCCGTTTCAAGACCACAACTAAGAAAATGGATGCTTGAAAAAAGGAGTACTTTTATCCAGGCAAGCATTGGTCAAAAGCGACTAAACCCGATCAAAAACTGATAAAAACCTACCAAGGAACAGCTAAAAATGCCGTAACCGGCTCAAATCATCCAAACCTAAGAAAAAACCTCTAAAATTATTTCCAGTCCATATAGACCACATAGAATCCGGGCATAATGTATTTGTCCGGATTCTTGATGGATAAAACACATATATATGTTTGCTCTGTTTAGTTTTGGTTGTGTTTTATTGGTGTAAAAGTTGGTCAGCTAGTATTTGAGGTAGTTGTGAATGTAGTAGACAAAGAGCATCTCGACGGCACATTATAGTATAAAGGTCAAGACATGAGTGTGCTCTAACAAAACGTCATGTTATTTGACCTAAAAATGATATTGTTTAACATTGGGAAGCCTACATAGGTGAATAATATGCAAAAGAAGGACAAGTATTTTTTTACATTTCATGTAGGATCAACTTGCTTATGTATTATATGACTCTGAAATATTTGATTCCATGTTTTATTATATTAAAATTGAGAGCTATCAAGAAATAGATTACCAAACACAATCGCTAACATACAAAAACAAATTTATATTGAAATTATCTGAAAACGTGGGTTGCAATAAAATGGTCATAACATGTGATACATGACTCCGTTTCAAGACCACAACTAAGAAAATGGATGCTTGAAATAAGGAGTACTTTTATCCAGGCAAGCATTGGTCAAAAGCGACTAAACCCGATCAAAAACTGATAAAAACCTACCAAGAACAGCTAAAAATGCCGTAACCGGCTCAAATCATCCAAACCTAAGAAAAAACCTCTAAAATTATTTCCAGTCCATATAGACCACATAGAATCCGGGCATAATGTATTTGTACGGATTCTTGATGGATAAAACACATCTATATGTTTGCTCTGTTTAGTTTTGGTTGTGTTTTATTGGTGTAAAAGTTGGTCAGCTAGTATTTGAGGTAGTTGTGAATGTAGTAGACAAAGAGCATCTCGACGGCACATTATAATATAAAGGTCAAGACATGAGTGTGCTCTAACAAAACGTCATGTTATTTGACCTAAAAATGATACTGTTTAACCTTGGGAAGCCTACATAGGTGAATAATATGCAAAAGAAGGACAAGTATTTTTTGACATTTCATGTAGGATCAACTTGCTTATGTATTATATGACTCTGAAATATTTGATTCCATGTTTTATTCTATTAAAATTGAGAGCTATCAAGAAATAGATTACCAAACACAATCGCTAACATACAAAAACAAATTTATATTGAAATTATCTGAAAACGTGGGTTGCAATAAAATGGTCATAACATGTGATACTTGACTCAGTTTCAAGACCACAACTAAGAAAATGGATGCTTGAAAAAAGGAGTACTTTTATCCAGGCAAGCATTGGTCAAAAGTGACTAAACCCGATCAAAAACTGATAAAAACCTACCAAGAACAGCTAAAAATGCCGTAACCGGCTCAAATCATCCAAACCTAAGAAAAAACCTCTAAAATTATTTCCAGTCCATATAGACCACATAGAATCCGGGCATAATGTATTTGCCCGGATTCTTGATGGATAAAACACATCTATATGTTTGCTCTGTTTAGTTTTGGTTGTGTTTTATTGGTGTAAAAGTTGGTCAGCTAGTATTTGAGGTAGTTGTGAATGTAGTAGACAAAGAGCATCTCGACGGCACATTATAGTATAAAGGTCAAGACATGAGTGTGCTCTAACAAAACGTCATGTTATTTGACCTAAAAATGATACTGTTTAACCTTGGGAAGCCTACATAGGTGAATAATATGCAAAAGAA
The DNA here is from genome assembly GCA_025667525.1 of Glebionis coronaria. Classification (NCBI taxonomy): domain Eukaryota; kingdom Viridiplantae; phylum Streptophyta; class Magnoliopsida; order Asterales; family Asteraceae; genus Glebionis; species Glebionis coronaria. The sequence continues at coordinate 610,495,254 of CM046878.1, read as the reverse complement.
GGACAAGTATTTTTTGACATTTCATGTAGGATCAACTTGCTTATGTATTATATGACTCTGAAATATTTGATTCCATGTTTTATTCTATTAAAATTGAGAGCTATCAAGAAATAGATTACCAAACACAATCGCTAACATACAAAAACAATTTTATATTGAAATTATCTGAAAACGTGGGTTGCAATAAAATGGTCATAACATGTGATACATGACTCCGTTTCAAGACCACAACTAAGAAAATGGATGCTTGAAAAAAGGAGTACTTTTATCCAGGCAAGCATTGGTCAAAAGCGACTAAACCCGATCAAAAACTGATAAAAACCTACCAAGAACAGCTAAAAATGCCGTAACCGGCTCAAATCATCCAAACCTAAGAAAAAACCTCTAAGATTATTTCCAGTTCATATAGACCACATAGAATCCGGGCATAATGTATTTGCCCGGATTCTTGATGGATAAAACACATCTATATATTTGCTTTGTTTAGTTTTGGTTGTGTTTTATTGGTGTAAAAGTTGGTCAGCTAGTATTTGAGGTAGTTGTGAATGTAGTAGACAAAGAGCATCTCGACGGCACATTATAGTATAAAGGTCAAGACATGAGTGTGCTCTAACAAAACGTCATGTTATTTGACCTAAAAATGATATTGTTTAACCTTGGGAAGCCTACATAGGTGAATAATATGCAAAAGAAGGACAAGTATTTTTTGACATTTCATGTAGGATCAACTTGCTTATGTATTATATGACTCTGAAATATTTGATTCCATGTTTTATTCTATTAAAATTGAGAGCTATCAAGAATTAGATTACCAAACACAATCGCTAACATACAAAAACAAATTTATATTGAAATTATCTGAAAACGTGGGTTGCAATAAAATGGTCATAACATGTGATACATGACTCCGTTTCAAGACCACAACTATGAAAATGGATGCTTGAAAAAAGGAGTACTTTTATCCAGGCAAGAATTGGTCAAAAGCGACTAAACCCGATCAAAAACTGATAAAAACCAACCAAGAACAGCTAAAAATGCCGTAACCGGCTCAAATCATCCAAACCTAAGAAAAAACCTCTAAAATTATTTCCAGTCCATATAGACCACATAGAATCCGGGCATAATGTATTTGCCCGGATTCTTGATGGATAAAACACATCTATATGTTTGCTCTGTTTAGTTTTGGTTGTGTTTTATTGGTGTAAAAGTTGGTCAGCTAGTATTTGAGGTAGTTGTGAATGTAGTAGACAAAGAGCATCTCGACGGCACATTATAGTATAAAGGTCAAGACATGAGTGTGCTCTAACAAAACGTCATGTTATTTGACCTAAAAATGATACTGTTTAACCTTGGGAAGCCTACATAGGTGAATAATATGCAAAAGAAGGACAAGTATTTTTTGACATTTCATGTAGGATCAACTTGCTTATGTATTATATGACTCTGAAATATTTGATTCCATGTTTTATTCTATTAAAACTGAGAGCTATCAAGAAATAGATTACCAAACACAATTGCTAACATACAAAAACAATTTTATATTGAAATTATCTGAAAACGTGGGTTGCAATAAAATGGTCATAACATGTGATACATGACTCCGTTTCAAGACCACAACTAATAAAATGGATGCTTGAAAAAAGGAGTACTTTTATCCAGGCAAGCATTGGTCAAAAGCGACTAAACCCGATCAAAAACTGATAAAAACCTACCAAGAACAGATAAAAATGCCGTAACCGGCTCAAATCATCCAAACCTAAGAAAAAACCTCTAAGATTATTTCCAGTTCATATAGACCACATAGAATCCGGGCATAATGTATTTGCCCGGATTCTTGATGGATAAAACACATATATATGTTTGCTCTGTTTAGTTTTGGTTGTGTTTTATTGGTGTAAAAGTTGGTCAGCTAGTATTTGAGGTAGTTGTGAATGTAGTAGACAAAGAGCATCTCGACGGCACATTATAGTATAAAGGTCAAGACATGAGTGTGCTCTAACAAAACGTCATGTTATTTGACCTAAAAATGATATTGTTTAACCTTGGGAAGCCTACATAGGTGAATAATATGCAAAAGAAGGACAAGTATTTTTTGACATTTCATGTAGGATCAACTTGCTTATGTATTATATGACTCTGAAATATTTGATTCCATGTTTTATTCTATTAAAATTGAGAGCTATCAAGAAATAGATTACCAAACACAATCGCTAACATACAAAAACAAATTTATATTGAAATTATCTGAAAACGTGGGTTGCAATATAATGGTCATAACATGTGATACATGACTCCGTTTGAAGACCACAACTATGAAAATGGATGCTTGAAAAAAGGAGTACTTTTATCCAGGCAAGCATTGGTCAAAAGCGACTAAACCCGATCAAAAACTGATAAAAACCGACCAAGAACAGCTAAAAATGCCGTAACCGGCTCAAATCATCTAAACCTAAGAAAAAACCTCTAAAATTATTTCCAGTCCATATAGACCACATAGAATCCGGGCATAATGTATTTGTTAGCCTTAAAATGTGTGCGACTAACGGAATTACATTAGTTTCATAGCCGGGACTTGTAGGGACTAATATTGTCATATGTAAAGTCCAAGTCCCGGGCTATATAAACCCCTCCATACTTCCATGGAGGGGTGAGGCTTATCATTTCTTTCTTGTCTTTCTCTCACTAGAATAAAACACACACTTTTATTCTTACTTGTTTCTCTCTTACCATGGCTAAACAACACTTCTACCCTCCCCGACCTCCGGATCGAACCCGTATTCATTAGTGAATCCAAGTTAACAATTGGTATCAGAGCTAACCGGGGGTGTTTCGTGTTTTTGTATTCGCGTGTTGGTGCGTGTTTGTGTCAGATCTATGTTTCGGGTGATCTTGGTTTTATATGGTTCGTTCTATATAAATTTATTTCATAAATTTTACTTAACCTTTTTTTTATCAGTCATTTCCTTAAAACTGTTTTCTTAACAGTGTCTTCATATCAGTTTTTTATTCAGTTTTTTTTGTCTCGTTATCAACTTTGTCCATGTCAGTCCTTTTTGTCCCGTAATATCTGTTCTAGAAGCTTGTTTATTTTCTTTCATGAAGATGGATGAGGATATGTTTAACAAAAACCCAGATCCGATAACCAGATCAAGATTTTTTGGGTGAAAGGACTGTAACAGCCATAGATCCGATTTTCTTGGTATAAGGACAGAAAAAAGGACCAGATTCAATATTTTCGGCAGTCTAAACCGCTTTCCGATGGTCACATTCTGATGCTTATTCCGATGGGGAGACACATATACATTACGATGGGTTCGACCGACTCATTGCGATGGGACTCATTCCGATGGGACTCATTGCGATGGGTGGTTTGACACATTGCGATGGAAAGTTATGGCTACATTCCGATGGACTATTTTTGAAACATTCCGATGGAAGTGAAACATTACGATGGGTTTTTTTTTTCATAACATTGGGACTGTTGGTTTTTGACTCATTACGATGGCATGGTATTTTCATTGCGATGGACAGACTCAAATCATTGCGATGACTCAATCTTCACACAACATTACGATGACTTTGAAAACATTGCGATGGGTTTCATTTCTGAAAAAAACTTATGGACTGAGTTCAAATCAATTAACACTACAATGACTCACTTAAACAAAAACTCTTACAACATCTCAGTGTGTCAACTCGGTCTTTACCGAGTTGACCGAGTCAAACCAAATCAACTCACTGAGTCTTGTGAACTACAAATGAGCCTTTTCACTCCAACAACAACTTCTCAATTCTACCTAACCCATCAACACCTAAACCCAACTAGACTCGATTAACAACAGAAAAATTTCGAGATCTCAGTTTCAATTCGTTAATGACTTGCATGTCGAGATCTTTATAGATCTTTCACGAACTGAGTTTCCTCATTGATCTTTATAGATCTTTATTGATCTTTCTTATATATTCAAAAATTAAAATTGATTTATAACAATTTTGATGTTATAATCAATCTTACTTTCGGTGACTCAACATGCAATTAACTTCATACAACCTACCCGAGACCCCCAAGTTGGAGGCCTTGCAGCACCTTCTTCTTTGTAGTCTTCGTTCATTTGACTTGGGGTTGATTGTTATGATTTGGATTAATGAGAGATGGGGATATTGTATTTAGTTGGATTGTGACTGATTTGAGATGAATTTGGTTTGAGATGAGAACTATAATTCGTTTGATTATTAGAGTTTTGTTTGAGGTGTGATTGATCTGGATATATGAAGATGTGAGATGAGCACAAAGATTAGTTTAATATTGAGATGTGGACGGAGATAACTAGAAACGAGAAGAGGATAAGTGGCTGCGTTTGCAATATGAATGAGATAGATTAGGGTTGGTTTACCCTAAATAAATAGATTAAAACAGTCGCTGTTATATAACTTCAATATGGACCGGTACTTGGGCTGATTTAATAACACTAGCTTGGTCACGTGTTGTTGGGCTGTGATATTTGTGATGTTATATAGGCCAACAATACATATGAACCAAACTAGTATTAGTTGCGGATATGATCACATTAATTTGTCGGGTACTCGTTATTGGTCAAAGAAAACCCTCGTTTTGAAACCCTATTTTTCGGAAATTTTTCAGACGATTGATTTGGGCTTCAAAAATCAAGTTTACTAGACGACGTTGACGACCTCTCTTTCTCTAGTCATCGTTGGTTCCCTAGTTAACGACACTCAGTCATACTCAACACACACAACAAACACGAAGACAAAAACAAACAAACACCAAAACGATCCTTTAAGATTCACTTAAAGTGTCAAAAACGGCTAGTATTCAGGCAAAGTAATGTCAAGTGATTACGAAGTGTATTTGGTATTTATTATTTGAAGGTGAAGTGGAATATCACGAAGGCGTCTACTTTTTACATCATCGAGCCTTTTCACCCCCTCTATCGATTGATGATTTGCTTCAGCATTTATGATTGAGACTTGATTTATCTAGTTTCCACTATCAAGGGGTGGATGGTCGACGACATGGACAACTATCACTTAAGGAGTTACGTTGTAGTGCTCAGTGTCACACTCATCTGTAGTTGTGGGTATTTCAAGAGGTGTTTTACATCTTATACTTCTCTCTTCTTTTATGTATAAGGTACTAAGAGACGTTTCTCTGCACCGTTCGTCAATCAACTCAAATGCTAAGCGTAAGTAACAAATTTGGGAGATTGTACTTCAGTTTCAAGTTTGGAATATCAGGTTTACTTCACCAGTGGTCACTACAGATAGCCGAAAGAATACGAGGTCGGTAAGTTTAGCCAGAGAGTACAAGTGTAGAGATGTGATCATCAAACAATTCTCACGAGCAACTTGAGCTACAAAATGTAAACAAAGATTTCTACTTTAGACACGAACGTCTCGCGATTCTGATTGTACTTGTCAGATGATGCTCCCGAGTGTTCTTAACCACCATACTCTTGACAAGAACATCTCACGATTTTGTGCGTACACGACAGATGATGCTTCCGAGTGTTCTTAACCTTCTTACTCCTGATAAGAACATCTCACGATTCTGAGCGTACACGTCAGATGATGCTTCTGAGTGTTCGTCACCATCATACTTTCGACAAGAACATCTCGCGATTTTGACCGTACACGTCAGATGATGCTTCCGAGAGTTCGTAACCATCATGGGGGAAGAACGTGTACTTTTGGGTACTTAGTTCAACTTCCAGGGGGAAGTATTCTACAAGCGTGAGAAGATTTGTTGCTGATTTCTTACATGTTCCCCCAAACACATAATCATGAAGACCAAAAATGTCAAGGTAGTAGTTACTTAGTGGGGTTTACTTCTTCTTCTACAAAATTCCGCTGGGCACTTTAAATGTCAAAGATAGAAGATTGATCAAGCTACAGATTCTGCTCAAGACAGGGATTTTGGTTTGGGGGGAAGCTGATTCAGAAGCTTCGTCAAAAAGAAGTCTATGAAGAAAGCTTTTCGAGACATGTGGTATGAATTGGGGGGAAGTTAATCCAGTTCATACATGATACAATGGTTCCTCAACAAGCAAAGACAAAGAGGATTCAAACTGGGGTAAAAGTTTTTCTAGAAGACTTGAAGACAACGGTGTCATCCTCAGCATTGGAAGCAAACTTAATACTATCATATTTTTGTTGTATTTGCATTTGTTAGGAACATTGTATGTAATTCCGTATGTCACCACATTGGGGGAATATTGTTAGCCTTAAAATATGTGCGACTAACGGAATTACATTAGTTTCATAGCCGGGACTTGCAGGGACTAATATTGTCATATGTAAAGTCCAAGTCCCGGGCTATATAAACCCCTCCATACTTCCATGGAGGAGTGAGGCTTATCATTTCTTTCTTGTCTTTCTCTCACTAGAATAAAACACACACTTTTATTCTTACTTGTTTCTCTCTCTACCATGGCTAAACAACACTTCTACCCTCCCCGACCTCTGGATCGAACCCGTATTCATTAGTGAATCCATGTTAACAATTGATGAGAAGCTCATGACCTTCTTACAGGTTCTCGTGGTTCTGATCTCTACACAGTAACTCTTCAAGACACATCTTCAACAAATCCAATTTGCTTAATGGCTAAAGCTTCATCATCTCAAGCATGGTTATGGCATCAACGTTTGTCACATCTCAACTTTGACACCATCAACTTGCTTTCGAAGAATGATATTGTGACCGGTCTTCCTAAGTTGAAATTCATCAAAGACCATCTTTGTTCTTCTTGTGAGTTGGGGAAAGCAAAACGGAAGTCTTTCAAAACAAAGACTACCCCTAGCTCAAAAGGACGATTGGAACTTCTACACATGGATTTATGTGGTCCCATGCGTGTAGAGAGTATTAACGGCAAAAAGTATATTCTAGTGATTGTTGATGATTACTCTAGATACACATGGACTTTCTTCTTAAGGTCCAAAGATGAAACACCAGAGGTTCTCAAAAACTTTCTCAAGATGATACAACGCAATCTTCAAGCTCAAGTCTTAACCGTAAGAACGGATAGGGGTACTGAATTTTTAAACAAGAACTTGCAATCTTACTTTCAAGAAGAAGGAATCGAACATCAAACGTCTATTGCTCGAACTCCTAAACAAAACGGCGTTGTCGAAAGACGGAACCGTACTTTGGTTGAGGCTGCTCGAACAATGCTCTCTGCTTCAAAATTACCGCTTTTCTTCTGGGATGAAGCAATTGCAACTGCCTGTTATACTCAGAATCGTTCTCTCGTTATCCCTAGACATGAAAAGACACCTTACCACATCATCAATGGCAGGAAACCTACTGTCAAATTCTTTCACGTATTTGGATCTTTATGCTACATTCTTAAAGACGGTGAGAATCTCGACAAGATGAAAGAAAAAGGCGATGCATGTATTTTTGTGGGGTATGCGACATTGTCGAAAGGATATCGGGTCTATAACAAGAGAACAAAGATTATTGTTGAAACAATTCATGTGAACTTTGACGAATTGCCACTAATGGTACTTGATCACAACAGCTCAAGTCCCGCACCTCAATGTCCAGCAATGGCACCTACACAAAACAGTGTACGTCCCGTGCAAGAATGTCAACAAAGTACTCCTACAGCAGAATCGACGGATACGACACATATGAATGAGTTGGTTGATTTATATGATCCAATGTTTGATGAATATTACTATGGAAACAAACAAGTTGTGTCAAAGCCTTCCGCTGTCACCACTACTGATGCACCCGAACAAAGTAAAAAAGACACAACTACATCTACTTCAGCAACCGTTGCTCAAGAGACAATTCCAGTGGATACTCAACAAACTCTAGATACAATCATACAACCAACATCACCAACCGTCAATGCTGAAGGAGAAAACAACAATCAAGCAGTCGATGCACAACCTGACGATGAAGAATTTATCAATCCGTTCGGTACATCGGTACACGAAGTCGGAGAGTCTTCTACTCAACATGTTGATCCGTCCAACATGCATACATTCTACCAACCATATCCATCCACTCACCATTGGACACGTGATCATCCATTGGAGCAAGTCATTGGAAATCCTTCACAACCGGTTCGAACACGCAGACAACTCGAAACCGATGGCGATGTGTGTATGTATGCACTCACCGTGAGTTCAACTGTACCTACAAACATCAAACAAGCCATGACTGATCATGCGTGGATTGAATCAATGCAAGACGAAATTCATCAGTTTGAACGCCTAAATGTTTGGGAACTTGTTGACCGACCCTATGGAATGTCAATTTTAGATTTCAAATGGATCTGGAAAAACAAACTGGATGAAGAACAAACCAGCATCAAAAACAAATCTCGTCTTGTGGTTAAGGGATACCGTCAACAAGAAGGAATAGACTACGATGAATCATTCGCTCCAGTCGCTCGTTTGGAAGCAGTCAGGATATTCCTTGCTTATGCTGCACATAAGGGCTTCACGGTTTTTCAGATGGACGTTAAAACTGCTTTTCTCAACGGTCATTTGAAGGAAGAAGTGTATGTGAATCAGCCGGAAGGATTCATCGATCCTCATCATCCTGACAAAGTCTATCGTCTCAAGAAGGCTGTATATGGACTTAAACAAGCTCCCAGGGCATGGTACGAAGAACTTTCAAACTTCTTGGTGTCCAAAGGATTCTCCAAAGGTTCTATTGATCCTACTCTCTTTACTAATAAATATGGGGATGACATAATGCTGGTGCAAGTTTATATTGATGACATTATTTTTGGTTCTACGAACCCAAAACTTTCAAAACGTTTTGAAAAGTTAATGCACAACAGATTTGAAATATCAATGATGGGGGAGCTAAAATTCTTTTTAGGCCTCCAGATTCATCAATCCCCACGTGGTATCTTCATTAACCAAGCTAAGTATGCTCATGAGATACTTAAAAAGCATGGTATGACCTCATGTGCTCGCGTTGGTACACCATTATCGACCACATCCCTAGACGCTGACTTGTACTCATATCCCGTAGATCAAACGCGATATCGCAGTATGATCGGGTCACTTATGTACCTTACAACCAGTAGGCCTGATATTCATCATGCCAATGCTATTGTGCACGATATCAAGCCAGACCTACTCAAAAGCACCTCAAAGAGGTTAAACGGATCTTTCGGTACCTTAAGAATACCATTCACATGGGACTCTGGTATCCGAGGGAAACCGGTTTTCATCTAACGGCTTTTTCAGATTCTGATCACGCAGGTTGTCTTGATAGTCGTAAAAGCACTTCTGGTAGCATACAATTTCTAGGAGAAGACAAGCTTGTCAGTTGGTCGTCAAAGAAGCAGGATTGCACTTCGCTCTCATCAGCTGAAGCAGAATATGTGGCTCTATCCGCGTGTTGTGCTCAAGTCCTTTGGATGAGAACTCAACTCACGGATTATGGCTTCCACTTTGATAAAATACCTATGTATTGTGACTCAAAGTCGGCCATAGCCATATCTTGCAATCCGGTTCAGCACTCCCGCACCAAGCACATCGATTTCAGATATCACTTCATCAAGGAACAAGTGGAACGTGACATCATGGAATTATACTTTGTCAGAACTGAGTACCACCTGGCAGACTTGTTTACAAAAGCTCTATCGAAAGATAGGTTTGCGTATCTCGTTGGCCGTCTTGGTATGAAGTATATGACTCCAGAAGACTTGGAGGTTTTGGCAAATGAAGCTGCTTGATATACTCTCACGATGACTTCTAGGCGCATCACAACTTAGAACTCGGACCTCAACTAAGGAAAGTTTATCTCGGACGATAACTTATCCTTCTCAACGAGAAATTCATATTTCTCGGTCATGAGCTTCTCATCAAAACATTCAAAGTTTTTAAGTTCATGAAAAACGATTTCTAAGTAAATGTCAGCTTAGAACTCGAACTTCAACTTAAGGAAAGTTTATCACGGATGATAACTTATCCTTCACAACGGGAAATTTATTTTTCTCGGTCATGAGTTAGTCACAAAACAATCAAAGTTTTGAGCTCATGAAAAACGGACCCGAAAGGGGAGTGTACGTTTCAGTGCGCTTTCCCTAATAAATAGAAGAGAAGTCTTCTATCCTGATTATCTTAAAACCGTTGAACACAATTTTTCAAGAATTTCTCAAAAGGTTTTTCTAAATCTTTCAAAATTGTGTGTTCAACACTCCCTTCCTCATAAGTGGTTTTTATATCTCAAAATTGTCATATGTTATTTTGATCAATTTTTGAGGGGGAGCGTTTTTAAAATCAAGCCTTTTAATGTTGTTGGGTACATCTCTAAAATTGTCATATTTTATGTATCCAACACATTCCGAAAATGATATGAAATTGTCAAATGTAATATATTATATCGGAAAAGGAATCTCAACTCCGTACCTCAACATATTTTGTGGTGTCGTTTCTCTAAAATTTTGTCAAATTTTGTCTCAAGACACACATATATTGTTGAGGGGGAGCGACCCGACTGAAAATGTTCCATGATTCATGCGTGCACACATGTTTCTCTCCCGTCGATTTTTCGGAAAATGTCATATTTTAATCAATTGGTATCTCTAATATTATATTTTTATATTAGAGATAGGGGGAGAAAATGTGATTAAAATGTAATATATCGCAACATGTGATCTTAAAGACTCAAGTGCAACTCTTTCCTTCACATGCCAAACTATTTCGTATATCGATGCATGTGTGTAGGGGGAGCTTTTCGGAAATGTAAAACTTTCAAGTGTTAAAAGTTTTGATTTTTATCAAACACTTTGAATGGTTTTCAATGGTTTATGGTTACGATCTATACCCAAAACAACCTACTATCCACGACGAAATGATGGAGTCAAAAGGTGGTTTAGGATAGGAAACTAAGTCCTATGATCCAACCAGAACCGGAGGGATCTACCCAAGGACATTCCATAGCTAGAAATAGTTGTCCTTAGGAAAGATGGAGTGGAATGAAGCTGAATGCGGACCAAGTACTTAAGTTAGCACTAGAACAATCACAACAAGGTGCTAATGATGACGTATTGGTAAGCATTGAAGGAGTTGAATATTCTTTGCAACTTAGGTAGAAACCGGGTTAACACATCTTTTGAAGACAAGTGTCATGGACCCAGTGATGCGATGCACAACCTTTCCCCAGCCATTCGAGTTTCTCTCAAAAGAAACTTGTCTCATTGTCACGGAGATCAACACGTATCTATTGACTTTCTCACTCCGAGTCAGTTAATATTGAAAAGGTGGCAGTCTGCTCCAGCCTCCGATTACCAAAATGCACTTATTGAGTCTAGAGCCAACCGAGATCAATTTATCATCTCATTAGGACACAATCGAGTCCTACGCATTATCCTTGTGATATTGCCAGAACATCTGAGTGATACGATTCACAATGAAGATGGAAATCCTGCTTGAGCCAGCATCAAACAAGCTCATGGTAGGTAACTTGTGCGATTCTACACGAATCAAACTTGTGAGAACTGGAAAGCAACTAAGTTTGGATTCTTAATTGATTCAAACTTGATTCCAGGTTTCTTCGCAAAATCCATGTGATATTGTCAGAACATTCAGAGTGACACTCATTAGTGTTCACAGTGACGAATGGAAATCCTTCCAGTGTCAACATCAAACAGCACTGCGGTAGGTAACTCGCAAGATTCTCTATGAATCAAGCTTGTGACAAACTGGAAAGCAACAATGGTGCGATTCTTTTAGAATCAAACTTGTTCCAGGAAATCTGAATTGACGACTCCAATCAGACGGATAATTTATCCTTATGATTCACTCTTTACGTTCGCAGTCTGTTTTGAGACGGTCGAGTAAAGAGAACTGGCTACTACCGCCGGGAAACCCTGTCAAGGAGGTTCTTAATCGAATCTACCTGATAAAAGGTACGGTATTTAATACCGTTTAACGGTCTTCACCGACCGGAGGTAAAACGCTACCGAGTTAGGATGAAATGTTCAAAGCCATTTTATCCGTGTCTATATATGTTGCTGCATATCAAGAAGGTGGCGTAGCTGTGATACCGATGTCGATTCAGAAGTCACAAGAGCACAAGATGGCGATAATCAAGATACCTAAGAATGCAAGAATGTAATAGGTCATCTTAGTCACAAGGAGTACAGATGAAGATCTCAAGCACTCAAAGTCAAATGACAAAGGCTCAAGATAAAGATCACGAAAGCATGAAGGAACAAAGCTGTTACAAACAACATCAAGACCAAGATACAAGACCAAAGCAGGAAGATCTCCTCTACAAGAATGTATTCACTCAATCATCTTATTCTTTTTAAGCTTTTTAAGATGACCGATACATTGAGGGAGATTGTTAGCCCTATATTTTATATAGTTGAGCAAGAATGTAATAGGTCATCTTAGTCGTTAAAAGGTCTTGTATTGTAATAGGTTAGTCGGGAAAACCGGGCTTGGACTTTAAGCTAATATTGTATAAGTTAGGGGCGTAAGCCCAAAACAAAGCCAAGCCCGGCCCAAGATGAAGCCCACAAAGGCCCTAGGCCGTGGCATATATAACCCTCTTCCACATGTGGAAGAGGGTGTTGGTTCATTTCATAAAACACATAGTTTTAGTGTAAACCTTCCACTTCTCTCTCTACTCTCCCTCTACTTTTCTACTATTTCTCTCTCTAAGAATCTTGTGCTATGGATTGAATGGGAACAACTATGGATTGAATGGGAACAACAGTATTTGCCCGGATTCTTGATGGATAAAACACATCTATATGTTTGCTCTGTTTAGTTTTGGTTGTGTTTTATTGGTGTAAAAGTTGGTCAGCTTGTATTTGAGGTAGTTGTGAATGTAGTAGACAAAGAGAATCTCGACGGCACATTATAGTATAAAGGTCAAGACATGAGTGTGATCTAACAAAACGTCATGTTATTTGACCTAAAAATGATATTGTTTAACCTTGGGAAGCCTACATAGGTGAATAATATGCAAAAGAAGGACAAGTATTTTTTGACATTTCATGTAGGATCAACTTGCTTATGTATTATATGACTCTGAAATATTTGATTCCATGTTTTATTCTATTAAAATTGAGAGCTATCAATAAATAGATTACCAAACACAATCGCTAACATATAAAAACAAATTTATATTGAAATTATCTAAAAACGTGGGTTGCAATAAAATGGTCATAACATGTGATACATGACTCCGTTTCAAGACCACAACTAAGAAAATGGATGCTTGAAAAAAGGAGTACTTTTATCCAGGCAAGCATTGGTCAAAAGCGACTAAACCCGATCAAAAACTGATAAAAACCGACCAAGAACAGCTAAAAATGCCGTAACCGGCTCAAATCATCCAAACCTAAGAAAAAACCTCTAAAATTATTTCCAGTCCATATAGACAACATAGAATCCGGGCATAATGTATTTGCCCGGATTCTTGAGGGATAAAACACATCTATATGTTTGCTCTGTTTAGTTTTGGTTGTGTTTTATTGGTGTAAAAGTTGGTCAGCTAGTATTTGAGGTAGTTGTGAATGTAGTAGACAAAGAGCATCTCGACGGCACATTATAGTATAAAGGTCAAGACATGAGTGTGCTCTAACAAAACGTCATGTTATTTGACCTAAAAATGATATTGTTTAACCTTGGGAAGCCTACATAGGTGAATAATATGCAAAAGAAGGACAAGTATTTTTTGATATTTCATGTAGGATCAACTTGCTTATGTATTATATGACTCTGAAATATTTGATTCCTTGTTTTATTCTATTAAAATTGAGAGCTATCAAGAAATAGATTACCAAACACAATCGCTAACATACAAAAACAAATTTATATTGAAATTATCTGAAAACGTGGGTTGCAATAAAATGGTCATAACATGTGATACATGACTCCGTTTCAAGACCACAACTAAGAAAATGGATGCTTGAAAAAAGGAGTACTTTTATCCAGGCAAGCATTGGTCAAAAGCGAATAAACCCGATCAAAAACTGATAAAAACCGACCAAGAACAGCTAAAAATGCCGTAACCGGCTCAAATCATCCAAACCTAAGAAAAAACCTCTAAAATTATTTCCAGTCCATATAGACCACATAGAATCCGGGCATAATGTATTTGCCCGGATTCTTGATGGATAAAACACATCTATATGTTTGCTCTGTTTAGTTTTGGTTGTGTTTTATTGGTGTAAAAGTTGGTCAGCTAGTATTTGAGGTAGTTGTGAATGTAGTAGAGAAAGAGCATCTCGACGGCACATTATAGTATAAAGGTCAAGACATGAGTGTGCTCTAACAAAACGTCATGTTATTTGACCTAAAAATGATATTGTTTAACCTTGGGAAGCCTACATAGGTGAATAATATGCAAAAGAAGGACAAGTATTTTTTGACATTTCATGTAGGATCAACTTGCTTATGTATTATATGACTCTGAAATATTTGATTCCATGTTTTATTCTATTAAAATTGAGAGCTATCAAGAAATAGATTACCAAACACAATCGCTAACATACAAAAACAAATTTATATTGAAATTATCTGAAAACGTGGGTTGCAATAAAATGGTCATAACATGTGATACATGACTCCGTTTCAAGACCACAACTAAGAAAATGGATGCTTGAAAAAAGGAGTACTTTTATCCAGGCAAGCATTGGTCAAAAGCGAATAAACCCGATCAAAAACTGATAAAAACCTACCAAGAACAACTAAAAATGCCGTAACCGGCTCAAATCATCCAAACCTAAGAAAAAACCTCTAAAATTATTTCCAGTCCATATGGACCACATAGAATCCGGGCATAATGTATTTCCCGGATTCTTGATGGATAAAACACATCTATATGTTTGCTAAGTTTAGTTTTGGTTGTGTTTTATTGGTGTAAAGTTGGTCAACTAGTATTTGAGGTAGTTGTGAATGTAGTAGACAAAGAGCATCTCGACGGCACATTATAGTATAAAGGTCAAGACATGAGTGTGCTCTAACAAAACGTCATGTTATTTGACCTAAAAATGATATTGTTTAACCTTGGGAAGCCTACATAGGTGAATAATATGCAAAAGAAGGACAAGTATTTTTTGACATTTCATGTAGGATCAACTTGTTTATGTATTATATGACTCTGAAATATTTGATTCCATGTTTTATTCTATTAAAATTGAGAGCTATCAAGAAATAGATTACCAAACACAATCGCTAACATACAAAAACAAATTTATATTGAAATTATCTGAAAACGTAGGTTGCAATAAAATGGTAATAACATGTGATACATGACTCCGTTTCAAGACCACAACTAAGAAAATGGATGCTTGAAAAAAAGAGTACTTTTATCTAGGCAAGCATTGGTCAAAAGCGACTAAACCCGATCAAAAACTGATAAAAACCTACCAAGAACAACTAAAAATGCCGTAACCGGCTCAAATCATCCAAACCTAAGAAAAAACCTCTAAAATTACTTCCAGTCCATATGGACCACATAGAATCCGGGCATAATGTATTTCCCGGATTCTTGATGGATAAAACACATCTATATGTTTGCTAAGTTTAGTTTTGGTTGTGTTTTATTGGTGTAAAGTTGGTCAGCTAGTATTTGAGGTAGTTGTAAATGTAGTAGACAAAGAGCATCTCGACGGCACATTATAGTATAAAGGTCAAGACATGAGTGTGCTCTAACAAAACGTCATGTTATTTGACCTAAAAATGATATTGTTTAACCTTGGGAAGCCTACATAGGTGAATAATATGCAAAAGAAGGACAAGTATTTTTTGACATTTCATGTAGGATCAACTTGTTTATGTATTATATGACTCTGAAATATTTGATTCCATGTTTTATTCTATTAAAATTGAGAGCTATCAAGAAATAGATTACCAAACACAATCTCTAACATACAAAAACAAATTTATATTGAAATTATCTAAAAACGTGTGTTGCAATAAAATGGTCATAACATGTGATACATGACTCCGTTTCAAGACCACAACTAAGAAAATGGATGTTTGAAAAAAGGAGTACTTTTATCCAGGCAAGCATTGGTCAAAAGCGACTAAACCCGATCAAAAACTGATAAAAACCTACCAAGAACAGCTAAAAATGCCGTAACCGGCTCAAATCATCCAAACCTAAGAAAAAACCTCTGAAATTATTTCCAGTCCATATGGACCACATAGAATCCGGGCATAATGTATTTGCCCGGATTCTTGATGGATAAAACACATCTATATGTTTGCTAAGTTTAGTTTTGGTTGTGTTTTATTGGTGTAAAGTTGGTCAGCTAGTATTTGAGGTAGTTGTGAATGTAGTAGACAAAGAGCATCTCGACGGCACATTATAGTATAAAGGTCAAGACATGAGTGTGCTCTAACAAAACGTCATGTTATTTGACCTAAAAATGATATTGTTTAACCTTGGGAAGCCTACATAGGTGAATAATATGCAAAAGAAGGACAAGTATTTTTTGACATTTCATGTAGGATCAACTTGCTTATGTATTATATGACTCTGAAATATTTGATTCCATGTTTTATTCTATTAAAATTGAGAGCTATCAAGAAATAGATTACCAAACACAATCGCTAACATTCAAAAACAAATTTATATCGAAATTATCTGAAAACGTGGGTTGCAATAAAATGGTCATAACATGTGATACATGACTCCGTTTCAAGACCACAACTAAGAAAATGGTTGCTTGAAAAAAGGAGTACTTTTATCCAGGCAAGCATTGGTCAAATGCGACTAAACCCGATCAAAAACTGATAAAAACCTACCAAGAACAGCTAAAAATGCCGTAACCGGCTCAAATCATCCAAACCTAAGAAAAAACCTCTAAAATTATTTCCAGTCCATATAGACCACATAGAATCCGGGCATAATGTATTTGCCCGGATTCTTGATGGATAAAACACATCTATATGTTCGCTCTGTTTAGTTTTGGTTGTGTTTTATTGGTGTAAAAGTTGGTCAGCTAGTATTTGAGTTAGTTGTGAATGTAGTAGACAAAGAGTATCTCGACGGCACATTATAGTATAAATGTCAAGACATGAGTGTGCTCTAACAAAACGTCATGTTATTCTACCTAAAAATGATTTTGTTTAACCTTGGGAAGCCTACATAGGTGAATAATATGCAAAAGAAGGACAAGTATTTTTTGACATTTCATGTAGGATCAACTTGCTTATGTATTATATGACTCTGAAATATTTTATTCCATGTTTTATTCTATTAAAAATGAGAGCTATCAAGAGTGTGCTCTAACAAAATGTCATGTTATTTGACCTAAAAATGATATTGTTTAACCTTGGGAAGCCTACATAGGTGAATAATAGGCAAAAGAAGGACACGTATTTTTTGACATTTCATGTAGGATCAACTTGCTTATGTATTAAATGACTCTGAAATATTTGATTCCATGTTTTATTCTATTAAAATTGAGAGCTATCAAGAAATAGATTACCAAACACAATCGCTAATATACAAAAACAAATTTATATTGAAATTATCTGAAAACGTGGGTTGCAATAAAATGGTCATAACATGTGATACATGACTCCGTTTCAAGACCACAACTAAGAAAATGGATGCTTGAAAAAAGGAGTACTTTTATCCAGGCAAGCATTGGTCAAAAGCGACTAAACCCGATCAAAACTGATAAAAACCTACCAAGAACAGCTAAAAATGCCGTAACCGGCTCAAATCATCCAAACCTAAGAAAAAACCTCTAAAACTATTTCCAGTCCATATAGACCACATAGAATCCGGGCATAATGTATTTGCCCGGATTCTCGATGGATAAAACACATCTATATGTTTGCTCTGTTTAGTTTTGGTTGTGTTTTATTGGTGTAAAAGTTGGTCAGCTAGTATTTGAGGTAGTTGTGAATGTAGTAGACAAAGAGCATCTCGACGGCACATTATAGTATAGAGGTCAAGACATGAGTGTGCTCTAACAAAACGTCATGTTATTTGACCTAAAAATGATATTGTTTAACATTGGGAAGCCTACATAGGTGAATAATATGCAAAAGAAGGACAAGTATTTTTTGACATTTCATGTAGGATCAACTTGCTTATGTATTATATGACTCTGAAATATTTGATTCCATGTTTTATTCTATTAAAATTGAGATCTATCAAGAAATAGATTACCAAACACAATCGCTAACATACAAAAACAACTTTATATTGAAATTATCTGAAAACGTGGGTTGCAATAAAATGGTCATAACATGTGATACATGACTCCGTTTCAAGACCACAACTAAGAAAATGGATGCTTGAAAAAAGGAGTACTTTTATCCAGGTAAGCATTGGTCAAAAGCGACTAAACCCGATAAAAAACTTTTAAAAACCTACCAAGAACAGCTAAAAATGCCGTAACCGGCTCAAATCATCCAGACCTAAGAAAAAACCTCTAAAATTATTTCCAGTCCATATAGACCACATAGAATCCGGGCATAATGTATTTTCTCGGATTCTTGATGGATAAAACACATCTATATGTTTGCTCTGTTTAGTTTTGGTTGTGTTTTATTGGTGTAAAAGTTGGTCAGCTAGTATTTGAGGTAGTTGTGAATGTAGTAGACAAAGAGCATCTCGACAGCACATTATAGTATAAAGGTCAAGACATGAGTGTGCTCAAACAAAACGTCATGTTATTTGACCTAAAAATGATATTGTTTAACCTTGGGAAGCCTACATAGGTGAATAATATGCAAAAGAAGGACAAGTATTTTTTGACATTTCATGTAGGATCAACTTGCTTATGTATTATATGACTCTGAAATATTTGATTCCATGTTTTATTCTATTAAAATTGAGAGCTATCATGTTATTTGACCTAAAAATGATATTCTTTAACCTTGGGAAGCCTACATAGGTGAATAATATGCAAAAGAAGGACAAGTATTTTTTGACATTTCATGTAGGATCAACTTGCTTATGTATTATATGACTCTGAAATATTTGATTCCATGTTTTATTCTATTAAAATTGAGAGCTATCAAGAAATAGATTACCAAACACAATCGCTAACATACAAAAACAAATTTATATTGAAATTATCTGAAAACGTGGGTTGCAATAAAATGGTCATAACATGTGATACATGACTCCGTTTCAAGACCACAACTAAGAAAATGGATGCTTGAAAAAAGGAGTACTTTTATCCAGGCAAGCATTGGTCAAAAGCGACTAAACCCGATCAAAAACTGATAAAAACCTACCAAGAACAGCTAAAAATGCCGTAACCGGCTCAAATCATCCAAACCTAAGAAAAAACCTCTAAAATTATTTCCAGTCCATATAGACCACATAGAATCCGAGCATAATGTATTTGCCGGATTCTTGATGGATAAAACACATCTATATGTTTGCTCTGTTTATTTTTGGTTGTGTTTTATTGGTGTAAAGTTGGTCAGCTAGTATTTGAGGTAGTTGTGAATGTAGTAGACAAAGAGCATCTCGACGGCACATTATAGTATAAAGGTCAAGACATGAGTGTGCTCTAACAAAACGTCATGTTATTTGACCTAAAAATGATATTGTTTAACCTTGGGAAGCCTACATAGGTGAATAATATGCAAAAGAAGGACAAGTATTTTTTGACATTTCATGTAGGATCAACTTGCTTATGTATTATATGACTCTGAAATATTTGATTCCATGTTTTATTCTATTAAAATTGAGAGCTATCAAGAAATAGATTACCAAACACAATCGCTAACATACAAAAACAAATTTATATTGAAATTATCTGAAAACGTGGGTTGCAATAAAATGGTCATAACATGTGATACATGACTCCGTTGCAAGACCACAACTAAGAAAATGGATGCTTGAAAAAAGGAGTACTTTTATCCAGGCAAGCATTGGTCACAAGCGACTAAACCCGAACAAAAACTGATAAAAACCTACCAAGAACAGCTAAAAATGCCGTAACCGGCTCAAATCATCCAAACCTAAGAAAAAACCTCTAAAATTATTTCCAGTCCATATAGACCACATAGAATCCGGGCATAATGTATTTGCCCGGATTCTTGATGGATAAAACACATCTATACGTTTGCTCTGTTTAGTTTTGGTTGTGTTTTATTGGTGTAAAAGTTGGTCAGCTAGTATTTGAGGTAGTTGTGAATGTAGTAGACAAAGAGAATCTCGACGGCACATTATAGTATAAAGGTCAAGACATGAGTGTGCTCTAACAAAACGTCATGTTATTTGACCTAAAAATGATATTGTTTAACCTTAGGAAGCCTACATAGGTGAATAATATGCAAAAGAAGGACAAGTATTTTTTGACATTTCATGTAGGATCAACTTGCTTATGTATTATATGACTCTGAAATATTTGATTCCATGTTTTATTCTATTAAAATTGAGAGCTATCAAGAAATAGATTACCAAACACAATCGCTAACATACAAAAACAAATTTATATTGAAATTATCTGAAAACGTGGGTTGCAATAAAATGGTCATAACATGTGATACATGACTCCGTTGCAAGACCACAACTAAGAAAATGGATGCTTGAAAAAAGGAGTACTTTTATCCAGGCAAGCATTGGTCACAAGCGACTAAACCCGAACAAAAACTGATAAAAACCTACCAAGAACAGCTAAAAATGCCGTAACCGGCTCAAATCATCCAAACCTAAGAAAAAACCTCTAAAATTATTTCCAGTCCATTTAGACCACATAGAATCCGGGCATAATGTATTTGCCCGGATTCTTGATGGATAAAACACATCTATACGTTTGCTCTGTTTAGTTTTGGTTGTGTTTTATTGGTGTAAAAGTTGGTCAGCTAGTATTTGAGGTAGTTGTGAATGTAGTAGACAAAGAGCATCTCGACGGCACATTATAGTATAAAGGTCAAGAAATGAGTGTGCTCTAACAAAACGTCATGTTATTTGACCTAAAAATGATATTGTTTAACCTTAGGAAGCCTACATAGGTGAATAATATGCAAAAGAAGGACAAGTATTTTTTGACATTTCATGTAGGATCAACTTGCTTATGTATTATATGACTCTGAAATATTTGATTCCATGTTTTATTCTATTAAAATTGAGAGCTATCAAGAAATAGATTACCAAACACAATCGCTAACATACAAAAACAAATTTATATTGAAATTATCTGAAAACGTGGGTTGCAATAAAATGGTCATAACATGTGATACATGACTCCGTTTCAAGACCACAACTAAGAAAATGGATGCTTGAAAAAAGGAGTACTTTTATCCAGGCAAGCATTGGTCAAAAGCGACTAAACCCGATCAAAAACTGATAAAAACCTACTAAGAACAGCTAAAAATGCCATAACCGGCTCAAATCATCCAAACCTAAGAAAAAACCTCCAAAATTATTTCCAGTCCATATAGACCACATAGAATCCGGGCATAATGTATTTCCCGGATTCTTGATGGATAAAACACATCTATATGTTTGCTCTGTTTAGTTTTGGTTGTGTTTTATTGGTGTAAAAGTTGGTCAGCTAGTATTTGAGGTAGTTGTGAATGTAGTAGACAAAGAGCATCTCGACGGCACATTATAGTATAAAGGTCAAGACATGAGTGTGCTCTAACAAAACGTCATGTTATTTGACCTAAAAATGATATTGTTTAACATTGGGAAGCCTACATAGGTGAATAATATGCAAAAGAAGGACAAGTATTTTTTGACATTTCATGTAGGATCAACTTGCTTATGTATATATGACTCTGAAATATTTGATTCCATATTTTATTCTATTAAAATTGAGAGCTATCAAGAAATAGATTACCAAACACAATCGCTAACATACAAAAACAAATTTATATTGAAATTATCTGAAAACGTGGGTTGCAATAAAATGGTCATAACATGTGATACATGACTCCGTTTCAAGACCACAACTAAGAAAATGGATGCTTGAAAAAATGAGTACTTTTATCCAGGCAAGCATTGGTCAAAAGCGACTAAACCCGATCAAAAACTGATAAAAACCTACCAAGAACAGCTAAAAATGCCGTAACCGGCTCAAATCATCCAAACCTAAGAAAAAACCTCTAAAATTATTTCCATTCCATATAGACCACATAGAATCCGGGCATAATGTATTTGCCCGGATTCTTGATGGATAAAACACATCTATATGTTTGCTCTGTTTAGTTTTGGTTGTTTTTTATTGGTGTAAAGTTGGTCAGCTAGTAATTGAGGTAGTTGTGAATGTAGTAGACAAAGAGCATCTCGACGGCACATTATAGTATAAAGGTCAACACATGAGTGTGCTCTAACAAAACGTCATGTTATTTGACCTAAAAATGATATTGTTTAACCTTGGGAAGCATACATAGGTGAATAATATGCAAAAGAAGGACAAGTATTTTTTGACATTTCATGTAGGATCAACTTGCTTATGTATTATATGACTCTGAAATATTTGATTCCATGTTTTATTCTATTAAAATTGAGAGCTATCAA
This sequence comes from Glebionis coronaria, assembly GCA_025667525.1. Lineage (NCBI taxonomy): Eukaryota > Viridiplantae > Streptophyta > Magnoliopsida > Asterales > Asteraceae > Glebionis > Glebionis coronaria. The sequence continues at coordinate 610,472,798 of CM046878.1, read as the reverse complement.
GAGTGTGCTCTAACAAACCGTCATGTTATTTGACCTAAAAATGATATTGTTTAACCTTGGGAAGCCTACATAGGTGAATAATAGGCAAAAGAAGGACAAGTATTTTTTGACATTTCATGTAGGATCAACTTGCTTATGTATTATATGACTCTGAAATATTTGATTCCATGTTTTATTCTATTAAAATTGAGAGCTATCAAGAAATAGATTACCAAACACAATCGCTAACATACAAAAACAAATTTATATTGAAATTATCTGAAAACGTGGGTTGCAATAAAATGGTCATAACATGTGATACATGACTCCGTTTCAAGACCACAACTAAGAAAATGGATGCTTGAAAAAATGAGTACTTTTATCCAGGCAAGCATTGGTCAAAAGCGACTAAACCCGATCAAAAACTGATAAAAACCTACCAAGAACAGCTAAAAATGCCGTAACCGGCTCAAATCATCCAAACCTAAGAAAAAACCTCTAAAATTATTTCCAGTCCATATAGACCACATAGAATCCGAGCATAATGTATTTGCCGGATTCTTGATGGATAAAACACATCTATATGTTTGCTCTGTTTATTTTTGGTTGTGTTTTATTGGTGTAAAGTTGGTCAGCTAGTATTTGAGGTAGTTGTGAATGTAGTAGACAAAGAGCATCTCGACGGCACATTATAGTATAAAGGTCAAGACATGAGTGTGCTCTAACAAAACGTCATGTTATTTGACCTAAAAATGATATTGTTTAACCTTGGGAAGCCTACATAGGTGAATAATATGCAAAAGAAGGACAAGTATTTTTTGACATTTCATGTAGGATCAACTTGCTTATGTATTATATGACTCTGAAATATTTGATTCCATGTTTTATTCTATTAAAATTGAGAGCTATCAAGAAATAGATTACCAAACACAATCGCTAACATACAAAAACAAATTTATATTGAAATTATCTGAAAACGTGGGTTGCAATAAAATGGTCATAACATGTGATACATGACTCCGTTGCAAGACCACAACTAAGAAAATGGATGCTTGAAAAAAGGAGTACTTTTATCCAGGCAAGCATTGGTCACAAGCGACTAAACCCGAACAAAAACTGATAAAAACCTACCAAGAACAGCTAAAAATGCCGTAACCGGCTCAAATCATCCAAACCTAAGAAAAAACCTCTAAAATTATTTCCAGTCCATTTAGACCACATAGAATCCGGGCATAATGTATTTGCCCGGATTCTTGATGGATAAAACACATCTATACGTTTGCTCTGTTTAGTTTTGGTTGTGTTTTATTGGTGTAAAAGTTGGTCAGCTAGTATTTGAGGTAGTTGTGAATGTAGTAGACAAAGAGCATCTCGACGGCACATTATAGTATAAAGGTCAAGAAATGAGTGTGCTCTAACAAAACGTCATGTTATTTGACCTAAAAATGATATTGTTTAACCTTAGGAAGCCTACATAGGTGAATAATATGCAAAAGAAGGACAAGTATTTTTTGACATTTCATGTAGGATCAACTTGCTTATGTATTATATGACTCTGAAATATTTGATTCCATGTTTTATTCTATTAAAATTGAGAGCTATCAAGAAATAGATTACCAAACACAATCGCTAACATACAAAAACAAATTTATATTGAAATTATCTGAAAACGTGGGTTGCAATAAAATGGTCATAACATGTGATACATGACTCCGTTTCAAGACCACAACTAAGAAAATGGATGCTTGAAAAAAGGAGTACTTTTATCCAGGCAAGCATTGGTCAAAAGCGACTAAACCCGATCAAAAACTGATAAAAACCTACTAAGAACAGCTAAAAATGCCATAACCGGCTCAAATCATCCAAACCTAAGAAAAAACCTCCAAAATTATTTCCAGTCCATATAGACCACATAGAATCCGGGCATAATGTATTTCCCGGATTCTTGATGGATAAAACACATCTATATGTTTGCTCTGTTTAGTTTTGGTTGTGTTTTATTGGTGTAAAAGTTGGTCAGCTAGTATTTGAGGTAGTTGTGAATGTAGTAGACAAAGAGCATCTCGACGGCACATTATAGTATAAAGGTCAAGACATGAGTGTGCTCTAACAAAACGTCATGTTATTTGACCTAAAAATGATATTGTTTAACATTGGGAAGCCTACATAGGTGAATAATATGCAAAAGAAGGACAAGTATTTTTTGACATTTCATGTAGGATCAACTTGCTTATGTATATATGACTCTGAAATATTTGATTCCATATTTTATTCTATTAAAATTGAGAGCTATCAAGAAATAGATTACCAAACACAATCTCTAACATACAAAAACAAATTTATATTGAAATTATCTGAAAACGTGGGTTGCAATAAAATGGTCATAACATGTGATACATGACTCCGTTTCAAGACCACAACTAAGAAAATGGATGCTTGAAAAAATGAGTACTTTTATCCAGGCAAGCATTGGTCAAAAGCGACTAAACCCGATCAAAAACTGATAAAAACCTACCAAGAACAGCTAAAAATGCCGTAACCGGCTCAAATCATCCAAACCTAAGAAAAAACCTCTAAAATTATTTCCATTCCATATAGACCACATAGAATCCGGGCATAATGTATTTGCCCGGATTCTTGATGGATAAAACACATCTATATGTTTGCTCTGTTTAGTTTTGGTTGTTTTTTATTGGTGTAAAGTTGGTCAGCTAGTAATTGAGGTAGTTGTGAATGTAGTAGACAAAGAGCATCTCGACGGCACATTATAGTATAAAGGTCAACACATGAGTGTGCTCTAACAAAACGTCATGTTATTTGACCTAAAAATGATATTGTTTAACCTTGGGAAGCATACATAGGTGAATAATATGCAAAAGAAGGACAAGTATTTTTTGACATTTCATGTAGGATCAACTTGCTTATGTATTATATGACTCTGAAATATTTGATTCCATGTTTTATTCTATTAAAATTGAGAGCTATCAAGAGTGTGCTCTAACAAACCGTCATGTTATTTGACCTAAAAATGATATTGTTTAACCTTGGGAAGCCTACATAGGTGAATAATAGGCAAAAGAAGGACAAGTATTTTTTGACATTTCATGTAGGATCAACTTGCTTATGTATTATATGACTCTGAAATATTTGATTCCATGTTTTATTCTATTAAAATTGAGAGCTATCAAGAAATAGATTACCAAACACAATCGCTAACATACAAAAACAAATTTATATTGAAATTATCTGAAAACGTGGGTTGCAATAAAATGGTCATAACATGTGATACATGACTCCGTTTCAAGACCACAACTAAGAAAATGGATGCTTGAAAAAATGAGTACTTTTATCCAGGCAAGCATTGGTCAAAAGCGACTAAACCCGATCAAAAACTGATAAAAACCTACCAAGAACAGCTAAAAATGCCGTAACCGGCTCAAATCATCCAAACCTAAGAAAAAACCTCTAAAATTATTTCCATTCCATATAGACCACATAGAATCCGGGCATAATGTATTTGCCCGGATTCTTGATGGATAAAACACATCTATATGTTTGCTCTGTTTAGTTTTGGTTGTTTTTTATTGGTGTAAAGTTGGTCAGCTAGTAATTGAGGTAGTTGTGAATGTAGTAGACAAAGAGCATCTCGACGGCACATTATAGTATAAAGGTCAACACATGAGTGTGCTCTAACAAAACGTCATGTTATTTGACCTAAAAATGATATTGTTTAACCTTGGGAAGCATACATAGGTGAATAATATGCAAAAGAAGGACAAGTATTTTTTGACATTTCATGTAGGATCAACTTGCTTATGTATTATATGACTCTGAAATATTTGATTCCATGTTTTATTCTATTAAAATTGAGAGCTATCAAGAGTGTGCTCTAACAAAACGTCATGTTATTTGACCTAAAAATGATATTGTTTAACCTTGGGAAGCCTACATAGGTGAATAATAGGCAAAAGAAGGACAAGTATTTTTTGACATTTCATGTAGGATCAACTTGCTTATGTATTATATGACTCAGAAATATTTGATTCCATGTTTTATTCTATTAAAATTGAGAGCTATCAAGAAATAGATTACCAAACACAATCGCTAACATACAAAAACAAATTTATATTGAAATTATCTGAAAACGTGGGTTGCAATAAAATGGTCATAACATGTGATACATGACTCCGTTTCAAGACCACAACTAAGAAAATGGATGCTTCAAAAAATGAGTACTTTTATCCAGGCAAACATTGGTCAAAAGCGACTAAACTCAATCAAAAACTGATAAAAACCTACCAAGAACAGCTAAAAATGCCGTAACCGGCTCAAATCATCCAAACCTAAGAAAAAACCTTTAAAATTATTTCCAGTCCATATAGACCACATAGAATCCGGGCATAATGTATTTGCCCGGATTCTTGATGGATAAAACACATCTATATGTTTGCTCTGTTTTGTTTTGGTTCTGTTTTATTGGTGTAAAGTTGGTCAGCTAGTATTTGAGGTAGTTGTGAATGTAGTAGACAAAGAGCATCTCGACGGCACATTATAGTATAAAGGTCAAGACATGAGTGTGCTCTAACAAAACATCATGTTATTTGACCTAAAAATGATATTGTTTAACCTTGGGAAGCCTACATAGGTGAATAATATGCAAAATAAGGACAAGTATTTTTTGACATTTCATGTAGGATCAACTTGCTTATGTATTATATGACTCTGAAATATTTGATTCCATGTTTTATTCTATTAAAATTGAGAGCTATCAAGAAATAGATTACCAAACACAATTGCTAACATACAAAAACAAATTTATATTGAAATTATCTGAAAACGTGGGTTGTAATAAAATGGTCATAACATGTGATACATGACTCCGTTTCAAGACCACAACTAAGAAAATGGATGCTTGAAAAAAGGAGTACTTTTATCCAGGCAAGCATTGGTCAAAAGCGACTAAACCCGATAAAAAACTGATAAAAACCTACCAAGAACAGCTAAAAATGCCGTAACCGGCTCAAATCATCCAAACCTAAGAAAAAACCTCTAAAATTATTTCCAGTCCATATAGACCACATATAATCCGGGCATAATGTATTTGCCCGGATTCTTGATGGATAAAACACATCTATATGTTTGCTCTGTTTAGGTTTTGGTTGTGTTTTATTGGTGTAAAGTTGGTCAGCTAGTATTTGAGGTAGTTGTGAATGTAGTAGACAAAGAGCATCTCGACGGCACATTATAGTATAAAGGTCAAGACATGAGTGTGCTCTTACAAAACGTCATGTTATTTGACCTAAAAATGATATTGTTTAACATTGGGAAGCCTACATAGGTGAATAATATGCAAAAGAAGGACAAGTATTTTTTGACATTTCATGTAGGATCAACTTGCTTATGTATTATATGACTCTGAAATATTTGATTCCATGTTTTATTCTATTAAAATTGAGAGCTATCAAGAAATAGATTACCAAATACAATCGCTAACATACAAAAACAAATTTATATTGAAATTATCTGAAAACGTGGGTTGCAATAAAATGGTCATAACATGTGATACATGACTCCGTTTCAAGACCACAACTAAGAAAATGGATGCTTGAAAAAATGAGTACTTTTATCCAGGCAAGCATTGGTCAAAAGCGACTAAACCCGATCAAAAACTGATAAAAACCTACCAAGAACAGCTAAAAATGCCGCAACCGGCTCAAATCATCCAAACCTAAGAAAAAACCTCTAAAATTATTTCCAGTCCATATAGACCATATAGAATCCGGGCATAATGTATTTGCCCGGATTCTTGATGGATAAAACACATCTATATGTTTGCTCTGTTTAGTTTTGGTTGTGTTTTATTGGTGTAAAAGTTGGTCAGCTAGTATTTGAGGTAGTTGTGAATGTAGTAGACAAAGAGCATCTCGACGGCACATTATAGTATAAAGGTCAAGACATGAGTGTGCTCTAACAAAACGTCATGTTATTTGACCTAAAAATGATATTGTTTAACCTTGGGAAGCCTACATAAGTGAATAATATGCAAAAGAAGGACAAGTATTTTTTGACATTTCATGTAGGATCAACTTGCTTATGTATTATATGACTCTGAAATATTTGATTCCATGTTTTAGTCTATTAAAATTGAGAGCTATCAAGAGTGTGCTCTAACAAAACGTCATGTTATTTGACCTAAAAATGATATTGTTTAACCTTGGGAAGCCTACATAGGTGAATAATAGGCAAAAGAAGGACAAGTATTTTTTGACATTTCATGTAGGATCAACTTGCCTATGTATTATATGACTCTGAAATATTTGATTTCATGTTTTATTCTATTAAAATTGAGAGCTATCAAGAAATAGATTACCAAACACAATCGCTAACATACAAAAACAAATTTATATTGAAATTATCTGAAAACGTGGGTTGCAATAAAATGGTCATAACATGTGATACATGACTCCATTTCAAGACCACAACTAAGAAAATGGATGCTTGAAAAAAATGAGTACTTTTATCCAGGCAAGCATTGGTCAAAAGCGACTAAACCCGATCAAAAACTGATAAAAACCTACCAAGAACAGCTAAAAATGCCGTAACCGGCTCAAATCATCCAAACCTAAGAAAAAACCTCTAAAATTATTTCCAGTCCATATAGACCACATATAATCCGGGCATAATGTATTTGCCCGGATTCTTGATGGATAAAACACATCTATATGTTTGCTCTGTTTAGGTTTTGGTTGTGTTTTATTGGTGTAAAGTTGGTCAGCTAGTATTTTAGGTAGTTGTGAATGTAGTAGACAAAGAGCATCTCGACGGCACATTATAGTATAAAGGTAAAGACATGAGTGTGCTCTAACAAAACGTCATGTTATTTGACCTAAAAATGATATTGTTTAACCTTGGGAAGCCTACATAGGTGAATAATATGCAAAAGAAGGACAAGTATTTTTTGACATTTCATGTAGGATCAACTTGCTTATGTATTATATGACTCTGAAATATTTGATTCCATGTTTTATTCTATTAAAATTGAGAGCTATCAAGAGTGTGCTCTAACAAAACGTCATGTTATTTGACCTAAAAATGATATTGTTTAACCTTGGGAAGCCTACATAGGTGAATAATAGGCAAAAGAAGGACAAGTATTTTTTGACATTTCATGTAGGATTAACTTGCCTATGTATTATATGACTCTGAAATATTTGATTCCATGTTTTATTCTATTAAAATTGAGAGCTATCAAGAAATAGATTACCAAACACAATCGCTAACATACAAAAACAAATTTATATTGAAATTATCTGAAAACGTGGGTTGCAATAAAATGGTCATAACATGTGATACATGACTCCGTTTCAAGACCACAACTAAGAAAATGGATGCTTGAAAAAGTGAGTACTTTTATCCAGGCAAGCATTGGTCAAAAGCGACTAAATCCGATCAAAAACTGATAAAAACCTACCAAGAACCGCTAAAAATGCCGTAACCGGCTCAAATCATCCAAACCTAAGAAAAAACCTCTAAAATTATTTCCAGTCCATATAGACCACATAGAATCCGGGCATAATGTGTTTTCCCGGATTCTTGATGTTTAAAACACATCTATATGTTTGCTCTGTTAAGTTTTGGTTGTGTTTTATTGGTGTAAAGTTGGTCAGCTAGTATTTGAGGTAGTTGTGAATGTAGTAGACAAAGAGCATCTCGACGGCACATTATAGTATAAAGGTCAAGACATGAGTGTGCTCTAACAAAACGTCATGTTATTTGACCTAAAAATGATATTGTTTAACCATGGGAAGCATACATAGGTGAATAATATGCAAAAGAAGGACAAGTATTTTTTGACATTTCATGTAGGATCAACTTGCTTATTTATTATATGACTCTGAAATATTTGATTCCATGTTTTATTCTATTAAAATTGAGAGCTATCAAGAAATAGATTACCAAACACAATCGCTAACATACAAAAACAAATTTATATTGAAATTCTCTGAAAACGTGGGTTGCAATAAAATGGTCATAACATGTGATACATGACTCCGTTTCAAGACCACAACTAAGAAAATGGATGCTTGAAAAAAGGAGTACTTTTATCCAGGCAAGCATTGGTCAAAAGCGACTAAACCCGATCAAAAACTGATAAAAACCTACCAAGAACAGCTAAAAATGCCGTAACCGGCTCAAATCATCCAAACCTAAGAAAAAACCTCTAAAATTATTTCCAGTCCATATAGACCACATATAATCCGGGCATAATGTATTTGCCCGGTTTCTTGATGGATAAAACACATCTATATGTTTGCTCTTTTTAGTTTTGGTTGTGTTTTATTGGTGTAAAAGTTGGTCAGCTAGTATTTGAGGTAGTTGTGAATGTAGTAGACAAAGAGCATCTCGACGGCACATTATAGTATAAAGGTCAAGACATGAGTGTGCTCTAACAAAACGTCATGTTATTTGACCTAAAAATGATATTGTTTAACCTTGGGAAGCCTACATAGGTGAATAATATGCAAAAGAAGGACAAGTATTTTTTGACATTTCATGTAGGATCAACTTGCTTATGTATTATATGACTCTGAAATATTTGATTCCATGTTTTATTCTATTAAAATTGAGAGCTATCAAGAGTGTGCTCTAACAAAACGTCATGTTATTTGACCTAAAAATGATATTCTTTAACCTTGGGAAGCCTACATAGGTGAATAATATGTAAAAGAAGGACAAATATTTTTTGACATTTCATGTAGGATCAACTTGCTTATGTATTATATGACTCTGAAATATTTGATTCCATGTTTTATTCTATTAAAATTGAGTGCTATCAAGAAATAGATTACCAAACATAATCGCTAACATACAAAAACAAATTTATATTGAAATTATCTGAAAACGTGGGTTGCAATAAAATGGTCATAACATGTGATACATGACTCCGTTCCAAGACCACAACTAAGAAAATGGATGCTTGAAAACAGGAGTAATTTTATCCAGGCAAGCATTGGTCAAAAGCGACTAAACCCGATCAAAAACTGATAAAAACCTACCAAGAACAGCAAAAAATGCCGTAACCGGCTCAAATCATCCAAACCTAAGAAAAAACCTCTAAAATTATTTCCAGTCCATATAGACCACATAGAATCCGGGCATAATGTATTTGCCCGGATTCTTGATGGATAAAACACATCTATATGTTTGCTCTGTTTAGTTTTGGTTGTGTTTTATTGGTGTAAAGTTGGTCAGCTTGTATTTGAGGTAGTTGTGAATGTAGTAGACAAAGAGCATCTCGACGGCACATTATAGTATAAAGGTCAAGACATGAGTGTGCTCTAACAAAACGTCATGTTATTTGACCTAAAAATGATATTGTTTAACCTTGGGAAGCCTACATAGGTGAATAATAGGCAAAAGAAGGACAAGTATTTTTTGACATTTCATGTAGGATCAACTTGCTTATGTATTATATGACTCTGAAATATTTGATTCCATGTTTTATTCTATTAAAATTGAGAGCTATCAAGAAATAGATTACCAAACACAATCACTAACATACAAAAACAAATTTATATTGAAATTATCTAAAAACGTGGGTTGCAATAAAATGGTCATAACATGTGATACATGACTCCGTTTCAAGACCACAACTAAGAAAATGGATGCTTGAAGAAATGAGTACTTTTATCCAGGCAAGCATTGGTCAAAAGCGACTAAACCCGATCAAAAACTGATAAAAACCTACCAAGAACAGCTAAAAATGCCGTAACCGGCTCAAATCATCCAAACCTAAGAAAAAACCTCTAAAGTTATTTTCAGTCCATATAGACCACATAGAATCCGGGCATAATGTATTTGCCCGGATTCTTGATGGATAAAACACATCTATATGTTTGCTCTGTTTAGTTTTGGTTGTGTTTTATTGGTGTAAAAGTTGGTCAGCTAGTATTTGAGGTAGTTGTGAATGTAGTAGACAAAGAGCATCTCGACGGCACATTATAGTATAAAGGTCAAGACATGAGTGTGCTCTAACAAAACGTCATGTTATTTGACCTAAAAATGATATTGTTTAACATTGGGAAGCCTACATAGGTGAATAATATGCAAAAGAAGGACAAGTATTTTTTGACATTTCATGTAGGATCAACTTGCTTATGTATTATATGACTCTGAAATATTTGATTCCATGTTTTATTCTATTAAAATTGAGAGCTATCAAGAAACAGATTACCAAACACAATCGCTAACATACAAAAACAAATTTATATTGAAATTATCTGAAAACGTGGGTTGCAATAAAATGGTCATAACATGTGATACATGACTCCGTTTCAAGACCACAACTAAGAAAATGGATGCTTGAAAAAATGAGTACTTTTATCCAGGCAAGCATTGGTCAAAAGCGACTAAACCCGATCAAAAACTGATAAAAACCTACCAAGAACAGCTAAAAATGCCGTAACCGGCTCAAATCATCCAAACCTAAGAAAAAACCTCTAAAATTATTTCCAGTCCATATAGACCACATAGAATCCGGGCATAATGTATTTTCCCGGATTCTTGATGGATAAAACACATCTATATGTTTGTTCTGTTTAGTTTTGGTTGTGTTTTATTGGTGTAAAAGTTGGTCAGCTAGTATTTGAGGTAGTTGTGAATGTAGTAGACAAAGAGCATCTCGACGGCACATTATAGTATAAATGTCAAGACATGAGTGTGCTCTAACAAAACGTCATGTTATTTGACCTAAAAATGATATTGTTTAACATTGGGAAGCCTACATAGGTGAATAATATGCAAAAGAAGGACAAGTATTTTTTGACATTTCATGTAGGATCAACTTGCTTATGTATTATATGACTCTGAAATATTTGATTCCATGTTTTATTCTATTAAAATTGAGAGCTATCAAGAAATAGATTACCAAACACAATCGCTAACATACAAAAACAAATTTATATTGAAATTATCTGAAAACGTGGGTTGCAATAAAATGGTCATAACATGTGATACATGACTCCGTTTCAAGACCACAACTAAGAAAATAGATGCTTGAAAAAATGAGTACTTTTATCCAGGCAAGCATTGGTCAAAAGCGACTAAACCCGATCAAAAACTGATAAAAACCTACCAAGAACAGCTAAAAATGCCGTAACCGGCTCAAATCATCCAAACCTAAGAAAAAACCTCTAAAATTATTTCCAGTCCATATAGACCACATAGAATACGGGCATAATGTATTTGCCCGGATTCTTGATGGATAAAACACATCTATATGTTTGTTCTGTTTAGTTTTGGTTGTGTTTTATTGGTGTAAAAGTTGGTCAGCTAGTATTTGAGGTAGTTGTGAATGTAGTAGACAAAGAGCATCTCGACGGCACATTATAGTTTAAAGGTCAAGACATGAGTGTGCTCTAACAAAACGTCATGTTATTTGACCTAAAAATGATATTGTTTAACATTGGGAAGCCTACATAGGTGAATAATAGGCAAAAGAAGGACAAGTATTTTTTGACATTTCATGTAGGATCAACTTGCTTATGTATTATATGACTCTGAAATATTTGATTCCATGTTTTATTCTATTAAAATTGAGAGCTATCAAGAAATAGATTACCAAACACAATCGCTAACATACAAAAACAAATTTATATTGAAATTATCTGAAAACGTGGGTTGCAATAAAATGGTCATAACATGTGATACATGACTCCGTTTCAAGACCACAACTAAGAAAATGGATGCTTGAAAAAATGAGTACTTTTATCCAGGCAAGCATTGGTCAAAAGCGACTAAACCCGATCAAAAACTGATAAAAACCTACCAAGAACAGCTAAAAATGCCGTAACCGGCTCAAATCATCCAAACCTAAGAAAAAACCTCTAAAATTATTTCCAGTCCATATAGACCACATAGAATACGGGCATAATGTATTTGCCCGGATTCTTGATGGATAAAACACTCTATATGTTTGTTCTGTTTAGTTTTGGTTGTGTTTTATTGGTGTAAAAGTTGGTCAGCTAGTATTTGAGGTAGTTGTGAATGTAGTAGACAAAGAGCATCTCGACGGCACATTATAGTATAAAGGTCAAGACATGAGTGTGCTCTAACAAAACGTCATGTTATTTGACCTAAAAATGATATTGTTTAACATTGGGAAGCCTACATAGGTGAATAATAGGCAAAAGAAGGACAAGTATTTTTTGACATTTCATGTAGGATCAACTTGCTTATGTATTATATGACTCTGAAATATTTGATTCCATGTTTTATTCTATTAAAATTGAGAGCTATCAAGAAATAGATTACCAAACACAATCACTAACATACAAAAACAAATTTATATTGAAATTATCTGAAAACGTGGGTTGCAATAAAATGGTCATAACATGTGATACATGACTCCGTTTCAAGACCACAACTAAGAAAATGGATGCTTGAAAAAATGAGTACTTATATCCAGGCAAGCATTGGTCAAAAGCGACTAAACCCGATCAAAAACTGATAAAAACCTACCAAGAACAGCTAAAAATGCCGTAACCGGCTCAAATCATCCAAACCTAAGAAAAAACCTCTAAAATTATTTCCAGTCCATATAGACCACATAGAATACGGGCATAATGTATTTGCCCGGATTCTTGATGGATAAAACACATCTATATGTTTGCTCTGTTTAGTTTTGGTTGTGTTTTATTGGTGTAAAAGTTGGTCAGCTAGTATTTGAGGTAGTTGTGAATGTAGTAGACAAAAATCATCTCGACGGCACATTATAGTATAAAGGTCAAGACATGAGTGTGCTCTAACAAAACGTCATGTTATTTGACCAAAAAATGATATTGTTTAACATTGGGAAGCCTACATAGGTGAATAATATGCAAAAGAAGGACAAGTATTTTTTGACATTTCATGTAGGATCAACTTGCTTATGTATTATATGACTTTGAAATATTTGATTCCATGTTTTATTCTATTAAAATTGAGAGCTATCAAAAAATAGATTACCAAACACAATCGCTAACATACAAAAACAAATTTATATTGAAATTATCTGAAAACGTGGGTTGCAATAAAATGGTCATAACATGTGATACATGACTCCGTTTCAAGACCACAACTAAGAAAATGGATGCTTGAAAAAATGAGTACTTTTATCCAGGCAAGCATTGGTCAAAAGCGACTAAACCCGATCAAAAACTGATAAAAACCTACCAAGAACAGCTAAAAATGCCGTAACCGGCTCAAATCATCCAAACCTAAGAAAAAACCTCTAAAATTATTTCCAGTCCATATAGACCACATAGAATACGGGCATAATGTATTTGCCCGGATTCTTGATGGATAAAACACATCTATATGTTTGTTCTGTTTAGTTTTGGTTGTGTTTTATTGGTGTAAAAGTTTGTCAGCTAATATTTGAGGTAGTTGTGAATGTAGTAGACAAAGAGCATCTCGACGGCACATTATAGTATAAAGGTCAAGACATGAGTGTGCTCTAACAAAACGTCATGTTATTTGACCTAAAATGATATTGTTTAACATTGGGAAGCCTACATAGGTGAATAATAGGCAAAAGAAGGACAAGTATTTTTTGACATTTCATGTAGGATCAACTTGCTTATGTATTATATGACTCTGAAATATTTGATTCCATGTTTTATTCTATTAAAATTGATAGCTATCAAGAAATAGATTACCAAACACAATCGCTAACATACAAAAACAAATTTATATTGAAATTATCTGAAAACGTGGGTTGCAATAAAATGGTCATAACATGTGATACATGACTCTGTTTCAAGACCACAACTAAGAAAATGGATGCTTGAAAAAATGAGTACTTTTATCCAGGCAAGCATTGGTCAAAAGCGACTAAACCCGATCAAAAACTGATAAAAACCTACCAAGAACAGCTAAAAATGCCGTAACCGGCTCAAATCATCCAAACCTAAGAAAAAACCTCTAAAATTATTTCCAGTCCATATAGACCACATAGAATACGGGCATAATGTATTTGCCCGGATTCTTGATGGATAAAACACATCTATATGTTTGTTCTGTTTAGTTTTGGTTGTGTTTTATTGGTGTAAAAGTTGGTCAGCTAATATTTGAGGTAGTTGTGAATGTAGTAGACAAAGAGCATCTCGACGGCACATTATAGTATAAAGGTCAAGACATGAGTGTGCTCTAACAAAACGTCATGTTATTTGACCTAAAAATGATATTGTTTAACATTGGGAAGCCTACATAGGTGAATAATAGGCAAAAGAAGGACAAGTATTTTTTGACATTTCATGTAGGATCAACTTGCTTATGTATTATATGACTCTGAAATATTTGATTCCATGTTTTATTCTATTAAAATTGAGAGCTATCAAGAAATAGATTACCAAACACAATCGCTAACATACAAAAACAAATTTATATTGAAATTATCTGAAAACGTGGGTTGCAATAAAATGGTTATAACATGTGATACATGACTCCGTTTCAAGACCACAACTAAGAAAATGGATGCTTGAAAAAATGAGTACTTATATCCAGGCAAGCATTGGTCAAAAGCGACTAAACCCGATCAAAAACTGATAAAAACCTACCAAGAACAGCTAAAAATGCCGTAACCGGCTCAAATCATCCAAACCTAAGAAAAAACCTCTAAAATTATTTCCAGTCCATATAGACCACATAGAATACGGGCATAATGTATTTGCCCGGATTCTTGATGGATAAAACACATCTATATGTTTGCTCTGTTTAGTTTTGGTTGTGTTTTATTGGTGTAAAAGTTGGTCAGCTAGTATTTGAGGTAATTGTGAATGTAGTAGACAAAAATCATCTCGACGGCACATTATAGTATAAAGGTCAAGACATGAGTGTGCTCTAACAAAACGTCATGTTATTTGACCTAAAAATGATATTGTTTAACATTGGGAAGCCTACATAGGTGAATAATATGCAAAAGGACAAGTATTTTTTGACATTTCATGTAGGATCAACTTGCTTATGTATTATATGACTCTGAAATATTTGATTCCATGTTTTATTCTATTAAAATTGAGAGCTATCAAGAAAAAGATTACCAAACACAATCGCTAACATACAAAAACAAATTTATATTGAAATTATCTGAAAACGTGGGTTGCAATAAAATGGTCATAACATATGATACATGACTCCGTTTAAAGACCACAACTAAGAAAATGGATGCTTGAAAAAATGAGTACTTTTATCCAGGCAAGCATTGGTCAAAAGCGACTAAATCCGATCAAAAACTGATAAAAACCTACCAAGAACAGCTAAAAATACCGTAACCGGCTCAAATCATCCAAAACTAAGAAAAAACCTCTAAAATTATTTCCAGTCCATATAGACCACATAGAATACGGGCATAATGTATTTGCCCGGATTCTTGATGGATAAAACACATCTATATGTTTGCTCTGTTTAGTTTTGGTTGTGTTTTATTGGTGTAAAAGTTGGTCAGCTAGTATTTGAGGTAGTTGTGAATGTAGTAGACAAAAATCATCTCGACGGCACATTATAGTATAAAGGTCAAGACATGAGTGTGCTCTAACAAAACGTCATGTTATTTGACCTAAAAATGATATTGTTTAACATTGGGAAGCCTACATAGGTGAATAATATGCAAAAGAAGGACAAGTATTTTTTGACATTTCATGTAGGATCAACTTGCTTATGTATTATATGACTTTGAAATATTTGATTCCATGTTTTATTCTATTAAAATTGAGAGCTATCAAGAAATAGATTACCAAACACAATCGCTAACATACAAAAACAAATTTATATTGAAATTATCTGAAAACGTGGGTTGCAATAAAATGGTCATAACATGTGATACATGACTCCGTTTCAAGACCACAACTAAGAAAATGGATGCTTGAAAAAATGAGTACTTTTATCCAGGCAAGCATTGGTCAAAAGCGACTAAACCCGATCAAAAACTGATAAAAACCTACCAAGAACAGCTAAAAATGCCGTAACCGGCTCAAATCATCCAAACCTAAGAAAAAACCTCTAAAATTATTTCCAGTACATATAGACCACATAGAATACGGGCATAATGTATTTGCCCGGATTCTTGATGGATAAAACACATCTATATGTTTGTTCTGTTTAGTTTTGGTTGTGTTTTATTGGTGTAAAAGTTGGTCAGCTAATATTTGAGGTAGTTGTGAATGTAGTAGACAAAGAGCATCTCGACGGCACATTATAGTATAAAGGTCAAGACATGAGTGTGCTCTAACAAAACGTCATGTTATTTGACCTAAAAATGATATTGTTTAACATTGGGAAGCCTACATAGGTGAATAATAGGCAAAAGAAGGACAAGTATTTTTTGACATTTCATGTAGGATCAACTTGCTTATGTATTATATGACTCTGAAATATTTGATTCCATGTTTTATTCTATTAAAATTGAGAGCTATCAAGAAATAGATTACCAAACACAATCGCTAACATACAAAAACAAATTTATATTGAAATTATCTGAAAACGTGGGTTGCAATAAAATGGTTATAACATGTGATACATGACTCCGTTTCAAGACCACAACTAAGAAAATGGATGCTTGAAAAAATGAGTACTTATATCCAGGCAAGCATTGGTCAAAAGCGACTAAACCCGATCAAAAACTGATAAAAACCTACCAAGAACAGCTAAAAATGCCGTAACCGGCTCAAATCATCCAAACCTAAGAAAAAACCTCTAAAATTATTTCCAGTCCATATAGACCACATAGAATACGGGCATAATGTATTTGCCCGGATTCTTGATGGATAAAACACATCTATATGTTTGCTCTGTTTAGTTTTGGTTGTGTTTTATTGGTGTAAAAGTTGGTCAGCTAGTATTTGAGGTAATTGTGAATGTAGTAGACAAAAATCATCTCGACGGCACATTATAGTATAAAGGTCAAGACATGAGTGTGCTCTAACAAAACGTCATGTTATTTGACCTAAAAATGATATTGTTTAACATTGGGAAGCCTACATAGGTGAATAATATGCAAAAGGACAAGTATTTTTTGACATTTCATGTAGGATCAACTTGCTTATGTATTATATGACTCTGAAATATTTGATTCCATGTTTTATTCTATTAAAATTGAGAGCTATCAAGAAAAAGATTACCAAACACAATCGCTAACATACAAAAACAAATTTATATTGAAATTATCTGAAAACGTGGGTTGCAATAAAATGGTCATAACATATGATACATGACTCCGTTTAAAGACCACAACTAAGAAAATGGATGCTTGAAAAAATGAGTACTTTTATCCAGGCAAGCATTGGTCAAAAGCGACTAAATCCGATCAAAAACTGATAAAAACCTACCAAGAACAGCTAAAAATACCGTAACCGGCTCAAATCATCCAAAACTAAGAAAAAACCTCTAAAATTATTTCCAGTCCATATAGACCACATAGAATACGGGCATAATGTATTTGCCCGGATTCTTGATGGATAAAACACATCTATATGTTTGCTCTGTTTAGTTTTGGTTGTGTTTTATTGGTGTAAAAGTTGGTCAGCTAGTATTTGAGGTAGTTGTGAATGTAGTAGACAAAAATCATCTCGACGGCACATTATAGTATAAAGGTCAAGACATGAGTGTGCTCTAACAAAACGTCATGTTATTTGACCTAAAAATGATATTGTTTAACATTGGGAAGCCTACATAGGTGAATAATATGCAAAAGAAGGACAAGTATTTTTTGACATTTCATGTAGGATCAACTTGCTTATGTATTATATGACTTTGAAATATTTGATTCCATGTTTTATTCTATTAAAATTGAGAGCTATCAAGAAATAGATTACCAAACACAATCGCTAACATACAAAAACAAATTTATATTGAAATTATCTGAAAACGTGGGTTGCAATAAAATGGTCATAACATGTGATACATGACTCCGTTTCAAGACCACAACTAAGAAAATGGATGCTTGAAAAAATGAGTACTTTTATCCAGGCAAGCATTGGTCAAAAGCGACTAAACCCGATCAAAAACTGATAAAAACCTACCAAGAACAGCTAAAAATGCCGTAACCGGCTCAAATCATCCAAACCTAAGAAAAAACCTCTAAAATTATTTCCAGTACATATAGACCACATAGAATACGGGCATAATGTATTTGCCCGGATTCTTGATGGATAAAACACATCTATATGTTTGTTCTGTTTAGTTTTGGTTGTGTTTTATTGGTGTAAAAGTTGGTCAGCTAATATTTGAGGTAGTTGTGAATGTAGTAGACAAAGAGCATCTCGACGGCACATTATAGTATAAAGGTCAAGACATGAGTGTGCTCTAACAAAACGTCATGTTATTTGACCTAAAAATGATATTGTTTAACATTGGGAAGCCTACATAGGTGAATAATAGGCAAAAGAAGGACAAGTATTTTTTGACATTTCATGTAGGATCAACTTGCTTATGTATTATATGACTCTGAAATATTTGATTCCATGTTTTATTCTATTAAAATTGAGAGCTATCAAGAAAAAGATTACCAAACACAATCGCTAACATACAAAAACAAATTTATATTGAAATTATCTGAAAACGTGGGTTGCAATAAAATGGTCATAACATATGATACATGACTCCGTTTAAAGACCACAACTAAGAAAATGGATGCTTGAAAAAATGAGTACTTTTATCCAGGCAAGCATTGGTCAAAAGCGACTAAATCCGATCAAAAACTGATAAAAACCTACCAAGAACAGCTAAAAATACCGTAACCGGCTCAAATCATCCAAAACTAAGAAAAAACCTCTAAAATTATTTCCAGTCCATATAGACCACATAGAATACGGGCATAATGTATTTGCCCGGATTCTTGATGGATAAAACACATCTATATGTTTGCTCTGTTTAGTTTTGGTTGTGTTTTATTGGTGTAAAAGTTGGTCAGCTAGTATTTGAGGTAGTTGTGAATGTAGTAGACAAAAATCATCTCGACGGCACATTATAGTATAAAGGTCAAGACATGAGTGTGCTCTAACAAAACGTCATGTTATTTGACCTAAAAATGATATTGTTTAACATTGGGAAGCCTACATAGGTGAATAATATGCAAAAGAAGGACAAGTATTTTTTGACATTTCATGTAGGATCAACTTGCTTATGTATTATATGACTTTGAAATATTTGATTCCATGTTTTATTCTATTAAAATTGAGAGCTATCAAGAAATAGATTACCAAACACAATCGCTAACATACAAAAACAAATTTATATTGAAATTATCTGAAAACGTGGGTTGCAATAAAATGGTCATAACATGTGATACATGACTCCGTTTCAAGACCACAACTAAGAAAATGGATGCTTGAAAAAATGAGTACTTTTATCCAGGCAAGCATTGGTCAAAAGCGACTAAACCCGATCAAAAACTGATAAAAACCTACCAAGAACAGCTAAAAATGCCGTAACCGGCTCAAATCATCCAAACCTAAGAAAAAACCTCTAAAATTATTTCCAGTACATATAGACCACATAGAATACGGGCATAATGTATTTGCCCGGATTCTTGATGGATAAAACACATCTATATGTTTGTTCTGTTTAGTTTTGGTTGTGTTTTATTGGTGTAAAAGTTGGTCAGCTAATATTTGAGGTAGTTGTGAATGTAGTAGACAAAGAGCATCTCGACGGCACATTATAGTATAAAGGTCAAGACATGAGTGTGCTCTAACAAAACGTCATGTTATTTGACCTAAAAATGATATTGTTTAACATTGGGAAGCCTACATAGGTGAATAATAGGCAAAAGAAGGACAAGTATTTTTTGACATTTCATGTAGGATCAACTTGCTTATGTATTATATGACTCTGAAATATTTGATTCCATGTTTTATTCTATTAAAATTGAGAGCTATCAAGAAATAGATTACCAAACACAATCGCTAACATACAAAAACAAATTCATATTGAAATTATCTGAAAACGTGGGTTGCAATAAAATGGTCATAACATGTGATACATGACTCCGTTTCAAGACCACAACTAAGAAAATAGATGCTTGAAAAAATGAGTACTTTTATCCAGGCAAGCATTGGTCAAAAGCGACTAAACCCGATCAAAAACTGATAAAAACCTACCAAGAACAGCTAAAAATGCCGTAACCGGCTCAAATCATCCAAACCTAAGAAAAAACCTCTAAAATTATTTCCAGTCCATATAGACCACATAGAATACGGGCATAATGTATTTGCCCGGATTCTTGATGGATAAAACACATCTATATGTTTGTTCTGTTTAGTTTTGGTTGTGTTTTATTGGTGTAAGAGTTGGTCAGCTAATATTTGAGGTAGTTGTGAATGTAGTAGACAAAGAGCATCTCGACGGCACATTATAGTATAAAGGTCAAGACATGAGTGTGCTCTAACAAAACGTCATGTTATTTGACCTAAAAATGATATTGTTTAACATTGGGAAGCCTACATAGGTGAATAATAGGCGAAAGAAGGACAAGTATTTTTTGACATTTCATGTAGGATCAACTTGCTTATGTATTATATGACTCTGAAATATTTGATTCCATGTTTTATTCTATTAAAATTGAGAGCTATCAAGAAATAGATTACCAAACACAATCGCTAACATACAAAAACAAATTTATATTGAAATTATCTGAAAACGTGGGTTGCAATAAAATGGTCATAACATGTGATACATGACTCCGTTTCAAGACCACAACTAAGAAAATGGATGCTTGAAAAAATGAGTACTTTTATCCAGGCAAGCATTGGTCAAAAGCGACTAAACCCGATCAAAAACTGATAAAAACCTACCAAGAACAGCTAAAAATGCCGTAACCGGCTCAAATCATCCAAACCTAAGAAAAAACCTATAAAATTATTTCCAGTCCATATAGACCACATAGAATACGGGCATAATGTATTTGCCCGGATTCTTGATGGATAGAACACATCTATATGTTTGTTCTGTTTAGTTTTGGTTGTGTTTTATTGGTGTAAAAGTTGGTCAGCTAATATTTGAGGTAGTTGTGAATGTAGTAGACAAAGAGCATCTCGACGGCACATTATAGTATAAAGGTCAAGACATGAGTGTGCTCTAACAAAACGTCATGTTATTTGACCTAAAAATGATATTGTTTAACATTGGGAAGCCTACATAGGTGAATAATAGGCAAAAGAAGGACAAGTATTTTTTGACATTTCATGTAGGATCAACTTGCTTATGTATTATATGACTCTGAAATATTTGATTCCATGTTTTATTCTATTAAAATTGAGAGCTATCAAGAAATAGATTACCAAACACAATCGCTAACATACAAAAACAAATTTATATTGAAATTATCTGAAAACGTGGGTTGCAATAAAATGGTTATAACATGTGATACATGACTCCGTTTCAAGACCACAACTAAGAAAATGGATGCTTGAAAAATGAGTACTTATATCCAGGCAAGCATTGGTCAAAAGCGACTAAACCCGATCAAAAACTGATAAAAACCTACCAAGAACAGCTAAAAATGCCGTAACCGGCTTAAATCATCCAAACCTAAGAAAAAACCTCTAAAATTATTTCCAGTCCATATAGACCACATAGAATACGGGCATAATGTATTTGCCCGGATTCTTGATGGATAAAACACATCTATATGTTTGCTCTGTTTAGTTTTGGTTGTGTTTTATTGGTGTAAAAGTTGGTCAGCTAGTATTTGAGGTAGTTGTGAATGTAGTAGACAAAAATCATCTCGACGACACATTATAGTATAAAGGTCAAGACATGAGTGTGCTCTAACAAAACGTCATGTTATTTGACCTAAAAATGATATTGTTTAACATTGGGAAGCCTACATAGGTGAATAATATGCAAAAGAAGGACAAGTATTTTTTGACATTTCATGTAGGATCAACTTGCTTATGTATTATATGACTCTGAAATATTTGATTCCATGTTTTATTCTATTAAAATTGAGAGCTATCAAGAAATAGATTACCAAACACAATCGCTAACATACAAAAACAAATTTATATTGAAATTATCTGAAAACGTGGGTTGCAATAAAATGGTCATAACATGTGATACATGACTCCGTTTCAAGACCACAACTAAGAAAATGGATGCTTGAAAAAATGAGTACTTTTATCCAGGCAAGCATTGGTCAAAAGCGACTAAACCCGATTAAAAAACTGATAAAAACCTACCAAGAACAGCTAAAAATGCCGTAACCGGCTCAAATCATCCAAACCTAAGAAAAAACCTCTAAAATTATTTCCAGTCCATATAGACCACATAGAATACGGGCATAATGTATTTGCCCGGATTCTTGATGGATAAAACACATCTATATGTTTGTTCTGTTTAGTTTTGGTTGTGTTTTATTGGTGTAAAAGTTGGTCAGCTAGTATTTGAGGTAGTTGTGAATGTAGTAGACAAAGAGCATCTCGACGGCACATTATAGTATAAAGGTCAAGACATGAGTGTGCTCTAACAAAACGTCATGTTATTTGACCTAAAAATGATATTGTTTAACATTGGGAAGCCTACATAGGTGAATAATAGGCAAAAGAAGGACAAGTATTTTTTGACATTTCATGTAGGATCAACTTGCTTATGTATTATATGACTCTGAAATATTTGATTCCATGTTTTATTCTATTAAAATTGAGAGCTATCAAGAAATAGATTACCAAACACAATCGCTAACATACAAAAACAAATTTATATTGAAATTATCTGAAAACGTGGGTTGCAATAAAATGGTCATAACATGTGATACATGACTCCGTTTCAAGACCACAACTAAGAAAATGGATGCTTGAAAAAATGAGTACTTTTATCCAGGCAAGCATTGGTCAAAAGCGACTAAACCCGATCAAAAACTGATAAAAACCTACCAAGAACAGCTAAAAATGCCGTAACCGGCTCAAATCATCCAAACCTAAGAAAAAACCTATAAAATTATTTCCAGTCCATATAGACCACATAGAATACGGGCATAATGTATTTGCCCGGATTCTTGATGGATAGAACACATCTATATGTTTGTTCTGTTTAGTTTTGGTTGTGTTTTATTGGTGTAAAAGTTGGTCAGCTAATATTTGAGGTAGTTGTGAATGTAGTAGACAAAGAGCATCTCGACGGCACATTATAGTATAAAGGTCAAGACATGAGTGTGCTCTAACAAAACGTCATGTTATTTGACCTAAAAATGATATTGTTTAACATTGGGAAGCCTACATAGGTGAATAATAGGCAAAAGAAGGACAAGTATTTTTTGACATTTCATGTAGGATCAACTTGCTTATGTATTATATGACTCTGAAATATTTGATTCCATGTTTTATTCTATTAAAATTGAGAGCTATCAAGAAATAGATTACCAAACACAATCGCTAACATACAAAAACAAATTTATATTGAAATTATCTGAAAACGTGGGTTGCAATAAAATGGTTATAACATGTGATACATGACTCCGTTTCAAGACCACAACTAAGAAAATGGATGCTTGAAAAATGAGTACTTATATCCAGGCAAGCATTGGTCAAAAGCGACTAAACCCGATCAAAAACTGATAAAAACCTACCAAGAACAGCTAAAAATGCCGTAACCGGCTCAAATCATCCAAACCTAAGAAAAAACCTCTAAAATTATTTCCAGTCCATATAGACCACATAGAATACGGGCATAATGTATTTGCCCGGATTCTTGATGGATAAAACACATCTATATGTTTGCTCTGTTTAGTTTTGGTTGTGTTTTATTGGTGTAAAAGTTGGTCAGCTAGTATTTGAGGTAGTTGTGAATGTAGTAGACAAAAATCATCTCGACGGCACATTATAGTATAAAGGTCAAGACATGAGTGTGCTCTAACAAAACGTCATGTTATTTGACCTAAAAATGATATTGTTTAACATTGGGAAGCCTACATAGGTGAATAATATGCAAAAGAAGGACAAGTATTTTTTGACATTTCATGTAGGATCAACTTGCTTATGTATTATATGACTCTGAAATATTTGATTCCATGTTTTATTCTATTAAAATTGAGAGCTATCAAGAAATAGATTACCAAACACAATCGCTAACATACAAAAACAAATTTATATTGAAATTATCTGAAAACGTGGGTTGCAATAAAATGGTCATAACATGTGATACATGACTCCGTTTCAAGACCACAACTAAGAAAATGGATGCTTGAAAAAATGAGTACTTTTATCCAGGCAAGCATTGGTCAAAAGTGTAACACCCCCACAATTGTTATGCGCAGCGGAACTACAACAATGGGTGCTACACAGTATTCATTGCACACAAGAAATATCAAACGACGCTAAAAAGACGTCATCTTAAAATTCAACATTTAAAATTGTTAAATAATACATGTCCACAGTTTTTCCAACCCCAAATAGTGCACAGAGTTTAGCGTTTCGGTCCCCATGAATCTCAACCCAAAAACTTCAGTTTTACAACCACATGACATTAAACATAAAAATTGTTTAAGTAGAAAAGGAGGGAAAAACAAGCGGACACCAAGCCGATCACACAACATCCATCCCATGCATGCTCCATCCTACTGCTCAGCGGTTACCTGAAATACATGCCAAAATTTTGGTCAACGAAAACGTTGAGTGGAATTCATAGGTTTTTCAATCCATTTGAACGTATATATATTAAAAACCATTCGTGATCATTTATAGTCTTGTCGATCAAACAAACTATAATCAGGATACTGACAATTGTGTTTAAGCTCATGACACTAATCCGTTAACTCAATCACCCGCGTAAATATACCGGCATGATTCAGATGAAACCAGTGCCCCTCTAAAGGCATCAGTTGCAATTATACCTTATTTCTCATACAAAATAATCTACCGCAGAACTTACTATAAGTACAGCTTCTCGGCTAGCATTGGGTCGTTAACCCCGTAGTACTACAAATTGCATAAGCGGCTATTTCCCCCTTCGCAAGGGCAAGACAATAGTTAATAGTTCATGAATTTAGGGACTTTTGCAACTTTGGTACTCAACACAATTTCTAAGGCAACTTTCGGGTCTAACAATCATTCATGATATACGTTCCTTTTAAAAACTAGCATGCATTTCCCTCGCGGGTAAAACAATTTGAAATAATATAAGCGAGGCTATAAATTCACACCTTAGATATTAAGTAGTCGGTAGTTCGAGGAGTGATCACTGACGATGTTACGGATGCCCGGGTAAATCAACACCTATCACAAATAACGCGTAATGAGTAATCTCATTTAAATACTTACGGTACTGTATAAAATACATATATACAAGTCACTTAAGACAAATATAACTCACGCCAAAAACAAAAACAACAAGTATCATTCATTTTATACCATTCATTCTTATAACCTACGTTGTCCATTTTTACACGTTCTCGCCGGTACTTGACTAAAGTACGGGCTGTTTTACCTCATTAAACCATGCTTATAAAATTTGACAAAATTTCCAAAAATCCTATATGACCTGTAGATAACATGTTTTTAAGTCCAACAAAAGTTTTCACTTTTACGACCCGTCACGCAACTCATTTCCACGACTACATTTTACGGGCTGAAATTGCGTTTCGACCAATTTTGACCACTTTGACCTATATGAAAAATACCTTTGACTTCCTTGACTCATAAGTCAACATATAGACTCATTTGTACAGGTTAGGGACCAAGTTTTGACCCTTGATCATTCACCAAATTATACTTGTGACCCTCGGGATTTGACTAAAACTTTGCACAAATCCGGATTGTGAAAGTCCTCGTCTCCCGGTACCCGATCTTTAAAATGTCATAACTTTTAGCTCGTTTTGAGTCACGGGCTCTACCTTATACCAAATTAAAGCTAGAAAAACCCTCTATCACTACATTTAGTTTTCAAGACCTGGAACAAAAATCATTTTTCCAAAATAGACCAAATGTTTCTGCCTAAAAATGACCATACCAAAAACATGCTTAGACTCGATTCCAAGACTTCTAACCAACTCTAAACATCATCCTAAGACTTCCCAAACATATCCTAACATCAAACTTCCATCCTACCCCTATTGATCAACCAATCTCAATATCAAAATCAAAGAAAAATACACATGCAAGTAGTAACACCTATGTAAATCATCATAAAACAACAAACCAAACATAACAACAACATGCAAATTCATCAACCACCATGGCTCCCCCAAACACCCCTTTGCCGTGGGGTTTGGGTGACCAAATCACCACAACCAAATTAATTTTGGTGGGTTTTCATGGTGTTTATACCTCCATAACACTTAAAATTAACATGCATTAGCTCAAATAGCCACAAAAACGAATTTTGGATCATATGAAAAATCTTGAAAAATTTTTATCAATGCATGTTGGATTTGATTACATGAATAGGTGGGTAATGACCAAACTAAGCGTGGTCTAACCTTAGATTTTTGAAAAATCAAGTAGAAAAGATTTTAGGTGGATTTTTGTGTGTTTTAGGTGTGCCGTGAGTTTGAGAGAGACAAGGAGAGTGTGTGTTTGATTTTTCTTGTAAAATGTTGTGTGTGTTTGTGTGTTTGTCCACTTAGGCCCTTTTTGATGGTTAGGAGGGACCTAAGTGCAATATTGGGCTTCTTTTGTCCTTAAATAGAAAACAACCTCAAAACTTTGCGGGTTTGACTCATTTGTCAATTTTGAAAATTTTACGGGAGTCGGAAATCTTCCCGAACGCTCCAAAATATTTTTGGGATACTTTAAATGTACTTGGAAGGCTATAAAACTCACACTACTCAACTTAACACGTACCGTAAATAAAATTCTCGAAAAATTACATTATCGATAAATCGTCAAAAATTATATAAAATTGGGCATCCCCCGGGATCGTAATCGTCATCGTCCTTCTTAAAACGTCAACCGTAAAAATTATAACCTCGAACATCGGCTCTAACCAAAATACTTATAATTATAGGAATTAAAATTTATCAAAAATTTCAAAAATTAGCGTAATTTAGGGTATCGTTAATGACCTCGATTCTAGGGTGTCACATCCACCCCTCCTTAAAGAGAGCGACGTCCCGGCGCTCGCCTCTTCTTGGGCTCACATTTCGTCTTACTGGAACAAATGAGGATACCTTTCCTTGAAAAAGTCCTCACGTTCCCAGGTGTATTCCGGTCCACGCTTAGAATTCCATCGGACCTTCACAATGGGAATCCTACTATGCTTCAACCGCTTGACCTCCCGGTCCATGATTTCCACAGGTTCTTCCACAAAGTGCATTTTGTCGTCTAGTCGAATCTCGTCCAAAGGAATCACCAATTCCTTGTCCGCCAAACTCTTCTTCAGGTTCGATACGTGAAACGTGTCATGAATAGCACTAAGCTCGGTCGGCAATTCTAACTTGTACGCTACTGGTCCAATTCGTTCAACGATCTTAAACGGTCCAATATACCTCGGACTCAGCTTTCCTTTCTTCCCAAAACGAATTACACCCTTCCATGGCGATACCTTGAGCATAACCATATCTCCAACTTCAAACTCCAACGGTTTCCTTCGGTTATCAGCATAACTTTTCTGTCGGCTTCTCGCAGCAAGTAGTCGGTTCTTGATCTGCACGATCTTCTCTGTCGTTTCTAAAACCATTTCGGGTCCAGTCAATTGACTTTCCCCTACTTCACTCCAACACACGGGCGATCTACACTTCCTTCCATACAATGCTTCGAACGGTGCCGCTTTGATACTCGCATGATAACTATTATTGTACGAAAATTCCACCAGAGGCAAGTGGCGTTCCCAACTCCCTCCAAAATCAATCACGCACGCTCGGAGCATGTCCTCCATCGTTTGAATCGTTCGTTCACTCTGGCCGTCAGTTTCCGGGTGATAAGCCGTGCTTAAACTCAGTTCAGTGCCCATCGCACGTTGAAGCGATCTCCAAAATTCCGACGTAAATCTACTGTCACGATCCGAAATGATCGATAATGGCACTCCATGTCTACAGACGATCTCTTTCACGTACACGCTGGCGAGTCTTTCCATGCTGTCCGTCTTCTTCATAGGTAAGAAATGAGCAGACTTCGTCAACCTGTCCACAATTACCCATATCATATCGCACCCACTAGGAGTTCTAGGTAAACCCGTCACAAAATCCATTGCGATTTTCTCCCATTTCCATTCTGGGATTTCCGGTTGTACCAACAATCCAGATGGTTTCTTATGTTCTGCTTGAACCTTCGCGCAAGTCAAACACTTACTGACGTAACGAGCAATATCTGCCTTCATATTCGGCCACCAATAAACTTTCTTCAGGTCGTGGTACATCTTATCCGATCCAGGATGTATCGAATACTTCGACTTATGCGACTCATTCATAACCAACTCTCGAACTCCAGGCTTTCCTTCCTCAGATGGACACAATGGTAACCAAATTCGATTCTCAAAATATCTTAGTCCGTCAGACCTAATCACGAAAATAGGTTTCAACATTCGTCCCAAATTCTCGGCTTCAACATTCCCTTTCATTAGTCCTCTCTCTTGAGCCTTCAGTATGGTTTCGGTTAAGTCAACGCTCTCACTCATCACTAAAGCTCTAACCCTCAAAGGTTTCTCCCGTTCCTTCCTACTTAATGCATCCGCTACAACATTCGCCTTCCCAGGGTGATAGCGAATTTCGCAGTCAACGAAAATCCTTCAATAAACCTTCTATAGTACCCAGCTAAACCCAAAAATTGTCGAACTTCAGTCGGCGTTGTCGGTGCTGACCATTCCCTGATTGCTACGATCTTAGCAGGATCTACACGAACTCCTTCCTTATCAATCACATGACCTAGAAACTGCACTGATTCCAACCAAAACTCACACTTAGAGAATTTTGCATACAGCTTCTCCTTCCTTAACAACTCCAAAATCTTTCTTAGGTGCTTCTCGTGCTCCTCCTTACTCTTAGAGTAAATAAGTATGTCGTCGATGAAAACAATAACAAACTTATCTAGATACGGCTTGCACACGCGATTCATAAGATCCATGAATACAGCAGGCGCGTTAGTCAACCCAAACGGCATCACTCGAAATTCAAAGTGTCCATACCGCGTACGAAAGGCAGTTACAGGAATATCCTCCTCTCTTACACGCAGTTGATGATACCCTGATCTTAAATCGATCTTTGAGTATACACTGGAACCTTGTAATTGATCGAACAAATCATCAATCCTCGGTAATGGGTACCGATTCTTAACCGTCAGCTTATTGAGTTCTCTATAGTCGATACACATTCTAAACGAACCATCCTTCTTCTTTACGAACAACACTGGCGCTCCCCAAGGTGATGAGCTCGGCCTAATAAATCCTTTGTCCATCAACTCCTTCAATTGATCCGATAACTCCTTTAACTCAGATGGTGCTAAGCGATAAGGTGCACGTGCAACCGGTGCAGCTCCTGGCACTAAATCAATTCGAAACTCGACCTCACGATTAGGCGGTAAACCTGGCAACTCGTCTGGAAAAACGTCCGGATACTCGCGAATAATTGGTACCTCTTCAATCCTCGCCTCTACATCACCATCGCTCGAAACCTGTGCCAAAAACACATCGCATCCGCTCTCTACGTACTTCATCATCTTCAAACACGAAATCACCTTCAAACGAGAAGTGCATTCGTCTCCCTTTACCGTCAAAACCCTATTCCTCAGCGGAATCTGCACCAATCTCTCACCACAGACGATTGTAGCACTATGCGCCATTAGCCAATCCATTCCCACAATCACGTCAAACGATCCTAGCTCTATAGGCATCAAGTCGATTTTAAAAGCGTAGTTTCCTAACTTCAAGGTACACCCTTTCAGTATAGAATTCGTACTAACAATTTTTCCATCGGCTAATTCAACATTATAACTAGTCGTTAACAATACCGGTTCTCTATCGATATTACGACTAAATCTAACGTCTACAAAACTCTTGTCTGAGCCAGAATCAAATAAAATACTAGCATAACAAGCGTCTAGCAAAAACGTACCGGTAACCACATTGGGACCTTGTGGTTTATCAGCAGTTCCCACTTGATACACAGCTGCCGCATTATTTCCTCCCCGTCTGTTCCCTGTCTTCGGGCAATTTGCTTGCACATGCCCCCTTTCTCCACAGCTATAACATCCTCTCATCCTGATAGCATTAGCCCCAGTGGCTACTCCTCCCATTCGACAACTAGCAGTCCTATGACCTGCCTTTCCACACTTGCCGCATGCCGGCGGGCAATTTCCAACGTGATACAAGTTGCACTTTCCACAATGGGGATTCACTTTCACACCTCTAGGGTTCGTCACTGCCCTCATCCCTTCGTTCCTTCTCTGATTAAACTGCTGATTACGGTTCGGACCTTGGTTGTTTCGATTTCCTCCTCGGTTCTGGCCTTGGGATTGATTACCTTGTGCTGCCTCCCATTTTCTTTTGTTACCCTCAGCAATGTAATTCTGCTTATCCTGAAGCTTAACGTCCATCAAAGCGTGTGCCATTTGAACCGCTTCGTCAAACGTTCCAGGTTTCGACGAAGTTGTTTCACCCTTGATGTTGCTAGATAAACCCTTAATATACTGCTTCATTTTCTTGGCGTCATTGGCAAATATGTCCGGACACAAAAGACTTAACTCATTGAATCTCCTGGTGTAAGCAGCTATATCGTTGTTCCTTAAGGTCAAATGTCTCAGTTCGTCCTCCAATTGCCCCAATTCCTCCTCTGGGCAAAACTTCTTTGTCAACAAAGCTTTGGTCGCATTCCACGTTCTCGCATTTGCCACAGCCAATCCCACCGTAGCTACCTGAGTATTCCACCAGCTTAACGCATCATCCAGAAATGTAGCTGCTGCAAGCTTTACTTTATCCGCCTCTGCACAACCACTGATTTCAAACGTACTCTCAACTTTTTCCAACCATCGCCTAAGTTCTAGGGCTCCACCCGATCCACGGAACTGCGTAGGACCGCACTTCATAAAGCTTGAATAGGTACACACTCTCGGGGCTGGTTGTCTCCCCGCATTCCTTCCTGGATCCTGATTTCTCCCAGCTCGGTCCGCTTCCAACGCATTAGCTATCGCTTCCTGAATCATGTTGTTAACACGATCGGCAGTCAACTTTGGAGGCATTGTTTTATCGAATATCTCTTTCTACAAGACAAGAAAAATAGAAAAACAATGTAAGTATTCATATCAAGTTTCCCAGACATAAAATACATACAACGACACATCACTACGGAGTTACTAATATTTATCAATTCACACCACAAAAGATCAAATTTAAGACATATCACGGATCATGAAAGGTAACATAGATTGTATTGATAGTTAACCAAAATCGTGACCAGTAATGCCACTACAATCATTCACCACAAAACATCAAGTACTTGAGTTTCTCGTCATAATACCATCATACAAGGTCTAAAATAGTTCTATTACAATGATCAAAGAAAAATACAAAACAAGTAACTAGGCATGTGGTGATCCACACGGCCTCTTGGATGGCGGCTCGTCGTCGTCCTCGGTTTCCTCATCACTCACGTCCTCGTCCACATCATCCACTTTTCCCTTTCCTTTCTCATCTGGCCCACATTCTGTTTCCTTTTTCGTCCCTGATGTGGATCCATGCTCAATCGCTCCTTGACTTCCCACCGAAATACAAGCACCTCCAGTAGGCGGCTGAACCATGAAGTCATTCGCCTCCATCTCCACATCGTCCACGAATCTCCAATCCGGGGGCAATGAATCCCTCACACGATGCTCCCAACTCTGCATCCTCGACAACCTCATCTGATCTTCCCTCACACGATCAAGACTAGCACTTAAATTCACAACCATTGATTTCAAACTGTTGATGGCACTTGTGTTCATCATCCCATCATACGCAATCCTTGAAGTCCTTTCCAACAATCTTTGATGCTCCCTTTCAGTCTTATCAAACTTCTTAATCACCCTAGTCTCAACTACAAACCGCTCATACATTAACCTTTCCATCCTCCCCAAACGACCTGCGGGATCCCAGTAGTGACTCGGTCTCGGAAAATAGACCCTCGTAATGTTCTCGTGAATCGATGGCGACTTGGATGACTCTCCACTGCTCCCATTACTATTGTCCATCGGGCGATCAAAAGGTTGCTGCTCATAACGACCGGTCGGTGGTACCTCATAACCCTTCGGCGAATTCGGGGATTGAAACAAATCGGGTTCGGTCTGGCCTACGGCATCCTCGGGAATGCCATCATCCAATAGCTCCTCGGGTTCTTCTTCGGAATCCTCATTGTCGTCACTACTCATGCTAGAATTATCCACCTCACTTTCGCCATTGTCGTTTTCCGGTCCTATTTCGTCTTCTGGAGCGATCCATCCATTATTATTGTCCGGCGGGTTCGGAGGTAACGGTCCCCCTTCGTGACCTACGACGTAATCGTTGGGCGGTACCTCGGCCATTCCTGCAATAACAGCGAATTTCGGAGGGTACATAAGTAATTATACAATAATTATAAATATATGCATGCAAATGCAATGCAAAGGTGGTACATATGCCCGAAATGCAATAATATGATGCTCATGCATGATAAATATGAAAATTACGATGTCGGATATTTCGCGTAAAATTTAACGTCTACATATAGTAATTCCATACTTATATAATAATTACCCACATATATACTTTACTCAAAAGTATACGTCAAATGCCATAAATACAACAATAAATCTTACCGGAGCCATGCAGGATAGTTGTGTGTGCTTGGACCCTTTTCTTACGACACCAAAAGTTATAGTTTAGGATTTTCAAAAACGACCTAGTTCTCTATAACTCGTGGCTCTGATACCAATCTGTAACACCCCCACAATTGTTATGCGCAGCGGAACTACAACAATGGGTGCTACACAGTATTCATTGCACACAAGAAATATCAAACGACGCTAAAAAGACGTCATCTTAAAATTCAACATTTAAAATTGTTAAATAATACATGTCCACAGTTTTTCCAACCCCAAATAGTGCACAGAGTTTAGCGTTTCGGTCCCCATGAATCTCAACCCAAAAACTTCAGTTTTACAACCACATGACATTAAACATAAAAATTGTTTAAGTAGAAAAGGAGGGAAAAACAAGCGGACACCAAGCCGATCACACAACATCCATCCCATGCATGCTCCATCCTACTGCTCAGCGGTTACCTGAAATACATGCCAAAATTTTGGTCAACGAAAACGTTGAGTGGAATTCATAGGTTTTTCAATCCATTTGAACGTATATATATTAAAAACCATTCGTGATCATTTATAGTCTTGTCGATCAAACAAACTATAATCAGGATACTGACAATTGTGTTTAAGCTCATGACACTAATCCGTTAACTCAATCACCCGCGTAAATATACCGGCATGATTCAGATGAAACCAGTGCCCCTCTAAAGGCATCAGTTGCAATTATACCTTATTTCTCATACAAAATAATCTACCGCAGAACTTACTATAAGTACAGCTTCTCGGCTAGCATTGGGTCGTTAACCCCGTAGTACTACAAATTGCATAAGCGGCTATTTCCCCCTTCGCAAGGGCAAGACAATAGTTAATAGTTCATGAATTTAGGGACTTTTGCAACTTTGGTACTCAACACAATTTCTAAGGCAACTTTCGGGTCTAACAATCATTCATGATATACGTTCCTTTTAAAAACTAGCATGCATTTCCCTCGCGGGTAAAACAATTTGAAATAATATAAGCGAGGCTATAAATTCACACCTTAGATATTAAGTAGTCGGTAGTTCGAGGAGTGATCACTGACGATGTTACGGATGCCCGGGTAAATCAACACCTATCACAAATAACGCGTAATGAGTAATCTCATTTAAATACTTACGGTACTGTATAAAATACATATATACAAGTCACTTAAGACAAATATAACTCACGCCAAAAACAAAAACAACAAGTATCATTCATTTTATACCATTCATTCTTATAACCTACGTTGTCCATTTTTACACGTTCTCGCCGGTACTTGACTAAAGTACGGGCTGTTTTACCTCATTAAACCATGCTTATAAAATTTGACAAAATTTCCAAAAATCCTATATGACCTGTAGATAACATGTTTTTAAGTCCAACAAAAGTTTTCACTTTTACGACCCGTCACGCAACTCATTTCCACGACTACATTTTACGGGCTGAAATTGCGTTTCGACCAATTTTGACCACTTTGACCTATATGAAAAATACCTTTGACTTCCTTGACTCATAAGTCAACATATAGACTCATTTGTACAGGTTAGGGACCAAGTTTTGACCCTTGATCATTCACCAAATTATACTTGTGACCCTCGGGATTTGACTAAAACTTTGCACAAATCCGGATTGTGAAAGTCCTCGTCTCCCGGTACCCGATCTTTAAAATGTCATAACTTTTAGCTCGTTTTGAGTCACGGGCTCTACCTTATACCAAATTAAAGCTAGAAAAACCCTCTATCACTACATTTAGTTTTCAAGACCTGGAACAAAAATCATTTTTCCAAAATAGACCAAATGTTTCTGCCTAAAAATGACCATACCAAAAACATGCTTAGACTCGATTCCAAGACTTCTAACCAACTCTAAACATCATCCTAAGACTTCCCAAACATATCCTAACATCAAACTTCCATCCTACCCCTATTGATCAACCAATCTCAATATCAAAATCAAAGAAAAATACACATGCAAGTAGTAACACCTATGTAAATCATCATAAAACAACAAACCAAACATAACAACAACATGCAAATTCATCAACCACCATGGCTCCCCCAAACACCCCTTTGCCGTGGGGTTTGGGTGACCAAATCACCACAACCAAATTAATTTTGGTGGGTTTTCATGGTGTTTATACCTCCATAACACTTAAAATTAACATGCATTAGCTCAAATAGCCACAAAAACGAATTTTGGATCATATGAAAAATCTTGAAAAATTTTTATCAATGCATGTTGGATTTGATTACATGAATAGGTGGGTAATGACCAAACTAAGCGTGGTCTAACCTTAGATTTTTGAAAAATCAAGTAGAAAAGATTTTAGGTGGATTTTTGTGTGTTTGAGGTGTGCCGTGAGTTTGAGAGAGACAAGGAGAGTGTGTGTTTGATTTTTCTTGTAAAATGTTGTGTGTGTTTGTGTGTTTGTCCACTTAGGCCCTTTTTGATGGTTAGGAGGGACCTAAGTGCAATATTGGGCTTCTTTTGTCCTTAAATAGAAAACAACCTCAAAACTTTGCGGGTTTGACTCATTTGTCAATTTTGAAAATTTTACGGGAGTCGGAAATCTTCCCGAACGCTCCAAAATATTTTTGGGATACTTTAAATGTACTTGGAAGGCTATAAAACTCACACTACTCAACTTAACACGTACCGTAAATAAAATTCTCGAAAAATTACATTATCGATAAATCGTCAAAAATTATATAAAATTGGGCATCCCCCGGGATCGTAATCGTCATCGTCCTTCTTAAAACGTCAACCGTAAAAATTATAACCTCGAACATCGGCTCTAACCAAAATACTTATAATTATAGGAATTAAAATTTATCAAAAATTTCAAAAATTAGCGTAATTTAGGGTATCGTTAATGACCTCGATTCTAGGGTGTCACAAAAAGCGACTAAACCCGATTAAAAAACTGATAAAAACCTACCAAGAACAGCTAAAAATGCCGTAACCGGCTCAAATCATCCAAACCTAAGAAAAAACCTCTAAAATTATTTCCAGTCCATATAGACCACATAGAATACGGGCATAATGTATTTGCCCGGATTCTTGATGGATAAAACACATCTATATGTTTGTTCTGTTTAGTTTTGGTTGTGTTTTATTGGTGTAAAAGTTGGTCAGCTAGTATTTGAGGTAGTTGTGAATGTAGTAGACAAAGAGCATCTCGACGGCACATTATAGTATAAAGGTCAAGACATGAGTGTGCTCTAACAAAACGTCATGTTATTTGACCTAAAAATGATATTGTTTAACATTGGGAAGCCTACATAGGTGAATAATAGGCAAAAGAAGGACAAGTATTTTTTGACATTTCATGTAGGATCAACTTGCTTATGTATTATATGACTCTGAAATATTTGATTCCATGTTTTATTCTATTAAAATTGAGAGCTATCAAGAAATAGATTACCAAACACAATCGCTAACATACAAAAACAAATTTATATTGAAATTATCTGAAAACGTGGGTTGCAATAAAATGGTCATAACATGTGATACATGACTCCGTTTCAAGACCACAACTAAGAAAATGGATGCTTGAAAAAATGAGTACTTTTATCCAGGCAAGCATTGGTCAAAAGCGACTAAACCCGATCAAAAACTGATAAAAACCTACCAAGAACAGCTAAAAATGCCGTAACCGGCTCAAATCATCCAAACCTAAGAAAAAACCTCTAAAATTATTTCTAGTCCATATAGACCACATAGAATACGGGCATAATGTATTTGCCCGGATTCTTGATGGATAAAACACATCTATATGTTTGTTCTGTTTAGTTTTGGTTGTGTTTTATTGGTGTAAAAGTTGGTCAGCTAGTATTTGAGGTAGTTGTGAATGTAGTAGACAAAGAGCATCTCGACGGCACATTATAGTATAAAGGTCAAGACATGAGTGTGCTCTAACAAAACGTCATGTTATTTGACCTAAAAATGATATTGTTTCACATTGGGAAGCCTACATAGGTGAATAATAGGCAAAAGAAGGACAAGTATTTTTTGACATTTCATGTAGGATCAACTTGCTTATGTATTATATGACTCTGAAATATTTGATTCCATGTTTTATTCTATTAAAATTGAGAGTTATCAAGAAATAGATTACCAAACACAATCGCTAACATACAAAAACAAATTTATATTGAAATTATCTGAAAACGTGGGTTGCAATAAAATGGTCATAACATGTGATACATGACTCCGTTTCAAGACCACAACTAAGAAAATGGATTCTTGAAAAAATGAGTACTTATATCCAGGCAAGCATTGGTCAAAAGCGACTAAACCCGATCAAAAACTGATAAAAACCTACCAAGAACAGCTAAAAATGCCGTAACCGGCTCAAATCATCCAAACCTAAGAAAAAACCTCTAAAATTATTTCCAGTCCATATAGACCACATAGAATACAGGCATAATGTATTTGCCCGGATTCTTGATGGATAAAACACATCTATATGTTTGCTCTGTTTAGTTTTGGTTGTGTTTTATTGGTGTAAAAGTTGGTCAGCTAGTATTTGAGGTAGTTGTGAATGTAGTAGACAAAAATCATCTCGACGGCACATTATAGTATAAAGGTCAAGACATGAGTGTGCTCTAACAAAACGTCATGTTATTTGACCTAAAAATGATATTGTTTAACATTGGGAAGCCTACATAGGTGAATAATATGCAAAAGAAGGACAAGTATTTTTTGACATTTCATGTAGGATCAACTTGCTTATGTATTATATGACTCTGAAATATTTGATTCCATGTTTTATTCTATTAAAATTGAGAGCTATCAAGAAATAGATTACCAAACACAATCGCTAACATACAAAAACAAATTTATATTGAAATTATCTGAAAACGTGGGTTGCAATAAAATGGTCATAACATGTGATACATGACTCCGTTTCAAGACCACAACTAAGAAAATGGATGCTTGAAAAAATGAGTACTTTTATCCAGGCAAGCATTGGTCAAAAGCGACTAAACCCGATCAAAAACTGATAAAAACCTACCAAGAACAGCTAAAAATGCCGTAACCGGCTCAAATCATCCAAACCTAAGAAAAAACCTCTAAAATTATTTCCAGTCCATATAGACCACATAGAATACGGGCATAATGTATTTGCCCGGATTCTTGATGGATAAAACACATCTATATGTTTGTTCTATTTAGTTTTGGTTGTGTTTTATTGGTGTAAAAGTTGGTCAGCTAGTATTTGAGGTAGTTGTGAATGTAGTAGACAAAGAGCATCTCGACGGCACATTATAGTATAAAGGTCAAGACATGAGTGTGCTCTAACAAAACGTCATGTTATTTGACCTAAAAATGATATTGTTTAACATTGGGAAGCCTACATAGGTGAATAATAGGCAAAAGAAGGACAAGTATTTTTTGACATTTCATGTAGGATCAACTTGCTTATGTATTATATGACTCTGAAATATTTGATTCCATGTTTTATTCTATTAAAATTGAGAGCTATCAAGAAATAGATTACCAAACACAATCGCTAACATACAAAAACAAATTTATATTGAAATTATCTGAAAACGTGGGTTGCAATAAAATGGTCATAACATGTGATACATGACTCCGTTTCAAGACCACAACTAAGAAAATGGATGCTTGAAAAAATGAGTACTTTTATCCAGGCAAGCATTGGTCAAAAGCGACTAAACCCGATCAAAAACTGATAAAAACCTACCAAGAACAGCTAAAAATGCCGTAACCGGCTCAAATCATCCAAACCTAAGAAAAAACCTCTAAAATTATTTCCAGTCCATATAGACCACATAGAATACGGGCATAATGTATTTGCCCGGATTCTTGATGGATAAAACACATCTATATGTTTGTTCTGTTTAGTTTTGGTTGTGTTTTATTGGTGTAAAAGTTGGTCAGCTAGTATTTGAGGTAGTTGTGAATGTAGTAGACAAAGAGCATCTCGACGGCACATTATAGTATAAAGGTCAAGACATGAGTGTGCTCTAACAAAACGTCATGTTATTTGACCTAAAAATGATATTGTTTAACATTGGGAAGCCTACATAGGTGAATAATAGGCAAAAGAAGGACAAGTATTTTTTGACATTTCATGTAGGATCAACTTGCTTATGTATTATATGACTCTGAAATATTTGATTCCATGTTTTATTCTATTAATATTGAGAGCTATCAAGAAATAGATTACCAAACACAATCGCTAACATACAAAAACAAATTTATATTGAAATTATCTGAAAACGTGGGTTGCAATAAAATGGTCATAACATGTGATACATGACTCCGTTTCAAGACCACAACTAAGAAAATGGATGCTTGAAAAAATGAGTACTTATATCCAGGCAAGCATTGGTCAAAAGCGACTAAACCCAATCAAAAACTGATAAAAACCTACCAAGAACAGCTAAAAATGCCGTAACCGGCTCAAATCATCCAAACCTAAGAAAAAACCTCTAAAATTATTTCCAGTCCATATAGACCACATAGA
The DNA here is from genome assembly GCA_025667525.1 of Glebionis coronaria. Taxonomy (NCBI): domain Eukaryota; kingdom Viridiplantae; phylum Streptophyta; class Magnoliopsida; order Asterales; family Asteraceae; genus Glebionis; species Glebionis coronaria. The sequence continues at coordinate 610,433,582 of CM046878.1, read as the reverse complement.
ATACGGGCATAACGTATTTGCCCGGATTCTTGATGGATAAAACACATCTATATGTTTGCTCTGTTTAGTTTTGGTTGTGTTTTATTGGTGTAAAAGTTGGTCAGCTAGTATTTGAGGTAGTTGTGAATGTAGTAGACAAAAATCATCTCGACGGCACATTATAGTATAAAGGTCAAGACATGAGTGTGCTCTAACAAAACGTCATGTTATTTGACCTAAAAATGATATTGTTTAACATTGGGAAGCCTACATAGGTGAATAATAGGCAAAAGAAGGACAAGTATTTTTTGACATTTCATGTAGGATCAACTTGCTTATGTATTATATGACTCTGAAATATTTGATTCCATGTTTTATTCTATTAAAATTGAGAGCTATCAAGAAATAGATTACCAAACACAATCGCTAACATACAAAAACAAATTTATATTGAAATTATCTGAAAACGTGGGTTGCAATAAAATGGTCATAACATGTGATACATGACTCCGTTTCAAGACCACAACTAAGAAAATGGATGCTTGAAAAAATGAGTACTTATATCCAGGCAAGCATTGGTCAAAAGCGACTAAACCCGATCAAAAACTGATAAAAACCTACCAAGAACAGCTAAAAATGCCGTAACCGGCTCAAATCATCCAAACCTAAGAAAAAACCTCTAAAATTATTTCCAGTCCATATAGACCACATAGAATACGGGCATAATGTATTTGCCCGGATTCTTGATGGATAAAACACATCTATATGTTTGCTCTGTTTAGTTTTGGTTGTGTTTTATTGGTGTAAAAGTTGGTCAGCTAGTATTTGAGGTAGTTGTGAATGTAGTAGACAAAAATCATCTCGACGGCACATTATAGTATAAAGGTCAAGACATGAGTGTGCTCTAACAAAACGTCATGTTATTTGACCTAAAAATGATATTGTTTAACATTGGGAAGCCTACATAGGTGAATAATATGCAAAAGAAGGACAAGTATTTTTTGACATTTCATGTAGGATCAACTTGCTTATGTATTATATGACTCTGAAATATTTGATTCCATGTTTTATTCTATTAAAATTGAGAGCTATCAAGAAATAGATTACCAAACACAATCGCTAACATACAAAAACAAATTTATATTGAAATTATCTGAAAACGTGGGTTGCAATAAAATGGTCATAACATGTGATACATGACTCCGTTTCAAGACCACAACTAAGAAAATGGATGCTTGAAAAAATGAGTACTTTTATCCAGGCAAGCATTGGTCAAAAGCGACTAAACCCGATCAAAAACTGATAAAAACCTACCAAGAACAGCTAAAAATGCCGTAACCGGCTCAAATCATCCAAACCTAAGAAAAAACCTCTAAAATTATTTCCAGTCCATATAGACCACATAGAATACGGGCATAAAGTATTTGCCCGGATTCTTGATGGATAAAACACATCTATATGTTTGTTCTGTTTAGTTTTGGTTGTGTTTTATTGGTGTAAAAGTTGGTCAGCTAGTATTTGAGGTAGTTGTGAATGTAGTAGACAAAGAGCATCTCGACGGCACATTATAGTATAAAGGTCAAGACATGAGTGTGCTCTAACAAAACGTCATGTTATTTGACCTAAAAATGATATTGTTTAACATTGGGAAGCCTACATAGGTGAATAATAGGCAAAAGAAGGACAATTATTTTTTGACATTTCATGTAGGATCAACTTGCTTATGTATTATATGACTCTGAAATATTTGATTCCATGTTTTATTCTATTAAAATTGAGAGCTATCAAGAAATAGATTACCAGACACAATCGCTAACATACAAAAACAAATTTATATTGAAATTATCTGAAAACGTGGGTTGCAATAAAATGGTCATAACATGTGATACATGACTCCGTTTCAAGACCACAACTAAGAAAATGGATGCTTGAAAAAATGAGTACTTATATCCAGGCAAGCATTGGTCAAAAGCGACTAAACCCGATCAAAAACTGATAAAAACCTACCAAGAACAGCTAAAAATGCCGTAACCGGCTCAAATCATCCAAACCTAAGAAAAAACCTCTAAAATTATTTCCAGTCCATATAGACCACATAGAATACGGGCATAATGTATTTGCCCGGATTCTTGATGGATAAAACACATCTATATGTTTGCTCTGTTTAGTTTTGGTTGTGTTTTATTGGTGTAAAAGTTGGTCAGCTAGTATTTGAGGTAGTTGTGAATGTAGTAGACAAAAATCATCTCGACGGCACATTATAGTATAAAGGTCAAGACATGAGTGTGCTCTAACAAAACATCATGTTATTTGACCAAAAAATGATATTGTTTAACATTGGGAAGCCTACATAGGTGAATAATATGCAAAAGAAGGACAAGTATTTTTTGACATTTCATGTAGGATCAACTTGCTTATGTATTATATGACTCTGAAATATTTGATTCCATGTTTTATTCTATTAAAATTGAGAGCTATCAAGAAATAGATTACCAAACACAATCGCTAACATACAAAAACAAATTTATATTGAAATTATCTGAAAACGTGGGTTGCAATAAAATGGTCATAACATGTGATACATGACTCCGTTTCAAGACCACAACTAAGAAAATGGATGCTTGAAAAAATGAGTACTTTTATCCAGGCAAGCATTGGTCAAAAGCGACTAAACCCGATCAAAAACTGATAAAAACCTACCAAGAACAGCTAAAAATGCCGTAACCGGCTCAAATCATCCAAACCTAAGAAAAACCTCTAAAATTATTTCCAGTCCATATAGACCACATAGAATACGGGCATAATGTATTTGCCCGGATTCTTGATGGATAAAACACATCTATATGTTTGTTCTGTTTAGTTTTGGTTGTGTTTTATTGGTGTAAAAGTTGGTCAGCTAGTATTTGAGGTAGTTGTGAATGTAGTAGACAAAGAGCATCTCGACGGCACATTATAGTATAAATGTCAAGACATGAGTGTGCTCTAACAAAACGTCATGTTATTTGACCTAAAAATGATATTATTTAACATTGGGAAGCCTACATAGGTGAATAATAGGCAAAAGAAGGACAAGTATTTTTTTACATTTCATGTAGGATCAACTTGCTTATGTATTATATGACTCTGAAATATTTGATTCCATGTTTTATTCTATTAAAATTGAGAGCTATCAAGAAATAGATTACCAGACACAATCGCTAACATACAAAAACAAATTTATATTGAAATTATCTGAAAACGTGGGTTGCAATAAAATGGTCATAACATGTGATACATGACTCCGTTTCAAGACCACAACTAAGAAAATGGATGCTTGAAAAAATGAGTACTTTTATCCAAGCAAGCATTGGTCAAAAGCGACTAAACCCGATCAAAAACTGATAAAAACCTACCAAGAACAGCTAAAAATGCCGTAACCGGCTCAAATCATCCAAACCTAAGAAAAAACCTCTAAAATTAATTCCAGTCCATATAGACCACATAGAATACGGGCATAATGTATTTGCCCGGATTCTTGATGGATAAAACACATCTATATGTTTGTTCTGTTTAGTTTTGGTTGTCTTTTATTGGTGTAAAAGTTGGTCAGCTAGTATTTGAGGTAGTTGCGAATGTAGTAGACAAAGAGCATCTCGACGGCACATTATAGTATAAAGGTCAAGACATGAGCGTGCTCTAACAAAACGTCATGTTATTTGACCTAAAAATGATATTGTTTAACATTGGGAAGCCTACATAGGTGAATAATAGGCAAAAGAAGGACAAGTATTTTTTGACATTTCATGTAGGATCAACTTGCTTATGTATTATATGACTCTGAAATATTTGATTCCATGTTTTATTCTATTAAAATTGAGAGCTATCAAGAAATAGATTACCAAACACAATCGCTAACATACAAAAACAAATTTATATTGAAATTATCTGAAAACGTGGGTTGCAATAAAATGGTCATAACATGTGATACATGACTCCGTTTCAAGACCACAACTAAGAAAATGGATGCTTGAAAAAATGAGTACTTTTATCCAGGCAAGCATTGGTCAAAAGCGACTAAACCCGATCAAAAACTGATAAAAACCTACCAAGAACAGCTAAAAATGCCGTAACCGGCTCAAATCATCCAAACCTAAGAAAAAACCTCTAAAATTATTTCCAGTCCATATAGACCACATAGAATACGGGCATAATGTATTTGCCCGGATTCTTGATGGATAAAACACATCTATATGTTTGCTCTGTTTAGTTTTGGTTGTGTTTTATTGGTGTAAAAGTTGGTCAGCTAGTATTTGAGGTAGTTGTGAATGTAGTAGACAAAAATCATCTCGACGACATATTATAGTATAAAGGTCAAGACATGAGTGTGCTCTAACAAAACGTCATGTTATTTGACCTAAAAATGATATTGTTTAACATTGGGAAGCCTACATAGGTGAATAATAAGCAAAAGAAGGACAAGTATTTTTTGACATTTCATGTAGGATCAACTTGCTTATGTATTATATGACTCTGAAATATTTGATTCCATGTTTTATTCTATTAAAATTGAGAGCTATCAAGAAATAGATTACCAAACACAATCGCTAACATACAAAAACAAATTTATATTGAAATTATCTGAAAACGTAGGTTGCAATAAAATGGTCATAACATGTGATACATGACTCCGTTTCAAGACCACAACTAAGAAAATGGATGCTTGAAAAAATGAGTACTTTTATCCAGGCAAGCATTGGTCAAAAGCGACTAAACCCGATCAAAAACTGATAAAAACCTACCAAGAACAGCTAAAAATGCCGTAACCGGCTCAAATCATCCAAACCTAAGAAAAAACCTCTAAAATTATTTCCAGTCCATATAGACCACATAGAATACGGGCATAATGTATTTGCCCGGATTCTTGATGGATAAAACACATCTATATGTTTGTTCTGTTTAGTTTTGGTTGTGTTTTATTGGTGTAAAAGTTGGTCAGCTAGTATTTGAGGTAGTTGTGAATGTAGTAGACAAAGAGCATCTCGACGGCACATTATAGTATAAAGGTCAAGCCATGAGTGTGCTCTAACAAAACGTCATGTTATTTGACCTAAAAATGATATTGTTTAACATTGGGAAGCCTACATAGGTGAATAATAGGCAAAAGAAGGACAAGTATTTTTTGACATTTCATGTAGGACCAACTTGCTTATGTATTATATGACTCTGAAATATTTGATTCCATGTTTTATTCTATTAAAATTGAGAGCTATCAAGAAATAGATTACCAAACACATCGCTAACATACAAAAACAAATTTATATTGAAATTATCTGAAAACGTGGGTTGCAATAAAATGGTCATAACATGTGATACATGACTCCGTTTCAAGACCACAACTAAGAAAATGGATGCTTGAAAAAATGAGTACTTATATCCAGGCAAGCATTGGTCAAAAGCGACTAAACCCGATCAAAAACTGATAAAAACCTACCAAGAACAGCTAAAAATGCCGTAACCGGCTCAAATCATCCAAACCTAAGAAAAAACCTCTAAAATTATTTCCAGTCCATATAGACCACATAGAATACGGGCATAATGTATTTTCCCGGATTCTTGATGGATAAAACACATCTATATGTTTGCTCTGTTTAGTTTTGGTTCTGTTTTATTGGTGTAAAAGTTGGTCAGCTAGTATTTGAGGTAGTTGTGAATGTAGTAGACAAAAATCATCTCGACGGCACATTATAGTATAAAGGTCAAGACATGAGTGTGCTCTAACAAAACATCATGTTATTTGACCTAAAAATGATATTGTTTAACATTGGGAAGCCTACATAGGTGAATAATAAGCAAAAGAAGGACAAGTATTTTTTGACATTTCATGTAGGATCAACTTGCTTATGTATTATATGACTCTGAAATATTTGATTCCATGTTTTATTCTATTAAAATTGAGAGCTATCAAGAAATAGATTACCAAACACAATCGCTAACATACAAAAACAAATTTATATTGAAATTATCTGAAAACGTAGGTTGCAATAAAATGGTCATAACATGTGATACATGACTCCGTTTCAAGACCACAACTAAGAAAATGGATGCTTGAAAAAATGAGTACTTTTATCCAGGCAAGCATTGGTCAAAAGCGACTAAACCCGATCAAAAACTGATAAAAACCTACCAAGAACAGCTAAAAATGCCGTAACCGGCTCAAATCATCCAAACCTAAGAAAAAACCTCTAAAATTATTTCCAGTCCATATAGACCACATAGAATACGGACATAATGTATTTGCCCGGATTCTTGATGGATAAAACACATCTATATGTTTGTTCTGTTTAGTTTTGGTTGTGTTTTATTGGTGTAAAAGTTGGTCAGCTAGTATTTGAGGTAGTTGTGAATGTAGTAGACAAAGAGCATCTCGACGGCACATTATAGTATAAAGGTCAAGACATGAGTGTGCTCTAACAAAACGTCATGTTATTTGACCTAAAAATGATATTGTTTAACATTGGGAAGCCTACATAGGTGAATAATAGGCAAAAGAAGGACAAGTATTTTTTGACATTTCATGTAGGATCAACTTGCTTATGTATTATATGACTCTGAAATATTTGATTCCATGTTTTATTCTATTAAAATTGAGAGCTATCAAGAAATAGATTACCAAACACAATCGCTAACATACAAAAACAAATTTATATTGAAATTATCTGAAAACGTGGGTTGCAATAAAATGGTCATAACATGTGATACATGACTCCGTTTCAAGACCACAACTAAGAAAATGGATGCTTGAAAAAATGAGTACTTATATCCAGGCAAGCATTGGTCAAAAGCGACTAAACCCGATCAAAAACTGATAAAAACCTACCAAGAACAGCTAAAAATGCCGTAACCGGCTCAAATCATCCAAACCTAAGAAAAAACCTATAAAATTATTTCCAGTCCATATAGACCACATAGAATACGGGCATAATGTATTTGCCCGGATTCTTGATGGATAAAACACATCTATATGTTTGCTCTGTTTAGTTTTGGTTCTGTTTTATTGGTGTAAAAGTTGGTCAGCTAGTATTTGAGGTAGTTGTGAATGTAGTAGACAAAAATCATCTCGACGGCACATTATAGTATAAAGGTCAAGACATGAGTGTGCTCTAATAAAACATCATGTTATTTGACCTAAAAATGATATTGTTTAACATTGGGAAGCCTACATAGGTGAATAATAAGCAAAAGAAGGACAAGTATTTTTTGACATTTCATGTAGGATCAACTTGCTTATGTATTATATGACTCTGAAATATTTGATTCCATGTTTTATTCTATTAAAATTGAGAGCTATCAAGAAATAGATTACCAAACACAATCGCTAACATACAAAAACAAATTTATATTGAAATTATCTGAAAACGTAGGTTGCAATAAAATGGTCATAACATGTGATACATGACTCCGTTTCAAGACCACAACTAAGAAAATGGATGCTTGAAAAAATGAGTACTTTTATCCAGGCAAGCATTGGTCAAAAGCGACTAAACCCGATCAAAAACTGATAAAAACCTACCAAGAACAGCTAAAAATGCCGTAACCGGCTCAAATCATCCAAACCTAAGAAAAAACCTCTAAAATTATTTCCAGTCCATATAGACCACATAGAATACGGGCATAATGTATTTGCCCGGATTCTTGATGGATAAAACACATCTATATGTTTGTTCTGTTTAGTTTTGGTTGTGTTTTATTGGTGTAAAAGTTGGTCAGCTAGTATTTAAGGTAGTTGTGAATGTAGTAGACAAAGAGCATCTCGACGGCACATTATAGTATAAAGGTCAAGACATGAGTGTGCTCTAACAAAACGTCATGTTATTTGACCTAAAAATGATATTGTTTAACATTGGGAAGCCTACATAGGTGAATAATAGGCAAAAGAAGGACAAGTATTTTTTGACATTTCATGTAGGATCAACTTGCTTATGTATTATATGACTCTGAAATATTTGATTCCATGTTTTATTCTATTAAAATTGAGAGCTATCAAGAAATACATTACCAAACACAATCGCTAACATACAAAAACAAATTTATATTTAAATTATCTGAAAACGTGGGTTGCAATAAAATGGTCATAACATGTGATACATGACTCCGTTTCAAGACCACAACTAAGAAAATGGATGCTTGAAAAAATGAGTACTTATATCCAGGCAAGCATTGGTCAAAAGCGACTAAACCCGATCAAAACTGATAAAAACCTACCAAGAACAGCTAAAAATGCCGTAACCGGCTCAAATCATCCAAACCTAAGAAAAAACCTCTAAAATTATTTCCAGTCCATATAGACCACATAGAATACGGGCATAATGTATTTGCCCGGATTCTTGATGGATAAAACACATCTATATGTTTGCTCTGTTTAGTTTTGGTTGTGTTTTATTGGTGTAAAAGTTGGTCAGCTAGTATTTGAGGTAGTTGTGAATGTAGTAGACAAAAATCATCTCGACGGCACATTATAGTATAAAGGTCAAGACATGAGTGTGCTCTAACAAAACGTCATGTTATTTGACCTAAAAATGATATTGCTTAACATTGGGAAGCCTACATAGGTGAGTAATATGCAAAAGAAGGACAAGTATTTTTTGACATTTCATGTAGGATCAACTTGCTTATGTATTATATGACTCTGAAATATTTGATTCCATGTTTTATTCTATTAAAATTGAGAGCTATCAAGAAATAGATTACCAAACACAATCGCTAACATACAAAAACAAATTTATATTGAAATTATCTGAAAACGTGGGTTGCAATAAAATGGTCATAACATGTGATACATGACTCCGTTTCAAGACCACAACTAAGAAAATGGACGCTTGAAAAAATGAGTACTTTTATCCAGGCAAGCATTGGTCAAAAGCGACTAAACCCGATCAAAAACTGATAAAAACCTACCAAGAACAGCTAAAAATGCCGTAACCGGCTCAAATCATCCAAACCTAAGAAAAAACCTCTAAAACTATTTCCAGTCCATATAGACCACATAGAATACGGGCATAATGTATTTGCCCGGATTCTTGATGGATAAAACACATCTATATGTTTGCTCTGTTTAGTTTTGGTTGTGTTTTATTGGTGTAAAAGTTGGTCAGCTAGTGTTTGAGGTAGTTGTGAATGTAGTAGACAAAGAGCATCTCGACGGCACATTATAGTATAAAGGTCAAGACATGAGTGTGCTCTAACAAAACGTCATGTTATTTGACCTAAAAATGATATTGTTTAACATTGGGAAGCCTACATAGGTGAATAATATGCAAAAGAAGGACAAGTATTTTTTGATATTTCATGTAGGATTAACTTGCTTATGTATTATATGACTCTGAAATATTTGATTCCATGTTTTATTCTATTAAAATTGAGAGCTATCAAGAAATAGATTACCAAACACAATCGCTAACATACAAAAACAAATTTATATTGAAATTATCTGAAACGTGGGTTGCAATAAAATGGTCATAACATGTGATACATGACTCCGTTTCAAGACCACAACTAAGAAAATGGATGCTTGAAAAAATGAGTACTTTTATCCAGGCAAGCATTGGTCAAAAGCGACTAAACCCGATCAAAAACTGATAAAAACCTACCAAGAACAGCTAAAAATGCCGTAACCGGCTCAAATCATCCAAACCTAAGAAAAAACCTCTAAAATTATTTCCAGTCCATATAGACCACATAGAATACGGGCATAATGTATTTGCCCGGATTCTTGATAGATAAAACACATCTATATGTTTGCTCTGTTTAGTTTTGGTTGTGTTTTATTGGTGTAAAAGTTGGTCAGCTAGTATTTGAGGTAGTTGTGAATGTAGTAGACAAAGAGCATCTCGACGGCACATTATAGTATAAAGGTCAAGACATGAGTGTGCTCTAACAAAACGTCATGTTATTTGACCTAAAAATGATATTGTTTAACATTGGGAAGCCTACATAGGTGAATAATATGCAAAAGAAGGACAAGTATTTTTTGACATTTCATGTAGGATCAACTTGCTTATGTATTATATGACTCTGAAATATTTGATTCCATGTTTTATTCTATTAAAATTGAGAGCTATCAAGAAATAGATTACCAAACACAATCGCTAACATACAAAAACAAATTTATATTGAAATTATCTGAAAACGTGGGTTGCAATAAAATGGTCATAACATGTGATACATGACTCCGTTTCAAGACCACAACTAAGAAAATGGATGCTTGAAAAAATGAGTACTTTTATCCAGGCAAGCATTGGTCAAAAGCGACTAAACCCGATCAAAAACTGATAAAAACCTACCAAGAACAGCTAAAAATGCCGTAACCGGCTCAAATCATCCAAACCTAAGAGAAAACCTCTAAAATTATTTCCAGTCCATATAGACCACATAGAATCCGGGCATAATGTATTTGCCCAGATTCTTGATGGATAAAACACATCTATATGTTTGTTCTGTTTAGTTTTGGTTGTGTTTTATTGGTGTAAAAGTTGGTCAGCTAGTATTTGAGGTAGTTGTGAATGTAGTAGACAAAGAGCATCTCGACGGCACATTATAGTATAAAGGTCAAGACATGAGTGTGCTCTAACAAAACGTCATGTTATTTGACCTAAAAATGATATTGTTTAACATTGGGAAGCCTACATAGGTGAATAATAGGCAAAAGAAGGACAAGTATTTTTTGACATTTCATGTAGGATCAACTTGCTTATGTATTATATGACTTTGAAATATTTGATTCCATGTTTTATTCTATTAAAATTGAGAGCTATCAAGAAACAGATTACCAAACACAATCGCTAACATACAAAAACAAATTTATATTGAAATTATCTGAAAACGTGGGTTGCAATAAAATGGTCATAACATGTGATACATGACTCCGTTTCAAGACCACAACTAAGAAAATGGATGCTTGAAAAAATGAGTACTTTTATCCAAGCAAGCATTGGTCAAAAGCGACTAAACCCGATCAAAAATTGATAAAAACCTACCAAGAACAGCTAAAAATGCCGTAACCGGCTCAAATCATCCAAACCTAAGAAAAAACCTCTAAAACTATTTCCAGTCCATATAGACCACATAGAATACGGGCATAATGTATTTGCCCGGCTTCTTGATGGATAAAACACATCTATATGTTTGCTCTGTTTAGTTTTGGTTGTGTTTTATTGGTGTAAAAGTTGGTCAGCTAGTATTTGAGGTAGTTGTGAATGTAGTAGACAAAGAGCATCTCGACGGCACATTATAGTATAAAGGTCAAGACATGAGTGTGCTCTAACAAAACGTCATGTTATTTGACCTAAAAATGATATTGTTTAACATTAGGAAGCCTACATAGGTGAATAATATGCAAAAGAAGGACAAGTATTTTTTGACATTTCATGTAGGATCAACTTGCTTATGTATTATATGACTCTGAAATATTTGATTCCATGTTTTATTCTATTAAATTTGAGAGCTATCAAGAAATAGATTACCAAACACAATCGCTAACATACAAAAACAAATTTATATTGAAATTATCTGAAAACGTAGGTTGCAATAAAATGGTCATAACATGTGATACATGACTCCGTTTCAAGACCACAACTAAGAAAATGGATGCTTGAAAAAATGAGTACTTTTATCCAGGCAAGCATTGGTCAAAAGCGACTAAACCCGATCAAAAACTGATAAAAACCTACCAAGAACAGCTAAAAATGCCGTAACCGGCTCAAATCATCCAAACCTAAGAAAAAACCTCTAAAATTATTTCCAGTCCACATAGACCACATAGAATCCGGGCATAATGTATTTGCCCGGATTCTTGATGGATAAAACACATCTATATGTTTGTTCTGTTTAGTTTTGGTTGTGTTTTATTGGTGTAAAAGTTGGTCAGCTAGTATTTGAGGTAGTTGTGAATGTAGTAGACAAAGAGCATCTCGACGGCACATTATAGTATAAAGGTCAAGACATGAGTGTGCTCTAACAAAACGTCATGTTATTTGACCTAAAAATGATATTGTTTAACATTGGGAAGCCTACATAGGTGAATAATAGGCAAAAGAAGGACAAGTATTTTTTGACATTTCATGTAGGATCAACTTGCTTATGTATTATATGACTCTGAAATATTTGATTCCATGTTTTATTCTATTAAAATTGAGAGCTATCAAGAATTAGATTACCAAACACAATCGCTAACATACAAAAACAAATTTATATTGAAATTATCTGAAAACGTGGGTTGCAATAAAATGGTCATAACATGTGATACATGACTCCGTTTCAAGACCACAACTAAGAAAATGGATGCTTGAAAAAATGAGTACTTATATCCAGGCAAGCATTGGTCAAAAGCGACTAAACCCGATCAAAAACTGATAAAAACCTACCAAGAACAGCTAAAAATGCCGTAACCGGCTCAAATCATCCAAACCTAAGAAAAAACCTCTAAAATTATTTCCAGTCCATATAGACCACATAGAATACGGGCATAATGTATTTGCCCGGATTCTTGATGGATAAAACACATCTATATGTTTGCTCTGTTTAGTTTTGGTTGTGTTTTATTGGTGTAAAAGTTGGTCAGCTAGTATTTGAGGTAGTTGTGAATGTAGTAGACAAAGAGCATCTCGACGGCACATTATAGTATAAAGGTCAAGACATGAGTGTGCTCTAACAAAACGTCATGTTATTTGACCAAAAAATGATATTGTTTAACATTGGGAAGCCTACATAGGTGAATAATATGCAAAAGAAGGACAAGTATTTTTTGACATTTCATGTAGGATCAACTTGCTTATGTATTATATGACTCTGAAATATTTGATTCCATGTTTTATTCTATTAAAATTGAGAGCTATCAAGAAATAGATTACCAAACACAATGCTAACATACAAAAACAAATTTATATTGAAATTATCTGAAAACGTGGGTTGCAATAAAATGGTCATAACATGTGATACATGACTCCGTTTCAAGACCACAACTAAGAAAATGGATGTTTGAAAAAATGAGTACTTTTATCCAGGCAAGCATTGGTCAAAAGCGACTAAACCCGATCAAAAACTGATAAAAACCTACCAAGAACAGCTAAAAATGCCGTAACCGGCTCAAATCATCCAAACCTAAGAAAAAACCTCTAAAATTATTTCCAGTCCATATAGACCACATAGAATCCGGGCATAATGTATTTGCCCGGATTCTTGATGGATAAAACACATCTATATGTTTGTTCTGTTTAGTTTTGGTTGTGTTTTATTGGTGTAAAAGTTGGTCAGCTAGTATTTGAGGTAGTTGTGAATGTAGTAGACAAAGAGCATCTCGACGGCACATTATAGTATAAAGGTCAAGACATGAGTGTGCTCTAACAAAACGTCATGTTATTTGACCTAAAATTGATATTGTTTAACATTGGGAAGCCTACATAGGTGAATAATAGGCAAAAGAAGGACAAGTATTTTTTGACATTTCATGTAGGATCAACTTGCTTATGTATTATATGACTCTGAAATATTTGATTCCATGTTTTATTCTATTAAAATTGAGAGCAATCAAGAAATAGATTACCAAACACAATCGCTAACATACAAAAACAAATTTATATTGAAATTATCTGAAAACGTGGGTTGCAATAAAATGGTCATAACATGTGATACATGACTCCGTTTCAATACCACAACTAAGAAAATGGATGCTTGAAAAAATGAGTACTTTTATCCAGGCAAGCATTGGTCAAAAGCGACTAAACCCGATCAAAAACTGATAAAAACCTACCAAGAACAGCTAAAAATGCCGTAACCGGCTCAAATCATCCAAACCTAAGAAAAAACCTCTAAAATTATTTCTAGTCCATATAGACCACATAGAATACGGGCATAATGTATTTGCCCGGATTCTTGATGGATAAAACACATCTATATGTTTGTTCTGTTTAGTTTTGGTTGTGTTTTATTGGTGTAAAAGTTGGTCAGCTAGTATTTGAGGTAGTTGTGAATGTAGTAGACAAAGAGCATCTCGACGGCACATTATAGTATAAAGGTCAAGACATGAGTGTGCTCTAACAAAACGTCATGTTATTTGACCTAAAAATGATATTGTTTAACATTGGGAAGCCTACATAGGTGAATAATAGGCAAAAGAAGGACAAGTATTTTTTGACATTTCATGTAGGATCAACTTGCTTATGTATTTTATGACTCTGAAATATTTGATTCCATGTTTTATTCTATTAAAATTGAGAGCTATCAAGAAATAGATTACCAAACACAATCGCTAACATACAAAAACAAATTTATATTGAAATTATCTGAAAACGTAGGTTGCAATAAAATGGTCATAACATGTGCTACATGACTCCGTTTCAAGACCACAACTAAGAAAATGGATGCTTGAAAAAATGAGTACTTTTATCCAGGCAAGCATTGGTCAAAAGCGACTAAACCCGATCAAAAACTGATAAAAACCTACCAAGAACAGCTAAAAATGCCGTAACCGGCTCAAATCATCCAAACCTAAGAACAAACCTCTAAAATTATTTCCAGTCCATATAGACCACATAGAATACGGGCATAATGTATTTGCCCGGATTCTTGATGGATAAAACACATCTATATGTTTGTTCTGTTTAGTTTTGGTTGTGTTTTATTGGTGTAAAAGTTGGTCAGCTAGTATTTGAGGTAGTTGTGAATGTAGTAGACAAAGAGCATCTCGACGGCACATTATAGTATAAAGGTCAAGACATGAGTGTGCTCTAACAAAACGTCATGTTATTTGACCTAAAAATGATATTGTTTAACATTGGGAAGCCTACATAGGTGAATAATATGCAAAAGAAGGACAAGTATTTTTTGACATTTCATGTAGGATCAACTTGCTTATGTATTATATGACTCTGAAATATTTGATTCCATGTTTTATTCTATTAAAATTGAGAGCAATCAAGAAATAGATTACCAAACACAATCGCTAACATACAAAAACAAATTTATATTGAAATTATCTGAAAACGTGGGTTGCAATAAAATGGTCATAACATGTGATACATGACTCCGTTTCAAGACCACAACTAAGAAAATGGATGCTTGAAAAAATGAGTACTTTTATCCAGGCAAGCATTGGTCAAAAGCGACTAAACCCGATCAAAAACTGATAAAAACCTACCAAGAACAGCTAAAAATGCCGTAACCGGCTCAAATCATCCAAACCTAAGAAAAAACCTCTAAAATTATTTCCAGTCCATATAGACCACATAGAATACGGGCATAATGTATTTGCCCGGATTCTTGATGGATAAAACACATCTATATGTTTGTTCTGTTTAGTTTTGGTTGTGTTTTATTGGTGTAAAAGTTGGTCAGCTAGTATTTGAGGTAGTTGTGAATGTAGTAGACAAAGAGCATCTCGACGGCACATTATAGTATAAAGGTCAAGACATGAGTGTGCTCTAACAAAACGTCATGTTATTTGACCTAAAAATGATATTGTTTAACATTGGGAAGCCTACATAGGTGAATAATAGGCAAAAGAAGGACAAGTATTTTTTGACATTTCATGTAGGATCAACTTGCTTATGTATTATATGACTCTGAAATATTTGATTCCATGTTTTATTCTATTAAAATTGAGAGCTATCAAGAAATAGATTACCAAACACAATCGCTAACATACAAAAACAAATTTATATTGAAATTATCTGAAAACGTGGGTTTCAATAAAATGGTCATAACATGTGCTACATGACTCCGTTTCAAGACCACAACTAAGAAAATGGATGCTTGAAAAAATGAGTACTTTTATCCAGGCAAGGATTGGTCAAAAGCGACTAAACCCGATCAAAAACTGATAAAAACCTACCAAGAACAGCTAAAAATGTCGTAACCGGCTCAAATCATCCAAACCTAAGAAAAAACCTCTAAAATTATTTCCAGTCCATATAGACCACATAGAATACGGGCATAATGTATTTGCCCGGATTCTTGATGGATAAAACACATCTATATGTTTGTTCTGTTTAGTTTTGGTTGTGTTTTATTGGTGTAAAAGTTGGTCAGCTAGTATTTGAGGTAGTTGTGAATGTAGTAGACAAAGAGCATCTCGACGGCACATTATAGTATAAAGGTCAAGACATGAGTGTGCTCTAACAAAACGTCATGTTATTTGACCTAAAAATGATATTGTTTAACATTGGGAAGCCTACATAGGTGAATAATAGGCAAAAGAAGGACAAGTATTTTTTGACATTTCATGTAGGATCAACTTGCTTATGTATTATATGACTCTGAAATATTTGATTCCATGTTTTATTCTATTAAAATTGAGAGCTATCAAGAAATAGATTACCAAACACAATCGCTAACATACAAAAACAAATTTATATTGAAATTATCTGAAAACGTGGGTTGCAATAAAATGGTCATAACATGTGATACATGACTCCGTTTCAAGACCACAACTAAGAAAATGGATGCTTGAAAAAATGAGTACTTTTATCCAGGCAAGCATTGGTCAAAAGCGACTAAACCCGATCAAAAACTGATAAAAACCTACCAAGAACAGCTAAAAATGCCGTAACCGGCTCAAATCATCCAAACCTAAGAAAAAACCTCTAAAATTATTTCCAGTCCATATAAACCACATAGAATACGGGCATAATGTATTTTCCCGGATTCTTGATGGATAAAACACATCTATATGTTTGTTCTGTTTAGTTTTGGTTGTGTTTTATTGGTGTAAAAGTTGGTCAGCTAGTATTTGAGGTAGTTGTGAATGTAGTAGACAAAGAGCATCTCGACGGCACATTATAGTATAAAGGTCAAGACATGAGTGTGCTCTAACAAAACGTCATGTTATTTGACCTAAAAATGATATTGTTTAACATTGGAAAGCCTACATAGGTGAATAATAGGCAAAAGAAGGACAAGTATTTTTTGACATTTCATGTAGGATCAACTTGCTTATGTATTATATGACTCTGAAATATTTGATTCCATGTTTTATTCTATTAAAATTGAGAACTATCAAGAAATAGATTACCAAACACAATCGCTAACATACAAAAACAAATTTATATTGAAATTATTCGAAAACGTGGGTTGCAATAAAATGGTCATAACATGTGATACATGACTCCGTTTCAAGACCACAACTAAGAAAATGGATGCTTGAAAAAATGAGTACTTTTATCCAGGCAAGCATTGGTCAAAAGCGACTAAACCCGATCAAAAACTGATAAAAACCTACCAAGAACAGCTAAAAATGCCGTAACCGGCTCAAATCATCCAAACCTAAGAAAAAACCTCTAAAATTATTTCCAGTCCATATAGACCACATAGAATACGGGCATAATGTATTTGCCCGGATTCTTGATGGATAAAACACATCTATATGTTTGCTCTGTTTAGTTTTGGTTGTGTTTTATTGGTGTAAAAGTTGGTCAGCTAGTATTTGAGGTAGTTGTGAATGTAGTAGACAAAGAGCATCTCGACGGCACATTATAGTATAAAGGTCAAGACATGAGTGTGCTCTAACAAAACGTCATGTTATTTGACCTAAAAATGATATTGTTTAACATTGGGAAGCCTACATAGGTGAATAATATGCAAAAGAAGGACAAATATTTTTTGACATTTCATGTAGGATCAACTTGCTTATGTATTATATGACTCTGAAATATTTGATTCCATGTTTTATTCTATTAAAATTGAGAGCTATCAAGAAATAGATTACCAAACACAATCGCTAACATACAAAAACAAATTTATATTGAAATTATCTGAAAACGTGGGTTGCAATAAAATGGTCATAACATGTGATACATGACTCCGTTTCAAGACCACAACTAAGAAAATGGATGCTTGAAAAAATGAGTACTTTTATCCAGGCAAGCATTGGTCAAAAGCGACTAAACCCGATCAAAAACTGATAAAAACCTACCAAGAACAGCTAAAAATGCCGTAACCGGCTCAAATCATCTAAACCTAAGAAAAAACTCTAAAATTATTTCCAGTCCATATAGACCACATAGAATCCGGGCATAATGTATTTGCCCGGATTCTTGATGGATAAAACACATCTATATGTTTCATCTGTTTAGTTTTGGTTGTGTTTTATTGGTGTAAAAGTTGGTCAGCTAGTATTTGAGGTAGTTGTGAATGTAGTAGACAAATAGCATCTCGACGGCACATTATAGTATAAAGGTCAAGACATGAGTGTGCTCTAACAAAACGTCATGTTATTTGACCTAAAAATGACATTGTTTAACATTGGGAAGCCTACATAGGTGAATAATAGGCAAAAGAAGGACAAGTATTTTTTGACATTTCATGTAGGATCAACTTGCTTATGTATTATATGACTCTGAAATATTTGATTCCATGTTTTATTCTATTAAAATTGAGAGCTATCAAGAAATAGATTACCAAACACAATCGCTAACATACAAAAACAAATTTATATTGAAATTATCTGAAAACGTGGGTTGCAATAAAATGGTCATAACATGTGATACATGACTCTGTTTCAAGACCACAACTAAGAAAATGGATGCTTGAAAAAATGAGTACTTTTATCCAGGCAAGCATTGGTCAAAAGCGACTAAACCCGATCAAAAACTGATAAAAACCTACCAAGAACAGCTAAAAATGCCGTATCCGGCTCAAATCATCCAAACCTAAGAAAAAACCTCTAAAATTATTTCCAGTCCATATAGACCACATAGAATACGGGCATAATGTATTTGCCCGGATTCTTGATGGATAAAACACATCTATATGTTTGCTCTGTTTAGTTTTGTTTGTGTTTTATTGGTGTAAAAGTTGGTCAGCTAGTATTTGAGGTAGTTGTGAATGTAGTAGACAAAGAGCATCTCGACGGCACATTATAGTATAAAGGTCAAGACATGAGTGTGCTCTAACAAAACGTCATGTTATTTGACCTAAAAATGATATTGTTTAACATTGGGAAGCCTACATAGGTGAATAATATGCAAAAGAAGGACAAGTATTTTTTGACATTTCATGTAGGATCAACTTGCTTATGTATTATATGACTCTGAAATATTTGATTCCATGTTTTATTCTATTAAAATTGAGAGCTATCAAGAAATAGATTACCAAACACAATCGCTAACATACAAAAACAAATTTATATTGAAATTATCTGAAAACGTGGGTTGCAATAAAATGGTCATAACATGTGATACATGACTCCGTTTCAAGACCACAACTAAGAAAATGGATGCTTGAAAAAATGAGTACTTTTATCCAGGCAAGCATTGGTCAAAAGCGACTAAACCCGATCAAAAACTGATAAAAACCTACCAAGAACAGCTAAAAATGCCGTAACCGGCTCAAATCATCTAAACCTAAGAAAAAACTCTAAAATTATTTCCAGTCCATATAGACCACATAGAATCCGGGCATAATGTATTTGCCCGGATTCTTGATGGATAGAACACATCTATATGTTTCATCTGTTTAGTTTTGGTTGTGTTTTATTGGTGTAAAAGTTGGTCAGCTAGTATTTGAGGTAGTTGTGAATGTAGTAGACAAATAGCATCTCGACGGCACATTATAGTATAAAGGTCAAGACATGAGTGTGCTCTAACAAAACGTCATGTTATTTGACCTAAAAATGACATTGTTTAACATTGGGAAGCCTACATAGGTGAATAATAGGCAAAAGAAGGACAAGTATTTTTTGACATTTCATGTAGGATCAACTTGCTTATGTATTATATGACTCTGAAATATTTGATTCCATGTTTTATTCTATTAAAATTGAGAGCTATCAAGAAATAGATTACCAAACACAATCGCTAACATACAAAAACAAATTTATATTGAAATTATCTGAAAACGTGGGTTGCAATAAAATGGTCATAACATGTGATACATGACTCTGTTTCAAGACCACAACTAAGAAAATGGATGCTTGAAAAAATGAGTACTTTTATCCAGGCAAGCATTGGTCAAAAGCGACTAAACCCGATCAAAAACTGATAAAAACCTACCAAGAACAGCTAAAAATGCCGTATCCGGCTCAAATCATCGAAACCTAAGAAAAAACCTCTAAAATTATTTCCAGTCCATATAGACCACATAGAATACGGGCATAATGTATTTGCCCGGATTCTTGATGGATAAAACACATCTATATGTTTGCTCTGTTTAGTTTTGTTTGTGTTTTATTGGTGTAAAAGTTGGTCAGCTAGTATTTGAGGTAGTTGTGAATGTAGTAGACAAAGAGCATCTCGACGGCACATTATAGTATAAAGGTCAAGACATGAGTGTGCTCTAACAAAACGTCATGTTATTTGACCTAAAAATGATATTGTTTAACATTGGGAAGCCTACATAGGTGAATAATATGCAAAAGAAGGACAAGTATTTTTTGACATTTCATGTAGGATCAACTTGCTTATGTATTATATGACTCTGAAATATTTGATTCCATGTTTTATTCTATTAAAATTGAGAGCTATCAAGAAATAGATTACCAAACACAATCGCTAACATACAAAAACAATTTTATATTGAAATTATCTGAAAACGTGGGTTGCAATAAAATGGTCATAACATGTGATACATGACTCCGTTTCAAGACCACAACTAAGAAAATGGATGCTTGAAAAAATGAGTACTTTTATCCAGGCAAGCATTGGTCAAAAGCGACTAAACCCGATCAAAAACTGATAAAAACCTACCAAGAACAGCTAAAAATGCCGTAACCGGCTCAAATCATCCAAACCTAAGAAAAAACCTCTAAAATTATTTCCAGTCCGTATAGACCACATAGAATCCGGGCATAATGTATTTGCCCGGATTCTTGATGGATAAAACACATCTATATGTTTGCTCTGTTTAGTTTTGGTTGTGTTTTATTGGTGTAAAGTTGGTCAGCTAGTATTTGAGGTAGTTGTGAATGTAGTAGACAAAGAGCATCTCGACGGCACATTATAGTATAAAGGTCAAGACATGAGTGTGCTCTAACAAAACGTCATGTTATTTGACCTAAAAATGATATTGTTTAACCTTGGGAAGCCTACATAGGTGAATAATATGCAAAATAAGGACAAGTATTTTTTTACATTTCATGTAGGATCAACTTGCTTATGTATTATATGACTCTGAAATATTTGATTCCATGTTTTATTCTATTAAAATTGAGAGCTATCAAGAGTGTGCTCTAACAAAACGTCATGCTATTTGACCTAAAAATGATATTGTTTAACCTTGGGAAGCCTACATAGGTGAATAATAGGCAAAAGAAGGACAAGTATTTTTTGACATTTCATGTAGGATCAACTTGCTTATGTATTATATGACTCTGAAATATTTGATTCCATATTTATTCTATTAAAATTTAGAGCTATCAAGAAATAGATTACCAAACACAATCGCTAACATACAAAAACAAATTTATATTGAAATTATCTGAAAACGTGGGTTGCAATAAAATGGTCATAACATGTGATACATGACTCCGTTTCAAGACCACAACTAAGAAAATGGATGCTTGAAAAAACGAGTACTTTTATCCAGGCAATAATTGGTCAAAAGCGACTAAACCCGATCAAAAACTGATAAAAACCTACCAAGAACAGCTAAAAATGCCGTAACCGGCTCAAATCATCCAAACCTAAGAAAAAACCTCTAAAATTATTTCCAGTCCATATAGACCACATAGAATACGGGCATAATGTATTTGCCCGGATTCATGATGGATAAAACACATCTATATGTTTGTTCTGTTTAGTTTTGGTTGTGTTTTATTGGTGTAAAAGTTGGTCAGCTAGTATTTGAGGTAGTTGTGAATGTAGTAGACAAAGAGCATCTCGACGGCACATTATAGTATAAAGGTCAAGACATGAGTGTGCTCTAACAAAACGTCATGTTATTTGACCTAAAAATGATATTGTTTAACATTGGGAAGCCTACATAGGTGAATAATAGGCAAAAGAAGGACAAGTATTTTTTGACATTTCATGTAGGATCAACTTGCTTATGTATTATATGACTCTGAAATATTTGATTCCATGTTTTATTCTATTAAAATTGAGAGCTATCAAGAAATAGATTACCAAACACAATCGCTAACATACAAAAACAGATTTATATTGAAATTATCTGAAAACGTGGGTTGCAATAAAATGGTCATAACATGTGATACATGACTCCGTTTCAAGACCACAACTAAGAAAATGGATGCTTGAAAAAATGAGTACTTTTATCCAGGCAAGCATAGGTCAAAAGCGACTAAACCCGATCAAAAACTGATAAAAACCTACCAAGAACAGCTAAAAATGCCGTAACCGGCTCAAATCATCCAGACCTAAGAAAAAACCTATAAAATTATTTCCAGTCCATATAGACCACATAGAATCCGGGCATAATATATTTGCCCGGATTCTTGATGGATAAAACACATCTATATGTTTGTTGTGTTTAGTTTTGGTTGTGTTTTATTGGTGTAAAAGTTGGTCAGCTAGTATTTGAGGTAGTTGTGAATGTAGTAGACAAAGAGCATCTCGACAGCACATTATAGTATAAAGGTCAAGACATGAGTGTGCTCTAACAAAACGTCATGTTATTTGACCTAAAAATGATATTGTTTAACATTGGGAAGCCTACATAGGTGAATAATAGGCAAAAGAAGGACAAGTATTTTTTGACATTTCATGTAGGATCAACTTGCTTATGTATTATATGACTCTGAAATATTTGATTCCATGTTTTATTCTATTAAAATTGAGAGGTATCAAGAAATAGATTACCAAACACAATCGCTAACATACAAAAACAAATTTATATTGAAATTATCTGAAAACGTGGGTTGCAATAAAATGTTCATAACATGTGATACATGACTCCGTTTCAAGACCACAACTAAGAAAATGGATGCTTGAAAAAATGAGTACTTTTATCCAGGCAAGCATTGGTCAAAAGCGACTAAACCCGACCAAAAACTGATAAAAACCTACCAAGAACAGCTAAAAATGCCGTAACCGGCTCAAATCATCCAAACCTAAGAAAAAACCTCTAAAATTATTTCCAGTCCATATAGACCACATAGAATACGGGCATAATGTATTTGGCTGGATTCTTGATGGATAAAACACATCTATATGTTTGCTCTGTTTAGTTTTGGTTGTGTTTTATTGGTGTAAAAGTTGGTCAGCTAGTATTTGAGGTAGTTGTGAATGTAGTAGACAAAGAGCATCTCGACGGCACATTATAGTATAAAGGTCAAGACATGAGTGTGCTCTAACAAAACGTCATGTTATTTGACCTAAAAATGATATTGTTTAACATTGGGAAGCCTACATAGGTGAATAATATGCAAAAGAAGGACAAGTATTTTTTGACATTTCATGTAGGATCAACTTGCTTATGTATTATATGACTCTGAAATATTTGATTCCATGTTTTATTCTATTAAAATTGAGAGCTATCAAGAAATAGATTACCAAACACAATCGCTAACATACAAAAACAAATTTATATTGAAATTATCTGAAAACGTGGGTTGCAATAAAATGGTCATAACATGTGATACATGACTCCGTTTCAAGACCACAACTAAGAAAATGGATGCTTGAAAAAATGAGTACTTTTATCCAGGCAAGCATAGGTCAAAAGCGACTAAACCCGATCAAAAACTGATAAAAACCTACCAAGAACAGCTAAAAATGCCGTAACCGGCTCAAATCATCCAGACCTAAGAAAAAACCTATAAAATTATTTCCAGTCCATATAGACCACATAGAATCCGGGCATAATGTATTTGCCCGGATTCTTGATGGATAAAACACATCTATATGTTTGTTCTGTTTAGTTTTGGTTGTGTTTTATTGGTGTAAAAGTTGGTCAGCTAGTATTTGAGGTAGTTGTGAATGTAGTAGACAAAGAGCATCTCGACGGCACATTATAGTATAAAGGTCAAGACATGAGTGTGCTCTAACAAAACGTCATGTTATTTGACCTAAAAATGATATTGTTTAACATTGGGAAGCCTACATAAGTGAATAATAGGCAAAAGAAGGACAAGTATTTTTTGACATTTCATGTAGGATCAACTTGCTTATGTATTATATGACTCTGAAATATTTGATTCCATGTTTTATTCTATTAAAATTGAGAGGTATCAAGAAATAGATTACCAAACACAATCGCTAACATACAAAAACAAATTTATATTGAAATTATCTGAAAACGTGGGTTGCAATAAAATGTTCATAACATGTGATACATGACTCCGTTTCAAGACCACAACTAAGAAAATGGATGCTTGAAAAAATGAGTACTTTTATCCAGGCAAGCATTGGTCAAAAGCGACTAAACCCGACCAAAAACTGATAAAAACCTACCAAGAACAGCTAAAAATGCCGTAACCGGCTCAAATCATCCAAACCTAAGAAAAAACCTCTAAAATTATTTCCAGTCCATATAGACCACATAGAATACGGGCATAATGTATTTGGCTGGATTCTTGATGGATAAAACACATCTATATGTTTGCTCTGTTTAGTTTTGGTTGTGTTTTATTGGTGTAAAAGTTGGTCAGCTAGTATTTGAGGTAGTTGTGAATGTAGTAGACAAAGAGCATCTCGACGGCACATTATAGTATAAAGGTCAAGACATGAGTGTGCTCTAACAAAACGTCATGTTATTTGACCTAAAAATGATATTGTTTAACATTGGGAAGCCTACATAGGTGAATAATATGCAAAAGAAGGACAAGTATTTTTTGACATTTCATGTAGGATCAACTTGCTTATGTATTATATAACTCTGAAATATTTGATTCCATGTTTTATTCTATTAAAATTGAGAGCTATCAAGAAATAGATTACCAAACACAATCGCTAACATACAAAAACAAATTTATATTGAAATTATCTGAAAACGTGGGTTGCAATAAAATGGTCATAACATGTGATACATGATTCCGTTTCAAGACCACAACTAAGAAAATGGATGCTTGAAAAAATGAGTACTTTTATCCAGGCAAGCATTGGTCAAAAGCGACTAAACCCGATCAACAAATGATAAAAACCTACCAAGAACAGCTAAAAATGCCGTAACCGGCTCAAATCATCTAAACCTAAGAAAAAACTCTAAAATTATTTCCAATCCATATAGACCACATAGAATCCGGGCATAATCTATTTGCCCGGATTCTTGATGGATAAAACACATCTATATGTTTGTTCTGTTTAGTTTTGGTTGTGTTTTATTGGTGTAAAAGTTGGTCAGCTAGTATTTGAGGTAGTTGTGAATGTAGTAGACAAAGAGCATCTCGACGGCACATTATAGTATAAAGGTCAAGACATGAGTGTGCTCTAACAAAACGTCATGTTATTTGACCTAAAAATGATATTGTTTAACATTGGGAAGCCTACATAGGTGAATAATATGCAAAAGAGGGACAAGTATTTTTTGACATTTCATGTAGGATCAACTTGCTTGTATTATATGACTCTGAAATATTTGATTCCATGTTTTATTCTATTAAAATTGAGAGCTATCAAGAAATAGATTACCAAACACAATCGCTAACATACAAAAACAAATTTATATTGAAATTATCTGAAAACGTGGGTTGCAATAAAATGGTCATAACATGTGATACATGACTCCGTTTCAAGACCACAACTAAGAAAATGGATGCTTGAAAAAATGAGTACTTTTATCCAGGCAAGCATTGGTCAAAAGCGACTAAACCCGATCAAAAACTGATAAAAACCTACCAAGAACAGCTAAAAATGCCGTAACCGGCTCAAATCATCTAAACCTAAGAAAAAACTCTAAAATTATTTCCAGTCCATATAGACCACATAGAATCCGGGCATAATGTATTTACCCGGATTCTTGATGGATAAAACACATCTATATGTTTGTTCTATTTAGTTTTGGTTGTGTTTTATTGGTGTAAAAGTTGGTCAGCTAGTATTTGAGGTAGTTGTGAATGTAGTAGACAAAGAACATCTCGACGGCACATTATAGTATAAAGGTCAAGACATGAGTGTGCTCTAACAAAACGTCATGTTATTTGACCTAAAAATGATATTGTTTAACATTGGGAAGCCTACATAGGTGAATAATAGGCAAAAGAAGGACAAGTATTTTTTGACATTTCATGTAGGATCAACTTGCTTATGTATTATATGACTTTGAAATATTTGATTCCATGTTTTATTCTATTAAAATTGAGAGCTATCAAGAAATAGATTACCAAACACAATCGCTAACATACAAAAACAAATTTATATTGAAATTATCTGAAAACGTGGGTTGAAATAAAATGTTCATAACATGTGATACATGACTCCGTTTCAAGACCACAACTAAGAAAATGGATGCTTGAAAAAATGAGTACTTTTATCCAGGCAAGCATTGGTCAAAAGCGACTAAACCCGACCAAAAACTGATAAAAACCTACCAAGAACAGCTAAAAATGCCGTAACCAGCTCAAATCATCCAAACCTAAGAAAAAACCTCTAAAATTATTTCCAGTCCATATAGACCACATAGAATACGGGCATAATGTATTTGCCCGGATTCTTGATGGATAAAACACATCTATATGTTTGCTCTGTTTAGTTTTGGTTGTGTTTTATTGGTGTAAAAGTTGGTCAGCTAGTATTTGAGATAGTTGTGAATGTAGTAGACAAAGAGCATCTCGACGGCACATTATAGTATAAAGGTCAAGACATGAGTGTGCTCTAACAAAACGTCATGTTATTTGAAATAAAAATGATATTGTTTAACATTGGGAAGCCTACATAGGTGAATAATATGCAAAAGAAGGACAAGTATTTTTTGACATTTCATGTAGGATCAACTTGCTTATGTATTATATGACTCTGAAATATTTGATTCCATGTTTTATTCTATTAAAACTGAGAGCTATCAAGAAATATATTACCAAACACAATCGCTAACATACAAAAACGAATTTATATTGAAATTATCTGAAAACGTGGGTTGCAATAAAATGGTCATAACATGTGATACATGACTCCGTTTCAAGACCACAACTAAGAAAATGGATGCTTGAAAAAATGAGTACTTTTATCCAGGCAAGCATTGGTCAAAAGCGACTAAACCCGATCAAAAACTGATAAAAACCTACCAAGAACAGCTAAAAATGCCGTAACCGGCTCAAATCATCCAAACCTAAGAAAAAACCTCTAAAATTATTTCCAGTCCATATAGACCACATAGAATCCGCGCATAATGTATTTGCCCGGATTCTTGATGGATAAAACACATCTATATGTTTGCTCTGTTTAGTTTTGGTTGTGTTTTATTGGTGTAAAGTTGGTCAGCTAGTATTTGAGGTAGTTGTGAATGTAGTAGACAAAGAGCATCTCGACGACACATTATAGTATAAAGGTCAAGACATGAGTGTGCTCTAACAAAACGTCATGTTATTTGACCTAAAAATGATATTGTTTAACCTTGGGAAGCCTACATAGGTGAATAATATGCAAAAGAAGGACAAGTATTTTTTGACATTTCATGTAGGATCAACTTGCTTATGTATTATATGACTCTGAAATATTTGATTCCATGTTTTATTCTATTAAAATTGAGAGCTATCAAGAGTGTTCTCTAACAAAACGTCATGCTATTTGACCTAAAAATGATATTGTTTAACCTTGGGAAGCCTACATAGGTGAATAATAGGCAAAAGAAGGACAAGTATTTTTTGACATTTCATGTAAGATCAACTTGCTTATGTATTATATGACTCTGAAATATTTGATTCCATGTTTTATTCTATTAAAATTGAGAGCTATCAAGAAATAGATTACCAAACACAATCGCTAACATACAAAAACAAATTTATATTGAAATTATCTGAAAACGTGGGTTGCAATAAAATGGTCATAACATGTGATACATGACTCCGTTTCAAGACCACAACTAAGAAAATGGATGCTTGAAAAAATGAGTACTTTTATCCAGGCAAGAATTGGTCAAAAGCGACTAAATCCGATCAAAAACTGATAAAAACCTACCAAGAACAGCTAAAAATGCTGTAACCGGCTCAAATCATCCAAACCTAAGAAAAAACCTCTAAAATTATTTCCAGACCATATAGACCACATAGAATCCGGGCATAATGTATTTGCCCGGATTCTTGATGGATAAAACACATCTATATGTTTGCTCTGTTTAGTTTTGGTTGTCTTTTATTGGTGTAAAGTTGGTCAGCTAGTATTTGAGGTAGTTGTGAATGTAGTAGACAAAGAGCATCTCGACGGCACATTATAGTATAAAGGTCAAGACATGAGGGTGCTCTAACAAAATGTCATGTTATTTGACCTAAAAATGATATTGTTTAACCTTGGGAAGCCTACATAGGTGAATAATATGCAAAAGAAGGACAAGTATTTTTTGACATTTCATGTAGGATCAACTTGCTTATGTATTATATGACTCTGAAATATTTGATTCCATGTTTTATTCTATTAAAATTGAGAGCTATCAAGAGTGTGCTCTAACAAAACGTCATGTTATTTGACCTAAAAATGATATTGTTTAACCTTGGGAAGCCTACATAGGTGAATAATAGGCAAAAGAAGGACAAGTATTTTTTGACATTTCATGTAGGATCAACTTGCTTATGTATTATATGACTCTGAAATATTTGATTCCATGTTTTATTCTATTAAAATTGAGAGCTATCAAGAAATAGATTACCAAACACAATAGCTAACATATAAAAACAAATTTATATTGAAATTATCTGAAAACGTGGGTTGCAATAAAATGGTCATAACATGTGATACATGACTCCGTTTCAAGACCACAACTAAGAAAATGGATGCTTGAAAAAATGAGTACTTTTATCCAGACAATAATTGGTCAAAAGCGACTAAACCCGATCAAAAACTGATAAAAACCTACCAAGAACAGCTAAAAATGCCGTAACCGGCTCAAATCATCCAAACCTAAGAAAAAACTTCTAAAATTATTTCCAGTCCATATAGACCACATAGTATCCGGGCATAATGTATTTTCCCGGATTCTTGATGGATAAAACACATCTATATGTTTGCTCTGTTTAGTTTTGGTTGTGTTTTATTGGTGTAAAAGTTGGTCAGCTAGTATTTGAGGTAGTTGTGAATGTAGTAGACAAAGAGCATCTCGACGGCACATTATAGTATAAAGGTCAAGACATGAGTGTGCTCTAACAAAACGTCATGTTATTTGACCTAAAAATGATATTGTTTAACATTGGGAAGCCTACATAGGTGAATAATATGCAAAAGAAGGACAAATATTTTTTGACATTTCATGTAGGATCAACTTGCTTATGTATTATATGACTCTGAAATATTTGATTCCATGTTTTATTCTATTAAAATTGAGAGCTATCAAAAAATAGATTACCAAACACAATCGCTAACATACAAAAACAAATTTATATTGAAATTATCTGAAAACGTGGGTTGCAATAAAATGGTCATAACATGTGATACATGACTCCGTTTCAAGACCACAACTAAGAAAATGGATGCTTGAAAAAATGAGTACTTTTATCCAGGCAAGCATTGGTCAAAAGCGACTAAACCCGATCAAAAACTGATAAAAACCTACCAAGAACAGCTAAAAATGCCGTAACCGGCTCAAATCATCCAAACCTAAGAAAAAACCTCTAAAATTATTTCCAGTCCATATAGACCACATAGAATCCAGGCATAATGTATTTGCCCGGATTCTTGATGGATAAAACACATCTATATGTTTGCTCTGTTTAGTTTTGGTTGTGTTTTATTGGTGTAAAGTTGGTCAGCTAGTATTTGAGGTAGTTGTGAATGTAGTAGACAAAGAGCATCTCGACGGCACATTATAGTATAAAGGTCAAGACATGAGTGTGCTCTAACAAAAGGTCATGTTATTTGACCTAAAAATGATATTGTTTAACCTTGGGAAGCCTACATAGGTGAATAATATGCAAAAGAAATACAAGTATTTTTTGACATTTCGTGTAGGATCAACTTGCTTATGTATTATATGACTCTGAAATATTTGATTCCATGTTTTATTCTATTAAAATTGAGAGCTATCAAGAAATAGATTACCAAACACAATCGCTAACATACAAAAACAAATTTATATTGAAATTATCTGAAAACGTGGGTTGCAATAAAATGGTCATAACATGTGATACATGACTCCGTTTCAAGACCACAACTAAGAAAATGGATGCTTGAAAAAATGAGTACTTTTATCCAGGCAAGCATTGGTCAAAAGCGACTAAACCCGATCAAAAACTGATAAAAACCTACCAAGAACAGCTAAAAATGCCGTAACCGGCTCAAATCATCCAAACCTAAGAAAAAGCCTCTAAAATTATTTCCAGTCCATATAGACCACATAGAATCCGGGCATAATGTATTTGCCCGGATTCTTGATGGATAAAACACATCTATATGTTTGCTCTGTTTAGTTTTGGTTGTGTTTTATTGGTGTAAAGTTGGTCAGCTAGTATTTGAGGTAGTTGTGAATGTAGTAGACAAAGAGCATCTCGACGGCACATTATAGTATAAAGGTCAAGACATGAGTGTGCTCTAACAAAACGTCATGTTATTTGACCTAAAAATGATATTGTTTAACCTTGGGAAGCCTACATAGGTGAATAATAGGCAAAAGAAGGACAAGTATTTTTTGACATTTCATGTAGGATCAACTTGCTTATGTATTATATGACTCTGAAATATTTGATTCCATGTTTTATTCTATTAAAATTGAGAGCTATCAAGAAATAGATTACCAAACACAATCGCTAACATACAAAAACAAATTTATATTGAAATTATCTGAAAACGTGGGTTGCAATAAAATGGTCATAACATGTGATACATGACTCCGTTTCAAGACCACAACTAAGAAAATGGATGCTTGAAAAAATGAGTACTTTTATCCAGGCAAGCATTGGTCAAAAGCGACTAAACCCGATCAAAAACTGATAAAAACCTACCAAGAACAGCTAAAAATGCCGTAACCGGCTCAAATCATCCAAACCTAAGAAAAAACCTCTAAAATTATTTCCAGTCCATATAGACCACATAGAATCCAGGCATAATGTATTTGCCCGGACTCTTGATGGATAAAACACATCTATATGTTTGCTCTGTTTAGTTTTGGTTGTGTTTTATTGGTGTAAAGTTGGTCAGCTAGTATTTGAGGTAGTTGTGAATGTAGTAGACAAAGAGCATCTCGACGGCACATTATAGTATAAAGGTCAAGACATGAGTGTGCTCTAACAAAACGTCATGTTATTTGACCTAAAAATGATATTGTTTAACCTTGGGAAGCCTACATAGGTGAATAATATGCAAAAGAAGGACAAGTATTTTTGACATTTCATGTAGGATCAACTTGCTTATGTATTATATGACTCTGAAATATTTGATTCCATGTTTTATTCTATTAAAATTGAGAGCTATCAAGAAATAGATTACCAAACACAATCGCTAACATACAAAAACAAATTTATATTGAAATTATCTGAAAACGTGGGTTGCAATAAAATGGTCATAACATGTGATACATGACTCCGTTTCAAGACCACAACTAAGAAAATGGATGCTTGAAAAAATGAGTACTTTTATCCAGGCAAGCATTGGTCAAAAGCGACTAAACCCGATCAAAAACTGATAAAAACCTACCAAGAACAGCTAAAAATGCCGTAACCGGCTCAAATCATCCAAACCTAAGAAAAAGCCTCTAAAATTATTTCCAGTCCATATAGACCACATAGAATCCGGGCATAATGTATTTTCCCGGATTCTTGATGGATAAAACACATCTATATGTTTGCTCTGTTTAGTTTTGGTTGTGTTTTATTGGTGTAAAGTTGGTCAGCTAGTATTTGAGGTAGTTGTGAATGTAGTAGACAAAGAGCATCTCGACGGCACATTATAGTATAAAGGTCAAGACATGAGTGTGCTCTAACAAAACGTCATGTTATTTGACCTAAAAATGATATTGTTTAACCTTGGGAAGCCTACATAGGTGAATAATATGCAAAAGAAGGACAAGTATTTTTTGACATTTCATGTAGGATCAACTTGCTTATGTATTATATGACTCTGAAATATTTGATTCCATGTTTTATTCTATTTAAATTGAGAGCTATCAAGAGTGTGCTCTAACAAAACGTCATGTTATTTGACCTAAAAATGATATTGTTTAACCTTGGGAAGCCTACATAGGTGAATAATAGGCAAAAGAAGGACAAGTATTTTTTGACATTTCATGTAGGATCAACTTGCTTATGTATTATATGACTCTGAAATATTTGATTCCATGTTTTATTCTATTAAAATTGAGAGCTATCAAGAAATAGATTACCAAACACAATCGCTAACATACAAAAACAAATTTATATTGAAATTATCTGAAAACGTGGGTTGCAATAAAATGGTCATAACATGTGATACATGACTCCGTTTCAAGACCACAACTAAGAAAATGGATGTTTGAAAAAATGAGTACTTTTATCCAGGCAAGCATTGGTCAAAAGCGACTAAACCCGATCAAAAACTGATAAAAACCTACCAAGAACAGCTAAAAATGCCGTAACCGGCTCAAATCATCCAAACCTAAGAAAAAACCTCTAAAATTATTTCCCGTCCATATAGACCACATAGAATACGGGCATAATGTATTTGCCCGGATTCTTTATGGATAAAACACATCTATATGTTTGCTCTGTTTAGTTTTGGTTGTGTTTTATTGGTGTAAAAGTTGGTCATCTAGTATTTGAGGTAGTTGTGACACCCTAGAATCGAGGTCATTAACGATACCCTAAATTACGCTAATTTTTGAAATTTTTGATAAATTATAATTTCTATATTTATAAGTATTTTGGTTAAAGCCGATGTTCGAGGTTATAATTTTTACGTTTGACGTTTTAAGAAGGACGATGACGATTACGATCCCGAGGGATGCCCAATTTTATATAATTTTTGACGATTTATCGATAATGTAATTTTTTCGAGAATTTTATTTATGGTTCGTGTTAAGTTGAGTCGGGTGAGTTTTATAGCCTTCCAAGTACATTTAAAGTATCCCAAAAATATTTTGGAGCATTCGGGAAGATTTCCGACTCCCGTAAAATTTTCAAAATTGACAAATGAGTCAAACCCGCAAAGTTTTGAGGTCGTTTTCTATTCAAGGACAAAAGAAGCCCAAAATTGCATTTAGGTCCCTCCTAACCCATCAAAAGGGCCTAAATGACTAAACACACAAACACATACTAAACATTTCACCAAAAATCAAAACCCACTCCCTCCTTGTCTCTCTCAAACTCACGGCACACCCCAAGAACACAAAAATCCACCAAAAACCATTTTCCACTTGATTTTTCAAAAATCTAAGGTTAGACCACGCTTAGTTTGGTCATTCCCCACCTATTCATGTGCTCAAATCCAACATGCATTGATAAAAATTTTTCAAGATTTTTCCATATGATCCAAATTCGTTTTTGAGGCTTAAAGAGCTAGTGCATGTTGATAATTTAGTGTTATGGAAGTATAAACACCATGAAAACCCACCAAAATTAATTTGGTTGTGGTGATTGGGTCACCCAAACCCCACGGTATGGTTATTTTTAGGCAGAAACATTTGGTCTATTTTATAAAAATGATTTTTGTTCCAGGTCTTGAAAACAAAATGTAGTGATAGAGGGTTTTTCTAGCTTTAATTTGGTATAAGGTAGAGCCCGTGACTCAAAACGAGCTAAAAGTTATGACATTTTAAATATCGGGTACCGGGAGACGAGGACTTTCACAATCCGGATTTGTGCAAAGTTTTAGTCAAATCCCGAGGGTCACAAGTATAATTTGGTAAATGGTCAAGGGTCAAAATTTGGTCCCTAACCTGTACAAATGGGTCTATATGTTGACTTATGAGTCAAGGAAGTCAAAGGTATTTTTCATATAGGTCAAAGTGGTCAAAATTGGTCGAAGCGCAATTTCAGCCCGTAAAATGTAGTCGTGGAAATGAGTTGCGTAACGGGTCGTAAAAGTGAAAACTTTTGTTGGGCTTAAAAACATGTTATCTACAGGTCATATAGGATTTTTGGAAATTTTGTCAAATTTTATAAGCATGGTTTAATAAGGTAAAACAGCCCGTACTTTAGTCAAGTACCGGCGAGAACGTGTAAAAATGGACAACGTAGGTTATAAGAATGAATGGTATAAAATGAATGATACTTGTTGTTTTTGTTTTTGGCGTGAGTTATATTTGTCTTAAGTGACTTGTATATATGTATTTTATACAGTACCGTAAGTATTTAAATGAGATTACTCATTACGCGTTATTTGTGATAGGTGTTGATTTACCCGGGCATCCGTAACATCGTCAGTGATCACTCCTCGAACTACCGACTACTTAAGATATAAGGTGTGAATTTATAGCCTCGCTTATATTATTTCAAATTGTTTTACCCGCGAGGGAAATGCATGCTAGTTTTTAAAAAGGAACGTATATCATGAATGATTGTTAGACCCGAAAGTTGCCTTAGAAATTGTGTTGAGTACCAAAGTTGCAAAAGTCCCTAAATTCATGAACTATTAACTATTGTCTTGCCCTCGAGTAGGGGGAAATAGCCGCTTATGCAATTTGTAGTACTACGGGGTTAACGACCCAATGCTAGCCGAGAAGCTGTACTTATAGTAAGTTCTGCGGTAGATTATTTTGTATGAGAAATAAGGTATAATTGCAACTGATGCCTTTAGAAGGGGCACTGGTTTCATCTGAATCATGCCGGTATATTTACGCGGGTGATTGAGTTAACGGATTAGTGTCATGAGCTTAAACACAATTGTCAGTATCCTGATTATAGTTTGTTTGATCGACAAGACTATAAATGATCACGAATGGTTTTTATTATATATACGTTCAAATGGATTGTAAAACCTATGAATTCCACTCAACGTTTTCGTTGACCAAATTTTTGGCATGTGTTTCAGGTAACCGCTGAGCAGTAGGATGGAGCATGCATGGGATGGATGTTGTGTGATCGGCTTGGTGTCCGCTTGTTTTTCCCTCCTTTTCTACTTAAACAATTTTTATGTTTAATGTCATGTGGTTGTAAAACTGAAGTTTTTTTGGGTTGAGATTCATGGGGACCGAAAACGCTAAACTCTGTGCACTATTTGGGGTTGGAAAAACTGTGGACATGTATCATCTAACAATTTTAAAATTTGGAATTTTAAGTCGACGTCTTTTTAGCGTCGTTTGATGTATCTTGTGTGCAACGAATACTGTGTAGCACCCATTGTTGTAGTTCCGCTGCGCATAACAATTGTGGGGGTGTTACAGATTGGTAATCAGAGCCACGAGTTATAGAGAACTAGGTCGTTTTTGAAAATCCTAAACTATAACTTTTGGTGTCGTAAGAAAGGGTCCAAGCACACACAACTATCCTGCATGGCTCCGGTAAGATTTATTGTTGTATTTATGGCATTTGACGTATACTTTTGAGTAAAGTATATATGTGGGTAATTATTATATAAGTATGGAATTACTATATGTAGACGCTAAATTTTACGTGAAATATCCGACATCGTAATTTTTGTATTAATCATGCATGAGCATCATATTATTACATTTCGGGCATATGTACCACCTTTGCATTGCATTTGCATGCATATATTTATAACTATTGTATAATTACTTATGTACCCTCCGAAATTCGCTGTTATTGCAGGAATGGCCGAGGTACCGCCCAACGATAACGGAAACGATTACGTCGTAGGTCACGAAGGGGGACCGTTTCCTCCGAACCCGCCGGACAATAATAATGGATGGATCGCTCCAGAAGACGAAATAGGGCCGGAAAACGACAATGGCGAAAGTGAGGTGGATAATTTCAGCATGAGTAGTGACGACAATGAGGATTCCGAAGAAGAGCCCGAGGAGCTATTGGATGATGGCATTCCCGAGGATGCCGTAGGCCAGACCGAACCCGATTTGTTTCAATCCCCGAGTTCGCCGAAGGGTTATGAGGTACCACCGACCGGTCGTTATGAGCAGCAACCTTTTGATCGCCCGATGGACAATAGTAATGGGAGCAGTGGAGAGTCATCCAAGTCGCCATCGATTCATGAGAATATTGCAAGGGTCTATTTTCCGAGACCGAGTCACTACTGGGATCCCGCAGGTCGTTTGGGGAGGATGGAAAGGTTAATGTATGAGCGGTTTGTAGTTGAGACTAGGGTGATTAAGAAGTTTGATAAGACTGAGAGGGAACATCAAAGACTGTTGGAAAGGACTTCAAGGATTGCGTATGATGGGATGATGAACACAAGTGCCATCAACAGTTTAAAATCAATGGTTGCGAATTTAAGTGCTAGTCTTGATCGTGTGAGGGAAGATCAGATGAGGTTGTCGAGGATGCAGAGTTGGGAGCATCGTGTGAGGGATTCATTGCCCCCGGATTGGAGATTCGTGGACGATGTGGAGATGGAGGCGAATGACTTCATGGTTCAGCCGCCTACTGGAGGTGCTTGTATTTCGGTGGGAAATCAAGTAGCGATTGAGCATGGATCCACATCAGGGACGAGAAAGGAGACAGAATGTGGGCCAGATGAGAAAGGAAAAAGGAAAGTGGATGATGTGGACGAGGACGTGAGTGATGAGGAAACCGAGGAAGACGACGACGAGCCGCCATCCAAGAGGCCGTGTGGATCACCACATGCCTAGTTACTTGTTTTGTATTTTCTTTGATCATTGTAATAGAACTATTTTAGACCTTTGTATGATGGTATTATGACGAGAAACTCAAGTACTTGATGTTTTGTGGTGAATGATTGTAGTGGCATTACTTGTCACGATTTTGGTTAACTATCAATACAATCTATGTTACCTTTCATGATCTGTGATATGTCTTAAATTTGATCTTTTGTGATGTGAATTGATGAATATTAGTAACTCCGTAGTGATGTGTCGTTGTATGTATTTTATGTCTGGGAAACTTGATATGAATACTTACATTGTTTTTCTATTTTCTTGTCTTGCAGAAAGAGATATTCGATAAAACAATGCCTCCAAAGTTGACTGCCGATCGTGTTAACAACATGATTCAGGAAGCTATAGCAAATGCGTTGCAAGCGGACCGAGCTGGGAGAAATCAGGATCCAGGAAGGAACGCGGGGAGACAACCAGCCCCGAGAGTATGTACCTATTCTAGCTTTATGAAGTGCGGTCCTACGCAGTTCCGTGGAACGGGTGGAGCCCTAGAACTTAGGCGATGGTTGGAAAAAGTTGAGAGTACGTTTGAAATCAGTGGTTGTGCAGAGGCGGATAAAGTAAAGTTTGCAGCAGCTACATTTCTCGATGATGCGTTAAGTTGGTGGAATACCCAGGTAGCTACGGTGGGATTGGCTGTGGCAAATGCAAGAACGTGGAATGCAACCAAAGCTTTGTTGACTAAGAAGTTCTGCCCAGAGGAGGAATTGGGGCAATTGGAGGACGAACTGAGACATTTGACCTTAAAGAACAACGATATAGCTGCTTACACCAGGAGATTCAATGAGTTAAGTCTTTTGTGTCCGGACATATTTGCTAATGATGCCAAGAAAATGAAGCAGTATATTAAGGGTTTATCTAGCAACATCAAAGGTGAAACAACTTCGTCGAAACCTGGAACGTTTGATGAAGCGGTTCAAATGGCTCACGCTTTGATGGACGTTAAGCTTCAGGACAAGCAGAACTACATTGCTGAGGGCAACAAAAGAAAATGGGAGGCAGCACAAGGCAATCAATCCCAAGGCCAGAACCGAGGAGGAAATCGAAACAACCAAGGGCCGAACCGTAATCAGCAGTTTAATCAGAGAAGGAACGAAGGGATGAGGGCCGTGACGAACCCTAGAGGTGTGAAAGTAAATCCCCATTGTGGAAAGTGCAACTTGTATCATGTTGGAAATTGCCCGCCGGCATGCGGCAAGTGTGGAAAGGCAGGTCATAGGACTGCTAGTTGTCGAACAGGAGGAGTAGCCACTGGGGCTAATGCTATCAGGATGAGAGGATGTTATAGCTGTGGAGAAAGAGGGCATGTGCAAGCGAATTGCCCGAAGGCAGGGAACAGACGGGGAGGAAATAATGCGGCTGCTGTGTATCAAGTGGGAACTGCTGATAAACCACAAGGTCCAAATGTGGTTACTGGTACGTTTTTGCTAGACGCTTGTTATGCTAGTATTTTATTTGATTCTGGCTCCGACAAGAGTTTTGTAGACGTTAGATTTAGTCGTCATATCGATAGAGAACCGGTATTGTTAACGACTAGTTATAATGTTGAATTAGCCGATGGAAAAATTGTAGTACGAATTCTATACTGAAAGGGTGTACCTTGAAGTTAGGAAACTACGCTTTTAAAATCGACTTGATGCCTATAGAGCTAGGATCGTTTGACGTGATTGTGGGAATGGATTGGTTAATGGCGCATAGTGCTACAATCGTCTGTGGTGAGAGATTGGTGCAGATTCCGCTGAGGAATAGGGTTTTGACGGTAAAGGGAGACGAATGCACTTCTCGTTTGAAGGTGATTTCGTGTTTGAAGATGATGAAGTACGTAGAGAGCGGATGCGATGTGTTTTTGGCACAAGTTTCGAGCGATGGTGATGTAGAGGCGAGGATTGAAGAGGTACCTGTTATTTGCGACTATCCGGACGTTTTTCCAGACGAGTTGCCAGGTTTACCGCCTAACCGTGAGGTCGAATTTCGAATTGATTTAGTGCCAGGAGCTGCACCGGTTGCACGTGCACCTTATCGTTTAGCACCATCTGAGTTAAAGGAGTTAGCGGATCAATTGAAGGAGTTGATGGACAAAGGATTTATTAGGCCGAGCTCATCACCTTGGGGAGCGCCAGTGTTGTTCGTAAAGAAGAAGGATGGTTCGTTTAGGATGTGTATCGACTATAGAGAACTCAATAAGCTGACGGTTAAGAATCGGTACCCATTACCGAGGATTGATGATTTGTTCGATCAATTACAAGGTTCCAGTGTATACTCAAAGATCGATTTAAGATCAGGGTATCATCAACTGCGTGTAAGAGAGGAGGATATTCCTGTAACTGCCTTTCGTACGCGGTATGGACACTTTGAATTTCGAGTGATGCCGTTTGGGTTGACAAACGCGCCTGCTGTATTCATGGATCTTATGAATCGCGTGTGCAAGCCGTATCTAGATAAGTTTGTTATTGTTTTCATCGACGACATACTTATTTACTCTAAGAGTAAGGAGGAGCACGAGAAGCACCTGAGAAGGATTTTGGAGTTGTTAAGGAAGGAGAAGCTGTATGCAAAATTCTCTAAGTGTGAGTTTTGGTTGGAATCAGTGCAGTTTCTAGGTCATGTGATTGATAAGGAAGGAGTTCGTGTAGATCCTGCTAAGATCGAAGCGATCAGGGAATGGTCAGCACCGACGACGCCGACTGAAGTTCGACAATTTTTGGGTTTAGCTGGGTACTATAGAAGGTTTATTGAAGGATTTTCGTTGATTGCGAAACCATTGACGCGGCTTACCGAGAAGAATAGGGTGTATGAATGGGGAAATGAGGAAGAGCTTGCTTTCGAAACGCTCAAGGATAAGTTATGTTCCGCGCCGATTTTATCATTGCCTGAGGGAACCGAAGACTTCGTGGTGTATTGTGATGCGTCTCGTAAAGGTTACGGAGCAGTGTTAATGCAACGTGAAAAGGTGATAGCTTACGCGTCGAGGCAATTAAGGAAGAACGAGGAGAACTACACGACGCACGATTTGGAATTAGGAGCGGTAGTTTTTGCGTTGAAGCTGTGGAGACACTATCTGTATGGGACAAAGTGTGTTGTATTCACTGATCACAAGAGTTTGCAGCACATTTTAGATCAAAAGGAGTTGAATATGCGACAAAGACGATGGGTTGAACTACTGAGTGATTATGATTGTGAAATTCTCTATCACCCTGGGAAGGCGAATGTTGTAGCGGATGCATTGAGTAGGAAAGAACGGGAGAAACCTTTGAGGGTTAGAGCTTTAGTGATGAGTGAGAGCGTTGACTTAACCGAAACCATACTGAAGGCTCAGGAGAGAGGTTTGATGAAAGGGAATGTTGAAGCCGAAAACTTGGGACGAATGTTGAAACCTCTTTTCGTGATTAGGTCTGACGGACTAAGATATTTTGAGAATCGGATTTGGTTACCATTGTGTTCATCTGAGGAAGGAAAGCCTGGAGTTCGAGAATTGGTTATGAATGAGTCGCATAAGTCGAAGTATTCGATACATCCTGGATCGGATAAGATGTACCACGACCTGAAGAAAGTTTATTGGTGGCCGAATATGAAGGCAGATATTGCTCGTTACGTTAGTAAGTGTTTGACTTGCGCGAAGGTTCAGGCTGAACATAAGAAACCATCTGGATTGTTGGTACAACCGGAAATCCCAGAATGGAAATGGGAGAAAATCGCAATGGATTTTGTGACAGGTTTACCTAGGACT
This sequence comes from Glebionis coronaria, assembly GCA_025667525.1. Taxonomy (NCBI): domain Eukaryota; kingdom Viridiplantae; phylum Streptophyta; class Magnoliopsida; order Asterales; family Asteraceae; genus Glebionis; species Glebionis coronaria. The sequence goes on along the minus strand of CM046878.1, from coordinate 610,393,093 downwards.
CCTAGTGGAAGCGATATGATATGGGTAATTGTGGACAGGTTGACGAAATCTGCTCATTTCTTACCTATGAAGAAGACGGACAGCATGGAAAAACTCGCCAGCGTGTACGTGAAAGAGATCGTCTGTAGACATGGAGTGCCGTTATCGATCATTTCGGATCGCGACAGTAGATTTACGTCGGAATTTTGGAAATCGCTTCAACGTGCGATGGGCACTGAACTGAGTTTAAGCACGGCTTATCACCCGGAAACTGACGGCCAGAGTGAACGAACGATCCAAACGATGGAGGACATGCTCCGAGCGTGCGTGATTGATTTTGGAGGAAGTTGGGAACGCCACTTGCCTCTGGTGGAATTTTCGTACAATAATAGTTATCATGCGAGTATCAAAGCGGCACCGTTCGAAGCATTGTATGGAAGGAAGTGTAGATCGCCCGTGTGTTGGAGTGAAGTAGGGGAAAGTCAATTGACTGGACCCGAAATGGTTTTAGAAACGACAGAGAAGATCGTGCAGATCAAGAACCGACTACTTGCTGCGAGAAGCCGACAGAAGAGTTATGCCGATAACCGAAGGAAACCGTTGGAGTTTGAAGTTGGAGATATGGTTATGCTCAAGGTATCGCCATGGAAGGGTGTAATTCGTTTTGGGAAGAAAGGAAAGTTGAGTCCGAGGTATCTTGGACCGTTTAAGATCGTTGAACGAATTGGACCAGTAGCGTACAAGTTAGAATTGCCGACCGAGCTTAGTGCTATTCATGACACGTTTCACGTATCGAACCTGAAGAAGAGTTTGGCGGACAAGGAATTGGTGATTCCTTTGGACGAGATTCGACTAGACGACAAAATGCACTTTGTGGAAGAACCTGTGGAAATTATGGACCGGGAGGTCAAGCGGTTGAAGCATAGTAGGATTCCTATTGTGAAGGTCCGATGGAATTCTAAGCGTGGACCGGAATACACCTGGGAACGTGAGGACTTTTTCAAGGAAAGGTATCCTCATCTGTTCCAGTAGCACGAAATGTGAGTACAAGAAGAGGCGAGCGCCGGGACGTCGCTCTCTTTAAGGAGGGGTGGATGTGACACCCTAGAATCGAGGTCATTAACGATACCCTAAATTACGCTAATTTTTGAAATTTTTGATAAATTATAATTTCTATATTTATAAGTATTTTGGTTAAAGCCGATGTTCGAGGTTATAATTTTTACGTTTGACGTTTTAAGAAGGACGATGACGATTACGATCCCGAGGGATGCCCAATTTTATATAATTTTTGACGATTTATCGATAATGTAATTTTTTCGAGAATTTTGTTTACGGTTCGTGTTAAGTTGAGTCGGGTGAGTTTTATAGCCTTCTAAGTACATTTAAAGTATCCCAAAAATATTTTGGAGCATTCGGGAAGATTTCCGACTCCCGTAAAATTTTCAAAATTGACAAATGAGTCAAACCCGCAAAGTTTTGAGGTCGTTTTCTATTCAAGGACAAAAGAAGCCCAAAATTGCATTTAGGTCCCTCCTAACCCATCAAAAGGGCCTAAATGACTAAACACACAAACACATACTAAACATTTCACCAAAAATCAAAACCCACTCCCTCCTTGTCTCTCTCAAACTCACGACACACCCCAAGAACACAAAAATCCACCAAAAACCATTTTCCACTTGATTTTTCAAAAATCTAAGGTTAGACCACGCTTAGTTTGGTCATTCCCCACCTATTCATGTGCTCAAATCCAACATGCATTGATAAAAATTTTTCAAGATTTTTCCATATGATCCAAATTCGTTTTTGAGGCTTAACGAGCTAGTGCATGTTGATAATTTAGTGTTATGGAAGTATAAACACCATGAAAACCCACCAAAATTAATTTGGTTGTGGTGATTGGGTCACCCAAACCCCACGGCAAAGGGGGTGTTTGGGGAGCCATGGTGGTTGTTGATTTTGCATGTTATATTTGTGTTTGGTTTGTTGTTTTAAGAAGATTCATATAGGTTTTATTACTTGCATGTTTATTTTCTTTGATTTTTGATATTGAGATTGGTTGATCAATAGGGGTAGGATGGAAGTTTGATGTTAGGATATGTTTGGGAAGGCTTAGGATGATGTTTAGTGTTGGTTAGAAGTCTTGGAATCGAGTCTAAGCATGTTTTTGGTATGGTCATTTTTAGGCAGAAACATTTGGTCTATTTTATAAAAATGATTTTTGTTCCAGGTCTTGAAAACAAAATGTAGTGATAGAGGGTTTTTCTAGCTTTAATTTGGTATAAGGTAGAGCCCGTGACTCAAAACGAGCTAAAAGTTATGACATTTTAAAGATCGGGTACCGGGAGACGAGGACTTTCACAATCCGGATTTGTGCAAAGTTTTAGTCAAATCCCGAGGGTCACAAGTATAATTTGGTAAATGGTCAAGGGTCAAAATTTGGTCCCTAACCTGTACAAATGGGTCTATATGTTGACTTATGAGTCAAGGAAGTCAAAGGTATTTTTCATATAGGTCAAAGTGGTCAAAATTGGTCGAAGCGCAATTTCAGCCCGTAAAATGTAGTCGTGGAAATGAGTTGCGTAACGGGTCGTAAAAGTGAAAACTTTTGTTGGGCTTAAAAACATGTTATCTACAGGTCATATAGGATTTTTGGAAATTTTTTCAAATTTTATAAGCATGGTTTAATAAGGTAAAACAGCCCGTACTTTAGTCAAGTACCGGCGAGAACGTGTAAAAATGGACAACGTAGGTTATAAGAATGAATGGTATAAAATGAATGATACTTGTTGTTTTTGTTTTTGGCGTGAGTTATATTTGTCTTAAGTGACTTGTATATATGTATTTTATACAATACCGTAAGTATTTAAATGAGATTACTCATTACGCGTTATTTGTGATAGGTGTTGATTTACCCGGGCATCCGTAACATCGTCAGTGATCACTCCTCGAACTACCGACTACTTAAGATATAAGGTGTGAATTTATAGCCTCGCTTATATTATTTCAAATTGTTTTACCCGCGAGGGAAATGCATGCTAGTTTTTAAAAAGGAACGTATATCATGAATGATTGTTAGACCCGAAAGTTGCCTTAGAAATTGTGTTGAGTACCAAAGTTGCAAAAGTCCCTAAATTCATGAACTATTAACTATTGTCTTGCCCTCGAGTAGGGGGAAATAGCCGCTTATGCAATTTGTAGTACTACGGGGTTAACGACCCAATGCTAGCCGAGAAGCTGTACTTATAGTAAGTTCTGCGGTAGATTATTTTGTATGAGAAATAAGGTATAATTGCAACTGATGCCTTTAGAAGGGGCACTGGTTTCATCTGAATCATGCCGGTATATTTACGCGGGTGATTGAGTTAACGGATTAGTGTCATGAGCTTAAACACAATTGTCAGTATCCTGATTATAGTTTGTTTGATCGACAAGACTATAAATGATCACGAATGGTTTTTATTATATATACGTTCAAATGGATTGTAAAACCTATGAATTCCACTCAACGTTTTCGTTGACCAAATTTTTGGCATGTGTTTCAGGTAACCGCTGAGCAGTAGGATGGAGCATGCATGGGATGGATGTTGTGTGATCGGCTTGGTGTCCGCTTGTTTTTCCCTCCTTTTCTACTTAAACAATTTTTATGTTTAATGTCATGTGGTTGTAAAACTGAAGTTTTTTTGGGTTGAGATTCATGGGGACCGAAAACGCTAAACTCTGTGCACTATTTGGGGTTGGAAAAACTGTGGACATGTATCATCTAACAATTTTAAAATTTGGAATTTTAAGTCGACGTCTTTTTAGCGTCGTTTGATGTATCTTGTGTGCAACGAATACTGTGTAGCACCCATTGTTGTAGTTCCGCTGCGCATAACAATTGTGGGGGTGTTACAGTAGTTGTGAATGTAGTAGACAAAGAGCATCTCGACGGCACATTATAGTATAAAGGTCAAGACATGAGTGTGCTCTAACAAAACGTCATGTTATTTGACCTAAAAGTGATATTGTTTAACATTGGGAAGCCTACATAGGTGAATAATATGCAAAAGAAGGACAAGTATTTTTTGACATTTCATGTAGGATCAACTTGCTTGTATTATATGACTCTGAAATATTTGATTCCATGTTTTATTCTATTAAAATTGAGAGCTATCAAGAAATAGATTACCAAACACAATCGCTAACATACAAAAACAAATTTATATTGAAATTATCTGAAAACGTGGGTTACAATAAAATGGTCATAACATGTGATACATGACTCCGTTTCAAGACCACAACTAAGAAAATGGATGCTTGAAAAAATGAGTACTTTTATCCAGGCAAGCATTGGTCAAAAGCGACTAAACCCGATCAAAAACTGATAAAAACCTACCAAGAACAACTAAAAATGCCGTAACCGGCTCAAATCATCCAAACCTAAGAAAAAGCCTCTAAAATTATTTCCAGTCCATATAGACCACATAGAATCCGGGCATAATGTATTTGCCCGGATTCTTGATGGATAAAACACATCTATATGTTTGCTCTGTTTAGTTTTGGTTGTGTTTTATTGGTGTAAAGTTGGTCAGCTAGTATTTGAGGTAGTTGTGAATGTAGTAGACAAAGAGCATCTCGACGGCACATTATAGTATAAAGGTCAAGACATGAGTGTGCTCTAACAAAACGTCATGTTATTTGACCTAAAAATGATATTGTTTAACCTTGGGAAGCCTACATAGGTGAATAATATGCAAAAGAAGGACAAGTATTTTTTGACATTTCATGTAGGATCAACTTGCTTATGTATTATATGACTCTGAAATATTTGATTCCATGTTTTATTCTATTTAAATTGAGAGCTATCAAGAGTGTGCTCTAACAAAACGTCATGTTATTTGACCTAAAAATGATATTGTTTAACCTTGGGAAGCCTACATAGGTGAATAATAGGCAAAAGAAGGACAAGTATTTTTTGACATTTCATGTAGGATCAACTTGCTTATGTATTATATGACTCTGAAATATTTGATTCCATGTTTTATTCTATTAAAATTGAGAGCTATCAAGAAATAGATTACCAAACACAATCGCTAACATACAAAAACAAATTTATATTGAAATTATCTGAAAACGTGGGTTGCAATAAAATGGTCATAACATGTGATACATGACTCCGTTTCAAGACCACAACTAAGAAAATGGATGTTTGAAAAAATGAGTACTTTTATCCAGGCAAGCATTGGTCAAAAGCGACTAAACCCGATCAAAAACTGATAAAAACCTACCAAGAACAGCTAAAAATGCCGTAACCGGCTCAAATCATCCAAACCTAAGAAAAAACCTCTAAAATTATTTCCCGTCCATATAGACCACATAGAATACGGGCATAATGTATTTGCCCGGATTCTTTATGGATAAAACACATCTATATGTTTGCTCTGTTTAGTTTTGGTTGTGTTTTATTGGTGTAAAAGTTGGTCATCTAGTATTTGAGGTAGTTGTGAATGTAGTAGACATCGAGCATCTCGACGGCACATTATAGTATAAAGGTCAAGACATGAGTGTGCTCTAACAAAACGTCATGTTATTTGACCTAAAAATGATATTGTTTAACATTGGGAAGCCTACATAGGTGAATAATATGCAAAAGAAGGACAAGTATTTTTTGACATTTCATGTAGGATCAACTTGCTTGTATTATATGACTCTGAAATATTTGATTCCATGTTTTATTCTATTAAAATTGAGAGCTATCAAGAAATAGATTACCAAACACAATCGCTAACATACAAAAACAAATTTATATTGAAATTATCTGAAAACGTGGGTTGCAATAAAATGGTCATAACATGTGATACATGACTCCGTTTCAAGACCACAACTAAGAAAATGGATGCTTGAAAAAATGAGTACTTTTATCCAGGCAAGCATTGGTCAAAAGTGACTAAACCCGATCAAAAACTGATAAAAACCTACCAAGAACAGCTAAAAATGCCGTAACCGGCTCAAATCATCCAAACCTAAGAAAAAACCTCTAAAATTATTTCCAGTCCATATAGACCACATAGAATCCGGGCATAATGTATTTGCCCGGATTCTTGATGGATAAAACACATCTATATGTTTGTTCTGTTTAGTTTTGGTTGTGTTTTATTGGTGTAAAAGTTGGTCAGCTAGTATTTGAGGTAGTTGTGAATGTAGTAGACAAAGAGCATCTCGACGGCACATTATAGTATAAAGGTGAAGACATGAGTGTGCTCTAACAAAACGTCATGTTATTTGATCTAAAAATGATATTGTTTAACATTGGGAAGCCTACATAGGTGAATAATAGGCAAAAGAAGGACAAGTATTTTTTGACATTTCATGTAGGATCAACTTGCTTATGTATTATATGACTCTGAAATATTTGATTCCATGTTTTATTCTATTAAAATTGAGAGCTATCAAGAAATAGATTACCAAACACAATCGCTAACATACAAAAACAAATTTATATTGAAATTATCTGAAAACGTGGGTTGCAATAAAATGTTCATAACATGTGATACATGACTCCGTTTCAAGACCACAACTAAGAAAATGGATGCTTGAAAAAATGAGTACTTTTATCCAGGCAAGCATTGGTCAAAAGCGACTAAACCCGACCAAGAACTGATAAAAACCTACCAAGAACAGCTAAAAATGCCGTAACCGGCTCAAATCATCCAAACCTAAGAAAAAACCTCTAAAATTATTTCCCGTCCATATAGACCACATAGAATACGGGCATAATGTATTTGCCCGGATTCTTGATGGATAAAACACATCTATATGTTTGCTCTGTTTAGTTTTGGTTGTGTTTTATTGGTGTAAAGTTGGTCAGCTAGTATTTGAGGTAGTTGTGAATGTAGTAGACAAAGAGCATCTCGACGGCACATTATAGTATAAAGGTCAAGACATGAGTGTGCTCTAACAAAACGTCATGTTATTTGACCTAAAAATGATATTGTTTAACCTTGGGAAGCCTACATAGGTGAATAATATGCAAAAGAAGGACAAGTATTTTTTGACATTTCATGTAGGATCAACTTGCTTATGTATTATATGACTCTGAAATATTTGATTCCATGTTTTATTCTATTTAAATTGAGAGCTATCAAGAGTGTGCTCTAACAAAACGTCATGTTATTTGACCTAAAAATGATATTGTTTAACCTTGGGAAGCCTACATAGGTGAATAATAGGCAAAAGAAGGACAAGTATTTTTTGACATTTCATGTAGGATCAACTTGCTTATGTATTATATGACTCTGAAATATTTGATTCCATGTTTTATTCTATTAAAATTGAGAGCTATCAAGAAATAGATTACCAAACACAATCGCTAACATACAAAAACAAATTTATATTGAAATTATCTGAAAACGTGGGTTGTAATAAAATGGTCATAACATGTGATACATGACTCCGTTTCAAGACCACAACTAAGAAAATGGATGTTTGAAAAAATGAGTACTTTTATCCAGGCAAGCATTGGTCAAAAGCGACTAAACCCGATCAAAAACTGATAAAAACCTACCAAGAACAGCTAAAAATGCCGTAACCGGCTCAAATCATCCAAACCTAAGAAAAAACCTCTAAAATTATTTCCCGTCCATATAGACCACATAGAATACGGGCATAATGTATTTGCCCGGATTCTTGATGGATAAAACACATCTATATGTTTGCTCTGTTTAGTTTTGGTTGTGTTTTATTGGTGTAAAAGTTGGTCATCTAGTATTTGAGGTAGTTGTGAATGTAGTAGACAAAGAGCATCTCGACGGCACATTATAGTATAAAGGTCAAGACATGAGTGTGCTCTAACAAAACGTCATGTTATTTGACCTAAAAATGATATTGTTTAACATTGGGAAGCCTACATAGGTGAATAATATGCAAAAGAAGGACAAGTATTTTTTGACATTTCATGTAGGATCAACTTGCTTGTATTATATGACTCTGAAATATTTGATTCCATGTTTTATTCTATTAAAATTGAGAGCTATCAAGAAATAGATTACCAAACACAATCGCTAACATACAAAAACAAATTTATATTGAAATTATCTGAAAACGTGGGTTGCAATAAAATGGTCATAACATGTGATACATGACTCCGTTTCAAGACCACAACTAAGAAAATGGATGCTTGAAAAAATGAGTACTTTTATCCAGGCAAGCATTGGTCAAAAGCGACTAAACCCGATCAAAAACTGATAAAAACCTACCAAGAACAGCTAAAAATGCCTTAACCGGCTCAAATCATCCAAACCTAAGAAAAAACCTCTAAAATTATTTCTAGTCCATATAGACCACATAGAATCCGGGCATAATGTATTTGCCCGGATTCTTGATGGATAAAACACATCTATATGTTTGTTCTGTTTAGTTTTGGTTGTGTTTTATTGGTGTAAAAGTTGGTCAGCTAGTATTTGAGGTAGTTGTGAATGTAGTAGACAAAGAGCATCTCGACGGCACATTATAGTATAAAGGTCAAGACATGAGTGTGCTCTAACAAAACGACATGTTATTTGACCTAAAAATGATATTGTTTAACATTGGGAAGCCTACATAGGTGAATAATAGGCAAAAGAAGGACAAGTATTTTTTGACATTTCATGTAGGATCAACTTGCTTATGTATTATATGACTCTGAAATATTTGATTCCATGTTTTATTCTATTAAAATTGAGAGCTATCAAGAAATAGATTACCAAACACAATCGCTAACATACAAAAACAAATTTATATTGAAATTATCTGAAAACGTGGGTTGCAATAAAATGTTCATAACATGTGATACATGACTCCGTTTCAAGACCACAACTAAGAAAATGGATGCTTGAAAAAATGAGTACTTTTATCCAGGCAAGCATTGGTCAAAAGCGACTAAACCCGACCAAAAACTGATAAAAACCTACCAAGAACAGCTAAAAATGCCGTAACCGGCTCAAATCATCCAAACCTAAGAAAAAACCTCTAAAACTATTTCCAGTCCATATAGACCACATAGAATACGGGCATAATGTATTTGCCCGGATTCTTGATGGATAAAACACATCTATATGTTTGCTCTGTTTAGTTTTGGTTGTGTTTTATTGGTGTAAAAGTTGGTCAGATAGTATTTGAGGTAGTTGTGAATGTAGTAGACAAAGAGCATCTCGACGGCACATTATAGTATAAAGGTCAAGACATGAGTGTGCTCTAACAAAACGTCATGTTATTTGACCTAAAAATGATATTGTTTAACATTGGGAAACCTACATAGGTGAATAATATGCAAAAGAAGGACAAGTATTTTTTGACATTTCATGTAGGATCAACTTGCTTATGTATTATATGACTCTGAAATATTTGATTCCATGTTTTATTCTATTAAAATTGAGAGCTATCAAGAAATAGATTACCAAACACAATCGCTAACATACAAAAACAAATTTATATTGAAATTATCTGAAAACGTGGGTTGCAATAAAATGGTCATAACATGTGATACATGACTCTGTTTCAAGACCACAACTAAGAAAATGGATGCTTGAAAAAATGAGTACTTTTATCCAGGCAAGCATTGGTCAAAAGCGACTAAACCCGATCAAAAACTGATAAAAACCTACCAAGAACAGCTAAAAATGCCGTAACCGGCTCAAATCATCCAAACCTAAGAAAAAACCTCTAAAATTATTTCCAGTCCATATAGACCACATAGAATCCGGGCATAATGTATTTGCCCGGATTCTTGATGGATAAAACACATCTATATGTTTGCTCTGTTTAGTTTTGGTTGTGTTTTATTGGTGTAAAGTTGGTCAGCTAGTATTTGAGGTAGTTGTGAATGTAGTAGACAAAGAGCATCTCGACGGCACATTATAGTATAAAGGTCAAGACATGAGTGTGCTCCAACAAAACGTCATGTTATTTGACCTAAAAATGATATTGTTTAACCTTAGGAAGCCTACATAGGTGAATAATATGCAAAAGAAGGACAAGTATTTTTTGACATTTCATGTAGGATCAACTTGCTTATGTATTATATGACTCTGAAATATTTGATTCCATGTTTTATTCTATTAAAATTGAGAGCTATCAAGAAATAGATTACCAAACACAATCGCTAACATACAAAAACAAATTTATATTGAAATTATCTGAAAACGTGGGTTGCAATAAAATGGTCATAACATGTGATACATGACTCTGTTTCAAGACCACAACTAAGAAAATGGATGCTTGAAAAAATGAGTACTTTTATCCAGGCAAGCATTGGTCAAAAGCGACTAAACCCGATCAAAAACTGATAAAAACCTACCAAGAACAGCTAAAAATGCCGTAACCGGCTCAAATCATCCAAACCTAAGAAAAAACCTCTAAAATTATTTCCAGTCCATATAGACCACATAGAATCCGGGCATAATGTATTTGCCCGGATTCTTGATGGATAAAACACATCTATATGTTTGCTCTGTTTAGTTTTGGTTGTGTTTTATTGGTGTAAAGTTGGTCAGCTAGTATTTGAGGTAGTTGTAAATGTAGTAGACAAAGAGCATCTCGACGGCACATTATAGTATAAAGGTCAAGACATGAGTGTGCTCTAACAAAACGTCATGTTATTTGACCTAAAAATGATATTGTTTAACCTTAGGAAGCCTACATAGGTGAATAATATGCAAAAGAAGGACAAGTATTTTTTGACATTTCATGTAGGATCAACTTGCTTATGTATTATATGACTCTGAAATATTTGATTCCATGTTTTATTCTATTAAAATTGAGAGCTATCAAGAGTGTGCTCTAACAAAACGTCATGCTATTTGACCTAAAAATGATATTGTTTAACCTTGGGAAGCCTACATAGGTGAATAATAGGCAAAAGAAGGACAAGTATTTTTTGACATTTCATGTAGGATCAACTTGCTTATGTATTATATGACTCAGAAATATTTGATTCCATGTTTTATTCTATTAAAATTGAGAGCTATCAAGAAATAGATTACCAAACACAATCGCTAACATACAAAAACAAATTTTTATTGAAATTATCTGAAAACGTGGGTTGCAATAAAATGGTCATAACATGTGATACATGACTCCGTTTTAAGACCACAACTAAGAAAATGGATGCTTGAAAAAATGAGTACTTTTATCCAGGCAAGAATTGGTCAAAAGCGACTAAACCCGATCAAAAACTGATAAAAACCTACCAAGAACAGCTAAAAATGCCGTAACCGGCTCAAATCATCCAAACCTAAGAAAAAACCTCTAATATTATTTCCAGTCCATATAGACCACATAGAATCCGGGCATAATGTATTTGCCCGGATTCTTGATGGATAAAACACATCTATATGTTTGCTCTGTTTAGTTTTGGTTGTCTTTTATTGGTGTAAAGTTGGTCAGCTAGTATTTGAGGTAGTTGTGAATGTAGTAGACAAAGAGCATCTCGACGGCACATTATAGTATAAAGGTCAAGACATGAGTGTGCTCTAACAAAACGTCATGTTATTTGACCTAAAAATGATATTGTTTAACCTTGGGAAGCCTACATAGGTGAATAATATGCAAAAGAAGGAAAAGTATTTTTTGACATTTCATGTAGGATCAACTTGCTTATGTATTATATGACTCTGAAATATTTGATTCCATGTTTTATTGTATTAAAATTGAGAGCTATCAAGAGTGTGCTCTAACAAAACGTCATGTTATTTGACCTAAAAATGATATTGTTTAACCTTGGGAAGCCTACATAGGTGAATAATAGGCAAAAGAAGGACAAGTATTTTTGACATTTCATGTAGGATCAACTTGCTTATGTATTATATGACTCTGAAATATTTGATTCCATGTTTTATTCTATTAAAATTGAGAGCTATCAAGAAATAGATTACCAAACACAATCGCTAACATACAAAAACAAATTTATATTGAAATTATCTTAAAACGTGGGTTGCAATAAAATGGTCGTAACATGTGATACATGACTCCGTTTCAAGACCACAACTAAGAAAATGGATGCTTGAAAAAATGAGTACTTTTATCCAGGCAAGAATTGGTCAAAAGCGACTAAACCCGACCAAAAACTGATAAAAACCTACCAAGAACAGCTAAAAATGCCGTAACCGGCTCAAATCATCCAAACCTAAGAAAAAACCTCTAAAATTATTTCCAGTCCATATAGACCACATAGTATCCGGGCATAATGTATTTTCCCGGATTCTTGATGGATAAAACACATCTATATGTTTGCTCTGTTTAGTTTTGGTTGTGTTTTATTGGTGTAAAAGTTGGTCAGCTAGTATTTGAGGTAGTTGTGAATGTAGTAGACAAAGAGCATCTCGACGGCACATTATAGTATAAAGGTCAAGACATGAGTGTGCTCTAACAAAACGTCATGTTATTTGACCTAAAAATGATATTGTTTAACATTGGGAAGCCTACATAGGTGAATAATATGCAAAAGAAGGACAAATATTTTTTGACATTTCATGTAGGATCAACTTGCTTATGTATTATATGACTCTGAAATATTTGATTCCATGTTTTATTCTATTAAAACTGAGAGCTATCAAGATATAGATTACCAAACACAATCGCTAACATACAAAAACAAATTTATATTGAAATTATCTGAAAACGTGGGTTGCAATAAAATGGTCATAACATGTGATACATGACTCCGTTTCAAGACCACAACTAAGAAAATGGATGCTTGAAAAAATGAGTACTTTTATCCAGGCAAGCATTGGTCAAAAGCGACTAAACCCGATCAAAAACTGATAAAAACCTACCAAGAACAGCTAAAAATGCCGTAACCGGCTCAAATCATCCAAACCTAAGAAAAAACCTCTAAAATTATTTCCAGTCCATATAGACCACATAGAATCCAGGCATAATGTATTTGCCCGGATTCTTGATGGATAAAACACATCTATATGTTTGCTCTGTTTAGTTTTGGTTGTGTTTTATTGGTGTAAAGTTGGTCAGCTAGTATTTGAGGTAGTTGTGAATGTAGTAGACAAAGAGCATCTCGACGGCACATTATAGTATAAAGGTCAAGACATGCGTGTGCTCTAACAAAACGTCATGTTATTTGAACTAAAAATGATATTGTTTAACCTTGGGAAGCCTACATAGGTGAATAATATGCAAAAGAAGGACAAGTATTTTTTGACATTTCATGTAGGATCAACTTGCTTATGTATTATATGACTCTGAAATATTTGATTCCATGTTTTATTCTATTAAAATTGAGAGCTATCAAGAAATAGATTACCAAACACAATCACTAACATACAAAAACAAATTTATATTGAAATTATCTGAAAACGTGGGTTGCAATAAAATGGTCATAACATGTGATACATGACTCCGTTTCAAGACCACAACTAAGAAAATGGATGCTTGAAAAAATGAGTACTTTTATCCAGGCAAGCATTGGTCAAAAGCGACTAAAACCGATCAAAAACTGATAAAAACCTACCAAGAACAGCTAAAAATGCCGTAACCGGCTCAAATCATCCAAACCTAAGAAAAAACCTCTAAAATTATTTCCAGTCCATATAGACCACATAGAATCCGGGCATAATGTATTTGCCCGGATTATTGATGGATAAAACACATCTATATTGTTAGAAATACGTTTTTACGTATTTATGAAGGATCGGTCGCTCCAACGATAATTATGTAATAGGCTCGTGATCTATTTAATTATTGTATAGTCCATATAGCCCACATGTAGGGTGGGCTATATATAACCCCTCCTAGCATGTTAGAAGGGGGTTGTTGATTCCCATTTTACACTTAATCATTTATTCATCTTTCACTTTCTCTCTCTACATTTCCCCTTTTCTCTCCTTTCTCTCTCTAATCCTTCATCTCTTTCCTTCATTTCCTTATGATTATCATCTAAATCAACCATCTAAATCCACCAAATCCATGATATAGAATAGGCCATTAATCTCGTAGACCTTCAATTGGTATCAGAGCCATGGTTAGTTTGGTTTATTCTTGTTTTATTTCTTTTTGATTTTGGTGGGTTTTTGATTTAATCATGCTTAAATCATAAAAAGTTTTATTCTTGTTAAATCATATCAAATCTTCAAATTTATTTACTTTTTAGATAAAAAATCACAAATTTTTATATAAAAATCAAAAATTTCTTTATCAAATCTTCAAAAGGTTGTGTTTTTATAAAAAGTTTGTATTTTTTTATTGATTTTTATCACAAATTTAATAATCAATTTATATAAAAAGTTGGTATGTCTTCTAAATTTTATCAATTTATATAAATTTTTATCAATTTTTATCCTTTTTTTATTTTTTTTATTTTTTTAATCAGTTTATTATTTAAATTTTTATTAATCAGTTGTGTCGTTTATCATATATCTGTTATCTTTTTTTCGCTCATCCGTCATGTTTGGTCAGTTTTCAGTTATCAGTTATAATTTTTGGATTTCTTTCTTAATTTTTTGGTCAAACTACCTATTCTGTTAAACATTTCTGTCCTTTCTGGTCCATCATTTCTGTCCCAAATTTGTCCATCAAAACTGATCCTAAAGTCCAGAATCAAACTAAAAGTTCCGAATCAATTTTTAAGTTCCGAATCAAACAGAAAACTTCCGAACCAAGAACTTCCGGATCAAGCCAAAAGTTCCGGATCAAGAAGTTCCGGATCAAGAACTTCCGAACCAAGAACTTCCGGATCAAGCCAAAAGTTCCGGATCAAGAAGTTCCGGATCAAGATCTTCCGAACCAAGAACTTCCGGATCAAGAAAAAAGTTCCGATTCGGAACTCTTCTGAATGAAGCAACCATATCCAAACTCAACGGGCAAATCATCGTCTTTTGAATAGACTCATTCCCTCGAAAATGACACAAACACAGCAAACAAAAAACCTCTCACAACCCCCTCATACACCTCTCGTCTCCTCACCCCGACCATCAAACACTCCCTCGGCTCACTGGACTCGACAAAAACACTCGACTCACGAACACACACAACCAAACACACTCCATTTTTATCAGACTCGACCATCAAAAACACCCTCATTATCTCTCGACTCGACTGGCATACCAACCCTCTCGGACACCACTCAAACACAAAACCCATTCTCTCAAGTCAAACAGACTCACAACACTCTCGATTTTTTTTCTACACACCATCGACACAACCACACTCTCCCTCACATTCTCGAAAAACCAAACATTCAAACCCAGGACCCACCCTCTCGAACACCTCAAACACCCTCAAAAACTCACATCATCTACACCCCCTCCAGACTCAACCCCTTAAAGAATGACACTACAGATGAGAGAGACCAAGATTAGAACATAATTAAACAGAAAATAAACCTACCCGAGATCCTTACAGATCTTGATGCCTTCTTCGTGGGTTACTAATACGAGTTGGTGGGTTTAGGTTATAGATTGATTGGATTACAGTAATCAAAACATTGGAAAGATTAGTTTGAGGAGATTTGATTGAAAGTGAGTTTTGTGGCTGCGAGAGAGAGAGAGAGCAATTGTTTTGTGAGTTGTTTCAGTCAAAGAAGAGAGAGAGATATTATACAAAAAAGAGACGGAGGTGTGTTTTTGTGTGAGAGAGAGAGAATAGATTGAGTTTATCTATTTCAGACGGAGTAAACAAAGAGAGTGGGTTTTAATATATTTTAATGGGCGGAGGTTACAAAGAGACTTTGGGCCACGTGTTGTATTGACGGAGAAAACAAGAAACAGATTTTTTAGGGACACGTGTTTGAGGAGTTTTATCAGATTTTTATTTATTTCCTTTATTTTCTAATTTTTTGGTTAAGTTATTTTTTTTAAAAAAATTATATCAGTTTTTTTTATCTAAAACGTTTTATAATTATATCAGTTATTTTTATTTTTCTTCTTTTCTTTTCCATTTTAAAATATCTTATTTTTTTATTATTATTAAATTTTTTTATTTTGGAAAAATTTTGTTTTTTTATTTTTTTTTATTATTTTTTTTTATCTTTAAAAGATATTTTTTTATTTTTCTTATTTTATTTTCCATTTTAAAATATCAAAAGTTTATTTATTTATTTATTTATTTATTTTTTTTTTTTTTAGTTAAATTTATTTTCTATATTTTGTCACTTGTTGATTTTTGGCAAATCGTATTGAGGCGGGTATTTTAAAAGAATTAACGTGGAAAAATAATTGACGGGTTCAAAGTTTTTTGTGGCCGGATTTGAAGACAAAGTGACGAGTGAACGTGACGGGATATATTTTTAGCAAATACGGATTTTTGATCGGGTTTAATTCATAATCGTTTGAGCCGACAACAATTTTTGAGCCGAGTCGTATTGTAAAATCCCGAAAACAACATCATCCACGTCATTTTTAATCGATATTTAATGGATTCGTTCGATTCGACATGTCAAAAGGGAGAATCGCATTTAATGCAAAACAATGTTAGGAAAAGCGGCATCGCTTCCTTTCAAATGCTCCAGTATCATCTTGTTACTCTTTCACGGCTTCAAGGAGGGAGCGAATTTGTGACAATCTTTGGACAAGATCGTCATATATTCATCGACTCCATTTTTACCACTTTGACCCAACTCGCCGAGCAACTCAACCATGGAAACTTTAATCACTCTGCATCGGTACTTGCATATAAGGCTCTTGTGACACACCTCACGCCTTTCCTCCAATTTAATATCATCAAGCCTGAAAGTTCAATGATTTGCCAATCGTTTCTTCGAGATACACATACCGAGCTTCGAGTTTTCCGTGATACGATTTTGAAACTCATGTCATCGGTCTCGTCTTCGATTCATGAAAGATCTCGACTTCAGCAAGGGTATGATAATGGAGTGCAAGACTCTTTGATGCAAGAGAAAACTGATCATACGGTTGAAAACTTGGAGCCTAACGATGCCAAGAGCACAGAATCAGGAGGACAACATGATGCCAGTGGCACGTCAGGGAATGTTCACGAGATTTCTCTTGATGACACCTTACCCATTTATGACGCAGAGCCTGCAAACATGGTACAATGTAATGTGGTTTATGATGTATATGCTGATGATATGCCGCATATTGAGAATTCTGAACCTAATTATGACAAACATGGGATGGAAACGAGTGATAGCAATACCACTTCTTATTCATCCGATGTAAGTCATAATGGGGGAGAGATTATTCAGAATGCTATAGTTCATCATGATAAATGCTTTATAACTGCCTCGTTAACTGATTCTGATTCCAAGATTAAAGAGCTCGAAACGATCGTAGCTCGGCAATCAAAAGATCTTGAGGATGCCAAACTTGAATTTTCTAAGAAAACGGACAAATTTGAAACATACTTTGAAAAACTTGAAAAGTCAAACGTTGTTCTTGAAAGAAAATTGGATCAAACTGTTCTAGATTCTAAAGCTGAAAAAGATAATCTTTTGAAACAAATTCAACTGCTTGAATCTAAGTTGGCATCCCAAGATAACGTGCTCAAAGAAAATGAAACATTAAAGGCCCAATTACAGGAAAAGGTTTTTGCTATAGCTGCGTTGAAAAACGAGTTAAGGAAAACTAGAGAACCTAGTGTGGACACTAAGCTTGAAAAACCATCAATCTTGGGGAAACCGCCTACAAATCAGTTCGTCAGACAACCGATTGTCAGACAACCTACTGCATTTAGATCCGAGCGACCACAATCCTCGAGACCGCGGTTTGCCTCCCAAGTTGATTTGGTTCATCTTATTAGACCAGTCACTCCAGCAACTAGGCCCAATGTGATCACTCCAGCTTTAGCAAGACCAAATCATATGATTGCCTCTAGTTTCCCTAAAAATACCAAGACCACGTCTAGAACTAGTTCAAATGACGTTTGCCATGAATCTGATCTTAGGGAAGCTAAGCAAAAGACACATGTAAGAGATAGGAATTTCAAACCTAGTCAGATGCCTTCTAGTTTACCCAACACTGCTAACCGTAACATGTCCAATCCTAGGAGCATCAATCAATCATCTAGGGATTCTAGATCTTACTCGGACATTAAATATGCTACTTGTAAAACATGTAGAAAATGTGTCTTTACGGCAAATCATGATTCCTGTATCAAAAAATTGCTTAATGAGGTGAACTCCCGTGCTAGACTTAAATCCCAGTGGGTCGCTAAAATCAAACCCTTTGGTAAAATGTGGCGCCCCACTGGTAGAACTTTCACTCTTGTAGGAAACGAGTGCCCTTTAACTAGGATAGTCTCTGATTCTACTAAGTCTACTAGGGAGGAAACTGATAAAGATGATACTTCACTTACGCCTAAACTTAAGGTTTTCTATAAAAGGAAACGTTTGCCAGCCAAGACTAGTGAATCATCTACTCAGGTCGCCTCTGAAACAAGTAAAGCCAACTGTGAACCCCCATGTGCTTCTATAATTGATATCGCTAACCCACGTCAAAGCATGCAAATTCCTAATG
Organism: Glebionis coronaria; assembly: GCA_025667525.1. Lineage (NCBI taxonomy): Eukaryota > Viridiplantae > Streptophyta > Magnoliopsida > Asterales > Asteraceae > Glebionis > Glebionis coronaria. The sequence goes on along the minus strand of CM046878.1, from coordinate 610,374,668 downwards.
AGATTGCAGGTACCAAAGTTGATGTTCCAAAAGAACGAAGCGGTCCAATCGTTGTGTACCGTTCAACTAAGGACACTCTTAGAGTTTGGTTGCTGAAGAAGCAGATATCAGAGAAACAAATGTCTCAGGGGATTCATGGTTAAGCTGCACACAAGGACTTACAGTCACATAACAGACTGTAACTCGATCTCCAAAGACAGGAAAGTTCATCCCGATGATGACTTATCCTAAAAACGAGAAATTCATTCTTCTCGGGCATGAGCTTATGTTAAAAACATTCCACGTTTTTAAGCTCATGCACAAGGCTTATAGATAAATGACAGTCTATAACCCGTTCTTCAAAGGCAGGAAAGTTTATCGCCGATGATAAACTTATCCTTACAACGAGAAATTAATTTTTCTCGGGCATGAGCTTATATCGAAAACATTCCAAGTTTTTGAGCTCATGCACAATGACTTACAGTTAAATGTCAGACTGTAACTCGAACTTAAAATAAAGGAAAGATTATCTTTTATGATAACTTATCCTCTTAACGAGAAATTCACCTTTCTCGGTCATGAGCTTGTATTAAAACATTCGAAGTTTTAAGCTCAGAAAGGAAAGTGTATCTTTTAAATAAGAGAACTTTTCCTCGTAACGAGAAATTAACCTTTCTCGGTCATGAGCTTTCCGTTAAAACAGTCAAAGTTTTCAAGCTCATGAACACGACTTCTAAGTAAATGTCAGCTTAGGACTCGTTCTTCAGGTAAAAGGAAAGTTTATCGCCGATGATAAACTTATCCTTGACAACGGGAAGTTTACAACTTCTCGGACTTGAGCTCGTTTTTATAAGATATTCAACATCTTAAGCTCAAGTAATTGGTTTTTCAAAACTTTGAACACAATTTTTCGAGAATTTCTCAAAAGGTTTTTCTAAATCTTTCAAAATTGTGTGTTCAAAAATGTTTTGATAAAAAGAGCATGTCTTCTGGAATCGATAATATTTACGAACCTAGAAATGTCATTCAATAATGACACGGGGTTGTAAATAAAGTTCGAGCAGAAGTTCAAACTTTTAAAACATGCTCAAAATGGTTTGCTATTATTTCAGATAGCAACCCGCTTTTCATAATCAAGTCAAACATTTCACCGGAAAGCTTTGACTCAACAACGGGAATTAATTTTCTCGGGGACGTGACGAGGTGACCAGCATTCGTGAACAAGAACCATGTGAATCTTTCATATGATGTTCTCCATCATTCAGGTCCTACCTCGTACATTGCTAATCTTGTGAATTCATTATTATATATGATCTTTGCACGTAATAAATACCTTACACTTGTGTTTAAAAGGTATTTAATTTACGTTTCAAGTACACCCTCATTAATTTGAGGGGGAGCTTGTGTAATACATGAAGATAATTGGACTTGCATTTTTTCTTCCCAAATTTTCTTAAAATGCTATTAAATCAATTGATATTAAAAACATCGATTGGGTTAATATTTTTAATATGGGGGAGAAAATGTGATTTAATATGGGATATGATCAATCATGAATGGTTTGACTTAACGTGATAGCTCATCCCGACATATGCAAAATGTTTTCGGATATGGTGGCATATGTTAAGGGGGAGCAAAATGGATATGCACTTCAAAATGGATTTCATGGTGACATACACTTACCCAAAACATCTCTATTCACGACGGTGAAGATTGTGGTGACATAAGGATGGTAGGATAGGTTAAAGTCCAATGATTTCTCTAGAACCGGAGGAATCTTCCCAAGGACATTCCATAGCTAGAAATAGTAGTCCTTAGGAAAGATGGAGAAAGATTGTGAACGTAGCTGAATGCCGGCCAAGTACTTAAGTTAGCACTGGAACAATCACAACAAGGTGCTAGTGATGACGTATTGGTAAGCATTGAAGGGGTTGAAGAATGAAAAAGAAATGTAAAGATAAAGGGTGTAAAGAAAGAAGCCCTCCTTACAACTTTAGGCAGAAACCGGGTCAATTCATATGCTATTGAGATCATTTTTGTTAATGATTCTCGATATTGAAGAAAGACATCATGGACCCAGTGATGCAATGCACAACCCTTCCCAGCTAACTCAAATATCTCTCAAAAGGTATTTGTTTTAATCACACGGAGATCAACACGTTATCTATTGATTTATTCACTCCGAATAAATTGGTATTGAAAAGGTGGCACTCCTCTCCAGCCTCCGATCACTAAAAATCCAAAATGCACGATCGAGTCTAGAGCCATTTGAGATCATCAAATATCTCATTAGGACACGCTTTCATATTTCCTTGCTTCTTCACACACTGTGAAAAGTAAGAAAGATCTTAAGAGTCCTACGCAAAATCTTCATGATCTTGCCTGAACATCCGAGTAATACGAAAGTATTTACAATGAAGATGGAAATCCTTCTTGAGCGAATATCAAAAAGCTCATGGTAGGTGACTTGTGCGATTCTTTATGAATCAAACTTGTGATAACTGGAAAGCAACAGTGGTTTAATTCTTAATTGAACTTAAACTCGTTCCAGGCCTCTTCGCATTATCATATGATCTTGCCAGAACACTCAGAGTGACTCTTTATTGATCACAGTGACGAGTGGAAATCCTTCTAGTGTTAACATCAAACAGCACTTGGTAGGTAACTTGCAAGATTCTATATGAATCAAGCTAGTGACAACTGGAAAGCAACGATCGTGCGGTTCTTAATTGAACTTCACTTGTTCCAGGAACATGAATTGACGGCTTCAAATCATGCGGATAATATTATCCAAATGATTCACTCTTTATGTTCGCAGTCTGCTTTGGACGGTCGAGTAAAGAGAACGGGTTTACCCGCGAAATCTTGTCAAGGAGGTTCTTTATTGAAACTACCTGCCACAAGTACGATATTTAATATCGTCCAACGGTCTTCACCGACCGGAGGTAAAATGCTACCGAATTAGAATGAAATGTTCAAGGCCATTTCATCCGTGTATATTGTTTTGTTGCTAACTGTCTTATGCAGCGTAACAAGAAGGTGGCATTGCGGTGTACAAACCAGAAGAAGTCATCACCACATGCTTATACTACATACAAAATAGTACTTCAACAAATTCAAGAAAGCCTGAAGGTCAAGTCTTCCGCTGTATCAAACTCTGAAGCTTTCAAGAATTTAAAAGTATAAGTATGTGGAACATGAAGTCACAAAGAGGCAAATATCACAAGTGAAGAATGCACAAGGTCAAGGCAAGGAAACATGCTCAAGACTAAAGTCAAAGATCACATCAAGCATATTCACAAGAACAAGATCGAAGACTCAAGCATAGATGCTAGGTTTAAGATTTTGTAAAAAGATGTGACCTCCCTTAGGGGGAGATTGTTGGAAATACGTTTTCCCTATAAAGTCTCGGTCACATCTTAGTTAGCATAGATCACGAGTTATAGACTATTTAGAACTTTGTTTCTTGGAGCGACCTCCCTTAGGGGGAGATTGTTAGAAATACGTTTTTACGTATTTATGAAGGATCGGTCGCTCCAACGATAATTATGTAATGGGCTCGTGATCTATTTAATTATTGTATAGTCCATATAGCCCACATGTAGGGTGGGCTATATATAACCCCTCCTAGCATGTTAGGAGGGGGTTGTTGATTCCCATTTTACACTTAATCATTTATTCATCTTTCACTTTCTCTCTCTACATTTCCCCTTTTCTCTCCTTTCTCTCTCTAATCCTTCATCTCTTTCCTTCATTTCCTTATGATTATCATCTAAATCAACCATCTAAATCCACCAAATCCATGATATAGAATAGGCCATTAATCTCGTAGACCTTCATATATGTTTGCTCTGTTTAGTTTTGGTTGGGTTTTATTGGTGTAAAGTTGGTCAGCTAGTATTTGAGGTAGTTGTGAATGTAGTAGACAAAGAGCATCTCGACGGCACATTATAGTATAAAGGTCAAGACATGAGTGTGCTCTAACAAAACATCATGTTATTTGACCTAAAAATGATATTGTTTAACCTTGGGAAGCCTACATAGGTGAATAATATGCAAAAGAAGGACAAGTATTTTTTGACATTTCATGTAGGATCAACTTGCTTATGTATTATATGACTCTGAAATATTTGATTCCATGTTTTATTCTATTAAAATTGAGAGCTATCAATAGTGTGCTCTAACAAAACGTCATGTTATTTGACCTAAAAATGATATTGTTTAACCTTGGGAAGCCTACATAGGTGAATAATAGGCAAAAGAAGGACAAGTATTTTTTGACATTTCATGTAGGATCAACTTGCTTATGTTTTATATGACTCTGAAATATTTGATTCCATGTTTTATTCTATTAAAATTGAGAGCTATCAAGAAATAGATTACCAAACACAATCGCTAACATACAAAAACAAATTTATATTGAAATTATCTGAAAACGTGGGTTGCAATAAAATGGTCATAACATGTGATACATGACTCCGTTTCAAGACCACAACTAAGAAAATGGATGCTTGAAAAAATGAGTACTTTTATCCAGGCAAGCATTGGTCAAAAGCGACTAAACCCGATCAAAAACTGATAAAAACCTACCAAGAACAGCTAAAAATGCCGTAACCGGCTCAAATCATCCAAACCTAAGAAAAAACCTCTAAAATTATTTCCAGTCCATATAGACCACATAGAATCCGGGCATAATGTATTTGCCCGGATTCTTGATGGATAAAACACATCTATATGTTTGTTCTGTTTAGTTTTGGTTGTGTTTTATTGGTGTAAAAGTTGGTCAGCTAGTATTTGAGGTAGTTGTGAATGTAGTAGACAAAGAGCATCTCGACGGCACATTATAGTATAAAGGTCAAGACATGAGTGTGCTCTAACAAAACGTCATGTTATTTGACCTAAAAATGATATTGTTTAACATTGGGAAGCCTACATAGGTGAATAATAGGCAAAAGAAGGACAAGTATTTTTTGACATTTCATGTAGGATCAACTTGCTTATGTATTATATGACTCTGAAATATTTGATTCCATGTTTTATTCTATTAAAATTGAGAGCTATCAAGAAATAGATTACCAAACACAATCGCTAACATACAAAAAAAATTTATATTGAAATTATCTGAAAACGTGGGTTGCAATAAAATGTTCATAACATGTGATACATGACTCCGTTTCAAGACCACAACTAAGAAAATGGATGCTTGAAAAAATGAGTACTTTTATCCAGGCAAGCATTGGTCAAAAGCGACTAAACCCGACCAAAAACTGATAAAAACCTACCAAGAACAGCTAAAAATGCCGTAACCGGCTCAAATCATCCAAACCTAAGAAAAAACCTCTAAAACTATTTCCGGTCCATATAGACCACATAGAATACGGGCATAATGTATTTGCCCGGATTCTTGATAGATAAAACACATCTATATGTTTGCTCTGTTTAGTTTTGGTTGTGTTTTATTGGTGTAAAAGTTGGTCAGCTAGTATTTGAGGTAGTTGTGAATGTAGTAGACAAAGAGCATCTCGACGGCACATTATAGTATAAAGGTCAAGACATGAGTGTGCTCTAACAAAACATCATGTTATTTGACCTAAAAATGATATTGTTTAACATTGGGAAGCCTACATAGGTGAATAATATGCAAAAGAAGGACAAGTATTTTTTGACATTTCATGTAGGATCAACTTGCTTATGTATTATATGACTCTGAAATATTTGATTCCATGTTTTATTCTATTAAAATTGAGAGCTATCAAGAAATAGATTACCAAACACAATCGCTAACATACAAAAACAATTTTATATTGAAATTATCTGAAAACGTGGGTTGCAATAAAATGGTCATAACATGTGATACATGACTCTGTTTCAAGACCACAACTAAGAAAATGGATGCTTGAAAAAATGAGTACTTTTATCCAGGCAAGCATTGGTCAAAAGCGACTAAACCCGATCAAAAACTGATAAAAACCTACCAAGAACAGCTAAAAATGCCGTAACCGGCTCAAATCATCCAAACCTAAGAAAAAACCTCTAAAATTATTTCCAGTCCATATAGACCACATAGAATCCGGGCATAATGTATTTGCCCGGATTCTTGATGGATAAAACACATCTATATGTTTGTTCTGTTTAGTTTTGGTTGTGTTTTATTGGTGTAAAAGTTGGTCAGCTAGTATTTGAGGTAGTTGTGAATGTAGTAGACAAAGAGCATCTCGACGGCACATTATAGTATAAAGGTCAAGACATGAGTGTGCTCTAACAAAACGTCATGTTATTTGACCTAAAAATGATATTGTTTAACATTGGGAAGCCTACATAGGTGAATAATAGGCAAAAGAAGGACAAGTATTTTTTGACATTTCATGTAGGATCAACTTGCTTATGTATTATATGACTCTGAAATATTTGATTCCATGTTTTATTCTATTAAAATTGAGAGCTATCAAGAAATAGATTACCAAACACAATCGCTAACATACAAAAAAAATTTATATTGAAATTATCTGAAAACGTGGGTTGCAATAAAATGTTCATAACATGTGATACATGACTCCGTTTCAAGACCACAACTAAGAAAATGGATGCTTGAAAAAATGAGTACTTTTATCCAGGCAAGCATTGGTCAAAAGCGACTAAACCCGACCAAAAACTGATAAAAACCTACCAAGAACAGCTAAAAATGCCGTAACCGGCTCAAATCATCCAAACCTAAGAAAAAACCTCTAAAACTATTTCCGGTCCATATAGACCACATAGAATACGGGCATAATGTATTTGCCCGGATTCTTGATAGATAAAACACATCTATATGTTTGCTCTGTTTAGTTTTGGTTGTGTTTTATTGGTGTAAAAGTTGGTCAGCTAGTATTTGAGGTAGTTGTGAATGTAGTAGACAAAGAGCATCTCGACGGCACATTATAGTATAAAGGTCAAGACATGAGTGTGCTCTAACAAAACATCATGTTATTTGACCTAAAAATGATATTGTTTAACATTGGGAAGCCTACATAGGTAAATAATATGCAAAAGAAGGACAAGTATTTTTTGACATTTCATGTAGGATCAACTTGCTTATGTATTATATGACTCTGAAATATTTAATTCCATGTTTTATTCTATTAAAATTGAGAGCTATCAAGAAATAGATTACCAAACACAATCGCTAACATACAAAAACAATTTTATATTGAAATTATCTGAAAACGTGGGTTGCAATAAAATGGTCATAACATGTGATACATGACTCTGTTTCAAGACCACAACTAAGAAAATGGATGCTTGAAAAAATGAGTACTTTTATCCAGGCAAGCATTGGTCAAAAGCGACTAAACCCGATCAAAAACTGATAAAAACCTACCAAGAACAGCTAAAAATGCCGTAACCGGCTCAAATCATCCAAACCTAAGAAAAAACCTCTAACATTATTTCCAGTCCATATAGACCACATAGAATCCGGGCATAATGTATTTGCCCGGATTCTTGATGGATAAAACACATCTATATGTTTGCTCTATTTAGTTTTGGTTGTGTTTTATTGGTGTAAAGTTGGTCAGCTAGTATTTGAGGTAGTTGTGAATGTAGTAGACAAAGAGCATCTCGACGGCACATTATAGTATAAAGGTCAAGACATGAGTGTGCTCTAAAAAACGTCATGTTATTTGACCTAAAAATGATATTGTTTAACCTTAGGAAGCCTACATAGGTGAATAATATGCAAAAGAAGGACAAGTATTTTTTGACATTTCATGTAGGATCAACTTGCTTATGTATTATATGACTCTGAAATATTTGATTCCATGTTTTATTCTATTAAAATTGAGAGCTATCAAGAGTGTGCTCTAACAAAACGTCATGCTATTTGACCTAAAAATGATATTGTTTAACCTTGGGAAGCCTACATAGGTGAATAATAGGCAAAAGAAGGACAAGTATTTTTTGACATTTCATGTAGGATCAACTTGCTTATGTATTATATGACTCAGAAATATTTGATTCCATGTTTTATTCTATTAAAATTGAGAGCTATCAAGAAATAGATTACCAAACACAATCGCTAACATACAAAAACAAATTTTTATTGAAATTATCTGAAAACGTGGGTTGCAATAAAATGGTCATAACATGTGATACATGACTCCGTTTCAAGACCACAACTAAGAAAATGGATGCTTGAAAAAATGAGTACTTTTATCCAGGCAATAATTGGTCAAAAGCGACTAAACCCGATCAAAAACTGATAAAAACCTACCAAGAACAGCTAAAAATGCCGTAACCGGCTCAAATCATCCAAACCTAAGAAAAAACCTCTAAAATTATTTCCAGTCCATATAGACCACATAGTATCCGGGCATAATGTATTTGCCCGGATTCTTGATGGATAAAACACATCTATATGTTTGCTCTGTTTAGTTTTGGTTGTGTTTTATTGGTGTAAAAGTTGGTCAGCTAGTATTTGAGGTAGTTGTGAATGTAGTAGACAAAGAGAATCTCGACGGCACATTATAGTATAAAGGTCAAGACATGAGTGTGCTCTAACAAAACGTCATGTTATTTGACCTAAAAATGATATTGTTTAACATTGGGAAGCCTACATAGGTGAATAATATGCAAAAGAAGGACAAATATTTTTTGACATTTCATGTAGGATCAACTTGCTTATGTATTACATAACTCTGAAATATTTGATTCCATGTTTTATTCTATTAAAATTGAGAGCTATCAAGAAATAGATTACCAAACACAATCGCTAACATACAAAAACAAATTTATATTGAAATTATCTGAAAACGTGGGTTGCAATAAAATGGTCATAACATGTGATACATGACTCCGTTTCAAGACCACAACTAAGAAAATGGATGCTTGAAAAAATAAGTACTTTTATCCAGGCAAGCATTGGTCAAAAGCGACTAAACCCGGTCAAAAACTGATAAAAACCTACCAAGAACAGCTAAAAATGCCGTAACCGGCTCAAATCATCCAAACCTAAGAAAAAACCTCTAAAATTATTTCCAGTCCATATAGACCACATAGAATCCAGGCATAATGTATTTGCCCGGATTCTTGATGGATAAAACACATCTATATGTTTGCTCTGTTTAGTTTTGGTTGTGTTTTATTGGTGTAAAGTTGGTCAGCTAGTATTTGAGGTAGTTGTGAATGTAGTAGACAAAGAGCATCTCAACGGTACATTATAGTATAAAGGTCAAGACATGAGTGTGCTCTAACAAAACGTCATGTTATTTGAACTAAAAATGATATTGTTTAACCTTGGGAAGCCTACATAGGTGAATAATATGCAAAAGAAGGACAAGTATTTTTTGACATTTCATGTAGGATCAACTTGCTTATGTATTATATGACTCTGAAATATTTGATTCCATGTTTTATTCTATTAAAATTGAGAGCTATCAAGAAATAGATTACCAAACACAATCACTAACATACAAAAACAAATTTATATTGAAATTATCTGAAAACGTGGGTTGCAATAAAATGGTCATAACATGTGATACATGACTCCGTTTCAAGACCACAACTAAGAAAATGGATGCTTGAAAAAAATGAGTACTTTTATCCAGGCAAGCATTGGTCAAAAGCGACTAAACCCGATCAAAAACTGATAAAAACCTACCAAGAACAGCTAAAAATGCCGTAACCGGCTCAAATCATCCAAACCTAAGAAAAAACCTCTAAAATTATTTCCAGTCCATATAGACCACATAGAATCCGGGCATAATGTATTTGCCCGGATTCTTGATGGATAAAACACATCTATATGTTTGCTCTGTTTAGTTTTGGTTGTGTTTTATTGTTGTAAAGTTGGTCAGCTAGTATTTGAGGTAGTTGTGAATGTAGTAGACAAAGAGCATCTCGACGGCACATTATAGTATAAAGGTCAAGACATGAATGTGCTCTAACAAAACGTCATGTTATTTGACCTAAAAATGATATTGTTTAACCTTGGGAAGCCTACATAGGTGAATAATATGCAAAAGAAGGACAAGTATTTTTTGACATTTCATGTAGGATCAACTTGCTTATGTATTATATGACTATGAAATATTTGATTCCATGTTTTATTCTATTAAAATTGAGAGCTATCAAGAAATAGATTACCAAACACAATCACTAACATACAAAAACAAATTTATATTGAAATTATCTGAAAACATGGGTTGCAATAAAATGGTCATAACATGTGATACATGACTCCGTTTCAAGACCACAACTAAGAAAATGGATGCTTGAAAAAATGAGTACTTTTATCCAGGCAAGCATTGGTCAAAAGCGACTAAACCCGATCAAAAACTGATAAAACCCTACCAAGAACAGCTAAAAATGCCGTAACCGGCTCAAATCATCCAAACCTAAGAAAAAACCTCTAAAATTATTTCCAGTCCATATAGACCACATAGAATCCGGGCATAATGTATTTGCCTGGATTCTTGATGGATAAAACACATCTATATGTTTGCTCTGTTTAGTTTTGGTTGTGTTTTATTGGTGTAAAGTTGGTCAGCTAGTATTTGAGGTAGTTGTGAATGTAGTAGACAAAGAGCATCTCGACGGCACATTATAGTATAAAGGTCAAGACATGAGTGTGCTCTAACAAAACATCATGTTATTTGACCTAAAAATGATATTGTTTAACCTTCGGAAGCTTACATAGGTGAATAATATGCAAAAGAAGGACAAGTATTTTTTGACATTTCATGTAGGATCATTTTGCTTATGTATTATATGACTCTGAAATATTTGATTCCATGTTTTATTCTATTAAAATTGAGAGCTATCAATAGTGTGCTCTGACAAAACGTCATGTTATTTGACCTAAAAATGATATTGTTTAACCTTGGGAAGCCTACATAGGTGAATAATAGGCAAAAGAAGGACAAGTATTTTTTGACATTTAATGTAGGATCAACTTGCTTATGTATTATACGACTTTGAAATATTTGATTCCATGTTTTATTCTATTAAAATTGAGAGCTATCAAGAAATAGATTACCAAACACAATCGCTAACATACAAAAACAAATTTATATTGAAATTATCTGAAAACGTGGGTTGCAATAAAATGGTCATAACATGTGATACATGACTCCGTTTCAAGACCACAACTAAGAAAATGGATGCTTGAAAAAATGAGTACTTTTATCCAGGCAAGCATTGGTCAAAAGCGACTAAACCCGATCAAAAACTGATAAAAACCTACCAAGAACAGCTAAAAATGCCGTAACCGGCTCAAATCATCCAAACCTAAGAAAAAACCTCTAAAATTATTTCCAGTCCATATAGACCACATAGAATCCAGGCATAATGTATTTGCCCGGATTCTTGATGGATAAAACACATCTATATGTTTGCTCTGTTTAGTTTTGGTTGTGTTTTATTGGTGTAAAGTTGGTCAGCTAGTATTTGAGGTAGTTGTGAATGTAGTAGACAAAGAGCATCTCGACGGCACATTATAGTATAAAGGTCAAGACATGAGTGTGCTCTAACAAAACGTCATGTTATTTGAACTAAAAATGATATTGTTTAACCTTGGGAAGCCTACATAGGTGAATAATATGCAAAAGAAGGACAAGTATTTTTTGACATTTCATGTAGGATCAACTTGCTTATGTATTATATGACTCTGAAATATTTGATTCTATGTTTTATTCTATTAAAATTGAGAGCTATCAAGAAATAGATTACCAAACACAATCACTAACATACAAAAACAAATTTATATTGAAATTATCTGAAAACGTGGTTTGCAATAAAATGGTCATAACATGTGATACATGACTCCGTTTCAAGACCACAACTAAGAAAATGGATGCTTGAAAAAATGAGTACTTTTATCCAGGCAAGCATTGGTCAAAAGCGACTAAACCCGATCAAAAACTGATAAAAACCTACCACGAACAGCTAAAAATGCCGTAACCGGCTCAAATCATCCAAACCTAAGAAAAAACCTCTAAAATTATTTCCAGTCCATATAGACCACATAGAATCCGGGCATAATGTATTTGCCCGGATTCTTGATGGATAAAACACATCTATATGTTTGCTCTGTTTAGTTTTGGTTGTGTTTTATTGGTGTAAAGTTGGTCAGCTAGTATTTGAGGTAGTTGTGAATGTAGTAGACAAAGAGCATCTCGACGGCACATTATAGTATAAAGGTCAAGACATGAGTCTGCTCTAACAAAACGTCATGTTATTTGACCTAAAAATGATATTGTTTAACCTTGGGAAGCCTACATAGGTGAATAATATGCAAAAGAAGGACAAGTATTTTTTGACATTTCATGTAGGATCAACTTGCTTATGTATTATATGACTCTGAAATATTTGATTCCATGTTTTATTCTATTAAAATTGAGAGCTATCAATAGTGTGCTCTAACAAAACGTCATGTTATTTGACCTAAAAATGATATTGTTTAACCTTGGGAAGCCTACATAGGTGAATAATAGGCAAAAGAAGGACAAGTATTTTTTGACATTTCATGTAGGATCAACTTGCTTATGTATTATATGACTCTGAAATATTTGATTCCATGTTTTATTCTATTAAAATTGAGAGCTATCAAGAAATAGATTACCAAACACAATCGCTAACATACAAAAACAAATTTATATTGAAATTATCTGAAAACGTGGGTTGCAATAAAATGGTCATAACATGTGATACATGACTCCGTTTCAAGACCACAACTAAGAAAATGGATGCTTGAAAAAATGAGTACTTTTATCCAGGCAAGCATTGGTCAAAAGCGACTAAACCCGATCAAAAACTGATAAAAACCTACCAAGAACAGCTAAAAATGCCGTAACCGGCTCAAATCATCCAAACCTAAGAAAAAACCTCTAAAATTATTTCCAGTCCATATAGACCACATAGAATCCGGGCATAATGTATTTGCCCGGATTCTTGATGGATAAAACACATCTATATGTTTGCTCTGTTTAGTTTTGGTTGTGTTTTATTGGTGTAAAGTTGGTCAGCTAGTATTTGAGGTAGTTGTGAATGTAGTAGACAAAGAGCATCTCGACGGCACATTATAGTATAAAGGTCAAGACATGAGTGTGCTCTAACAAAACGTCATGTTATTTGACCTAAAAATGATATTGTTTAACCTTGGGAAGCCTACATAGGTGAATAATATGCAAAAGAAGGACAAGTATTTTTTGACATTTCATGTAGGATCAACTTGCTTATGTATTATATGACTCTGAAATATTTGATTCCATGTTTTATTCTATTAAAATTGAGAGCTATCAAGAAATAGATTACCAAACACAATCGCTAACATACAAAAACAAATTTATATTGAAATTATCTGAAAACGTGGGTTGCAATAAAATGGTCATAACATGTGATACATGACTCCGTTTCAAGACCACAACTAAGAAAATGGATGCTTGAAAAAAGGAGTACTTTTATCCAGGCAAGCATTGGTCAAAAGCGACTAAACCCGATCAAAAACTGATAAAAACCTACCAAGAACAGCTAAAAATACCGTAACCGGCTCAAATCATCCAAACCTAAGAAAAAACCTCTAAAATTATTTCCAGTCCATATAGACCACATATAATCTGGGCATAATGTATTTGCCCGGATTCTTGATGGATAAAACACATCTATATGTTTGCTCTGTTTAGGTTTTGGTTGTGTTTTATTGGTGTAAAGTTGGTCAGCTAGTATTTGAGGTAGTTGTGAATGTAGTAGACAAAGAGCATCTTGACGGCACATTATAGTATAAAGGTCAAGACATGAGTGTGCTCTAACAAAACGTCATGTTATTTGACCTAAAAATGATATTTTTTAACCTTGTGAAGCCTACATAGGTGAATAATATGCAAAAGAAGGACAAGTATTTTTTGACATTTCATGTAGGATCAACTTGCTTATGTATTATATGACTCTGAAGTATTTGATTCCATGTTTTATTCTATTAAAATTGAGAGCTATCAAGAGTGTGCTCTAACAAAACGTCATGTTATTTGACCTAAAAATGATATTGTTTAACCTTGGGAAGCCTACATAGGTGAATAATAGGCAAACGAAGGACAAGTATTTTTTGACATTTCATGTAGGATCAACTTGCTTATGTATTATATGACTCTGAAATATTTGATTCCATGTTTTATTCTATTAAAATTGAGAGCTATCAAGAAATAGATTACCAAACATAATCGCTAACATACAAAAACAAATTTATATTGAAATTATCTGAAAACGTGGGTTGCAATAAAATGGTCATAACATGTGATACATGACTCCGTTTAAAGACCACAACTAAGAAAATGGATGCTTGAAAAAATGAGTACTTTTATCCAGGCAAGAATTGGTTAAAAGCGACTAAACCCGATCAAAAACTGATAAAAACCTACCAAGAACAGCTAAAAATGCCGTAACCGGCTCAAATCATCCAAACCTAAGAAAAAACCTCTAAAATTATTTCCAGTCCATATAGACCACATATAATCTGGGCATAATGTATTTGCCCGGATTCTTGATGGATAAAACACATCTATATGTTTGCTCTGTTTAGGTTTTGGTTGTGTTTTATTGGTGTAAAGTTGGTCAGCTAGTATTTGAGGTAGTTGTGAATGTAGTAGACAAAGAGCATCTCGACGGCACATTATAGTATAAAGGTCAAGACATGAGTGTGCTCTAACAAAACGTCATGTTATTTGACCTAAAAATGATATTGTTTAACCTTGGGAAGCCTACATAGGTGAATAATAGGCAAACGAAGGACAAGTATTTTTTGACATTTCATGTAGGATCAACTTGCTTATGTATTATATGACTCTGAAATATTTGATTCCATGTTTTATTCTATTAAAATTGAGAGCTATCAAGAAATAGATTACCAAACACAATCGCCAACATACAAAAACAAATTTATATTGAAATTATCTGAAAACGTGGGTTGCAATAAAATGGTCATAACATGTGATACATGACTCCGTTTCAAGACCACAACTAAGAAAATGGATGCTTGAAAAAATGAGTACTTTTATCCAGGCAAGAATTGGTTAAAAGCGACTAAACCCGATCAAAAACTGATAAAAACCTACCAAGAACAGCTAAAAATGCCGTAACCGGCTCAAATCATCCAAACCTAAGAAAAAACCTCTAAAATTATTTCCAGTCCATATAGACCACATATAATCTGGGCATAATGTATTTGCCCGGATTCTTGATGGATAAAACACATCTATATGTTTGCTCTGTTTAGGTTTTGGTTGTGTTTTATTGGTGTAAAGTTGGTCAGCTAGTATTTGAGGTAGTTGTGAATGTAGTAGACAAAGAGCATCTCGACGGCACATTATAGTATAAAGGTCAAGACATGAGTGTGCTCTAACAAAACGTCATGTTATTTGACCTAAAAATGATATTTTTTAACCTTGTGAAGCCTACATAGGTGAATAATATGCAAAAGAAGGACAAGTATTTTTTGACATTTCATGTAGGATCAACTTGCTTATGTATTATATGACTCTGAAGTATTTGATTCCATGTTTTATTCTATTAAAATTGAGAGCTATCAAGAGTGTGCTCTAACAAAACGTCATGTTATTTGACCTAAAAATGATATTGTTTAACCTTGGGAAGCCTACATAGGTGAATAATAGGCAAACGAAGGACAAGTATTTTTTGACATTTCATGTAGGATCAACATGCTTATGTATTATATGACTCTGAAATATTTGATTCCATGTTTTATTCTATTAAAATTGAGAGCTATCAAGAAATAGATTACCAAACATAATCGCTAACATACAAAAACAAATTTATATTGAAATTATCTGAAAACGTGGGTTGCAATAAAATGGTCATAACATGTGATACATGACTCCGTTTAAAGACCACAACTAAGAAAATGGATGCTTGAAAAAATGAGTACTTTTATCCAGGCAAGAATTGGTTAAAAGCGACTAAACCCGATCAAAAACTGATAAAAACCTACCAAGAACAGCTAAAAATGCCGTAACCGGCTCAAATCATCCAAACCTAAGAAAAAACCTCTAAAATTATTTCCAGTCCATATAGACCACATATAATCTGGGCATAATGTATTTGCCCGGATTCTTGATGGATAAAACACATCTATATGTTTGCTCTGTTTAGGTTTTGGTTGTGTTTTATTGGTGTAAAGTTGGTCAGCTAGTATTTGAGGTAGTTGTGAATGTAGTAGACAAAGAGCATCTCGACGGCACATTATAGTATAAAGGTCAAGACATGAGTGTGCTCTAACAAAACGTCATGTTATTTGACCTAAAAATGATATTGTTTAACCTTGGGAAGCCTACATAGGTGAATAATATGCAAAAGAAGGACAAGTATTTTTTGACATTTCATGTAGGATCAACTTGCTTATGTATTATATGACTCTGAAATATTTGATTCCATGTTTTATTCTATTAAAATTGAGAGCTATCAAGAAATAGATTACCAAACACAATCGCTAACATACAAAAACAAATTTATATTGAAATTATCTGAAAACGTGGGTTGCAATAAAATGGTCATAACATGTGATACATGACTCCGTTTCAAGACCACAACTAAGAAAATGGATGCTTGAAAAAAGGAGTACTTTTATCCAGGCAAGCATTGGTCAAAAGCGACTAAACCCGATCAAAAACTGATAAAAACCTACCAAGAACAGCTAAAAATGCCGTAACCGGCTCAAATCATCCAAACCTAAGAAAAAACCTCTAAAATTATTTCCAGTCCATATAGACCACATATAATCTGGGCATAATGTATTTGCCCGGATTCTTGATGGATAAAACACATCTATATGTTTGCTCTGTTTAGGTTTTGGTTGTGTTTTATTGGTGTAAAGTTGGTCAGCTAGTATTTGAGGTAGTTGTGAATGTAGTAGACAAAGAGCATCTCGACGGCACATTATAGTATAAAGGTCAAGACATGAGTGTGCTCTAACAAAACGTCATGTTATTTGACCTAAAAATGATATTTTTTAACCTTGTGAAGCCTACATAGGTGAATAATATGCAAAAGAAGGACAAGTATTTTTTGACATTTCATGTAGGATCAACTTGCTTATGTATTATATGACTCTGAAGTATTTGATTCCATGTTTTATTCTATTAAAATTGAGAGCTATCAAGAGTGTGCTCTAACAAAACGTCATGTTATTTGACCTAAAAATGATATTGTTTAACCTTTGGAAGCCTACATAGGTGAATAATAGGCAAACGAAGGACAAGTATTTTTTGACATTTCATGTAGGATCAACTTGCTTATGTATTATATGACTCTGAAATATTTGATTCCATGTTTTATTCTATTAAAATTGAGAGCTATCAAGAAATAGATTACCAAACATAATCGCTAACATACAAAAACAAATTTATATTGAAATTATCTGAAAACGTGGGTTGCAATAAAATGGTCATAACATGTGATACATGACTCCGTTTCAAGACCACAACTAAGAAAATGGATGCTTGAAAAAATGAGTACTTTTATCTAGGCAAGAATTGGTTAAAAGCGACTAAACCCGATCAAAAACTGATAAAAACCTACCAAGAACAGCTAAAAATGCCGTAACCGGCTCAAATCATCCAAACCTAAGAAAAAACCTCTAAAATTATTTCCAGTCCATATAGACCACATATAATCTGGGCATAATGTATTTGCCCGGATTCTTGATGGATAAAACACATCTATATGTTTGCTCTGTTTAGGTTTTGGTTGTGTTTTATTGGTGTAAAGTTGGTCAGCTAGTATTTGAGGTAGTTGTGAATGTAGTAGACAAAGAGCATCTCGACGGCACATTATAGTATAAAGGTCAAGACATGAGTGTTCTCTAACAAAACATCATGTTATTTGACCTAAAAATGATATTGTTTAACCTTGG
The DNA here is from genome assembly GCA_025667525.1 of Glebionis coronaria. Taxonomy (NCBI): domain Eukaryota; kingdom Viridiplantae; phylum Streptophyta; class Magnoliopsida; order Asterales; family Asteraceae; genus Glebionis; species Glebionis coronaria. Next base: position 610,356,793 of record CM046878.1, on the reverse strand, counting down.
GAAGCCTACATAGGTGAATAATAGGCAAACGAAGGACAAGTATTTTTTGACATTTCATGTAGGATCAACTTGCTTATGTATTATATGACTCTGAAATATTTGATTCCATGTTTTATTCTATTAAAATTGAGAGCTATCAAGAAATAGATTACCAAACACAATCGCTAACATACAAAAACAAATTTATATTGAAATTATCTGAAAACGTGGGTTGCAATAAAATGGTCATAACATGTGATACATGACTCCGTTTCAAGACCACAACTAAGAAAATGGATGCTTGAAAAAATGAGTACTTTTATCCAGGCAAGCACTGGTAAAAAGCGACTAAACCCGATCAAAAATTGATAAAAACCTACCAAGAACAGCTAAAAATGCCGTAACCGGCTCAAATCATCCAAACCTAAGAAAAAACCTCTAAAATTATTTCCAGTCCATATAGACCACATAGAATCCGGGCATAATGTATTTGCCCGGATTCTTGATGGATAAAACACATCTATATGTTTGCTCTGTTTAGTTTTGGTTGTGTTTTATTGGTGTAAAGTTGGTCAGCTAGTATTTGAGGTAGTTGTGAATGTAGTAGACAAAGAGCATCTCGACGGCACATTATAGTATAAAGGTCAAGACATGAGTGTGATCTAACAAAACGTCATGTTATTTGACCTAAAAATGATATTGTTTAACCTTGGGAAGCCTACATAGGTGAATAATATGCAAAAGAAGGACAAGTATTTTTTGACGTTTCATGTAGGATCAACTTGCTTATGTATTATATGACTCTGAAATATTTGATTCCATGTTTTATTCTATTAAAATTGAGAGCTATCAAGAGTGTGCTCTAACAAAACGTCATGTTATTTGACCTAAAAATGATATTGTTTAACCTTGGGAAGCCTACATAGGTGAATAATATGCAAAAGAAGGACAAGTATTTTTTGACATTTCATGTAGGATCAACTTGCTTATGTATTATATGACTCTGAAATATTTGATTCCATGTTTTATTCTATTAAAATTGAGAGCTATCAAGAAATAGATTACCAAACACAATCGCTAACATACAAAAACAAATTTATATTGAAATTATCTGAAAACGTAGGTTGCAATAAAATGGTCATAACATGTGATACATGACTCCGTTTCAAGACCACAACTAAGAAAATGGATGCTTGAAAAAATGAGTACTTTTATCGAGGCAAGCATTTGTCAAAAGAGACTAAACCCGATCAAAAACTGATAAAAACCTACCAAGAACAGCTAAAAATGCCGTAACCGGCTCAAATCATCCAAACCTAAGAAAAAACCTCTAAAATTATTTCCAGTCCATATAGACCACATATAATCAGGGCATAATGTATTTGTCCGGATTCTTGATGGATAAAACACATCTATATGTTTGCTCTGTTTAGGTTTTGGTTGTGTTTTATTGGTGTAAAGTTGGTCAGCTAGTATTTGAGGTAGTTGTGAATGTAGTAGACAAAGAGCATCTCGACGGCACATTATAGTATAAAGGTCAAGACATGAGTGTGCTCTAACAAAACGTCATGTTATTTGACCTAAAAATGATATTTTTTAACCTTGTGAAGCTTACATAGGTGAATAATATGCAAAAGAAGGACAAGTATTTTTTGACATTTCATGTAGGATCAACTTGCTTATGTATTATATGACTCTGAAATATTTGATTCCATGTTTTATTCTATTAAAATTGAGAGCTATCAAGAGTGTGCTCTAACAAAACGTCATGTTATTTGATCTAAAAATGATATTGTTTAACCTTGGGAAGCCTACATAGGTGAATAATAGGCAAACGAAGGACAAGTATTTTTTGACATTTCATTTAGGATCAACTTGCTTATGTATTATATGACTCTGAAATATTTGATTCCATGTTTTATTCTATTAAAATTGAGAGCTATCAAGAAATAGATTACCAAACACAATCGCTAACATACAAAAACAAATTTATATTGAAATTACCTGAAAACGTGGGTTGCAATAAAATGGTCATAACATGTGATACATGACTCCGTTTCAAGACCACAACTAAGAAAATGGATGCTCGAAAAAATGAGTACTTTTATCCAGGCAAGCACTTGTCAAAAGCGACTAAACCCGATCAAAAACTGATAAAAACCTACCAAGAACAGCTAAAAATGCCGTAACCGGCTCAAATCATCCAAACCTAAGAAAAAACCTCTAAAATTATTTCCAGTCCATATAGACCACATAGAATCCGGGCATAATGTATTTGCCCGGATTCTTGATGGATAAAACACATCTATATGTTTGCTCTGTTTAGTTTTGGTTGTGTTTTATTGGTGTAAAGTTGGTCAGCTAGTATTTGAGGTAGTTGTGAATGTAGTAGACAAAGAGCATCTCGACGGCACATTATAGTATAAAGGTCAAGACATGAGTGTGCTCTAACAAAACGTCATGTTATTTGACCTAAAAATGATATTGTTTAACCTTAGGAAGCCTACATAGGTGAATAATATGCAAAAGAAGGACAAGTATTTTTTGACATTTTATGTAGGATCAACTTGCTTATGTATTATATGACTCTGAAATATTTGATTCCATGTTTTATTCTATTAAAATTGAGAGCTATCAAGAAATAGATTACCAAACATTATCGCTTACATACAAAAACAAATTTATATTGAAATTATCTGAAAACGTGGGTTGCAATAAAATGGTCATAACATGTGATACATGACTCCGTTTCAAGACCACAACTAAGAAAATGGATGCTTGAAAAAAGGAGTACTTTTATCCAGGCAAGCATTGGTCAAAAGCGACTAAACCCGATCAAAAACTGATAAAAACCTACCAAGAACAGCTAATAATACCGTAACCGGCTCAAATCATCCAAACCTAAGAAAAAACCTCTAAAATTATTTCCAGTCCATATAGACCACATATAATCCGGGCATAATGTATTTGCCCGGATTCTTGATGGAAAAAACACATCTATATGTTTGCTCTGTTTAGTTTTGGTTGTGTTTTATTGGTGTAAAAGTTGGTCAGCTAGTATTTGAGTTAGTTGTGAATGTAGTAGACAAAGAGCATCTCGACGGCACATTATAGTATAAAGGTCAAGACATGAGTGTGCTCTAACAAAACGTCATGTTATTTGACCTAAAAATGATATTGTTTAACCTTGGGAAGCCTACATAGGTGAATAATATGCAAAAGAAGGACAAGTATTTTTTGACATTTCATGTAGGATCAACTTGCTTATGTATTATATCACTCTGAAATATTTGATTCCATGTTTTATTCTATTAAAATTGAGTGCTATCAAGAAATAGATTACCAAACATTATCGCTTACATACAAAAACAAATTTATATTGAAATTATCTGAAAACGTGGGTTGCAATAAAATGGTCATAACATGTGATACATGACTCCGTTCCAAGATCACAACTAAGAAAATGGATGCTTGAAAAAAGGAGTACTTTTATCCAGGCAAGCATTGGTCAAAAGCGACTGAACCCGATCAAAAACTGATAAAAACCTACCAAGAACAGCTAAAAATGCCGTAACCGGCTCAAATCATCCAAACCTAAGAAAAAACTTGCTTATGTATTATATGACTCTGAAATATTTGATTCCATGTTTTATTCTATTAAAATTGAGTGCTATCAAGAAATAGATTACCAAACATTATCGCTTACATACAAAAACAAATTTATATTGAAATTATCTGAAAACGTGGGTTGCAATAAAATGGTCATAACATGTGATACATGACTCCGTTTCAAGACCACAACTAAGAAAATGGATGCTTGAAAAAAGGAGTAATTTTATCCATGCAAGCATTGGTCAAAAGCGACTAAACCCGATCAAAAACTGATAAAAACCTACCAAGAACAGCTAAAAATGCCGTAACCGGCTCAAATCATCCAAACCTAAGAAAAAACCTCTAAAATTATTTCCAGTCCATATAGACCACATAGAATCCGGGCATAATGTATTTGCCCGGATCCTTGATGGATAAAACACATCTATATGTTTGCTCTGTTTAGTTTTGGTTGTGTTTTATTGGTGTAAAGTTGGTCAGCTAGTATTTGAGGTAGTTGTGAATGTAGTAGACAAAGAGCATCTCGATGACACATTATAGTATAAAGGTCAAGACATGAGTGTGCTCTAACAAAACGTCATGTTATTTGACCTAAAAATGATATTGTTTAACCTTAGGAAGCCTACATAGGTGAATAAGATGCAAAAGAAGGACAAGTATTTTTTGACATTTCATGTAGGATCAACTTGCTTATGTATTATATTACTCTGAAATATTTGATTCCATGTTTTATTCTATTAAAATTGAGAGCTATCAAGAAATAGATTACCAAACACAATCGCTAACATACAAAAACAAATTTATATTAAAATTATCTGAAAACGTGGGTTGCAATAAAATGGTCATAACATGTGATACATGACTCCGTTTCAAGACCACTACTAAGAAAATGGATGCTTGAAAAAATGAGTACTTTTATCGAGGCAAGCATTAGTCAAAAGAGACGAAACCCGATCAAAAACTGATAAAAACATACCAAGAACAGCTAAAAATGCCGTAACAGGCTAAAATCATCCAAACCTAAGAAAAAACCTCTAAAATTATTTCCAGTCCATATAGACCACATAGAATCCGGGCATAATGTATTTGCCCGGATTCTTGATGGATAAAACACATCTATATGTTTGCTCTGTTTAGTTTTGGTTGTGTTTTATTGGTGTAAAGTTGGTCAGCTAGTATTTGAGGTAGTTGTGAATGTAGTAGACAAAGAGCATCTCGATGACACATTATAGTATAAAGGTCAAGACATGAGTGTGCTCTAACAAAACGTCATGTTATTTGACCTAAAAATGATATTGTTTAACCTTAGGAAGCCTACATAGGTGAATAAGATGCAAAAGAAGGACAAGTATTTTTTGACATTTCATGTAGGATCAACTTGCTTATGTATTATATTACTCTGAAATATTTGATTCCATGTTTTATTCTATTAAAATTGAGAGCTATCAAGAAATAGATTACCAAACACAATCGCTAACATACAAAAACAAATTTATATTAAAATTATCTGAAAACGTGGGTTGCAATAAAATGGTCATAACATGTGATACATGACTCCGTTTCAAGACCACTACTAAGAAAATGGATGCTTGAAAAAATGAGTACTTTTATCGAGGCAAGCATTAGTCAAAAGAGACGAAACCCGATCAAAAACTGATAAAAACATACCAAGAACAGCTAAAAATGCCGTAACAGGCTAAAATCATCCAAACCTAAGAAAAAACCTCTAAAATTATTTCCAGTCCATATAGACCACATAGAATCCGGGCATAATGTATTTGCCCGGATTCTTGATGGATAAAACACATCTATATGTTTGCTCTGTTTAGTTTTGGTTGTGTTTTATTGGTGTAAAGTTGGTCAGCTAGTATTTGAGGTAGTTGTGAATGTAGTAGACAAAGAGCATCTCGATGACACATTATAGTATAAAGGTCAAGACATGAGTGTGCTCTAACAAAACGTCATGTTATTTGACCTAAAAATGATATTGTTTAACCTTAGGAAGCCTACATAGGTGAATAAGATGCAAAAGAAGGACAAGTATTTTTTGACATTTCATGTAGGATCAACTTGCTTATGTATTATATTACTCTGAAATATTTGATTCCATGTTTTATTCTATTAAAATTGAGAGCTATCAAGAAATAGATTACCAAACACAATCGCTAACATACAAAAACAAATTTATATTAAAATTATCTGAAAACGTGGGTTGCAATAAAATGGTCATAACATGTGATACATGACTCCGTTTCAAGACCACTACTAAGAAAATGGATGCTTGAAAAAATGAGTACTTTTATCGAGGCAAGCATTAGTCAAAAGAGACGAAACCCGATCAAAAACTGATAAAAACCTACCAAGAACAGCTAAAAATGCCGTAACAGGCTAAAATCATCCAAACCTAAGAAAAAACCTCTAAAATTATTTCCAGTCCATATAGACCACATAGAAACCGGGCATAATGTATTTGCCCGGATTCTTGATGGATAAAACACATCTATATGTTTGCTCTGTTTAGTTTTGGTTGTGTTTTATTGGTGTAAAGTTGGTCAGCTAGTATTTGAGGTAGTTGTGAATGTAGTAGACAAAGAGCATCTCGACGGCACATTATAGTATAAAGGTCAAGACATGAGTGTGCTCTAACAAAACGTCATGTTATTTGACCTAAAAATGATATTGTTTAACCTTGGGAAGCCTACATAGGTGAATAATATGCAAAAGAAGGACACGTATTTTTTGACATTTCATGTAGGATCAACTTGCTTATTGTGACACCCTAGAATCGAGGTCATTAACGATACCCTAAATTACGCTAATTTTTGAAATTTTTAATAAATTATAATTTCTATACTTATAAGTATTTTGGTTAAAGCCGATGTTCGAGGTTATAATTTTTACGTTTGACGTTTTGAGAAGGACGATGACGATTACGATCCCGAGGGATGCCCAAATTTCATATAATTTTTGACGATTTATCGATAATGTGATTTTTCGAGAATTTTATTTACGGTTCGTGTTAAGTTGAGTCGGGTGAGTTTTATAGCCTTCCAAGTACATTTAAAGTATCCCAAAAATATTTTGGAGCGTTCGAGAAGATTTCCGACTCCCGTAAAATTTTCAAAATTGACAAATGAGTCAAACCCGCAAAGTTTTGAGGTCGTTTTCTATTTAAGGACAAAAGAAGCCAAAAATTGCACTTAGTTCCCTCCTAACCCATCAAAAGGGCCAAAATGAATAAACACATAAACACATACAAAATTTACAAAGAAAAATCAAACCATCACTCTCCTCTTCTCTCTCAAACCCACGGCACACCCCAAGAACACCAAAAATTCACCAAAAATCATTTTCCACTTGATTTTTCAAAAATCTAAGGTTAGACCACATCTAGTTTGGTCATTCCCCACATGTTCATGTGCTCAAATCCAACATGCACTAACAAAAATTTTTCAAGATTTTTCCATATGATCCAAATTCATTTTTGAGGCTTAAAGAGCTAATGCATGTTGATAATTAAGTGTTATGGAGGTATAAACACCATGAAAACCCACCAAAATTAATTTGGTTGTGGTGATTGGGTCACCCAAACCCCACGGCAAAGGGGGTGTTTGGGGAGCCATGGTGGTTGTTGGTTTTGCATGTTATATTTGTGTTTGGTTTGTTGTTTTAGGATGATTCATATAGGTTTTATTACTTGCATGTTTATTTTCTTTGATTCTTGATATTGAGATTGGTTGATCAATAGGGGTAGGATGGAAGTTTGATGTTAGGATATGTTTGGGAAGGCTTAGGATGATGTTTAGAGTTGGTTAAAAGTCTTGGAATCGAGTCTAAGCATGTTTTTGGAATGGTCATTTTTAGGCAGAAACATTTGGTCCATTTTATAAAAATGATTTTTGTTCCAGGTCTTGAAAACTAAATGTAGTGATAGAGGGTCTTTCTAGCTTTAATTTGGTATAAGGTAGAGCCCGTGACTCAAAACGAGCTAAAAGTTATGACATTTTAAAGATCGGGTACCGGGCGACGAGGACTTTCACAATCCGAATTTGTGCAAAGTTTTAGTCAAATCCCGAGGGTCACAAGTATAAATTGGTAAATGGTCAAGGGTCAAAATTTGGTCCCTAACCTGTGTAAATGGGTCTATATGTTGACTTAGGTGTCAAGAAAGTCAAAGGTACTTTTCATATAGGTCAAAGAGGTCAAAAGTGGTCGAAGCGCAATTTCAGCCCGTAAAATGTAGTCGTGGAAATGAGTTGCGTAACGGGTCGTAAAAGTAAAAACTTTTATTGGGCTTAAAAACATGTTATCTACAGGTCATATAGGATTTTTGGAAATTTTGTCAAATTTTATAAGCATGGTTTAATAAGGTAAAACAGCCCGTACTTTAGTCGAGTACCGGCGCGAATGAGTAAAAATGGATAGCGTAACTAATAAGAACGAATGGAATAAAATGAATGATACTTGTTATTTTTGTTTTTGGCGTGAGTTATATTCGTCCTAAGAGACTTGTATATATGTAATTTATACAGTACCGTAAAGTATTTAAATGAGAATACTCATTACGCGTTATTTGTGATAGGTGTTGATTTAACCAGGCATCCGTTTCGTCGTCAGTGATCACACCTCGAACTACCAACTACTTAATATCTAAGGTGTGAATTTATAGCCTCGCTTATATTATTTCAAATTGTTTTACCCGCGAGGGAAATGCATGCTAGTTTTTAAAAAGGAACGTATATCATGAATGATTGTTAGACCCGAATGTTGCCTTAGAAATTGTGTTGAGTACCAAAGTTGCAAAAGTCCCTAAATTCATGAACTATTAACTATTGTCTTGCCCTCGAGTAGGGGGAAATAGCCGCTTATGCATTTTGTAGTACTACGGGGTTAACGACCCAATGCTAGCCGAGAAGCTGTACTTATAGTAAGTTCTGCGGTAGATTATTTTGTATGAGAAATAAGGTATAATTGCAACTGATGCCTTTAGAAGGGGCACTGGTTTCATCTGAATCATGCCGGTATATTTACGCGGGTGATTGAGTTAACGGATTATTGTCATGAGCTTAAACACAATTGTCAGTATCCTGATTATAGTTTGTTTGATCGACAAGACTATAAATGATCACGAATGGTTTTTATTATATATACGTTCAAATGGATTGAAAAACCTATGAATTCCACTCAACGTTTTCGTTGACCAAATTTTTGGCATGTGTTTCAGGTAACCGCTGAGAAGTAGGATGGAGCATGCATGGGATGGATGTTGTGTGTACGGCTTGGTGTCCGCTTGTTTTTCCCTCCTTTTCTACTTAAACAATTTTTATGTTTAATGTCATGTGGTTGTATAAACTGAAGTTTTTGAGTTGAGATTCATGGGGACCGAAAACGCTAAACTCTGTGCACTATTTGGGGTTGGAAAAACTGTGGACATGTATTATCTAACAATTTTAATTTCAAGTTTTAAGTCGACGTCTTTTTAGCGTCGTTTGATGTATCTTGTGTGCAACGAATACTGTGTAGCACCCATTGTTGTAGTTCCGCTGCGCATAACAATTGTGGGGGTGTTACAGATTGGTAATCAGAGCCACGAGTTATAGAGAACTAGGTCGTTTTTGAAAATCCTAAACTATAACTTTTGGTGTCGTAAGAAAAGGGTCCAAGCACACACAACTATCCTGCATGGCTCCGGTAAGATTTATTGTTGTATTTTTGGCATTTGACGTATACTTTTGAGTAAAGTATATATATAAGTGGGTAATTATTATATAAGTATGGAATTACTATATGTAGACGTTGAATTTTACGTGAAATATCCGACATCGTAATTTTCATATTTATCATGCATGAGCATCATATTATTACATTTTGGGCATATGTACCACCTTTGCATTGCATTTGCATGCATATACTTATAATTATTGTATAATTACTTATGTACCCTCCGAAATTCGCTGTTATTGCAGGAATGGCCGAGGTACCGCCCAACGATAACGGAAACGATTACGTCGTAGGTCACGAAGGGGGACCGTTTCCTCCGAACCCGCCGGACAATAATAATGGATGGATCGCTCCAGAAGACGAAATAGGGCCGGAAAACGACAATGGCGAAAGTGAGGTGGATAATTTCAGCATGAGTAGTGACGACAATGAGGATTCCGAAGAAGAGCCCGAGGAGCTATTGGATGATGGCATTCCCGAGGATGCCGTAGGCCAGACCGAACCCGATTTGTTTCAATCCCCGAATTCGCCGAAGGGTTATGAGGTACCACCGACCGGTCGTTATGAGCAGCAACCCTTTGATCGCCCGATGGACAATAGTAATGGGAGCAGTGGAGAGTCATCCAAGTCGCCATCGATTCATGAGAATATTGCAAGGGTCTATTTTCTGAGACCGAGTCACTACTGGGATCCCGCAGGTCGTTTGGGGAGGATGGAAAGGTGGATGTATGAGCGGTTTGTAGTTGAGACTAGGGTGATTAAGAAGTTTGATAAGACTGAAAGGAAACATCAAAGACTGTTGGAAAGGACTTCAAGAATTGCGTATGATGGGATGATGAACACAAGTGCCATCAACAGTCTAAAATGAATGGTTGCGAATTTAAGTGCTAGTCTTGACCGTGTGAGGGAAGATCAGATGAGGTTGTCGAGGATACAGAGTTGGGAGCATCGTGTGAGGGATTCATTGCCCCCGGATTGGAGATTCGTGGACGATGTGGAGATGGAGGCGAACGACTTCATGGTTCAGCCGCCTACTGGAGGTGCTTGTATTTCAGTGGGAAGTCAGGTAGCGATTGAGTATGGATCCACATCAGGGACGAGAAAGGAGACAGAATGTGGGCCAGATGAGAAAGGAAAAAGGAAAGTGGATGATGTGGATGAGGACGTTAGTGATGAGGAAACCGAGGAAGACGACGACGAGCCGCCATCCAAGAGGCCGTGTGGATCACCACATGCCTAGTTACTTGTTTTGTATTTTTCTTTGATCATTGTAATAGAACTATTTTAGACCTTTGTATGATGGTATTATGACGAGAAACTCAAGTACTTGATGTTTTGTGGTGAACGATTGTAGTGGCATTACTTGTCACGATTTTGGTTAATTATCAATACAATCTATGTTACCTTTCATGATCTGTGATATGTCTTAAATTTGATCTTTTGTGGTGTGAATTGATGAATATTAGTAACTCCGTAGTGATGTGTCGTTGTATGTATTTTATGTCTGGGAAACTTGATATGAATACTTACATTGTTTTTCTATTTTTCTTGTCTTGCAGAAAGAGATATTCGATAACACAATGCCTCCAAAGTTGACTGCCGATCGTGTTAACACCATGATTCAGGAAGCGATAGCTAATGCGTTGCAAGCGGACCGAGCTGGGAGAAATCAGGATCCAGGAAGGAACGCGGGGAGACAACCAGCCCCGAGAGTGTGTACCTATTCTAGCTTTATGAAGTGTGGTCCCACGCAGTTCCGTGGAACGGGTGGAGCTTTAGAACTTAGACGGTGGTTGGAAAAAGTTGAAAGTACGTTTGAAATCAGTGGTTGTGCAGAAGCGGATAAAGTAAAGTTTGCAGCGGCTACGTTTCTGGATGATGCGTTAAGTTGGTGGAATACCCAGGTAGCTACGGTTGGATTGGCTGTAGCGAATGCAAGGACGTGGAATGCGACCAAAGCTTTGTTGAAAAAGAAGTTTTGCCCAGAGGAGGAATTGGGGCAATTGGAGGATGAATTGAGACATTTGACCTTGAAGAATAACGATATAGCTGCTTACACCAGGAGATTCAATGAGTTAAGTCTTTTGTGTCCGGACATATTTGCCAATGATGCCAAGAAAATGAAGCAGTATATTAAGGGTTTATCTAGCAACATCAAAGGTGAAACAACTTCGTCGAAACCTGGAACGTTTGATGAAGCGGTTCAAATGGCACACGCTTTGATGGACGTTAAGCTTCAGGACAAGCAGAATTACATTGCTGAGGGCAACAAAAGGAAATGGGAAGCAGCACAAAGTAATCAATCCCAAGGCCAGAACCGAGGTGGAAATCGAAACAACCATGGGCCGAACCGAAATCAGTAGTTTAATCAGAGAAGTAACGAAGGGATGAGGGCAGTGACGAACCCTAGAGGTGTGAAAGTGAATCCCCATTGTGGAAAGTGCAATTTGTATCATGTTGGAAATTGCCCGCCGGCATGCGGCAAGTGTGGAAAGGCAGGTCATAGGACAGCTAGTTGTCGAACGGGAGGAGTAGCCACTGGGGCTAATGCTATCAGGATGAGAGGATGTTATAGTTGTGGAGAAAGAGGGCATGTGCAAGCGAATTGCCCGAAGACAGGAAACAGACGGGGAGGAAATAATGCGGCAGCTGTGTATCAAGTGGGAACCGCTGATAAACCACAGGGTCCAAATGTGGTTACCGGTACGTTTTTGCTAGACGCTTGTTATGCTAGTATTTTATTTGATTCTGGCTCCGACAAGAGTTTTGTAGACGTTAGATTTAGTCGTAATATCGATAGAGAACCGGTGTTGTTAACGACTAGTTATAATGTTGAATTAGCCGATGGAAAAATTGTTAGTACGAATTCTATACTGAAAGGGTGTACCTTGAAGTTAGGAAACTACGCTTTTAAAATCGACTTGATGCCTATAGAGCTAGGATCGTTTGACGTGATTGTGGGAATGGATTGGCTAATGGCGCACAGTGCTACGATCGTCTGTGGTGAGAGATTGGTGCAGATTCCGCTGAGGAATAGGGTTTTGACGGTAAAGGGAGACGAATGTACTTCTCGTTTGAAGGTGATTTCGTGTTTGAAGATGATGAAGTACGTAGAGAGCGGATGCGATGTGTTTTTGGCACAGGTTTCGAGCGATGGTGATGTAGAGGCGAGGATCGAAGAGGTACCAATTATTTGCGAGTATCCGGACGTTTTTCCAGACGAGTTGCCAGGTTTACCGCCTAACCGTGAGGTCGAGTTTCGAATTGACTTAGTGCCAGGAGCTGCGCCGGTTGCACGAGCACCTTATCGTTTAGCACCATCTGAGTTAAAGGAGTTAGCGGATCAATTGAAGGAATTGATGGACAAAGGATTTATTAGGCCGAGCTCATCACCTTGGGGAGCGCCAGTGTTGTTCGTAAAGAAGAAGGATGGTTCGTTTAGGATGTGTATCGACTATAGAGAACTCAATAAGCTGACGGTTAAGAATCGGTACCCATTGCCGAGGATTGATGATTTGTTCGATCAATTACAAGGTTCCAGTGTATACTCAAAGATCGATTTACGATCAGGGTATCATCAACTGCGTGTAAGAGAGGAGGATATTCCTGTAACTGCCTTTCGTACGCGGTATGGACACTTTGAATTTCGAGTGATGCCGTTTGGGTTGACAAACGCGCCTGCTGTATTCATGGATCTTATGAATCGCGTGTGCAAGCCGTATCTAGATAAGTTTGTTATTGTTTTCATCGACGACATACTTATTTACTCTAAGAGTAAGGAGGAGCACGAGAAGCACCTAAGAAAGATTTTGGAATTGTTAAGGAAGGAGAAGCTGTATGCAAAATTCTCTAAGTGTGAGTTTTGGTTGGAATCAGTGCAGTTTCTAGGTCATGTGATTGATAGTGAGGGAGTTCGTGTAGATCCTGCTAAGATCGTAGCGATCAGGGAATGGTCAGCACCGACGACGCCGACTGAAGTTCGACAATTTTTGGGTTTAGCTGGGTATTATAGAAGGTTTATTGAAGGATTTTCGTTGATTGCGAAACCATTGACGCGGCTTACCGAAAAGAATAGGGTGTATGAATGGGGAAATGAGGAAGAGCTTGCTTTCGAAACGCTCAAGGATAAGTTATGTTCCGCGCCGATTTTATCGTTGCCTGAGGGAACCGAAGACTTCGTGGTGTATTGTGATGCGTCTCGTAAAGGTTATGGAGCAGTATTAATGCAACGTGAGAAGGTGATAGCTTACGCGTCGAGGCAATTAAGGAAGAACGAGGAGAACTACACGACGCACGATTTGGAATTAGGAGCGGTAGTTTTTGCGTTGAAATTGTGGAGACACTATCTGTATGGGACAAAGTGTGTTGTATTCACTGATCACAAGAGTTTGCAGCACATTTTAGATCAAAAGGAGTTGAATATGCGACAAAGACGATGGGTTGAACTACTGAGTGATTATGACTGCGAAATTCGCTACCACCCTGGGAAGGCGAATGTTGTAGCGGATGCTTTGAGTAGGAAGGAACGGGAGAAACCTTTGAGGGTTAGAGCTTTAGTGATGACTGAGAGCGTTGACTTAACCGAAACCATACTGAAGGCTCAGGAGAGAGGATTGATGAAAGGGAATGTTGAAGCCGAGAACTTGGGACGAATGTTGAAACCTCTTTTCGTGATTAGGTCTGACGGACTAAGATATTTTGAGAATCGGATTTGGTTACCATTGTGTTCATCTGAGGAAGGAAAGCCTGGAGTTCGAGAATTGGTTATGAATGAGTCGCATAAGTCGAAGTATTCGATACATCCTGGATCGGATAAGATGTACCACGACCTGAAGAAAGTTTATTGGTGGCAGAATATGAAGGCGGATATTGCTCGTTACGTCAGTAAGTGTTTGACTTGCGCGAAGGTTCAGGCAGAACATAAGAAACCATCTGGATTGTTGGTACAACCAGAGATCCCAGAATGGAAATGGGAGAAAATCGCAATGGATTTTGTGACGGGTTTACCTAGGACTCCTAGTGGATGTGATATGATATGGGTAATAGTGGATAGGTTAACGAAATCTGCTCATTTCTTACCTATGAAGAAGACGGACAGCATGGAAAGACTCGCCAGCGTGTACGTGAAAGAGATCGTCTGTAGACATGGAGTGCCGTTATCGATCATTTCGGATCGCGACAGTAGATTTACGTCGGAATTTTGGAGATCGCTTCAACGTGCGATGGGCACTGAACTGAGTTTAAGCCCGGCTTATCACCCGGAAACTGACGGCCAGAGTGAACGAACGATTCAAACGATGGAGGACATGCTCCGAGCGTGCGTGATTGATTTTGGAGGAAGTTGGGAACGCCACTTGCCTCTGGTGGAATTTTCGTACAATAATAGTTATCATGCGAGTATCAAAGCGGCACCGTTCGAAGCATTGTATGGAAGGAAGTGTAGATCGCCCGTGTGTTGGAGTGAAGTAGGGGAAAGTCAATTGACTGGACCCGAAATGGTATTAGAAACGACAGAGAAGATCGTGCAGATCAAGAACCGACTACTTGCTGCGAGAAGCCGACAGAAAAGTTATGCCGATAACCGAAGGAAACCGTTGGAGTTTGAAGTTGGAGATATGGTTATGCTCAAGGTATCGCCGTGGAAGGGTGTGATTCATTTTGGGAAGAAAGGAAAGTTGAGTCCGAGGTATATTGGACCGTTTAAGATCGTTGAACGAATTGGACCAGTAGCGTACAAGTTAGAATTGCCGACCGAGCTTAGTGCTATTCATGACACGTTTCACGTATCGAACCTGAAGAAGAGTTTGGCGGACAAGGAATTGGTGATTCCTTTGGACGAGATTCGACTAGACGACAAAATGCACTTTGTGGAAGAACCTGTGGAAATTATGGACCGGGAGGTCAAGCGGTTGAAGCATAGTAGGATTCCTATTGTGAAGGTCCGATGGAATTCTAAGCGTGGACCGGAATACACCTGGGAACGTGAGGACTTTTTCAAGGAAAGGTATCCTCATCTGTTCCAGTAAGACGAAATGTGAGTACAAGAAGAGGCGAGCGCCGGGACGTCGCTCTCTTTAAGGAGGGGTGGATGTGACACCCTAGAATCGAGGTCATTAACGATACCCTAAATTACGCTAATTTTTGAAATTTTTAATAAATTATAATTTCTATACTTATAAGTATTTTGGTTAAAGCCGATGTTCGAGGTTATAATTTTTACGTTTGACGTTTTGAGAAGGACGATGACGATTACGATCCCGAGGGATGCCCAAATTTCATATAATTTTTGACGATTTATCGATAATGTGATTTTTCGAGAATTTTATTTACGGTTCGTGTTAAGTTGAGTCGGGTGAGTTTTATAGCCTTCCAAGTACATTTAAAGTATCCCAAAAATATTTTGGAGCGTTCGGGAAGATTTCCGACTCCCGTAAAATTTTCAAAATTGACAAATGAGTCAAACCCGCAAAGTTTTGAGGTCGTTTTCTATTTAAGGACAAAAGAAGCCAAAAATTGCACTTAGGTCCCTCCTAACCCATCAAAAGGGCCAAAATGAATAAACACATAAACACATACAAAATTTACAAAGAAAAATCAAACCATCACTCTCCTCTTCTCTCTCAAACCCACGGCACACCCCAAGAACACCAAAAATTCACCAAAAATCATTTTCCACTTGATTTTTCAAAAATCTAAGGTTAGACCACATCTAGTTTGGTCATTCCCCACATGTTCATGTGCTCAAATCCAACATGCACTAACAAAAATTTTTCAAGATTTTTCCATATGATCCAAATTCATTTTTGAGGCTTAAAGAGCTAATGCATGTTGATAATTAAGTGTTATGGAGGTATAAACACCATGAAAACCCACCAAAATTAATTTGGTTGTGGTGATTGGGTCACCCAAACCCCACGGCAAAGGGGGTGTTTGGGGAGCCATGGTGGTTGTTGGTTTTGCATGTTATATTTGTGTTTGGTTTGTTGTTTTAGGATGATTCATATAGGTTTTATTACTTGCATGTTTATTTTCTTTGATTCTTGATATTGAGATTGGTTGATCAATAGGGGTAGGATGGAAGTTTGATGTTAGGATATGTTTGGGAAGGCTTAGGATGATGTTTAGAGTTGGTTAGAAGTCTTGGAATCGAGTCTAAGCATGTTTTTGGAATGGTCATTTTTAGGCAGAAACATTTGGTCCATTTTATAAAAATGATTTTTGTTCCAGGTCTTGAAAACTAAATGTAGTGATAGAGGGTCTTTCTAGCTTTAATTTGGTATAAGGTAGAGCCCGTGACTCAAAACGAGCTAAAAGTTATGACATTTTAAAGATCGGGTACCGGGAGACGAGGACTTTCACAATCCGAATTTGTGCAAAGTTTTAGTCAAATCCCGAGGGTCACAAGTATAAATTGGTAAATGGTCAAGGGTCAAAATTTGGTCCCTAACCTGTGTAAATGGGTCTATATGTTGACTTAGGTGTCAAGAAAGTCAAAGGTACTTTTCATATAGGTCAAAGAGGTCAAAAGTGGTCGAAGCGCAATTTCAGCCCGTAAAATGTAGTCGTGGAAATGAGTTGCGTAACGGGTCGTAAAAGTAAAAACTTTTATTGGGCTTAAAAACATGTTATCTACAGGTCATATAGGATTTTTGGAAATTTTGTCAAATTTTATAAGCATGGTTTAATAAGGTAAAACAGCCCGTACTTTAGTCGAGTACCGACGCGAATGAGTAAAAATGGATAGCGTAACTAATAAGAACGAATGGAATAAAATGAATGATACTTGTTATTTTTGTTTTTGGCGTGAGTTATATTCGTCCTAAGAGACTTGTATATATGTAATTTATACAGTACCGTAAAGTATTTAAATGAGAATACTCATTACGCGTTATTTGTGATAGGTGTTGATTTAACCAGGCATCCGTTTCGTCGTCAGTGATCACTCCTCGAACTACCAACTACTTAATATCTAAGGTGTGAATTTATAGCCTCGCTTATATTATTTCAAATTGTTTTACCCGCGAGGGAAATGCATGCTAGTTTTTAAAAAGGAACGTATATCATGAATGATTGTTAGACCCGAATGTTGCCTTAGAAATTGTGTTGAGTACCAAAGTTGCAAAAGTCCCTAAATTCATGAACTATTAACTATTGTCTTGCCCTCGAGTAGGGGGAAATAGCCGCTTATGCAATTTGTAGTACTACGGGGTTAACGACCCAATGCTAGCCGAGAAGCTGTACTTATAGTAAGTTCTGCGGTAGATTATTTTGTATGAGAAATAAGGTATAATTGCAACTGATGCCTTTAGAAGGGGCACTGGTTTCATCTGAATCATGCCGGTATATTTACGCGGGTGATTGAGTTAACGGATTAGTGTCATGAGCTTAAACACAATTGTCAGTATCCTGATTATAGTTTGTTTGATCGACAAGACTATAAATGATCACGAATGGTTTTTATTATATATACGTTCAAATGGATTGAAAAACCTATGAATTCCACTCAACGTTTTCGTTGACCAAATTTTTGGCATGTGTTTCAGGTAACCGCTGAGAAGTAGGATGGAGCATGCATGGGATGGATGTTGTGTGTACGGCTTGGTGTCCGCTTGTTTTTCCCTCCTTTTCTACTTAAACAATTTTTATGTTTAATGTCATGTGGTTGTATAAACTGAAGTTTTTGGGTTGAGATTCATGGGGACCGAAAACGCTAAACTCTGTGCACTATTTGGGGTTGGAAAAACTGTGGACATGTATTATCTAACAATTTTAATTTCAAGTTTTAAGTCGACGTCTTTTTAGCGTCGTTTGATGTATCTTGTGTGCAACGAATACTGTGTAGCACCCATTGTTGTAGTTCCGCTGCGCATAACAATTGTGGGGGTGTTACACTTATGTATTATATGACTCTAAAATATTTGATTCCATGTTTTATTCTATTAAAATTGAGAGCTATCAAGAAATAGATTACCAAACACAATCGCTAACATACAAAAACAAATTTATATTGAAATTATCTGAAAACGTGGGTTGCAATAAAATGGTCATAACATGTGATACATGACTCCGTTTCAAGACCACAACTAAGAAAATGGATGCTTGAAAAAATGAGTACTTTTATCGAGGCAAGCATTAGTCAAAAGAGACTAAACTCGATCAAAAACTGATAAAAACCTACCAAGAACAGCTAAAAATGCCGTAACAGGCTCAAATCATCCAAACCTAAGAAAAAACCTCTAAAATTATTTCCAGTCCATATAGACCACATAGAATCCGGGCATAATGTATTTGCCCGGATTCTTAATGGATAAAACACATCTATATGTTTGCTCTTTTTAGTTTTGGTTGTGTTTTATTGGTGTAAAGTTGGTCAGCTAGTATTTGAGGTAGTTGTGAATGTAGTAGACAAAGAGCATCTCGACGGCACATTATAGTATAAAGGTCAAGACATGAGTGTGCTCTAACAAAACGTCATGTTATTTGACCTAAAAATGATATTGTTTAACCTTGGGAAGCCTACATAGGTGAATAATATGCAAAAGAAGGACAAGTATTTTTTGACATTTCATGTAGGATCAACTTGCTTATGTATTATATGACTCTGAAATATTTGATTCCATGTTTTATTCTATTAAAATTGAGAGCTATCAAGAAATAGATTACCAAACACAATCGCTAACATACAAAGACAAATTTATATTGAAATTATCTGAAAACGTGGGTTGCAATAAAATGGTCATAACATGTGATACATGACTCCGTTTCAAGACCACAACTAAGAAAATGGATGCTTGAAAAAATGAGTACTTTTATCGAGGCAAGCATTAGTCAAAAGAGACTAAACCCGATCAAAAACTGATAAAAACCTACCAAGAACAGCTAAAAATGCCGTAACAGGCTCAAATCATCCAAACCTAAGAAAAAACCTCTAAAATTATTTCCAGTCCATATAGACCACATAGAATCCGGGCATAATGTATTTGCCTGGATTCTTGATGGATAAAACACATCTATATGTTTGCTCTGTTTAGTTTTGGTTGTGTTTTATTGGTGTAAAGTTGGTCAGCTAGTATTTGAGGTAGTTGTGAATGTAGTAGACAAAGAGCATCTCGACGACACATTATAGTATAAAGGTCAAGACATGAGTGTGCTCTAACAAAACGTCATGTTATTTGACCTAAAAATGATATTGTTTAACCTTAGGAAGCCTACATAGGTGAATAATATGCAAAAGAAGGACAAGTATTTTTTGACATTTCATGTAGGATCAACTTGCTTATGTATTATATGACTCTGAAATATTTGATTCCATGTTTTATTCTATTAAAATTGAGAGCTATCAAGAAATAGATTACCAAACATTATCGCTTACATACAAAAACAAATTTATATTGAAATTATCTGAAAACGTGGGTTGCAATAAAATGGTCATAACATGTGATACATGACTCCGTTTCAAGACCACAACTAAGAAAATGGATGCTTGAAAAAAGGAGTACTTTTATCCAGGCAAGCATTGGTCAAAAGCGACTAAACCCGATCAAAAACTGATAAAAACCTACCAAGAACAGCTAATAATACCGTAACCGGCTCAAATCATCCAAACCTAAGAAAAAACCTCTAAAATTATTTCCAGTCCATATAGACCACATATAATCCGGGCATAATGTATTTGCCCGGATTCTTGATGGAAAAAACACATCTATATGTTTGCTCTGTTTAGTTTTGGTTGTGTTTTATTGGTGTAAAGTTGGTCAGCTAGTATTTGAGGTAGTTGTGAATGTAGTAGACAAAGAGCATCTCGATGACACATTATAGTATAAAGGTCAAGACATGAGTGTGCTCTAACAAAACGTCATGTTATTTGACCTAAAAATGATATTGTTTAACCTTAGGAAGCCTACATAGGTGAATAAGATGCAAAAGAAGGACAAGTATTTTTTGACATTTCATGTAGGATCAACTTGCTTATGTATTATATTACTCTGAAATATTTGATTCCATGTTTTATTCTATTAAAATTGAGAGCTATCAAGAAATAGATTACCAAACACAATCGCTAACATACAAAAACAAATTTATATTAAAATTATCTGAAAACGTGGGTTGCAATAAAATGGTCATAACATGTGATACATGACTCCGTTTCAAGACCACTACTAAGAAAATGGATGCTTGAAAAAATGAGTACTTTTATCGAGGCAAGCATTAGTCAAAAGAGACGAAACCCGATCAAAAACTGATAAAAACCTACCAAGAACAGCTAAAAATGCCGTAACAGGCTAAAATCATCCAAACCTAAGAAAAAACCTCTAAAATTATTTCCAGTCCATATAGACCACATAGAATCCGGGCATAATGTATTTGCCCGGATTCTTGATGGATAAAACACATCTATATGTTTGCTCTGTTTAGTTTTGGTTGTGTTTTATTGGTGTAAAGTTGGTCAGCTAGTATTTGAGGTAGTTGTGAATGTAGTAGACAAAGAGCATCTCGACGGCACATTATAGTATAAAGGTCAAGACATGAGTGTGCTCTAACAAAACGTCATGTTATTTGACCTAAAAATGATATTGTTTAACCTTGGGAAGCCTACATAGGTGAATAATATGCAAAAGAAGGACAAGTATTTTTTGACATTTCATGTAGGATCAACTTGCTTATGTATTATATGACTCTAAAATATTTGATTCCATGTTTTATTCTATTAAAATTGAGAGCTATCAAGAAATAGATTACCAAACACAATCGCTAACATACAAAAACAAATTTATATTGAAATTATCTGAAAACGTGGGTTGCAATAAAATGGTCATAACATGTGATACATGACTCCGTTTCAAGACCACAACTAAGAAAATGGATGCTTGAAAAAATGAGTACTTTTATCGAGGCAAGCATTAGTCAAAAGAGACTAAACCCGATCAAAAAGTGATAAAAACCTACCAAGAACAGCTAAAAATGCCGTAACATGCTCAAATCATCCAAACCTAAGAAAAAACCTCTAAAATTATTTCCAGTCCATATAGACCACATAGAATCCGGGCATAATGTATTTGCCCGGATTCTTAATGGATAAAACACATCTATATGTTTGCTCTGTTTAGTTTTGGTTGTGTTTTATTGGTGTAAAGTTGGTCAGCTAGTATTTGAGGTAGTTGTGAATGTAGTAGACAAAGAGCATCTCGACGGCACATTATAGTATAAAGGTCAAGACATGAGTGTGCTCTAACAAAACGTCATGTTATTTGACCTAAAAATGATATTGTTTAACCTTGGGAAGCCTACATAGGTGAATAATATGCAAAAGAAGGACAAGTATTTTTTGACATTTCATGTAGGATCAACTTGCTTATGTATTATATGACTCTGAAATATTTGATTCCATGTTTTATTCTATTAAAATTGAGAGCTATCAAGAAATAGATTACCAAACATTATCGCTTACATACAAAAACAAATTTATATTGAAATTATCTGAAAACGTGGGTTGCAATAAAATGGTCATAACATGTGATACATGACTCCGTTTCAAGACCACAACTAAGAAAATGGATGCTTGAAAAAAGGAGTACTTTTATCCAGGCAAGCATTGGTCAAAAGCGACTAAACCCGATCAAAAACTGATAAAAACCTACCAAGAACAGCTAATAATACCGTAACCGGCTCAAATCATCCAAACCTAAGAAAAAACCTCTAAAATTATTTCCAGTCCATATAGACCACATATAATCCGGGCATAATGTATTTGCCCGGATTCTTGATGGAAAAAACACATCTATATGTTTGCTCTGTTTAGTTTTGGTTGTGTTTTATTGGTGTAAAGTTGGTCAGCTAGTATTTGAGGTAGTTGTGAATGTAGTAGACAAAGAGCATCTCGACGGCACATTATAGTATAAAGGTCAAGACATGAGTGTGCTCTAACAAAACGTCATGTTATTTGACCTAAAAATGATATTGTTTAACCTTAGGAAGCCTACATAGGTGAATAATATGCAAAAGAAGGACAAGTATTTTTTGACATTTCATGTAGGATCAACTTGCTTATGTATTATATGACTCTGAAATATTTGATTCCATGTTTTATTCTATTAAAATTAAGAGCTATCAAGAAATAGATTACCAAACACAATCGCTTACATACAAAAACAAATTTATATTGAAATTATCTGAAAACGTGGGTTGCAATAAAATGGTCATAACATGTGATACATGACTCCGTTTCAAGACCACTACTAAGAAAATGGATGCTTGAAAAAATGAGTACTTTTATCGAGGCAAGCATTAGTCAAAAGAGACGAAACCCGATCAAAAACTGATAAAAACCTACCAAGAACAGCTAAAAATGCCGTAACAGGCTAAAATCATCCAAACCTAAGAAAAAACCTCTAAAATTATTTCCAGTCCATATAGACCACATAGAATCCGGGCATAATGTATTTGCCCGGATTCTTGATGGATAAAACACATCTATATGTTTGCTCTGTTTAGTTTTGGTTGTGTTTTATTGGTGTAAAGTTGGTCAGCTAGTATTTGAGGTAGTTGTGAATGTAGTAGACAAAGAGCATCTCGACGGCACATTATAGTATAAAGGTCAAGACATGAGTGTGCTCTAACAAAACGTCATGTTATTTGACCTAAAAATGATATTGTTTAACCTTGGGAAGCCTACATAGGTGAATAATATGCAAAAGAAGGACAAGTATTTTTTGACATTTCATGTAGGATCAACTTGCTTATGTATTATATTACTCTAAAATATTTGATTCCATGTTTTATTCTATTAAAATTGAGAGCTATCAAGAAATAGATTACCAAACACAATCGCTAACATACAAAAACAAATTTATATTGAAATTATCTGAAAACGTGGGTTGCAATAAAATGGTCATAACATGTGATACATGACTCCGTTTCAAGACCACAACTAAGAAAATGGATGCTTGAAAAAATGAGTACTTTTATCGAGGCAAGCATTAGTCAAAAGAGACTAAACCCGATCAAAAACTGATAAAAACCTACCAAGAACAGCTAAAAATGCCGTAACAGGCTCAAATCATCCAAACCTAAGAAAAAACCTCTAAAATTATTTCCAGTCCATATAGACCACATAGAATCCGGGCATAATGTATTTGCCCGGATTCTTAATGGATAAAACACATCTATATGTTTGCTCTGTTTAGTTTTGGTTGTGTTTTATTGGTGTAAAGTTGGTCAGCTAGTATTTGAGGTAGTTGTGAATGTAGTAGACAAAGAGCATCTCGACGGCATATTATAGTATAAAGGTCAAGACATGAGTGTGCTCTAACAAAACGTCATGTTATTTGACCTAAAAATGATATTGTTTAACCTTGGGAAGCCTACATAGGTGAATAATATGCAAAAGAAGGACAAGTATTTTTTGACATTTCATGTAGGATCAACTTGCTTATGTATTATATGACTCTGAAATATTTGATTCCATGTTTTATTCTATTAAAATTGAGAGCTATCAAGAAATAGATTACCAAACACAATCGCTAACATACAAAGACAAATTTATATTGAAATTATCTGAAAACGTGGGTTGCAATAAAATGGTCATAACATGTGATACATGACTTCGTTTCAAGACCACAACTAAGAAAATGGATGCTTGAAAAAATGAGTACTTTTATCGAGGCAAGCATTAGTCAAAAGAGACTAAACCCGATCAAAAACTGATAAAAACCTACCAAGAACAGCTAAAAATGCCGTAACAGGCTCAAATCATCCAAACCTAAGAAAAAACCTCTAAAATTATTTCCAGTTCATATAGACCACATAGAATCCGGGCATAATGTATTTGCCCGGATTCTTGATGGATAAAACACATCTATATGTTTGCTCTGTTTAGTTTTGGTTGTGTTTTATTGGTGTAAAGTTGGTCAGCTAGTATTTGAGGTAGTTGTGAATATAGTAGACAAAGAGCATCTCGACGGCACATTATAGTATAAAGGTCAAGACATGAGTGTGCTCTAACAAAACGTCATGTTATTTGACCTAAAAATGATATTGTTTAACCTTAGGAAGCCTACATAGGTGAATAATATGCAAAAGAAGGACAAGTATTTTTTGACATTTCATGTAGGATCAACTTGCTTATGTATTATATGACTCTGAAATATTTGATTCCATGTTTTATTCTATTAAAATTGAGAGCTATCAAGAAATAGATTACCAAACATTATCGCTTACATACAAAAACAAATTTATATTGAAATTATCTGAAAACGTGGGTTGCAATAAAATGGTCAAAACATGTGATACATGACTCCGTTTCAAGACCACAACTAAGAAAATGGATGCTTGAAAAAAGGAGTACTTTTATCCAGGCAAGCATTGGTCAAAAGCGACTAAACCCGATCAAAAACTGATAAAAACCTACCAAGAACAGCTAATAATACCGTAACCGGCTCAAATCATCCAAACCTAAGAAAAAACCTCTAAAATTATTTCCAGTCCATATAGACCACATATAATCCGGGCATAATGTATTTGCCCGGATTCTTGATGGAAAAAACACATCTATATGTTTGCTCTGTTTAGTTTTGGTTGTGTTTTATTGGTGTAAAAGTTGGTCAGCTAGTATTTGAGTTAGTTGTGAATGTAGTAGACAAAGAGCATCTCGACGGCACATTATAGTATAAAGGTCAAGACATGAGTGTGCTCTAACAAAACGTCATGTTATTTGACCTAAAAATGATATTGTTTAACCTTGGGAAGCCTACATAGGTGAATAATATGCAAAAGAAGGACAAGTATTTTTTGACATTTCATGTAGGATCAACTTGCTTATGTATTATATGACTCTGAAATATTTGATTCCATGTTTTATTCTATTAAAATTGAGTGCTATCAAGAAATAGATTACCAAACATTATCGCTTACATACAAAAACAAATTTATATTGAAATTATCTGAAAACGTGGGTTGCAATAAAATGGTCATAACATGTGATACATGACTCCGTTCCAAGATCACAACTAAGAAAATGGATGCTTGAAAAAAGGAGTACTTTTATCCAGGCAAGCATTGGTCAAAAGCGACTGAACCCGATCAAAAACTGATAAAAACCTACCAAGAACAGCTAAAAATGCCGTAACCGGCTCAAATCATCCAAACCTAAGAAAAAACTTGCTTATGTATTATATGACTCTGAAATATTTGATTCCATGTTTTATTCTATTAAAATTGAGTGCTATCAAGAAATAGATTACCAAACATTATCGCTTACATACAAAAACAAATTTATATTGAAATTATCTGAAAACGTGGGTTGCAATAAAATGGTCATAACATGTGATACATGACTCCGTTTCAAGACCACAACTAAGAAAATGGATGCTTGAAAAAAGGAGTACTTTTATCCAGGCAAGCATTGGTCAAAAGCGACTAAACCCGATCAAAAACTGATAAAAACCTACCAAGAACAGCTAAAAATGCCGTAACCGGCTCAAATCATCCAAACCTAAGAAAAAACCTCTAAAATTATTTCCAGTCCATATAGACCACATAGAATCCGGGCATAATGTATTTGCCCGGATTCTTGATGGATAAAACACATCTATATGTTTGCTCTGTTTAGTTTTGGTTGTGTTTTATTGGTGTAAAGTTGGTCAGCTAGTATTTGAGGTAGTTGTGAATGTAGTAGACAAAGAGCATCTCGATGACACATTATAGTATAAAGGTCAAGACATGAGTGTGCTCTAACAAAACGTCATGTTATTTGACCTAAAAATGATATTGTTTAACCTTAGGAAGCCTACATAGGTGAATAAGATGCAAAAGAAGGACAAGTATTTTTTGACATTTCATGTAGGATCAACTTGCTTATGTATTATATTACT
The DNA here is from genome assembly GCA_025667525.1 of Glebionis coronaria. Classification (NCBI taxonomy): domain Eukaryota; kingdom Viridiplantae; phylum Streptophyta; class Magnoliopsida; order Asterales; family Asteraceae; genus Glebionis; species Glebionis coronaria. The sequence continues at coordinate 610,330,613 of CM046878.1, read as the reverse complement.
CTGAAATATTTGATTCCTTGTTTTATTCTATTAAAATTGAGAGCTATCAAGAAATAGATTACCAAACACAATCGCTAACATACAAAAACAAATTTATATTAAAATTATCTGAAAACGTGGGTTGCAATAAAATGGTCATAACATGTGATACATGACTCCGTTTCAAGACCACTACTAAGAAAATGGATGCTTGAAAAAATGAGTACTTTTATCGAGGCAAGCATTAGTCAAAAGAGACGAAACCCGATCAAAAACTGATAAAAACCTACCAAGAACAGCTAAAAATGCCGTAACAGGCTAAAATCATCCAAACCTAAGAAAAAACCTCTAAAATTATTTCCAGTCCATATAGACCACATAGAATCTGGGCATAATGTATTTGCCCGGATTCTTAATGGATAAAACACATCTATATGTTTGCTCTGTTTAGTTTTGGTTGTGTTTTATTGGTGTAAAGTTGGTCAGCTAGTATTTGAGGTAGTTGTGAATGTAGTAGACAAAGAGCATCTCGACGGCACATTATAGTATAAAGGTCAAGACATGAGTGTGCTCTAACAAAACGTCATGTTATTTGACCTAAAAATGATATTGTTTAACCTTGGGAAGCCTACATAGGTGAATAATATGCAAAAGAAGGACAAGTATTTTTTGACATTTCATGTAGGATCAACTTGCTTATGTATTATATGACTCTGAAATATTTGATTCCATGTTTTATTCTATTAAAATTGAGAGCTATCAAGAAATAGATTACCAAACACAATCGCTAACATACAAAGACAAATTTATATTGAAATTATCTGAAAACGTGGGTTGCAATAAAATGGTCATAACATGTGATACATGACTTCGTTTCAAGACCACAACTAAGAAAATGGATGCTTGAAAAAATGAGTACTTTTATCGAGGCAAGCATTAGTCAAAAGAGACTAAACCCGATCAAAAACTGATAAAAACCTACCAAGAACAGCTAAAAATGCCGTAACAGGCTCAAATCATCCAAACCTAAGAAAAAACCTCTAAAATTATTTCCAGTTCATATAGACCACATAGAATCCGGGCATAATGTATTTGCCCGGATTCTTGATGGATAAAACACATCTATATGTTTGCTCTGTTTAGTTTTGGTTGTGTTTTATTGGTGTAAAGTTGGTCAGCTAGTATTTGAGGTAGTTGTGAATATAGTAGACAAAGAGCATCTCGACGGCACATTATAGTATAAAGGTCAAGACATGAGTGTGCTCTAACAAAACGTCATGTTATTTGACCTAAAAATGATATTGTTTAACCTTAGGAAGCCTACATAGGTGAATAATATGCAAAAGAAGGACAAGTATTTTTTGACATTTCATGTAGGATCAACTTGCTTATGTATTATATGACTCTGAAATATTTGATTCCATGTTTTATTCTATTAAAATTGAGAGCTATCAAGAAATAGATTACCAAACATTATCGCTTACATACAAAAACAAATTTATATTGAAATTATCTGAAAACGTGGGTTGCAATAAAATGGTCATAACATGTGATACATGACTCCGTTTCAAGACCACAACTAAGAAAATGGATGCTTGAAAAAAGGAGTACTTTTATCCAGGCAAGCATTGGTCAAAAGCGACTAAACCCGATCAAAAACTGATAAAAACCTACCAAGAACAGCTAATAATACCGTAACCGGCTCAAATCATCCAAACCTAAGAAAAAACCTCTAAAATTATTTCCAGTCCATATAGACCACATATAATCCGGGCATAATGTATTTGCCCGGATTCTTGATGGAAAAACACATCTATATGTTTGCTCTGTTTAGTTTTGGTTGTGTTTTATTGGTGTAAAAGTTGGTCAGCTAGTATTTGAGTTAGTTGTGAATGTAGTAGACAAAGAGCATCTCGACGGCACATTATAGTATAAAGGTCAAGACATGAGTGTGCTCTAACAAAACGTCATGTTATTTGACCTAAAAATGATATTGTTTAACCTTGGGAAGCCTACATAGGTGAATAATATGCAAAAGAAGGACAAGTATTTTTTGACATTTCATGTAGGATCAACTTGCTTATGTATTATATGACTCTGAAATATTTGATTCCATGTTTTATTCTATTAAAATTGAGTGCTATCAAGAAATAGATTACCAAACATTATCGCTTACATACAAAAACAAATTTATATTGAAATTATCTGAAAACGTGGGTTGCAATAAAATGGTCATAACATGTGATACATGACTCCGTTCCAAGATCACAACTAAGAAAATGGATGCTTGAAAAAAGGAGTACTTTTATCCAGGCAAGCATTGGTCAAAAGCGACTGAACCCGATCAAAAACTGATAAAAACCTACCAAGAACAGCTAAAAATGCCGTAACCGGCTCAAATCATCCAAACCTAAGAAAAAACTTGCTTATGTATTATATGACTCTGAAATATTTGATTCCATGTTTTATTCTATTAAAATTGAGTGCTATCAAGAAATAGATTACCAAACATTATCGCTTACATACAAAAACAAATTTATATTGAAATTATCTGAAAACGTGGGTTGCAATAAAATGGTCATAACATGTGATACATGACTCCGTTTCAAGACCACAACTAAGAAAATGGATGCTTGAAAAAAGGAGTACTTTTATCCAGGCAAGCATTGGTCAAAAGCGACTAAACCCGATCAAAAACTGATAAAAACCTACCAAGAACAGCTAAAAATGCCGTAACCGGCTCAAATCATCCAAACCTAAGAAAAAACCTCTAAAATTATTTCCAGTCCATATAGACCACATAGAATCCGGGCATAATGTATTTGCCCGGATTCTTGATGGATAAAACACATCTATATGTTTGCTCTGTTTAGTTTTGGTTGTGTTTTATTGGTGTAAAGTTGGTCAGCTAGTATTTGAGGTAGTTGTGAATGTAGTAGACAAAGAGCATCTCGATGACACATTATAGTATAAAGGTCAAGACATGAGTGTGCTCTAACAAAACGTCATGTTATTTGACCTAAAAATGATATTGTTTAACCTTAGGAAGCCTACATAGGTGAATAAGATGCAAAAGAAGGACAAGTATTTTTTGACATTTCATGTAGGATCAACTTGCTTATGTATTATATTACTCTGAAATATTTGATTCCTTGTTTTATTCTATTAAAATTGAGAGCTATCAAGAAATAGATTACCAAACACAATCGCTAACATACAAAAACAAATTTATATTAAAATTATCTGAAAACGTGGGTTGCAATAAAATGGTCATAACATGTGATACATGACTCCGTTTCAAGACCACTACTAAGAAAATGGATGCTTGAAAAAATGAGTACTTTTATCGAGGCAAGCATTAGTCAAAAGAGACGAAACCCGATCAAAAACTGATAAAAACCTACCAAGAACAGCTAAAAATGCCGTAACAGGCTAAAATCATCCAAACCTAAGAAAAAACCTCTAAAATTATTTCCAGTCCATATAGACCACATAGAATCTGGGCATAATGTATTTGCCCGGATTCTTGATGGATAAAACACATCTATATGTTTGCTCTGTTTAGTTTTGGTTGTGTTTTATTGGTGTAAAGTTGGTCAGCTAGTATTTGAGGTAGTTGTGAATGTAGTAGACAAAGAGCATCTCGACGGCACATTATAGTATAAAGGTCAAGACATGAGTGTGCTCTAACAAAACGTCATGTTATTTGACCTAAAAATGATATTGTTCAACCTTGGGAAGCCTACATAGGTGAATAATATGCAAAAGAAGGACAAGTATTTTTTGACATTTCATGTAGGATCAACTTGCTTATGTATTATATTACTCTAAAATATTTGATTCCATGTTTTATTCTATTAAAATTGAGAGCTATCAAGAAATAGATTACCAAACACAATCGCTAACATACAAAAACAAATTTATATTGAAATTATCTGAAAACGTGGGTTGCAATAAAATTGTTATAACATGTGATACATGACTCCGTTTCAAGACCACAACTAAGAAAATGGATGCTTGAAAAAATGAGTACTTTTATCGAGGCAAGCATTAGTCAAAAGAGACTAAACCCGATCAAAAACTGATAAAAACCTACCAAGAACAGCTAAAAATGCCGTAACAGGCTCAAATCATCCAAACCTAAGAAAAAACCTCTAAAATTATTTCCAGTCCATATAGACCACATAGAATCCGGGCATAATGTATTTGCCCGGATTCTTAATGGATAAAACACATCTATATGTTTGCTCTGTTTAGTTTTGGTTGTGTTTTATTGGTGTAAAGTTGGTCAGCTAGTATTTGAGGTAGTTGTGAATGTAGTAGACAAAGAGCATCTCGACGGCACATTATAGTATAAAGGTCAAGACATGAGTGTGCTCTAACAAAACGTCATGTTATTTGACCTAAAAATGATATTGTTTAACCTTGGGAAGCCTACATAGGTGAATAATATGCAAAAGAAGGACAAGTATTTTTTGACATTTCATGTAGGATCAACTTGCTTATGTATTATATGACTCTGAAATATTTGATTCCATGTTTTATTCTATTAAAATTGAGAGCTATCAAGAAATAGATTACCAAACACAATCGCTAACATACAAAAACAAATTTATATTGAAATTATCTGAAAACGTGGGTTGCAATAAAATGGTCATAACATGTGATACATGACTCCGTTTCAAGACCACAACTAAGAAAATGGATGCTTGAAAAAATGAGTACTTTTATCGAGGCAAGCATTAGTCAAAAGAGACGAAACCCGATCAAAAACTGATAAAAACCTACCAAGAACAGCTAAAAATGCCGTAACAGGCTAAAATCATCCAAACCTAAGAAAAAACCTCTAAAATTATTTCCAGTCCATATAGACCACATAGAATCCGGGCATAATGTATTTGCCCGGATTCTTGATGGATAAAACACATCTATATGTTTGCTCTGTTTAGTTTTGGTTGTGTTTTATTGGTGTAAAGTTGGTCAGCTAGTATTTGAGGTAGTTGTGAATGTAGTAGACAAAGAGCATCTCGACGGCACATTATAGTATAAAGGTCAAGACATGAGTGTGCTCTAACAAAACGTCATGTTATTTGACCTAAAAATGATATTGTTTAACCTTGGGAAGCCTACATAGGTGAATAATATGCAAAAGAAGGACAAGTATTTTTTGACATTTCATGTAGGATCAACTTGCTTATGTATTATATGACTCTGAAATATTTGATTCCATGTTTTATTCTATTAAAATTGAGAGCTATCAAGAAATAGATTACCAAACACAATCGCTAACATACAAAAACAATTTTATATTGAAATTATCTGAAAACGTGGGTTGCAATAAAATGGTCATAACATGTGATACATGACTCCGTTTCAAGACCACAACTAAGAAAATGGATGCTTGAAAAAATGAGTACTTTTATCGAGGCAAGCATTAGTCAAAAGAGACGAAACCCGATCAAAAACTGATATAAACCTACCAAGAACAGCTAAAAATGCCGTAACAGGCTAAAATCATCCAAACCTAAGAAAAAACCTCTAAAATTATTTCCAGTCCATATAGACCACATAGAATCCGGGCATAATGTATTTGCCCGGATTCTTGATGGATAAAACACATCTATATGTTTGCTCTGTTTAGTTTTGGTTGTGTTTTATTGGTGTAAAGTTGGTCAGCTAGTATTTGAGGTAGTTGTGAATGTAGTAGACAAAGAGCATCTCGACGGCACATTATAGTATAAAGGTCAAGACATGAGTGTGCTCTAACAAAACGTCATGTTATTTGACCTAAAAATGATATTGTTTAACCTTGGGAAGCCTACATAGGTGAATAATATTTAAAAGAAGGACAAGTATTTTTTGACATTTCATGTAGGATCAACTTGCTTATGTATTATATTACTCTAAAATATTTGATTCCATGTTTTATTCTATTAAAATTGAGAGCTATCAAGAAATAGATTACCAAACACAATCGCTAACATACAAAAACAAATTTATATTGAAATTATCTGAAAACGTGGGTTGCAATAAAATGGTCATAACATGTGATACATGACTCCGTTTCAAGACCACAACTAAGAAAATGGATGCTTGAAAAAATGAGTACTTTTATCGAGGCAAGCATTAGTCAAAAGAGACTAAACCCGATCAAAAACTGATAAAAACCTACCAAGAACAGCTAAAAATGCCGTAACAGGCTAAAATCATCCAAACCTAAGAAAAAACCTCTAAAATTATTTCCAGTCCATATAGACCACATAGAATCCGGGCATAATGTATTTGCCCGGATTCTTTATGGATAAAACACATCTATATGTTTGCTCTGTTTAGTTTTGGTTGTGTTTTATTGGTGTAAAGTTGGTCAGCTAGTATTTGAGGTAGTTGTGAATGTAGTAGACAAAGAGCATCTCGACGGCACATTATAGTATAAAGGTCAAGACATGAGTGTGCTCTAACAAAACGTCATGTTATTTGACCTAAAAATGATATTGTTTAACCTTGGGAAGCCTACATAGGTGAATAATATGCAAAAGAAGGACAAGTATTTTTTGACATTTCATGTAGGATCAACTTGCTTATGTATTATATGACTCTGAAATATTTGATTCCATGTTTTATTCTATTAAAATTGAGAGCTATCAAGAAATAGATTACCAAACACAATCGCTAACATACAAAGACAAATTTATATTGAAATTATCTGAAAACGTGGGTTGCAATAAAATGGTCATAACATGTGATACATGACTCCGTTTCAAGACCACAACTAAGAAAATGGATGCTTGAAAAAATGAGTACTTTTATCGAGGCAAGCATTAGTCAAAAGAGACTAAACCCGATCAAAAACTGATAAAAACCTACCAAGAACAGCTAAAAATGCCGTAACAGGCTCAAATCATCCAAACCTAAGAAAAAACCTCTAAAATTATTTCCAGTCCATATAGACCACATAGAATCCGGGCATAATGTATTTGCCCGGATTCTTAATGGATAAAACACATCTATATGTTTGCTCTGTTTAGTTTTGGTTGTGTTTTATTGGTGTAAAGTTGGTCAGCTAGTATTTGAGGTAGTTGTGAATGTAGTAGACAAAGAGCATCTCGACGGCACATTATAGTATAAAGGTCAAGACATGAGTGTGCTCTAACAAAACGTCATGTTATTTGACCTAAAAATGATATTGTTTAACCTTAGGAAGCCTACATAGGTGAATAAGATGCAAAAGAAGGACAAGTATTTTTTGACATTTCATGTAGGATCAACTTGCTTATGTATTATATGACTCTGAAATATTTGATTCCATGTTTTATTCTATTAAAATTGAGAGCTATCAAGAAATAGATTACCAAACACAATCGCTAACATACAAAAACAAATTTATATTAAAATTATCTGAAAACGTGGGTTGCAATAAAATGGTCATAACATGTGATACATGACTCCGTTTCAAGACCACTACTAAGAAAATGGATGCTTGAAAAAATGAGTACTTTTATCGAGGCAAGCATTAGTCAAAAGAGACGAAACCCGATCAAAAACTGATAAAAACCTACCAAGAACAGCTAAAAATGCCGTAAAAGGCTAAAATCATCCAAACCTAAGAAAAAACCTCTAAAATTATTTCCAGTCCATATAGACCACATAGAATCCGGGCATAATGTATTTGCCCGGATTCTTGATGGATAAAACACATCTATATGTTTGCTCTGTTTAGTTTTGGTTGTGTTTTATTGGTGTAAAGTTGGTCAGCTAGTATTTGAGGTAGTTGTGAATGTAGTAGACAAAGAGCATCTCGACGGCACATTATAGTATAAAGGTCAAGACATGAGTGTGCTCTAACAAAACGTCATGTTATTTGACCTAAAAATGATATTGTTTAACCTTGGGAAGCCTACATAGGTGAATAATATGCAAAAGAAGGACAAGTATTTTTTGACATTTCATGTAGGATCAACTTGCTTATGTATTATATTACTCTAAAATATTTGATTCCATGTTTTATTCTATTAAAATTGAGAGCTATCAAGAAATAGATTACCAAACACAATCGCTAACATACAAAAACAAATTTATATTGAAATTATCTGAAAACGTGGGTTGCAATAAAATGGTCATAGCATGTGATACATGACTCCGTTTCAAGACCACAACTAAGAAAATGGATGCTTGAAAAAATGAGTACTTTTATCGAGGCAAGCATTAGTCAAAAGAGACTAAACCCGATCAAAAACTGATAAAAACCTACCAAGAACAGCTAAAAATGCCGTAACAGGCTCAAATCATCCAAACCTAAGAAAAAACCTCTAAAATTATTTCCAGTCCATATAGACCACATAGAATCCGGGCATAATGTATTTGCCCGGATTCTTAATGGATAAAACACATCTATATGTTTGCTCTGTTTAGTTTTGGTTGTGTTTTATTGGTGTAAAGTTGGTCAGCTAGTATTTGAGTTAGTTGTGAATGTAGTAGACAAAGAGCATCTCGACGGCACATTATAGTATAAAGGTCAAGACATGAGTGTGCTCTAACAAAACGTCATGTTATTTGACCTAAAAATGATATTGTTTAACCTTGGGAAGCCTACATAGGTGAATAATATGCAAAAGAAGGACAAGTATTTTTTGACATTTCATGTAGGATCAACTTGCTTATGTATTATATGACTCTGAAATATTTGATTCCATGTTTTATTCTATTAAAATTGAGTGCTATCAAGAAATAGATTACCAAACATTATCGCTTACATACAAAAACAAATTTATATTGAAATTATCTGAAAACGTGGGTTGCAATAAAATGGTCATAACATGTGATACATGACTCTGTTCCAAGATCCCAACTAAGAAAATGGATGCTTGAAAAAAGGAGTACTTTTATCCAGGCAAGCATTGGTCAAAAGCGACTGAACCCGATCAAAAACTGATAAAAACCTACCAAGAACAGCTAAAAATGCCGTAACCGGCTCAAATCATCCAAACCTAAGAAAAAACTTGCTTATGTATTATATGACTCTGAAATATTTGATTCCATGTTTTATTCTATTAAAATTGAGTGCTATCAAGAAATAGATTACCAAACATTATTGCTTACATACAAAAACAAATTTATATTGAAATTATCTGAAAACGTGGGTTGCAATAAAATGGTCATAACATGTGATACATGACTCCGTTTCAAGACCACAACTAAGAAACTGGATGCTTGAAAAAAGGAGTACTTTTATCCAGGCAAGCATTGGTCAAAAGCGACTAAACCCGATCAAAAACTGATAAAAACCTACCAAGAACAGCTAAAAATGCCGTAACCGGCTCAAATCATCCAAACCTAAGAAAAAACCTCTAAAATTATTTCCAGTCCATATAGACCACATAGAATCCGGGCATAATGTATTTGCCCGGATTCTTGATGGATAAAACACATCTATATGTTTGCTCTGTTTAGTTTTGGTTGTGTTTTATTGGTGTAAAGTTGGTCAGCTAGTATTTGAGGTAGTTGTGAATGTAGTAGACAAAGAGCATCTCGATGACACATTATAGTATAAAGGTCAAGACATGAGTGTGCTCTAACAAAACGTCATGTTATTTGACCTAAAAATGATATTGTTTAACCTTAGGAAGCCTACATAGGTGAATAAGATGCAAAAGAAGGACAAGTATTTTTTGACATTTCATGTAGGATCAAATTGCTTATGTATTATATTACTCTGAAATATTTGATTCCATGTTTTATTCTATTAAAATTGAGAGCTATCAAGAAATAGATTACCAAACACAATCGCTAACATACAAAAACAAATTTATATTAAAATTATCTGAAAACGTGGGTTGCAATAAAATGGTCATAACATGTGATACATGACTCCGTTTCAAGACCACTACTAAGAAAATGGATGCTTGAAAAAATGAGTACTTTTATCGAGGCAAGCATTAGTCAAAAGAGACGAAACCCGATCAAAAACTGATAAAAACCTACCAAGAACAGCTAAAAATGCCGTAACAGGCTAAAATCATCCAAACCTAAGAAAAAACCTCTAAAATTATTTCCAGTCCATATAGACCACATAGAATCCGGGCATAATGTATTTGCCCGGATTCTTGATGGATAAAACACATCTATATGTTTGCTCTGTTTAGTTTTGGTTGTGTTTTATTCGTGTAAAGTTGGTCAGCTAGTATTTGAGGTAGTTGTGAATGTAGTAGACAAAGAGCATCTCGACGACACATTATACTATAAAGGTCAAGACATGAGTGTGCTCTAACAAAACGTCATGTTATTTGACCTAAAAATGATATTGTTTAACCTTGGGAAGCCTACATAGGTGAATAATATGCAAAAGAAGGACAAGTATTTTTTGACATTTCATGTAGGATCAACTTGCTTATGTATTATATGACTCTAAAATATTTGATTCCATGTTTTATTCTATTAAAATTGAGAGCTATCAAGAAATAGATTACCAAACACAATCGCTAACATACAAAAACAAATTTATATTGAAATTATCTGAAAACGTGGGTTGCAATAAAATGGTCATAACATGTGATACATGACTCCGTTTCAAGACCACAACTAAGAAAATGGATGCTTGAAAAAAGGAGTACTTTTATCCAGGCAAGCATTGGTCAAAAGCGACTCAACCCGATCAAAAACTGATAAAAACCTACCAAGAACAGCTAAAAATGCCGTAACAGGCTCAAATCATCCAAACCTAAGAAAAAACCTCTAAAATTATTTCCAGTCCATATAGACCACATATAATCCGGGCATAATGTATTTGCCCGGATTCTTGATGGATAAAACACATCTATATGTTTGCTCTGTTTAGTTTTGGTTGTGTTTTATTGGTGTAAAAGTTGGTCAGCTAGTATTTGAGGTAGTTGTGAATGTAGTAGACAAAGAGCATCTCGACGGCACATTATAGTATAAAGGTCAAGACATGAGTGTGCTCTAACAAAACGTCATGTTATTTGACCTAAAAATGATATTGTTTAACCTGGGGAAGCCTACATAGGTGAATAATATGCAAAAGAAGGACAAGTATTTTTTGACATTTCATGTAGGATCAACTTGCTTATGTATTATATGACTCTAAAATATTTGATTCCATGTTTTATTCTATTAAAATTGAGAGCTATCAAGAGTGTGCTCTAACAAAACGTCATGTTATTTGACCTAAAAATGATATTCTTTAACCTTGGGAAGCCTACATAGGTGAATAATATGCAAAAGAAGGACAAGTATTTTTTGACATTTCATGTAGGATCAACTTGCTTATGTATTATATGACTCTGAAATATTTGATTCCATGTTTTATTCTATTAAAATTGAGTGCTATCAAGAAATAGATTACCAAACATTATCGCTAACATACAAAAACAAATTTATATTGAAATTATCTGAAAACGTGGGTTGCAATAAAATGGTCATAACATGTGATACATGACTCCGTTCCAAGATCACAACTAAGAAAATGGATGCTTGACAAAAGGAGTACTTTTATCCAGGCAAGCATTGGTCAAAAGCGACTGAACCCGATCAAAAACTGATAAAAACCTACCAAGAACAGCTAAAAATGCCGTAACCGGCTCAAATCATCCAAACCTAAGAAAAAACCTCTAAAATTATTTCCAGTCCATATAGACCACATAGAATCCGGGCATAATGTATTTGCCCGGATTCTTGATGGATAAAACACATCTATATGTTTGCTCTGTTTAGTTTTGGTTGTGTTTTATTGGTGTAAAGTTGGTCAGCTAGTATTTGAGGTAGTTGTGAATGTAGTTGACAAAGAGCATCTCGATGACACATTATAGTATAAAGGTCAAGACATGAGTGTGCTCTAACAAAACGTCATGTTATTTGACCTAAAAATGATATTGTTTAACCTTGGGAAGCCTATATAGGTGAATAATATGCAAAAGAAGGACAAGTATTTTTTGACATTTCATGTAGGATCAACTTGCTTATGTATTATATTACTCTGAAATATTTGATTCCATGTTTTATTCTATTAAAATTGAGAGCTATCAAGAAATAGATTACCAAACACAATCGCTAACATACAAAAACAAATTTATATTGAAATTATCTGAAAACGTGGGTTGCAATAAAATGGTCATAACATGTGATACATGACTCCGTTTCAAGACCACAACTAAGAAAATGGATGCTTGAAAAAATGAGTACTTTTATCGAGGCAAGCATTAGTCAAAAGAGACGAAACCCGATCAAAAACTGATAAAAACCTACCAAGAACAGCTAAAAATGCCGTAACAGGCTAAAATCATCCAAACCTAAGAAAAAACCTCTAAAATTATTTCCAGTCCATATAGACCACATAGAATCCGGGCATAATGTATTTGCCCGGATTCTTGATGGATAAAACACATCTATATGTTTGCTCTGTTTAGTTTTGGTTGTGTTTTATTCGTGTAAAGTTGGTCAGCTAGTATTTGAGGTAGTTGTGAATGTAGTAGACAAAGAGCATCTCGACGACACATTATACTATAAAGGTCAAGACATGAGTGTGCTCTAACAAAACGTCATGTTATTTGACCTAAAAATGATATTGTTTAACCTTGGGAAGCCTACATAGGTGAATAATATGCAAAAGAAGGACAAGTATTTTTTGACATTTCATGTAGGATCAACTTGCTTATGTATTATATGACTCTAAAATATTTGATTCCATGTTTTATTCTATTAAAATTGAGAGCTATCAAGAAATAGATTACCAAACACAATCGCTAACATACAAAAACAAATTTATATTGAAATTATCTGAAAACGTGGGTTGCAATAAAATGGTCATAACATGTGATACATGACTCCGTTTCAAGACCACAACTAAGAAAATGGATGCTTGAAAAAAGGAGTACTTTTATCCAGGCAAGCATTGGTCAAAAGCGACTAAACCCGATCAAAAACTGATAAAAACCTACCAAGAACAGCTAAAAATGCCGTAACAGGCTCAAATCATCCAAACCTAAGAAAAAACCTCTAAAATTATTTCCAGTCCATATAGACCACATATAATCCGGGCATAATGTATTTGCCCGGATTCTTGATGGATAAAACACATCTATATGTTTGCTCTGTTTAGTTTTGGTTGTGTTTTATTGGTGTAAAAGTTGGTCAGCTAGTATTTGAGGTAGTTGTGAATGTAGTAGACAAAGAGCATCTCGACGGCACATTATAGTATAAAGGTCAAGACATGAGTGTGCTCTAACAAAACGTCATGTTATTTGACCTAAAAATGATATTGTTTAACCTGGGGAAGCCTACATAGGTGAATAATATGCAAAAGAAGGACAAGTATTTTTTGACATTTCATGTAGGATCAACTTGCTTATGTATTATATGACTCTAAAATATTTGATTCCATGTTTTATTCTATTAAAATTGAGAGCTATCAAGAGTGTGCTCTAACAAAACGTCATGTTATTTGACCTAAAAATGATATTCTTTAACCTTGGGAAGCCTACATAGGTGAATAATATGCAAAAGAAGGACAAGTATTTTTTGACATTTCATGTAGGATCAACTTGCTTATGTATTATATGACTCTGAAATATTTGATTCCATGTTTTATTCTATTAAAATTGAGTGCTATCAAGAAATAGATTACCAAACATTATCGCTAACATACAAAAACAAATTTATATTGAAATTATCTGAAAACGTGGGTTGCAATAAAATGGTCATAACATGTGATACATGACTCCGTTCCAAGATCACAACTAAGAAAATGGATGCTTGACAAAAGGAGTACTTTTATCCAGGCAAGCATTGGTCAAAAGCGACTGAACCCGATCAAAAACTGATAAAAACCTACCAAGAACAGCTAAAAATGCCGTAACCGGCTCAAATCATCCAAACCTAAGAAAAAACCTCTAAAATTATTTCCAGTCCATATAGACCACATAGAATCCGGGCATAATGTATTTGCCCGGATTCTTGATGGATAAAACACATCTATATGTTTGCTCTGTTTAGTTTTGGTTGTGTTTTATTGGTGTAAAGTTGGTCAGCTAGTATTTGAGGTAGTTGTGAATGTAGTTGACAAAGAGCATCTCGATGACACATTATAGTATAAAGGTCAAGACATGAGTGTGCTCTAACAAAACGTCATGTTATTTGACCTAAAAATGATATTGTTTAACCTTGGGAAGCCTATATAGGTGAATAATATGCAAAAGAAGGACAAGTATTTTTTGACATTTCATGTAGGATCAACTTGCTTATGTATTATATTACTCTGAAATATTTGATTCCATGTTTTATTCTATTAAAATTGAGAGCTATCAAGAAATAGATTACCAAACACAATCGCTAACATACAAAAACAAATTTATATTGAAATTATCTGAAAACGTGGGTTGCAATAAAATGGTCATAACATGTGATACATGACTCCGTTTCAAGACCACAACTAAGAAAATGGATGCTTGAAAAAATGAGTACTTTTATCGAGGCAAGCATTAGTCAAAAGAGACGAAACCCGATCAAAAACTGATAAAAACCTACCAAGAACAGCTAAAAATGCCGTAACAGGCTAAAATCATCCAAACCTAAGAAAAAACCTCTAAAATTATTTCCAGTCCATATAGACCACATAGAATCCGGGCATAATGTATTTGCCCGGATTCTTGATGGATAAAACACATCTATATGTTTGCTGTGTTTAGTTTTGGTTGTGTTTTATTGGTGTAAAGTTGGTCAGCTAGTATTTGAGGTAGTTGTGAATGTAGTAGACAAAGAGCATCTCGACGGCACATTATAGTATAAAGGAAAAGACATGAGTGTGCTCTAACAAAACGTCATGTTATTTGACCTAAAAATGATATTGTTTAACCTGGGAAGCCTACATAGGTGAATAATATGCAAAAGAAGGACAAGTATTTTTTGACATTTCATGTAGGATCAACTTGCTTATGTATTATATGACTCTGAAATATTTGATTCCATGTTTTATTCTATTAAATTTGAGAGCTATCAAGAAATAGATTACCAAACACAATCGCTAACATACAAAAACAAATTTATATTGAAATTATCTGAAAACGTGGGTTGCAATAAAATGGTCATAACATGTGATACATGACTCCGTTCCAAGACCACAACTAAGAAAATGGATGCTTGAAAAAAGGAGTACTTTTATCCAGGCAAGCATTGGTCAAAAGCGACTGAACCCGATCAAAAACTGATAAAAACCTACCAAGAACAGCTAAAAATGCCGTAACCGGCTCAAATCATCCAAACCTAAGAAAAAACCTCTAAAATTATTTCCAGTCCATATAGACCACATAGAATCCGGGCATAATTTATTTGCCCGGATTCTTGATGGATAAAACACATCTATATGTTTGCTCTGTTTAGTTTTGGTTGTGTTTTATTGGTGTAAAGTTGGTCAGCTAGTATTTGAGGTAGTTGTGAATGTAGTAGACAAAGAGCATCTCGATGACACATTATAGTATAAAGGTCAAGACATGAGTGTGCTCTAACAAAACGTCATGTTATTTGACCTAAAAATGATATTGTTTAACCTTGGGAAGCCTACATAGGTGAATAATATGCAAAAGAAGGACAAGTATTTTTTGACATTTCATGTAGGATCAACTTGCTTATGTATTATATTACTCTGAAATATTTGATTCCATGTTTTATTCTATTAAAATTGAGAGCTATCAAGAAATAGATTACCAAACACAATCACTAACATACAAAAACAAATTTATATTAAAATTATCTGAAAATGTGGGTTGTAATAAAATGGTCATAACATGTGATACATGACTCCGTTTCAAGACCACAACTAAGAAAATGGATGCTTGAAAAAATGGGTACTTTTATCGAGGCAAGCATTAGTCAAAAGAGACGAAACCCGATCAAAAACTGATAAAAACCTACCAAGAACAGCTAAAAATGCCGTAACAGGCTTAAATCATCCAAACCTAAGAAAAAACCTCTAAAATTATTTCCAGTCCATATAGACCACATAGAATCCGGGCATAATGTATTTGCCCGGATTCTTGATGGATAAAACACATCTATATGTTTGCTCTGTTTAGTTTTGGTTGTGTTTTATTGGTGTAAAGTTGGCCAGCTAGTATTTGAAGTAGTTGTGAATGTAGTAGACAAAGAGCATCTCGACGGCACATTATAGTATAAAGGTCAAGACATGAGTGTGCTCTAACAAAACGTCATGTTATTTGACCTAAAAATGATATTGTTTAACCTGGGAAGCCTACATAGGTGAATAATATGCAAAAGAAGGACAAGTATTTTTTGACATTTCATGTAGGATCAACTTGCTTATGTATTATATGACTCTGAAATATTTGATTCCATGTTTTATTCTATTAAAATTGAGAGCTATCAAGAAATAGATTACCAAACACAATCGCTAACATACAAAAACAAATTTAAATTGAAATTATCTGAAAACGTGGGTTGCAATAAAATGGTCATAACATGTGATACATGACTCTGTTTCAAGACCACAACTAAGAAAATGGATGCTTGAAAAAAGGAGTACTTTTATCCAGGCAAGCATTGGTCAAAAGCGACTAAACCCGATCAAAAACTGATAAAAACCTACCAAGAACAGCTAAAAATGCCGTAACCGGCTCAAATCATCCAAACCTAAGAAAAAACCTCTAAAATTATTTCCAGTCCATATAGACCACATATAATCCGGGCATAATGTATTTGCCCGGATTCTTGATGGATAAAACACATCTATATGTTTGCTCTGTTTTGTTTTGGTTGTGTTTTATTGGTGTAAAAGTTGGTCAGCTAGTATTTGAGTTAGTTGTGAATGTAGTAGACAAAGAGCATCTCGACGGCACATTATAGTATAAAGGTCAAGACATGAGTGTGCTCTAACAAAACGTCATGTTATTTGACCTAAAAATGATATTGTTTAACCTTGGGAAGCCTACATAGGTGAATAATATGCAAAAGAAGGACAAGTATTTTTTGACATTTCATGTAGGATCAACTTGCTTATGTATTATATGACTCTAAAATATTTGATTCCATGTTTTATTCTATTAAAATTGAGAGCTATCAAGAGTGTGCTCTAACAAAACGTCATGTTATTTGACCTAAAAATGATATTCTTTAACCTTGGGAAGCCTACATAGGTGAATAATATGCAAAAGAAGGACAAGTATTTTTTGACATTTCATGTAGGATCAACTTGCTTATGTATTATATGACTCTGAAATATTTGATTCCATGTTTTATTCTATTAAAATTGAGTGCTATCAAGAAATAGATTACCAAACAGAATCGCTAACATAAAAAAAAATATTTATATTGAAATTATCTGAAAACATGGGTTGCAATAAAATGGTCATAACATGTGATACATGACTCCGTTTCAAGACCACAACTAAGAAAATGGATGCTTGAAAAAAGGAGTACTTTTATCCAGGCAAGCACTGGTCAAAAGCGACTGAACCCGATCAAAAACTGATAAAAACCTACCAAGAACAGCTAAAAATGCCGTAACCGGCTCAAATCATACAAACCTAAGAAAAAACCTCTAAAATTATTTCCAGTCCATATAGACCACATAGAATCCGGGCATAATGTATTTGCCCGGATTCTTGATGGATAAAACACATCTATATGTTTGCTCTGTTTAGTTTTGTTTGTGTTTTATTGGTGTAAAGTTGGTCAGCTAGTATTTGAGGTAGTTGTGAATGTAGTAGACAAAGAGCATCTCGACGACACATTATAGTATAAAGGTCAAGACATGAGTGTGCTCTAACAGAACGTCATGTTATTTGACCTAAAAATGATATTGTTTAACCTTGGGAAGCCTACATAGGTGAATAATATGCAAAAGAAGGACAAGTATTTTTTGACATTTCATGTAGGATCAACTTGCTTATGTATTATATTACTCTGAAATATTTGATTCCATGATTTATTCTATTAAAATTGAGAGCTATCAAGAAATAGATTACCAAACACAATCGCTAACATACAAAAACAAATTTATATTGAAATTATCTGAAAACGTGGGTTGCAATAAAATGGTCATAACATGTGATACATGACTCCGTTTCAAGACCACAACTAAGAAAATGGATGCTTGAAAAAATGAGTACTTTTATCGAGGCAAGCATTAGTCAAAAGAGACTAAACCCGATCAAAAACTGATAAAAACCTACCAAGAACAGCTAAAAATGCCGTAACAGGCTCAAATCATCCAAACCTAAGAAAAAACCTCTAAAATTATTTCCAGTCCATATAGACCACATAGAATCCGGGCATAATGTATTTGCCCGGATTCTTGATGGATAAAACACATCTATATGTTTGCTCTGTTTAGTTTTGGTTGTGTTTTATTGGTGTAAAGTTGGTCAGCTAGTATTTGAGGTAGTTGTGAATGTAGTAGACAAAGAGCATCTCGACGGCACATTATAGTATAAAGGTCAAGACATGAGTGTGCTCTAACAAAACGTCATGTTATTTGACCTAAAAATGATATTGTTTAACCTTGGGAAGCCTACATAGGTGAATAATATGCAAAAGAAGGACAAGTATTTTTTGACATTTCATGTAGGATCAACTTGCTTATGTATTATATGACTCTGAAATATTTGATTCCATGTTTTATTCTATTAAAATTGAGAGCTATCAAGAAATAGATTACCAAACACAATCGCTAACATATTGAAATTATCTGAAAACGTGGGTTGCAATAAAATGGTCATAACATGTGATACATGACTCCGTTTCAAGACCACAACTAAGAAAATGGATGCTTGAAAAAAGGAGTACTTTTATCCAGGCAAGCATTGGTCAAAAGCGATTAAACCCGATCAAAAACTGATAAAAACCTACCAAGAACAGCTAAAAATGCCGTAACCGGTTCAAATCATCCAAACCTAAGAAAAAACCTCTAAAATTATTTCCAGTCCATATAGACCACATAGAATCCGGGCATAATGTATTTGCCCGGATTCTTGATGGATAAAACACATCTATATGTTTGCTCTGTTTAGTTTTGGTTGTGTTTTATTGGTGTAAAGTTGGTCAGCTAGTATTTGAGGTAGTTGTGAATGTAGTAGACAAAGAGCATCTCGATGACACATTATAGTATAAAGGTCAAGACATGAGTGTGCTCTAACAAAACGTCATGTTATTTGACCTAAAAATGATATTGTTTAACCTTGGGAAGCCTACATAGGTGAATAATATGCAAAAGAAGGACAAGTATTTTTTGACATTTCATGTAGGATCAACTTGCTTATGTATTATATTACTTTGAAATATTTGATTCCATGTTTTATTCTATTAAAATTGAGAGCTATTAAGAAATAGATTACCAAACACAATCGCTAACATACAAAAACAAATTTATATTGAAATTATCTGAAAACGTGAGTTGCAACAAAATGGTCATAACATGTGATACATGACTCCGTTTCAAGAACACAACTAAGAAAATGGATGCTTGAAAAAATGAGTACTTTTATCGAGGCAAGCATTAGTCAAAAGAGACGAAACCCGATCAAAAACTGATAAAAACCTACCAAGAACAGCTAAAAATGCCGTAACTGGCTAAAATCATCCAAACCTAAGAAAAAACCTCTAAAATTATTTCCAGTCCATATAGACCACATAGAATCCGGCATAATGTATTTTCCCGGATTCTTGATGGATAAAACACATCTATATGTTTGCTCTGTTTAGTTTTGGTTGTGTTTTATTGGTGTAAAGTTGGTCAGCTAGTATTTGAGGTAGTTGTGAATGTAGTAGACAAAGAGCATCTCGACGGCACATTATAGTATAAAGGTCAAGACATGAGTGTGCTCTAACAAAACGTCATGTTATTTGACCTAAAAATGATATTGTTTAACCTTGGGAAGCCTACATAGGTGAATAATATGCAAAAGAAGGACAAGTATTTTTTGACATTTCATGTAGGATCAACTTGCTTTTATATTATATGACTCTGAAATATTTGATTCCATGTTTTATTCTATTAAAATTGAGAGCTATCAAGAAATAGATTACCAAACACAATCGCTAACATACAAAAACAAATTTATATTGAAATTATCTGAAAACGTGGGTTGCAATAAAATGGTCATAACATGTGATACATGACTCCGTTTCAAGACCACAACTAAGAAAATGGATGCTTGAAAAAAGGAGTACTTTTATCCAGGCAAGCATTGGTCAAAAGCGACTAAACCCGATCAAAAACTGATAAAAACCTACCAAGAACAGCTAAAAATGCCGTAACCGGCTCAAATCATCCAAACCTAAGAAAAAACCTCTAAAATTATTTCCAGTCCATATAGACCACATATAATCCGGGCATAATGTATTTGCCCGGATTCTTGATGGATAAAACACATCTATATGTTTGCTCTGTTTAGTTTTGGTTGTGTTTTATTGGTGTAAAAGTTGGTCAGCTAGTATTTGAGTTAGTTGTGAATGTAGTAGACAAAGAGTATCTCGACGACACATTATAGTATAAAGGTCAAGACATGAGTGTGCTCTAACAAAACGTCATGTTATTTGACCTAAAAATGATATTGTTTAACCTTGGGAAGCCTACATAGGTGAATAATATGCAAAAGAAGGACAAGTATTTTTTGACATTTCATGTAGGATCAACTTGCTTATGTATTATATGACTCTAAAATATTTGATTACATGTTTTATTCTATTAAAATTGAGAGCTATCAAGAGTGTGCTCTAACAAAACGTCATGTTATTTGACCTAAAAATGATATTCTTTAACCGTGGGAAGCCTACATAGGTGAATAATATGCAAAAGAAGGACAGGTATTTTTTGACATTTCATGTAGGATCAACTTGCTTATGTATTATATGACTCTGAAATATTTGATTCCATGTTTTATTCTATTAAAATTGAGTGTTATCAAGAAATAGATTACCAAACAGAATCGCTAACATACAAAAACAAATTTATATTGAAATTATCTGAAAACGTGAGTTGCAATAAAATGGTCATAACATGTGATACATGACTCCGTTTCAAGAACACAACTAAGAAAATGGATGCTTGAAAAAATGAGTACTTTTATCGAGGCAAGCATTAGTCAAAAGCGACTGAACCCGATCAAAAACTGATAAAAACCTACCAAGAACAGCTAAAAATGCCGTAACTGGCTAAAATCATCCAAACCTAAGAAAAAACCTCTAAAATTATTTCCAGTCCATATAGACCACATAGAATCCGGCATAATGTATTTTCCCGGATTCTTGATGGATAAAACACATCTATATGTTTGCTCTGTTTAGTTTTGGTTGTGTTTTATTGGTGTAAAGTTGGTCAGCTAGTATTTGAGGTAGTTGTGAATGTAGTAGACAAAGAGCATCTCGACGGCACATTATAGTATAAAGGTCAAGACATGAGTGTGCTCTAACAAAACGTCATGTTATTTGACCTAAAAATGATATTGTTTAACCTTGGGAAGCCTACATAGGTGAATAATATGCAAAAGAAGGACATGTATTTTTTGACATTTCATGTAGGATCAACTTGCTTTTATATTATATGACTCTGAAATATTTGATTCCATGTTTTATTCTATTAAAATTGAGAGCTATCAAGAAATAGATTACCAAACACAATCGCTAACATACAAAAACAAATTTATATTGAAATTATCTGAAAACGTGGGTTGCAATAAAATGGTCATAACATGTGATACATGACTCCGTTTCAAGACCACAACTAAGAAAATGGATGCTTGAAAAAAGGAGTACTTTTATCCAGGCAAGCATTGGTCAAAAGCGACTAAACCCGATCAAAAACTGATAAAAACCTACCAAGAACAGCTAAAAATGCCGTAACTGGCTAAAATCATCCAAACCTAAGAAAAAACCTCTAAAATTATTTCCAGTCCATATAGACCACATAGAATCCGGCATAATGTATTTGCCCGGATTCTTGATGGATAAAACACATCTATATGTTTGCTCTGTTTAGTTTTGGTTGTGTTTTATTGGTGTAAAAGTTGGTCAGCTAGTATTTGAGTTAGTTGTGAATGTAGTAGACAAAGAGCATCTCGACGACACATTATAGTATAAAGGTCAAGACATGAGTGTGCTCTAACAAAACGTCATGTTATTTGACCTAAAAATGATATTGTTTAACCTTGGGAAGCCTACATAGGTGAATAATATGCAAAAGAAGGACAAGTATTTTTTGACATTTCATGTAGGATCAACTTGCTTATGTATTATATGACTCTAAAATATTTGATTACATGTTTTATTCTATTAAAATTGAGAGCTATCAAGAGTGTGCTCTAACAAAACGTCATGTTATTTGACCTAAAAATGATATTCTTTAACCGTGGGAAGCCTACATAGGTGAATAATATGCAAAAGAAGGACAAGTATTTTTTGACATTTCATGTAGGATCAACTTGCTTATGTATTATATGACTCTGAAATATTTGATTCCATGTTTTATTCTATTAAAATTGAGTGTTATCAAGAAATAGATTACCAAACAGAATCGCTAACATACAAAAACAAATTTATATTGAAATTATCTGAAAACGTGGGTTGCAATAAAATGGTCATAACATGTGATACATGACTCCGTTTCAAGACCACAACTAAGAAAATGGATGCTTGAAAAAAGGAGTACTTTTATCCAGGCAAGCACTGGTCAAAAGCGACTGAACCCGATCAAAAACTGATAAAAACCTACCAAGAACAGCTAAAAATGCCGTAACCGGCTCAAATCATACAAACCTAAGAAAAAACCTCTAAAATTATTTCCAGTCCATATAGACCACATAGAATCCGGGCATAATGTATTTGACCGGATTCTTGATGGATAAAACACATCTATATGTTTGCTCTGTTTAGTTTTGGTTGTGTTTTATTGGTGTAAAGTTGGTCAGCTAGTATTTGAGGTAGTTGTGAATGTAGTAGACAAAGAGCATCTCGACGACACATTATAGTATAAAGGTCAAGACATGAGTGTGCTCTAACAAAACGTCATGTTATTTGACCTAAAAATGATATTGTTTAACCTTGGGAAGCCTACATAGGTGAATAATATGCAAAAGAAGGACAAGTATTTTTTGACATTTCATGTAGGATCAACTTGCTTATGTATTATATTACTCTAAAATATTTGATTCCATGTTTTATTCTATTAAAATTGAGAGGTATCAAGAAATAGATTACCAAACACAATCGCTAACATACAAAAACAAATTTATATTGAAATTATCTGAAAACGTGGGTTGCAATAAAATGGTCATAACATGTGATACATGACTCCATTTCAAGACCACAACTAAGAAAATGGATGCTTTAAAAAATGAGTACTTTTATCGAGGCAAGCATTAGTCAAAAGAGACTAAACCCGATCAAAAACTGATAAAAACCTACCAAGAACAGCTAAAAATGCCGTAACAGGCTCAAATCATCCAAACCTAAGAAAAAACCTCTAAAATTATTTCCAGTCCATATAGACCACATAGAATCCGGGCATAATGTATTTGCCCGGATTCTTGATGGATAAAACACATCTATATGTTTGCTCTGTTTAGTTTTGGTTGTGTTTTATTGGTGTAAAGTTGGTCAGCTAGTATTTGAGGTAGTTGTGAATGTAGTAGACAAAGAGCATCTCGACGACACATTATAGTAAAAAGGTCAAGACATGAGTGTGCTCTAACAAAACGTCATGTTATTTGACCTAAAAATGATATTGTTTAACCTTGGGAAGCCTACATAGGTGAATAATATGCAAAAGAAGGACAAGTATTTTTTGACATTTCATGTAGGATCAACTTGCTTATGTATTATATGACTCTGAAATATTTGATTCCATGTTTTATTCTATTAAAATTGAGAGCTATCAAGAAATAGATTACCAAACACAATCGCTAACATATTGAAATTATCTGAAAACGTGGGTTGCAATAAAATGGTCATAACATGTGATACATGACTCCGTTTCAAGACCACAACTAAGAAAATGGATGCTTGAAAAAAGGAGTACTTTTATCCAGGCAAGCATTGGTCAAAAGCGACTAAACCCGATCAAAAACTGATAAAAACCTACCAAGAACAGCTAAAAATGCCGTAACCGGCTCAAATCATCCAAACCTAAGAAAAAACCTCTAAAATTATTTCCAGTCCATATAGACCACATATAATCCGGGCATAATGTATTTGCCCGGATTCTTGATGGATAAAACACATCTATATGTTTGCTCTGTTTAGTTTTGGTTGTGTTTTATTGGTGTAAAGTTGGTCAGCTAGTATTTGAGGTAGTTGTGAATGTAGTAGACAAAGAGCATCTCGACGACACATTATAGTATAAAGGTCAAGACATGAGTGTGCTCTAACAAAACGTCATGTTATTTGACCTAAAAATGATATTGTTTAACCTTGGGAAGCCTACATAGGTGAATAATATGCAAAAGAAGGACAAGTATTTTTTGACATTTCATGTAGGATCAACTTGCTTATGTATTATATTACTCTGAAATATTTGATTCCATGTTTTATTCTATTAAAATTGAGAGCTATCAAGAAATAGATTACCAAACACAATCGCTAACATACAAAAACAAATTTATATTGAAATTATCTGAAAACGTGGGTTGCAATAAAATGGTCATAACATGTGATACATGACTCCGTTTCAAGACCACAACTAAGAAAATGGATGCTTGAAAAAATGAGTACTTTTATCGAGGCAAGCATTTGTCAAAAGAGACTAAACCCGATCAAAAACTGATAAAAACCTACCAAGAACAGCTAAAAATGCCGTAACTGGCTAAAATCATCCAAACCTAAGAAAAAACCTCTAAAATTATTTCCAGTCCATATAGACCACATAGAATCCGGGCATAATGTATTTGCCCGGATTCTTGATGGATAAAACACATCTATATGTTTGCTCTGTTTAGTTTTGGTTGTGTTTTATTGGTGTAAAGTTGGTCAGCTAGTATTTGAGGTAGTTGTGAATGTAGTAGACAAAGAGCATCTCGACGGCACATTATAGTATAAAGGTCAAGACATGAGTGTGCTCTAACAAAACGTCATGTTATTTGACCTAAAAATGATATTGTTTAACCTTGGGAAGCCTACATAGGTGAATAATATGCAAAAAAAGGACAAGTATTTTTTGACATTTCATGTAGGATCAACTTGCTTATGTATTATATGACTCTGAAATATTTGATTCCATGTTTTATTCTATTAAAATTGAGAGCTATCAAGAAATAGATTACCAAACACAATCGCTAACATACAAAAACAAATTTATATTGAAATTATCTGAAAACGTGGGTTGCAATAAAATGGTCATAACATGTGATACATGACTCCGTTTCAAGACCACAACTAAGAAAATGGATGCTTGAAAAAAGGAGTACTTTTATCCAGGCAAGCATTGGTCAAAAGCGACTAAACCCGATCAAAAACTGATAAAAACCTACCAAGAACAGCTAAAAATGCCGTAACCGGCTCAAATCATCCAAACCTAAGAAAAAACCTCTAAAATTATTTCCAGTCCATATAGACCACATATAATCCGGGCATAATGTATTTGCCCGGATTCTTGATGGATAAAACACATCTATATGTTTGCTTTGTTTAGTTTTGGTTGTGTTTTATTGGTGTAAAAGTTGGTCAGCTAGTATTTGAGTTAGTTGTGAATGTAGTAGACAAAGAGCATCTCGACGACACATTATAGTATAAAGGTCAAGACATGAGTGTGCTCTAACAAAACGTCATGTTATTTGACCTAAAAATGATATTGTTTAACCTTGGGAAGCCTACATAGGTGAATAATATGCAAAAAAAGAACAATTATTTTTTGACATTTCATGTAGGATCAACTTGCTTATGTATTATATGACTTTAAAATATTTGATTACATGTTTTATTCTATTAAAATTGAGAGCTATCAAGAGTGTGCTCTAACAAAACGTCATGTTATTTGACCTAAAAATGATATTCTTTAACCTTGGGAAGCCTACATAGGTGAATAATATGCAAAAGAAGGACAAGTATTTTTTGACATTTCATGTAGGATCAACTTGCTTATGTATTATATGACTCTGAAATATTTGATTCCATCTTTTATTCTATTAAAATTGAGTGCTATCAAGAAATAGATTACCAAACAGAATCGCTAACATACAAAAACAAATTTATATTGAAATTATCTGAAAACGTGGGTTGCAATAAAATGGTCATAACATGTGATACATGACTCCGTTTCAAGACCACAACTAAGAAAATGGATGCTTGAAAAAAGGAGTACTTTTATCCAGGCAAGCACTGGTCAAAAGCGACTGAACCCGATCAAAAACTGATAAAAACCTACCAAGAACAGCTAAAAATGCCGTAACCGGCTCAAATCATACAAACCTAAGAAAAAACCTCTAAAATTATTTCCAGTCCATATAGACCACATAGAATCCGGGCATAATGTATTTGCACGGATTCTTGATGGATAAAACACATCTATATGTTTGCTCTGTTTAGTTTTGGTTGTGTTTTATTGGTGCAAAGTTGGTCAGCTAGTATTTGAGGTAGTTGTGAATGTAGTAGACAAAGAGCATCTCGACGACACATTATAGTAAAAAGGTCAAGACATGAGTGTGCTCTAACAAAACGTCATGTTATTTGACCTAAAAATGATATTGTTTAACCTTGGGAAGCCTACATAGGTGAATAATATGCAAAAGAAGGACAAGTATTTTTTGACATTTCATGTAGGATCAACTTGCTTATGTATTATATGACTCTGAAATATTTGATTCCATGTTTTATTCTATTAAAATTGAGAGCTATCAAGAAATAGATTACCAAACACAATCGCTAACATATTGAAATTATCTGAAAACGTGGGTTGCAATAAAATGGTCATAACATGTGATACATGACTCCGTTTCAAGACCACAACTAAGAAAATGGATGCTTGAAAAAAGGAGTACTTTTATCCAGGCAAGCATTGGTCAAAAGCGACTAAACCCGATCAAAAACTGATAAAAACCTACCAAGAACAGCTAAAAATGCCGTAACCGGCTCAAATCATCCAAACCTAAGAAAAAACCTCTAAAATTATTTCCAGTCCATATAGACCACATATAATCCGGGCATAATGTATTTGCCCGGATTCTTGATGGATAAAACACATCTATATGTTTGCTCTGTTTAGTTTTGGTTGTGTTTTATTGGTGTAAAGTTGGTCAGCTAGTATTTGAGGTAGTTGTGAATGTAGTAGACAAAGAGCATCTCGACGACACATTATAGTATAAAGGTCAAGACATGAGTGTGCTCTAACAAAACGTCATGTTATTTGACCTAAAAATGATATTGTTTAACCTTGGGAAGCCTACATAGGTGAATAATATGCAAAAGAAGGACAAGTATTTTTTGACATTTCATGTAGGATCAACTTGCTTATGTATTATATTACTCTGAAATATTTGATTCCATGTTTTATTCTATTAAAATTGAGAGCTATCAAGAAATAGATTACCAAACACAATCGCTAACATACAAAAACAAATTTATATTGAAATTATCTGAAAACGTGGGTTGCAATAAAATGGTCATAACATGTGATACATGACTCCGTTTCAAGACCACAACTAAGAAAATGGATGCTTGAAAAAATGAGTACTTTTATCGAGGCAAGCATTAGTCAAAAGAGACTAAACCCGATCAAAAACTGATAAAAACCTACCAAGAACAGCTAAAAATGCCGTAACTGGCTAAAATCATCCAAACCTAAGAAAAAACCTCTAAAATTATTTCCAGTCCATATAGACCACATAGAATCCGGGCATAATGTATTTGCCCGGATTCTTGATGGATAAAACACATCTATATGTTTGCTCTGTTTAGTTTTGGTTGTATTTTATTGGTGTAAAGTTGGTCAGCTAGTATTTGAGGTAGTTGTGAATGTAGTAGACAAAGAGCATCTCGACGGCACATTATAGTATAAAGGTCAAGACATGAGTGTGCTCTAACAAAACGTCATGTTATTTGACCTAAAAATGATATTGTTTAACCTTGGGAAGCCTACATAGGTGAATAATATGCAAAAGAAGGACAAGTATTTTTTGACATTTCATGTAGGATCAACTTGCTTATGTATTATATGACTCTGAAATATTTGATTCCATGTTTTATTCTATTAAAATTGAGAGCTATCAAGAAATAGATTACCAAACACAATCGCTAACATACAAAAACAAATTTATATTGAAATTATCTGAAAACGTGGGTTGCAATAAAATGGTCATAACATGTGATACATGACTCCGTTTCAAGACCACAACTAAGAAAATGGATGCTTGAAAAAAGGAGTACTTTTATCCAGGAAAGCATTGGTCAAAAGCGACTAAACCCGATCAAAAACTGATAAAAACCTACCAAGAACAGCTAAAAATGCCGTAACCGGCTCAAATCATCCAAACCTAAGAAAAAACCTCTAAAATTATTTCCAGTCCATATAGACCACATATAATCCGGGCATAATGTATTTGCCCGGATTCTTGATGGATAAAACACATCTATATGTTTGCTCTGTTTAGTTTTGGTTGTGTTTTATTGGTGTAAAAGTTGGTCAGCTAGTATTTGAGTTAGTTGTGAATGTAGTAGACAAAGAGCATCTCGATGACACATTATAGTATAAAGGTCAAGACATGAGTGTGCTCTAACAAAACGTCATGTTATTTGACCTAAAAATGATATTGTTTAACCTTAGGAAGCCTACATAGGTGAATAATATGCAAAAGAAGAACAATTATTTTTTGACATTTCATGTAGGATCAACTTGCTTATGTATTATATGACTCTAAAATATTTGATTACATGTTTTATTCTATTAAAATTGAGAGCTATCAAGAGTGTGCTCTAACAAAACGTCATGTTATTTGACCTAAAAATGATATTCTTTAACCTTGGGAAGCCTACATAGGTGAATAATATGCAAAAGAAGGACAAGTATTTTTTGACATTTCATGTAGGATCAACTTGCTTATGTATTATATGACTCTGAAATATTTGATTCCATCTTTTATTCTATTAAAATTGAGTGCTATCAAGAAATAGATTACCAAACAGAATCGCTAACATACAAAAACAAATTTATATTGAAATTATCTGAAAACGTGGGTTGCAATAAAATGGTCATAACATGTGATACATGACTCCGTTTCAAGACCACAACTAAGAAAATGGATGCTTGAAAAAAGGAGTACTTTTATCCAGGCAAGCACTGGTCAAAAGCGACTGAACCCGATCAAAAACTGATAAAAACCTACCAAGAACAGCTAAAAATGCCGTAACCGGCTCAAATCATACAAACCTAAGAAAAAACCTCTAAAATTATTTCCAGTCCATATAGACCACATAGAATCCGGGCATAATGTATTTGCACGGATTCTTGATGGATAAAACACATCTATATGTTTGCTCTGTTTAGTTTTGGTTGTGTTTTATTGGTGTAAAGTTGGTCAGCTAGTATTTGAGGTAGTTGTGAATGTAGTAGACAAAGAGCATCTCGACGACACATTATAGTATAAAGGTCAAGACATGAGTGTGCTCTAACAAAACGTCATGTTATTTGACCTAAAAATGATATTGTTTAACCTTGGGAAGCCTACATAGGTGAATAATATGCAAAAGAAGGACAAGTATTTTTTGACATTTCATGTAGGATCAACTTGCTTATGTATTATATTACTCTGAAATATTTGATTCCATGTTTTATTCTATTAAAATTGAGAGCTATCAAGAAATAGATTACCAAACACAATCGCTAACATACAAAAACAAATTTATATTGAAATTATCTGAAAACGTGGGTTGCAATAAAATGGTCATAACATGTGATACATGACTCCATTTCAAGACCACAACTAAGAAAATGGATGCTTGAAAAAAGGAGTACTTTTATCCAGGCAAGCATTGGTCAAAAGCGACTAAACCCGATCAAAAACTGATAAAAACCTACCAAGAACAGCTAAAAATGCCGTAACCGGCTCAAATCATCCAAACCTAAGAAAAAACCTCTAATTATTTCCAGTCCATGTAGACCACATATAATCCGGGCATAATGTATTTGCCCGGATTCTTGATGGATAAAACACATCTATATGTTTGCTCTGTTTAGTTTTGGTTGTGTTTTATTGGTGTAAAAGTTGGTCAGCTAGTATTTGAGTTAGTTGTGAATGTAGTAGAAAAGAGCATCTCGATGACACATTATAGTATAAAGGTCAAGACATGAGTGTGCTCTAACAAAACGTCATGTTATTTGACCTAAAAATGATATTGTTTAACCTTGGGAAGCCTACATAGGTGAATAATATGCAAAAGAAGAACAAGTATTTTTTGACATTTCATGTAGGATCAACTTGCTTATGTATTATATGACTCTAAAATATTTGATTACATGTTTTATTCTATTAAAATTGAGAGCTATCAAGAGTGTGCTCTAACAAAACGTCATGTTATTTGACCTAAAAATGATATTCTTTAACCTTGGGAAGCCTACATAGGTGAATAATATGCAAAAGAAGGACAAGTATTTTTTGACATTTCATGTAGGATCAACTTGCTTATGTATTATATGACTCTGAAATATTTGATTCCATCTTTTATTCTATTAAAATTGAGTGCTATCAAGAAATAGATTACCAAACAGAATCGCTAACATACAAAAACAAATTTATATTGAAATTATCTGAAAACGTGGGTTGCAATAAAATGGTCATAACATGTGATACATGACTCCGTTTCAAGACCACAACTAAGAAAATGGATGCTTGAAAAAAGGAGTACTTTTATCCAGGCAAGCACTGGTCAAAAGCGACTGAACCCGATCAAAAACTGATAAAAACCTACCAAGAACAGCTAAAAATGCCGTAACCGGCTCAAATCATACAAACCTAAGAAAAAGCCTCTAAAATTATTTCCAGTCCATATAGACCACATAGAATCCGGGCATAATGTATTTGCACGGATTCTTGATGGATAAAACACATCTATATGTTTGCTCTGTTTAGTTTTGGTTGTGTTTTATTGGTGTAAAGTTGGTCAGCTAGTATTTGAGGTAGTTGTGAATGTAGTAGACAAAGAGCATCTCGACGACACATTATAGTATAAAGGTCAAGACATGAGTGTGCTCTAACAAAACGTCATGTTATTTGACCTAAAAATGATATTGTTTAACCTTGGGAAGCCTACATAGGTGAATAATATGCAAAAGAAGGACAAGTATTTTTTGACATTTCATGTAGGATCAACTTGCTTATGTATTATATTACTCTGAAATATTTGATTCCATGTTTTATTCTATTAAAATTGAGAGCTATCAAGAAATAGATTACCAAACACAATCGCTAACATACAAAAACAAATTAATATTGAAATTATCTGAAAACGTGGGTTGCAATAAAATGGTCATAACATGTGATACATGACTCCGTTTCAAGACCACAACTAAGAAAACGGATGCTTGAAAAAAGGAGTACTTTTATCCAGGCAAGCATTGGTCAAAAGCGACTAAACCCGATCAAAAACTGATAAAAACCTACCAAGAACAGCTAAAAATGCCGTAACCGGCTCAAATCATCCAAACCTAAGAAAAAACCTCTAAAATTATTTCCAGTCCATATAGACCACATATAATCCGGGCATAATGTATTTGCCCGGATTCTTGATGGATAAAACACATCTATATGTTTGCTCTGTTTAGTTTTGGTTGTGTTTTATTGGTGTAAAAGTTGGTCAGCTAGTATTTGAGTTAGTTGTGAATGTAGTAGACAAAGTGCATCTCGACGACACATTATAGTATAAAGGTCAAGACATGAGTGTGCTCTAACAAAACGTCATGTTATTTGACCTAAAAATGATATTGTTTAACCTTGGGAAGCCTACATAGGTGAATAATATGCAAAAGAAGAACAAGTATTTTTTGACATTTCATGTAGGATCAACTTGCTTATGTATTATATGACTCTAAAATATTTGATTACATGTTTTATTCTATTAAAATTGAGAGCTATCAAGAGTGTGCTCTAACAAAACGTCATGTTATTTGACCTAAAAATGATATTCTTTAACCTTGGGAAGCCTACATAGGTGAATAATATGCAAAAGAAGGACAAGTATTTTTTGACATTTCATGTAGGATCAACTTGCTTATGTATTATATGACTCTGAAATATTTGATTCCATCTTTTATTCTATTAAAATTGAGTGCTATCAAGAAATAGATTACCAAACAGAATCGCTAACATACAAAAACAAATTTATATTGAAATTATCTGAAAACGTGGGTTGCAATAAAATGGTCATAACATGTGATACATGACTCCGTTTCAAGACCACAACTAAGAAAATGGATGCTTGAAAAAAGGAGTACTTTTATCCAGGCAAGCACTGGTCAAAAGCGACTGAACCCGATCAAAAACTGATAAAAACCTACCAAGAACAGCTAAAAATGCCGTAACCGGCTCAAATCATACAAACCTAAGAAAAAACCTCTAAAATTATTTCCAGTCCATATAGACCACATAGAATCCGGGCATAATGTATTTGCCCGGATTCTTGATGGATAAAACACATCTATATGTTTGCTCTGTTTAGTTTTGGTTGTGTTTTATTGGTGTAAAGTTGGTCAGCTAGTATTTGAGGTAGTTGTGAATGTAGTAGACAAAGAGCATCTCGACGACACATTATAGTATAAAGGTCAAGACATGAGTGTGCTCTAACAAAACGTCATGTTATTTGACCTAAAAATGATATTGTTTAACCTTGGGAAGCCTACATAGGTGAATAATATGCAAAAGAAGGACAAGTATTTTTTGACATTTCATGTAGGATCAACTTGCTTATGTATTATATTACTCTGAAATATTTGATTCCATGTTTTATTCTATTAAAATTGAGAGCTATCAAGAAATAGATTACCAAACACAATCGCTAACATACAAAAACAAATTTATATTGAAATTATCTGAAAACGTGGGTTGCAATAAAATGGTCATAACATGTGATACATGACTCCGTTTCAAGACCACAACTAAGAAAATGGATGCTTGAAAAAATGAGTACTTTTATCGAGGCAAGCATTAGTCAAAAGAGACTAAACCCGATCAAAAACTGATAAAAACCTACCAAGAACAGCTAAAAATGCCGTAACAGGCTCAAATCATCCAAACCTAAGAAAAAACCTCTAAAATTATTTCCAGTCCATATAGACCACATAGAATCCGGGCATAATGTATTTGCCCGGATTCTTGATGGATAAAACACATCTATATGTTTGCTCTGTTTAGTTTTGGTTGTGTTTTATTGGTGTAAAGTTGGTCAGCTAGTATTTGAGGTAGTTGTGAATGTAGTAGACAAAGAGCATCTCGACGGCACATTATAGTAAAAAGGTCAAGACATGAGTGTGCTCTAACAAAACGTCATGTTATTTGACCTAAAAATGATATTGTTTAACCTTGGGAAGCCTACATAGGTGAATAATATGCAAAAGAAGGACAAGTATTTTTTGACATTTCATGTAGGATCAACTTGCTTATGTATTATATGACTCTGAAATATTTGATTCCATGTTTTATTCTATTAAAATTGAGAGCTATCAAGAAATAGATTACCAAACACAATCGCTAACATATTGAAATTATCTGAAAACGCGGGTTGCAATAAAATGGTCATAACATGTGATACATGACTCCGTTTCAAGACCACAACTAAGAAAATGGATGCTTGAAAAAAGGAGTACTTTTATCCAGGCAAGCATTGGTCAAAAGCGACTAAACCCGATCAAAAACTGATAAAAACCTACCAAGAACAGCTAAAAATGCCGTAACCGGCTCAAATCATCCAAACCTAAGAAAAAACCTCTAAAATTATTTCCAGTCCATATAGACCACATATAATCCGGGCATAATGTATTTGCCCGGATTCTTGATGGATAAAACACATCTATATGTTTGCTCTGTTTAGTTTTGGTTGTGTTTTATTGGTGTAAAGTTGGTCAGCTAGTATTTGAGGTAGTTGTGAATGTAGTAGAAAAAGAGCATCTCGACGACACATTATAGTATAAAGGTCAAGACATGAGTGTGCTCTAACAAAACGTCATGTTATTTGACCTAAAAATGATATTGTTTAACCTTGGGAAGCCTACATAGGTGAATAATATGCAAAAGAAGGACAAGTATTTTTTAACATTTCATGTAGGATCAACTTGCTTATGTATTATATTACTCTGAAATATTTGATTCCATGTTTTATTCTATTAAAATTGAGAGATATCAAGAAATAGATTACCAAACACAATCGCTAACATACAAAAACAAATTTATATTGAAATTATCTGAAAACGTGGGTTGCAATAAAATGGTCATAACATGTGATACATGACTCCGTTTCAAGACCACAACTAAGAAAATGGATGCTTGAAAAAATGAGTACTTTTATCGAGGCAAGCATTAGTCAAAAGAGACTAAACCCGATCAAAAACTGATAAAAACCTACCAAGAACAGCTAAAAATGCCGTAACAGGCTCAAATCATCCAAACCTAAGAAAAAACCTCTAAAATTATTTCCAGTCCATATAGACCACATAGAATCTGGGCATAATGTATTTGCCCGGATTCTTGATGGATAAAACACATCTATATGTTTGCTCTGTTTAGTTTTGGTTGTGTTTTATTGGTGTAAAGTTGGTCAGCTAGTATTTGAGGTAGTTGTGAATGTAGTAGACAAAGAGCATCTCGACGGCACATTATAGTAAAAAGGTCAAGACATGAGTGTGCTCTAACAAAACGTCATGTTATTTGACCTAAAATGATATTGTTTAACCTTGGGAAGCCTACATAGGTGAATAATATGCAAAAGAAGGACAAGTATTTTTTGACATTTCATGTAGGATCAACTTGCTTATGTATTATATGACTCTGAAATATTTGATTCCATGTTTTATTCTATTAAAATTGAGAGCTATCAAGAAATAGATTACCAAACACAATCGCTAACATATTGAAATTATCTGAAAACGTGGGTTGCAATAAAATGGTCATAACATGTGATACATGACTCCGTTTCAAGACCACAACTAAGAAAATGGATGCTTGAAAAAAGGAGTACTTTTATCCAGGCAAGCATTGGTCAAAAGCGACTAAACCCGATCAAAAACTGATAAAAACCTACCAAGAACAGCTAAAAATGCCGTAACCGGCTCAAATCATCCAAACCTAAGAAAAAACCTCTAAAATTATTTCCAGTCCATATAGACCACATATAATCCGGGCATAATGTATTTGCCCGGATTCTTGATGGATAAAACACATCTATATGTTTGCTCTGTTTAGTTTTGGTTGTGTTTTATTGGTGTAAAGTTGGTCAGCTAGTATTTGAGGTAGTTGTGAATGTAGTAGACAAAGAGCATCTCGACGACACATTATAGTATAAAGGTCAAGACATGAGTGTGCTCTAACAAAACGTCATGTTATTTGACCTAAAAATGATATTGTTTAACCTTGGGAAGCCTACATAGGTGAATAATATACAAAAGAAGGACAAGTATTTTTTGACATTTCATGTAGGATCAACTTGCTTATGTATTATATGACTCTAAAATATTTGATTCCATGTTTTATTCTATTAAAATTGAGAGCTATCAAGAGTGTGCTCTAACAAAACGTCATGTTATTTGACCTAAAAATGATATTCTTTAACCTTGGGAAGCCTACATAGGTGAATAATATGCAAAAGAAGGACAAATATTTTTTGACATTTC
The DNA here is from genome assembly GCA_025667525.1 of Glebionis coronaria. NCBI lineage: Eukaryota > Viridiplantae > Streptophyta > Magnoliopsida > Asterales > Asteraceae > Glebionis > Glebionis coronaria. The sequence goes on along the minus strand of CM046878.1, from coordinate 610,294,819 downwards.
ATGTAGGATCAACTTGCTTATGTATTATATGACTCTGAAATATTTGATTCCATGTTTTATTCTATTAAAATTGAGTGCTATCAAGAAATAGATTACCAAACATAATCGCTAACATACAAAAACAAATTTATATTGAAATTATCTGAAAACGTGGGTTGCAATAAAATGGTCATAACATGTGATACATGACTCCGTTTCAAGACCACAACTAAGAAAATGGATGCTTGAAAAAGGGAGTACTTTTATCCAGGCAAGCATTGGTCAAAAGCGACTAAACCCGATCAAAAACTGATAAAAACCTACCAAGAACAGCTAAAAATGCCGTAACCGGCTCAAATCATCCAAACCTAAGAAAAAACCTCTAAAATTATTTCCAGTCCATATAGACCACATATAATCCGGGCATAATGTATTTGCCCGGATTCTTGATGGATAAAACACATCTATATGTTTGCTCTGTTTAGTTTTGGTTGTGTTTTATTGGTGTAAAGTTGGTCAGCTAGTATTTGAGGTAGTTGTGAATGTAGTAGACAAAGAGCATCTCGACGACACATTATAGTATAAAGGTCAAGACATGAGTGTGCTCTAACAAAACGTCATGTTATTTGACCTAAAAATGATATTGTTTAACCTTGGGAAGCCTACATAGGTGAATAATATACAAAAGAAGGACAAGTATTTTTTGACATTTCATGTAGGATCAACTTGCTTATGTATTATATGACTCTAAAATATTTGATTCCATGTTTTATTCTATTAAAATTGACAGCTATCAAGAGTGTGCTCTAACAAAACGTCATGTTATTTGACCTAAAAATGATATTCTTTAACCTTGGGAAGCCTACATAGGTGAATAATATGCAAAAGAAGGACAAGTATTTTTTGACATTTCATTTAGGATCAACTTGCTTATGTATTATATGACTCTGAAATATTTGATTCCATGTTTTATTCTATTAAAATTGAGTGCTATCAAGAAATAGATTACCAAACATAATCGCTAACATACAAAAACAAATTTATATTGAAATTATCTGAAAACGTGGGTTGCAATAAAATGGTCATAACATGTGATACATGACTCCGTTTCAAGACCACAACTAAGAAAATGGATGCTTGAAAAAAGGAGTACTTTTATCCAGGCAAGCATTGGTCAAAAGCGACTAAACCCGATCAAAAACTGATAAAAACCTACCAAGAACAGCTAAAAATGCCGTAACCGGCTCAAATCATCCAAACCTAAGAAAAAACCTCTAAAATTATTTCCAGTCCATATAGACCACATATAATCCGGGCATAATGTATTTGCCCGGATTCTTGATGGATAAAACACATCTATATGTTTGCTCTGTTTAGTTTTGGTTGTGTTTTATTGGTGTAAAGTTGGTCAGCTAGTATTTGAGGTAGTTGTGAATGTAGTAGACAAAGAGCATCTCGACGACACATTATAGTATAAAGGTCAAGACATGAGTGTGCTCTAACAAAACGTCATGTTATTTGACCTAAAAATGATATTGTTTAACCTTGGGAAGCCTACATAGGTGAATAATATGCAAAAGAAGGACAAGTATTTTTTGACATTTCATGTAGGATCAACTTGCTTATGTATTATATTACTCTGAAATATTTGATTCCATGTTTTATTCTATTAAAATTGAGAGCTATCAAGAAATAGATTACCAAACACAATCGCTAACATACAAAAACAAATTTATATTGAAATTATCTGAAAACGTGGGTTGCAATAAAATGGTCATAACATGTGATACATGACTCCGTTTCAAGACCACAACTAAGAAAATGGATGCTTGAAAAAATGAGTACTTTTATCGAGGCAAGCATTAGTCAAAAGAGACTAAACCCGATCAAAAACTGATAAAAACCTACCAAGAACAGCTAAAAATGCCGTAAGAGGCTCAAATCATCCAAACCTAAGAAAAAACCTCTAAAATTATTTCCAGTCCATATAGACCACATAGAATCCGGGCATAATGTATTTGCCCGGATTCTTGATGGATAAAACACATCTATATGTTTGCTCAGTTTAGTTTTGGTTGTGTTTTATTGGTGTAAAGTTGGTCAGCTAGTATTTGAGGTAGTTGTGAATGTAGTAGATAAAGAGCATCTCGACGGCACATTATAGTATAAAGGTCAAGACATGAGTGTGCTCTAACAAAACGTCATGTTATTTGACCTAAAAATGATATTGTTTAACCTTGGGAAGCCTACATAGGTGAATAATATGCAAAAGAAGGACAAGTATTTTTTGACATTTCATGTAGGATCAACTTGCTTATGTATTATATGACTCTGAAATATTTGATTCCATGTTTTATTCTATTAAAATTGAGAGCTATCAAGAAATAGATTACCAAACACAATCGCTAACATATTGAAATTATCTGAAAACGTGGGTTGCAATAAAATGGTCATAACATGTGATACATGACTCCGTTTCAAGACCACAACTAAGAAAATGGATGCTTGAAAAAAGGAGTACTTTTATCCAGGCAAGCATTGGTCAAAAGCGAGTAAACCCGATCAAAAACTGATAAAAATCTACCAAGAACAGCTAAAAATGCCGTAACCGGCTCAAATCATCCAAACCTAAGAAAAAACCTCTAAAATTATTTCCAGTCCATATAGACCACATATAATCCGGGCATAATGTATTTTCCCGGATTCTTGATGGATAAAACACATCTATATGTTTGCTCTATTTAGTTTTGGTTGTGTTTTATTGGTGTAAAAGTTGGTCAGCTAGTATTTGAGTTAGTTGTGAACGTAGTAGACAAAGAGCATCTCGACGGCACATTATAGTATAAAGGTCAAGACATGAGTGTGCTCTAACAAAACGTCATGTTATTTGACCTAAAAATGATATTGTTTAACCTTGGGAAGCCTACATAGGTGAATAATATGCAAAAGAAGGACAAGTATTTTTTGACATTTCATGTAGGATCAACTTGCTTATGTATTATATGACTCTAAAATATTTGATTCCATGTTTTATTCTATTAAAATTGAGAGCTATCAAGAGTGTGCTCTAACAAAACGTCATGTTATTTGACCTAAAAATGATATTCTTTAACCTTGGGAAGCCTACATAGGTGAATAATATGCAAAAGAAGGACAAGTATTTTTTGACATTTCATGTAGGATCAACTTGCTTATGTATTATATGACTCTGAAATATTTGATTCCATGTTTTATTCTATTAAAATTGAGTGCTATCAAGAAATAGATTACCAAACATAATCGCTAACATACAAAAACAAATTTATATTGAAATTATCTGAAAACGTGGGTTGCAATAAAATGGTCATAACATGTGATACATGACTCCGTTCCAAGATCACAACTAAGAAAATGGATGCTTGAAAAAAGGAGTACTTTTATCCAGGCAAGCATTGGTCAAAAGCGACTGAACCCGATCAAAAACTGATAAAAACCTACCAAGAACAGCTAAAAATGCCGTAATCGGCTCAAATCATCCAAACCTAAGAAAAAACCTCTAAAATTATTTCCAGTCCATATAGACCACATAGAATCCAGGCATAATGTATTTGCCCAGATTCTTGATGGATAAAACACATCTATATGTTTGCTCTGTTTAGTTTTGGTTGTGTTTTATTGGTGTAAAGTTGGTCAGCTAGTATTTGAGGTAGTTGTGAATGTAGTAGACAAAGAGCATCTCGACGGCACATTATAGTATAAAGGTCAAGACATGAGTGTGCTCTAACAAGACGTCATGTTATTTGACCTAAAAATGATATTGTTTAACCTTGGGAAGCCTACATAGGTGAATAATATGCAAAAGAAGGACAAGTATTTTTTGACATTTCATGTAGGATCAACTTTCTTATGTATTATATGACTCTAAAATATTTGATTCCATGTTTTATTCTATTAAAATTGAGAGCTATCAAGAGTGTGCTCTAACAAAACGTCATGTTATTTGACCTAAAAATGATATTCTTTAACCTTGGGAAGCCTACATAGGTGAATAATATGCAAAAGAAGGACAAGTATTTTTTGACATTTCATGTAGGATCAACTTGCTTATGTATTATATGACTCTGAAATATTTGATTCCATGTTTTATTCTATTAAAATTGAGTGCTATCAAGAAATAGATTACCAAACATAATCGCTAACATACAAAAACAAATTTATATTGAAATTATCTGAAAACGTGGGTTGCAATAAAATGGTCATAACATGTGATACATGACTCCGTTCGAAGATCACAACTAAGAAAATGGATGCTTGAAAAAAGGAGTACTTTTATCCAGGCAAGCATTGGTCAAAAGCGACTGAACCCGATAAAAAACTGATAAAAACCTACCAAGAACAGCTAAAAATGCCGTAACCGGCTCAAATCATCCAAACCTAAGAAAAAACCTCTAAAACTATTTCCAGTCCATATAGACCACATATAATCCGGGCATAATGTATTTGCCCGGATTCTTGATGGATAAAACACATCTATATGTTTGCTCTGTTTAGTTTTGGTTGTGTTTTATTGGTGTAAAGTTGGTTAGCTAGTATTTGAGGTAGTTGTGAATGTAGTAGACAAAGAGCATCTCGACGGCACATTATAGTATAAAGGTCAAGACATGAGTGTGCTCTAACAAAACGTCATGTTATTTGACCTAAAAATGATATTGTTTAACCTTGGGAAGCCTACATAGGTGAATAATATGCAAAAGAAGGACAAGTATTTTTTGACATTTCATGTAGGATCAACTTGCTTATGTATTATATGACTCTAAAATATTTGATTCCATGTTTTATTCTATTAAAATTGAGAGCTATCAAGAGTGTGCTCTAACAAAACGTCATGTTATTTGACCTAAAAATGATATTCTTTAACCTTGGGAAGCCTACATAGGTGAACAATATGCAAAAGAAGGACAAGTATTTTTTGACATTTCATGTAGGATCAACTTGCTTATGTATTATATGACTCAGAAATATTTGATTCCATGTTTTATTCTATTAAAATTGAGTGCTATCAAGAAATAGATTACCAAACATAATCGCTAACATACAAAAACAAATTTATATTGAAATTATCTGAAAACGTGGGTTGCAATAAAATGGTCATAACATGTGATACATGACTCCGTTCGAAGATCACAACTAAGAAAATGGATGCTTGAAAAAAGGAGTACTTTTATCCAGGCAAGCATTGGTCAAAAGCGACTGAACCCGATCAAAAACTGATAAAAACCTACCAAGAACAGCTAAAAATGCCGTAACCGGCTCAAATCATCCAAACCTAAGAAAAAACCTCTAAAATTATATCCAGTCCATATAGACCACATAGAATCCGTGCATAATGTATTTGCCCGGATTCTTGATGGATAAAACACATCTATATGTTTGCTCTGTTTAGTTTTGGTTGTGTTTTATTGGTGTAAAGTTGGTCAGCTAGTATTTGAGGTAGTTGTGAATGTAGTAGACAAAGAGCATCTCGACGGCACATTATAGTATAAAGGTCAAGACATGAGTGTGCTCTAACAAAACGTCATGTTATTTGACCTAAAAATGATATTGTTTAACCTTGGGAAGCCTACATAGGTGAATAATAGGCAAAAGAAGGACAAGTATTTTTTGACATTTCATGTAGGATCAACTTGCTTATGTATTATATGAATCTGAAATATTTGATTCCATGTTTTATTCTATTAAAATTGAGAGCTATCAAGAAATAGATTACCAAACACAATCGCTAACATACAAAAACAAATTTATATTGAAATTATCTAAAAACGTGGGTTGCAATAAAATGGTCATAACATGTGATACATGACTCCGTTTCAAGACCACAACTAAGAAAATGGATGCTTGAAAAAAGGAGTACTTTTATCCAGGCAAGCATTGGTCAAAAGCGACTAAACCCGATCAAAAACTGATAAAAACCTACCAAGAACAGCTAAAAATGCCGTAACCGGCTCAAATCATCCAAACCTAAGAAAAAACCTCTAAAATTATTTCCAGTCCATATAGACCACATATAATCTGGGCATAATGTATTTGCCCGGATTCTTGATGGATAAAACACATCTATATGTTATCTCTGTTTAGGTTTTGGTTGTGTTTTATTGGTGTAAAGTTGGTCAGCTAGTATTTGAGGTAGTTGTGAATGTAGTAGACAAAGAGCATCTCGACGGCACATTATAGTATAAAGGTCAAGACATGAGTGTGCTCTAACAAAACGTCATGTTATTTGACCTAAAAATGATATTTTTTAACCTTGTGAAGCCTACATAGGTGAATAATATGCAAAAGAAGGACAAGTATTTTTTGACATTTCATGTAGGATCAACTTGCTTATGTATTATATGACTCTGAAATATTTGATTCCATGTTTTATTCTATTAAAATTGAGAGCTATCAAGAGTGTGCTCTAACAAAACGTCATGTTATTTGACCTAAAAATGATATTGTTTAACCTTGGGAAGCCTACATAGGTGAATAATAGGCAAACGAAGGACAAGTATTTTTTGACATTTCATGTAGGATCAACTTGCTTATGTATTATATGACTCTGAAATATTTGATTCCATGTTTTATTCTATTAAAATTGAGAGCTATCAAGAAATAGATTACCAAACACAATCGCTAACATACAAAAACAAATTTATATTGAAATTATCTGAAAACGTGGGTTGCAATAAAATGGTCATAACATGTGATACATGACTCCGTTTCAAGACCACAACTAAGAAAATGGATGCTTGAAAAAATGAGTACTTTTATCCAGGCAAGAATTGGTCAAAAGCGACTAAACCCGATCAAAAACTGATAAAAACCTACCAAGAACAGCTAAAAATGCCGTAACCGGCTCAAATCATCCAAACCTAAGAAAAAACCTCTAAAATTATTTCCAGTCCATATAGACCACATATAATCTGGGCATAATGTATTTGCCCGGATTCTTGATGGATAAAACACATCTATATGTTTGCTCTGTTTAGGTTTTGGTTGTGTTTTATTGGTGTAAAGTTGGTCAGCTAGTATTTGAGGTAGTTGTGAATGTAGTAGACAAAGAGCATCTCGACGGCACATTATAGTATAAAGTGTTGGAAATACGTTTTACGCATGTAGAAAGTCTCGGTCACTCCAACCATGTAGTTATAGGCTCGTAGTTAAGTTAAGTGTTATTTATTACATAGCCCGACCCATGAGCATGTTCATGGGCCGGAAGCCCAAGTCCTTTAAGGACTTGGGGTATTTAAACCTCTTTCCACCATGGAAAGAGGTGTTGGTTGTTTATTTCTCACTTTTACATAATACAAGTTTCTTTCACTTCTCTCTCTAACTTTCTCTCTCTAGAAAAACATCAACCCCCTTGTTTCACAAGATTATCATTGTTCTACAATTGGTATCAAGAGCATGGGATGAAATAAAGGTTGGTTTTGGTGTTGTTCATGTTTACTTTGGTGTATTTATGTGTTTTTGATTGATCTTTACCCAAGTTTCAATTTTTTTTTCGTGTTTTTGACTCTCCAAGTGCTCCATATATCTTCTACATACCTTTAGTAGTGTTTTGGGTGTTTTGGTTTGGTTCAAATCACGTTTTTCTTGTCGAAAATCTCATTTTTTAGCCTAAAAAATTCGTACCAGTACCGTTATTCCGATCAGCACAATCGGAAAAGGGTTTAAGGATTCCAATCAGTATTCCGATTGGCAAGGATTCAGATTGGCTAGTATTCCGACGGGTTTCAGATTGGTACTCTTCCACATTCAGATTGGTTTGCATTCCGACGGGTTTCAGATTGGTTTGTATTCCGACAGGTTTTCAGATTGACTAGTATTCCGACGGGTTTCAGATTGGTTTGTATTCCGACAGGTTTTCAGATTGACTAGTATTCCGACGGGTTTCAGATTGGTAAGTATTCCGATCAGATATTCTTCAACATTCCGATTTGCTAGCATTCCGACGGTTTTCAGATTGGTAAGTATTCCGACCGGTTTTCAGATTGGTGAATATTCCGACCAAGTATTCCTTAACATTCCGATTGGTTACTTTTAGCATTTCGACGGATTAATTTTGAGACTTACAACACTTTGAGATTTTCACATTGAAACTAAGAAGTTTGGGTACTGAGATAGTATTTTCAACTTAGAGGATTTCGTTTCAAGTTTATAATCAATCACAAAAACACGCAACATCTTTATTTCAACAACATTAAAACACTTAACCTTATTTCATTGTTCGATCATCTTTGATAATCTTTTTTCAAGGGATCACAACATGAATTCACATTCATTTATGCCAACTATGACTTCACTCACCGATATATCGATCATTTCGGGTACCGATACTCGCCCGCCTTTGCTCATCAAGGATTTATTTGAATCATGGCAAAGTCGCATGAGAACGTACATCATGGGCAAACAAAGTGGTCGACTTATGCTAGAATCAATTGACAAAGGTCCATTAGATTGGGGAGAGGTTACAATCAACAATGTGACAAGGCCAAGGCAGTATCATGAGTTAACCGATGCCAACAAACTCATTGCAGATGCCGATGAAAGGGCTGTGCAAACAATTCTTCAAGCTCTTCCACCTGATATCTTCAGAATGGTGAGTGAACATAAAGTGGCTAAGAATCTTTGGGATCGACTTGCGGTTTTGCTACAAGGGACATCTCTCACTAAGCAAGAACGAGAATGTCAATTATATGATTTGTTTGATAGATTCCAATACATTCCAGGGGAGACTCTTCACGATTTTTACTGGCGTTTTACTACTCTGATGAATGACATGAATGTCTATAATCTAAGGATTGAACAATTTCAGTTAAACACCAAGTTTTTGAACACACTACCCCCTGAATGGAGTCAATATGTGACGGATGTCAAAATGATTCGTGATCTACACAAGTCCAATTTAGATCAACTATATGCTTTCTTACAACAACATGAGAAGCATGTGATCCAAAACCGAATCTCTCAAGGACCTTATCATGAACCAATGGCATTATTGGCAAATCATCCTACATTATCATATCACAACTCTCAGCTTGCTGTAGGACACAAATCTTCATACCAACCTGTGTATCAAACACCAAGCTTTCCACAGTACTCGATTCTGCCACCGCCACCAACATCTTATCACCAACAAGCAACATCATCATCACAAGGAGCTTCACATCAGTATTCACCGTATCAACATCCCACCAACCCTGTTAGTACCTATCCACAACTCGAGGCTCCTCAACATCATTACTCACATCAAGAAAGTGTTCCAACCAATCAGTTTGTTGCTCAACCAGCATCAGCATTATACTGTGAAGATGACATCCCTGTCCCTGAATTTAAACAAGGAGATAGCCATACTGAAGTCCTAGCTCTGTTGTCTGCATTTTTAAGTCAAACTTTAAACAAAAGAGGTTACCGAGGTTCAGCACCAACTAACAATCAGTTAAGGAACTCGTCTAACTCTCGACAACAAGCAACAATTCAGGACGGCAGGGTCATGGTGCAACCACTTCAAGGGAGATCAAATTCGTCTAATGCTGGTGCACGTTCATCCAATACTACGGCTACAAGGGCCAACATCACTGGTAAAATGAAGGTGGTTATTTGCTACAACTGCAAAGGGGAAGGGCACATGGCCCGAGAATGCAAGCAGCCTAAGAGGAGAAGGGATGACACTTGGTTTAAGGAAAAGATTTACTTGGTGAATGCTCAAGCCCAAGGTCGTGAGCTTGATGAAGAAGAATTGGCATTCCTTGCAGATCCAGGAGTAGCGGAAACTGATCATCCCACAACAGTCATCACCAACAATGCTGCTTATCAATGTGATGATTTGGATGCATATGACTCGGATTGTGATGATTTTAACACCGCTAAAGCAGCTCTTATGGCAAATCTTTCACTCTATGGGACTGACACCATTGCTGAGGTACCAAATACTGCTACAAATACTAGCATTGTACCTTATCAAGTTGAGCAAATGTCTGAGTATTTGGAAGAGCCTCCGGTGGTTAGTAATTCAATCGATGAGACAAACAATGATAGCAATAACATTGCAAGTCCTCAGATTTTGAGTGAACCACAACCGGAAGCTCCTATGACTATTAATTCGTCTGCTCAACCTGATTTGGTTATGGTCCCTGCATCTTTGCTTAGCAGAATGAATATTGCAGTCCGTGAAACCCTTAATGCTAATCAGAATTTATCTGCTGAGCTTGCTTTGCATAAAGACAAGGTTAAAACCTTGGAAATGACTCCTGTGTCCACTACCTTAACCAGTCCTGAATTTGATAGGTTTAGGAAAGTTCAAATGGACAATCTGCTTGAAATAGAAAGTTTAAGAGCAAACCTTTCGAATGAGCTTAAAGAAAAAGAGTCAGTCGTCACTAATTTTCAACAACTTCAAACAGATTTTGAAATTCTGGAATCTAAACAGCTTGAACTGGAAATTAAGACGTCTAACAGAATAAAAGAAACGGAACTTAAGCTTTTAAAACAATATGCCGCTTCACATCTAGTACACTTGTTTCATGCTTCATTTAAAGAGTTCAACTTATCGCGTCTCATAGACTTACCACCTAACCCGGGTTATGCAAAGCAAGCACTTAACCACAACCCCCGACTGTATGATGCAACAAAGTTAGGTTTGGCATTAGACCCGATAGTGTTCTCAAGTGATTCTATATCACCATACGATGAAAAGCAGTTAAAATTACTTTTGACATATCCTGAATACGATTATGCTTCAATGAATGCAAAAAATGCCACAATAGATCTTAGAACTCGTTTTAATATGAAAAAGAAAACTCTCCAAACATCCACTTTCATGCCGACTAGAGAATGCCTTAGTATAATTCCTACACTTGTCAACTCGGACAAACCAAAGGAAATTCCTAAGAATCTTCCCCCGGTTAGTACGGTAAGGCTCAGTATTGAAGAAATTGGGCAATACCTTACCGATTTTGACAAGGTCATCTTGGAATGTACGACTTCAACAGCTCAAACTGCTGGAGAATGGGCATTCGAACACATGAAATCGGTGTTTGAAGAAGCGATCGTTCCATTTGTGGACCATATTAAACAAGGAGTCTATGATCTAGTGTGTAATTTACAATTTGAGCTTGGTGAAGTTCAAAAAGTTTTCAATAACATGGATGATGCTTATGAACAACACTTAATTGAAAAGGAAAAGATTTTATCAGAATATGACTGCTTTTTAGAACATATGGTGTCTCTTGAAGTGATGCAAGTTGTTACTACTCAATATACTCGTGAAATTTCATCTACTGTGAATATTTGTGATGATGTGCATAAATCTGTGAATAATATTGAACATGTGAATACTGTAGAAAATCATTCTTGTCATGAATCCAACGCTGAATTTTTAAAGCTTCAGGATTCATATAATACACTTTCAAAAAGTTTTAACGAGCTTCAACAACATTCTATATCTCTTGAAATTGAAAATCAATCTATAAATGAAACTCTTTCAAAACTAAATGAAGGTGGAAACTCCGTTGAGATAAGTGACAAGATGATTCAGATGGTTCAAAATTTAGAAGATGAAATGATGAGACTTAAGAGAGAATTAGTAGAAACAAAAACGGAACTAGAGGCTGCAGAGGCTAATAATCATGTCCTAGAAACAAGAATTAATTCTATACTAGGAGAGCGTGAACAAGTAAGGCAGGGAGACTCACAAATTTCTGGTTCAATAGAAGAACACATCGCGTTTAATGCGACAGAGCGAAAGTCTTTAATTGACAAACTGAACAAGAAATGTGAAGAAACCTCTGACCTAAAAATTCAGCTCATAGATAAAAACATGGTTTTGGCCGAGTTAAAGGAGACACTTCGCGTCACCCGACAAGAAGTTGTTGATAACTTAGCTACTGACTCTGCCCCGTCCACTAGTGCTCCAACAACCAAGTCAGTAGTGCTTTATAAGAATCCACTTCACAAGAGAAACCAGGTTACCTATGATGATTATATGAGGAATGCCATTAAGCATGTCGATCTTCTTAGGGATATTTTAGACGATCTGTATGCCTTAGATCCCTTAAGTAGCGACTATTATTCGGCTCATGAATATGTTAAGCGAGTTCAATATTGCCTAGCATATTTGCAATACATAGGTACACCAGGTTCTGCACTACTTAATAATAAGCCCATTGCTGTCACTCCATTCAATAAGACTCCAGGAGCAAAACCGTTATTGACACTATCAAGCAAGGCACCTTTAAAATCTGTCACTAATGTTCCCTTGGCTTCTACAGGAGTAAAAGTGTCCACTAAGGCTAAAGGATCTCGAGGAAAGAAAGATAGGATCAAGCCTTCCACTAATAGGACTGAGAAGAAGCAAGTAGAAGTGCACCCTAGGAACGTTGTTTCAGTTTTAAATAAAAAGAATCATGTAGCTAAGACAAAAGGTCCTCTTTATGAGTGGAAACCTAAGCAAAATGTGAATTCTAATGCTAAATGTTGGAATTGTAACGAATGTATGTTTTCTAAGCATCATGATTTATGCCTTATTGATCACGTGAATGAAATGCATGCTATTAAGAACAATCTTGAATGGAAGCCAACAGGTAAGAAATTAACTCACGTTGGGTGGCAATGGAAACCCACTGGTAGGACCTTTACTGCAAATGGAACTACGTGCCCTTTAACTAGGATCACATCCACGGAAGTTAGGTCTAAGCGTCCTTTAAATAGGAACACTAGCACTAAGAAAAGGAACAAGCGCCCTTTAACTAGGTCTGCCTCCACTAATGTGCCTACCAGTGGTAATGTCCCCAGTCACAAAGTACCTCAGAATACTAGACAACTAGAATCTAAGCCAATCACTAGTAAGAAAATCTGGAAACCTAAAGTTTTGTCTGATAGCAAATCTAAGATAACTATATCTGTACCTGCTAACTCAGAAGAACAATTAGAATCCGATACATCGTCTACGTTTGGTAAAATTTTCAGGTCGTCCAAATTATTCTTTGGTATTTGGACTCGGGGTGCTCCAAACATATGACTGGAGACCGCTCGATGCTCAAAAATTTCGTCAGCAAGTTTCTAGGAACGGTCAAATTCGGCAACGACCATATTGCAAAGATTATGGGTTATGGTGAATATCAAATTGGGAATGTCACGATTTCAAGGGTTTACTATGTAGAGGGACTTGGTCACAATCTATTTTCAGTAGGACAATTCTGCGATTCTAACCTTGAAGTGGCCTTTCGACAACATACTTGCTTCATTCGCGATCTTGCAGGAAATGATTTGTTAAAGGGTTCTCAAGGGGATAATCTATATACTTTGTCTATTCAAAACATGATGGCCGCCTCTCCTGTTTGCTTGCTCTCCAAAGCATCTAAGACCAAGTCATGGTTGTGGCATCGACGGTTATCTCATCTTAACTTTGATGCTATTAACCATTTGGCTAGAAACGAACTTGTTCGTGGTCTTCCAAAACTTAAGTTCGACAAGGATCATTTATGTTCCGCGTGTTCATTGGGGAAAAGCACCAAGAAATCTTACAAACCTAAAGCAGAAGACACCAACCAAGAACCACTATATCTTTTGCACATGGATCTTTGTGGGCCAATGCGTACAGCCAGTGTGAGTGGTAGAAAATACATCCTCGTCATAGTGGATGATTTCTCAAGGTTTACATGGGTAAAATTTTTAGCATCTAAGGATCAAGCACCAGAGTATATCATTACCTTCTTAAAGATGATCCAAGTACGTTGTAATGCTATTGTTCGCCGCATTCGGACTGATAACGGCACTGAGTTCGTTAATCAGACTCTTCGCACTTATTATGAAAAGGTTGGTATTTCTCATGAAACATCTGTGGCTCGCACTCCACAACAAAATGGTGTCGTTGAAAGACGTAACCGTACACTTATGGAAGCTGCTCGAACTATGTTGATTTATGCGAATGCACCTTTATTCTTATGGGCAGAAGCAGTGGCAACCGCATGTTATACCCAAAACCGCTCAATCATTCGCAAACGTCATGGTAAAACTCCATATGAGCTACTTCATGGACACAAACCCGATATTTCATATCTTCATGTGTTTGGTGCACTTTGCTATCCAAATACAAATAGTGAAAATCTGGGAAAACTTCAACCGAAGGCTGACATTGGAATTTTCATTGGCTATTCACCTGCAAAGAAGGCTTACCGGATTTATAACCGTCGTCTTGGCAAGATTGTAGAAACTTTGGATGTCGATTTTGATGAGCTGACAGCGATGGCTTCTGAGCAACACAGCTCTGAACCCGCTTTACACGAGATGGGAACCGGTACAATCAGTTCCGGCTTACTTCCCAACAACCCTACTTCTCCATCATTCATACCACCAACAAGGTCCGAGTGGGATAAGTTATTTCAACCTATGTTTGATGAATTCTTTGATCCACAGAGTAACGATTCTTCAGTACCCGTAGCAGTGGCTCCGATTCCCGTAGCTGTTGCTCAAGATAATGGAAATGAATCCGAGGCAACTACTGTTACTCTTGATCAAGATGAACCATCCCCTACCAATTCTCAAACAACACCTGAATCATCACCCCCACTCGTTCCTAATGATGTTGAAGAGGAATTATATGATCACGATCTGGAATACGCTCACTTACAAGAGCTTCCTTTCTTTGGTTCACACATACCTGATGACCCTACGGGTGCGTCTACTTCAGAGGAAGCTCCTGCAATCGTTCACTCCCGTCCACCAAGGATTGAAACTCACAACACTAAATGGACAAAGGATCACCCAATCCGAAATATCATTGGTGACATCGATCGACCAGTCTTAACACGTCATCAACTCCAAGAACATGCATTATATTGCTATTTTGATGCATTTCTGTCAGACACTGAACCTAAAAATTGGCAACAAGCCATGACCAAATCATCATGGATTGAAGCAATGCAAGAGGAACTTAATGAATTCCAACGTCTTGAAGTGTGGGAATTAGTTCCGTTACCCAGCAATGTGGAAATCTTGACATTATTGTGGGTATACAAGGTCAAGCTTGATGAGTTAGGTAGTGTGCTGAAAAACAAAGCTAGATTGGTCGCTAGAGGTTATAAACAAGCTTTGGGTATCGATTTTGAAGAATCCTTTGCTCCTGTTGCACGATTGGAGGCAATTAGACTATTCCTTGCTTATGCTGCTCATATGAATATGATCGTCTACCAAATGGATGTTAAGACGGCATTTCTTAATGGAGAATTAAGGGAAGATGTCTATGTAAGCCAGCCGAATGGATTCGTTAATTCAGAGTATCCTAATCATGTGTACAAGCTCAAGAAGGCTCTTTACGGGTTGAAACAGGCTCCACGCGCGTGGTATGATCTCTTATCGACGTATCTCATCTCCAAAGGCTTCTCCAAAGGCAAAGTGGACCCCACATTATTCATTCTCAAGGAGGACAACGACATGATACTGGTACAAATTTATGTTGATGATATAATATTTGCTGCTACTAATCAACGTTTGTCTGACCGTTTTGAGAAAATTATGTCCACACGCTTTAAGATGTCGATGATGGGAAAAATTTCATTTTTTCTAGGGTTGCAAATTTCTCAGAATCCCAGAGGCATCTTTATTAATCAATCCAAATTTGCTCTTGAATCCTTAAAGAAATATCACTTTGAAAACTGTGACCCCGTGGATACTCCAATGGTGGAGCGATCCAAGTTAGATGAAGATAAGGAAGGGATAGCTGTCGATCCTAAACTTTACCGTGGAATGATCGGCACCCTTCTCTATCTGACTGCTAGCAGGCCTGATTTGCAATTTGCTATAGGCATGTGTGCCCGGTATCAGGCTTGGCCTACCGAAAAGCACTTACATGTTGTGAAAAGGATCTTTCGGTATCTAAAAGGAACACTTAATCGTGGTCTGTGGTATCCGAAGGATTCTTCTATTGCATTAATTTCATATGCAGATGCAGATTATGCCGGGTGTCAAGATACAAGACGTAGCACTTCTGGCAGTGTGCAACTCCTTGGAGATAGACTTATAAGTTGGGCATCAAAAAGGCAGAAAAGCGCTGCGATATCAAGTACTGAGGCTGAATACATAGCTATGTCCGGTTGCTGTGCTCAAGTTCTTTGGATGAGATCACAATTGACTGACTATGGCCTTGGTTTCAACAAAATCCCGATGTACTGTGATAACAAAAGTGCAATCGCTCTATGCTGCAACTATGTTCAACACTCTCGAGCAAAGCACATTGACATCCGCTACCATTTCATCAAGGAGCAAGTGGAAAATGGAGTGATCGAACTATACTTCGTCAACACTGAGTATCAGCTGGCAGATATATTCACAAAGGCCTTAGATCGAGCACGCATCGAGTTTTTGATCGAAAAGCTAGGCATGAAATCATTTTCACCAGCGACACTTAAGGAGTTGGCAGAAGAGTCTGAAGAATAGTACTGGTAAACTATTCTCGAGTATCCTTTTGATCGTGATCTTGTATATTATAGTACATACTTAAACCATCAAAAGCAAAATACAAAAATATAAAACCAAGAAAAACCATAAAAAATATAAAACCAAGAAAAACCATAAAAAATATAAAATCAAGCAAACCCAAAAATATTTTTCGTTTCAAATTTCGGGCATGTCTTTTAGTACGGTAATATTTACGGCTTTAGAAATGTCGATTACTATTGACACGGCGCCATAAATAGAGTCCGTATAAAAGTTGTACAAGTTTTAAAACATGCCCATTATGGCTTGTAGTTATTTCTGACTGCAACCCGCTTTTCATATTAAAGTCACGTATTTCTTTTGAAAACGTTGGCTCACAACGGGAATTAAGTTTCTCGGGCAAGGTTTTACTTTAAAACCTTGTAAGGGGCCAAGTTTACTTAATAACTTGGTCTAACACAAATTCGTGTACGTTTCAGTGCACTTATTTTGTTTAAATAAGAGAAATCTTATTGCCCCTAGAATTGTTTTTAGAAAATCATTAATCAGAAAAGGTCTTCATATGATAATTGTCCCATTAAATGCCATGACTACAGCTCTTTAATTAGAAAACGGATCACCAATTGAGGGGGAGCAAATATTAGATCATTTTGAGCATGATTTGGTCTTCATATTATCTTGTCTGTCATCTTTCTATATGAGCATTATGTGCAATGTGTGCCTTGTATGGAGTGTATTTTTACGTTGGCACTAGGTTTTATTGGCGTGTCTCATTTGTAGGGATATTGGCTAGAAAGATTCACCTTAGTGAGTTGTTAACTAATTTTTAATAACTAAGTTTATGCCATCCATCAAAATTGGGGGACCAATCTGCAATTTTTGCAAATTGGTTAAACACTTTGACCCAAGTCAAAGCTGTTTCACTTCCAGCTTTGTTATCCTTCACGCGACTCACACACATCTTTTTTGTCCTTCCCTGCTGCCATTGATACTCTCCAAAAAGGTTGCATCATTTAGGTTTCTTGATTGATTCTTGCTGATTATCCATCTAAGGTACACTAACAAATCATGTGCTATATGTCCTACATACGGTTTCTGTGGCTATAATCTTTCTTCTTCTCGGATTGATTAATGTGATATAGGGTTTCTATATAAATGTGAATGAACATCATGTTTAACTAATGGGATTTAATCTTTATTAGGTTTTAAACAATGGGTTTGCATCAATCTGCTTAAACACAGCCCAAAAAGTCACAAAAATCGCGAATTATAGATCCACCTAGGTAACTCCGCCAACATTCCGATGAAGATGAGGTTAAGATTCAGATTGTGTATTCCGATCGGTTATTCCGATCGGACGTCCTAAAAAGATATTCAGATTGGACCCTCAATTGGGATATTCCGATTGGAGCCTTTCCGATTGGAGCCGTTCCGATTGGAGCTTTCCGATTGGAGCCTTTCCGATTGTCGACTTTCCGATTGGCGACTTTTCGATTGGAGCCTTTCCGATTGGAGCCTTTCCGATTGGAGCCTTTCCGATGGGAGCCTTTCCGATTGGAGCCTTTCCGATTGGAGCCTTTCCGATTGGAGCCTTTCCGATTGGTGTTTCCGATTGGTGTTTCCGATTGGTGGTTCCGATTGGAGGTTCCGATTGGTGGTTCCGATTGGTGGTTCCGATTGGTGATTCCGATTGCTTGTTCCGATTGATTGTTCCGATTGGTGTTTCCGATTGGTGTTTCCGATTGTTGTTTCCGATGAGGTGTATAGCATTCTGATTTGGGACTATTTGGGCCTATGAGATTAGAGATTCTTCTTTGCTTATGATGCTAGATTGTTTCCTATATAAGTGGTTTTATAGTATTTGCGAAAAGATTGTTGTCGCATCATCACTTTAAGCTAGCATGCCTTCACACTATGCAATTGCCTTAGCTTATCTAATGATTTCGACCTAGATTGCATTATTTACTTATTAGGCTTTAAGTAAATTAGGGCCACTTTCACGAAACCAAGTTTTATTGAAATTAATTAATTTTATCTCTTAAGAATACTTGAACGGTTTCTTATTACAGAAGTTCTTCTTATTTAATAAGTCGACTCCCCTGTAAACAAAAGAGATACAAATTACTTATTCAATGTCTTGCGTTTTTGTTTTCAGGCCATGGAAGACAAAGTTTCATCATTGTCTTGCCCTCTGTTCAAGCCTTCTATTGTTTGGGTTGACGGAAATCCTACAATTCCTGATGTAGTGGTTGAAACTAAACCAAAAACCATTGAAGTTTTGGTTGAATCTAAACCAAGACCTACTGAGGTGTTAGTAGAAATGCCACCAAGACCTACTGAGGTGTTAGTAGAAATGCCAACTAGACCTACTGAGGTGTTAGTAGAAATGCCAACTAGACCTATTGAGGTTCTGGTTATGAAAACCAAGATACCCAAATAGTTTAAGAATTAATGCTAGGTCGTTATCCATTTAGAATAAAATGTCTTTGGCATGTCTGTGTGTTGTTGTATGTAAGGACCTAGTCCAACTGTACCATGTTTGTATGATGCTTCTCTATTATATGTGGTAATAATTGATATGTGTTATTTCCTATAGCTTCAACTTGATATAGACTTAAGAGATATATATCTTGTATATCATTTGTGCCTATTTCATCAAAGCAGGAACCATGTCAATTACAAGAGAACAACAACAACAATCAGATCTCGCATTAGTACCACTCAATGCACGACTACCACTTGCAGAGAACAACTTTCGTCTGAAAGAGGATTTTGATCCAAACATCGCTGCTTTCAAAGTTGCAATGGACATTCTCGACATGTCACCCATTAAAGATGCCCTTAGAGCTACTGCCTCAGTTCCAGAAATCTACATTCATGAATTTTGGGACACAGCATCGATTACTGCAACAAAGGACGCATCTAAGACATCGATCAATTTCACAATCAACAAGCAAAACTTTACTCTTGACTTAAGCTTATTCAGGAAGTTGTTCAAGTTTCCCAAATTAGCAAAAGGAGAGAAGTTTGTGCCTAATCCAAAAACAGAAGAAGTGATTCAAGTACTTCGAGCTTTAAACTATGAGGGGAACATTCAAAATCTATCTCAGTTCTCTACTGCACGCATTGGTCAACCATGGAAAGCAATTGTCATCATTATAGCCAGGTGCCTCACTTCAAAGACTCGTGGTTATGACCAACTGAGACCACCTCAGGCTCATATACTTTGGGGACTATACACTGCATCTAAAGTAGATTATGCTCTACTTCTTTGGCAAGAAGTCTGTTACCAATTCACCGGTACCAAGAAGAAATCACTGCATCTTCCGTTTCCAAGATTCACAAAACTTGTCATCAACCACTTCATGAAGAGTAATCCTTCTATTGACAAGCGTGGAAACTTCTTCTACCATACATCAGATGATGACCATGTGTTGGATCAAATGGGTGACGAGAAACATCCCAGTAAGTACTCACTGATTCCAGCTTTAGTGCCTGACACCATGATCAATGACGGGATCAAGGAAAGTGAACCTTACAAACAAATGCTTCTGGACATTGAAACACAATATAAAAGGGTAAATGCAGATCCATCCGAAAAACAAAAGGGTAAAAGGAAAAAGACTGTTGTTAAACGCCAAAAGACTTCTTCACCCCAAACCAAAGTAAAGCTAAAGGGAAAGAGCACCTACGTGATGAAGATGCAGAAGAACAAGATCCCTTAGTACAAATGTCTGAAGAAAAACAGATGCGGATTGCACAAAAGTTAAGTAGGATGGAGGCACAGAAAACCGGTAGTGGTTCCAGATCAAAAACTCCTGCCGAGTTAGCACTGGAAGCTTTTGGAGATCCAGACGATCCAACTGATGAAGAGGAACAAGATACCAGACTAGAGGAAGAACTCACAGACCCAACAAATCAAGATGATGACAACGTAGATGATTATATCAACTACGATTATGAAGATCAAAATCTGGAAGGTGGAACAGATATGGAAACAATTCTGTACGATGACGTCAATCTTAGCAAACCACTTCCACCTCCTTCATCACTAATAGCAGCAGAAGATGCTCATCTGACGATGATTCCTATACAACAAAACATACCCCCTCCACCACCAGTCTTCAGCACTGTTGTAACAACCGTCCCGCTGAGTGAACCTACAATCGAGACCAATCAACCTGTATCAACCACCATCCATGTAATCACACCTACGCCGCCACCGGTAACCCTTCAACCTGTATTAACCACCACCCAAGTGATTACAACGATGTCTCCACCGATTGTCGATCCTCTTGTGCCAACAACTGCCCCAGTAATTGTACCAACATCGCCACCTATCCTCGAACAACTTGTACCAACCACCATCCAATCCACAACCTCGTTAGCAATTGCAGTAACTCCTCTACCAACAACAACAGCAGTACAACTAGCATCCACTCCCACTCCATTTCTCACAATCAATGATCCACTCATTCAGCAACTCCAACAACAAATGGCATCACAGGCAAAACTTATTGCGGCATTGGAGAAAAGGATAAATCATGTTAAGGCACGTGACGAACGAAAACAAAAACGTGATGACAAAAAACTTCAAGAATCATTCGAAGGTGTCATTAGACTTAAAAAGCAACAAACACAATTTATTGCTGAAAAGGACGCACGTGACAAAGAAAATGCTGCATTTCTCGATTCCATCAATGATTCAATGACTAACATCATCCAGCGTGAAGTTAGGGCATGTGTACATCAAGAGCTTCCAGCATTATTCATAAATGGCCTTACTAACTTACAATTAATGCAAACATTGGAGACTCGGTTAACCAACATTGAGTCACCCATCACAGAAGCTCAACACGAATTACAAAGAGCTCTTCGTAAGGTCATAATAGAAGCTTCCAATACATCACCAGTAGAAGACACTGTAGTTCCCCAATCTTCCAAGAAACGGAAACGACAGGAGTCAGAAAATGAGGAAGAAGAGGAAAAGAATGAGGAGGAAGAACACTCTGATAAAAATGAAGAAGAAAAGAACGAGGAAGAGGAAGAGGAAGAGGAAGAGGAAGAGGAAGAGGAAGAGGAAGAGAAAAAGGACGAGGATGAGGACGAGGACGAGGACGAGGATGAGGATGAGGACGATGGGGAGGATACGGATGACGATGAGGATGACGAGGATGACGATAGTGATGCGGATGACGATAATGGGAATGGTAAGGATAAGGAGAAAGGGGATGGTGATAAGGATGAAGGTAATGGCAACAATGGAGAAGATTCTGAAGAATCTGATGCACGTTCAAAAGAAAAAGTTGTTGATTAACAAGCTGAGAGTGAACACATCACCACAGACGAGCATGCTGAAACCACTGACAAAACCACCGGTAAGTCATCTGAACCAGCTCTTACTAGTGTATCACAAGTAGATCCTATACTACCACTAGTACAAGCCGAACCAATGATTGAAGACGAACCATCACCGACTGTGGAACATCACTCTCCACCACCTACTTTTCTGCATCACACAGAAACACCCACAGGTACTTCTTCTGCACCGGTTCCTACTAATATCTCATCCACACCACCTGTTGAACCCGAACCTATGCAAGAAGACGACCCGATACCATCGGTGATACATAACTCTCCTCCTCAGCATTACATTGATATGGATATTGATGAGTTAAATCAACCAGATCCTGAGTTTGCCGACACGTTCACTGTTGATGAAACGGTTCCCGTACAGCCATGGCTTACACAAGCAGCAACTGCACGTATAGTGTCTGACAGTGAAAAGGCGGACCTCACACAATTCCTCAATAATCCTATCGACTTCTCTGGATTCTTGATGGATAAATATGGAGTGCCTAGCATTGATACAAATTTACTTCAAACAACGATCAAAGACAAGAACTTCTGGGCTTCCATGAAGATTGCCGAAACTGAGGGCGAATATCATTTTAATGAGCTCATGAAAGCAATCAAGACAACAGCATCAGGTGAACAAGCTCCGATCCTTCTTCCACTAACACCCTCAATTATTGCAGCCGCCAAAGATCTGCCAATGCAATACTTCACCAACCGTGATCTTGACTACTTAGAAAACGGCGCGGACAAGTATGCTACATCATTAACAATGGGCAAAGCAGTAAATTTGGAGGATATTCCTTGGATTGAAGACAAAGTTTCAAAACTATGGAGCAAAAAGCTTGTCAAAGAATATGATCAATATGCGGAATTAGGCATCTCACATTGGCGGGGCAACAAGAGGTCGGCTTACTACTTCTATAATCATACCAAGCAAGGTACACCTATAAGTGCAACCCGTCGAATCTCCAGCATACAGGGCGTTAACTTTCACCATATCTTTGGATATTCGTATTTGAAGGACATCATATTCAAGCGAGAAGATGGTAAGATTTATAGTGTCAGTGAAGGGGATCTTCAATTCCTACGACTTGAAGATATTGAAGATTTTCTACTCCTTTTGGTTCAAGGCATGGTTCCTCACTTAGACCCCGATGAAGTCATTGCTCTAAGTTCCAACATTCGCCAATTTACTCGTCGAATTGTAATCAAGCAAAGGGTTGAGGATTTACAACTCGGGGTAGAGAGTTACCAATCCAGACTAAATCTGGAACGACCTCACACAACACTAATGAGTCGTTTTCACCAAGGTAAGGAACCATACATGGGTACACTTAAACCAGAGATGGGCATATTCTACCTGAATGAAGCAGAAGTCATGCAATACATGCGACTCTCCGAACTACACAAGTTCAGCGATGGCACTCTTAAGCATGTACGTGACAAGCTGCTGATGCTTAACTCAGGACAAGGTCTTCCAGAAGTAAAGTACCAATGGGAAGGCCGATTCAAAAAGAGTGCCATCCACACCATCCAGGTGATTGAGGAAAAGTTAAGGCATCGACGGTTGATCCGCAGCATTGAACGATTCGTGGGGGGCAGACCATATGGAGCACATCACAGGCTCGTGGGCCGATCCATCTAATGGGTCGTACTATTTCAGGTTTACTCCATATTGGTTACTTTGTGAATATGTTAATATTGTAAATAATGTGCTTTTGTGGCTTGTTGTAGTGTTAAAGTATGATAACTTTTCAAGAATTTCTCACGAGATTCTAAATCTTTCAAAATATATCATACTAAAGCACTACAACTACCCCTTATTAACTTAAGGGGGAGCATGAACCTGTTCTATGGCCAAAACATCGATTTCATTTTTACCCAAAGACCGGTTAATCCATTCAATATCCCAAATATTAATGGTTAACATTTTGGATAAGGGGAGAAAATGGGATTAAGGAGACTTAAGTGATACTTGGCTAAAAGATGAAAAAGACTTAACGATAATCCAACTTAATATGTGTGAAGCACGTGTTAAGGGGGAGCGTTTTTGATGAACAAAACACCTAAGGTACAAAACTTTTGATTTCAATATCACAAGTACCTTAGGTGATTTTCAATGATTTTTCATGGTGGCAATTCCTTCCCAAAACACGCTTAATTCACGACGGATGTGGTGACAAAAGGGTGGTAGGAATAGGTTTAGTCCAATGATTCATCAGAGCCGATGGAATCTTCCCAAGGACAACTCCCTAGATAGAATTAGAAGTCCTAGGAAAGATGGAGAAAGAATGTGAATGTAGCTGAATGCCGACCAAGTACTTAAGCTAGCACTGGAACAATCACAACAAGGTGCTAGTGATGACGTATTGGTAAGCATTGAAGGGGTTGAAGAATGAAAAAGAAATGTAAAGATAAAGGGTGTAAAGAAAGAAGCCCTCCTTACAACTTTAGGCAGAAACCGGGTCAATACATATGCTATTGAGGTCATTTTTGCTAATGATTCTCGGTATTGAAGAAAGACATCATGGACCCAGTGATGCAATGCACAACCCTTCCCAGCTAACTCAAATATCTCTCAAAAGGTATTTGTTTTAATCACACGGAGATCAACACGTTATCTATTGGTTTATTCACTCCGAATAGACTGGTATTGAAAAGGTGGCACTCCTCTCCAGCCATCGCTCACTAAATCAAAACGCACAATCGAGTCTAGAGCCAAGAGATCATCAAAAGTCTCATTAGGACACTTTTCATTTATTCCTTGCTTTCTCACACACTGTGAAAAGTAAGAGATTTTCATGAGTCCTACGCAATATTCCTGTAATATTGCCAGAACATCCGAGTAATACGTAAGTATTACAATGAAGATGGAAATCCTGCTTGAGCCAACATCAAACAAGCTCATGGTAGGTTACACGTGCGATTCTTTTAGAATCAATCTTGTGAAAAACTGGAAGGTAACAGTGGTTTAATTCTTAATTGAACTTAAACTCGTTCCAGGCCTCTTCGCATTATCATATGATCTTGCCAGAACACTCAGAGTGACTCTTTATTGACCACAGTGACGAGTGGAAATCCTTCTAGTGTCAACATCAAACAACACTTGGTAGGTGACGTGCAAGATTCTTTATGAATTAAGCTCGTGACAACTGGAAAGCAACGATGGTGAAAATCTTAATTGAGATTCACTTGTTCCAGGTTTCATGAATTGACGGCTTTTAATCACAAGGATAATTTATCCAAGTGATTCACTCTTTATGTTCGCAGTCAGCTTTGGACGGTCGAATAAAGAGAACGGGTTTACCCGCGAAATCCTGTCAGGAAGTTACTTAATTGAAACTATCCGTCACGGGTACGATATCTAATATCGTTCAACGGTCTTCACCGACCGGAGGTAAAATGCTACCGAATTAGAATAAAATGTTCAAAGCCATTTTATTCGTGTCGTTGCTGTGTACCTGTTAAAGATGGTGGCGTTGCTGTGTACCTGTTGAAGACGGTGGCGTTGCTGAATACCAGTGAAGACGGTGGTGTTGCGGTGTACCTGTAGAAGTCGTTCCCACATGTTTATGTCTTTCTGCATCAAAGTTTAACAAAAATTCAAGAAAGTACAAGATAAAGTCTTCCGCTGTACCAAACTCTGAAACTTTCGAGAATTCAACAAAAAGACATAAGTGTGTGGAACATGGAGTCACGAGAAGGCAAATTCACAAGAAAGGCAAAGATCGCACGTGCAAGGCCAAAAGAACATGTTCCAAGCAAAAAGGCTGATATCATTCAATGCATATTCACAAAAGAAAAGAAAAAGAAAGAAAAGAAGACTACGAGCTCAAGAACAGAATCTAACATGCTAGATTAGGACTTTGTAAACTTGGAGTGACCTCCCTTTGGGGGAGATTGTTGGAAATACGTTTTACGCATGTAGAAAGTCTCGGTCACTCCAACCATGTAGTTATAGGCTCGTAGTTAAGTTAAGTGTTATTTATTACATAGCCTGACCCATGAGCATGTTCATGGGCCGGAAGCCCAAGTCCTTTAAGGACTTGGGGTATTTAAACCTCTTTCCACCATGGAAAGAGGTGTTGGTTGTTTATTTCTCACTTTTACATAATACAAGTTTCTTTCACTTCTCTCTCTAACTTTCTCTCTCTAGAAAAACATCAACCCCCTTGTTTCACAAGATTATCATTGTTCTACATAAAGGTCAAGACATGAGTGTGCTCTAACAAAACGTCATGTTATTTGACCTAAAAATGATATTTTTTAACCTTGTGAAGCCTACATAGGTGAATAATATGCAAAAGAAGGACAAGTATTTTTTGACATTTCATGTAGGATCAACTTGCTTATGTATTATATGACTCTAAAATATTTGATTCCATGTTTTATTCTATTAAAATTGAGAGCTATCAAGAGTGTGCTCTAACAAAACGTCATGTTATTTGACCTAAAAATGATATTGTTTAACCTTGGGAAGCCTACATAGGTGAATAATAGGCAAACGAAGGACAAGTATTTTTTGACATTTCATGTAGGATCAACTTGCTTATGTATTATATGACTCTGAAATATTTGATTCCATGTTTTATTCTATTAAAATTGAGAGCTATCAAGAAATAGATTACCAAACACAATCGCTAACATACAAAAACAAATTTATATTGAAATTATCTGAAAACGTGGGTTGCAATAAAATGGTCATAACATGTGATACATGACTCCGTTTCAAGACCACAACTAAGAAAATGGATGCTTGAAAAAATGAGTACTTTTATCCAGGCAAGAATTGGTCAAAAGCGACTAAACCCGATCAAAAACTGATAAAAACCTACCAAGAACAGCTAAAAATGCCGTAACCGGCTCAAATCATCCAAACCTAAGAAAAAACCTCTAAAATTATTTCCAGTCCATATAGACCACATATAATCTGGGCATAATGTATTTGCCCGGATTCTTGATGGATAAAACACATCTATATGTTTGCTCTGTTTAGGTTTTGGTTGTGTTTTATTGGTGTAAAGTTGGTCAGCTAGTATTTGAGGTAGTTGTGAATGTAGTAGACAAAGAGCATCTCGACGGCACATTATAGTATAAAGGTCAAGACATGAGTGTGCTCTAACAAAACGTCATGTTATTTGACCTAAAAATGATATTTTTTAACCTTGTGAAGCCTACATAGGTGAATAATATGCAAAAGAAGGACAAGTATTTTTTGACATTTCATGTAGGATCAACTTGCTTATGTATTATATGACTCTGAAATATTTGATTCCATGTTTTATTCTATTAAAATTGAGAGCTATCAAGAGTGTGCTCTAACAAAACGTCATGTTATTTGACCTAAAAATGATATTGTTTAACCTTGGGAAGCCTACATAGGTGAATAATAGGCAAACGAAGGACAAGTATTTTTTGACATTTCATGTAGGATCAACTTGCTTATGTATTATATGACTCTGAAATATTTGATTCCATGTTTTATTCTATTAAAATTGAGAGCTATCAAGAAATAGATTACCAAACACAATCGCTAACATACAAAAACAAATTTATATTGAAATTATCTGAAAACGTGGGTTGCAATAAAATGGTCATAACATGTGATACATGACTCCGTTTCAAGACCACAACTAAGAAAATGGATGCTTGAAAAAATGAGTACTTTTATCCAGGCAAGAATTGGTCAAAAGCGACTAAACCCGATCAAAAACTGATAAAAACCTACCAAGAACAGCTAAAAATGCCGTAACCGGCTCAAATCATCCAAACCTAAGAAAAAACCTCTAAAATTATTTCCAGTCCATATAGACCACATATAATCTGGGCATAATGTATTTGCCCGGATTCTTGATGGATAAAACACATCTATATGTTTGCTCTGTTTAGGTTTTGGTTGTGTTTTATTGGTGTAAAGTTGGTCAGCTAGTATTTGAGGTAGTTGTGAATGTAGTAGACAAAGAGCATCTCGACGGCACATTATAGTATAAAGGTCAAGACATGAGTGTTCTCTAACAAAACGTCATGTTATTTGACCTAAAAATGATATTTTTTAACCTTGTGAAGCCTACATAGGTGAATAATATGCAAAAGAAGGACAAGTATTTTTTGACATTTCATGTAGGATCAACTTGCTTATGTATTATATGACTCTGAAATATTTGATTCCATGTTTTATTCTATTAAAATTGAGTGCTATCAAGAAATAGATTACCAAACATAATCGCTAACATACAAAAACAAATTTATATTGAAATTATCTGAAAACGTGGGTTGCAATAAAATGGTCATAACATGTGATACATGACTCCGTTCGAAGATCACAACTAAAAAAATGGATGCTTGAAAAAAGGAGTACTTTTATCCAGGCAAGCATTGGTCAAAAGCGACTGAACCCGATCAAAAACTGATAAAAACTTACCAAGAACAGCTAAAAATGCCGTAACCGGCTCAAATCATCCAAACCTAAGAAAAAACCTCTAAAATTATTTCCAGTCCATATAGACCACATAGAATCCGGGCATAATGTATTTGCCCGGATTCTTGATGGATAAAACACATCTATATGTTTGCTCTGTTTAGTTTTGGTTGTGTTTTATTGGTGTAAAGTTGGTCAGCTAGTATTTGAGGTAGTTGTGAATGTAGTAGACAAAGAGCATCTCGACGGCACATTATAGTATAAAGGTCAAGACATGAGTGTGCTCTAACAAAACGTCATGTTATTTGACCTAAAAATGATATTGTTTAACATTGGGAAGCCTACATAGGTGAATAATATGCAAAAGAAGGACAAGTATTTTTTGACATTTCATGTAGGATCAACTTGCTTATGTATTATATGACTCTAAAATATTTGATTCCATGTTTTATTCTATTAAAATTGAGAGCTATCAAGAGTGTGCTCTAACAAAACGTCATGTTATTTGACCTAAAATGATATTCTTTAACCTTGGGAAGCCTACATAGGTGAATAATATGCAAAAGAAGGACAAGTATTTTTTGACATTTCATGTAGGATCAACTTGCTTATGTATTATATGACTCTGAAATATTTGATTCCATGTTTTATTCTATTAAAATTGAGTGCTATCAAGAAATAGATTACCAAACATAATCGCTAACATACAAAAACAAATTTATATTGAAATTATCTGAAAACGTGGGTTGCAATAAAATGGTCATAACATGTGATACATGACTCCGTTCGAAGATCACAACTAAGAAAATGGATGCTTGAAAAAAGGAGTACTTTTATCCAGGCAAGCATTGGTCAAAAGCGACTGAACCCGATCAAAAACTGATAAAAACCTACCAAGAACAGCTAAAAATGCCGTAACCGGCTCAAATCATCCAAACCTAAGAAAAAACCTCTAAATTTATTTCCAGTCCATATAGACCACATAGAATCCGGGCATAATGTATTTGCCCGGATTCTTGATGGATAAAACACATCTATATGTTTGCTCTGTTTAGTTTTGGTTGTGTTTTATTGGTGTAAAGTTGGTCAGCTAGTATTTGAGGTAGTTGTGAATGTAGTAGACAAAGAGCATCTCGACGGCACATTATAGTATAAAGGTCAAGACATGAGTGTGCTCTAACAAAACGTCATGTTATTTGACCTAAAAATGATATTGTTTAACCTTGGGAAGCCTACATAGGTGAATAATAGGCAAAAGAAGGACAAGTATTTTTTGACATTTCATGTAGGATCAACTTGCTTATGTATTATATGAATCTGAAATATTTGATTCCATGTTTTATTCTATTAAAATTGAGAGCTATCAAGAAATAGATTACCAAACACAATCGCTAACATACAAAAACAAATTTATATTGAAATTATCTAAAAACGTGGGTTGCAATAAAATGGTCATAACATGTGATACATGACTCCGTTTCAAGACCACAACTAAGAAAATGGATGCTTGAAAAAAGGAGTACTTTTATCCAGGCAAGCATTGGTCAAAAGCGACTAAACCCGATCAAAAACTGATAAAAACCTACCAAGAACAGCTAAAAATGCCGTAACCGGCTCAAATCATCCAAACCTAAGAAAAAACCTCTAAAGTTATTTCCAGTCCATATAGACCACATATAATCTGGGCATAATGTATTTGCCCGGATTCTTGATGGATAAAACACATCTATATGTTTGCTCTGTTTAGGTTTTGGTTGTGTTTTATTGGTGTAAAGTTGATCAGCTAGTATTTGAGGTAGTTGTGAATGTAGTAGACAAAGAGCATCTCGACGGCACATTATAGTATAAAGGTCAAGACATGAGTGTGCTCTAACAAAACGTCATGTTATTTGACCTAAAAATGATATTTTTTAACCTTGTGAAGCCTACATAGGTGAATAATATGCAAAAGAAGGACAAGTATTTTTTGACATTTCATGTAGGATCAACTTGCTTATGTATTATATGACTCTGAAATATTTGATTCCATGTTTTATTCTATTAAAATTGAGAGCTATCAAGAGTGTGCTCTAACAAAACGTCATGTTATTTGACCTAAAAATGATATTGTTTAACCTTGGGAAGCCTACATAGGTGAATAATAGGCAAACGAAGGACAAGTATTTTTTGACATTTCATGTAGGATCAACTTGCTTATGTATTATATGACTCTGAAATATTTGATTCCATGTTTTATTCTATTAAAATTGAGAGCTATCAAAAAATAGATTACCAAACACAATCGCTAACAAACAAAAACAAATTTATATTGAAATTATCTGAAAACGTGGGTTGCAATAAAATGGTCATAACATGTGATACATGACTCCGTTTCAAGACCACAACTAAGAAAATGGATGCTTGAAAAAATGAGTACTTTTATCCAGGCAAGAATTGGTCAAAAGCGACTAAACCCGATCAAAAACTGATAAAAACCTACCAAGAACAGCTAAAAATGCCGTAACCGGCTCAAATCATTCAAACCTAAGAAAAAACCTCTAAAATTATTTCCAGTCCATATAGACCACATATAATCTGGGCATAATGTATTTGCCCGGATTCTTGATGGATAAAACACATCTATATGTTTGCTCTGTTTAGGTTTTGGTTGTGTTTTATTGGTGTAAAGTTGGTCAGCTAGTATTTGAGGTAGTTGTGAATGTAGTAGACAAAGAGCATCTCGACGGCACATTATAGTATAAAGGTCAAGACATGAGTGTGCTCTAACAAAACGTCATGTTATTTGACCTAAAAATGATATTTTTTAACCTTGTGAAGCCTACATAGGTGAATAATATGCAAAAGAAGGACAAGTATTTTTTGACATTTCATGTAGGATCAACTTGCTTATGTATTATATGACTCTGAAATATTTGATTCCATGTTTTATTCTATTAAAATTGAGAGCTATCAAGAGTGTGCTCTAACAAAACGTCATGTTATTTGACCTAAAAATGATATTGTTTAACCTTGGGAAGCCTACATAGGTGAATAATAGGCAAACGAAGGACAAGTATTTTTTGACATTTCATGTAGGATCAACTTGCTTATGTATTATATGACTCTGAAATATTTGATTCCATGTTTTATTCTATTAAAATTGAGAGCTATCAAGAAATAGATTACCAAACACAATCGCTAACATACAAAAACAAATTTATATTGAAATTATCTGAAAACGTGGGTTGCAATAAAATGGTCATAACATGTGATACATGACTCCGTTTCAAGACCACAACTAAGAAAATGGATGCTTGAAAAAATGAGTACTTTTATCCAGGCAAGAATTGGTCAAAAGCGACTAAACCCGATCAAAAACTGATAAAAACCTACCAAGAACAGCTAAAAATGCCGTAACCGGCTCAAATCATCCAAACCTAAGAAAAAACCTCTAAAATTATTTCCAGTCCATATAGACCACATATAATCTGGGCATAATGTATTTGCCCGGATTCTTGATGGATAAAACACATCTATATGTTTCCTCTGTTTAGGTTTTGGTTGTGTTTTATTGGTGTAAAGTTGGTCAGCTAGTATTTGAGGTAGTTGTGAATGTAGTAGACAAAGAGCATCTCGACGGCACATTATAGTATAAAGGTCAAGACATGAGTGTGCTCTAACAAAACGTCATGTTATTTGACCTAAAAATGATATTTTTTAACCTTGTGAAGCCTACATAGGTGAATAATATGCAAAAGAAGGACAAGTATTTTTTGACATTTCATGTAGGATCAACTTGCTTATGTATTATATGACTCTGAAATATTTGATTCCATGTTTTATTCTATTAGAATTGAGAGCTATCAAGAGTGTGCTCTAACAAAACGTCATGTTATTTGACCTAAAAATGATATTGTTTAACCTTGGGAAGCCTACATAGGTGAATAATAGGCAAACGAAGGACAAGTATTTTTTGACATTTCATGTAGGATCAACTTGCTTATGTATTATATGACTCTGAAATATTTGATTCCATGTTTTATTCTATTAAAATTGAGAGCTATCAAGAAATAGATTACCAAACACAATCGCTAACATACAAAAACAAATTTATATTGAAATTATCTGAAAACGTGAGTTGCAATAAAATGGTCATAACATGTGATACATGACTCCGTTTCAAGACCACAACTAAGAAAATGGATGCTTGAAAAAATGAGTACTTTTATCCAAGCAAGAATTGGTCAAAAGCGACTAAACCCGATCAAAAACTGATAAAAACCTACCAAGAACAGCTAAAAATGCCGTAACCGGCTCAAATCATCCAAACCTAAGAAAAAACCTCTAAAATTATTTCCAGTCCATATAGACCACATATAATCTGGGCATAATGTATTTGCCCGGATTCTTGATGGATAAAACACATCTATATGTTTGCTTTGTTTAGGTTTTGGTTGTGTTTTATTGGTGTAAAGTTGGTCAGCTAGTATTTGAGGTAGTTGTGAATGTAGTAGACAAAGAGCATCTCGACGGCACATTATAGTATAAAGGTCAAGACATGAGTGTGCTCTAACAAAACGTCATGTTATTTGACCTAAAAATGATATTTTTTAACCTTGTGAAGCCTACATAGGTGAATAATATGCGAAAGAAGGACAAGTATTTTTTGACATTTCATGTAGGATCAACTTGCTTATGTATTATATGACTCTGAAATATTTGATTCCATGTTTTATTCTATTAAAATTGAGAGCTATCAAGAGTGTGCTCTAACAAAACGTCATGTTATTTGACCTAAAAATGATATTGTTTAACCTTGGGAAGCCTACATAGGTGAATAATAGGCAAAAGAAGGACAAGTATTTTTTGACATTTCATGTAGGATCAACTTGCTTATGTATTATATGAATCTGAAATATTTGATTCCATGTTTTATTCTATTAAAATTGAGAGCTATCAAGAAATAGATTACCAAACACAATCGCTAACATACAAAAACAAATTTATATTGAAATTATCTAAAAACGTGGGTTGCAATAAAATGGTCATAACATGTGATACATGACTCCGTTTCAAGACCACAACTAAGAAAATGGATGCTTGAAAAAAGGAGTACTTTTATCCAGGCAAGCATTGGTCAAAAGCGACTAAACCCGATCAAAAACTGATAAAAACCTACCAAGAACAGCTAAAAATGCCGTAACCGGCTCAAATCATCCAAACCTAAGAAAAAACCTCTAAAATTATTTCCAGTCCATATAGACCACATATAATCTGGGCATAATGTATTTGCCCGGATTCTTGATGGATAAAACACATCTATATGTTTGCTCTGTTTAGGTTTTGGTTGTGTTTTATTGGTGTAAAGTTGGTCAGCTAGTATTTGAGGTAGTTGTGAATGTAGTAGACAAAGAGCATCTCGACGGCACATTATAGTATAAAGGTCAAGACATGAGTGTGCTCTAACAAAACGTCATGTTATTTGACCTAAAAATGATATTTTTTAACCTTGTGAAGCCTACATAGGTGAATAATATGCAAAAGAAGGACAAGTATTTTTTGACATTTCATGTAGGATCAACTTGCTTATGTATTATATGACTCTGAAATATTTGATTCCATGTTTTATTCTATTAAAATTGAGAGCTATCAAGAGTGTGCTCTAACAAAACGTCATGTTATTTGACCTAAAAATGATATTGTTTAACCTTGGGAAGCCTACATAGGTGAATAATAGGCAAACGAAGGACAAGTATTTTTTGACATTTCATGTAGGATCAACTTGCTTATGTATTATATGACTCTGAAATATTTGATTCCATGTTTTATTCTATTAAAATTGAGAGCTATCAAGAAATAGATTACCAAACACAATCGCTAACATACAAAAACAAATTTATATTGAAATTATCTGAAAACGTGGGTTGCAATAAAATGGTCATAACATGTGATACATGACTCCTTTTCAAGACCACAACTAAGAAAATGGATGCTTGAAAAAATGAGTACTTTTATCCAGGCAAGAATTGGTCAAAAGCGACTAAACCCGATCAAAAACTGATAAAAACCTACCAAGAACAGCTAAAAATGCCGTAACCGGCTCAAATCATCCAAACCTAAGAAAAAACCTCTAAAATTATTTCCAGTCCATATAGACCACATATAATCTGGGCATAATGTATTTGCCCGGATTCTTGATGGATAAAACACATCTATATGTTTGCTCTGTTTAGGTTTTGGTTGTGTTTTATTGGTGTAAAGTTGGTCAGCTAGTATTTGAGGTAGTTGTGAATGTAGTAGACAAAGAGCATCTCGACGGCACATTATAGTATAAAGGTCAAGACATGAGTGTGCTCTAACAAAACGTCATGTTATTTGACCTAAAAATGATATTTTTTTAACCTTGTGAAGCCTACATAGGTGAATAATATGCAAAAGAAGGACAAGTATTTTTTGACATTTCATGTAGGATCAACTTGCTTATGTATTATATGACTCTGAAATATTTGATTCCATGTTTTATTCTATTAAAATTGAGACCTATCAAGAGTGTGCTCTAACAAAACGTCATGTTATTTGACCTAAAAATGATATTGTTTAACCTTGGTAAGCCTACATAGGTGAATAATAGGCAAACGAAGGACAAGTATTTTTTGACATT
Organism: Glebionis coronaria; assembly: GCA_025667525.1. Lineage (NCBI taxonomy): Eukaryota > Viridiplantae > Streptophyta > Magnoliopsida > Asterales > Asteraceae > Glebionis > Glebionis coronaria. The sequence continues at coordinate 610,259,969 of CM046878.1, read as the reverse complement.
TCATGTAGGATCAACTTGCTTATGTATTATATGACTCTGAAATATTTGATTCCATGTTTTATTCTATTAAAATTGAGAGCTATCAAGAAATAGATTACCAAACACAATCGCTAACATACAAAAACAAATTTATATTGAAATTATCTGAAAACGTGGGTTGCAATAAAATGGTCATAACATGTGATACATGACTCCGTTTCAAGACCACAACTAAGAAAATGGATGCTTGAAAAAATGAGTACTTTTATCGAGGCAAGAATTGGTCAAAAGCGACTAAACCCGATCAAAAACTGATAAAAACCTACCAAGAACAGCTAAAAATGCCGTAACCGGCTCAAATCATCCAAACCTAAGAAAAAACCTCTAAAATTATTTCCAGTCCATATAGACCACATATAATCTGGGCATAATGTATTTTCCCGGGTTCTTGATGGATAAAACACATCTATATGTTTGCTCTGTTTAGGTTTTGGTTGTGTTTTATTGGTGTAAAGTTGGTCAGCTAGTATTTGAGGTAGTTGTGAATGTAGTAGACAAAGAGCATCTCGACGGCACATTATAGTATAAAGGTCAAGACATGAGTGTGCTCTAACAAAACGTCATGTTATTTGACCTAAAAATGATATTTTTTAACCTTGTGAAGCCTACATAGGTGAATAATATGCAAAAGAAGGACAAGTATTTTTTGACATTTCATGTAGGATCAACTTGCTTATGTATTATATGACTCTGAAATATTTGATTCCATGTTTTATTCTATTAAAATTGAGAGCTATCAAGAGTGTGCTCTAACAAAACGTCATGTTATTTGACCTAAAAATGATATTGTTTAACCTTGGGAAGCCTACATAGGTGAATAATAGGCAAACGAAGGACAAGTATTTTTTGAAATTTCATGTAGGATCAACTTGCTTATGTATTATATGACTCTGAAATATTTGATTCCATGTTTTATTCTATTAAAATTGAGAGCTATCAAGAAATAGATTACCAAACACAATCGCTAACATACAAAAACAAATTTATATTGAAATTATCTGAAAACGTGGGTTGCAATAAAATGGTCATAACATGTGATACATGACTCCGTTTCAAGACCACAACTAAGAAAATGGATGCTTGAAAAAATGAGTACTTTTATCCAGGCAAGAATTGGTCAAAAGCGACTAAACCCGATAAAAAACTGATAAAAACCTACCAAGAACAACTAAAAATGCCGTAACCGGCTCAAATCATCCAAACCTAAGAAAAAACCTCTAAAATTATTTCCAGTCCATATAGACCACATATAATCTGGGCATAATGTATTTGCCCGGATTCTTGATGGATAAAACACATCTATATGTTTGCTCTGTTTAGGTTTTGGTTGTGTTTTATTGGTGTAAAGTTGGTCAGCTAGTATTTGAGGTAGTTGTGAATGTAGTAGACAAAGAGCATCTCGACGGCACATTATAGTATAAAGGTCAAGACATGAGTGTGCTCTAACAAAACGTCATGTTATTTGACCTAAAAATGATATTTTTTAACCTTGTGAAGCCTACATAGGTGAATAATATGCAAAAGAAGGACAAGTATTTTTTGACATTTCATGTAGGATCAACTTGCTTATGTATTATATGACTCTGAAATGTTTGATTCCATGTTTTATTCTATTAAAATTGAGAGCTATCAAGAGTGTGCTCTAACAAAACGTCATGTTATTTGACCTAAAAATGATATTGTTTAACCTTGGGAAGCCTACATAGGTGAATAATAGGCAAACGAAGGACAAGTATTTTTTGACATTTCATGTAGGATCAACTTGCTTATGTATTATATGACTCTGAAATATTTGATTCCATGTTTTATTCTATTAAAATTGAGAGCTATCAAGAAATAGATTACCAAACACAATCGCTAACATACAAAAACAAATTTATATTGAAATTATCTGAAAACGTGGGTTGCAATAAAATGGTCATAACATGTGATACATGACTCCGTTTCAAGACCACAACTAAGAAAATGGATGCTTGAAAAAATGAGTACTTTTATCCAGGCAAGAATTGGTCAAAAGCGACTAAACCCGATCAAAAACTGATAAAAACCTACCAAGAACAGCTAAAAATGCCGTAACCGGCTCAAATCATCCAAACCTAAGAAAAAACCTCTAAAATTATTTCCAGTCCATATAGACCACATAGAATCCGGGCATAATGTATTTGCCCGGATTCTTGATGGATAAAACACATCTATATGTTTGCTCTGTTTAGTTTTGGTTGTGTTTTATTGGTGTAAAGTTGGTCAGCTAGTATTTGAGGTAGTTGTGAATGTAGTAGACAAAGAGCATCTCGACGACACATTATAGTATAAAGGTCAAGACATGAGTGTGCTCTAACAAAACGTCATGTTATTTGACCTAAAAATGATATTGTTTAACCTTGGGAAGCCTACATAGGTGAATAATATGCAAAAGAAGGACAAGTATTTTTTGACATTTCATGTAGGATCAACTTGCTTATGTATTATATGACTTTGAAATATTTGATTCCATGTTTTATTCTATTAAAATTGAGAGCTATCAAGAAATAGATTACCAAACACAATCGCTAACATACAAAAACAAATTTATATTGAAATTGTCTGAAAACGTGGGTTGCAATAAAATGGTCATAACATGTGATACATGACTCCGTTTCAAGACCACAACTAAGAAAATGGATGCTTGAAAAAATGAGTACTTTTATCCAGGCAAGCATTGGTCAAAAGCGACTAAACCCGATAAAAAACTGATAAAAACCTACCAAGAACAGCTAAAAATGCCGTAACCGGCTCAAATCATCCAAACCTAAGAAAAAACCTCTAAAATTATTTCCAGTCCATATAGACCACATATAATCCGGGCATAATGTATTTGCCCGGATTCTTGATGGATAAAACACATCTATATGTTTGCTCTGTTTAGTTTTGGTTGTGTTTTATTGGTGTAAAGTTGGTCAGCTAGTATTTGAGGTAGTTGTGAATGTAGTAGACAAAGAGCATCTCGACGGCACATTATAGTATAAAGGTCAAGACATGAGTGTGCTCTAACAAAACGTCATGTTATTTGACCTAAAAATGATATTTTTTAACCTTGTGAAGCCTACATAGGTGAATAATATGCAAAAGAAGGACAAGTATTTTTTGACATTTCATGTAGGATCAACTTGCTTATGTATTATATGACTCTGAAATATTTGATTCCATGTTTTATTCTATTAAAATTGAGAGCTATCAAGAGTGTGCTCTAACAAAACGTCATGTTATTTGACCTAAAAATGATATTGTTTAACCTTGGGAAGCCTACATAGGTGAATAATAGGCAAACGAAGGACAAGTATTTTTTGACATTTCATGTAGGATCAACTTGCTTATGTATTATATGACTCTGAAATATTTGATTCCATGTTTTATTCTATTAAAATTGAGAGCTATCAAGAAATAGATTACCAAACACAATCGCTAACATACTAAAACAAATTTATATTGAAATTATCTGAAAACGTGGGTTGCAATAAAATGGTCATAACATGTGATACATGACTCCGTTTCAAGACCACAACTAAGAAAATGGATGCTTGAAAAAATGAGTACTTTTATCCAGGCAAGAATTGGTCAAAAGCGACTAAACCCGATCAAAAACTGATAAAAACCTACCAAGAACAGCTAAAAATGCCGTAACCGGCTCAAATCATCCAAACCTAAGAAAAAACCTCTAAAATTATTTCCAGTCCATATAGACCACATAGAATCCGGGCATAATGTATTTGCCCGGATTCTTGATGGATAAAACACATCTATATGTTTGCTCTGTTTAGTTTTGGTTGTGTTTTATTGGTGTAAAGTTGGTCAGCTAGTATTTGAGGTAGTTGTGAATGTAGTAGACAAAGAGCATCTCGACGACACATTATAGTATAAAGGTCAAGACATGAGTGTGCTCTAACAAAACGTCATGTTATTTGACCTAAAAATGATATTGTTTAACCTTGGGAAGCCTACATAGGTGAATAATATGCAAAAGAAGGACAAGTATTTTTTGACATTTCATGTAGGATCAACTTGCTTATGTATTATATGACTCTGAAATATTTGATTCCATGTTTTATTCTATTAAAATTGAGAGCTATCAAGAAATAGATTACCAAACACAATCGCTAACATACAAAAACAAATTTATATTGAAATTATCTGAAAACGTGGGTTGCAATAAAATGGTCATAACATGTGATACATGACTCCGTTTCAAGACCACAACTAAGAAAATGGATGCTTGAAAAAATGAGTACTTTTATCCAGGCAAGCATTGGTCAAAAGCGACTAAACCCGATCAAAAACTGATAAAAACCTACCAAGAACAGCTAAAAATGCCGTAACCGGCTCAAATCATCCAAACCTAAGAAAAAACCTCTAAAATTATTTCCAGTCCATATAGACCACATATAATCCGGGCATAATGTATTTGCCCGGATTCTTGATGGATAAAACACATCTATATGTTTGCTCTGTTTAGTTTTGGTTGTGTTTTATTGGTGTAAAGTTGGTCAGCTAGTATTTGAGGTAGTTGTGAATGTAGTAGACAAAGAGCATCTCGACGGCACATTATAGTATAAAGGTCAAGACTTGAGTGTGCTCTAACAAAACGTCATGTTATTTGACCTAAAAATGATATTTTTTAACCTTGTGAAGCCTACATAGGTGAATAATATGCAAAAGAAGGACAAGTATTTTTTGACATTTCATGTAGGATCAACTTGCTTATGTATTATATGACTCTGAAATATTTGATTCCATGTTTTATTCTATTAAAATTGAGGGCTATCAAGAGTGTGCTCTAACAAAACGTCATGTTATTTGACCTAAAAATGATATTGTTTAACCTTGGGAAGCCTACATAGGTGAATAATAGGCAAACGAAGGACAGGTATTTTTTGACATTTCATGTAGGATCAACTTGCTTATGTATTATATGACTCTGAAATATTTGATTCCATGTTTTATTCTATTAAAATTGAGAGCTATCAAGAAATAGATTACCAAACACAATCGCTAACATACAAAAACAAATTTATATTGAAATTATCTGAAAACGTGGGTTGCAATAAAATGGTCATAACATGTGATACATGACTCCGTTTCAAGACCACAACTAAGAAAATGGATGCTTGAAAAAATGAGTACTTTTATCCAGGCAAGAATTGGTCAAAAGCGACTAAACCCGATCAACAACTGATAAAAACCTACCAAGAACAGCTAAAAATGCCGTAACCGGCTCAAATCATCCAAACCTAAGAAAAAACCTCTAAAATTATTTCCAGTCCATATAGACCACATAGAATCCGGGCATAATGTATTTGCCCGGATTCTTGATGGATAAAACACATCTATATGTTTGCTCTGTTTAGTTTTGGTTGTGTTTTATTGGTGTAAAGTTGGTCAGCTAGTATTTGAGGTAGTTGTGAATGTAGTAGACAAAGAGCATCTCGACGACACATTATAGTATAAAGGTCAAGACATGAGTGTGCTCTAACAAAACGTCATGTTATTTGACCTAAAAATGATATTGTTTAACCTTGGGAAGCCTACATAGGTGAATAATATGCAAAAGAAGGACAAGTATTTTTTGACATTTCATGTAGGATCAACTTGCTTATGTATTATATGACTCTGAAATATTTGATTCCATGTTTTATTCTATTAAAATTGAGAGCTATCAAGAAATAGATTACCAAACACAATCGCTAACATACAAAAACAAATTTATATTGAAATTATCTGAAAACGTGGGTTGCAATAAAATGGTCATAACATGTGATACATGACTCCGTTTCAAGACCACAACTAAGAAAATGGATGCTTGAAAAAATGAGTACTTTTATCCAGGCAAGCATTGGTCAAAAGCGACTAAACCCGATCAAAAACTGATAAAAACCTACCAAGAACAGCTAAAAATGCCGTAACCGGCTCAAATCATCCAAACCTAAGAAAAAACCTCTAAAATTATTTCCAGTCCATATAGACCACATATAATCCGGGAATAATGTATTTGCCCGGATTCTTGATGGATAAAACACATCTATATGTTTGCTCTGTTTAGTTTTGGTTGTGTTTTATTGGTGTAAAGTTGGTCAGCTGGTATTTGAGGTAGTTGTGAATGTAGTAGACAAAGAGCATCTCGACGGCACATTATAGTATAAAGGTCAAGACATGAGTGTGCTCTAACAAAACGTCATGTTATTTGACCTAAAAATGATATTTTTTAACCTTGTGAAGCCTACATAGGTGAATAATATGCAAAAGAAGGACAAGTATTTTTTGACATTTCATGTAGGATCAACTTGCTTATGTATTATATGACTCTGAAATATTTGATTCCATGTTTTATTCTATTAAAATTGAGAGCTATCAAGAGTGTGCTCTAACAAAATGTCATGTTATTTGACCTAAAAATGATATTGTTTAACCTTGGGAAGCCTACATAGGTGAATAATAGGCAAACGAAGGACAAGTATTTTTTGACATTTCATGTAGGATCAACTTGCTTATGTATTATATGACTCTGAAATATTTGATTCCATGTTTTATTCTATTAAAATTGAGAGTTATCAATAAATAGATTACCAAACACAATCGCTAACATACAAAAACAAATTTATATTGAAATTATCTAAAAACGTGGGTTGCAATAAAATGGTCATAACATGTGATACATGACTCCGTTTCAAGACCACAACTAAGAAAATGGATGCTTGAAAAAATGAGTACTTTTATCCAGGCAAGAATTGGTCAAAAGCGACTAAACCCGATCAAAAACTGATAAAAACCTACCAAGAACAGCTAAAAATGCCCTAACCGGCTCAAATCATCCAAACCTAAGAAAAAACCTCTAAAATTATTTCCAGTCCATATAGACCACATAGAATCCGGGCATAATGTATTTGCCCGGATTCTTGATGGATAAAACACATCTATATGTTTGCTCTGTTTAGTTTTGGTTGTGTTTTATTGGTGTAAAGTTGGTCAGCTAGTATTTGAGGTAGTTGTGAATGTAGTAGACAAAGAGCATCTCGACGACACATTATAGTATAAAGGTCAAGACATGAGTATGCTCTAACAAAACGTCATGTTATTTGACCTAAACATGATATTGTTTAACCTTGGGAAGCCTACATAGGTGAATAATATGCAAAAGAAGGACAAGTATTTTTTGACATTTCATGTAGGATCAACTTGCTTATGTATTATATGACTCTGAAATATTTGATTCCATGTTTTATTCTATTAAAATTGAGAGCTATCAAGAAATAGATTACCAAACACAATCGCTAACATACAAAAACAAATTTATATTGAAATTATCTGAAAATGTGGGTTGCAATAAAATGGTCATAACATGTGATACATGACTCCGTTTCAAGACCACAACTAAGAAAATGGATGCTTGAAAAAATGAGTACTTTTATCCAGGCAAGCATTGGTCAAAAGCGACTAAACCCGATCAAAAACTGATAAAAACCTACCAAGAACAGCTAAAAATGCCGTAACCGGCTCAAATCATCCAAACCTAAGAAAAAACCTTTAAAATAATTTCCAGTCCATATAGACCACATATAATCCGGGCATAATGTATTTGCCCGGATTCTTGATGGATAAAACATATCTATATGTTTGCTCTGTTTAGTTTTGGTTGTGTTTTATTGGTGTAAAGTTGGTCAGCTAGTATTTGAGGTAGTTGTGAATGTAGTAGACAAAGAGCTTCTCGACGGCACATTATAGTATAAAGGTCAAGACATGAGTGTGCTCTAACAAAACGTCATGTTATTTGACCTAAAAATGATATTTTTTAACCTTGTGAAGCCTACATAGGTGAATAATATGCAAAAGAAGGACAAGTATTTTTTGACATTTCATGTAGGATCAACTTGCTTATGTATTATATGACTCTGAAATATTTGATTCCATGTTTTATTCTATTAAAATTGAGAGCTATCAAGAGTGTGCTCTAACAAAACGTCATGTTATTTGACCTAAAAATGATATTGTTTAACCTTGGGAAGCCTACATAGGTGAATAATAGGCAAACGAAGGACAAGTATTTTTTGACATTTCATGTAGGATCAACTTGATTATGTATTATATGACTCTGAAATATTTGATTCCATGTTTTATTCTATTAAAATTGAGAGCTATCAAGAAATAGATTACCAAACACAATCGCTAACATACAAAAACAAATTTATATTGAAATTATCTGAAAACGTGGGTTGCAATAAAATGGTCATAACATGTGATACATGACTCCGTTTCAAGACCACAACTAAGAAAATGGATGCTTGAAAAAATGAGTACTTTTATCCAGGCAAGAATTGGTCAAAAGCGACTAAACCCGATTAAAAACTGATAAAAACCTACCAAGAACAGCTAAAAATGCCGTAACCGGCTCAAATCATCCAAACCTAAGAAAAAACCTCTAAAATTATTTCCAGTCTATATAGACCACATAGAATCCGGGCATAATGTATTTGCCCGGATTCTTGATGGATAAAACACATCTATATGTTTGCTCTGTTTAGTTTTGGTTGTGTTTTATTGGTGTAAAGTTGGTCAGCTAGTATTTGAGGTAGTTGTGAATGTAGTAGACAAAGAGCATCTCGACGACACATTATAGTATAAAGGTCAAGACATGAGTGTGCTCTAACAAAACGTCATGTTACTTGACCTAAAAATGATATTGTTTAACCTTGGGAAGCCTACATAGGTGAATAATATGCAAAAGAAGGACAAGTATTTTTTGACATTTCATGTAGGATCAACTTGCTTATGTATTATATGACTCTGAAATATTTGATTCCATGTTTTATTCTATTAAAATTGAGAGCTATCAAGAAATAGATTACCAAACACAATCGCTAACATACAAAAACCAATTTATATTGAAATTATCTGAAAACGTGGGTTGCAATAAAATGGTCATAACATGTGATACATGACTCCGTTTCAAGACCACAACTAAGAAAATGGATGCTTGAATAAATGAGTACTTTTATCCAGGCAAGCATTGGTCAAAAGCGACTAAACCCGATCAAAAACTGATAAAAACCTACCAAGAACAGCTAAAAATGCCGTAACCGGCTCAAATCATCCAAACCTAAGAAAAAACCTCTAAAATTATTTCCAGTCCATATAGACCACATAGAATCCGGGCATAATGTATTTGCCCGGATTCTTGATGGATAAAACACATCTATATGTTTGCTCTGTTTAGTTTTGGTTGTGTTTTATTGGTGTAAAGTTGGTCAGCTAGTATTTGAGGTAGTTGTGAATGTAGTAGACAAAGAGCATCTCGACGGCACATAATAGTATAAAGGTCAAGACATGAGTGTGCTCTAACAAAACGTCATGTTATTTGACCTAAAAATGGTATTGTTTAACCTTGGGAAGCCTACATAGGTGAATAATATGCAAAAGAAGGACAAATATTTTTTGACATTTCATGTAGGATCAACTTGCTTATGTATTATATGACTCTGAAATATTTGATTCCATGTTTTATTCTATTAAAATTGAGAGCTATCAAGAAATAGATTACCAAACACAATCGCTAACATACAAAAACAAATTTATATTGAAATTATCTGAAAACGTGGGTTGCAATAAAATGGTCATAACATGTGATACATGACTCCATTTCAAGACCACAACTAAGAAAATGGATGCTTGAAAAAAGGAGTACTTTTATCCAGGCAAGCATTGGTTAAAAGCGAATAAACCCGATCAAAAACTGATAAAAACCTACCAAGAACAGCTAAAAATGCCGTAGCCGGCTCAAATCATCCAAACCTAAGAAAAAACCTCTAAAATTATTTCCAGTCCATATAGACCACATATAATCCGGGCATAATGTATTTGCCCGGATTCTTGATGGATAAAACACATCTATATGTTTGCTCTGTTTAGTTTTGGTTGTGTTTTATTGGTGTAAAAGTTGGTCAGCTAGTATTTGAGTTAGTTGTGAATGTAGTAGACAAAGAGCATCTCGACGGCACATTATAGTATAAAGGTCAAGACATGAGTGTGCTCTAACAAAACGTCATGTTATTTGACCTAAAAATGATATTGTTTAACCTTGGGAAGCCTACATAGGTGAATAATATGCAAAAGAAGGACAAGTATTTTTTGACATTTCATGTAGGATCAACTTGCTTATGTATTATATGACTCTAAAATATTTGATTCCATGTTTTATTCTATTAAAATTGAGAGCTATCAAGAGTGTGCTCTAACAAAACGTCATGTTATTTGACCTAAAAATGATATTCTTTAACCTTGGGAAGCCTACATAGGTGAATAATATGCAAAAGAAGGACAAGTATTTTTTGACATTTCATGTAGGATCAACTTGCTTATGTATTATATGACTCTGAAATATTTGATTCCATGTTTTATTCTATTAAAATTGAGTGCTATCAAGAAATAGATTACCAAACATAATCGCTAACATACAAAAACAAATTTATATTGAAATTATCTGAAAACGTGGGTTGCAATAAAATGGTCATAACATGTGATACATGACTCCGTTCCAAGACCACAACTTAGAAAATGGATGCTTGAAAAAAGGAGTACTTTTATCCAGGCAAGCATTGGTCAAAAGCGACTGAACCCGATCAAAAACTGATAAAAACCTACCAAGAACAGCTAAAAATGCCGTAACCGGCTCAAATCATCCAAACCTAAGAAAAAACCTCTAAAATTATTTCCAGTCCACATAGATCACATATAATCCGGGCATAATGTATTTGCCCGGATTCTTGATGGATAAAATACATCTATATGTTTGCTCTGTTTAGTTTTGGTTGTGTTTTATTGGTGTAATGTTGGTCAGCTAGTATTTGAGGTAGTTGTGAATGTAGTAGACAAAGAGCATCTCGACGGCACATTATAGTATAAAGGTCAAGACATGAGTGTGCTCTAACAAAACGTCATGTTATTTGACCTAAAAATGATATTTTTTAACCTTGTGAAGCCTACATAGGTGAATAATATGCAAAAGAAGGACAAGTATTTTTTGACATTTCATGTAGGATCAACTTGCTTATGTATTATATGACTCTGAAATATTTGATTCCATGTTTTATTCTATTAAAATTGAGAGCTATCAAGAAATAGATTACCAAACACAATCGCTAACATACAAAAACAAATTTATATTGAAATTATCTGAAAACGTGGGTTGCAATAAAATGGTCATAACATGTGATACATGACTCCGTTTCAAGACCACAACTAAGAAAATGGATGCTTGAAAAAATGAGTACTTTTATCCAGGCAAGAATTGGTCAAAAGCGACTAAACCCGATCAAAAACTGATAAAAACCTACCAAGAACAGCTAAAAATGCCGTAACCGGCTCAAATCATCCAAACCTAAGAAAAAACCTCTAAAATTATTTCCAATCCATATAGACCACATAGAATCCGGGCATAATGTATTTGCCCGGATTCTTGATGGATAAAACACATCTATATGTTTGCTCTGTTTAGTTTTGGTTGTGTTTTATTGGTGTAAAGTTGGTCAGCTAGTATTTGAGGTAGTTGTGAACGTAGTAGACAAAGAGCATCTCGACGACACATTATTATAGTATAAAGGTCAAGACATGAGTGTGCTCTAACAAAACGTCATGTTATTTGACCTAAAAATGATATTGTTTAACCTTGGGAAGCCTACATAGGTGAATAATATGCAAAAGAAGGACAAGTATTTTTTGACATTTCAAGTAGGATCAACTTGCTTATGTATTATATGACTCTAAAATATTTGATTCCATGTTTTATTCTATTAAAATTGAGAGCTATTAAGAAATAGATTACCAAACACAATCGCTAACATACAAAAACAAATTTATATTGAAATTATCTGAAAACGTGGGTTGCAATAAAATGGTCATAACATGTGATACATGACTCCGTTTCAAGACCACAACTAAGAAAATGGATGCTTGAAAAAATGAGTACTTTTATCCAGGCAAGCATTGGTCAAAAGCGACTAAACCCGATCAAAAACTGATAAAAACCTACCAAGAACAGCTAAAAATGCCGTAACCGGCTCAAATCATCCAAACCTAAGAAAAAACCTCTAAAATTATTTCCAGTCCATATAGACCACATATAATCCGGGCATAATGTATTTGCCCGGATTCTTGATGGATAAAACACATCTATATGTTTGCTCTGTTTAGTTTTGGTTGTGTTTTATTGGTGTAAAGTTGGTCAGCAAGTATTTGAGGTAGTTGTGAATGTAGTAGACAAAGAGCATCTCGACGGCACATTATAGTATAAAGGTCAAGACATGAGTGTGCTCTAACAAAAAGTCATGTTATTTGACCTAAAAATGATATTTTTTAACCTTGTGAAGCCTACATAGGTGAATAATATGCAAAACAAGGACAAGTATTTTTTGACATTTCATGTAGGATCAACTTGCTTATGTATTATATGACTCTGAAATATTTGATTCCATGTTTTATTCTATTAAAATTGAGAGCTATCAAGAGTGTGCTCTAACAAAACGTCATGTTATTTGACCTAAAAATGATATTGTTTAACCTTGGGAAGCCTACATAGGTGAATAATAGGCAAACGAAGGACAAGTATTTTTTGACATTTCATGTAGGATCAACTTGCTTATGTATTATATGACTCTGAAATATTTGATTCCATGTTTTATTCTATTAAAATTGAGAGCTATCAAGAAATAGATTACCAAACACAATCGCTAACATACAAAAACAAATTTATATTGAAATTATCTAAAAACGTAATGGTCATAACATGTGATACATGACTCCGTTTCAAGACCACAACTAAGAAAATGGATGCTTGAAAAAATGAGTACTTTTATCAAGGCAAGAATTGGTCAAAAGTGACTAAACCCGATTAAAAACTGATAAAAACCTACCAAGAACAGCTAAAAATGCCGTAACCGGCTCAAATCATCCAAACCTAAGAAAAAACCTCTAAAATTATTTCCAGTCCACATAGACCACATATAATCCGGGCATAATGTATTTGCCCGGATTCTTGATGGATAAAATACATCTATATGTTTGCTCTGTTTAGTTTTGGTTGTGTTTTATTGGTGTAATGTTGGTCAGCTAGTATTTGAGGTAGTTGTGAATGTAGTAGACAAAGAGCATCTCGACGGCACATTATAGTATAAAGGTCAAGACATGAGTGTGCTCTAACAAAACGTCATGTTATTTGACCTAAAAATGATATTTTTTAACCTTGTGAAGCCTACATAGGTGAATAATATGCAAAAGAAGGACAAGTATTTTTTGACATTTCATGTAGGATCAACTTGCTTATGTATTATATGACTCTGAAATATTTGATTCCATGTTTTATTCTATTAAAATTGAGAGCTATCAAGAGTGTGCTCTAACAAAACGTCATGTTATTTGACCTAAAAATGATATTGTTTAACCTTGGGAAGCCTACATAGGTGAATAATAGGCAAACGAAGGACAAGTATTTTTTGACATTTCATGTAGGATCAACTTGCTTATGTATTATATGACTCTAAAATATTTGATTCCATGTTTTATTCTATTAAAATTGAGAGCTATCAAGAAATAGATTACCAAACACAATCGCTAACATACAAAAACAAATTTATATTGAAATTATCTGAAAACGTGGGTTGCAATAAAATGGTCATAACATGTGATACATGACTCCGTTTCAAGACCACAACTAAGAAAATGGATGCTTGAAAAAATGAGTACTTTTATCCAGGCAAGAATTGGTCAAAAGCGACTAAACCCGATCAAAAACTGATAAAAACCTACCAAGAACAGCTAAAAATGCCGTAACCGGCTCAAATCATCCAAACCTAAGAAAAAACCTCTAAAATTATTTCCAATCCATATAGACCACATAGAATCCGGGCATAATGTATTTGCCCGGATTCTTGATGGATAAAACACATCTATATGTTTGCTCTGTTTAGTTTTGGTTGTGTTTTATTGGTGTAAAGTTGGTCAGCTAGTATTTGAGGTAGTTGTGAACGTAGTAGACAAAGAGCATCTCGACGACACATTATTATAGTATAAAGGTCAAGACATGAGTGTGCTCTAACAAAACGTCATGTTATTTGACCTAAAAATGATATTGTTTAACCTTGGGAAGCCTACATAGGTGAATAATATGCAAAAGAAGGACAAGTATTTTTTGACATTTCAAGTAGGATCAACTTGCTTATGTATTATATGACTCTGAAATATTTGATTCCATGTTTTATTCTATTAAAATTGAGAGCTATTAAGAAATAGATTACCAAACACAATCGCTAACATACAAAAACAAATTTATATTGAAATTATCTGAAAATGTGGGTTGCAATAAAATGGTCATAACATGTGATACATGACTCCGTTTCAAGACCACAACTAAGAAAATGGATGCTTGAAAAAATGAGTACTTTTATCCAGGCAAGCATTGGTCAAAAGCGACTAAACCCGATCAAAAACTGATAAAAACCTACCAAGAACAGCTAAAAATGCCGTAACCGGCTCAAATCATCCAAACCTAAGAAAAAACCTCTAAAATTATTTCCAGTCCATATAGACCACATATAATCCGGGCATAATGTATTTGCCCGGATTCTTGATGGATAAAACACATCTATATGTTTGCTCTGTTTAGTTTTGGTTGTGTTTTATTGGTGTAAAGTTGGTCAGCTAGTATTTGAGGTAGTTGTGAATGTAGTAGACAAAGAGCATCTCGACGGCACATTATAGTATAAAGGTCAAGACATGAGTGTGCTCTAACAAAAAGTCATGTTATTTGACCTAAAAATGATATTTTTTAACCTTGTGAAGCCTACATAGGTGAATAATATGCAAAAGAAGGACAAGTATTTTTTGACATTTCATGTAGGATCAACTTGCTTATGTATTATATGACTCTGAAATATTTGATTCCATGTTTTATTCTATTAAAATTGAGAGCTATCAAGAGTGTGCTCTAACAAAACGTCATGTTATTTGACCTAAAAATGATATTGTTTAACCTTGGGAAGCCTACATAGGTGAATAATAGGCAAACGAAGGACAAGTATTTTTTGACATTTCATGTAGGATCAACTTGCTTATGTATTATATGACTCTGAAATATTTGATTCCATGTTTTATTCTATTAAAATTGAGAGCTATCAAGAAATAGATTACCAAACACAATCGCTAACATACAAAAACAAATTTATATTGAAATTATCTGAAAACGTAATGGTCATAACATGTGATACATGACTCCGTTTCAAGACCACAACTAAGAAAATGGATGCTTGAAAAAATGAGTACTTTTATCAAGGCAAGAATTGGTCAAAAGTGACTAAACCCGATTAAAAACTGATAAAAACCTACCAAGAACAGCTAAAAATGCCGTAACCCGCTCAAATCATCCAAACCTAAGAAAAAACCTCTAAAATTATTTCCAGTCCATATAGACCACATAGAATCCGGGCATAATGTATTTGCCCGGATTCTTGATGGATAAAACACATCTATACGTTTGCTCTGTTTAGTTTTGGTTGTGTTTTATTGGTGTAAAGTTGGTCAGCTAGTATTTGAGGTAGTTGTGAATGTAGTAGACAAAGAGCATCTCGACGACACATTATTGTATAAAGGTCAAGTCATGAGTGTGCTCTAACAAAACGTCATGTTATTTGACCTAAAAATGATATTGTTTAACCTTGGGAAGCCTACATAGGTGAATAATATGAAAAAGAAGGACAAGTATTTTTTGACATTTCATGTAGGATCAACTTGCTTATGTATTATACGACTCTGAAATATTTGATTCCATGTTTTATTCTATTAAAATTGAGAGCTATCAAGAAATAGATTACCAAACACAATCGCTAACATACAAAAACAAATTTATATTGAAATTATCTGAAAACGTGGGTTGCAATAAAATGGTCATAACATGTGATACATGACTCCGTTTCAAGACCACAACTAAGAAAATGGATGCTTGAAAAAATGAGTACTTTTATCCAGGCAAGCATTGGTCAAAAGCGACTAAACCCGATCAAAAACTGATAAAAACCTACCAAGAACAGCTAAAAATGCCGTAACCGGCTCAAATCATCCAAACCTAAGAAAAAACCTCTAAAATTATTTCCAGTCCACATAGACCACATATAATCCGGGCATAATGTATTTGCCCGGATTCTTGATGGATAAAATACATCTATATGTTTGCTCTGTTTAGTTTTGGTTGTGTTTTATTGGTGTAATGTTGGTCAGCTAGTATTTGAGGTAGTTGTGAATGTAGTAGACAAAGAGCATCTCGACGGCACATTATAGTATAAAGGTCAAGACATGAGTGTGCTCTAACAAAACGTCATGTTATTTGACCTAAAAATGATATTTTTTTAACCTTGTGAAGACTACATAGGTGAATAATATGCAAAAGAAGGACAAGTATTTTTTGACATTTCATGTAGGATCAACTTGCTTATGTATTATATGACTCTGAAATATTTGATTCCATGTTTTATTCTATTACAATTGAGAGCTATCAAGAGTGTGCTCTAACAAAACGTCATGTTATTTGACCTAAAAATGATATTGTTTAACCTTGGGAAGCCTACATAGGTGAATAATAGGCAAACGAAGGACAAGTATTTTATTGACATTTCATGTAGGATCAACTTGCTTATGTATTATATGACTCTAAAATATTTGATTCCATGTTTTATTCTATTAAAATTGAGAGCTATCTAGAAATAGATTACCAAACACAATCGCTAACATACAAAAACAAATTTATATTGAAATTATCTGAAAACGTGGGTTGCAATAAAATGGTCATAACATGTGATACATGACTCCGTTTCAAGACCACAACTAAGAAAATGGATGCTTGAAAAAATGAGTACTTTTATCCAGGCAAGAATTGGTCAAAAGCGACTAAACCCGATCAAAAACTGATAAAAACCTACCAAGAACAGCTAAAAATGCCGTAACCGGCTCAAATCATCCAAACCTAAGAAAAAACCTCTAAAATTATTTCCAATCCATATAGACCACATAGAATCCGGGCATAATGTATTTGCCCGGATTCTTGATGGATAAAACACATCTATATGTTTGCTCTGTTTAGTTTTGGTTGTGTTTTATTGGTGTAAAGTTGGTCAGCTAGTATTTGAGGTAGTTGTGAACGTAGTAGACAAAGAGCATCTCGACGACACATTATTATAGTATAAAGGTCAAGACATGAGTGTGCTCTAACAAAACGTCATGTTATTTGACCTAAAAATGATATTGTTTAACCTTGGGAAGCCTACATAGGTGAATAATATGCAAAAGAAGGACAAGTATTTTTTGACATTTCAAGTAGGATCAACTTGCTTATGTATTATATGACTCTGAAATATTTGATTCCATGTTTTATTCTATTAAAATTGAGAGCTATTAAGAAATAGATTACCAAACACAATCGCTAACATACAAAAACAAATTTATATTGAAATTATCTGAAAACGTGGGTTGCAATAAAATGGTCATAACATGTGATACATGACTCCGTTTCAAGACCACAACTAAGAAAATGGATGCTTGAAAAAATGAGTACTTTTATCCAGGCAAGCATTGGTCAAAAGCGACTAAACCCGATCAAAAACTGATAAAAACCTACCAAGAACAGCTAAAAATGCCGTAACCGGCTCAAATCATCCAAACCTAAGAAAAAACCTCTAAAATTATTTCCAGTCCATATAGACCACATATAATCCGGGCATAATGTATTTGCCCGGATTCTTGATGGATAAAACACATCTATATGTTTGCTCTGTTTAGTTTTGGTTGTGTTTTATTGGTGTAAAGTTGGTCAGCTAGTATTTGAGGTAGTTGTGAATGTAGTAGACAAAGAGCATCTCGACGGCACATTATAGTATAAAGGTCAAGACATGAGTGTGCTCTAACAAAAAGTCATGTTATTTGACCTAAAAATGATATTTTTTAACCTTGTGAAGCCTACATAGGTGAATAATATGCAAAAGAAGGACAAGTATTTTTTGACATTTCATGTAGGATCAACTTGCTTATGTATTATATGACTCTGAAATATTTGATTCCATGTTTTATTCTATTAAAATTGAGAGCTATCAAGAGTGTGCTCTAACAAAACGTCATGTTATTTGACCTAAAAATGATATTGTTTAACCTTGGGAAGCCTACATAGGTGAATAATAGGCAAACGAAGGACAAGTATTTTTTGACATTTCATGTAGGATCAACTTGCTTATGTATTATATGACTCTGAAATATTTGATTCCATGTTTTATTCTATTAAAATTGAGAGCTATCAAGAAATAGATTACCAAACACAATCGCTAACATACAAAAACAAATTTATATTGAAATTATCTGAAAACGTAATGGTCATAACATGTGATACATGACTCCGTTTCAAGACCACAACTAAGAAAATGGATGCTTGAAAAAATGAGTACTTTTATCAAGGCAAGAATTGGTCAAAAGTGACTAAACCCGATTAAAAACTGATAAAAACCTACCAAGAACAGCTAAAAATGCCGTAACCGGCTCAAATCATCCAAACCTAAGAAAAAACCTCTAAAATTATTTCCAGTCCATATAGACCACATAGAATCCGGGCATAATGTATTTGCCCGGATTCTTGATGGATAAAACACATCTATACGTTTGCTCTGTTTAGTTTTGGTTGTGTTTTATTGGTGTAAAGTTGGTCAGCTAGTATTTGAGGTAGTTGTGAATGTAGTAGACAAAGAGCATCTCGACGACACATTATAGTATAAAGGTCAAGTCATGAGTGTGCTCTAACAAAACGTCATGTTATTTGACCTAAAAATGATATTGTTTAACCTTGGGAAGCCTACATAGGTGAATAATATGAAAAAGAAGGACAAGTATTTTTTGACATTTCATGTAGGATCAACTTGCTTATGTATTATATGACTCTGAAATATTTGATTCCATGTTTTATTCTATTAAAATTGAGAGCTATCAAGAAATAGATTACCAAACACAATCGCTAACATACAAAAACAAATTTATATTGAAATTATCTGAAAACGTGGGTTGCAATAAAATGGTCATAACATGTGATACATGACTCCGTTTCAAGACCACAACTAAGAAAATGGATGCTTGAAAAAATGAGTACTTTTATCCAGGCAAGCATTGGTCAAAAGCGACTAAACCCGATCAAAAACTGATAAAAACCTACCAAGAACAGCTAAAAATGCCATAACCGGCTCAAATCATCCAAACCTAAGAAAAAACCTCTAAAATTATTTCCAGTCCATATAGACCACATAGAATCCGGGCATAATGTATTTGCCCGGATTCTTGATGGATAAAACACATCTATATGTTTGCTCTGTTTAGTTTTGGTTGTGTTTTATTGGTGTAAAGTTGGTCAGCTAGTATTTGAGGTAGTTGTGAATGTAGTAGACAAAGAGCATCTCGACGGCACATCATAGTATAAAGGTCAAGACATGAGTGTGCTCTAACAAAACGTCATGTTATTTGACCTAAAAATGGTATTGTTTAACCTTGGGAAGCCTACATAGGTGAATAATATGCAAAAGAAGGACAAATATTTTTTGACATTTCATGTAGGATCAACTTGCTTATGTATTATATGACTCTGAAATATTTGATTCCATGTTTTATTCTATTAAAATTGAGAGCTATCAAGAAATAGATTACCAAACACAATCGCTAACATACAAAAACAAATTTATATTGAAATTATCTGAAAACGTGGGTTGCAATAAAATGGTCATAACATGTGATACATGACTCCGTTTCAAGACCACAACTAAGAAAATGGATGCTTGAAAAAAGGAGTACTTTTATCCAGGCAAGCATTGGTCAAAAGCGAATAAACCCGATCAAAAACTGATAAAAACCTACCAAGAACAGCTAAAAATGCCGTAGCCGGCTCAAATCATCCAAACCTAAGAAAAAACCTTTAAAATTATTTCCAGTCCATATAGACCACATAGAATCCGGGCATAATGTATTTGCCCGGATTCTTGATGGATAAAACACATCTATACGTTTGCTCTGTTTAGTTTTGGTTGTGTTTTATTGATGTAAAGTTGGTCAGCTAGTATTTGAGGTAGTTGTGAATGTAGTAGACAAAGAGCATCTCGACGACACATTATAGTATAAAGGTCAAGTCATGAGTGTGCTCTAACAAAACGTCATGTTATTTGACCTAAAAATGATATTGTTTAACCTTGGGAAGCCTACATAGGTGAATAATATGAAAAAGAAGGACAAGTATTTTTTGACATTTCATGTAGGATCAACTTGCTTATGTATTATATGACTCTGAAATATTTGATTCCATGTTTTATTCTATTAAAATTGAGAGCTATCAAGAAATAGATTACCAAACACAATCGCTAACATACAAAAACAAATTTATATTGAAATTATCTGAAAACGTGGGTTGCAATAAAATGGTCATAACATGTGATACATGACTCCGTTTCAAGACCACAACTAAGAAAATGGATGCTTGAAAAAATGAGTACTTTTATCCAGGCAAGCATTGGTCAAAAGCGACTAAACCCGATCAAAAACTGATAAAAACCTACCAAGAACAGCTAAAAATGCCGTAACCGGCTCAAATCATCCAAACCTAAGAAAAAACCTCTAAAATTATTTCCAGTCCATATAGACCACATAGAATCCGGGCATAATGTATTTGCCCGGATTCTTGATGGATAAAACACATCTATATGTTTGCTCTGTTTAGTTTTGGTTGTGTTTTATTGGTGTAAAGTTGGTCAGCTAGTATTTGAGGTAGTTGTGAATGTAGTAGACAAAGAGCATCTCGACGGCACATCATAGTATAAAGGTCAAGACATGAGTGTGCTCTAACAAAACGTCATGTTATTTGACCTAAAAATGGTATTGTTTAACCTTGGGAAGCCTACATAGGTGAATAATATGCAAAAGAAGGACAAATATTTTTTGACATTTCATGTAGGATCAACTTGCTTATGTATTATATGACTCTGAAATATTTGATTCCATGTTTTATTCTATTAAAATTGAGAGCTATCAAGAAATAGATTACCAAACACAATCGCTAACATACAAAAACAAATTTATATTGAAATTATCTGAAAACGTGGGTTGCAATAAAATGGTCATAACATGTGATACATGACTCCGTTTCAAGACCACAACTAAGAAAATGGATGCTTGAAAAAAGGAGTACTTTAATCCAGGCAAGCATTGGTCAAAAGCGAAAAACCCGATCAAAAACTGATAAAAACCTACCAAGAACAGCTAAAAATGCCGTAGCCGGCTCAAATCATCCAAACCTAAGAAAAAACCTCTAAAATTATTTCCAGTCCATATAGACCACATAGAATCCGGGCATAATGTATTTGCCCGGATTCTTGATGGATAAAACACATCTATACGTTTGCTCTGTTTAGTTTTGGTTGTGTTTTATTGGTGTAAAGTTGGTCAGCTAGTATTTGAGGTAGTTGTGAATGTAGTAGACAAAGAGCATCTCGACGACACATTATAGTATAAAGGTCAAGTCATGAGTGTGCTCTAACAAAACGTCATGTTATTTGACCTAAAAATGATATTGTTTAACCTTGGGAAGCCTACATAGGTGAATAATATGAAAAAGAAGGACAAGTATTTTTTGACATTTCATGTAGGATCAACTTGCTTATGTATTATATGACTCTGAAACATTTGATTCCATGTTTTATTCTATTAAAATTGAGAGCTATCAAGAAATAGATTACCAAACACAATCGCTAACATACAAAAACAAATTTATATTGAAATTATCTGAAAACGTGGGTTGCAATAAAATGGTCATAACATGTGATACATGACTCCGTTTCAAGACCACAACTAAGAAAATGGATGCTTGAAAAAATGAGTACTTTTATCCAGGCAAGCATTGGTCAAAAGCGACTAAACCCGATCAAAAACTGATAAAAACCTACCAAGAACAGCTAAAAATGCCGTAACCGGCTCAAATCATCCAAACCTAAGAAAAAACCTCTAAAATTATTTCCAGTCCACATAGACCACATATAATCCGGGCATAATGTATTTGCCCGGATTCTTGATGGATAAAATACATCTATATGTTTGCTCTGTTTAGTTTTGGTTGTGTTTTATTGGTGTAATGTTGGTCAGCTAGTATTTGAGGTAGTTGTGAATGTAGTAGACAAAGAGCATCTCGACGGCACATTATAGTATAAAGGTCAAGACATGAGTGTGCTCTAACAAAACGTCATGTTATTTGACCTAAAAATGATATTTTTTAACCTTGTGAAGACTACATAGGTGAATAATATGCAAAAGAAGGACAAGTATTTTTTGACATTTCATGTAGGATCAACTTGCTTATGTATTATATGACTCTGAAATATTTGATTCCGTGTTTTATTCTATTACAATTGAGAGCTATCAAGAGTGTGCTCTAACAAAACGTCATGTTATTTGACCTAAAAATGATATTGTTTAACCTTGGGAAGCCTACATAGGTGAATAATAGGCAAACGAAGGACAAGTATTTTTTGACATTTCATGTAGGATCAACTTGCTTATGTATTATATGACTCTAAAATATTTGATTCCATGTTTTATTCTATTAAAATTGAGAGCTATCTAGAAATAGATTACCAAACACAATCGCTAACATACAAAAACAAATTTATATTGAAATTTTCTGAAAACGTGGGTTGCAATAAAATGGTCATAACATGTGATACATGACTCCGTTTCAAGACCACAACTAAGAAAATGGATGCTTGAAAAAATGAGTACTTTTATCCAGGCAAGAATTGGTCAAAAGCGACTAAACCCGATCAAAAACTGATAAAAACCTACCAAGAACAGCTAAAAATGCCGTAACCGGCTCAAATCATCCAAACCTAAGAAAAAACCTCTAAAATTATTTCCAATCCATATAGACCACATAGAATCCGGGCATAATGTATTTGCCCGGATTCTTGATGGATAAAACACATCTATATGTTTGCTCTGTTTAGTTTTGGTTGTGTTTTATTGGTGTAAAGTTGGTCAGCTAGTATTTGAGGTAGTTGTGAACGTAGTAGACAAAGAGCATCTCGACGACACATTATTATAGTATAAAGGTCAAGACATGAGTGTGCTCTAACAAAACGTCATGTTATTTGACCTAAAAATGATATTGTTTAACCTTGGGAAGCCTACATAGGTGAATAATATGCAAAAGAAGGACAAGTATTTTTTGACATTTCAAGTAGGATCAACTTGCTTATGTATTATATGACTCTGAAATATTTGATTCCATGTTTTATTCTATTAAAATTGAGAGCTATTAAGAAATAGATTACCAAACACAATCGCTAACATACAAAAACAAATTTATATTGAAATTATCTGAAAATGTGGGTTGCAATAAAATGGTCATAACATGTGATACATGACTCCGTTTCAAGACCACAACTAAGAAAATGGATGCTTGAAAAAATGAGTACTTTTATCCAGGCAAGCATTGGTCAAAAGCGACTAAACCCGATCAAAAAATAATAAAAACCTACCAAGAACAGCTAAAAATGCCGTAACCGGCTCAAATCATCCAAACCTAAGAAAAAACCTCTAAAATTATTTCCAGTCCATATAGACCACATATAATCCGGGCATAATGTATTTGCCCGGATTCTTGATGGATAAAACACATCTATATGTTTGCTCTGTTTAGTTTTGGTTGTGTTTTATTGGTGTAAAGTTGGTCAGCTAGTATTTGAGGTAGTTGTGAATGTAGTAGACAAAGAGCATCTCGACGGCACATTATAGTATAAAGGTCAAGACATGAGTGTGCTCTAACAAAAAGTCATGTTATTTGACCTAAAAATGATATTTTTTAACCTTGTGAAGCCTACATAGGTGAATAATATGCAAAAGAAGGACAAGTATTTTTTGACATTTCATGTAGGATCAACTTGCTTATGTATTATATGACTCTGAAATATTTGATTCCATGTTTTATTCTATTAAAATTGAGAGCTATCAAGAGTGTGCTCTAACAAAACGTCATGTTATTTGACCTAAAAATGATATTGTTTAACCTTGGGAAGCCTACATAGGTGAATAATATGCAAAAGAAGGACAAGTATTTTTTGACATTTCATGTAGGATCAACTTGCTTATGTATTATATGACTCTGAAATATTTGATTCCATGTTTTATTCTATTAAAATTGAGAGCTATCAAGAAATAGATTACCAAACACAATCGCTAACATACAAAAACAAATTTATATTGAAATTATCTGAAAACGTAATGGTCATAACATGTGATACATGACTCCGTTTCAAGACCACAACTAAGAAAATGGATGCTTGAAAAAATGAGTACTTTTATCAAGGCAAGAATTGGTCAAAAGTGACTAAACCCGATTAAAAACTGATAAAAACCTACCAAGAACAGCTAAAAATGCCGTAACCGGCTCAAATCATCCAAACCTAAGAAAAAACCTCTAAAATTATTTCCAGTCCATATAGACCACATAGAATCCGGGCATAATGTATTTGCCCGGATTCTTGATGGATAAAACACATCTATACGTTTGCTCTGTTTAGTTTTGGTTGTGTTTTATTGGTGTAAAGTTGGTCAGCTAGTATTTGAGGTAGTTGTGAATGTAGTAGACAAAGAGCATCTCGACGACACATTATAGTATAAAGGTCAAGACATGAGTGTGCTCTAACAAAAAGTCATGTTATTTGACCTAAAAATGATATTTTTTAACCTTGTGAAGCCTACATAGGTGAATAATATGCAAAAGAAGGACAAGTATTTTTTGACATTTCATGTAGGATCAACTTGCTTATGTATTATATGACTCTGAAATATTTGATTCCATGTTTTATTCTATTAAAATTGAGAGCTATCAAGAGTGTGCTCTAACAAAACGTCATGTTATTTGACCTAAAAATGATATTGTTTAACCTTGGGAAGCCTACATAGGTGAATAATATGCAAAAGAAGGACAAGTATTTTTTGACATTTCATGTAGGATCAACTTGCTTATGTATTATATGACTCTGAAATATTTGATTCCATGTTTTATTCTATTAAAATTGAGAGCTATCAAGAAATAGATTACCAAACACAATCGCTAACATACAAAAACAAATTTATATTGAAATTATCTGAAAACGTAATGGTCATAACATGTGATACATGACTCCGTTTCAAGACCACAACTAAGAAAATGGATGCTTGAAAAAATGAGTACTTTTATCAAGGCAAGAATTGGTCAAAAGTGACTAAACCCGATTAAAAACTGATAAAAACCTACCAAGAACAGCTAAAAATGCCGTAACCGGCTCAAATCATCCAAACCTAAGAAAAAACCTCTAAAATTATTTCCAGTCCATATAGACCACATAGAATCCGGGCATAATGTATTTGCCCGGATTCTTGATGGATAAAACACATCTATACGTTTGCTCTGTTTAGTTTTGGTTGTGTTTTATTGGTGTAAAGTTGGTCAGCTAGTATTTGAGGTAGTTGTGAATGTAGTAGACAAAGAGCATCTCGACGACACATTATAGTATAAAGGTCAAGTCATGAGTGTGCTCTAACAAAACGTCATGTTATTTGACCTAAAAATGATATTGTTTAACCTTGGGAAGCCTACATAGGTGAATAATATGAAAAAGAAGGACAAGTATTTTTTGACATTTCATGTAGGATCAACTTGCTTATGTATTATATGACTCTGAAATATTTGATTCCATGTTTTATTCTATTAAAATTGAGAGCTATCAAGAAATAGATTACCAAACACAATCGCTAACATACAAAAACAAATTTATATTGAAATTATCTGAAAACGTGGGTTGCAATAAAATGGTCATAACATGTGATACATGACTCCGTTTCAAGACCACAAATAAGAAAATGGATGCTTGAAAAAAAGAGTACTTTTATCCAGGCAAGCATTGGTCAAAAGAGACTAAACCCGATCAAAAACTGATAAAAACCTACCAAGAACAGCTAAAAATGCCATAACCGGCTCAAATCATCCAAACCTAAGAAAAAACCTCTAAAATTATTTCCAGTCCATATAGACCACATAGAATCCGGGCATAATGTATTTGCCCGGATTCTTGATGGATAAAACACATCTATATGTTTGCTCTGTTTAGTTTTGGTTGTGTTTTATTGGTGTAAAGTTGGTCAGCTAGTATTTGAGGTAGTTGTGAATGTAGTAGACAAAGAGCATCTCGACGGCACATCATAGTATAAAGGTCAAGACATGAGTGTGCTCTAACAAAACGTCATGTTATTTGACCTAAAAATGGTATTGTTTAACCTTGGGAAGCCTGCATAGGTGAATAATATGCAAAAGAAGGACAAATATTTTTTGACATTTCATGTAGGATCAACTTGCTTATGTATTATATGACTCTGAAATATTTGATTCCATGTTTTATTCTATTAAAATTGAGAGCTATCAAGAAATAGATTACCAAACACAATCGCTAACATACAAAAACAAATTTATATTGAAATTATCTGAAAACGTGGGTTGCAATAAAATGGTCATAACATGTGATACATGACTCCGTTTCAAGACCACAACTAAGAAAATGGATGCTTGAAAAAAGGAGTACTTTTATCCAGGCAAGCATTGGTCAAAAGCGAATAAACCCGATCAAAAACTGATAAAAACCTACCAAGAACAGCTAAAAATGCCGTAGCCGGCTCAAATCATCCAAACCTAAGAAAAAACCTCTAAAATTATTTCCAGTCCATATAGACCACATAGAATCCGGGCATAATGTATTTGCCCGGATTCTTGATGGATAAAACACATCTATACGTTTGCTCTGTTTAGTTTTGGTTGTGTTTTATTGGTGTAAAGTTGGTCAGCTAGTATTTGAGGTAGTTGTGAATGTAGTAGACAAAGAGCATCTCGACGACACATTATAGTATAAAGGTCAAGTCATGAGTGTGCTCTAACAAAACGTCATGTTATTTGACCTAAAAATGATATTGTTTAACCTTGGGAAGCCTACATAGGTGAATAATATGAAAAAGAAGGACAAGTATTTTTTGACATTTCATGTAGGATCAACTTGCTTATGTATTATATGACTCTGAAATATTTGATTCCATGTTTTATTCTAATAAAATTGAGAGCTATCAAGAAATAGATTACCAAACACAATCGCTAACATACAAAAACAAATTTATATTGAAATTATCTGAAAACGTGGGTTGCAATAAAATGGTCATAACATGTGATACATGACTCCGTTTCAAGACCACAACTAAGAAAATGGATGCTTGAAAAAATGAGTACTTTTATCCAGGCAAGCATTGGTCAAAAGCGACTAAACCCGATCAAAAACTGATAAAAACCTACCAAGAACAGCTAAAAATGCCGTAACCGGCTCAAATCATCCAAACCTAAGAAAAAACCTCTAAAATTATTTCCAGTCCATATAGACCACATAGAATCCGGGCATAATGTATTTGCCCGGATTCTTGATGGATAAAACACATCTATATGTTTGCTCTGTTTAGTTTTGGTTGTGTTTTATTGGTGTAAAGTTGGTCAGCTAGTATTTGAGGTAGTTGTGAATGTAGTAGACAAAGAGCATCTCGACGGCACATCATAGTATAAAGGTCAAGACATGAGTGTGCTCTAACAAAACGTCATGTTATTTGACCTAAAAATGGTATTGTTTAACCTTGGGAAGCCTACATAGGTGAATAATATGCAAAAGAAGGACAAATATTTTTTGACATTTCATGTAGGATCAACTTGCTTATGTATTATATGACTCTGAAATATTTGATTCCATGTTTTATTCTATTAAAATTGAGAGCTATCAAGAAATAGATTACCAAACACAATCGCTAACATACAAAAACAAATTTATATTGAAATTATCTGAAAACGTGGGTTGCAATAAAATGGTCATAACATGTGATACATGACTCCGTTTCAAGACCACAACTAAGAAAATGGATGCTTGAAAAAAGGAGTACTTTTATCCAGGCAAGCATTGGTCAAAAGCGAATAAACCCGATCAAAAACTGATAAAAACCTACCAAGAACAGCTAAAAATGCCGTAGCCGGCTCAAATCATCCAAACCTAAGAAAAAACCTCTAAAATTATTTCCAGTCCATATAGACCACATAGAATCCGGGCATAATGTATTTGCCCGGATTCTTGATGGATAAAACACATCTATACGTTTGCTCTGTTTAGTTTTGGTTGTGTTTTATTGGTGTAAAGTTGGTCAGCTAGTATTTGAGGTAGTTGTGAATGTAGTAGACAAAGAGCATCTCGACGACACATTATAGTATAAAGGTCAAGTCATGAGTGTGCTCTAACAAAACGTCATGTTATTTGACCTAAAAATGATATTGTTTAACCTTGGGAAGCCTACATAGGTGAATAATATGAAAAAGAAGGACAAGCATTTTTTGACATTTCATGTAGGATCAACTTGCTTATGTATTATATGACTCTGAAATATTTGATTCCATGTTTTATTCTATTAAAATTGAGAGCTATCAAGAAATAGATTACCAAACACAATCGCTAACATACAAAAACAAATTTATATTGAAATTATCTGAAAACGTGGGTTTCAATAAAATGGTCATAACATGTGATACATGACTCCGTTTCAAGACCACAACTAAGAAAATGGATGCTTGAAAAAATGAGTACTTTTATCCAGGCAAGCATTGGTCAAAAGCGACTAAACCCGATCAAAAACTGATAAAAACCTACCAAGAACAGCTAAAAATGCCGTAACCGGCTCAAATCATCCAAACCTAAGAAAAAACCTCTAAAATTATTTCCAGTCCATATAGACCACATAGAATCCGGGCATAATGTATTTGCCCTGATTCTTGATGGATAAAACACATCTATATGTTTGCTCTGTTTAGTTTTGGTTGTGTTTTATTGGTGTAAAGTTGGTCAGCTAGTATTTGAGGTAGTTGTGAATGTAGTAGACAAAGAGCATCTCGACGGCACATCATAGTATAAAGGTCAAGACATGAGTGTGCTCTAACAAAATGTCATGTTATTTGACCTAAAAATGGTATTGTTTAACCTTGGGAAGCCTACATAGGTGAATAATATGCAAAAGAAGGACAAATATTTTTTGACATTTCATGTAGGATCAACTTGCTTATGTATTATATGACTCTGAAATATTTGATTCCATGTTTTATTCTATTAAAATTGAGAGCTATCAAGAAATAGATTACCAAACACAATCGCTAACATACAAAAACAAATTTATATTGAAATTATCTGAAAACGTGGGTTGCAATAAAATGGTCATAACATGTGATACATGACTCCGTTTCAAGACCACAACTAAGAAAATGGATGCTTGAAAAAAGGAGTACTTTTATCCAGGCAAGCATTGGTCAAAAGCGAATAAACCCGATCAAAAACTGATAAAAACCTACCAAGAACAGCTAAAAATGCCGTAGCCGGCTCAAATCATCCAAACCTAAGAAAAAACCTCTAAAATTATTTCCAGTCCATATAGACCACATAGAATCCGGGCATAATGTATTTGCCCGGATTCTTGATGGATAAAACACATCTATACGTTTGCTCTGTTTAGTTTTGGTTGTGTTTTATTGGTCTAAAGTTGGTCAGCTAGTATTTGAGGTAGTTGTGAATGTAGTAGACAAAGAGCATCTCGATGACACATTATAGTATAAAGGTCAAGTCATGAGTGTGCTCTAACAAAACGTCATGTTATTTGACCTAAAAATGATATTGTTTAACCTTGGGAAGCCTACATAGGTGAATAATATGAAAAAGAAGGACAAGTATTTTTTGACATTTCATGTAGGATCAACTTGCTTATGTATTATATGACTCTGAAATATTTGATTCCATGTTTTATTCTATTAAAATTGAGAGCTATCAAGAAATAGATTACCAAACACAATCGCTAACATACAAAAACAAATTTATATTGAAATTATCTGAAAACGTGGGTTGCAATAAAATGGTCATAACATGTGATACATGACTCCGTTTCAAGACCACAACTAAGAAAATGGATGCTTGAAAAAATGAGTACTTTTATCCAGGCAAGCATTGGTCAAAAGCGACTAAACCCGATCAAAAACTGATAAAAACCTACCAAGAACAGCTAAAAATGCCGTAACCGGCTCAAATCATCCAAACCTAAGAAAAAACCTCTAAAATTATTTCCAGTCCATATAGACCACATAGAATCCGGGCATAATGTATTTGCCCGGATTCTTGATGGATAAAACACATCTATATGTTTGCTCTGTTTAGTTTTGGTTGTGTTTTATTGGTGTAAAGTTGGTCAGCTAGTATTTGAGGTAGTTGTGAATGTAGTAGACAAAGAGCATCTCGACGGCACATCATAGTATAAAGGTCAAGACATGAGTGTGCTCTAACAAAACGTCATGTTATTTGACCTAAAAATGGTATTGTTTAACCTTGGGAAGCCTACATAGGTGAATAATATGCAAAAGAAGGACAAATATTTTTTGACATTTCATGTAGGATCAACTTGCTTATGTATTATATGACTCTGAAATATTTGATTCCATGTTTTATTCTATTAAAATTGAGAGCTATCAAGAAATAGATTACCAAACACAATCGCTAACATACAAAAACAAATTTATATTGAAATTATCTGAAAACGTGGGTTGCAATAAAATGGTCATAACATGTGATACATGACTCCGTTTCAAGACCACAACTAAGAAAATGGATGCTTGAAAAAAGGAGTACTTTTATCCAGGCAAGCATTGGTCAAAAGCGAATAAACCCGATCAAAAACTGATAAAAACCTACCAAGAACAGCTAAAAATGCCGTAGCCGGCTCAAATCATCCAAACCTAAGAAAAAACCTCTAAAATTATTTCCAGTCCATATAGACCACATAGAATCCGGGCATAATGTATTTGCCCGGATTCTTGATGGATAAAACACATCTATACGTTTGCTCTGTTTAGTTTTGGTTGTGTTTTATTGGTGTAAAGTTGGTCAGCTAGTATTTGAGGTAGTTGTGAATGTAGTAGACAAAGAGCATCTCGACGACACATTATAGTATAAAGGTCAAGTCATGAGTGTGCTCTAACAAAACGTCATGTTATTTGACCTAAAAATGATATTGTTTAACCTTGGGAAGCCTACATAGGTGAATAATATGAAAAAGAAGGACAAGTATTTTTTGACATTTCATGTAGGATCAACTTGCTTATGTATTATATGACTCTGAAATATTTGATTCCATGTTTTATTCTATTAAAATTGAGAGCTATCAAGAAATAGATTACCAAACACAATCGCTAACATACAAAAACAAATTTATATTGAAATTATCTGAAAACGTGGGTTGCAATAAAATGGTCATAACATGTGATACATGACTCCGTTTCAAGACCACAACTAAGAAAATGGATGCTTGAAAAAATGAGTACTTTTATCCAGGCAAGCATTGGTCAAAAGCGACTAAACCCGATCAAAAACTGATAAAAACCTACCAAGAACAGCTAAAAATGCCGTAACCGGCTCAAATCATCCAAACCTAAGAAAAAACCTCTAAAATTATTTCCAGTCCATATAGACCACATAGAATCCGGGCATAATGTATTTGCCCGGATTCTTGATGGATAAAACACATCTATACGTTTGCTCTGTTTAGTTTTGGTTGTGTTTTATTGGTGTAAAGTTGGTCAGCTAGTATTTGAGGTAGTTGTGAATGTAGTAGACAAAGAGCATCTCGACGACACATTATAGTATAAAGGTCAAGTCATGAGTGTGCTCTAACAAAACGTCATGTTATTTGACCTAAAAATGATATTGTTTAACCTTGGGAAGCCTACATAGGTGAATAATATGAAAAAGAAGGACAAGTATTTTTTGACATTTCATGTAGGATCAACTTGCTTATGTATTATATGACTCTGAAATATTTGATTCCATGTTTTATTCTATTAAAATTGAGAGCTATCAAGAAATAGATTACCAAACACATTGCTAACATACAAAAACAAATTTATATTGAAATTATCTGAAAACGTGGGTTGCAATAAAATGGTCATAACATGTGATACATGACTCCGTTTCAAGACCACAACTAAGAAAATGGATGCTTGAAAAAATGAGTACTTTTATCCAGGCAAGCATTGGTCAAAAGTGACTAAACCCGATCAAAAACTGATAAAAACCTACCAAGAACAGCTAAAAATGCCGTAACCGGCTCAAATCATCCAAACCTAAGAAAAAACCTCTAAAATTATTTCCAGTCCATATAGACCACATAGAATCCGGGCATAATGTATTTGCCCGGATTCTTGATGGATAAAACACATCTATATGTTTGCTCTGTTTAGTTTTGGTTGTGTTTTATTGGTGTAAAGTTGGTCAGCTAGTATTTGAGGTAGTTGTGAATGTAGTAGACAAAGAGCATCTCGACGGCACATCATAGTATAAAGGTCAAGACATGAGTGTGCTCTAACAAAACATCATGTTATTTGACCTAAAAATGGTATTGTTTAACCTTGGGAAGCCTACATAGGTGAATAATATGCAAAAGAAGGACAAATATTTTTTTGACATTTCATGTAGGATCAACTTGCTTATGTATTATATGACTCTGAAATATTTGATTCCATGTTTTATTCTATTAAAATTGAGAGCTATCAAGAAATAGATTACCAAACACAATCGCTAACATACAAAAACAAATTTATATTGAAATTATCTGAAAACGTGGGTTGCAATAAAATGGTCATAACATGTGATACATGACTCCGTTTCAAGACCACAACTAAGAAAATGGATGCTTGAAAAAAGGAGTACTTTTATCCAGGCAAGCATTGGTCAAAAGCGAATAAACCCGATCAAAAACTGATAAAAACCTACCAAGAACAGCTAAAAATGCCGTAGCCGGCTCAAATCATCCAAACCTAAGAAAAAACCTCTAAAATTATTCCAGTCCATATAGACCACATATAATCCGGGCATAATGTATTTGCCCGGATTCTTGATGGATAAAACACATCTATATGTTTGCTCTGTTTAGTTTTGGTTGTGCTTTATTGGTGTAAAAGTTGGTCAGCTAGTATTTGAGTTAGTTGTGAATGTAGTAGACAAAGAGCATCTCGACGGCACATTATAGTATAAAGGTCAAGACATGAGTGTGCTCTAACAAAATGTCATGTTATTTGACCTAAAAATTATATTGTTTAACCTTGGTAAGCCTACATAGGTGAATAATATTCAAAAGAAGGACAAGTATTTTTTGACATTTCATGTAGGATCAACTTGCTTATGTATTATATGACTCTAAAATATTTGATTCCATGTTTTATTCTATTAAAATTGAGAGCTATCAAGAGTGTGCTCTAACAAAACGTCATGTTATTTGACCTAAAAATGATATTCTTTAACCTTGGGAAGCCTACATAGGTGAATAATATGCAAAAGAAGGACAAGTATTTTTTGACATTTCATGTAGGATCAACTTGCTTATGTATTATATGACTCTGAAATATTTGATTCCATGTTTTATTCTATTAAAATTGAGTGCTATCAAGAAATAGATTACCAAACATAATCGCTAACATACAAAAACAAATTTATATTGAAATTATCTGAAAACGTGGGTTGCAATAAAATGGTCATAACATGTGATACATGACTCCGTTCCAAGACCACAACTAAGAAAATGGATGCTTGAAAAAAGGAGTACTTTTATCCAGGCAAGCATTGGTCAAAAGCGACTGAACCCGATCAAAAACTGATAAAAACCTACCAAGAACAGCTAAAAATGCCGTAACCGGCTCAAATCATCCAAACCTAAGAAAAAACCTCTAAAATTATTTCTAGTCCATATAGACCACATAGAATCCGGGCATAATGTATTTGCCCGGATTCTTGATGGATAAAACACATCTATATGTTTGCTCTGTTTAGTTTTGGTTGTGTTTTATTGGTGTAAAGTTGGTCAGCTAGTATTTGAGGTAGTTGTGAATGTAGTAGACAAAGAGCATCTCGACGGCACATTATAGTATAAAGGTCAAGACATGAGTGTGCTCTAACAAAACGTCATGTTATTTGACCTAAAAATGATATTGTTTAACCTTGGGAAGCCTACATAGGTGAATGATAGGCAAAAGAAGGACAAGTATTTTTTTGACATTTCATGTAGGATCAACTTGCTTATGTATTATATGACTCTGAAATATTTGATTCCATGTTTTATTCTATTAAAATTGAGAGCTATCAAGAAATAGATTACCAAACACAATCGCTAACATACAAAAACAAATTTATATTGAAATTATCTGAAAACGTGGGTTGCAATAAAATGGTCATAACATGTGATACATGACTCCGTTTCAAGACCACAACTAAGAAAATGGATGCTTGAAAAAATGAGTACTTTTATCCAGGCAAGCATTTGTCAAAAGCGACTAAACCCGATCAAAAACTGATAAAAACCTACCAAGAACAGCTAAAAATGCCGTAACCGGCTCAAATCATCCAAACCTAAGAAAAAACCTCTAAAATTATTTCCAGTCCATATAGACCACATATAATGTAACACCCCCACAATTGCTATGCGCAGCGGAACTACAACAATGGGTGCTACATAGTATTCATTGCACACAAGATATATCAAACGACGCTAAAAGACGTCAACTTAAAACTTGAAATTTAAAATTGTTAGATGATACATGTCCACAGTTTTTCCAACCCCAAATAGTGCACAGAGTTTAGCGTTTTCGGTCCCCATGAATCTCAACCCAAAAATTTCAGTTTACAACCACATGACTTTAAACTTAAAAATTTTTAAGTAGAAAAAGGAGGGAAAAACAAGCGGACTTCAAGCCGTACACACAACATCCATCCCATGCATGCTCCATCCTACACCTCAGCGGTTACCTGAAACACATGCCAAAAACTTGGTCAACGAAAACGTTGAGTGGAATTCATAGGTTTTACAATCCATTTGAACGTATATATATAATAAAAGCCATTCGTGATCATTTATAGTCTTGTCGATCAAAAAACTATAATCAGGATACTGACAATTGTGTTTAAGCTCATGACACTAATCCGTTAACTCAATCACCCGCGTAATAAATACCGGCGTGATTCAGATGAAACCAGTTCCCCTTCTAAAGGCATCAGTTGCAATTATACCTTATTTCTCATACAAAATAATCTACCGCAGAACTTACTAAAAGTACAGCTTCTCGGCTAGCATTGGGTCGTTAACCCCGTAGTACTACAAATTGCATAAGCGGCTATTTCCCCCTACTCGAGGGCAGGACAATAGTTAATAGTTCATGATTTTAGGGACTTTTGCAACTTTGGTACTCAACACAATTTCTAAGGCAACTTTCGGGTCTAACAATCATTCATGATATACGTTCCTTTTAAAAACTAGCATGCATTTCCCTCGCGGGTAAAACAATTTGAAATAAATATAAGCGAGGCTATAAATTCACACCTTATATCTTAAGTAGTCGGTAGTTCGAGGGATGATCACTGACGACGAAACGGATGCCCGGTTAAATCAACACCTATCACAAATAACGCGTAATGAGTAATCTCATTTAAATACTTTACGGTACTGTATAAAATACATATATTCTAGTCACTTAGGACAAGTATAACTCACGCCAAAAACAAAAACAACAAGTATCACTCATTTTATTCCAATTGTTCTCACTACTTACGTTGTCCATTTTTACACATTCTCGCCAGTACTCGACTAAAGTACGGGCTGTTTTACCTTATTTAACCACACTTATAAAATTTGACAAAATTTACAAAAATCCTATAAGACCTGTAGATAACATGTTTTTAAGCCCAATAAAAGTTTTTACTTTTACGACCCGTTACGCAACTCATTTCCACGACTACATTTTACGGGCTGAAATTGCGCTTCGACCAATTTTGACCTCTTTGACCTATATGAAAAATACCTTTGACTTCTTTGACTCCTAAGTCAACATATAGACCCATTTACACAGGTTAGGGACCAAATTTTGACCCTTGACCATTTACCAATTTATACTTGTGACCCTCGGGATTTGACTAAAACTTTGCACAAATTCGGATTATGAAAGTCCTCGTCTCCCGGTACCCGATCTTTAAAATGTCATAACTTTTAGCTCGTTTTGAGTCACGGGCTCTACCTTATACCAAATTAAAGCTAGAAAGACCCTCTATCACTACATTTAGTTTTCAAGACCTGGAAAAAAAAATAATTTTTATAAAACGGACCAAATGTTTCTGCCTAAAAATGACCATACCAAAAACGCACTTAGGCTCGATTCCAAGCCTTCTAACCACCACTAAACATCATCCTAAGCCTTCCCAAACACATCCTAACATCAAATTTCAGTCCTACCCCTATTGATCAACCAATCTCAAATTTAAAAATTCAAAGAAATGAACATGCAACCACTAACACCTATGTAAAACATCCTTAAACATTAAACCAATCATAAGAACAACACTCAAAATCAACAACCACCATGGCTCCCCAAACACCCCCATTGCCGTGGGGTTTGGGTGACCCAATCACCACAACCAAATTAATTTTGGTGGGTTTTCTTGGTGTTCTTGCATCCATAACACTTTAAATCAACATGCATTAGCTCATTTAGCCATAAAAACGAATTTGGATCATATGGAAAAATCTTGAAAAATTTTTGTTAATGCATGTGGGATTTGAGCACATGAACATGTGGGGAATGACCAAACTAGATGTGGTCTAACCTTAGATTTTAGGAAAATCAAGTGGAAAAAGATTTTTGGTGGATTTCTTGGTGTTGGGGGTGTCCGTCGGCTTTAGAGAGAGAGGAGGGAGAGAGTGTTTGATTTTTGGTGCAAGTGTTGTATGTGTTTGTGTGTGTGTCAACTTTGGCCTTTTTGGTGGGTTGGGAGGGGCCTTGTTGCAATTTTTAACTTCTTTTGGCCTTAAATGAAAAACGTCCTCAAAACTTTGCGGGTTCGACCCATTTGTCAATTTTGAAAATTTTACGGGAGTCGGAAATCTTCCCGAACGCTCCAAAATATTTTTGGGATACTTTAAATGTACTCGGAAGGCTATAAAACTCACCCGACTCAACTTAACACGAACCGTAAATAAAATTCTCGAAAAATTACATTATCGATAAATCGTCAATAATTATATAAAATTCGGCATCCCTCGGGATCGTAATCGTCATCGTCCTTCTTAAAACGTCAAACGTAAAAATTATAACCTCGAACATCGGCTCTAACCAAAATACTTATAAGTATAGAAATTAAAATTTATTAAAAATTTCAAAAATTAGCGTAATTTAGGGTAACGTTAATGACCTCGATTCTAGGGTGTCACATCCACCCCTCCTTAAAGAGAGCGATGTCCCGGCGCTCGTCTCTTCTTGTACTCACATTTCGTCTTACTGGAACAGATGAGGATACCTTTCCTTGAAAAAGTCCTCACGTTCCCAGGTGTATTCCGGTCCACGCTTAGAATTCCATCGGACCTTCACAATAGGAATCCTACTACGCTTCAACCGCTTGACCTCCCGGTCCATAATTTCCACAGGTTCTTCCACAAAGTGCATTTTGTCGTCTAGTCGAATCTCGTCCAAAGGAATCACCAATTCCTTGTCCGCCAAACTCTTCTTCAGGTTCGATACGTGAAACGTGTCATGAATAGCACTAAGCTCGGTCGGCAATTCTAACTTGTACGCTACTGGTCCAATTCGTCCAACGATCTTAAACGGTCCAATATACCTCGGACTCAACTTTCCTTTCTTTCCAAAACGAATTACACCCTTCCACGGCGATACCTTGAGCATAACCATATCTCCAACTTCAAACTCCAACGGTTTCCTTCGGTTATCGGCATAACTCTTCTGTCGGCTTCTCGCAGCAAGTAGTCGGTTCTTGATCTGCACAATCTTCTCTGTCGTTTCTAAAACCATTTCGGGTCCAGTCAATTGACTTTCCCCTACTTCACTCTAACACACAGGCGATCTACACTTCCTTCCATACAATGCTTCGAACGGTGCTGCCTTGATACTCGCGTGATAACTATTATTGTACGAAAATTCCACCAGAGGCAAGTGGCGTTCCCAACTTCCTCCAAAATCGATCACGCATGCTCGAAGCATGTCCTCCATCGTTTGAATAGTTCGTTCGCTCTGGCCGTCAGTTTCCGGGTGATAAGCCGTGCTTAAACTCAGTTCAGTGCCCATCACACGTTGAAGCGATTTCCAAAATTCCGACGTAAATCTACTATCGCGATCCGAAATGATCGATAACGGCACTCCATGTCTACAGACGATCTCCTTCACGTACACGCTGGCGAGTCTTTCCATGCTGTCCGTCTTCTTCATAGGTAAGAAATGAGCAGATTTCGTCAACCTGTCCACATTTACCCATATCATATCGCATCCACTAGGAGTCCTAGGTAAACCCGTCACGAAATCCATTGCGATTTTCTCCCATTTCCATTCTGGGATTTCCGGTTGTACCAACAATCCAGATGGTTTCTTATGTTCTGCCTGAACCTTTGCGCAAGTCAAACACTTACTGACGTAACGAGCAATATCTGCCTTCATATTCGGCCACCAATAGACTTTCTTCAGGTCGTGGTACATTTTATCCGATCCAGGATGTATCGAATACTTCGACTTATGCGACTCATTCATAACCAATTCTCGAACTCCAGGCTTTCCTTCCTCAGATGAACACAATGGTAACCAAATTCGATTCTCAAAATATCTCAGTCCGTCAGACCTAATCACGAAAAGAGGTTTCAACATTCGTCCCAAGTTTTCGGCTTCAACATTCCCTTTCATTAATCCTCTCTCCTGAGCCTTCAGTATGGTTTCGGTTAAGTCAACGCTCTCAGTCATCACTAAAGCTCTGACCCTCAAAGGTTTCTCCCGTTCTTTCCTACTCAGTGCATCCGCTACAACATTCGCCTTCCCAGGGTGGTAGCGAATTTCACAGTCGTAATCACTCAGTAGTTCAACCCAGCGTCTCTGTCGCATATTCAACTCCTTTTGATCTAAAATGTGCTGCAAACTCTTGTGATCAGTGAATACAACACACTTTGTCCCATACAGATAGTGTCTCCACAACTTCAACGCAAAAACTACCGCTCCTAATTCCAAATCGTGCGTCGTGTAGTTCTCCTCGTTCCTCCTTAATTGCCTCGACGCGTAAGCTATCACCTTCTCACGTTGCATTAATACCGCTCCATAACCTTTACGAGACGCATCACAATACACCACGAAGTCTTCGGTTCCTTCAGGCAATGATAAAATCGGTGCGGAACATAACTTATCCTTGAGCGTTTCGAAAGCAAGTTCTTCCTCTTTTCCCCATTCGTACACCCTATTCTTTTCGGTAAGCCGCGTCAATGGTTTTGCAATCAACGAAAATCCTTCGATAAACCTTCGATAATACCCCGCTAAACCCAGAAATTGTCGAACTTCAGTCGGCGTCGTCGGTGCTGACCATTCCCTGATCGCTACGATCTTAGCAGGATCTACACGAACTCCATCACTATCAATCACATGACCTAGAAACTGCACTGATTCCAACCAAAACTCACACTTAGAGAATTTTGCATACAGCTTCTCCTTCCTTAACAACTCCAAAATCTTTCTCAGGTGCTTCTCGTGCTCCTCCTTATTCTTAGAGTAAATAAGTATATCATCGATGAAAACAATAACAAACTTATCTAGATACGGCTTGCACACGCGATTCATAAGATCCATGAATACAGCAGGCGCGTTTGTCAACCCAAACGGCATCACTCGAAATTCAAAGTGTCCATACCGCGTACGAAAGGCAGTTACAGGAATGTCCTCCTCTCTTACACGCAGTTGATGATACCCTGATCTTAAATCGATCTTTGAGTATACACTGGAACCTTGCAATTGATCAAATAAATCGTCAATCCTCGGCAATGGGTACCGATTCTTAACCGTCAGCTTATTGAGTTCCCTATAGTCGATACACATCCTAAACGAACCATCCTTCTTCTTTACGAACAACACTGGCGCTCCCCAAGGTGATGAGCTCGGCCTAATAAATCCTTTGTCCATCAATTCCTTCAATTGATCCGCTAACTCCTTTAACTCAGATGGTGCTAAGCGATAAGGTGCACGTGCAACCGGCGCAGCTCCTGGCACTAAATCAATTCGAAACTCGACCTCACGGTTAGGCGGTAAACCTGGCAACTCGTCTGGAAAAACGTCCGGATACTCGCGAATAACTGGTACCTCTTCAATCCTCGCCTCTACATCACCATCGCTCGAAACCTGTGCCAAAAACACATCGCATCCGCTCTCTACGTACTTCATCATTTTCAAACACGAAATCACCTTCAAACGAGAAGTGCATTCGTCTCCCTTAACCGTCAAAACCCTATTCCTCAGCGGAATCTGAACCAATCTCTCACCACAGACGATCGTAGCACTGTGCGCCATTAGCCAATCCATTCCCACAATCACGTCAAACGATCCTAGCTCTATAGGCATCAAGTCGATTTTAAAAGCGTAAATTTCCTAACTTCAAGGTACACCCTTTCAGTATAGAATTCGTACTAACAATTTTTCCATCGGCTAGTTCAACATTATAACTAGTCGTTAACAACACCGGTTCTCTATCAATATGACGACTAAATCTAACGTCTACAAAACTCTTGTCGGAGCCAGAATCAAATAAAATACTAGCATAACAAGCGTCTAGCAAAAACGTACCGGTAACCACATTGGGACCCTGTGGTTTATCAGCAGTTCCCACTTGATACACAGCAGCCGCATTATTACCTCCCCGCCTGTTTCCTGTCTTCGGGCAATTCGCTTGCACATGACCCCTTTCTCCACAACTATAACATCCCCTCATCCTAATAGCATTAGCCCCAGTGGCTACTCCTCCCGTTTGACAACCAGAAGTCCTATGACCTGCCTTTCCACACTTGCCGCATGCCGGCGGGCAATTTCCAACGTGATACAAGTTGCACTTTCCACAATGGGGATTCACTTTCACACCTCTAGGGTTCGTCACTGCCCTCATCCCTTCGTTTCTTCTCTGATTAAACTGCTGATTACGGTTTGGTCCATGGTTGTTTCGATTTCCACCTCGGTTCTGGCCTTGGGATTGATTACTTTGTGCTGCTTCCCATTTCCTTTTGTTGCCTTCAGCAATGTAGTTCTGCTTGTCCAGAAGCTTAACGTCCATCAAAGCGTGTGCCATTTGAACCGCTTCATCAAACGTTCCAGGTTTTGACGAAGTTGTTTCACCTTTGATGTTGCTAGATAAACCCTTAATATACTGCTTCATTTTCTTGGCATCATTGGCAAATATGTCCGGACACAAAAGACTTAACTCATTGAATCTCCTGGTGTAAGCAGCTATATCGTTATTCTTCAAGGTCAAATGCCTCAATTCGTCCTCCAATTGCCCCAATTCCTCCTCTGGGCAAAACTTCTTAGTCAGCAAAGCTTTGGTCGCATTCCACGTCCTTGCATTCGCTACAGCCAATCCAACCGTAGCTACCTGGGTATTCCACCAACTTAACGCATCATCGAGAAACGTAGCCGCTGCAAACTTTACCTTATCCGCTTCTGCACAACCACTGATTTCAAACGTACTTTCAACCTTTTCCAACCATCGTCTAAGTTCTAAAGCTCCACCCGTTCCACGGAACTGCGTGGGACCGCACTTCATAAAACTAGAATAGGTACACACCCTCGGGGCTTGCTGTCTCCCCGCGTTCCTTCCTGGATCCTGATTTCTCCCAGCTCGGTCCGCTTGCAACGCATTTGCTATAGCTTCCTGAATCATGGTGTTAACACGATCGGCAGTCAACTTTGGAGGCATGGTGTTATCGAATATCTCTTTCTACAAGACAAGGAAAATAGAAAAACAATGTAAGTATTCATATCAAGTTTCCCAGACATAAAATACATACAACGACACATCACTACGGAGTTACTAATATTCATCAATTCACACCACAAAAGATCAAATTTAAGACATATCACAGATCATGAAAGGTAACATAGATTGTATTGATAATTAACCAAAATCGTGACAAGTATTGCCACTACAATCGTTCACCACAAAACATCAAGTACTTGAGTTTCTCGTCATAATACCATCATACAAAGGTCCAAAATAGTTCTATTACAATGATCAAAGAAAATACAAAACAAGTAACTAGGCATGTAGTGATCCACACGGCCTCTTGGATGGCGGCTCGTGGTTGTATTCCTCGGTTTCCTCATCACTAATGTCCTCATCCACATCATCCACTTTTCTCTTTCCCTTTTCATCCGGCTCACATTCTGTCTCCTTTTTCGTCCCTGATGTGGATCCATACTCAATCGCTACCTGATTCCCCACCGAAATACAAGCACCTCCAGTAGGCGGCTGAATCATGAAGTCGTTCGCCTCCATCTCCAAATCGTCCACGAATCTCCAATCCGGGGGCAATGAATCCCTCACACGATGCTCCCAACTCTACATCCTCGACAACCTCGCCTGATCCTCCCTAACACGGTCAAGACTAGCACTTAAATTCGCAACCATTGATCTTAAACTGTTGATGTCACTTTTGTTCACATTCCCGTCATACTCAATCCTTGCCGTCCTTTCCAACAATCTTTGATGTTCCCTTTCAGTCTTATCAAATTTCTTAATCACCCTAGTCTCAACTACAAACCGCTCATACATCAACCTTTCCATCCTCCCCAAACGACCGGCGGGATCCCAGTAGTGTCTCGGTCTCGAAAAGTAGACCCTTGTAATGTTCTCATGAATCGATGGCGACTTGGATGACTTGCTGGACTCTCCACTGCTCCCATTACTTACTCTAACCAATCCTGGCACGGTTCTCAAATAATCCTTACAATTGTCCATCGGGCGATTAAAGGGTTGCTGCTCATAACGACCGGTCGGTGGTACCTCATAACCCTTCGGCGAATTCGGGGATTGAAACAAATCGGGTTCGGTCTGGCCTACGGCATCCTCGGGTATGCCATCATCCATTAGCTCCTCGGGCTCTTCTTCGGAATCCTCATTCTCGTCGCTACTCATGCTGAAATTATCCACCTCACTTTCGCCATTGTCGTTTTCCGGCCCTATTTCGTCTTCTGGAGCGATCCATCCATTATTATTG
The DNA here is from genome assembly GCA_025667525.1 of Glebionis coronaria. Classification (NCBI taxonomy): domain Eukaryota; kingdom Viridiplantae; phylum Streptophyta; class Magnoliopsida; order Asterales; family Asteraceae; genus Glebionis; species Glebionis coronaria. The sequence continues at coordinate 610,216,664 of CM046878.1, read as the reverse complement.
TCCGGCGGGTTCGGAGGAAACGGTCCCCCTTCGTGACCTACGACGTAATCGTTTCTGTTATCGTTGGGCGGTACCTCGGCCATTCCTGCAATAACAGCGAATTTCGGAGGGTACATAAGTAATTATACAATAATTATAAATATATGCATGCAAATGCAATGCAAAGGTGGTACATATGCCCAAAATGTAATAATATGATGCTCATGCATGATTAATACAAAAATTACGATGTCGGATATTTCACGTAAAATTCAACGTCTACATATAGTAATTCCATACTTACGTAATAATTACCCACATATATACTTTACTCAAAAGTATACGTCAAAATGCCATAAATACAACAATAAATCTTACCGGAGCCATGCAGGATAGTTGTGTGTGCTTGGACCCTTTTCTTACGACACCAAAAGTTATAGTTTAGGATTTTCAAAAACGACCTAGTTCTCTATAACTCGTGGCTCTGATTACCAATCTGTAACACCCCCACAATTGCTATGCGCAGCGGAACTACAACAATGGGTGCTACATAGTATTCATTGCACACAAGATATATCAAACGACGCTAAAAGACGTCAACTTAAAACTTGAAATTTAAAATTGTTAGATGATACATGTCCACAGTTTTTCCAACCCCAAATAGTGCATAGAGTTTAGCGTTTTCGGTCCCCATGAATCTCAACCCAAAAATTTCAGTTTACAACCACATGACTTTAAACTTAAAAATGTTTAAGTAGAAAAAGGAGGGAAAAACAAGCGGACTCCAAGCCGTACACACAACATCCATCCCATGCATGCTCCATCCTACACCTCAGCGGTTACCTGAAACACATGCCAAAAATTTGGTCAACGAAAACGTTGAGTGGAATTCATAGGTTCTACAATCCATTTGAACGTATATATATAATAAAAGCCATTCGTGATCATTTATAGTCTTGTCGATCAAACAAACTATAATCAGGATACTGACAATTGTGTTTAAGCTCATGACACTAATCCGTTAACTCAATCACCCGCGGAATAAATACCGGCGTGATTCAGATGAAACCAGTGCCCCTTCTAAAGGCATCAGTTGCAATTATACCTTATTTCTCATACAAAATAATCTACCGCAGAACTTACTAAAAGTACAGCTTCTCGGCTAGCATTGGGTCGTTAACCCCGTAGTACTACAAATTGCATAAGCGGCTATTTCCCCCTACTCGAGGGCAGGACAATAGTTAATAGTTCATGATTTTAGGGACTTTTGCAACTTTGGTACTCAACACAATTTCTAAGGCAACTTTTGGGTCTAACAATCATTCATGATATACGTTCCTTTTAAAAACTAGCATGCATTTCCCTCGCGGGTAAAACAATTTGAAATAAATATAAGCGAGGCTATAAATTCACACCTTATATCTTAAGTAGTCGGTAGTTCGAGGGATGATCACTGACGACGAAACGGATGCCCGGTTAAATCAACACCTATCACAAATAACGCGTAATGAGTAATCTCATTTAAATACTTTACGGTACTGTATAAAATACATATATTCTAGTCACTTAGGACAAGTATAACTCACGCCAAAAACAAAAACAACAAGTATCACTCATTTTATTCCAATTGTTCTCACTACTTACGTTGTCCATTTTTACCCATTCTCGCCGGTACTCGACTAAAGTACGGGCTGTTTTACCTTATTTAACCACACTTATAAAATTTGACAAAATTTCCAAAAATCCTATAAGACCTGTAGATAACATGTTTTTAAGCCCAATAAAAGTTTTTACTTTTACGACCCGTTACGCAACTCATTTCCACGACTACATTTTACGGGCTGAAATTGCGCTTCGACCAATTTTGACCTCTTTGACCTATATGAAAAATACCTTTGACTTCTTTGACTCCTAAGTCAACATATAGACCCATTTACACAGGTTAGGGACCAAATTTTGACCCTTGACCATTTACCAATTTATACTTGTGACCCTCGGGATTTGACTAAAACTTTGCACAAATTCGGATTATGAAAGTCCTCGTCTCCCGGTACCCGATCTTTAAAATGTCATAACTTTTAGCTCGTTTTGAGTCACGGGCTCTACCTTATACCAAATTAAAGCTAGAAAGACCCTCTATCACTACATTTAGTTTTCAAGACCTGGAAAAAAAATAATTTTTATAAAACGGACCAAATGTTTCTGCCTAAAAATGACCATACCAAAAACGCACTTAGGCTCGATTCCAAGGCTTCTAACCACCACTAAACATCATCCTAAGCCTTCCCAAACACATCCTAACATCAAATTTCAGTCCTACCCCTATTGATCAACCAATCTCAAATTTAAAAATTCAAAGAAATGAACATGCAACCACTAACACCTATGTAAAACATCCTTAAACATTAAACCAATCATAAGAACAACACTCAAAATCAACAACCACCATGGCTCCCCAAACACCCCCATTGCCGTGGGGTTTGGGTGACCCAATCACCACAACCAAATTAATTTTGGTGGGTTTTCTTGGTGTTCTTGCATCCATAACACTTAAAATCAACATGCATTAGCTCATTTAGCCATAAAAACGAATTTGGATCATATGGAAAAATCTTGAAAAATTTTTGTTAATGCATGTGGGATTTGAGCACATGAACATGTGGGGAATGACCAAACTAGATGTGGTCTAACCTTAGATTTTAGGAAAATCAAGTGGAAAAAGATTTTTGGTGGATTTCTTGGTGTTGGGGGTGTCCGTCGGCTTTAGAGAGAGAAGAGGGAGAGAGTGTTTGATTTTTGGTGCAAGTGTTGTATGTGTTTGTGTGTGTGTCAACTTTGGCCTTTTTGGTGGGTTGGGAGGGGCCTTGTTGCAATTTTTAACTTCTTTTGGCCTTAAATGAAAAACGTCCTCAAAACTTTGCGGGTTCGACCCATTTGTCAATTTTGAAAATTTTACGGGAGTCGGAAATCTTCCCGAACGCTCCAAAATATTTTTGGGATACTTTAAATGTACTCGGAAGGCTATAAAACTCACCCGACTCAACTTAACACGAACTGTAAATAAAATTCTCGAAAAATTACATTATCGATAAATCGTCAATAATTATATAAAATTGGGCATCCCTCGGGATCGTAATCGTCATCGTCCTTCTTAAAACGTTAAACGTAAAAATTATAACCTCGAACATCGGCTCTAACCAAAATACTTATAAGTATAGAAATTAAAATTTATTAAAAATTTCAAAAATTAGCGTAATTTAGGGTAACGTTAATGACCTCGATTCTAGGGTGTCACATATAATCCGGGCATAATGTATTTGCCCGGATTCTTCATGGATAAAACACATCTATATGTTTGCTCTTTTTAGTTTTGGTTGTGTTTTATTGGTGTAAAGTTGGTCAGCTAGTATTTGAGGTAGTTGTGAATGTAGTAGACAAAGAGCATCTCGACGGCACATTATAGTATAAAGGTCAAGACATGAGTGTGCTCTAACAAAACGTCATGTTATTTGACCTAAAAATGATATTGTTTAACCTTGGGAAGCCTACATAGGTGAATAATAGGCAAAAGAAGGACAAGTATTTTTTGACATTTCATGTAGGATCAACTTGCTTATGTATTATATGACTCTGAAATATTTGATTCCATGTTTTATTCTATTAAAATTGAGAGCTATCAAGAAATAGATTACCAAACACAATCTCTAACATACAAAAATAAATTTATATTGAAATTATCTGAAAACGTGGGTTGCAATAAAATGGTCATAACATGTGATACATGACTCCGTTTCAAGATCACAACTAAGAAAATGGATGCTTGAAAAAATGAGTACTTTTATCCAGGCAAGCACTGGTCAAAAGCGACTAAACCCGATCAAAAACTGATAAAAACCTACCAAGAACAGCTAAAAATGCCGTAACCGGCTCAAATCATCCAAACCTAAGAAAAAACCTCTAAAATTATTTCCAGTCCATATAGACCACATAGAATCCGGGCATAATGTATTTGCCCGGATTCTTGATGGATAAAACACATCTATATGTTTGCTCTGTTTAGTTTTGGTTGTGTTTTATTGGTGTAAAGTTGGTCAGCTAGTATTTGAGGTAGTTGTGAATGTAGTAGACAAAGAGCATCTCGATGGCACATTATAGTATAAAGGTCAAGACATGAGTGTGTTCTAACAAAACGTCATGTTATTTGACCTAAAAATGATATTGTTTAACCTTGGGAAGCCTACATAGGTGAGTAATATGCAAAAGAAGGACAAGTATTTTTTGACATTTCATGTAAGATCAACTTGCTTATGTATTATATGAATCTGAAATATTGGATTCCATGTTTTATTCTATTAAAATTAAGAGCTATCCAGAGTGTGCTCTAACAAAACGTCATGTTATTTGACCTAAAAATGATATTGTTTAACCTTGAGAAGCCTACATAGGTGAATAATAGGCAAAAGAAGGACAAGTATTTTTTGACATTTCATGTAGGATCAACTTGCTTATGTATTATATGACTCTGAAATATTTGATTCCATGTTTTATTCTATTAAAATTGGGAGCTATCAAGAAATAGATTACCAAACACAATCGCTAACATACAAAAACAAATTTATATTGAAATTATCTGAAAACGTGGGTTGCAATAAAATGGTCATAACATGTGATACATGACTCCGTTTCAAGACCACAACTAAGAAAATGGATGCTTGAAAAAATGAGTACTTTTATCCAGGCAAGCATTGGTCAAAAGCGACTAAACCCGATAAAAGACTGATAAAAACCTACCAAGAACAGCTAAAAATGCCGTAACCGGCTCAAATCATCCAAACCTAAGAAAAAACCTCTAAAATTATTTCCAGTCCATATAGACCACATAGAATCCGGGCATAATGTATTTTCCCGGATTCTTGATGGATAAAACACATCTATATGTTTGCTCTGTTTAGTTTTGGTTGTGTTTTATTGGTGTAAAGTTGGTCAGCTAGTATTTGAGGTAGTTGTGAATGTAGTAGACAAAGAGCATCTCGACGGCACATTATAGTATAATGGTCAAGACATGAGTGTGCTCTAACAAAACGTCATGTTATTTGACCTAAAAATGATATTGTTTAACCTTGGGAAGCCTACATAGGTGAATAATATGCAAAAGAAGGACAAGTATTTTTTGACATTTCATGTAGGATCAACTTGCTTATGTATTATATGACTCTGAAATATTTTATTCCATGTTTTATTCTATTAAAATTGAGAGCTATCAAGAAATAGATTACCAAACACAATCGCTAACATACAAAAACAAATTTATATTGAAATTATCTGAAAACGTGGGTTGCAATAAAATGGTCATAACATGTGATACATGACTCCGTTTCAAGACCACAAATGGATGCTTGAAAAAAGGAGTACTTTTATCCAGGCAAGCATTGGTCAAAAGCGACTAAACCCGATCAAAAACTGATAAAAACCTACCAAGAACAGCTAAAAATGCCGTAACCGGCTCAAATCATCCAAACCTAAGAAAAAACCTCTAAAATTATTTCCAGTCCATATAGACCATATAGAATCCGGGCATAAGGTATTTTCCCGGATTCTTGATGGATAAAACACATCTATATGTTTGCTCTGTTTAGTTTTGGTTGTGTTTTATTGGTGTAAAAGTTGGTCAACTAGTATTTGAGGTAGTTGTGAATGTAGTAGACAAAGAGCATCTCGACGGCACATTATATTATAAAGGTCAAGACATGAGTGTGCTCTAACAAAACGTCATGTTATTTGACATAAAAATGATATTGTTTAACATTGGGAAGCCTACATAGGTGAATAATATGCAAAAGAAGGACAAGTATTTTTTGACATTTCATGTAGGATCAACTTGCTTATGTATTATATGACTCTGAAATATTTGATTCCATGTTTTATTCTATTAAAATTGAGAGCTATCAAGAAATAGATTACCAAACACAATCGCTAACATACAAAAACAAATTTATATTGAAATTATCTGAAAACGTGGGATGCAATAAAATGGTCATAACATGTGATACATGACTCCGTTTCAAGACCACAACTAAGAAAATGGATGCTTGAAAAAATGAGTACTTTTATCCAGGCAAGCATTGGTCAAAAGCGACTAAACCCGATAAAAAACTGATAAAAACCTACCAAGAACAGCTAAAAATGCCGTAACCGGCTCAAATCATCCAAACCTAAGAAAAAACCTCTAAAATTATTTCCAGTCCATATAGACCACATAGAATCCGGGCATAATGTATTTTCCCGGATTCTTGATGGATAAAACACATCTATATGTTTGCTCTGTTTAGTTTTGGTTGTGTTTTATTGGTGTAAAAGTTGGTCAGCTAGTATTTGAGTTAGTTGTGAATGTAGTAGACAAAGAGCATCTCGACGGCACATTATAATATAAAGGTCAAGACATGAGTGTGCTCTAACAAAACGTCATGTTATTTGACCTAAAAATGATATTGTTTAACATTGGGAAGCCTACATAGGTGAATAATATGCAAAAGAAGGACAAGTATTTTTTGACATTTCATGTAGGATCAACTTGCTTATGTCTTATATGACTCTGAAATATTTGTTTCCATGTTTTATTCTATTAAAATTGAGAGCTATCAAGAAATAGATTACCAAACACAATCTTAACATACAAAAACAATTTTATATTGAAATTATCTGAAAACGTGGGTTGCAATAAAATGGTCATAACATGTGATACATGACTCCGTTTCAAGACCACAACTAAGAAAATGGATGCTAGAAAAAAGGAGTACTTTTATCCAGGCAAGCATTGGTCAAAAGCGACTAAACCCGATCAAAAACTGATAAAAACCTACCAAGAACAGCTAAAAATGCCGTAACCGGCTCAAATCATCCAAACCTAAGAAAAAACCTCTAAAATTATTTCCAGTCCATATAGACCACATATAATCCGGGCATAATGTATTTGCCCGGATTCTTGATGGATAAAACACATCTATATGTTTGCTCTTTTTAGTTTTGGTTGTGTTTTATTGGTGTAAAGTTGGTCAGCTAGTATTTGAGGTAGTTGTGAATGTAGTAGACAAAGAGCATCTCGACGGCACATTATAGTATAAAGGTCAAGACATGAGTGTGCTCTAACAAAACGTCATGTTATTTGACCTAAAAATGATATTGTTTAACCTTGGGAAGCCTACATAGGTGAATAATAGGCAAAAGAAGGACAAGTATTTTTTGACATTTCATGTAGGATCAACTTGCTTATGTATTATATGACTCTGAAATATTTGATTCCATGTTTTATTCTATTAAAATTGAGAGCTATCAAGAAATAGATTACCAAACACAATCGCTAACATACAAAAATAAATTTATATTGAAATTATCTAAAAACGTGGGTTGCAATAAAATGGTCATAACATGTGATACATGACTCCGTTTCAAGACCACAACTAAGAAAATGGATGCTTGAAAAAATGAGTACTTTTATCCAGGCAAGCACTGGTCAAAAGCGACTAAACCCGATCAAAAACTGATAAAAACCTACCAAGAACAGCTAAAAATGCCGTAACCGGCTCAAATCATCCAAACCTAAGAAAAAACCTCTAAAATTATTTCCAGTCCATATAGACCACATAGAATCCGGGCATAATGTATTTTCCCGGATTCTTGATGGATAAAACACATCTATATGTTTGCTCTGTTTAGTTTTGGTTGTGTTTTATTGGTGTAAAGTTGGTCAGCTAGTATTTGAGGTAGTTGTGAATGTAGTAGACAAAGAGCATCTCGACGGCACATTATAGTATAAAGGTCAAGACATGAGTGTGCTCTAACAAAACGTCATGTTATTTGACCTAAAAATGATATTGTTTAACCTTGGAAAGCCTACATAGGTGAATAATAGGCAAAAGAAGGACAAGTATTTTTTGACATTTCATGTAGGATCAACTTGCTTATGTATTATATGACTCTGAAATATTTGATTCCATGTTTTATTCTATTAAAATTGAGAGCTATCAAGAAATAGATTACCAAACACAATCGCTAACATACAAAAACAAATTTATATTGAAATTATCTGAAAACGTGGGTTGCAATAAAATGGTCATAACATGTGATACATGACTCCGTTTCAAGACCACAACTAAGAAAATGGATGCTTGAAAAAATGAGTACTTTTATCCAGGCAAGCATTGGTCAAAAGCGACTAAACCCGATAAAAAACTGATAAAAACCTACCAAGAACAGCTAAAAATGCCGTAACCGGCTCAAATCATCCAAACCTAAGAAAAAACCTCTAAAATTATTTCCAGTCCATATAGACCACATAGAATCCGGGCATAATGTATTTTCCCGGATTCTTGATGGATAAAACACATCTATATGTTTGCTCTGTTTAGTTTTGGTTGTGTTTTATTGGTGTAAAGTTGGTCAGCTAGTATTTGAGGTAGTTGTGAATGTAGTAGACAAAGAGCATCTCGACGGCACATTATAGTATAAAGGTCAAGACATGAGTGTGCTCTAACAAAACGTCATGTTATTTGACCTAAAAATGATATTGTTTAACCTTGGAAAGCCTACATAGGTGAATAATAGGCAAAAGAAGGACAAGTATTTTTTGACATTTCATGTAGGATCAACTTGCTTATGTATTATATGACTCTGAAATATTTGATTCCATGTTTTATTCTATTAAAATTGAGAGCTATCAAGAAATAGATTACCAAACAAAATCGCTAACATACAAAAACAAATTTATATTAAAATTATCTGAAAACGTGGGTTGCAATAAAATGGTCATAACATGTGATACATGACTCCGTTTCAAGACCACAACTAAGAAAATGGATGCTTGAAAAAATGAGTACTTTTATCCAGGCAAGCATTGGTCAAAAGCGACTAAACCCGATCAAAAACTGATAAAAACCTACCAAGAACAGTTAAAAATGCCGTAACCGGCTCAAATCATCCAAACCTAAGAAAAAACGTCTAAAATTAATTCCACTCCATATAGACCACATATAATCCGGGCATAATGTATTTGCCCGGATTCTGGATGGATAAAACACATCTATATGTTTGCTCTGTTTAGTTTTGGTTGTGTTTTATTGGTGTAAAAGTTGGTCAGCTAGTATTTGAGTTAGTTGTGAATGTAGTAGACAAAGAGCATCTCGACGGCACATTATAATATAAAGGTCAAGACATGAGTGTGCTCTAACAAAACGTCATATTATTTGACCTAAAAATGATATTGTTTAACATTGGGAAGCCTACATAGGTGAATAATATGCAAAAGAAGGACAAGTATTTTTTGACATTTCATGTAGGATCAACTTGCTTATGTCTTATATGACTCTGAAATATTTGTTTCCATGTTTTATTCTATTAAAATTGATAGCTATCAAGAAATAGATTACCAAACACAATCTTAACATACAAAAACAATTTTATATTGAAATTATCTGAAAACGTGGGTTGCAATAAAATGGTCATAACATGTGATACATGACTCCGTTTCAAGACCACAACTAAGAAAATGGATGCTAGAAAAAAGGAGTACTTTTATCCAGGCAAGCATTGGTCAAAAGCGACTAAACCCAATAAAAAACTGATAAAAACCTACCAAGAACAGCTAAAAATGCCGTAACCGGCTCAAATCATCCAAACCTAAGAAAAAACCTCTAAAATTATTTCCAGTCCATATAGACCACATATAATCCGGGCATAATGTATTTGCCCGGATTCTTGATGGATAAAACACATCTATATGTTTTCTCTTTTTAGTTTTGGTTGTGTTTTATTGGTGTAAAGTTGGTCAGCTAGTATTTGAGGTAGTTGTGAATGTAGTAGACAAAGAGCATCTCGACGGCACATTATAGTATAAAGGTCAAGACATGAGTGTGCTCTAACAAAACGTCATGTTATTTGACCTAAAAATGATATTGTTTAACCTTGGGAAGCCTACATAGGTGAATAATAGGCAAAAGAAGGACAAGTATTTTTTGACATTTCATGTAGGATCAACTTGCTTATGTATTATATGACTCTGAAATATTTGATTCCATGTTTTATTCTATTAAATTTGAGAGCTATCAAGAAATAGATTACCAAACACAATCGCTAACATACAAAAATAAATTTATATTGAAATTATCTGAAAACGTGGGTTGCAATAAAATGGTCATAACATGTGATACATGACTCCGTTTCAAGACCACAACTAAGAAAATGGATGCTTGAAAAAATGAGTACTTTTATCCAGGCAAGCACTGGTCAAAAGCGACTAAACCCGATCAAAAACTGATAAAAACCTACCAAGAACAGCTAAAAATGCCGTAACCGGCTCAAATCATCCAAACCTAAGAAAAAACCTCTAAAATTATTTCCAGTCCATATAGACCACATAGAATCCGGGCATAATGTATTTGCCCGGATTCTTGATGGATAAAACACATCTATATGTTTGCTCTGTTTAGTTTTGGTTGTGTTTTATTGGTGTAAAGTTGGTCAGCTAGTATTTGAGGTAGTTGTGAATGTAGTAGACAAAGAGCATCTCGATGGAACATTATAGTATAAAGGTCAAGACATGAGTGTGCTCTAACAAAACGTCATGTTATTTGACCTAAAAATGATATTGTTTAACCTTGGGAAGCCTACATAGGTGAGTAATATGCAAAAGAAGGACAAGTATTTTTTGACATTTCATGTAGGATCAACTTGCTTATGTATTATATGACTCTGAAATATTTGATTCCATGTTTTATTCTATTAAAATTGAGAGCTATCAAGAGTGTGCTCTAACAAAACGTCATGTTATTTGACCTAAAAATGATATTGTTTAACCTTGAGAAGCCTACATAGGTGAATAATAGACAAAAGAAGGACAAGTATTTTTTGACATTTCAGGTAGGATCAACTTGCTTATGTATTATATGACTCTGAAATATTTGATTCCATGTTTTATTCTATTAAAATTGAGAGCTATCAAGAAATAGATTACCAAACACAATCGCTAACATACAAAAACAAATTTATATTGAAATTATCTGAAAACGTGGGTTGCAATAAAATGGTCATAACATGTGATACATGACTCCGTTTCAAGACCACAACTAAGAAAATGGATGCTTGAAAAAATGAGTACTTTTATCCAGGCAAGCATTGGTCAAAAGCGACTAAACCCGATAAAAAACTGATAAAAACCTACCAAGAACAGCTAAAAATGCCGTAACCGGCTCAAATCATCCAAACATAAGAAAAAACCTCTAAAATTATTTCCAGTCCATATAGACCACATAGAATCCGGTCATAATGTATTTTCCCGGATTCTTGATGGATAAAACACATCTATATGTTTGCTCTGTTTAGTTTTGGTTGTGTTTTATTGGTGTAAAGTTGGTCAGCTAGTATTTGAGGTAGTTGTGAATGTAGTAGACAAAGAGCATCTCGACGGCACATTATAGTATAAAGGTCAAGACATGAGTGTGCTCTAACAAAACGTCATGTTATTTGACCTAAAAATGATATTGTTTAACCTTGGGAAGCCTACATAGGTGAATAATATGCAAAAGAAGGACAAGTATTTTTTGACATTTCATGTATGATCAACTTGCTTATGTATTATATGACTCTGAAATATTTTATTCCATGTTTTATTCTATTAAAATTGAGAGCTATCAAGAAATAGATTACCAAACACAATCGCTAACATACAAAAACAAATTTATATTGAAATTATCTGAAAACGTGGGTTGCAATAAAATGGTCATAACATGTGATACATGACTCCTTTTCAAGACCACAAATGGATGCTTGAAAAAAGGAGTACTTTTATCCAGGCAAGCATTGGTCAAAAGCGACAAACCCGATCAAAAACTGATAAAAACCTACCAAGAACAGCTAAAAACGCCGTAACCGGCTCAAATCATCCAAAACTAAGAAAAAACCTCTAAAATTATTTCCAGTCCATATAGACCACATAGAATCCGGGCATAATGTATTTTCCCGGATTCTTGATGGATAAAACACATCTATATGTTTGCTCTGTTTAGTTTTGGTTGTGTTTTATTGGTGTAAAAGTTGGTCAGCTAGTATTTGAGGTAGTTGTGAATGTAGTAGACAAAGAGCATCTCGACGGCACATTATATTATAAAGGTCAAGACATGAGTGTGCTCTAACAAAACGTCATGTTATTTGACATAAAAATGATATTGTTTAACATTGGGAAGCCTACATAGGTGAATAATATGCAAAAGAACGACAAGTATTTTTTGACATTTCATGTAGGATCAACTTGCTTATGTATTATATGACTCTGAAATATTTGATTCCATGTTTTATTCTATTAAAATTGAGAGCTATCAAGAAATAAATTACCAAACACAATCGCTAACATACAAAAACAAATTTATATTGAAATTATCTGAAAACGTGGGTTGCAATAAAATGGTCATAACATGTGATACATGACTTCGTTTCAAGACCACAACTAAGAAAATGGATGCTTGAAAAAATGAGTACTTTTATCCAGGCAAGCATTGGTCAAAAGCGACTAAACCCGATAAAAAACTGATAAAAACCTACCAAGAACAGCTAAAAATGCCGTAACCGGCTCAAATCATCCAAACCTAAGAAAAAACCTCTAAAATTATTTCCAGTCCATATAGACCACATAGAATCCGGGCATAATGTATTTTCCCGGATTCTTGATGGATAAAACACATCTATATGTTTGCTCTGTTTAGTTTTGGTTGTGTTTTATTGGTGTAAAGTTGGTCAGCTAGTATTTGAGGTAGTTGTGAATGTAGTAGACAAAGAGCATCTCGACGGCACATTATAGTATAAAGGTCAAGACATGAGTGTGCTCTAACAAAACGTCATGTTATTTGACCTAAAAATGATATTGTTTAACCTTGGGAAGCCTACATAGGTGAATAATATGCAAAAGAAGGACAAGTATTTTTTGACATTTCATGTATGATCAACTTGCTTATGTATTATATGACTCTGAAATATTTTATTCCATGTTTTATTCTATTAAAATTGAGAGCTATCAAGAAATAGATTACCAAACACAATCGCTAACATACAAAAACAAATTTATATTGAAATTATCTGAAAACGTGGGTTGCAATAAAATGGTCATAACATGTGATACATGACTCCGTTTCAAGACCACAACTAAGAAAATGGATGCTTGAAAAAATGAGTACTTTTATCCAGGCAAGCATTGGTCAAAAGCGACTAAACCCGATAAAAAACTGATAAAAACCTACCAAGAACAGCTAAAAATGCCGTAACCGGCTCAAATCATCCAAACCTAAGAAAAAACCTCTAAAATTATTTCCAGTCCATATAGACCACATAGAATCCGGGCATAATGTATTTTCCCGGATTCTTGATGGATAAAACACATCTATATGTTTGCTCTGTTTAGTTTTGGTTGTGTTTTATTGGTGTAAAGTTGGTCAGCTAGTATTTGAGGTAGTTGTGAATGTAGTAGACAAAGAGCATCTCGACGGCACATTATAGTATAAAGGTCAAGACATGAGTGTGCTCTAACAAAACGTCATGTTATTTGACCTAAAAATGATATTGTTTAACCTTGGGAAGCCTACATAGGTGAATAATATGCAAAAGAAGGACAAGTATTTTTTGACATTTCATGTATGATCAACTTGCTTATGTATTATATGACTCTGAAATATTTTATTCCATGTTTTATTCTATTAAAATTGAGAGCTATCAAGAAATAGATTACCAAACACAATCGCTAACATACAAAAACAAATTTATATTGAAATTATCTGAAAACGTGGGTTGCAATAAAATGGTCATAACATGTGATACATGACTCCGTTTCAAGACCACAAATGGATGCTTGAAAAAAGGAGTACTTTTATCCAGGCAAGCATTGGTCAAAAGCGACTAAACCCGATCAAAAACTGATAAAAACCTACCAAGAACAGCTAAAAACGCCGTAACCGGCTCAAATCATCCAAAACTAAGAAAAAACCTCTAAAATTATTTCCAGTCCATATAGACCACATAGAATCCGGGCATAATGTATTTGCCCGGATTCTTGATGGATAAAACACATCTATATGTTTGCTCTTTTTAGTTTTGGTTATGTTTTATTGGTGTAAAGTTGGTCAGCTAGTATTTGAGGTAGTTGTGAATGTAGTAGACAAAGAGCATCTCGACGGCACATTATAGTATAAAGGTCAAGACATGAGTGTGCTCTAACAAAACGTCATGTTATTTGACCTAAAAATGATATTGTTTAACCTTGGGAAGCCTACATAGGTGAATAATAGGCAAAAGAAGGACAAGTATTTTTTGACATTTCATGTAGGATCAACTTGCTTATGTATTATATGACTCTGAAATATTTGATTCCATGTTTTATTCTATTAAATTTGAGAGCTATCAAGAAATAGATTACCAAACACAATCGCTAACATACAAAAATAAATTTATATTGAAATTATCTGAAAACGTGGGTTGCAATAAAATGGTCATAACATGTGATACATGACTCCGTTTCAAGACCACAACTAAGAAAATGGATTCTTGAAAAAATGAGTACTTTTATCCAGGCAAGCACTGGTCAAAAGCGACTAAACCCGATCAAAAACTGATAAAAACCTACCAAGAACAGCTAAAAATGCCGTAACCGGCTCAAATCATCCAAACCTAAGAAAAAACCTCTAAAATTATTTCCAGTCCATATAGACCACATAGAATCCGGGCATAATGTATTTGCCCGGATTCTTGATGGATAAAACACATCTATATGTTTGCTCTGTTTAGTTTTGGTTGTGTTTTATTGGTGTAAAGTTGGTCAGCTAGTATTTGAGGTAGTTGTGAATGTAGTAGACAAAGAGCATCTCGATGGCACATTATAGTATAAAGGTCAAGACATGAGTGTGCTCTAACAAAACGTCATGTTATTTGACCTAAAAATGATATTGTTTAACCTTGGGAAGCCTACATAGGTGAGTAATATGCAAAAGAAGGACAAGTATTTTTTGACATTTCATGTAGGATCAACTTGCTTATGTATTATATGACTCTGAAATATTTGATTCCATGTTTTATTCTATTAAAATTGAGAGCTATCAAGAGTGTGCTCTAACAAAACGTCATGTTATTTGACCTAAAAATGATATTGTTTAACCTTGAGAAGCCTACATAGGTGAATAATAGGCAAAAGAAGGACAAGTATTTTTTGACATTTCATGTAGGATCAACTTGCTTATGTATTATATGACTCTGAAATATTTGATTCCATGTTTTATTCTATTAAAATTGAGAGCTATCAAGAAATAGATTACCAAACACAATCGCTAACATACAAAAACAAATTTATATTGAAATTATCTGAAAACGTGGGTTGCAATAAAATGGTCATAACATGTGATACATGACTCCGTTTCAAGACCACAACTAAGAAAATGGATGCTTGAAAAAATGAGTACTTTTATCCAGGCAAGCATTGGTCAAAAGCGACTAAACCCGATAAAAAACTGATAAAAACCTACCAAGAACAGCTAAAAATGCCGTAACCGGCTCAAATCATCCAAACCTAAGAAAAAACCTCTAAAATTATTTCCAGTCCATATAGACCACATAGAATCCGGGCATAATGTATTTTCCCGGATTCTTGATGGATAAAACACATCTATATGTTTGCTCTGTTTAGTTTTGGTTGTGTTTTATTGGTGTAAAGTTAGTCAGCTAGTATTTGAGGTAGTTGTGAATGTAGTAGACAAAGAGCATCTCGACGGCACATTATAGTATAAAGGTCAAGACATGAGTGTGCTCTAACAAAACGTCATGTTATTTGACCTAAAAATGATATTGTTTAACCTTGGGAAGCCTACATAGGTGAATAATATTCAAAAGAAGGACAAGTATTTTTTGACATTTCATGTATGATTAACTTGCTTATGTATTATATGACTCTGAAATATTTTATTCCATGTTTTATTCTATTAAAATTGAGAGCTATCAAGAAATAGATTACCAAACACAATCGCTAACATACAAAAACAAATTTATATTGAAATTATCTGAAAACGTGGGTTGCAATAAAATGGTCATAACATGTGATACATGACTCCGTTTCAAGACCACAAATGGATGCTTGAAAAAAGGAGTACTTTTATCCAGGCAAGCATTGGTCAAAAGCGACTAAACCTGATCAAAAACTGATAAAAACCTACCAAGAACAGCTAAAAACGCCGTAACCGGCTCAAATCATCCAAAACTAAGAAAAAACCTCTAAAATTATTTCCAGTCCATATAGACCACATAGAATCCGGGCATAATGTATTTTCCCGGATTCTTGATGGATAAACACATCTATATGTTTGCTCTGTTTAGTTTTTGTTGTGTTTTATTGGTGTAAAAGTTGGTCAGCTAGTATTTGAGGTAGTTGTGAATGTAGTAGACAAAGAGCATCTCGACGGCACATTATATTATAAAGGTCAAGACATGAGTGTGCTCTAACAAAACGTCATGTTATTTGACATAAAAATGATATTGTTTAACATTGGGAAGCCTACATAGGTGAATAATATGCAAAAGAACGACAAGTATTTTTTGACATTTCATGTAGGATCAACTTGCTTATGTATTATATGACTCTGAAATATTTGATTCCATGTTTTATTCTATTAAAATTGAGAGCTATCAAGAAATAAATTACCAAACACAATCGCTAACATACAAAAACAAATTTATATTGAAATTATCTGAAAACGTGGGTTGCAATAAAATGGTCATAACATGTGATACATGACTCCGTTTCAAGACCACAACTAAGAAAATGGATGCTTGAAAAAATGAGTACTTTTATCCAGGCAAGCATTGGTCAAAAGCGACTAAACCCGATAAAAAACTGATAAAAACCTACCAAGAACAGCTAAAAATGCCGTAACCGGCTCAAATCATCCAAACCTAAGAAAAAACCTCTAAAATTATTTCCAGTCCATATAGACCACATAGAATCCGGGCATAATGTATTTTCCCGGATTCTTGATGGATAGAACACATCTATATGTTTGCTCTGTTTAGTTTTGGTTGTGTTTTATTGGTGTAAAGTTGGTCAGCTAGTATTTGAGTTAGTTGTGAATGTAGTAGACAAAGAGCATCTCGACGACACATTATAATATAAAGGTCAAGACATGAGTGTGATCTAACAAAACGTCATATTATTTGACCTAAAAATGATATTGTTTAACATTGGGAAGCCTACATAGGTGAATAATATGCAAAAGAAGGACAAGTATTTTTTGACATTTCATGTAGGATCAACTTGCTTATGTCTTATATGACTCTGAAATATTTGTTTCCATGTTTTATTATATTAAAATTGAGAGCTATCAAGAAATAGATTACCAAACACAATCGTTAACATACAAAAACAAATTTATATTGAAATTATCTGAAAACGTGGGTTGCAATAAAATGGTCATAACATGTGATACATGACTCCGTTTCAAGACCACAACTAAGAAAATGGATGCTAGAAAAAAGGAGTACTTTTATCCAGGCAAGCATTGGTCAAAAGCGACTAAACCCGATCAAAAACTGATAAAAACCTACCAAGAACAGCTAAAAATGCCGTAACCGGCTCAAATCATCCAAACCTAAGAAGAAACCTCTAAAATTATTTCCAGTCCATATAGACCACATATAATCCGGGCATAATGTATTTGCCCGGATTCTGGATGGATAAAACACATCTATATGTTTGCTCTGTTTAGTTTTGGTTGTGTTTTATTGGTGTAAAAGTTGGTCAGCTAGTATTTGAGTTAGTTGTGAATGTAGTAGACAAAGAGCATCTCGACGGCACATTATAGTATAAAGGTCAAGACATGAGTGTGCTCTAACAAAACGTCATGTTATTTGACCTAAAAATGATATTGTTTAACCTTGGGAAGCCTACATAGGTGAATAATATGCAAAAGAAGGACAAGTATTTTTTGACATTTCATGTAGGATCAACTTGCTTATGTATTATATGACTCTGAAATATTTGATTCCATGTTTTATTCTATTAAAATTGAGAGATATCAAAAGTGTGCTCTAACAAAACGTCATGTTATTTGACCTAAAAATGATATTGTTTAACCTTAGAAAGCCTACATAGGTGAATAATAGGCAAAAGAAGGACAAGTATTTTTTGACATTTCATGTAGGATCAACTTGCTTATGTATTATATGACTCTGAAATATTTGATTCCATGTTTTATTCTATTAAAATTGAGAGCTATCAAGAAATAGATTACCAAACACAATCGCTAACATACAAAAACAAATTTATATTGAAATTATCTGAAAACGTGGGTTGCAATCAAATGGTCATAACATGTGATACATGACTCCGTTTCAAGACCACAACTAAGAAAATGGATGCTTGAAAAAATGAGTACTTTTATCCAGGCAAGCATTGGTCAAAAGCGACTAAACCCGATAAAAAACTGATAAAAACCTACCAAGAACAGCTAAAAATGCCGTAACCGGCTCAAATCATCCAAACCTAAGAAAAAACCACTAAAATTATTTCCAGTCCATATAGACCACATATAATCCGGGCATAATGTATTTGCCCGGATTCTTGATGGATTAAACACATCTATATGTTTGCTCTGTTTAGTTTTGGTTGTGTTTTATTGGTGTAAAGTTGGTCAGCTAGTATTTGAGGTAGTTGTGAATGTAGTAGACTAAGAGCATCTCGACGGCACATTATTGTATAAAGGTCAAGACATGAGTGTGCTCTAACAAAACGTCATGTTATTTGACCTAAAAATGATATTGTTTAACCTTGGAAAGCCTACATAGGTGAATAATAGGCAAAAGAAGGACAAGTATTTTTTGACATTTCATGTAGGATCAACTTGCTTATGTATTATATGACTCTGAAATATTTGATTCCATGTTTTATTCTATTAAAATTGAGAGCTATCAAGAAATAGATTACCAAACACAATCGCTAACATACAAAAATAAATTTATATTAAAATTATCTGAAAACGTGGGTTGCAATAAAATGGTCATAACATGTGATACATGACTCCGTTTCAAGACCACAACTAAGAAAATGGATGCTTGAAAAAATGAGTACTTTTATCCAGGCAAGCATTGGTCAAAAGCGACTAAACCCGATCAAAAACTGATAAAAACCTACCAAGAACAGTTAAAAATGCCGTAACCGGCTCAAATCATCCAAACCTAAGAAAAAACGTCTAAAATTAATTCCACTCCATATAGACCACATATAATCCGGGCATAATGTATTTGCCCGGATTCTGGATGGATAAAACACATCTATATGTTTGCTCTGTTTAGTTTTGGTTGTGTTTTATTGGTGTAAAAGTTGGTCAGCTAGTATTTGAGTTAGTTGTGAATGTAGTAGACAAAGAGCATCTCGACGGCACATTATAGTATAAAGGTCAAGACATGAGTGTGCTCTAACAAAACGTCATGTTAGTTGACCTAAAAATGATATTGTTTAACATTGGGAAGCCTACATAGGTGAATAATATGCAAAAGAAGGACAAGTATTTTTTGACATTTCATGTAGGATCAACTTGCTTATGTCATATATGACTCTGAAATATTTGTTTCCATGTTTTATTCTATTAAAATTGAGAGCTATCAAGAAATAGATTACCAAACACAATCGTTAACATACAAAAACAAATTTATATTGAAATTATCTGAAAACGTGGGTTGTAATAAAATGGTCATAACATGTGATACATGACTCCGTTTCAAGACCACAACTAAGAAAATGGATGCTAGAAAAAAGGAGTACTTTTATCCAGGCAAGCATTGGTCAAAAGCGACTAAACCCGATCAAAAACTGATAAAAACCTACCAAGAACAGCTAAAAATGCCGTAACCGGCTCAAATCATCCAAACCTAAGAAAAAACCTCTAAAATTATTTCCAGTCCATATAGACCACATATAATCCGGGCATAATGTATTTGCCCGGATTCTGGATGGATAAAACACATCTATATGTTTGCTCTGTTTAGTTTTGGTTGTGTTTTATTGGTGTAAAAGTTGGTCAGCTAGTATTTGAGGTAGTTGTGAATGTAGTAGACTAAGAGCATCTCGACGGCACATTATAGTATAAAGGTCAAGACATGAGTGTGCTCTAACAAAACGTCATGTTATTTGACCTAAAAATAATATTGTTTAACTTTGGGAAGCCTACATAGGTGAATAATATGCAAAAGAAGGACAAGTATTTTTTGACATTTCATGTATGATCAACTTGCTTATGTATTATATGACTCTGAAATATTTGATTCCATGTTTTATTCTATTACAATTGAGAGCTATCAAGAAATAGATTACCAAACACAATCGCTAACATACAAAAACAAATTTATATTGAAATTATCTGAAAACGTGGGTTGCAATAAAATGGTCATAACATGTGATACATGACTCCGTTTCAAGACCACAACTAAGAAAATGGATGCTTGAAAAAATGAGTACTTTTATCCAGGCAAGCATTGGTCAAAAGCGACTAAACCCGATAAAAAACTGATAAAAACCTACCAAGAACAGCCAAAAATGCCGTAACCGGCTCAAATCATCCAAACCTAAGAAAAAACCTCTAAAATTATTTCCAGTCCATATAGACCACATATAATCCGGGCATAATGTATTTGCCCGGATTCTTGATGGATTAAACACATCTATATGTTTGCTCTGTTTAGTTTTGGTTCTGTTTTATTGGTGTAAAGTTGGTCAGCTAGTATTTGAGGTAGTTGTGAATGTAGTAGACTAAGAGCATCTCGACGGCACATTATAGTATAAAGGTCAAGACATGAGTGTGCTCTAACAAAACGTCATGTTATTTGACCTAAAAATGAAATTGTTTAACCTTGGAAAGCCTACATAGGTGAATAATAGGCAAAAGAAGGACAAGTATTTTTTGACATTTCATGTAGGATCAACTTGCTTATGTATTATATGACTCTGAAATATTTGATTCCATGTTTTATTCTATTAAAATTGAGAGCTATCAAGAAATAGATTACCAAACACAATCGCTAACATACAAAAACAAATTTATATTAAAATTATCTGAAAACGTGGGTTGCAATAAAATGGTCATAACATGTGATACATGACTCCGTTTCAAGACCACAACTAAGAAAATGGATGCTTGAAAAAATGAGTACTTTTATCCAGGCAAGCATTGGTCAAAAGCGACTAAACCCGATAAAAAACTAATAAAAACCTACCAAGAACAGTTAAAAATGCTGTAACCGGCTCAAATCATCCAAACCTAAGAAAAAACGTCTAAAATTAATTCCACTCCATATAGACCACATATAATCCGGGCATAATGTATTTGCCCGGATTCTGGATGGATAAAACACATCTATATGTTTGCTCTGTTTAGTTTTGGTTGTGGTTTATTGGTGTAAAAGTTGGTCAGCTAGTATTTGAGTTAGTTGTGAATGTAGTAGACAAAGAGCATCTCGACGGCACATTATAGTATAAAGGTCAAGACATGAGTGTGCTCTAACAAAACGTCATGTTATTTGACCTAAAAATGATATTGTTTAACATTGGGAAGCCTACATAGGTGAATAATATGCAAAAGAAGGACAAGTATTTTTTGACATTTCATGTAGGATCAACTTGCTTATGTCTTATATGACTCTGAAATATTTGTTTCCATGTTTTATTCTATTAAAATTGAGAGCTATCAAGAAATAGATTACCAAACACAATCGTTAACATACAAAAACAAATTTATATTGAAATTATCTGAAAACGTGGGTTGCAACAAAATGGTCATAACATGTGATACATGACTCCGTTTCAAGACCACAACTAAGAAAATGGATGCTAGAAAAAAGGAGTACTTTTATCCAGGCAAGCATTGGTCAAAAGCGACTAAACCCGATCAAAAACTGATAAAAACCTACCAAGAACAGCTAAAAATGCCGTAACCGGCTCAAATCATCCAAACCTAAGAAAAAACCTCTAAAATTATTTCCAGTCCATATAGACCACATATAATCCGGGCATAATGTATTTGCCCGGATTCTGGATGGATAAAACACATCTATATGTTTGCTCTGTTTAGTTTTGGTTGTGTTTTATTGGTGTAAAAGTTGGTCAGCTAGTATTTGAGGTAGTTGTGAATGTAGTAGACTAAGAGCATCTCGACGGCACATTATAGTATAAAGGTCAAGACATGAGTGTGCTCTAACAAAACGTCATGTTATTTGACCTAAAAATAATATTGTTTAACCTTGGGAAGCCTACATAGGTGAATAATATGCAAAAGAAGGACAAGTATTTTTTGACATTTCATGTATGATCAACTTGCTTATGTATTATATGACTCTGAAATATTTGATTCCATGTTTTATTCTATTAAAATTGAGAGCTATCAAGAAATAGATTACCAAACACAATCGCTAACATACAAAAACAAATTTATATTGAAATTATCTGAAAACGTGGGTTGCAATAAAATGGTCATAACATGTGATACATGACTCCGTTTCAAGACCACAACTAAGAAAATGGATGCTTGAAAAAATGAGTACTTTTATCCAGGCAAGCATTGGTCAAAAGCGACTAAACTCGATCAAAAACTGATAAAAACCTACCAAGAACAGCTAAAAATGCCGTAACCGGCTCAAATCATCCAAACCTAAGAAAAAACCTCTAAAATTATTTCCAGTCCATATAGACCACATATAATCCGGGCATAATGTATTTGCCCGGATTCTGGATGGATAAAACACATCTATATGTTTGCTCTGTTTAGTTTTGGTTGTATTTTATTGGTGTAAAAGTTGGTCAGCTAGTATTTGAGGTAGTTGTGAATGTAGTAGACTAAGAGCATCTCGACGGCACATTATAGTATAAAGGTCAAGACATGAGTGTGCTCTAACAAAACGTCATGTTATTTGACCTAAAAATGATATTGTTTAACCTTGGGAAGCCTACATAGGTGAATAATATGCAAAAGAAGGACAAGTATTTTTTGACATTTCATGTAGGATCAACTTGCTTATGTATTATATGACTCTGAAATATTTGATTCCATGTTTTATTCTATTAAAATTGAGAGCTATCAAGAAATAGATTACCAAACACAATCGCTAACATACAAAAACAAATTTATATTGAAATTATCTGAAAACGTGGGTTGGAATAAAATGGTCATAACATGTGATACATGACTCCGTTTCAAGACCACAACTAAGAAAATGGATGCTTGAAAAAATGAGTACTTTTATCTAGGCAAGCATTGGTCAAAAGCGACTAAACCCGGTCAAAAACTGATAAAAACCTACCAAGAACAGCTAAAAATGCCGTAACCGGCTCAAATCATCCAAACCTAAGAAAAACCTCTAAAATTATTTCCAGTCCATATAGACCACATATAATCCGGGCATAATGTATTTGCCCGGATTCTGGATGGATAAAACACATCTATATGTTTGCTCTGTTTAGTTTTGGTTGTGTTTTATTGGTGTAAAAGTTGGTCAGCTAGTATTTGAGTTAGTTGTGAATGTAGTAGACAAAGAGCATCTCGACGGCACATTATAGTATAAAGGTCAAGACATGAGTGTGCTCTAACAAAACGTCATGTTATTTGACCTAAAAATGATATTGTTTAACCTTGGGAAGCCTACATAGGTGAATAATAAGCAAAAGAAGGACAAGTATTTTTTGACATTTCATGTAGGATCAACTTGCTTATGTATTATATGACTCTGAAATATTTGATTCCATGTTTTATTCTATTAAAATTGAGAGATATCAAAAGTGTGCTCTAACAAAACGTCATGTTATTTGACCTAAAAATGATATTGTTTAACCTTAGAAAGCCTACATAGGTGAATAATAGGCAAAAGAAGGACAAGTATTTTTTGACATTTTATGTAGGATCAACTTGCTTATGTATTATATGACTCTGAAATATTTGATTCCATGTTTTATTCTATTAAAATTGAGAGCTATCAAGAAATAGATTACCAAACACAATCGCTAACATACAAAAACAAATTTATATTGAAATTATCTGAAAACGTGGGTTGCAATAAAATGGTCATAACATGTGATACATGACTCCGTTTCAAGACCACAACTAAGAAAATGGATGCTTGAAAAAATGAGTACTTTTATCTAGGCAAGCATTGGTCAAAAGCGACTAAACCCGATCAAAAACTGATAAAAACCTACCAAGAACAGCTAAAAATGCCGTAACCGGCTCAAATCATCCAAACCTAAGAAAAAACCTCTAAAATTATTTCCAGTCCATATAGACCACATATAATCCGGGCATAATGTATTTGCCCGGATTCTGGATGGATAAAACACATCTATATGTTTGCTCTGTTTAGTTTTGGTTGTGTTTTATTGGTGTAAAAGTTGGTCAGCTAGTATTTGAGTTAGTTGTGAATGTAGTAGACAAAGAGCATCTCGACGGCACATTATAGTATAAAGGTCAAGACATGAGTGTGCTCTAACAAAACGTCATGTTATTTGACCTAAAAATGATATTGTTTAACCTTGGGAAGCCTACATAGGTGAATAATATGCAAAAGAAGGACAAGTATTTTTTGACATTTCATGTAGGATCAACTTGCTTATGTATTATATGACTCTGAAATATTTGATTCCATGTTTTATTCTATTAAAATTGAGAGATATCAAAAGTGTGCTCTAACAAAACGTCATGTTATTTGACCTAAAAATGATATTGTTTAACCTTAGAAAGCCTACATAGGTGAATAATAGGCAAAAGAAGGACAAGTATTTTTTGACATTTTATGTAGGATCAACTTGCTTATGTATTATATGACTCTGAAATATTTGATTCCATGTTTTATTCTATTAAAATTGAGAGCTATCAAGAAATAGATTACCAAACACAATCGCTAACATACAAAAACAAATTTATATTGAAATTATCTGAAAACGTGGGTTGCAATAAAATGGTCATAACATGTGATACATGACTCCGTTTCAAGACCACAACTAAGAAAATGGATGCTTGAAAAAATGAGTACTTTTATCCAGGCAAGCATTGGTCAAAAGCGACTAAACTCGATCAAAAACTGATAAAAACCTACCAAGAACAGCTAAAAATGCCGTAACCGGCTCAAATCATCCAAACCTAAGAAAAACCCTCTAAAATTATTTCCAGTCCATATAGACCACATATAATCCGGGCATAATGTATTTGCCCGGATTCTGGATGGATAAAACACATCTATATGTTTGCTCTGTTTAGTTTTGGTTGTGTTTTATTGGTGTAAAAGTTGGTCAGCTAGTATTTGAGGTAGTTGTGAATGTAGTAGACTAAGAGCATCTCGATGGCACATTATAGTATAAAGGTCAAGACATGAGTGTGCTCTAACAAAACGTCATGTTATTTGACCTAAAAATGATATTGTTTAACCTTGGGAAGCCTACATAGGTGAATAATATGCAAAAGAAGGACAAGTATTTTTTGACATTTCATGTAGGATCAACTTGCTTATGTATTATATGACTCTGAAATATTTGATTCCATGTTTTATTCTATTAAAATTGAGAGCTATCAAGAAATAGATTACCAAACACAATCGCTAACATACAAAAACAAATTTATATTGAAATTATCTGAAAACGTGGGTTGCAATAAAATGGTCATAACATGTGATACATGACTCCGTTTCAAGACCACAACTAAGAAAATGGATGCTTGAAAAAATGAGTACTTTTATCTAGGCAAGCATTGGTCAAAAGCGACTAAACCCGATCAAAAACTGATAAAAACCTACCAAGAACAGCTAAAAATGCCGTAACCGGCTCAAATCATCCAAACCTAAGAAAAAACCTCTAAAATTATTTTCATTCCATATAGACCACATATAATCCGGGCATAATGTATTTGCCCGGATTCTGGATGGATAAAACACATCTATATGTTTGCTCTGTTTAGTTTTGGTTGTGTTTTATTGGTGTAAAAGTTGGTCAGCTAGTATTTGAGTTAGTTGTGAATGTAGTAGACAAAGAGCATCTCGACGACACATTATAGTATAAAGGTCAAGACATGAGTGTGCTCTAACAAAACGTTATGTTATTTGACCTAAAAATGATATTGTTTAACCTTGGGAAGCCTACATAGGTGAATAATATGCAAAAGAAGGACAAGTATTTTTTGACATTTCATGTAGGATCAACTTGCTTATGTATTATATGACTCTGAAATATTTGATTCCATGTTTTATTCTATTAAAACTGAGAGATATCAAAAGTGTGCTCTAACAAAACGTCATGTTATTTGACCTAAAAATGATATTGTTTAACCTTGGAAAGCCTACATAGGTGAATAATAGGCAAAAGAAGGACAAGTATTTTTTGACATTTCATGTAGGATCAACTTGCTTATGTATTATATGACTCTGAAATATTTGATTCCATGTTTTATTCTATTAAAATTGAGAGCTATCAAGAAATAGATTACCAAACACAATCGCTAACATACAAAAACAAATTTATATTGAAATTATCTGAAAACGTGGGTTGCAATAAAATGGTCATAACATGTGATACATGACTCCGTTTCAAGACCACAACTAAGAAAATGGATGCTTGAAATAATGAGTACTTTTATCTAGGCAAGCATTGGTCAAAAGCGACTAAACCCGATCAAAAACTGATAAAAACCTACCAAGAACAACTAAAAATGCCGTAACCGGCTCAAATCATCCAAACCTAAGAAAAAACCTCTAAAATTATTTCCAGTCCATATAGACCACATATAATCCGGGCATAATGTATTTGCCCGGATTCTGGATGGATAAAACACATCTATATGTTTGCTCTGTTTAGTTTTGGTTGTGTTTTATTGGTGTAAAAGTTGGTCAACTAGTATTTGAGTTAGTTGTGAATGTAGTAGACAAAGAGCATCTCGACGGCACATTATAGTATAAAGGTCAAGACATGAGTGTGCTCTAACAAAACGTCATGTTATTTGACCTAAAAATGATATTGTTTAACCTTGGGAAGCCTACATAGGTGAATAATATGCAAAAGAAGGACAAGTATTTTTTGACATTTCATGTAGGATCAACTTGCTTATGTATTATATGACTCTGAAATATTTGATTCCATGTTTTATTCTATTAAAATTGAGAGATATCAAAAGTGTGCTCTAACAAAACGTCATGTTATTTGACCTAAAAATGATATTGTTTAACCTTGGAAAGCCTACATAGGTGAATAATAGGCAAAAGAAGGACAAGTATTTTTTGACATTTCATGTAGGATCAACTTGCTTATGTATTATATGACTCTGAAATATTTGATTCCATGTTTTATTCTATTCAAATTGAGAGCTATCAAGAAATAGATTACCAAACACAATCGCTAACATACAAAAACAAATTTATATTGAAATTATCTGAAAACGTGGGTTGCAATAAAATGGTCATAACATGTGATACATGACTCCGTTTCAAGACCACAACTAAGAAAATGGATGCTTGAAAAAATGAGTACTTTTATCCAGGCAAGCATTGGTCAAAAGCGACTAAACTCGATCAAAAACTGATAAAAACCTACCAAGAACAGCTAAAAATGCCGTAACCGGCTCAAATCATCCAAACCTAAGAAAAAACCTCTAAAATTATTTCCAGTCCATATAGACCACATATAATCCGGGCATAATGTATTTGCCCGGATTCTGGATGGATAAAACACATCTATATGTTTGCTCTGTTTAGTTTTGGTTGTGTTTTATTGGTGTAAAAGTTGGTCAGCTAGTATTTGAGGTAGTTGTGAATGTAGTAGACTAAGAGCATCTCGACGGCACATTATAGTATAAAGGTCAAGACATGAGTGTGCTCTAACAAAACATCATGTTATTTGACCTAAAAATGATATTGTTTAACCTTGGGAAGCCTACATAGGTGAATAATATGCAAAAGAAGGATAAGTATTTTTTTACATTTCATGTAGGATCAACTTGCTTATGTATTATATGACTCTGAAATATTTGATTCCATGTTTTATTCTATTATAATTGAGAGCTATCAAGAAATAGATTACCAAACACAATCGCTAACATACAAAAACAAATTTATATTGAAATTATCTGAAAACGTGGGTTGCAATAAAATGGTCATAACATGTGATACATGACTCCGTTTCAAGACCACAACTAAGAAAATGGATGCTTGAAAAAAGGAGTACTTTTATCCAGGCAAGCATTGGCCAAAAGCGACTAAACCCGATCAAAAACTGATAAAAACCTACCAAGAACAGCTAAAACTGCCGTAACCGGCTCAAATCATCCAAACCTAAGAAAAAACCTCTAAAATTATTTCCAGTCCATATAGACCACATAGAATCCGGGCATAATGTATTTGCCCGGATTCTTGATGGATAAAACACATCTATATGTTTGCACTGTTTAGTTTTGGTTGTGTTTTATTGGTGTAAAGTTGGTCAGCTAGTATTTGAGGTAGTTGTGAATGTAGTAGACAAAGAGCATCTCGACGGCACATTATAGTATAAAGGTCAAGACATGAGTGTGCTCTAAAAAAACGTCATGTTATTTGACCTAAAAATGATACTGTTTAACCTTGGGAAGCCTACATAGGTGAATAATATGCAAAAGAAGGACAAGTATTTTTTGACATTTCATGTAGGATCAACTTGCTTATGTATTATATGACTCTGAAATATTTTATTCCATGTTTTTTTCTATTAAAATTGAGAGCTATCAAGAAATAGATTACCAAACACAATCGCTAACATACAAAAACAAATTTATATTGAAATTATCTGAAAACGTGGGTTGCAATAAAATGGTCATAACATGTGATACATGACTCCGTTTCAAGACCACAACTAAGAAAATGGATGCTTGAAAAAAGGAGTACTTTTATCCAGGCAAGCATTGGTCAAAAGCGACTAAACACGATCAAAAACTGATAAAAACCTCCCAAGAACAGCTAAAAATGCCGTAACCGGCTCAAATCATCCAAATCTAAGAAAAAACCTCTAACATTATTTCCAGTCCATATAGACCACATAGAATCCGGGCATAATGTATTTTCCCGGATTCTTGATGGATAAAACACATCTATATGTTTGCTCTGTTTAGTTTTGGTTGTGTTTTCTTGGTGTAAAGTTGGTCAGCTAGTATTTGAGGTAGTTGTGAATGTAGTAGACAAAGAGCATCTCGACGGCACATTATAGTATAAAGGTCAAGACATGAGTGTGCTCTAACAAAACGTCATGTTATTTACCTAAAAATGATATTGTTTAACCTTGGGAAGCCTACATTGGTGAATAATATGCAAAAGAAGGACAAGTATTTTTTAACATTTCATGTAGGATCAACTTGCTTATGT
Organism: Glebionis coronaria; assembly: GCA_025667525.1. Classification (NCBI taxonomy): domain Eukaryota; kingdom Viridiplantae; phylum Streptophyta; class Magnoliopsida; order Asterales; family Asteraceae; genus Glebionis; species Glebionis coronaria. The sequence goes on along the minus strand of CM046878.1, from coordinate 610,187,267 downwards.
ATTATATGACTCTGAAATATTTTATTCCATGTTTTATTCTATTAAAAATTGAGAGCTATCAAGAAATAGATTACCAAACACAATCGCTAACATACAAAAACAAATTTATATTGAAATTATCTGAAAACGTGGGTTGCAATAAAATGGTCATAACATGTGATACATGACTCCGTTTCAAGACCACAACTAAGAAAATGGATGCTTGAAAAAAGGAGTACTTTTATCCAGGCAAGCATTGGTCAAAAGCGACTAAACCCGATCAAAAACTGATAAAAACCTACCAAGAACAGCTATAAATGCCGTAACCGGCTCAAATCATCCAAACCTAAGAAAAAACCTCTAAAATTATTTCCAGTCCATATAGACCACATAGAATCCGGGCATAATGTATTTTCCCGGATTCTTGATGGATAAAACACATCTATATGTTTGCTCTGTTTAGTGTTGGTTGTGTTTTATTGGTGTAAAGTTGGTCAGCTAGTATTTGAGGTAGTTGTGAATGTAGTAGACAAAGAGCATCTCGACGGCACATTATAGTATAAAGGTAAAGACATGAGTGTGCTCTAACAAAACGTCATGTTATTTGACCTAAAAATGATATTGTTTAACCTTGGGAAGCCTACATAGGTGAATAATATGCAAAAGAAGGATAAGTATTTTTTGACATTTCATGTAAGATCAACTTGCTTATGTATTATTATATGACTCTGAATTATTTTATTCCATGTTTTATTCTATTAAAATTGAGAGCTATCAAGAAATAGATTACCAAACACAATCGCTAACATACAAAAACAAATTTATATTGATATTATCTGAAAACGTGGGTTGCAATAAAATGGTCATAACATGTGATACATCACTCCGTTTCAAGACCACAACTAAGAAAATGGATGCTTGAAAAAAGGAGTACTTTTATCCAGGCAAGCATTGGTCAAAAGCGACTAAACCCGATCAAAAACTGATAAAAACCTACCAAGAACAGCTAAAAATGCCGTAACCGGCTCAAATCATCCAAACCTAAGAAAAAACCTCTAAAATTATTTCCAGTCCATATAGACCACATAGAATCCGGGCATAATGTATTTTCCCAGATTCTTGATGGATAAAACACATCTATATGTTTGCTCTGTTTAGATTTGGTTGTGTTTTATTGGTGTAAAGTTGGTCAGCTAGTATTTGAGGTAGTTGTGAATGTAGTAGACAAAGAGCATCTCGACGGCACATTATAGTATAAAGGTCAAGACATGAGTGTGCTCTAAAAAAACGTCATGTTATTTGACCTAAAAATGATACTGTTTAACCTTGGGAAGCCTACATAGGTGAATAATATGCAAAAGAAGGACAAGTATTTTTTGACATTTCATGTAGGATCAACTTGCTTATGTATTATATGACTCTGAAATATTTTATTCCATGTTTTTTTCTATTAAATTTGAGAGCTATCAAGAAATAGATTACCAAACACAATCGCTAACATACAAAAACAAATTTATATTGAAATTATCTGAAAACGTGGGTTGCAATAAAATGGTCATAACATGTGATACATGACTCCGTTTCAAGACCACAACTAAGAAAATGGATGCTTGAAAAAAGGAGTACTTTATCCAGGCAAGCATTGGTCAAAAGCGACTAAACACGATCAAAAACTGATAAAAACCTCCCAAGAACAGCTAAAAATGCCGTAACCGGCTCAAATCATCCAAACCTAAGAAAAAACCTCTAAAATTATTTCCAGTCCATATAGACCACATAGAATCCGGGCATAATGTATTTTCCCGGATTCTTGATGGATAAAACACATCTATATGTTTGCTCTGTTTAGTTTTGGTTGTGTTTTCTTGGTGTAAAGTTGGTCAGCTAGTATTTGAGGTAGTTGTGAATGTAGTAGACAAAGAGCATCTCGACGGCACATTATAGTATAAAGGTCAAGACATGAGTGTGCTCTAACAAAACGTCATGTTATTTGACCTAAAAATGATATTGTTTAACCTTGGGAAGCCTACATAGGTGAATAATATGCAAAAGAAGGACAAGTATTTTTTAACATTTCATGTAGGATCAACTTGCTTATGTATTATATGACTCTGAAATATTTTATTCCATGTTTTATTCTATTAAAATTGAGAGCTATCAAGAAATAGATTACCAAACACAATCGCTAACATACAAAAACAAATTTATATTGAAATTATCTGAAAACGTGGGTTGCAATAAAATGGTCATAACATGTGATACATGACTCCGTTTCAAGACCACAACTAAGAAAATGGATGCTTGAAAAAAGGAGTACTTTTATCCAGGCAAGCATTGGTCAAAAGCGACTAAACCCGATCAAAAACTGATAAAAACCTACCAAGAACAGCTATAAATGCCGTAACCGGCACAAATCATCCAAACCTAAGAAAAAACCTCTAAAATTATTTCCAGTCCATATAGACCACATAGAATCCGGGCATAATGTATTTTCCCGGATTCTTGATGGATAAAACACATCTATATGTTTGCTCTGTTTAGTGTTGGTTGTGTTTTATTGGTGTAAAGTTGGTCAGCTAGTATTTGAGGTAGTTGTGAATGTAGTAGACAAAGAGCATCTCGACGGCACATTATAGTATAAAGGTCAAGACATGAGTGTGCTCTAACAAAACGTCATGTTATTTGACCTAAAAATGATATTGTTTAACCTTGGGAAGCCTACATAGGTGAATAATATGCAAAAGAAGGATAAGTATTTTTTGACATTTCATGTAAAATCAACTTGCTTATGTATTATTATATGACTCTGAATTATTTTATTCCATGTTTTATTCTATTAAAATTGAGAGCTATCAAGAAATAGATTACCAAACACAATCGCTAACATACAAAAACAAATTTATATTGATATTATCTGAAAACGTGGGTTGCAATAAAATGGTCATAACATGTGATACATGACTCCGTTTCAAGACCACAACTAAGAAAATGGATGCTTGAAAAAAGGAGTACTTTTATCCAGGCAAGCATTGGTCAAAAGCGACTAAACCCGATCAAAAACTGATAAAAACCTACCAAGAACAGCTAAAAATGCCGTAACCGGCTCAAATCATCCAAACCTAAGAAAAAACCTCTAAAATTATTTCCAGTCCATATAGACCACATAGAATCCGGGCATAATGTATTTTCCCAGATTCTTGATGGATAAAACACATCTATATGTTTGCTCTGTTTAGTTTTGGTTGTGTTTTATTGGTGTAAAGTTGGTCAGCTAGTATTTGAGGTAGTTGTGAATGTAGTAGACAAAGAGCATCTCGACGGCACATTATAGTATAAAGGTCAAGACATGAGTGTGCTCTAACAAAACGTCATGTTATTTGACCTAAAAATGATATTGTTTAACCTTGGGAAGCCTACATAGGTGAATAATATGCAAAAGAAGGACAAGTATTTTTTGACATTTCATGTAGGATCAACTTGCTTATGTATTATATGACTCTGAAATATTTTATTCCATGTTTTATTCTATTAAAATTGAGAGCTATCAAGAAATAGATTACCAAACACAATCGCTAACATACAAAAACAAATTTATATTGAAATTATCTGAAAACGTGGGTTGCAATAAAATGGTCATAACATGTGATACATGACTCCGTTTCAAGACCACAACTAAGAAAATGGATGCTTGAAAAAAGGATTACTTTTATCCAGGCAAGCATTGGTCAAAAGCGACTGAACCCGATCAAAAACTGATAAAAACCTACCAAGAACAGCTAAAAATGCCGTAACCGGCTCAAATCATCCAAACCTAAGAAAAAACCTCTAAAATTATTTCCAGTCCATATAGACCACATAGAATCCGGGCATAATGTATTTTCCCGGATTCTTGATGGATAAAACACATCTATATGTTTGCTCTGTTTAGTGTTGGTTGTGTTTTATTGGTGTAAAGTTGGTCAGCTAGTATTTGAGGTAGTTGTGAATGTAGTAGACAAAGAGCATCTCGACGGCACATTATAGTATAAAGGTCAATACATGAGTGTGCTCTAACAAAACGTCATGTTATTTGACCTAAAAATGATATTGTTTAACCTTGGGAAGCCTACATAGGTGAATAATATGCAAAAGAAGGATAAGTATTTTTTGACATTTCATGTAGGATCAACTTGCTTATGTATTATTATATGACTCTGAAATATTTTATTCCATGTTTTATTCTATTAAAATTGAGATCTATCAAGAAATAGATTACCAAACACAATCGCTAACATACAAAAACAAATTTATATTGAAATTATCTGAAAACGTGGGTTGCAATAAAATGGTCATAACATGTGATACATGACTCCGTTTCAAGACCACAACTAAGAAAATGGATGCTTGAAAAAAGGATTACTTTTATCCAGGCAAGCATTGGTCAAAAGCGACTGAACCCGATCAAAAACTGATAAAAACCTACCAAGAACAGCTAAAAATGCCGTAACCGGCTCAAATCATCCAAACCTAAGAAAAAACCTCTAAAATTATTTCCAGTCCATATAGACCACATAGAATCCGGGCATAATGTATTTTCCCAGATTCTTGATGGATAAAACACATCTATATGTTTGCTCTGTTTAGTTTTGGTTGTGTTTTATTGGTGTAAAGTTGGTCAGCTAGTATTTGAGGTAGTTGTGAATGTAGTAGACAAAGAGCATCTCGACGGCACATTATAGTATAAAGGTCAAGACATGAGTGTGCTCTAACAAAACGTCATGTTATTTGACCTAAAAATGATATTGTTTAACCTTGGGAAGCCTACATAGGTGAATAATATGCAAAAGAAGGACAAGTATTTTTTGACATTTCATGTAGGATCAACTTGCTTATGTATTATATGACTCTGAAATATTTTATTCCATGTTTTATTCTATTAAAATTGAGAGCTATCAAGAAATAGATTACCAAACACAATCGCTAACATACAAAAACAAATTTATATTGAAATTATCTGAAAACGTGGGTTGCAATAAAATGGTCATAACATGTGATACATGACTCCGTTTCAAGACCACAACTAAGAAAATGGATGCTTGAAAAAAGGATTACTTTTATCCAGGCAAGCATTGGTCAAAAGCGACTGAACCCGATCAAAAACTGATAAAAACCTACCAAGAACAGCTAAAAATGCCGTAACCGGCTCAAATCATCCAAACCTAAGAAAAAACCTCTAAAATTATTTCCAGTCCATATAGACCACATAGAATCCGGGCATAATGTATTTTCCCGGATTCTTGATGGATAAAACACATCTATATGTTTGCTCTGTTTAGTGTTGGTTGTGTTTTATTGGTGTAAAGTTGGTCAGCTAGTATTTGAGGTAGTTGTGAATGTAGTAGACAAAGAGCATCTCGACGGCACATTATAGTATAAAGGTCAATACATGAGTGTGCTCTAACAAAACGTCATGTTATTTGACCTAAAAATGATATTGTTTAACCTTGGGAAGCCTACATAGGTGAATAATATGCAAAAGAAGGATAAGTATTTTTTGACATTTCATGTAGGATCAACTTGCTTATGTATTATTATATGACTCTGAAATATTTTATTCCATGTTTTATTCTATTAAAATTGAGATCTATCAAGAAATAGATTACCAAACACAATCGCTAACATACAAAAACAAATTTATATTGATATTATCTGAAAACGTGGGTTGCAATAAAATGGTCATAACATGTGATACATGACTCCGTTTCAAGACCACAACTAAGAAAATGGATGCTTGAAAAAAGGAGTACTTTTATCCAGGCAAGCATTGGTCAAAAGCGACTAAACCCGATCAAAAACTGATAAAAACCTACCAAGAACAGCTAAAAATGCCGTAACCGGCTCAGATCATCCAAACCTAAGAAAAAACCTCTAAAATTATTTCCAGTCCATATAGACCACATAGAATCCGGGCATAATGTATTTTCCCGGATTCTTGATGGATAAAACACATCTATATGTTTGCTCTGTTTAGTTTTGGTTGTGTTTTATTGGTGTAAAGTTGGTCAGCTAGTATTTGAGGTAGTTGTGAATGTAGTGGACAAAGAGCATCTCGACGGCACATTATAGTATAAAGGTCAAGACATGAGTGTGCTCTAACAAAACGTCATGTTATTTGACCTAAAAATGATATTGTTTAACCTTGGGAAGCCTACATAGGTGAATAATATGCAAAAGAAGGACAAGTATTTTTTGACATTTCATGTAGGATCAACTTGCTTATGTATTATATGACTCTGAAATATTTTATTCCATGTTTTATTCTATTAAAATTGAGAGCTATCAAGAAATATATTACCAAACACAATCACTAACATACAAAAACAAATTTATATTGAAATTATCTGAAAACGTGGGTTGCAATAAAATGGTCATAACATGTGATACATGACTCTGTTTCAAGACCACAACTAAGAAAATGGATGCTTGAAAAAAGGAGTACTTTTATCCAGGCAAGCATTGGTCAAAAGCGACTAAACCCGATCAAAAACTGATAAAAACCTACCAAGAACAGCTAAAAATGCCGTAACCGGCTCAAATCATCCAAACCTAAGAAAAAACCTCTAAAATTATTTCCACTCCATATAGACCACATATAATCCGAGCATAATGTATTTTCCCGGATTCTTGATGGATAAAACACATCTATATGTTTGCTCTGTTTAGTGTTGGTTGTGTTTTATTGGTGTAAAGTTGGTCAGCTAGTATTTGAGGTAGTTGTGAATGTAGTAGACAAAGAGCATCTCGACGGCACATTATAGTATAAAGGTCAATACATGAGTGTGCTCTAACAAAACGTCATGTTATTTGACCTAAAAATGATATTGTTTAACCTTGGGAAGCCTACATAGGTGAATAATATGCAAAAGAAGGATAAGTATTTTTTGACATTTCATGTAGGATCAACTTGCTTATGTATTATTATATGACTCTGAAATATTTTATTCCATGTTTTATTCTATTAAAATTGAGAGCTATCAAGAAATAGATTACCAAACACAATCGCTAACATACAAAAACAAATTTATATTGATATTATCTGAAAACGTGGGTTGCAATAAAATGGTCATAACATGTGATACATGACTCCGTTTCAAGACCACAACTAAGAAAATGGATGCTTGAAAAAAGGAGTACTTTTATCCAGGCAAGCATTGGTCAAAAGCGACTAAACCCGATCAAAAACTGATAAAAACCTACCAAGAACAGCTAAAAATGCCGTAACCGGCTCAAATCATCCAAACCTAAGAAAAAACCTCTAAAATTATTTCCAGTCCATATAGACCACATAGAATCCGGGCATAATGTATTTTCCCGGATTCTTGATGGATAAAACACATCTATATGTTTGCTCTGTATAGTTTTGGTTGTGTTTTATTGGTGTAAAGTTGGTCAGCTAGTATTTGAGGTAGTTGTGAATGTAGTAGACAAAGAGCATCTCGACGGCACATTATAGTATAAAGGTCAAGACATGAGTGTGCTCTAACAAAACGTCATGTTATTTGACCTAAAAATGATATTGTTTAACCTTGGGAAGCCTACATAGGTGAATAATATGCAACAGAAGGACAAGTATTTTTTGACATTTCATGTAGGATCAACTTGCTTATGTATTATATGACTCTGAAATATTTTATTCCATGTTTTATTCTATTAAAATTGAGAGCTATCAAGAAATAGATTACCAAACACAATCGCTAACATACAAAAACAAATTTATATTGAAATTATCTGAAAACGTGGGTTGCAATAAAATGGTCATAACATGTGATACATGACTCCGTTTCAAGACCACAACTAAGAAAATGGATGCTTGAAAAAAGGAGTACTTTTATCCAGGCAAGCATTGGTCAAAAGCGACTAAACCCGATCAAAAACTGATAAAAACCTACCAAGAACAGCTAATAATGCCGTAACCGGCTCAAATCATCCAAACCTAAGAAAAAACCTCTAAAATTATTTCCAGTCCATATAGACCACATAGAATCCGGGCATAATGTATTTTCCCGGATTCTTGATGGATAAAACACATCTATATGTTTGCTCTGTTTAGTGTTGGTTGTGTTTTATTGGTGTAAAGTTGGTCAGCTAGTATTTGAGGTAGTTGTGAATGTAGTAGACAAAGAGCATCTCGACGGCACATTATAGTATAAAGGTCAATACATGAGTGTGCTCTAACAAAACGTCATGTTATTTGACCTAAAAATGATATTGTTTAACCTTGGGAAGCCTACATAGGTGAATAATATGCAAAAGAAGGATAAGTATTTTTTGACATTTCATGTAGGATCAACTTCCTTATGTATTATTATATGACTCTGAAATATTTTATTCCATGTTTTATTCTATTAAAATTGAGAGCTATCAAGAAATAGATTACCAAACACAATCGCTAACATACAAAAACAAATTTATATTGATATTATCTGAAAACGTGGGTTGCAATAAAATGGTCATAACATGTGATACATGACTCCGTTTCAAGACCACAACTAAGAAAATGGATGCTTGAAAAAAGGAGTACTTTTATCCAGGCAAGCATTGGTCAAAAGCGACTAAACCCGATCAAAAACTGATAAAAACCTACCAAGAACAGCTAAAAATGCCGTAACCGGCTCAAATCATCCAAACCTAAGAAAAAAACCTCTAAAATTATTTCCAGTCCATATAGACCACATAGAATCCGGGCATAATGTATTTGCCCAGATTCTTGATGGATAAAACACATCTATATGTTTGCTCTGTTTAGTTTTGGTTGTGTTTTATTGGTGTAAAGTTGGTCAGCTAGTATTTGAGGTAGTTGTGAATGTAGTAGACAAAGAGCATCTCGACGGCACATTATAGTATAAAGGTCAAGACATGAGTGTGCTCTAACAAAACGTCATGTTATTTGACCTAAAAATGATATTATTTAACCTTGGGAAGCCTACATAGGTGAATAATATGCAAAAGAAGGACAAGTATTTTTTGACATTTCATGTAGGATCAACTTGCTTATGTATTATATGACTCTGAAATATTTTATTCCATGTTTTATTCTATTAAAATTGAGAGCTATCAAGAAATAGATTACCAAACACAATCGCTAACATACAAAAACAAATTTATATTGAAATTATCTGAAAACGTGGGTTGCAATAAAATGGTCATAACATGTGATACATGACTCCGTTTCAAGACCACAACTAAGAAAATGGATGCTTGAAAAAAGGAGTACTTTTATCCAGGCAAGCATTGGTCAAAAGCGACTAAACCCGATCAAAAACTGATAAAAACCTACCATGAACAGCTAAAAATGCCGTAACCGGCTCAAATCATCCAAACCTAAGAAAAAACCTCTAAAATTATTTCCAGTCCATATAGACCACATAGAATATGGGCATAATGTATTTTCCCGGATTCTTGATGGATAAAACACATCTATATGTTTGCTCTGTTTAGTGTTGGTTGTGTTTTATTGGTGTAAAGTTGGTCAGCTAGTATTTGAGGTAGTTGTTAATGTAGTAGACAAAGAGCATCTCGACGGCACATTATAGTATAAAGGTCAAGACATGAGTGTGCTCTAACAAAACGTCATGTTATTTGACCTAAAAATGATATTGTTTAACCTTGGGAAGCCTACATAGGTGAATAATATGCAAAAGAAGGATAAGTATTTTTTGACATTTCATGTAGGATCAACTTGCTTATGTATTATATGACTCTGAATTATTTTATTCCATGTTTTATTCTATTAAAATTGAGAGCTATCAAGAAATAGATTACCAAACACAATCGCTAACATACAAAAACAAATTTATATTGATATTATCTGAAAACGTGGGTTGCAATAAAATGGTCATAACATGTGATACATGACTCCGTTTCAAGACCACAACTAAGAAAATGGATGCTTGAAAAAAGGAGTACTTTTATCCAGGCAAGCATTGGTCAAAAGCGACTAAACCCGATCAAAAACTGATAAAAACCTACCAAGAACAACTAAAAATGCCGTAACCGGCTCAAATCATCCAAACCTAAGAAAAAAACCTCTAAAATTATTTCCAGTCCATATAGACCACATAGAATCCGGGCATAATGTATTTGCCCGGATTCTTGATGGATAAAACACATCTATATGTTTGCTCTGTTTAGTTTTGGTTGTGTTTTATTGGTGTAAAGTTGGTCAGCTAGTATTTGAGGTAGTTGTGAATGTAGTAGACAAAGAGCATCTCGACGGCACATTATAGTATAAAGGTTAAGACATGAGTGTGCTCTAACAAAACGTCATGTTATTTGACCTAAAAATGATATTGTTTAACCTTGGGAAGCCTACATAGGTGAATAATATGCAAAAGAAGGACAAGTATTTTTTGACATTTCATGTAGGATCAACTTGCTTATGTATTATATGACTCTGAAATATTTTATTCCATGTTTTATTCTATTAAAACTGAGAGCTATCAAGCAATAGATTACCAAACACAATCGCTAACATACAAAAACAAATTTATATTGAAATTATCTGAAAACGTAGGTTGCAATAAAATGGTCATAACATGTGATACATGACTCCGTTTCAAGACCACAACTAAGAAAATGGATGCTTGAAAAAAGGAGTACTTTTATCCAGGCAAGCATTGGTCAAAAGCGACTAAACGCGATCAAAAACTGATAAAAACCTACCATGAACAGCTAAAAATGCCGTAACCGGCTCAAATCATCCAAACCTAAGAAAAAACCTCTAAAATTATTTCTAGTCCATATAGACCACATAGAATCCGGGCATAATGTATTTTCCCGGATTCTTGATGGATAAAACACATATATATGTTTGCTCTGTTTAGTGTTGGTTGTGTTTTATTGGTGTAAAGTTGGTCAGCTAGTATTTGAGGTAGTTGTGAATGTAGTAGACAAAGAGCATCTCGACGGCACATTATAGTATAAAGGTCAAGACATGAGTGTGCTCTAACAAAACGTCATGTTATTTGACCTAAAAATGATATTGTTTAACCTTGGGAAGCCTACATAGGTGAATAATATGCAAAAGAAGGATAAGTATTTTTTGACATTTCATGTAGGATCAACTTGCTTATGTATTATATGACTCTGAAATATTTTATTCCATGTTTTATTCTATTAAAATTGAGAGCTATCAAGAAATAGATTACCAAACACAATCGCTAACATACAAAAACAAATTTATATTGATATTATCTGAAAACGTGGGTTGCAATAAAATGGTCATAACATGTGATACATGACTCCGTTTCAAGACCACAACTAAGAAAATGGATGCTTGAAAAAAGGAGTACTTTTATCCAGGCAAGCATTGGTCAAAAGCGACTAAACCCGATCAAAAACTGATAAAAACCTACCAAGAACAGCTAAAAATGCCGTAACCGGCTCAAATCATCCAAACCTAAGAAAAAAACCTCTAAAATTATTTCCAGTCCATATAGACCACATAGAATCCTGGCATAATGTATTTGCCCGGATTCTTGATGGATAAAACACATCTATATGTTTGCTCTGTTTAGTTTTGGTTGTGTTTTATTGGTGTAAAGTTGGTCAGCTAGTATTTGAGGTAGTTGTGAATGTAGTAGACAAAGAGCATCTCGACGGCACATTAAAGTATAAAGGTCAAGACATGAGTGTGCTCTAACAAAACGTCATGTTATTTGACCTAAAAATGATATTGTTTAACCTTGGGAAGCCTACATAGGTGAATAATATGCAAAAGAAGGACAAGTATTTTTTGACATTTCATGTAGGATCAACTTGCTTATGTATTATATGACTCTGAAATATTTTATTCCATGTTTTATTCTATTAAAATTGAGAGCTATCAAGAAAAAGATTACCAAACACAATCGCTAACATACAAAAACAAATTTATATTGAAATTATCTGAAAACGTGGGTTGCAATAAAATGGTCATAACATGTGATACATGACTCCGTTTCAAGACCACAACTAAGAAAATGGATGCTTGAAAAAAGGAGTACTTTTATCCAGGCAAGCATTGGTCAAAAGAGACTAAACCCGATCAAAAACTGATAAAAACCTGCCATGAACAGCTAAAAATGCCGTAACCGGCTCAAATCATCCAAACCTAAGAAAAAACCTCTAAAATTATTTCTAGTCCATATAGACCACATAGAATCCGGGCATAATGTATTTGCCCGGATTCTTGATGGACAAAACACATCTATATGTTTGCTCTGTTTAGTTTTGGTTGTGTTTTATTGGTGTAAAAGTTGGTCAGCTAGTATTTGAGGTAGTTGTGAATGTAGTAGACAAAGAGCATCTCGACGGCACATTATAGTATAAAGGTCAAGACATGAGTGTGCTCTAACAAAACGTCATGTTATTTGACCTAAAAATGATACTGTTTAACCTTGGGAAGCCTACATAGGTGAATAATATGCAAAAGAAGGACAAGTATTTTTTGACATTTCATGTAGGATCAACTTGCTTAGGTATTATATGACTCTGAAATATTTGATTCCATGTTTTATTCTATTAAAATTGAGAGCTATCAAGAAAAAGATTACCAAACACAATCGCTAACATACAAAAACAAATTTATATTGAAATTATCTGAAAACGTGGGTTGCAATAAAATGGTCATAACATGTGATACATGACTCCGTTTCAAGACCACAACTAAGAAAATGGATGCTTGAAAAAAGGAGTACTTTTATCCAGGCAAGCATTGGTCAAAAGCGACTAAACCCGATCAAAAACTGATAAAAACCTACCAAGAACAGCTAAAAATGCCGTAACCGGCTCAAATCATCTAAACCTAAGAAAAAACCTCTAAAATTATTTCCAGTCCATATAGACCACATAGAATCCGGGCATAATGTATTTGCCCGGATTCTTGATGGATAAAACACATCTATATGTTTGCTCTGTTTAGTGTTGGTTGTGTTTTATTGGTGTAAAAGTTGGTCAGCTAGTATTTGAGGTAGTTGTGAATGTAGAGACAAAGAGCATCTCGACGGCACATTATAGTATAAAGGTCAAGACATGATTGTGCTCTAACAAAACGTCATGTTATTTGACCTAAAAATGATATTGTTTAACATTGGGAAGCCTACATAGGTGAATAATATGCAAAAGAAGGACAAGTATTTTTTGACATTTCATGTAGGATCAACTTGCTTATGTATTATATGACTTTGAAATATTTGATTCCATGTTTTATTCTATTAAAATTGAGAGCTATCAAGAAATATATTACCAAACACAATCGCTAACATACAAAAACAAATTTATATTAAAATTATCTGAAAACGTGGGTTGCAATAAAATGGTCATAACATGTGATACATGACTCCGTTTGAAGACCACAACTAAGAAAATGGATGCTTGAAAAAAAGGAGTACTTTTATCCAGGCAAGCATTGGTCAAAAGCGACTAAACCCGATCAAAAAATGATAAAAACCTACCAAGAACAGCTAAAAATGCCGTAACCGGCTCAAATCATCCAAACCTAAGAAAAAACCTCTAAAATTATTTCCAGTCCATGTAGACCACATAGAATCCGGGCATAATGTATTTGCCCGGATTCTTGATGGACAAAACACATCTATATGTTTGCTCTGTTTAGTTTTGGTTGTGTTTTATTGGTGTAAAAGTTGGTCAGCTAGTATTTGAGGTAGTTGTGAATGTAGTAGACAAAGAGCATCTCGACGGCACATTATAGTATAAAGGTCAAGACATGAGTGTGCTCTAACAAAACGTCTTGTTATTTGACCTAAAAATGATACTGTTTAACCTTGGGAAGCCTACATAGGTGAATAATATGCAAAAGAAGGACAAGTATTTTTTGACATTTCATGTAGGATCAACTTGCTTAGGTATTATATGACTCTGAAATAATTGACTCCATGTTTTATTCTATTAAAATTGAGAGCTATCAAGAATTAGATTACCAAACACAATCGCTAACATACAAAAACAAATTTATATTGAAATTATCTGAAAACGTGGGTTGCAATAAAATGGTCATAACATGTGATACATGACTCCGTTTCAAGACCACAACTAAGAAAATGGATGCTTGAAAAAAGGAGTACTTTCATCCAGGCAAGCATTGGTCAAAAGCGACTAAACCCGATCAAAAACTGATAAAAACCTACCAAGAACAGCTAAAAATGCCGTAACCGGCTCAAATCATCTAAACCTAAGAAAAAACCTCTAAAATTATTTCCAGTCCATATAGACCACATAGAATCCGGGCATAATGTATTTTCCCGGATTCTTGATGGATAAAACACATCTATATGTTTGCTCTGTTTAGTGTTGGTTGTGTTTTATTGGTGTAAAGTTGGTCAGCTAGTATTTGAGGTAGTTGTGAATGTAGTAGACAAAGAGCATCTCGACGGCACATTATAGTATAAAGGTCAATACATGAGTGTGCTCTAACAAAACGTCATGTTATTTAACCTAAAAATGATATTGTTTAACCTTGGGAAGCCTACATAGGTGAATAATATGCAAAAGAAGGATAAGTATTTTTTGACATTTCATGTAGGATCAACTTCCTTATGTATTATTATATGACTCTGAAATATTTTATTCCATGTTTTATTCTATTAAAATTGAGAGCTATCAAGAAATAGATTACCAAACACAATCGCTAACATACAAAAACAAATTTATATTGATATTATCTGAAAACGTGGGTTGCAATAAAATGGTCATAACATGTGATACATGACTCCGTTTCAAGACCACAACTAAGAAAATGGATGCTTGAAAAAAGGAGTACTTTTATCCAGGCAAGCATTGGTCAAAAGCGACTAAACCCGATCAAAAACTGATAAAAACCTATCAAGAACAGCTAAAAATGTCGTAACCGGCTCAAATCATCCAAACCTAAGAAAAAAACCTCTAAAATTATTTCCAGTCCATATAGACCACATAGAATCCGGGCATAATGTATTTGCCCAGATTCTTGATGGATAAAACACATCTATATGTTTGCTCTGTTTAGTTTTGGTTGTGTTTTATTGGTGTAAAGTTGGTCAGCTAGTATTTGAGGTAGTTGT
This sequence comes from Glebionis coronaria, assembly GCA_025667525.1. Taxonomy (NCBI): domain Eukaryota; kingdom Viridiplantae; phylum Streptophyta; class Magnoliopsida; order Asterales; family Asteraceae; genus Glebionis; species Glebionis coronaria. Next base: position 610,172,211 of record CM046878.1, on the reverse strand, counting down.
GAATGTAGTAGACAAAGAGCATCTCGACGGCACATTATAGTATAAAGGTCAAGACATGAGTGTGCTCTAACAAAACGTCATGTTATTTGACCTAAAAATGATATTATTTAACCTTGGGAAGCCTACATAGGTGAATAATATGCAAAAGAAGGACAATTATTTTTTGACATTTCATGTAGGATCAACTTGCTTATGTATTATATGACTCTGAAATATTTTATTCCATGTTTTATTCTATTAAAATTGAGAGCTATCAAGAAATAGATTACCAAACACAATCGCTAACATACAAAAACAAATTTATATTGAAATTATCTGAAAACGTGGGTTGCAATAAAATGGTCATAACATGTGATACATGACTCCGTTTCAAGACCACAACTAAGAAAATGGATGCTTGAAAAAAGGAGTACTTTTATCCAGGCAAGCATTGGTCAAAAGCGACTAAACCCGATCAAAAACTGATAAAAACCTACCATGAACAGCTAAAAATGCCGTAACCGGCTCAAATCATCCAAACCTAAGAAAAAACCTCTAAAATTATTTCCAGTCCATATAGACCACATAGAATCTGGGCATAATGTATTTTCCCGGATTCTTGATGGATAAAACACATCTATATGTTTGCTCTGTTTAGTGTTGGTTGTGTTTTATTGGTGTAAAGTTGGTCAGCTAGTATTTGAGGTAGTTGTTAATGTAGTAGACAAAGAGCATCTCGACGGCACATTATAGTATAAAGGTCAAGACATGAGTGTGCTCTAACAAAACGTCATGTTATTTGACCTAAAAATGATATTGTTTAACCTTGGGAAGCCTACATAGGTGAATAATATGCAAAAGAAGGATAAGTATTTTTTGACATTTCATGTAGGATCAACTTGCTTATGTATTATATGACTCTGAATTATTTTATTCCATGTTTTATTCTATTAAAATTGAGAGCTATCAAGAAATAGATTACCAAACACAATCGCTAACATACAAAAACAAATTTATATTGATATTATCTGAAAACGTGGGTTGCAATAAAATGGTCATAACATGTGATACATGACTCCGTTTCAAGACCACAACTAAGAAAATGGATGCTTGAAAAAAGGAGTACTTTTATCCAGGCAAGCATTGGTCAAAAGCGACTAAACCCGATCAAAAACTGATAAAAACCTATCAAGAACAGCTAAAAATGTCGTAACCGGCTCAAATCATCCAAACCTAAGAAAAAAACCTCTAAAATTATTTCCAGTCCATATAGACCACATAGAATCCGGGCATAATGTATTTGCCCAGATTCTTGATGGATAAAACACATCTATATGTTTGCTCTGTTTAGTTTTGGTTGTGTTTTATTGGTGTAAAGTTGGTCAGCTAGTATTTGAGGTAGTTGTGAATGTAGTAGACAAAGAGCATCTCGACGGCACATTATAGTATAAAGGTCAAGACATGAGTGTGCTCTAACAAAACGTCATGTTATTTGACCTAAAAATGATATTATTTAACCTTGGGAAGCCTACATAGGTGAATAATATGCAAAAGAAGGACAATTATTTTTTGACATTTCATGTAGGATCAACTTGCTTATGTATTATATGACTCTGAAATATTTTATTCCATGTTTTATTCTATTAAAATTGAGAGCTATCAAGAAATAGATTACCAAACACAATCGCTAACATACAAAAACAAATTTATATTGAAATTATCTGAAAACGTGGGTTGCAATAAAATGGTCATAACATGTGATACATGACTCCGTTTCAAGACCACAACTAAGAAAATGGATGCTTGAAAAAAGGAGTACTTTTATCCAGGCAAGCATTGGTCAAAAGCGACTAAACCCGATCAAAAACTGATAAAAACCTACCATGAACAGCTAAAAATGCCGTAACCGGCTCAAATCATCCAAACCTAAGAAAAAACCTCTAAAATTATTTCCAGTCCATATAGACCACATAGAATCTGGGCATAATGTATTTTCCCGGATTCTTGATGGATAAAACACATCTATATGTTTGCTCTGTTTAGTGTTGGTTGTGTTTTATTGGTGTAAAGTTGGTCAGCTAGTATTTGAGGTAGTTGTTAATGTAGTAGACAAAGAGCATCTCGACGGCACATTATAGTATAAAGGTCAAGACATGAGTGTGCTCTAACAAAACGTCATGTTATTTGACCTAAAAATGATATTGTTTAACCTTGGGAAGCCTACATAGGTGAATAATATGCAAAAGAAGGATAAGTATTTTTTGACATTTCATGTAGGATCAACTTGCTTATGTATTATATGACTCTGAATTATTTTATTCCATGTTTTATTCTATTAAAATTGAGAGCTATCAAGAAATAGATTACCAAACACAATCGCTAACATACAAAAACAAATTTATATTGATATTATCTGAAAACGTGGGTTGCAATAAAATGGTCATAACATGTGATACATGACTCCGTTTCAAGACCACAACTAAGAAAATGGATGCTTGAAAAAAGGAGTACTTTTATCCAGGCAAGCATTGGTCAAAAGCGACTAAACCCGATCAAAAACTGATAAAAACCTACCAAGAACAACTAAAAATGCCGTAACCGGCTCAAATCATCCAAACCTAAGAAAAAAACCTCTAAAATTATTTCCAGTCCATATAGACCACATAGAATCCGGGCATAATGTATTTGCCCGGATTCTTGATGGATAAAACACATCTATATGTTTGCTCTGTTTAGTTTTGGTTGTGTTTTATTGGTGTAAAGTTGGTCAGCTAGTATTTGAGGTAGTTGTGAATGTAGTAGACAAAGAGCATCTCGACGGCACATTATAGTATAAAGGTTAAGACATGAGTGTGCTCTAACAAAACGTCATGTTATTTGACCTAAAAATGATATTGTTTAACCTTGGGAAGCCTACATAGGTGAATAATATGCAAAAGAAGGACAAGTATTTTTTGACATTTCATGTAGGATCAACTTGCTTATGTATTATATGACTCTGAAATATTTTATTCCATGTTTTATTCTATTAAAACTGAGAGCTATCAAGCAATAGATTACCAAACACAATCGCTAACATACAAAAATAAATTTATATTGAAATTATCTGAAAACGTAGGTTGCAATAAAATGGTCATAACATGTGATACATGACTCCGTTTCAAGACCACAACTAAGAAAATGGATGCTTGAAAAAAGGAGTACTTTTATCCAGGCAAGCATTGGTCAAAAGCGACTAAACGCGATCAAAAACTGATAAAAACCTACCATGAACAGCTAAAAATGCCGTAACCGGCTCAAATCATCCAAACCTAAGAAAAAACCTCTAAAATTATTTCTAGTCCATATAGACCACATAGAATCCGGGCATAATGTATTTTCCCGGATTCTTGATGGATAAAACACATCTATATGTTTGCTCTGTTTAGTGTTGGTTGTGTTTTATTGGTGTAAAGTTGGTCAGCTAGTATTTGAGGTAGTTGTGAATGTAGTAGACAAAGAGCATCTCGACGGCACATTATAGTATAAAGGTCAAGACATGAGTGTGCTCTAACAAAACGTCATGTTATTTGACCTAAAAATGATATTGTTTAACCTTGGGAAGCCTACATAGGTGAATAATATGCAAAAGAAGGATAAGTATTTTTTGACATTTCATGTAGGATCAACTTGCTTATGTATTATATGACTCTGAAATATTTTATTCCATGTTTTATTCTATTAAAATTGAGAGCTATCAAGAAATAGATTACCAAACACAATCGCTAACATACAAAAACAAATTTATATTGATATTATCTGAAAACGTGGGTTGCAATAAAATGGTCATAACATGTGATACATGACTCCGTTTCAAGACCACAACTAAGAAAATGGATGCTTGAAAAAAGGAGTACTTTTATCCAGGCAAGCATTGGTCAAAAGCGACTAAACCCGATCAAAAACTGATAAAAACCTACCAAGAACAGCTAAAAATGCCGTAACCGGCTCAAATCATCCAAACCTAAGAAAAAAACCTCTAAAATTATTTCCAGTCCATATAGACCACATAGAATCCTGGCATAATGTATTTGCCCGGATTCTTGATGGATAAAACACATCTATATGTTTGCTCTGTTTAGTTTTGGTTGTGTTTTATTGGTGTAAACTTGGTCAGCTAGTATTTGAGGTAGTTGTGAATGTAGTAGACAAAGAGCATCTCGACGGCTCATTAAAGTATAAAGGTCAAGACATGAGTGTGCTCTAACAAAACGTCATGTTATTTGACCTAAAAATGATATTGTTTAACCTTGGGAAGCCTACATAGGTGAATAATATGCAAAAGAAGGACAAGTATTTTTTGACATTTCATGTAGGATCAACTTGCTTATGTATTATATGACTCTGAAATATTTTATTCCATGTTTTATTCTATTAAAATTGAGAGCTATCAAGAAATAGATTACCAAACACAATCGCTAACATACAAAAACAAATTTATATTGAAATTATCTGAAAACGTGGGTTGCAATAAAATGGTCATAACATGTGATACATGACTCCGTTTCAAGACCACAACTAAGAAAATGGATGCTTGAAAAAAGGAGTACTTTTATCCAGGCAAGCATTGGTCAAAAGCGACTAAACCCGATCAAAAACTGATAAAAACCTGCCATGAACAGCTAAAAATGCCGTAACCGGCTCAAATCATCCAAACCTAAGAAAAAACCTCTAAAATTATTTCTAGTCCATATAGACCACATAGAATCCGGGCATAATGTATTTGCCCGGATTCTTGATGGACAAAACACATCTATATGTTTGCTCTGTTTAGTTTTGGTTGTGTTTTATTGGTGTAAAAGTTGGTCAGCTAGTATTTGAGGTAGTTGTGAATGTAGTAGACAAAGAGCATCTCGACGGCACATTATAGTATAAAGGTCAAGACATGAGTGTGCTCTAACAAAACGTCATGTTATTTGACCTAAAAATGATACTGTTTAACCTTGGGAAGCCTACATAGGTGAATAATATGCAAAATAAGGACAAGTATTTTTTGACATTTCATGTAGGATCAACTTGCTTAGGTATTCTATGACTCTGAAATATTTGATTCCATGTTTTATTCTATTAAAATTGAGAGCTATCAAGAAAAAGATTACCAAACACAATCGCTAACATACAAAAACAAATTTATATTGAAATTATCTGAAAACGTGGGTTGCAATAAAATGGTCATAACATGTGATACATGACTCCGTTTCAAGACCACAACTAAGAAAATGGATGCTTGAAAAAAGGAGTACTTTTATCCAGGCAAGCATTGGTCAAAAGCGACTAAACCCGATCCAAAACTGATAAAAACCTACCAAGAACAGCTAAAAATGCCGTAACCGGCTCAAATCATCTAAACCTAAGAAAAAACCTCTAAAATTATTTCCAGTCCATATAGACCACATAGAATCCGGGCATAATGTATTTTCCCGGATTCTTGATGGATAAAACACATCTATATGTTTGCTCTGTTTAGTGTTGGTTGTGTTTTATTGGTGTAAAAGTTGGTCAGCTAGTATTTGAGGTAGTTGTGAATGTAGTGACAAAGAGCATCTCGACGGCACATTATAGTATAAAGGTCAAGACATGAGTGTGCTCTAACAAAACGTCATGTTATTTGACCTAAAAATGATATTGTTTAACATTGGGAAGCCTACATAGGTGAATAATATGCAAAAGAAGGACAAGTATTTTTTGACATTTCATGTAGGATCAACTTGCTTATGTATTATATGACTTTGAAATATTTGATTCCATGTTTTATTCTATTAAAATTGAGAGCTATCAAGAAATATATTACCAAACACAATCGCTAACATACAAAAACAAATTTATATTAAAATTATCTGAAAACGTGGGTTGCAATAAAATGGTCATAACATGTGATACATGACTCCGTTTGAAGACCACAACTAAGAAAATGGATGCTTGAAAAAAAGGAGTACTTTTATCCAGGCAAGCATTGGTCAAAAGCGACTAAACCCGATCAAAAAATGATAAAAACCTACCAAGAACAGCTAAAAATGCCGTAACCGGCTCAAATCATCCAAACCTAAGAAAAAACCTCTAAAATTATTTCCAGTCCATATAGACCACATAGAATCCGGGCATAATGTATTTGCCCGGATTCTTGATGGACAAAACACATCTATATGTATGCTCTGTTTAGTTTTGGTTGTGTTTTATTGGTGTAAAAGTTGGTCAGCTAGTATTTGAGGTAGTTGTGAATGTAGTAGACAAAGAGCATCTCGACGGCACATTATAGTATAAAGGTCAAGACATGAGTGTGCTCTAACAAAACGTCTTGTTATTTGACCTAAAAATGATACTGTTTAACCTTGGGAAGCCTACATAGGTGAATAATATGCAAAAGAAGGACAAGTATTTTTTGACATTTCATGTAGGATCAACTTGCTTAGTTATTATATGACTCTGAAATAATTGACTCCATGTTTTATTCTATTAAAATTGAGAGCTATCAAGAATTAGATTACCAAACACAATCGCTAACATACAAAAACAAATTTATATTGAAATTATCTGAAAACGTGGGTTGCAATAAAATGGTCATAACATGTGATACATGACTCCGTTTCAAGACCACAACTAAGAAAATGGATGCTTGAAAAAAGGAGTACTTTCATCCAGGCAAGCATTGGTCAAAAGCGACTAAACCCGATCAAAAACTGATAAAAACCTACCAAGAACAGCTAAAAATGCCGTAACCGGCTCAAATCATCTAAACCTAAGAAAAAACCTCTAAAATTATTTCCAGTCCATATAGACCACATAGAATCCGGGCATAATGTATTTGCCCGGATTATTGATGGATAAAACACATCTATATGTTTGCTCTGTTTAGTGTTGGTTGTGTTTTATTGGTGTAAAAGTTGGTCAGCTAGTATTTGAGGTAGTTGTGAATGTAGTAGACAAAGAGCATCTCGACGGCACATTATAGTATAAAGGTCAAGACATGAGTGTGCTCTAACAAAACGTCATGTTATTTGACCTAAAAATGATATTGTTTAACATTGGGAAGCCTACATAGGTGAATAATATGCAAAAGAAGGACAAGTATTTTTTGACATTTCATGTAGGATCAACTTGCTTATGTATTATATGACTTTGAAATATTTGATTCCATGTTTTATTCTAATAAAATTGAGAGCTATCAAGAAATATATTACAAACACAATCGCTAACATACAAAAACAAATTTATATTAAAATTATCTGAAAACGTGGGTTGCAATAAAATGGTCATAACATGTGATACATGACTCCGTTTGAAGACCACAACTAAGAAAATGGATGCTTGAAAAAAAGGAGTACTTTTATCCAGGCAAGCATTGGTCAAAAGCGACTAAACCCGATCAAAAACTGATAAAAACCTACCAAGAACAGCTAAAAATGCCGTAACCGGCTCAAATCATCCAAACCTAAGAAAAAACCTCTAAAATTATTTCCAGTCCATATAGACCACATAGAATCCGGGCATAATGTATTTTCCCGGATTCTTGATGGACAAAACACATCTATATGTTTGCTCTGTTTAGTTTTGGTTGTGTTTTATTGGTGTAAAAGTTAGTCAGCTAGTATTTGAGGTAGTTGTGAATGTAGTAGACAAAGAGCATCTCGACGGCACATTATAGTATAAAGGTCAAGACATGAGTGTGCTCTAACAAAACGTCATGTTATTTGACCTAAAAATGATACTGTTTAACCTTGGGAAGCCTACATAGGTGAATAATATGCAAAAGAAGGACAAGTATTTTTTGACATTTCATGTAGGATCAACTTGCTTAGGTATTATATGACTCTGAAATAATTGATTCCATGTTTTATTCTATTAAAATTGAGAGCTATCAAGAAATAGATTACCAAACACAATCGCTAACATATAAAAACAAATTTATATTGAAATTATCTGAAAACGTGGGTTGCAATAAAATGGTCATAACATGTGATACATGACTCCGTTTCAAGACCACAACTAAGAAAATGGATGCTTGAAAAAAGGAGTACTTTTATCCAGGCAAGCATTGGTCAAAAGCGACTAAACCCGATCAAAAACTGATAAAAACCTACAAAGAACAGCTAAAAATGCCGTAACCGGCTCAAATCATCTAAACCTAAGAAAAAACCTCTAAATTTATTTCCAGTCCATATAGACCACATAGAATCCGGGCATAATGTATTTGCCCGGATTCTTGATGGATAAAACACATCTATATGTTTGCTCTGTTTAGTGTTGGTTGTGTTTTATTGGTGTAAAAGTTGGTCAGCTAGTATTTGAGGTAGTTGTGAATGTAGTAGACAAAGAGCATCTCGACGGCACGTTATAGTATAAAGGTCAAGACATGAGTGTGCTCTAACAAAACGTCATGTTATTTGACCTAAAAATGATATTGTTTAACCTTGGGAAGCCTACATAGGTGAATAATATGCAAAAGAAGGACAAGTATTTTTTGACATTTCATGTAGGATCAACTTGCTTATGTATTATATGACTCTGAAATATTTGATTCCATGTTTTATTCTATTAAAATTGAGAGATATCAAGAAATAGATTACCAAACACAATCGCTAACATACAAAAACAAATTTATATTGAAATTATCTGAAAACGTGGGTCGCAATAAAATGGTCATAACATGTGATACATGACTCCGTTTCAAGACCACAACTAAGAAAATGGATGCTTGAAAAAAGGAGTACTTTTATCCAGGCAAGCATTGGTCAAAAGCGACTAAACCCGATCAAAAACTGATAAAAACCTACCAAGAACAGCTAAAAATGCCGTAACCGGCTCAAATCATCCAAACCTAAGAAAAAACCTCTAAAATTATTTCCAGTCCATATAGACCACATAGAATCCGGGCATAATGTATTTTCCCGGATTCTTGATGGACAAAACACATCTATATGTTTGCTCTGTTTAGTTTTGGTTGTGTTTTATTGGTGTAAAAGTTAGTCAGCTAGTATTTGAGGTAGTTGTGAATGTAGTAGACAAAGAGCATCTCGACGGCACATTATAGTATAAAGGTCAAGACATGAGTGTGCTCTAACAAAACGTCATGTTATTTGACCTAAAAATGATACTGTTTAACCTTGGGAAGCCTACATAGGTGAATAATATGCAAAAGAAGGACAAGTATTTTTTGACATTTCATGTAGGATCAACTTGCTTAGGTATTATATGACTCTGAAATAATTGATTCCATGTTTTATTCTATTAAAATTGAGAGCTATCAAGAAATAGATTACCAAACACAATCGCTAACATATAAAAACAAATTTATATTGAAATTATCTGAAAACGTGGGTTGCAATAAAATGGTCATAACATGTGATACATGACTCCGTTTCAAGACCACAACTAAGAAAATGGATGCTTGAAAAAAGGAGTACTTTTATCCAGGCAAGCATTGGTCAAAAGCGACTAAACCCGATCAAAAACTGATAAAAACCTACAAAGAACAGCTAAAAATGCCGTAACCGGCTCAAATCATCTAAACCTAAGAAAAAACCTCTAAATTTATTTCCAGTCCATATAGACCACATAGAATCCGGGCATAATGTATTTGCCCGGATTCTTGATGGATAAAACACATCTATATGTTTGCTCTGTTTAGTGTTGGTTGTGTTTTATTGGTGTAAAAGTTGGTCAGCTAGTATTTGAGGTAGTTGTGAATGTAGTAGACAAAGAGCATCTCGACGGCACGTTATAGTATAAAGGTCAAGACATGAGTGTGCTCTAACAAAACGTCATGTTATTTGACCTAAAAATGATATTGTTTAACCTTGGGAAGCCTACATAGGTGAATAATATGCAAAAGAAGGACAAGTATTTTTTGACATTTCATGTAGGATCAACTTGCTTAGGTATTATATGACTCTGAAATATTTGATTCCATGTTTTATTCTATTAAAATTGAGAGATATCAAGAAATAGATTACCAAACACAATCGCTAACATACAAAAACAAATTTATATTGAAATTATCTGAAAACGTGGGTCGCAATAAAATGGTCATAACATGTGATACATGACTCCGTTTCAAGACCACAACTAAGAAAATGGATGCTTGAAAAAAGGAGTACTTTTATCCAGGCAAGCATTGGTCAAAAGCGACTAAACCCGATCAAAAACTGATAAAAACCTACCAAGAACAGCTAAAAATGCCGTAACCGGCTCAAATCATCTAAACCTAAGAAAAACCTCTAAAATTATTTCCAGTCCATATAGACCACATAGAATCCGGGCATAATGTATTTGCCCGGATTCTTGATGGACAAAACACATCTATATGTTTGCTCTGTTTAGTTTTGGTTGTGTTTTATTGGTGTAAAAGTTGGTCAGCTAGTATTTGAGGTAGTTGTGAATGTAGTAGACAAAGAGCATCTCGACGGCACATTATAGTATAAAGGTCAAGACATGAGTGTGCTCTAACAAAACGTCATGTTATTTGACCTAAAAATGATACTGTTTAACCTTGGGAAGCCTACATAGGTGAATAATATGCAAAAGAAGGACAAGTATTTTTTGACATTTCATGTAGGATCAACTTGCTTAGGTATTATATGACTCTGAAATAATTGATTCCATGTTTTATTCTATTAAAATTGAGAGCTATCAAGAAATAGATTACCAAACACAATCGCTAACATACAAAAACAAATTTATATTGAAATTATCTGAAAACGTGGGTTGCAATAAAATGGTCATAACATGTGATACATGACTCCGTTTCAAGACCACAACTAAGAAAATGGATGCTTGAAAAAAGGAGTACTTTTATCCAGGCAAACATTGGTCAAAAGCGACTAAACCCGATCAAAAACTGATAAAAACCTACCAAGAACAGCTAAAAATGCCGTAACCGGCTCAAATCATCTAAACCTAAGAAAAAACCTCTAAAATTATTTCCAGTCTATATAGACCACATAGAATCCGGGCATAATGTATTTGCCCGGATTCTTGATGGATAAAACACATCTATATGTTTGCTCTGTTTAGTGTTGGTTGTGTTTTATTGGTGTAAAAGTTGGTCAGCTAGTATTTGAGGTAGTTGTGAATGTAGTAGACAAAGAGCATCTCGACGGCACGTTATAGTATAAAGGTCAAGACATGAGTGTGCTCTAACAAAACGTCATGTTATTTGACCTAAAAATGATATTGTTTAACCTTGGGAAGCCTACATAGGTGAATAATATGCAAAAGAAGGACAAGTATTTTTTGACATTTCATGTAGGATCAACTTGCTTATGTATTATATGACTCTGAAATATTTGATTCCATGTTTTATTCTATTAAAATTGAGAGCTATCAAGAAATAGATTACCAAACACAATCGCTAACATACAAAAACAAATTTATATTGAAATTATCTGAAAACGTGGGTTGCAATAAAATGGTCATAACATGTGATACATGACTCCGTTTCAAGACCACAACTAAGAAAATGGATGCTTGAAAAAATGAGTACTTTTATCCAGGCAAGCATTGGTCAAAAGCGACTAAACCCGATCAAAAACTGATAAAAACCTACCAAGAACAGCTAAAAATGCCGTAACCGGCTCAAATCATCCAAACCTAAGAAAAAACCTCTAAAATTATTTCCAGTCCATATAGACCACATAGAATCCGGGCATAATGTATTTGCCCGGATTCTTGATGGATAAAACACATCTATATGTTTGCTCTGTTTAGTTTTGGTTGTGTTTTATTGGTGTAAAGTTGGTCAGCTAGTATTTGAGGTAGTTGTGAATGTAGTAGACAAAGAGCATCTCGATGGCACATTATAGTATAAAGGTCAAGACATGAGTGTGCTCTAACAAAATGTCATGTTATTTGACCTAAAAATGATATTGTTTAACCTTGGGAAGCCTACATAGGTGAATAATATGCAAAAGAAGGACAAGTATTTTTTGACATTTCATGTAGGATCAACTTGCTTATGTATTATATGACTCTGAAATATTTGATTCCATGTTTTATTCTATTAAAATTGAGAGCTATCAAGAGTGTGCTCTAACAAAACGTCATGTTATTTAACCTAAAAATGATATTGTTTAACCTTGGGAAGCCTACATAGGTGAATAATAGGCAAAAGAAGGACAAGTATTTTTTGACATTTCATGTAGGATCAACTTGCTTATGTATTATATGACTCTGAAATATTTGATTCCATGTTTTATTCTATTAAAATTGAGAGCTATCAAGAAATAGATTACCAAACACAATCGCTAACATACAAAAACAAATTTATATTGAAATTATCTAAAAACGTGGGTTGCAATAAAATGGTCATAACATGTGATACATGACTCCGTTTCAAGACCACAACTAAGAAAATGGATGCTTGAAAAAATGAGTACTTTTATCCAGGCAAGCATTGGTCAAAAGCGACTAAACCCGATCAAAAACTGATAAAAACCTACCAAGAACAGCTAAAAATGCCGTAACCGGCTCAAATCATCCAAACCTAAGAAAAAACCTCTAAAATTATTTCCAGTCTATATAGACCACATAGAATCCGGGCATAATGTATTTTCCCGGATTCTTGATGGATAAAACACATCTATATGTTTGCTCTGTTTAGTTTTGGTTGTGTTTTATTGGTGTAAAGTTGGTCAGCTAGTATTTGAGGTAGTTGTGAATGTAGTAGACAAAGAGCATCTCGACGGCACATTATAGTATAAAGGTCAAGACATGAGTGTGCTCTAACAAAACGTCATGTTATTTGACCTAAAAAGGATATTGTTTAACCTTGGGAAGCCTACATAGGTGAATAATATGCAAAAGAAGGATAAGTATTTTTTGACATTTCATGTAGGATCAACTTGCTTATGTATTATATGACTCTGAAATATTTTATTCCATGTTTTATTCTATTAAAATTGAGAGCTATCAAGAAATAGATTACCAAACACAATCGCTAACATACAAAAACAAATTTATATTGATATTATCTGAAAACGTGGGTTGCAATAAAAATGGTCATAACATGTGATACATGACTCCGTTTCAAGACCACAACTAAGAAAATGGATGCTTGAAAAAAGGAGTACTTTTATCCAGGCAAGCATTGGTCAAAAGCGACTAAACCCGATCAAAAACTGATAAAAACCTACCAAGAACAGCTAAAAATGCCGTAACCGGCTCAAATCATCCAAACCTAAGAAAAAACCTCTAAAATTATTTCCAGTCCATATAGACCACATAGAATCCGGGCATAATGTATTTGCCCGGATTCTTGATGGATAAAACACATCTATATGTTTGCTCTGTTTAGTTTTGGTTGTGTTTTATTGGTGTAAAGTTGGTCAGCTAGTATTTGAGGTAGTTGTGAATGTAGTAGACAAAGAGCATCTCGACGGCACATTATAGTATAAAGGTCAAGACATGAGTGTGCTCTAACAAAACGTCATGTTATTTGACCTAAAAATGATATTGTTTAACCTTGGGAAGCCTACATAGGTGAATAATATGCAAAAGAATGACAAGTATTTTTTGACATTTCATGTAGGATCAACTTGCTTATGTATTATATGACTCTGAAATATTTGATTCCATGTTTTATTCTATTAAAATTGAGAGCTATCAAGAAATAGATTACCAAACACAATCGCTAACATACAAAAACAAATTTATATTGAAATTATCTGAAAACGTGGGTTGCAATAAAATGGTCATAACATGTGATACATGACTCCGTTTCAAGACCACAACTAAGAAAATGGATGCTTGAAAAAAGGAGTACTTTTATCCAGGCAAGCATTGGTCAAAAGCGACTAAACCCGATCAAAAACTGATAAAAACCTACCAAAAACAGCTAAAAATGCCGTAACCGGCTCAAATCATCCAAACCTAAGAAAAAACCTCTAAAATTATTTCCAGTCCAAATAGACCACATAGAATCCGGGCATAATGTATTTGCCCGGATTCTTGATGGATAAAACACATCTATATGTTTGCTCTGTTTAGTTTTGGTTGTGTTTTATTGGTGTAAAGTTGGTCAGCTAGTATTTGAGGTAGTTGTGAATGTAGTAGACAAAGAGCATCTCGACGACACATTATAGTATAAAGGTCAAGACATGAGTGTGCTCTAACAAAACGTCATGTTATTTGACCTAAAAATGATACTGTTTAACCTTGGGAAGCCTACATAGGTGAATAATATGCAAAAGAAGGACAAGTATTTTTTGACATTTCATGTAGGATCAACTTGCTTATGTATTATATGACTTTGAAATATTTGATTCCATGTTTTATTCTATTAAAATTGAGAGCTATCAAGAAATAGATTACCAAACACAATCGCTAACATACAAAAACAAATTTATATTGAAATTATCTGAAAACGTGGGTTGCAATAAAATGGTCATAACATGTGATACATGACTCCGTTTCAAGACCACAACTAAGAAAATGGATGCTTGAAAAAAGGAGTACTTTTATCCAGGCAAGCATTGGTCAAAAGCGACTAAACCCGATCAAAAACTGATAAAAACCTACCAAGAACAGCTAAAAATGCCGTAACCGGCTCAAATCATCTAAACCTAAGAAAAAACCTCTAAAATTATTTCCAGTCCATATAGACCACATAGAATCCGGGCATAATGTATTTGCCCGGATTCTTGAAGGATAAAACACATCTATATGTTTGCTCTGTTTAGTGTTGGTTGTGTTTTATTGGTGTAAAAGTTGGTCAGCTAGTATTTGAGGTAGTTGTGAATGTAGTAGACAAAGAGCATCTCGACGGCACGTTATAGTATAAAGGTCAAGACATGAGTGTGCTCTAACAAAACGTCATGTTATTTGACCTAAAAACGATATTGTTTAACCTTGGGAAGCCTACATAGGTGAATAATATGCAAAAGAAGGACAAGTATTTTTTGACATTTCATGTAGGATCAACTTGCTTATGTATTATATGACTCTGAAATATTTGATTCCATGTTTTATTCTATTAAAATTGAGAGCTAACAAGAAATAGATTACCAAACACAATCGCTAACATACAAAAACAAATTTATATTGAAATTATCTGAAAACGTGGGTTCCAATAAAATGGTCATAACATGTGATACATGACTCCGTTTCAAGACCACAACTAAGAAAATGGATGCTTGAAAAAATGAGTACTTTTATCCAGGCAAGCATTGGTCAAAAGCGACTAAACCCGATCAAAAACTGATAAAAACCTACCAAGAACAGCTAAAAATGCCGTAACCGGCTCAAATCATCCAAACCTAAGAAAAAACCTCTAAAATTATTTCCAGTCCATATAGACCACATAGAATCCGGGCATAATGTATTTGCCCGGATTCTTGATGGATAAAACACATCTATATGTTTGCTCTGTTTAGTTTTGGTTGTGTTTTATTGGTGTAAAGTTGGTCAGCTAGTATTTGAGGTAGTTGTGAATGTAGTAGACAAAGAGCATCTCGACGACACATTATAGTATAAAGGTCAAGACATGAGTGTGCTCTAACAAAACGTCATGTTATTTGACCTAAAAATGATATTGTTTAACCTTGGGAAGCCTACATAGGTGAATAATATGCAAAAGAAGGACAAGTATTCTTTGACATTTCATGTAGGATCAACTTGCTTATGTATTATATGACTTTGAAATATTTGATTCCATGTTTTATTCTATTAAAATTGAGAGCTATCAAGAAATAGATTACCAAACACAATCGCTAACATACAAAAACAAATTTATATTGAAATTATCTGAAAACGTGGGTTGCAATAAAATGGTCATAACATGTGATACATGACTCCGTTTCAAGACCACAACTAAGAAAATGGATGCTTGAAAAAAGGAGTACTTTTATCCAGGAAAGCATTGGTCAAAAGCGACTAAACCCGATCAAAAACTGATAAAAACCTACCAAGAACAGCTAAAAATGCCATAACCGGCTCAAATCATCTAAACCTAAGAAAAAACCTCTAAAATTATTTCCAGTCCATATAGACCACATAGAATCCGGGCATAATGTATTTGCCCGGATTCTTGAAGGATAAAACACATCTATATGTTTGCTCTGTTTAGTGTTGGCTGTGTTTTATTGGTGTAACAGTTGGTCAGCTAGTATTTGAGGTAGTTGTGAATGTTGTAGACAAAGAGCATCTCGACGGCACGTTATAGTATAAAGGTCAAGACATGAGTGTGCTCTAACAAAACGTCATGTTATTTGACCTAAAAACGATATTGTTTAACCTTGGGAAGCCTACATAGGTGAATAATATGCAAAAGAAGGACAAGTATTTTTTGACATTTCATGTAGGATCAACTTGCTTATGTATTATATGACTCTGAAATATTTGATTCCATGTTTTATTCTATTAAAATTGAGAGCTATCAAGAAATAGATTACCAAACACAATCGCTAACATACAAAAACAAATTTATATTGAAATTATCTGAAAACGTGGGTTGCAATAAAATGGTCATAACATGTGATACATGACTCCGTTTCAAGACCACAACTAAGAAAATGGATGCTTGAAAAAATGAGTACTTTTATCCAGGCAAGCATTGGTCAAAAGCGACTAAACCCGATCAAAAACTGATAAAAACCTACCAAGAACAGCTAAAAATGCCGTAACCGGCTCAAATCATCCAAACCTAAGAAAAAACCTCTAAAATTATTTCCAGTCCATATAGACCACATAGAATCCGGGCATAATGTATTTGCCCGGATTCTTGATGGATAAAACACATCTATATGTTTGCTCTGTTTAGTTTTGGTTGTGTTTTATTGGTGTAAAGTTGGTCAGCTAGTATTTGAGGTAGTTGTGAATGTAGTAGACAAAGAGCATCTCGACGACACATTATAGTATAAAGGTCAAGACATGAGTGTGCTCTAACAAAACGTCATGTTATTTGACCTAAAAATTATATTGTTTAACCTTGGGAAGCCTACATAGGTGAATAATATGCAAAAGAAGGACAAGTATTCTTTGACATTTCATGTAGGATCAACTTGCTTATGTATTATATGACTCTGAAATATTTGATTCCATGTTTTATTCTATTAAAATTGAGAGTTATCAAGAAATAGATTACCAAACACAATCGCTAACATACAAAAACAAATTTATATTGAAATTATCTGAAAACGTAGGTTGCAATAAAATGGTCATAACATGTGATACATGACTCCGTTTCAAGACCACAACTAAGAAAATGGATGCTTGAAAAAAGGAGTACTTTTATCCAGGCAAGCATTGGTCAAAAGCGACTAAACCCGATCAAAAACTGATAAAAACCTACCAAGAACAGCTAAAAATGCCGTAACCAGCTCAAATCATCTAAACCTAAGAAAAAACCTCTAAAATTATTTCCAGTCCATATAGACCACATAGAATCCGGGCATAATGTATTTGCCCGGATTCTTGAAGGATAAAACACATCTATATGTTTGCTCTGTTTAGTGTTGGCTGTGTTTTATTGGTGTAACAGTTGGTCAGCTAGTATTTGAGGTAGTTGTGAATGTAGTAGACAAAGAGCATCTCGACGGCACGTTATAGTATAAAGGTCAAGACATGAGTGTGCTCTAACAAAACGTCATGTTATTTGACCTAAAAACGATATTGTTTAACCTTGGGAAGCCTACATAGGTGAATAATATGCAAAAGAAGGACAAGTATTTTTTGACATTTCATGTAGGATCAACTTGCTTATGTATTATATGACTCTGAAATATTTGATTCCATGTTTTATTCTATTAAAATTGAGAGCTATCAAGAAATAGATTACCAAACACAATCGCTAACATACAAAAACAAATTTATATTGAAATTATCTGAAAACGTGGGTTGCAATAAAATGGTCATAACATGTGATACATGACTCCGTTTCAAGACCACAACTAAGAAAATGGATGCTTGAAAAAATGAGTACTTTTATCCAGGCAAGCATTGGTCAAAAGCGACTAAACCCGATCAAAAACTGATAAAAACCTACCAAGAACAGCTAAAAATGCCGTAACCGGCTCAAATCATCCAAACCTAAGAAAAAACCTCTAAAATTATTTCCAGTCCATATAGACCACATAGAATCCGGGCATAATGTATTTGCCCGGATTCTTGATGGATAAAACACATCTATATGTTTGCTCTGTTTAGTTTTGGTTGTGTTTTATTGGTGTAAAGTTGGTCAGCTAGTATTTGAGGTAGTTGTGAATGTAGTAGACAAAGAGCATCTCGACGACACATTATAGTATAAAGGTCAAGACATGAGTGTGCTCTAACAAAACGTCATGTTATTTGACCTAAAAATTATATTGTTTAACCTTGGGAAGCCTACATAGGTGAATAATATGCAAAAGAAGGACAAGTATTCTTTGACATTTCATGTAGGATCAACTTGCTTATGTATTATATGACTCTGAAATATTTGATTCCATGTTTTATTCTATTAAAATTGAGAGTTATCAAGAAATAGATTACCAAACACAATCGCTAACATACAAAAACAAATTTATATTGAAATTATCTGAAAACGTAGGTTGCAATAAAATGGTCATAACATGTGATACATGACTCCGTTTCAAGACCACAACTAAGAAAATGGATGCTTGAAAAAAGGAGTACTTTTATCCAGGCAAGCATTGGTCAAAAGCGACTAAACCCGATCAAAAACTGATAAAAACCTACCAAGAACAGCTAAAAATGCCGTAACCGGCTCAAATCATCTAAACCTAAGAAAAAACCTCTAAAATTATTTCCAGTCCATATAGACCACATAGAATCCGGGCATAATGTATTTGCCCGGATTCTTGAAGGATAAAACACATCTATATGTTTGCTCTGTTTAGTGTTGGCTGTGTTTTATTGGTGTAACAGTTGGTCAGCTAGTATTTGAGGTAGTTGTGAATGTAGTAGACAAAGAGCATCTCGACGGCACGTTATAGTATAAAGGTCAAGACATGAGTGTGCTCTAACAAAACGTCATGTTATTTGACCTAAAAACGATATTGTTTAACCTTGGGAAGCCTACATAGGTGAATAATATGCAAAAGAAGGACAAGTATTTTTTGACATTTCATGTAGGATCAACTTGCTTATGTATTATATGACTCTGAAATATTTGATTCCATGTTTTATTCTATTAAAATTGAGAGCTATCAAGAAATAGATTACCAAACACAATCGCTAACATACAAAAACAAATTTATATTGAAATTATCTGAAAACGTGGGTTGCAATAAAATGGTCATAACATGTGATACATGACTCCGTTTCAAGACCACAACTAAGAAAATGGATGCTTGAAAAAATGAGTACTTTTATCTAGGCAAGCATTGGTCAAAAGCGACTAAACCAGATCAAAAACTGATAAAAACCTACCAAGAACAGCTAAAAATGCCATAACCGGCTCAAATCATCCAAACCTAAGAAAAAACCTCTAAAATTATTTCCAGTCCATATAGACCACATAGAATCCGGGTATAATGTATTTGCCTGGATTCTTGATGGATAAAACACATCTATATGTTTGCTCTGTTTAGTTTTGGTTGTGTTTTATTGGTGTAAAGTTGGTCAGCTAGTATTTGAGGTAGTTGTGAATGTAGTAGACAAAGAGCATCTCGATGGCACATTATAGTATAAAGGTCAAGACATGAGTGTGCTCTAACAAAACGTCATGTTATTTGACCTAAAAATGATATTGTTTAACCTTGGGAAGCCTACATAGGTGAATAATATACAAAAGAAGGACAAGTATTTTTTGACATTTCATGTAGGATAAACTTGCTTATGTATTATATGACTCTGAAATATTTGATTCCATGTTTTATTCTATTAAAATTGAGAGCTATCAAGAGTGTGCTCTAACAAAACGTCATGTTATTTGACCTAAAAAATGATATTGTTTAACCTTGGGAAGCCTACATAGGTGAATAATATGCAAAAGAAGGACAAGTATTTTTTGACATTTCATGTAGGATCAACTTGCTTATGTATTATATGACTCTGAAATATTTGATTCCATGTTTTATTCTATTAAAATTGAGAGCTATCAAGAAATAGATTACCAAACACAATCGCTAACATACAAAAACAAATTTATATTGAAATTATCTGAAAACGTGGGTTGCAATAAAATGGTCATAACATGTGATACATGACTCCGTTTCAAGACCACAACTAAGAAAATGGATGCTTGAAAAAAGGAGTACTTTTATCCAGGCAAGCATTGGTCAAAAGCGACTAAACCAGATCAAAAACTGATAAAAACCTACCAAGAACAGCTAAAAATGCCATAACCGGCTCAAATCATCCAAACCTAAGAAAAAACCTCTAAAATTATTTCCAGTCCATATAGACCACATAGAATCCGGGTATAATGTATTTGCCCGGATTCTTAATGGATAAAACACATCTATATGTTTGCTCTGTTTAGTTTTGGTTGTGTTTTATTGGTGTAAAGTTGGTCAGCTAGTATTTGAGGTAGTTGTGAATGTAGTAGACAAAGAGAATCTCGATGGCACATTATAGTATAAAGGTCAAGACATGAGTGTGCTCTAACAAAACGTCATGTTATTTGACCTAAAAATGATATTGTTTAACCTTGGGAAGCCTACATAGGTGAATAATATACAAAAGAAGGACAAGTATTTTTTGACATTTCATGTAGGATAAACTTGCTTATGTATTATATGACTCTGAAATATTTGATTCCATGTTTTATTCTATTAAAATTGAGAGCTATCAAGAGTGTGCTCTAACAAAACGTCATGTTATTTGACCTAAAAAATGATATTGTTTAACCTTGGGAAGCCTACATAGGTGAATAATATGCAAAAGAAGGACAAGTATTTTTTGACATTTCATGTAGGATCAACTTGCTTATGTATTATATGACTCTGAAATATTTGATTCCATGTTTTATTCTATTAAAATTGAGAGCTATCAAGAAATAGATTACCAAACACAATCGCTAACATACAAAAACAAATTTATATTGAAATTATCTGAAAACGTGGGTTGCAATAAAATGGTCATAACATGTGATACATGACTCCGTTTCAAGACCACAACTAAGAAAATGGATGCTTGAAAAAAGGAGTACTTTTATCCAGGCAAGCATTGGTCAAAAGCGACTAAACCCGATCAAAAACTGATAAAAACCTACCAAGAACAGCTAAAAATGCCGTAACCGGCTCAAATCATCTAAACCTAAGAAAAAACCTCTAAAATTATTTCCAGTCCATATAGACCATATAGAATCCGGGCATAATGTATTTGCCCGGATTCATGAAGGATAAAACACATCTATATGTTTGCTCTGTTTAGTGTTGGTTGTGTTTTATTGGTGTAAAAGTTGGTCAGCTAGTATTTGAGGTAGTTGTGAATGTAGTAGACAAAGAGCATCTCGACGGCACGTTATAGTATAAAGGTCAAGACATGAGTGTGCTCTAACAAAACGTCATGTTATTTGACCTAAAAATGATATTGTTTAACCTTGGGAAGCCTACATAGGTGAATAATATGCAAAAGAAGGACAAGTATTTTTTGACATTTCATGTAGGATCAACTTGCTTATGTATTATATGACTCTGAAATATTTGATTCCATGTTTTATTCTATTAAAATTGAGAGCTATCAAGAAATAGATTACCAAACACAATCGCTAACATACAAAAACAAATTTATATTGAAATTATCTGAAAACGTGGGTTGCAATAAAATGGTCATAACATGTGATACATGACTCCTTTTCAAGACCACAACTAAGAAAATGGATGCTTGAAAAAATGAGTACTTTTATCCAGGCAAGCATTGGTCAAAAGCGACTAAACCCGATCAAAAACTGATAAAAACCTACCAAGAACAGCTAAAAATGCCGTAACCGGCTCAAATCATCCAAACCTAAGAAAAAACCTCTAAAATTATTTCCAGTCCATATAGACCACATAGAATCCGGGCATAATGTATTTGCCCGGATTCTTGATGGATAAAACACATCTATATGTTTGCTCTGTTTAGTTTTGGTTGTGTTTTATTGGTGTAAAGTTGGTCAGCTAGTATTTGAGGTAGTTGTGAATGTAGTAGACAAAGAGCATCTCGATGGCACATTATAGTATAAAGGTCAAGACATGAGTGTGCTCTAACAAAACGTCATGTTATTTGACCTAAAAATGATATTGTTTAACCTTGGGAAGCCTACATAGGTGAATAATATGCAAAAGAAGGACAAGTATTTTTTGACATTTCATGTAGGATAAACTTGCTTATGTATTATATGACTCTGAAATATTTGATTCCATGTTTTATTCTATTAAAATTGAGAGCTATCAAGAGTGTGCTCTAACAAAACGTCATGTTATTTGACCTAAAAATGATATTGTTTAACCTTGGGAAGCCTACATAGGTGAATAATAGGCAAAAGAAGGACAAGTATTTTTTGACATTTCATGTAGGATCAACTTGCTTATGTATTATATGACTCTGAAATATTTGATTCCATGTTTTATTCTATTAAAATTGAGAGCTATCAAGAAATAGATTACCAAACACAATCGCTAACATACAAAAACAAATTTATATTGAAATTATCTGAAAACGTGGGTTGCAATAAAATGGTCATAACATGTGATACATGACTCCGTTTCAAGACCACAACTAAGAAAATGGATGCTTGAAAAAATGAGTACTTTTATCCAGGCAAGCATTGGTCAAAAGCGACTAAACCCGATCAAAAACTGATAAAAACCTACCAAGAACAGCTAAAAATGCCGTAACCAGCTCAAATCATCCAAACCTAAGAAAAAACCTCTAAAATTATTTCCATTCCATATAGACCACATAGAATCCAGGCATAATGTATTTTCCCGGATTCTTGATGGATAAAACACATCTATATGTTTGCTCTGTTTAGTTTTGGTTGTGTTTTATTGGTGTAAAGTTGGTCAGCTAGTATTTGAGGTAGTTGTGAATGTAGTAGACAAAGAGCATCTCGACGGCACATTATAGTATAAAGGTCAAGACATGAGTGTGCTCTAACAAAACGTCATGTTATTTGACCTAAAAATGATATTGTTTAACCTTGGGAAGCCTACATAGGTGAATAATATGCAAAAGAAGGATAAGTATTTTTTGACATTTCATGTAGGATCAACTTGCTTATGTATTATATGACTCTGAAATATTTTATTCCATGTTTCATTCTATTAAAATTGAGAGCTATCAAGAAATAGATTACCAAACACAATCGCTAACATACAAAAACAAATTTATATTGATATTATCTGAAAACGTGGGTTGCAATAAAATGGTCATAACATGTGATACATGACTCCGTTTCAAGACCACAACTAAGAAAATGGATGCTTGAAAAAAGGAGTACTTTTATCCAGGCAAGCATTGGTCAAAAGTGACTAAACCCGATCAAAAACTGATAAAAACCTACCAAGAACAGCTAAAAATGCCGTAACCGGCTCAAATCATCTAAACCTAAGAAAAAACCTCTAAAATTATTTCCAGTCCATATAGACCACATAGAATCCGGGCATAATGTATTTGCCCGGATTCTTGATGGATAAAACACATCTATATGTTTGATCTTTTTAGTTTTGGTTGTGTTTTATTGGTGTAAAGTTGGTCAGCTAGTATTTGAGGTAGTTGTGAATGTAGTAGACAAAGAGCATCTCGACGGCACATTATAGTATAAAGGTCAAGACATGAGTGTGCTCTAACAAAACGTCATGTTATTTGACCTAAAAATGATATTGTTTAACCTTGGGAAGCCTACATAGGTGAATAATATGCAAAAGAAGGACAAGTATTTTTTGACATTTCATGTAGGATCAACTTGCTTATGTATTATATGACTCTGAAATATTTGATTCTATGTTTTATTCTATTAAAATTGAGAGCTATCAAGAAATAGATTACCAAACACAATCGCTAACATACAAAAACAAATTTATATTGAAATTATCTGAAAACGTGGGTTGCAATAAAATGGTCATAACATGTGATACATGACTCCGTTTCAAGACCACAACTAAGAAAATGGATGCTTGAAAAAAGGAGTACTTTTATCCAGGCAAGCATTGGTCAAAAGCGACTAAACCCGATCAAAAACTGACAAAAACCTACCAAAAACAGCTAAAAATGCCGTAACCGGCTCAAATCATCCAAACCTAAGAAAAAACCTCTAAAATTATTTACAGTCCATATAGACCACATAGAATCCGGGCATAATGTATTTGCCCGGATTCTTGATGGATAAAACACATCTATATGTTTGCTCTGTTTAGTTTTGGTTGTGTTTTATTGGTGTAAAGTTGGTCAGCTAGTATTTGAGGTAGTTGTGAATGTAGTAGACAAAGAGCATCTCGACGACACATTATAGTATAAAGGTCAAGACATGAGTGTGCTCTAACAAAACGTCATGTTATTTGACCTAAAAATGATATTGTTTAACCTTGGGAAGCCTACATAGGTGAATAATATGCAAAAGAAGGACAAGTATTTTTTGACATTTCATGTAGGATCAACTTGCTTATGTATTATATGACTCTGAAATATTTGATTCCATGTTTTATTCTATTAAAATTGAGAGCTATCAAGAAATAGATTACCAAACACAATCGCTAACATACAAAAACAAATTTATATTGAAATTATCTGAAAACGTGGGTTGCAATAAAATGGTCATAACATGTGATACATGACTCCGTTTCAAGACCACAACTAAGAAAATGGATGCTTGAAAAAAGGAGTACTTTTATCCAGGCAAGCATTGGTCAAAAGCGACTAAACCCGATCAAAAACTGATAAAAACCTACCAAGAACAGCTAAAAATGCCGTAACCGGCTCAAATCATCCAAACCTAAGAAAAAACCTCTAAAATTACTTCCAGTCCATATAGACCACATATAATCCGGGCATAATGTATTTGCCCGGATTCTGGATGGATAAAACACATCTATATGTTTGCTCTATTTAGTTTTGGTTGTGTTTTATTGGTGTAAAAGTTGGTCAGCTAGTATTTGAGTTAGTTGTGAATGTAGTAGACAAAGAGCATCTCGACGGCACATTATAGTATAAAGGTCAAGACATGAGTGTGCTCTAACAAAACGTCATGTTATTTGACCTAAAAATGATATTGTTTAACCTTGGGAAGCCTACATAGGTGAATAATATGCAAAAGAAGGACAAGTATTTTTTGACATTTCATGTAGGATCAACTTGCTTATGTATTATATGACTCTGAAATATTTGATTCCATGTTTTATTCTATTAAAATTGAGAGATATCAAGAGTGTGCTCTAACAAAACGTCATGTTATTTGACCTAAAAATGATATTGTTTAACCTTGGAAAGCCTACATAGGTGAATAATAGGCAAAAGAAGGACAAGTATTTTTTGACATTTCATGTAGGATCAACTTGCTTATGTATTATATGACTCTGAAATATTTGATTCCATGTTTTATTCTATTAAAATTGAGAGCTATCAAGAAATAGATTACCAAACACAATCGCTAACATACAAAAACAAATTTATATTGAAATTATCTGAAAACGTGGGTTGCAATAAAATGGTCATAACATGTGATACATGACTCCGTTTCAAGACCACAACTAAGAAAATGGATGCTTGAAAAAAGGAGTACTTTTATCCAGGCAAGCATTGGTCAAAAGCGACTAAACCCGATCAAATACTGATAAAAACCTACCATGAACAGCTAAAAATGCCGTAACCGGCTCAAATCATCCAAACCTAAGAAAAAACCTCTAAAATTATTTCCAGTCTATATAGACCACATAGAATCCGGGCATAATGTATTTGCCCGGATTCTTGATGGATAAAACACATCTATATGTTTGCTCTGTTTAGTTTTGGTTGTGTTTTATTGGTGTAAAGTTGGTCAGCTAGTATTTGAGGTAGTTGTGAATGTAGTAGACAAAGAGCATCTCGACGGCACATTATAGTATAAAGGTCAAGACATGAGTGTGCTCTAACAAAACGTCATGTTATTTGACCTAAAAATGATATTGTTTAACCTTGGGAAGCCTACATAGGTGAATAATATGCAAAAGAAGGATAAGTATTTTTTGACATTTCATGTAGGATCAACTTGCTTATGTATTATATGACTCTGAAATATTTGATTCCATGTTTTATTCTATTAAAATTGAGAGCTATCAAGAAATAGATTACCAAACACAATCGCTAACATACAAAAACAAATTTATATTGAAATTATCTGAAAACGTGGGTTGCAATAAAATGGTCATAACATGTGATACATGACTCCGTTTCAAGACCACAACTAAGAAAATGGATGCTTGAAAAAATGAGTACTTTTATCCAGGCAAGCATTGG
Organism: Glebionis coronaria; assembly: GCA_025667525.1. NCBI lineage: Eukaryota > Viridiplantae > Streptophyta > Magnoliopsida > Asterales > Asteraceae > Glebionis > Glebionis coronaria. The sequence goes on along the minus strand of CM046878.1, from coordinate 610,145,844 downwards.
TCAAAAGCGACTAAACCCGATCAAAAACTGATAAAAACCTACCAAGAACAGCTAAAAATGCCGTAACCGGCTCAAATCATCCAAACCTAAGAAAAAACCTCTAAAATTATTTCCAGTCCATATAGACCACATAGAATCCGGGCATAATGTATTTGCCCGGATTCTTGATGGATAAAACACATCTATATGTTTGCTCTGTTTAGTTTTGGTTGTGTTTTATTGGTGTAAAGTTGGTCAGCTAGTATTTGTGGTAGTTGTGAATGTAGTAGACAAAGAGCATCTCGATGGCACATTATAGTATAAAGGTCAAGACATGAGTGTGCTCTAACAAAACGTCATGTTATTTGACCTAAAAATGATATTGTTTAACCTTGGGAAGCCTACATAGGTGAATAATATGCAAAAGAAGGACAATTATTTTTTGACATTTCATGTAGGATCAACTTGCTTATGTATTATATGACTCTGAAATATTTGATTCCATGTTTTATTCTATTAAAATTGAGAGCTATCAAGAGTGTGCTCTAACAAAACGTCATGTTATTTGACCTAAAAATGATATTGTTTAACCTTGGGAAGCCTACATAGGTGAATAATAGGCAAAAGAAGGACAAGTATTTTTTGACATTTCATGTAGGATCAACTTGCTTATGTATTATATGACTCTGAAATATTTGATTCCATGTTTTATTCTATTAAAATTGAGAGCTATCAAGAGTGTGCTCTAACAAAACGTCATGTTATTTGACCTAAAAATGATATTGTTTAACCTTGGGAAGCCTACATAGGTGAATAATAGGCAAAAGAAGGACAAGTATTTTTTGACATTTCATGTAGGATCAACTTGCTTATGTATTATATGACTCTGAAATATTTGATTCCATGTTTTATTCTATTAAAATTGAGAGCTATCAAGAAATAGATTACCAAACACAATCGCTAACATACAAAAACAAATTTATATTGAAATTATCTGAAAACGTGGGTTGCAATAAAATGGTCATAACATGTGATACATGACTCCATTTCAAGACCACAACTAAGAAAATGGATGCTTGAAAAAATGAGTACTTTTATCCAGGCAAGCATTGGTCAAAAGCGACTAAACCCGATCAAAAACTGATAAAAACCTACCAAGAACAGCTAAAAATGCCGTAACCGGCTCAAATCATCCAAACCTAAGAAAAAACCTCTAAAATTATTTCCAGTCCATATAGACCACATAGAATCCGGGCATAATGTATTTTCCCGGATTCTTGATGGATAAAACACATCTATATGTTTGCTCTGTTTAGTTTTGGTTCTGTTTTATTGGTGTAAAGTTGGCCAGCTAGTATTTGAGGTAGTTGTGAATGTAGTAGACAAAGAGCATCTCGACGGCACATTATAGTATAAAGGTCAAGACATGAGTGTGCTCTAATAAAACGTCATGTTATTTGACCTAAAAATGATATTGTTTAACCTTGGGAAGCCTACATAGGTGAATAATATGCAAAAGAAGGATAAGTATTTTTTGACATTTCATGTAGGATCAACTTGCTTATGTATTATATGACTCTGAAATATTTTATTCCATGTTTTATTCTATTAAAATTGAGAGCTATCAAGAAATAGATTACCAAACACAATCGCTAACATACAAAAACAAATTTATATTGATATCATCTGAAAACGTGGGTTGCAATAAAATGGTCATAACATGTGATACATGACTCCGTTTCAAGACCACAACTAAGAAAATGGATGCTTGAAAAAAGGAGTACTTTTATCCAGGCAAGCATTGGTCAAAAGCGACTAAACCCGATCAAAAACTGATAAAAACCTACCAAGAACAGCTAAAAATGCCGTAACCGGCTCAAATCATCCAAACCTAAGAAAAAACCTCTAAAATTATTTCCAGTCCATATAGACCACATAGAATCCGGGCATAATGTATTTGCCCGGATTCTTGATGGATAAAACACATCTATATGTTTGCTCTGTTTAGTTTTGGTTGTGTTTTATTGGTGTAAAGTTGGTCAGCTAGTATTTGAGGTAGTTGTGAATGTAGTAGACAAAGAGCATCTCGACGGCACATTATAGTATAAAGGTCAAGACATGAGTGTGCTCTAACAAAACGTCATGTTATTTGACCTAAAAATGATATTGTTTAACCTTGGGAAGCTTACATAGGTAAATAATATGCAAAAGAAGGACAAGTATTTTTTGACATTTCATGTAGGATCAACTTGCTTATGTATTATATGACTCTGAAATATTTGATTCCATGTTTTATTATATTAAAATTGAGAGCTATCAAGAAATAGATTACCAAACACAATCACTAACATACAAAAACAAATTTATATTGAAATTATCTGAAAACGTGGGTTGCAATAAAATGGTCATAACATGTGATACATGACTCCGTTTCAAGACCACAACTAAGAAAATGGATGCTTGAAAAAAGGAGTACTTTTATCCAGGCAAGCATTGGTCAAAAGCGACTAAACCCGATCAAAAACTGATAAAAACCTACTAAGAACATCTAAAAATGCCGTAACCGGCTCAAATCATCCAAACCTAAGAAAAAACCTCTAAAATTATTTCCAGTCCATATAGACCACATAGAATCCGGGCATAATGTATTTGCCCGGATTCTTGATGGATAAAACACATCTATATGTTTGCTCTATTTAGTTTTGGTTGTGTTTTATTGGTGTAAAGTTGGTCAGCTAGTATTTGAGGTAGTTGTGAATGTAGTAGACAAAGAGCATCTCGACGGCACATTATAGTATAAAGGTCAAGACATGAGTGTGCTCTAACAAAACGTCATGTTATTTGACCTAAAAATGATATTGTTTAACCTTGGGAAGCCTACATAGGTGAATAATATGCAAAAGAAGGACAAGTATTTTTTGACATTTCATGTAGGATCAACTTGCTTATGTATTATATGACTCTGAAATATTTGATTCCATGTTTTATTCTACTAAAATTGAGAGCTATCAAGAAATAGATTACCAAACACAATCGCTAACATACAAAAACAAATTTATATTGAAATTATCTGAAAACGTGGGTTGCAATAAAATGGTCATAACATGTGATACATGACTCCGTTTCAAGACCACAACTAAGAAAATGGATGCTTGAAAAAAGGAGTACTTTTATCCAGGCAAGCATTGGTCAAAAGCGACTAAACCCGATCAAAAACTGATAAAAACCTACCAAGAACAGCTAAAAATGCCGTAACCGGCTCAAATCATCCAAACCTAAGAAAAAACCTCTAAAATTATTTCCAGTCCATATAGACCACATAGAATCCGGGCATAATGTATTTGCCCGGATTCTTGATGGATAAAACACATCTATATGTTTGCTCTGTTTAGTTTTGGTTGTGTTTTATTGGTGTAAAGTTGGTCAGCTAGTATTTGAGGTAGTTGTGAATGTAGTAGACAAAGAGCATCTCGACGGCACATTATAGTATAAAGGTCAAGACATGAGTGTGCTCTAACAAAACGTCATGTTATTTGACCTAAAAATGATATTGTTTAACCTTGGGAAGCCTACATAGGTGAATAATATGCAAAAGAAGGACAAGTATTTTTTGACATTTCATGTAGGATCAACTTGCTTATGTATTATATGACTCTGAAATATTTGATTCCATGTTTTATTCTATTAAAATTGAGAGCTATCAAGAAATAGATTACCAAACACAATCGCTAACATACAAAAACAAATTTATATTGAAATTATCTGAAAACGTGGGTTGCAATAAAATTGTCATAACATGTGATACATGACTCCGTTTCAAGACCACAACTAAGAAAATGGATGCTTGAAAAAAGGAGTACTTTTATCCAGGCAAGCATTGGTCAAAAGCGACTAAACCCGATCAAAAACTGATAAAAACCTACCAAGAACAGCTAAAAATGCCGTAACCGGCTCAAATCATCCAAACCTAAGAAAAAACCTCTAAAATTACTTCCAGTCCATATAGACCACATATAATCCGGGCATAATGTATTTGCCCGGATTCTGAATGGATAAAACACATCTATATGTTTGCTCTATTTAGTTTTGGTTGTGTTTTATTGGTATAAAAGTTGGTCAGCTAGTATTTGAGTTAGTTGTGAATGTAGTAGACAAAGAGCATCTCGACGGCACATTATAGTATAAAGGTCAAGACATTAGTGTACTCTAACAAAACGTCATGTTAATTGACCTAAAAATGATATTGTTTAACCTTGGGAAGCCTACATAGGTGAATAATATGCAAAAGAAGGACAAGTATTTTTTGACATTTCATGTAGGATCAACTTGCTTATGTATTATATGACTCTGAAATATTTGATTCCATGTTTTATTCTATTAAAATTGAGAGATATCAAGAGTGTGCTCTAACAAAACGTCATGTTATTTGACCTAAAAATGATATTGTTTAACCTTGGAAAGCCTACATAGGTGAATAATAGGCAAAAGAAGGACAAGTATTTTTTGACATTTCATGTAGGATCAACTTGCTTATGTATTATATGACTCTGAAATATTTGATTCCATGTTTTATTCTATTAAAATTGAGAGCTATCAAGAAATAGATTACCAAACACAATCGCTAACATACAAAAACAAATTTATATTGAAATTATCTGAAAACGTGGGTTGCAATAAAATGGTCATAACATGTGATACATGACTTCGTTTCAAGACCACAACTAAGAAAATGGATGCTTGAAAAAAGGAGTACTTTTATCCAGGCAAGCATTGGTCAAAAGCGACTAAACCCGATCAAAAACTGATAAAAACCTACCATGAACAGCTAAAAATGCCGTAACCGGCTCAAATCATCCAAACCTAAGAAAAAACCTCTAAAATTATTTCCAGTCCATATAGACCACATAGAATCCGGGCATAATGTATTTGCCCGGATTCTTGATGGATAAAACACATCTATATGTTTGCTCTGTTTAGTTTTGGTTGTGTTTTATTGGTGTAAAGTTGGTCAGCTAGTATTTGAGGTTGTTGTGAATGTAGTAGACAAAGAGCATCTCGACGGCACATTATAGTATAAAGGTCAAGACATGAGTGTGCTCTAACAAAACGTCATGTTATTTGACCTAAAAATGATATTGTTTAACCTTGGCAAGCCTACATAGGTGAATAATATGCAAAAGAAGGACAAGTATTTTTTGACATTTCATGTAGGATCAACTTGCTTATGTATTATATGACTCTGAAATATTTGATTCCATGTTTTATTCTACTAAAATTGAGAGCTATCAAGAAATAGATTACCAAACACAATCGCTAACATACAAAAACAAATTTATATTGAAATTATCTGAAAACGTGGGTTGCAATAAAATGGTCATAACATGTGATACATGACTCCGTTTCAAGACCACAACTAAGAAAATGGATGCTTGAAAAAAGGAGTACTTTTATCCAGGCAAGCATTGGTCAAAAGCGACTAAACCCGATCAAAAACTGATAAAAACCTACCAAGAACAGCTAAAAATGCCGTAACCGGCTCAAATCATCCAAACCTAAGAAAAAACCTCTAAAATTATTTCCAGTCCATATAGACCACATAGAATCCGGGCATAATGTATTTGCCCGGATTCTTGATGGATAAAACACATCTATATGTTTGCTCTGTTTAGTTTTGGTTGTGTTTTATTGGTGTAAAGTTGGTCAGCTAGTATTTGAGGTAGTTGTGAATGTAGTAGACAAAGAGCATCTCGACGGCACATTATAGTATAAAGGTCAAGACATGAGTGTGCTCTAACAAAACGTCATGTTATTTGACCTAAAAATGATATTGTTTAACCTTGGGAAGCCTACATAGGTGAATAATATGCAAAAGAAGGACAAGTATTTTTTGACATTTCATGTAGGATCAACTTGCTTATGTATTATATGACTCTGAAATATTTGATTCCATGTTTTATTCTATTAAAATTGAGAGCTATCAAGAAATAGATTACCAAACACAATCGCTAACATACAAAAACAAATTTATATTGAAATTATCTGAAAACGTGGGTTGCAATAAAATTGTCATAACATGTGATACATGACTCCGTTTCAAGACCACAACTAAGAAAATGGATGCTTGAAAAAAGGAGTACTTTTATCCAGGCAAGCATTGGTCAAAAGCGACTAAACCCGATCAAAAACTGATAAAAACCTACCAAGAACAGCTAAAAATGCCGTAACCGGCTCAAATCATCCAAACCTAAGAAAAAACCTCTAAAATTACTTCCAGTCCATATAGACCACATATAATCCGGGCATAATGTATTTGCCCGGATTCTGAATGGATAAAACACATCTATATGTTTGCTCTATTTAGTTTTGGTTGTGTTTTATTGGTATAAAAGTTGGTCAGCTAGTATTTGAGTTAGTTGTGAATGTAGTAGACAAAGAGCATCTCGACGGCACATTATAGTATAAAGGTCAAGACATTAGTGTACTCTAACAAAACGTCATGTTAATTGACCTAAAAATGATATTGTTTAACCTTGGGAAGCCTATATAGGTGAATAATATGCAAAAGAAGGACAAGTATTTTTTGACATTTCATGTAGGATCAACTTGCTTATGTATTATATGACTCTGAAATATTTGATTCCATGTTTTATTCTATTAAAATTGAGAGATATCAAGAGTGTGCTCTAACAAAACGTCATGTTATTTGACCTAAAAATGATATTGTTTAACCTTGGAAAGCCTACATAGGTGAATAATAGGCAAAAGAAGGACAAGTATTTTTTGACATTTCATGTAGGATCAACTTGCTTATGTATTATATGACTCTGAAATATTTGATTCCATGTTTTATTCTATTAAAATTGAGAGCTATCAAGAAATAGATTACCAAACACAATCGCTAACATACAAAAAAAAATTTATATTGAAATTATCTGAAAACGTGGGTTGCAATAAAATGGTCATAACATGTGATACATGACTTCGTTTCAAGACCACAACTAAGAAAATGGATGCTTGAAAAAAGGAGTACTTTTATCCAGGCAAGCATTGGTCAAAAGCGACTAAACCCGATCAAAAACTGATAAAAACCTACCATGAACAGCTAAAAATGCCGTAACCGGCTCAAATCATCCAAACCTAAGAAAAAACCTCTAAAATTATTTCCAGTCCATATAGACCACATAGAATCCGGGCATAATGTATTTGCCCGGATTCTTGATGGATAAAACACATCTATATGTTTGCTCTGTTTAGTTTTGGTTGTGTTTTATTGGTGTAAAGTTGGTCAGCTAGTATTTGAGGTTGTTGTGAATGTAGTAGACAAAGAGCATCTCGACGGCACATTATAGTATAAAGGTCAAGACATGAGTGTGCTCTAACAAAACGTCATGTTATTTGACCTAAAAATGATATTGTTTAACCTTGGCAAGCCTACATAGGTGAATAATATGCAAAAGAAGGACAAGTATTTTTTGACATTTCATGTAGGATCAACTTGCTTATGTATTATATGACTCTGAAATATTTGATTCCATGTTTTATTCTATTAAAATTGAGAGCTATCAAGAAATAGATTACCAAACACAATCGCTAACATACAAAAACAAATTTATATTGAAATTATCTGAAAACGTGGGTTGCAATAAAATGGTCATAACATGTGATACATGACTCCGTTTCAAGACCACAACTAAGAAAATGGATGCTTGAAAAAAGGAGTACTTTTATCCAGGCAAGCATTGGTCAAAAGCGACTAAACCCGATCAAAAACTGATAAAAACCTACCAAGAACAGCTAAAAATGCCGTAACCGGCTCAAATCATCCAAACCTAAGAAAAAACCTCTAAAATTACTTCCAGTCCATATAGACCACATATAATCCGGGCATAATGTATTTGCCCGGATTCTGGATGGATAAAACACATCTATATGTTTGCTCTATTTAGTTTTGGTTGTGTTTTATTGGTGTAAAAGTTGGTCAGCTAGTATTTGAGTTAGTTGTGAATGTAGTAGACAAAGAGCATCTCGACGGCACATTATAGTATAAAGGTCAAGACATTAGTGTGCTCTAACAAAACGTCATGTTATTTGACCTAAAAATGATATTGTTTAACCTTGGGAAGCCTACATAGGTGAATAATATGCAAAAGAAGGACAAGTATTTTTTGACATTTCATGTAGGATCAACTTGCTTATGTATTATATGACTCTGAAATATTTGATTCCATGTTTTATTCTATTAAAATTGAGAGATATCAAGAGTGTGCTCTAACAAAACGTCATGTTATTTGACCTAAAAATGATATTGTTTAACCTTGGAAAGCCTACATAGGTGAATAATAGGCAAAAGAAGGACAAGTATTTTTTGACATTTCATGTAGGATCAACTTGCTTATGTATTATATGACTCTGAAATATTTGATTCCATGTTTTATTTTATTAAAATTGAGAGCTATCAAGAAATAGATTACCAAACACAATCGCTAACATACAAAAACAAATTTATATTGAAATTATCTGAAAACGTGGGTTGTAATAAAATGGTCATAACATGTGATACATGACTCCGTTTCAAGACCACAACTAAGAAAATGGATGCTTGAAAAAAGGAGTACTTTTATCCAGGCAAGCATTGGTCAAAAGCGACTAAACCCGATCAAAAACTGATAAAAACCTACCATGAACAGCTAAAAATGCCGTAACCGGCTCAAATCATCCAAACCTAAGAAAAAACCTCTAAAATTATTTCTAGTCCATATAGACCACATAGAATCCGGGCATAATGTATTTGCCCGGATTCTTGATGGACAAAACACATCTATATGTTTGCTCTGTTTAGTTTTGGTTGTGTTTTATTGGTGTAAAAGTTGGTCAGCTAGTATTTGAGGTAGTTGTGAATGTAGTAGACAAAGAGCATCTCGACGGCACATTATAGTATAAAGGTCAAGACATGAGTGTGCTCTAACAAAACGTCATGTTATTTGACCTAAAAATGATACTGTTTAACCTTGGGAAGCCTACATAGGTGAATAATATGCAAAAGAAGGACAAGTATTTTTTGACATTTCATGTAGGATCAACTTGCTTAGGTATTATATGACTCTGAAATATTTGATTCCATGTTTTATTCTATTAAAATTGAGAGCTATCAAGAAAAAGATTACCAAACACAATCGCTAACATACAAAAACAAATTTATATTGAAAACGTGGGTTGCAATAAAATGGTCATAACATGTGATACATGACTCCGTTTCAAGACCACAACTAAGAAAATGGATGCTTGAAAAAACGAGTACTTTTATCCAGGCAAGCATTGGTCAAAAGCGACTAAACCCGATCAAAAACTGATAAAAACCTACCAAGAACAGCTAAAAATGCCGTAACCGGCTCAAATCATCTAAACCTAAGAAAAAACCTCTAAAATTATTTCCAGTCCATATAGACCACATAGAATCCGGGCATAATGTATTTGCCCGGATTCTTGATGGATAAAACACATCTATATGTTTGCTCTGTTTAGTGTTGGTTGTGTTTTATTGGTGTAAAAGTTGGTCAGCTAGTATTTGAGGTAGTTGTGAATGTAGTAGACAAAGAGTATCTCGACGGCACATTATAGTATAAAGGTCAAGACATGAGTGTGCTCTAACAAAACGTCATGTTATTTGACCTAAAAATGATATTGTTTAACATTGGGAAGCCTACATAGGTGAATAATATGCAAAAGAAGGACAAGTATTTTTTGACATTTCATGTAGGATCAACTTGCTTATGTATTATATGACTTTGAAATATTTGATTCCATGTTTTATTCTATTAAAATTGAGAGCTATCAAGAAATAGATTACCAAACACAATCGCTAACATACAAAAACAAATTTATATTAAAATTATCTGAAAACGTGGGTTGCAATAAAATGGTCATAACATGTGATACATGACTCCGTTTGAAGACCACAACTAAGAAAATGGATGCTTGAAAAAAAGGAGTACTTTTATCCAGGCAAGCATTGGTCAAAAGCGACTAAACCCGATCAAAAACTGATAAAAACCTACCAAGAACAGCTAAAAATGCCGTAACCGGCTCAAATCATCCAAACCTAAGAAAAAACCTCTAAAATTATTTCCAGTCCATATAGACCACATAGAATCCGGGCATAATGTATTTGCCCGGATTCTTGATGGACAAAACACATCTATATGTTTGCTCTGTTTAGTTTTGGTTGTGTTTTATTGGTGTAAAAGTTGGTCAGCTAGTATTTGAGGTAGTTGTGAATGTAGTAGACAAAGAGCATCTCGACGGCACATTATAGTATAAAGGTCAAGACATGAGTGTGCTCTAACAAAACGTCATGTTATTTGACCTAAAAATGATACTGTTTAACCTTGGGAAGCCTACATAGGTGAATAATATGCAAAAGAAGGACAAGTATTTTTTGACATTTCATGTAGGATCAACTTGCTTAGGTATTATATGACTCTGAAATAATTGATTCCATGTTTTATTCTATTAAAATTGAGAGCTATCAAGAAATAGATTATCAAACACAATCGCTAACATACAAAAACAAATTTATATTGAAATTATCTGAAAACGTGGGTTGCAATAAAATGGTCATAACATGTGATACATGACTCCGTTTCAAGACCACAACTAAGAAAATGGATGCTTGAAAAAAGGAGTACTTTTATCCAGGCAAGCATTGGTCAAAAGCGACTAAACCCGATCAAAAACTGATAAAAACCTACCAAGAACAGCTAAAAATGCCGTAACCGACTCAAATCATCTAAACCTAAGAAAAAACCTCTAAAATTATTTCCAGTCCATATAGACCACATAGAATCCAGGCATAATGTATTTGCCCGGATTCTTGATGGATAAAACACATCTATATGTTTGCTCTGTTTAGTGTTGGTTGTGTTTTATTGGTGTAAAAGTTGGTCAGCTAGTATTTGAGGTAGTTGTGAATGTAGTAGACAAAGAGCATCTCGATGGCACGTTATAGTATAAAGGTCAAGACATGAGTGTGCTCTAACAAAACGTCATGTTATTTGACCTAAAAATGATATTGTTTAACCTTGGGAAGCCTACATAGGTGAATAATATGCAAAAGAAGGACAAGTATTTTTTGACATTTCATGTAGGATCAACTTGCTTATGTATTATATGACTCTGAAATATTTGATTCCATGTTTTATTCTATTAAAATTGAGAGCTATCAAGAAATAGATTACCAAACACAATCTCTAACATAAAAAACAAATTTATATTGAAATTATCTGAAAACGTGGGTTGTAATAAAATGGTCATAACATGTGATACATGACTCCGTTTCAAGACCACAACTAAGAAAATGGATGCTTGAAAAAATGAGTACTTTTATCCAGGCAATCATTGGTCAAAAGCGACTAAACCCGATCAAAAACTGATAAAAACCTACCATGAACAGCTAAAAATGCCGTAACCGGCTCAAATCATCCAAACCTAAGAAAAAACCTCTAAAATTATTTCCAGTCCATATAGACCACATAGAATCCGGGCATAATGTATTTGCCCGGATTCTTGATGGATAAAACACATCTATATGTTTGCTCTGTTTAGTTTTGGTTGTGTTTTATTGGTGTAAAGTTGGTCAGCTAGTATTTGAGGTAGTTGTGAATGTAGTAGACAAAGAGCATCTCGATGGCACATTATAGTATAAAGGTCAAGACATGAGTGTGCTCTAACAAAACGTCATGTTATTTGACCTAAAAATGATATTGTTTAACCTTGGGAAGCCTACATAGGTGAATAATAGGCAAAAGAAGGACAAGTATTTTTTGACATTTCATGTAGGATCAACTTGCTTATGTATTATATGACTCTGAAATATTTGATTCCATGTTTTATTCTATTAAAATTGAGAGCTATCAAGAAATAGATTACCAAACACAATCGCTAACATACAAAAACAAATTTATATTGAAATTATCTGAAAACGTGGGTTGCAATAAAATGGTCATAACATGTGATACATGACTCCGTTTCAAGACCACAACTAAGAAAATGGATGCTTGAAAAAATGAGTACTTTTATCCAGGCAAGCATTGGTGAAAAGCGACTAAACCCGATCAAAAACTGATAAAAACCTACCAAGAACAGCTAAAAATGCCGTAACCGGCTCAAATCATCCAAACCTAAGAAAAAACCTCTAAAATTATTTCCAGTCCATATAGACCACATAGAATCCGGGCATAATGTATTTGCCCGGATTCTTGATGGATAAAACACATCTATATGTTTGCTCTGTTTAGTTTTGGTTGTGTTTTATTGGTGTAAAGTTGGTCAGCTAGTATTTGAGGTAGTTGTGAATGTAGTAGACAAAGAGCATCTCGATGGCACATTATAGTATAAAGGTCAAGACATGAGTGTGCTCTAACAAAACGTCATGTTATTTGACCTAAAAATGATATTGTTTAACCTTGGGAAGCCTAAATAGGTGAATAATATGCAAAAGAAGGACAAGTATTTTTTGACATTTCATGTAGGATCAACTTGCTTATGTATTATATGACTCTGAAATATTTGATTCCATGTTTTATTCTATTAAAATTGAGAGCTATCAAGAGTGTGCTCTAACAAAACGTCATGTTATTTGACCTAAAAATGATATTGTTTAACCTTGGGAAGCCTACATAGGTGAATAATAGGCAAAAGAAGGACAAGTATTTTTTGACATTTCATGTAGGATCAACTTGCTTATGTATTATATGACTCTAAAATATTTGATTCCATGTTTTATTCTATTAAAATTGAGAGCTATCAAGAAATAGATTACCAAACACAATCGCTAACATACAAAAACAAATTTATATTGAAATTATCTGAAAACGTGGGTTGCAATAAAATGGTCATAACATGTGATACATGACTCCGTTTCAAGACCATAACTAAGAAAATGGATGCTTGAAAAAATGAGTACTTTTATCCAGGCAAGCATTGGTCAAAAGCGACTAAACCTGATCAAAAACTGATAAAAACCTACCAAGAACAGCTAAAAATGCCGTAACCGGCTCAAATCATCCAAACCTAAGAAAAAACCTCTAAAATTATTTCCAGTCCATATAGACCACATAGAATCCGGGCATAATGTATTTTCCCGGATTCTTGATGGATAAAACACATCTATATGTTTGCTCTGTTTAGTTTTGGTTGTGTTTTATTGGTGTAAAGTTGGTCAGCTAGTATTTGAGGTAGTTGTGAATGTAGTAGACAAAGAGCATCTCGACGGCACATTATAGTATAAAGGTCAAGACATGAGTGTCCTCTAACAAAAAGTCATGTTATTTGACCTAAAAATGATATTGTTTAACCTTGGGAAGCCTACATAGGTGAATAATATGCAAAAGAAGGACAAGTATTTTTTGACATTTCATGTAGGATCAACTTGCTTATGTATTATATGACTCTGAAATATTTGATTCCATGTTTTATTCTATTAAAATTGAGAGCTATCAAGAAATAGATTACCAAACACAATCGCTAACATACAAAAACAAATTTATATTGAAATTATCTGAAAACGTGGGTTGCAATAAAATGGTCATAACATGTGATACATGACTCCGTTTCAAGACCACAACTAAGAAAATGGATGCTTGAAAAAAGGAGTACTTTTATCCAGGCAAGCATTGGTCAAAAGCGACTAAACCCGATCAAAAACTGATAAAAACCTACCATGAACAGCTAAAAATGCCGTAACCGGCTCAAATCATCCAAACCTAAGAAAAAACCTCTAAAATTATTTCTAGTCCATATAGACCACATAGGATCCGGGCATAATGTATTTGCCCGGATTCTTGATGGACAAAACACATCTATATGTTTGCTCTGTTTAGTTTTGGTTGTGTTTTAATGGTGTAAAAGTTGGTCAGCTAGTATTTGAGGTAGTTGTGAATGTAGTAGACAAAGAGCATCTCGACGGCACATTATAGTATAAAGGTCAAGACATGAGTGTGCTCTAACAAAACGTCATGTTATTTGACCTAAAAATGATTCTGTTTAACCTTGGGAAGCCTACATAGGTGAATAATATGCAAAAGAAGGACAAGTATTTTTTGACATTTCATGTAGGATCAACTTGCTTAGGTATTATATGACTCTGAAATATTTGATTCCATGTTTTATTCTATTAAAATTGAGAGCTATCAAGAAAAAGATTACCAAACACAATCGCTAACATACAAAAACAAATTTATATTGAAATTATCTGAAAACGTGGGTTGCAATAAAATGGTCATAACATGTGATACATGACTCCGTTTCAAGACCACAACTAAGAAAATGGATGCTTGAAAAAAGGAGTACTTTTATCCAGGCAAGCATTGGTCAAAAGCGACTAAACCCGATCAAAAACTGATAAAAACCTACCAAGAACAGCTAAAAATGCCGTAACCGGCTCAAATCATCTAAACCTAAGAAAAAACCTCTAAAATTATTTCCAGTCCATATAGACCACATAGAATCCGGGCATAATGTATTTGCCCGGATTCTTGATGGATAAAACACATCTATATGTTTGCTCTGTTTAGTGTTGGTTGTGTTTTATTGGTGTAAAAGTTGGTCAGCTAGTATTTGAGGTAGTTGTGAATGTAGTAGACAAAGAGCATCTCGACGGCACATTATAGTATAAAGGTCAAGACATGAGTGTGCTCTAACAAAACGTCATGTTATTTGACCTAAAAATGATATTGTTTAACATTGGGAAGCCTACATAGGTGAATAATATGCAAAAGAAGGACAAGTATTTTTTGACATTTCATGTAGGATCAACTTGCTTAGGTATTATATGACTCTGAAATATTTGATTCCATGTTTTATTCTATTAAAATTGAGAGCTATCAAGAAATAGATTACCAAACACAATCGCTAACATACAAAAACAAATTTATATTAAAATTATCTGAAAACGTGGGTTGCAATAAAATGGTCATAACATGTGATACATGACTCCGTTTGAAGACCACAACTAAGAAAATGGATGCTTGAAAAAAAGGAGTACTTTTATCCAGGCAAGCATTGGTCAAAAGCGACTAAACCCGATCAAAAACTGATAAAAACCTACCAAGAACAGCTAAAAATGCCGTAACCGGCTCAAATCATCCAAACCTAAGAAAAAACCTCTAAAATTATTTCCAGTCCATATAGACCACATAGAATCCAGGCATAATGTATTTTCCCAGATTCTTGATGGACAAAACACATCTATATGTTTGCTCTGTTTAGTTTTGGTTGTGTTTTATTGGTGTAAAAGTTGGTCAGCTAGTATTTGAGGTAGTTGTGAATGTAGTAGACAAAGAGCATCTCGACGGCACGTTATAGTATAAAGGTCAAGACATGAGTGTGCTCTAACAAAACGTCATGTTATTTGACCTAAAAATGATATTGTTTAACCTTGGGAAGCCTACATAGGTGAATAATATGCAAAAGAAGGACAAGTATTTTTTGACATTTCATGTAGGATCAACTTGCTTAGGTATTATATGACTCTGAAATATTTGATTCCATGTTTTATTCTATTAAAATTGAGAGCTATCAAGAAATAGATTACCAAACACAATCGCTAACATACAAAAACAAATTTATATTGAAATTATCTGAAAACGTGGGTTGCAATAAAATGGTCATAACATGTGATACATGACTCCGTTTCAAGACCACAACTAAGAAAATGGATGCTTGAAAAAAGGAGTACTTTTATCCAGGCAAGCATTGGTCAAAAGCGACTAAACCCGATCAAAAACTGATAAAAACCTACCATGAACAGCTAAAAATGCCGTAACCGGCTCAAATCATCCAAACCTAAGAAAAAACCTCTAAAATTATTTCTAGTCCATATAGACCACATAGGATCCGGGCATAATGTATTTGCCCGGATTCTTGATGGACAAAACACATCTATATGTTTGCTCTGTTTAGTTTTGGTTGTGTTTTAATGGTGTAAAAGTTGGTCAGCTAGTATTTGAGGTAGTTGTGAATGTAGTAGACAAAGAGCATCTCGACGGCACATTATAGTATAAAGGTCAAGACATGAGTGTGCTCTAACAAAACGTCATGTTATTTGACCTAAAAATGATACTGTTTAACCTTGGGAAGCCTACATAGGTGAATAATATGCAAAAGAAGGACAAGTATTTTTTGACATTTCATGTAGGATCAACTTGCTTAGGTATTATATGACTCTGAAATATTTGATTCCATGTTTTATTCTATTAAAATTGAGAGCTATCAAGAAAAAGATTACCAAACACAATCGCTAACATACAAAAACAAATTTATATTGAAATTATCTGAAAACGTGGGTTGCAATAAAATGGTCATAACATGTGATACATGACTCCGTTTCAAGACCACAACTAAGAAAATGGATGCTTGAAAAAAGGAGTACTTTTATCCAGGCAAGCATTGGTCAAAAGCGACTAAACCCGATCAAAAACTGATAAAAACCTACCAAGAACAGCTAAAAATGCCGTAACCGGCTCAAATCATCTAAACCTAAGAAAAAACCTCTAAAATTATTTCCAGTCCATATAGACCACATAGAATCCGGGCATAATGTATTTGCCCGGATTCTTGATGGATAAAACACATCTATATGTTTGCTCTGTTTAGTTTTGGTTGTGTTTTATTGGTGTAAAAGTTGGTCATCTAGTATTTGAGGTAGTTGTGAATGTAGTAGAAAAAGAGCATCTCGACGGCACATTATAGTATAAAGGTCAAGACATGAGTGTGCTCTAACAAAACGTCATGTTATTTGACCTAAAAATGATACTGTTTAACCTTGGGAAGCCTACATAGGTGAATAATATGCAAAAGAAGGACAAGTATTTTTTGACATTTCATGTAGGATCAACTTGCTTAGGTATTATATGACTCTGAAATAATTGATTCCATGTTTTATTCTATTAAAATTGAGAGCTATCAAGAAATAGATTACCAAACACAATCGCTAACATACAAAAACAAATTTATATTGAAATTATCTGAAAACGTGGGTTGCAATAAAATGGTCATAACATGTGATACATGACTCCGTTTCAAGACCACAACTAAGAAAATGGATGCTTGAAAAAAGGAGTACTTTTATCCAGGCAAGCATTGGTCAAAAGCGACTAAACCCGATCAAAAACTGATAAAAACCTACCAAGAACAGCTAAAAATGCCGTAACCGGCTCAAATCATCTAAACCTAAGAAAAAACCTCTAAAATTATTTCCAGTCCATATAGACCACATAGAATCCGGGCATAATGTATTTGCCCGGATTCTTGATGGATAAAACACATCTATATGTTTGCTCTGTTTAGTGTTGGTTGTGTTTTATTGGTGTAAAAGTTGGTCAGCTAGTATTTGAGGTAGTTGTGAATGTAGTAGACAAAGAGCATCTCGACGGCACGTTATAGTATAAAGGTCAAGACATGAGTGTGCTCTAACAAAACGTCATGTTATTTGACCTAAAAATGATACTGTTTAACCTTGGGAAGCCTACATAGGTGAATAATATGCAAAAGAAGGACAAGTATTTTTTGACATTTCATGTAGGATCAACTTGCTTAGGTATTATATGACTCTGAAATATTTGATTCCATGTTTTATTCTATTAAAATTGAGAGCTATCAAGAAAAAGATTACCAAACACAATCGCTAACATACAAAAACAAATTTATATTGAAATTATCTGAAAACGTGGGTTGCAATAAAATGGTCATAACATGTGATACATGACTCCGTTTCAAGACCACAACTAAGAAAATGGATGCTTGAAAAAAGGAGTACTTTTATCCAGGCAAGCATTGGTCAAAAGCGACTAAACCCGATCAAAAACTGATAAAAACCTACCAAGAACAGCTAAAAATGCCGTAACCGGCTCAAATCATCTAAACCTAAGAAAAAACCTCTAAAATTATTTCCAGTCCATATAGACCACATAGAATCCGGGCATAATGTATTTGCCCGGATTCTTGATGGATAAAACACATCTATATGTTTGCTCTGTTTAGTTTTGGTTGTGTTTTATTGGTGTAAAAGTTGGTCATCTAGTATTTGAGGTAGTTGTGAATGTAGTAGAAAAAGAGCATCTCGACGGCACATTATAGTATAAAGGTCAAGACATGAGTGTGCTCTAACAAAACGTCATGTTATTTGACCTAAAAATGATACTGTTTAACCTTGGGAAGCCTACATAGGTGAATAATATGCAAAAGAAGGACAAGTATTTTTTGACATTTCATGTACGATCAACTTGCTTAGGTATTATATGACTCTGAAATAATTGATTCCATGTTTTATTCTATTAAAATTGAGAGCTATCAAGAAATAGATTACCAAACACAATCGCTAACATACAAAAACAAATTTATATTGAAATTATCTGAAAACGTGGGTTGCAATAAAATGGTCATAACATGTGATACATGACTCCGTTTCAAGACCACAACTAAGAAAATGGATGCTTGAAAAAAGGAGTACTTTTATCCAGGCAAGCATTGGTCAAAAGCGACTAAACCCGATCAAAAACTGATAAAAACCTACCAAGAACAGCTAAAAATGCCGTAACCGGCTCAAATCATCTAAACCTAAGAAAAAACCTCTAAAATTATTTCCAGTCCATATAGACCACATAGAATCCGGGCATAATGTATTTGCCCGGATTCTTGATGGATAAAACACATCTATATGTTTGCTCTGTTTAGTGTTGGTTGTGTTTTATTGGTGTAAAAGTTGGTCAGCTAGTATTTGAGGTAGTTGTGAATGTAGTAGACAAAGAGCATCTCGACGGCACGTTATAGTATAAAGGTCAAGACATGAGTGTGCTCTAACAAAACGTCATGTTATTTGACCTAAAAATGATATTGTTTAACCTTGGGAAGCCTACATAGGTGAATAATATGCAAAAGAAGGACAAGTATTTTTTGACATTTCATGTAGGATCAACTTGCTTAGGTATTATATGACTCTGAAATATTTGATTCCATGTTTTATTCTATTAAAATTGAGAGCTATCAAGAAAAAGATTACCAAACACAATCGCTAACATACAAAAACAAATTTATATTGAAATTAACTGAAAACGTGGGTTGCAATAAAATGGTCATAACATGTGATACATGACTCCGTTTCAAGACCACAACTAAGAAAATGGATGCTTGAAAAAAGGAGTACTTTTATCCAGGCAAGCATTGGTCAAAAGCGACTAAACCCGATCAAAAACTGATAAAAACCTACCAAGAACAGCTAAAAATGCTGTAACCGGCTCAAATCATCTAAACCTAAGAAAAAACCTCTAAAATTATTTCCAGTCCATATAGACCACATCGAATCCGGGCATAATGTATTTGCCCGGATTCTTGATGGATAAAACACATCTATATGTTTGCTCTGTTTAGTGTTGGTTGTGTTTTATTGGTGTAAAAGTTGGTCAGCTAGTATTTGAGGTAGTTGTGAATGTAGTAGACAAAGAGCATCTCGACGGCACATTATAGTATAAAGGTCAAGACATGAGTGTGCTCTAACAAAACGTCATGTTATTTGACCTAAAAATGATATTGTTTAACATTGGGAAGCCTACATAGGTGAATAATATGCAAAAGAAGGACAAGTATTTTTTGACATTTCATGTAGGATCAGCTTGCTTATGTATTATATGACTTTGAAATATTTGATTCCATGTTTTATTCTATTAAAATTGAGAGCTATCAAGAAATAGATTACCAAACATAATCGCTAACATACAAAAACAAATTTATATTAAAATTATCTGAAAACGTGGGTTGCAATAAAATGGTCATAACATGTGATACATGACTCCGTTTGAAGACCACAACTAAGAAAATGGATGCTTGAAAAAAAGGAGTACTTTTATCCAGGCAAGCATTGGTCAAAAGCGACTAAACCCGATCAAAAACTGATAAAAACCTACCAAGAACAGCTAAAAATGCCGTAACCGGCTCAAATCATCCAAACCTAAGAAAAAACCTCTAAAATTATTTCCAGTCCATATAGACCACATAGAATCCGGGCATAATGTATTTTCCCGGATTCTTGATGGACAAAACACATCTATATGTTTGCTCTGTTTAGTTTTGGTTGTGTTTTATTGGTGTAAAAGTTGGTCAGCTAGTATTTGAGGTAGTTGTGAATGTAGTAGAAAAAGAGCATCTCGACGGCACATTATAGTATAAAGGTCAAGACATGAGTGTGCTCTAACAAAACGTCATGTTATTTGACCTAAAAATGATACTGTTTAACCTTGGGAAGCCTACATAGGTGAATAATATGCAAAAGAAGGACAAGTATTTTTTGACATTTCATGTAGGATCAACTTGCTTAGGTATTATATGACTCTGAAATAACTGATTCCATGTTTTATTCTATTAAAATTGAGAGCTATCAAGAAATAGATTACCAAACACAATCGCTAACATACAAAAACAAATTTATATTGAAATTATCTGAAAACGTGGGTTGCAATAAAATGGTCATAACATGTGATACATGACTCCGTTTTAAGACCACAACTAAGAAAATGGATGCTTGAAAAAAGGAGTACTTTTATCCAGGCAAGCATTGGTCAAAAGCGACTAAACCCGATCAAAAACTGATAAAAACCTACCAAGAACAGCTAAAAATGCCGTAACCGGCTCAAATCATCTAAACCTAAGAAAAAACCTCTGAAATTATTTCCAGTCCATATAGACCACATAGAATCCGGGCATAATGTATTTGCCCGGATTCTTGATGGATAAAACACATCTATATGTTTGCTCTGTTTAGTGTTGGTTGTGTTTTATTGGTGTAAAAGTTGGTCAGCTAGTATTTGAGGTAGTTGTGAATGTAGTAGACAAAGAGCATCTCGACGGCACGTTATAGTATAAAGGTCAAGACATGAGTGTGCTCTAACAAAACGTCATGTTATTTGACCTAAAAATGATATTGTTTAACCTTGGGAAGCCTACATAGGTGAATAATATGCAAAAGAAGGACAAGTATTTTTTGACATTTCATGTAGGATCAGCTTGCTTATGTATTATATGACTTTGAAATATTTGATTCCATGTTTTATTCTATTAAAATTGAGAGCTATCAAGAAATAGATTACCAAACATAATCGCTAACATACAAAAACAAATTTATATTAAAATTATCTGAAAACGTGGGTTGCAATAAAATGGTCATAACATGTGATACATGACTCCGTTTGAAGACCACAACTAAGAAAATGGATGCTTGAAAAAAAGGAGTACTTTTATCCAGGCAAGCATTGGTCAAAAGCGACTAAACCCGATCAAAAACTGATAAAAACCTACCAAGAACAGCTAAAAATGCCGTAACCGGCTCAAATCATCCAAACCTAAGAAAAAACCTCTAAAATTATTTCCAGTCCATATAGACCACATAGAATCCGGGCATAATGTATTTTCCCGGATTCTTGATGGACAAAACACATCTATATGTTTGCTCTGTTTAGTTTTGGTTGTGTTTTATTGGTGTAAAAGTTGGTCAGCTAGTATTTGAGGTAGTTGTGAATGTAGTAGAAAAAGAGCATCTCGACGGCACATTATAGTATAAAGGTCAAGACATGAGTGTGCTCTAACAAAACGTCATGTTATTTGACCTAAAAATGATACTGTTTAACCTTGGGAAGCCTACATAGGTGAATAATATGCAAAAGAAGGACAAGTATTTTTTGACATTTCATGTAGGATCAACTTGCTTAGGTATTATATGACTCTGAAATAACTGATTCCATGTTTTATTCTATTAAAATTGAGAGCTATCAAGAAATAGATTACCAAACACAATCGCTAACATACAAAAACAAATTTATATTGAAATTATCTGAAAACGTGGGTTGCAATAAAATGGTCATAACATGTGATACATGACTCCGTTTTAAGACCACAACTAAGAAAATGGATGCTTGAAAAAAGGAGTACTTTTATCCAGGCAAGCATTGGTCAAAAGCGACTAAACCCGATCAAAAACTGATAAAAACCTACCAAGAACAGCTAAAAATGCCGTAACCGGCTCAAATCATCTAAACCTAAGAAAAAACCTCTAAAATTATTTCCAGTCCATATAGACCACATAGAATCCGGGCATAATGTATTTGCCCGGATTCTTGATGGATAAAACACATCTATATGTTTGCTCTGTTTAGTGTTGGTTGTGTTTTATTGGTGTAAAAGTTGGTCAGCTAGTATTTGAGGTAGTTGTGAATGTAGTAGACAAAGAGCATCTCGACGGCACGTTATAGTATAAAGGTCAAGACATGAGTGTGCTCTAACAAAACGTCATGTTATTTGACCTAAAAATGATATTGTTTAACCTTGGGAAGCCTACATAGGTGAATAATATGCAAAAGAAGGACAAGTATTTTTTGACATTTCATGTAGGATCAACTTGCTTAGGTATTATATGACTCTGAAATATTTGATTCCATGTTTTATTCTATTAAAATTGAGAGCTATCAAGAAAAATATTACCAAACACAATCGCTAACATACAAAAACAAATTTATATTGAAATTATCTGAAAACGTGGGTTGCAATAAAATGGTCATAACATGTGATACATGACTCCGTTTCAAGACCACAACTAAGAAAATGGATGCTTGAAAAAAGGAGTACTTTTATCCAGGCAAGCATTGGTCAAAAGCGACTAAACCCGATCAAAAACTGATAAAAACCTACCAAGAACAGCTAAAAATGCCGTAACCG
Organism: Glebionis coronaria; assembly: GCA_025667525.1. Classification (NCBI taxonomy): domain Eukaryota; kingdom Viridiplantae; phylum Streptophyta; class Magnoliopsida; order Asterales; family Asteraceae; genus Glebionis; species Glebionis coronaria. The sequence goes on along the minus strand of CM046878.1, from coordinate 610,123,110 downwards.
GCTCAAATCATCTAAACCTAAGAAAAAACCTCTAAAATTATTTCCAGTCCATATAGACCACATAGAATCCGGGCATAATGTATTTGCCCGGATTCTTGATGGATAAAACATATCTATATGTTTGCTCTGTTTAGTGTTGGTTGTGTTTTATTGGTGTAAAAGTTGGTCAGCTAGTATTTGAGGTAGTTGTGAATGTAGTAGACAAAGAGCATCTCGACGGCACATTATAGAATAAAGGTCAAGACATGAGTGTGCTCTAACAAAACGTCATGTTATTTGACCTAAAAATGATATTGTTTAACATTGGGAAGCCTACATAGGTGAATAATATGCAAAAGAAGGACAAGTATTTTTTGACATTTCATGTAGGATCAACTTGCTTATGTATTATATGACTTTGAAATATTTGATTCCATGTTTTATTCTATTAAAATTGAGAGCTATCAAGAAATAGATTACCAAACACAATCGCTAACATACAAAAACAAATTTATATTAAAATTATCTGAAAACGTGGGTTGCAATAAAATGGTCATAACATGTGATACATGACTCCGTTTGAAGACCACAACTAAGAAAATGGATGCTTGAAAAAAAGGAGTACTTTTATCCAGGCAAGCATTGGTCAAAAGCGACTAAACCCGATCAAAAACTGATAAAAACCTACCAAGAACAGCTAAAAATGCCGTAACCGGCTCAAATCATCCAAACCTAAGAAAAAACCTCTAAAATTATTTCCAGTCCATATAGACCACATAGAATCCGGGCTTAATGTATTTGCCCGGATTCTTGATGGACAAAACACATCTATATGTTTGCTCTGTTTAGTTTTGGTTGTGTTTTATTGGTGTAAAAGTTGGTCAGCTAGTATTTGAGGTAGTTGTGAATGTAGTAGAAAAAGAGCATCTCGACGGCACATTATAGTATAAAGGTCAAGACATGAGTGTGCTCTAACAAAACGTCATGTTATTTGACCTAAAAATGATACTGTTTAACCTTGGGAAGCCTACATAGGTGAATAATATGCAAAAGAAGGATAAGTATTTTTTGACATTTCATGTAGGATCAACTTGCTTAGGTATTATATGACTCTGAAATAATTGATTCCATGTTTTATTCTATTAAAATTGAGAGCTATCAAGAAATAGATTACCAAACACAATCGCTAACATACAAAAACAAATTTATATTGAAATTATCTGAAAACGTGGGTTGCAATAAAATGGTCATAACATGTGATACATGACTCCGTTTCAAGACCACAACTAAGAAAATGGATGCTTGAAAAAAGGAGTACTTTTATCCAGGCAAGCATTGGTCAAAAGCGACTAAACCCGATCAAAAACTGATAAAAACCTACCAAGAACAGCTAAAAATGCCGTAACCGGCTCAAATCATCTAAACCTAAGAAAAAACCTCTAAAATTATTTCCAGTCCATATAGACCACATAGAATCCGGGCATAATGTATTTGCCCGGATTCTTGATGGATAAAACACATCTATATGTTTGCTCTGTTTAGTGTTGGTTGTGTTTTATTGGTGTAAAAGTTGGTCAGCTAGTATTTGAGGTAGTTGTGAATGTAGTAGACAAAGAGCATCTCGACGGCACGTTATAGTATAAAGGTCAAGACATGAGTGTGCTCTAACAAAACGTCATGTTATTTGACCTAAAAATGATATTGTTTAACCTTGGGAAGCCTACATAGGTGAATAATATGCAAAAGAAGGACAAGTATTTTTTGACATTTCATGTAGGATCAACTTGCTTATGTATTATATGACTCTGAAATATTTGATTCCATGTTTTATTCTATTAAAATTGAGAGCTATCAAGAAATAGATTACCAAACACAATCGCTAACATACAAAAACAAATTTATATTGAAATTATCTGAAAACGTGGGTTGCAATAAAATGGTCATAACATGTGATACATGAATCCGTTTCAAGACCACAACTAAGAAAATGGATGCTTGAAAAAATGAGTACTTTTATCCAGGCAAGCATTGGTCAAAAGCGACTAAACCCGATCAAAAACTGATAAAAACCTACCAAGAACAGCTAAAAATGCCGTAACTGGCTCAAATCATCCAAACCTAAGAAAAAACCTCTAAAATTATTTCCAGTCCATATAGACCACATCGAATCCGGGCATAATGTATTTGCCCGGATTCTTGATGGATAAAACACATCTATATGTTTGCTCTGTTTAGTGTTGGTTGTGTTTTATTGGTGTAAAAGTTGGTCAGCTAGTATTTGAGGTAGTTGTGAATGTAGTAGACAAAGAGCATCTCGACGGCACGTTATAGTATAAAGGTCAAGACATGAGTGTGCTCTAACAAAACGTCATGTTATTTGACCTAAAAATGATATTGTTTAACCTTGGGAAGCCTACATAGGTGAATAATATGCAAAAGAAGGACAAGTATTTTTTGACATTTCATGTAGGATCAACTTGCTTAGGTATTATATGACTCTGAAATATTTGATTCCATGTTTTATTCTATTAAAATTGAGAGCTATCAAGAAAAATATTACCAAACACAATCGCTAACATACAAAAACAAATTTATATTGAAATTATCTGAAAACGTGGGTTGCAATAAAATGGTCATAACATGTGATACATGACTCCGTTTCAAGACCACAACTAAGAAAATGGATGCTTGAAAAAAGGAGTACTTTTATCCAGGCAAGCATTGGTCAAAAGCGACTAAACCCGATCAAAAACTGATAAAAACCTACCAAGAACAGCTAAAAATGCCGTAACCGGCTCAAATCATCTAAACCTAAGAAAAAACCTCTAAAATTATTTCCAGTCCATATAGACCACATAGAATCCGGGCATAATGTATTTGCCCGGATTCTTGATGGATAAAACACATCTATATGTTTGCTTTGTTTAGTGTTGGTTGTGTTTTATTGGTGTAAAAGTTGGTCAGCTAGTATTTGAGGTAGTTGTGAATGTAGTAGACAAAGAGCATCTCGACGGCACATTATAGTATAAAGGTCAGGACATGAGTGTGCTCTAACAAAACGTCATGTTATTTGACCTAAAAATGATATTGTTTAACATTGGGAAGCCTACATAGGTGAATAATATGCAAAAGAAGGACAAGTATTTTTTGACATTTCATGTAGGATCAACTTGCTTATGTATTATATGACTTTGAAATATTTGATTCCATGTTTTATTCTATTAAAATTGAGAGCTATCAAGAAATAGATTACCAAACACAATCGCTAACATACAAAAACAAATTTATATTAAAATTATCTGAAAACGTGGGTTGCAATAAAATGGTCATAACATGTGATACATGACTCCGTTTGAAGACCACAACTAAGAAAATGGATGCTTGAAAAAAAGGAGTACTTTTATCCAGGCAAGCATTGGTCAAAAGCGACTAAACCCGATCAAAAACTGATAAAAACCTACCAAGAACAGCTAAAAATGCCGTAACCGGCTCAAATCATCCAAACCTAAGAAAAAACCTCTAAAATTATTTCCAGTCCATATAGACCACATAGAATCCGGGCATAATGTATTTGCCCGGATTCCTGATGGACAAAACACATCTATATGTTTGCTCTGTTTAGTTTTGGTTGTGTTTTATTGGTGTAAAAGTTGGTCAGCTAGTATTTGAGGTAGTTGTGAATGTAGTAGAAAAAGAGCATCTCGACGGCACATTATAGTATAAAGGTCAAGACATGAGTGTGCTCTAACAAAACGTCATGTTATTTGACCTAAAAATGATACTGTTTAACCTTGGGAAGCCTACATAGGTGAATAATATGCAAAAGAAGGACAAGTATATTTTGACATTTCATGTAGGATCAACTTGCTTAGGTATTATATGACTCTGAAATAATTGATTCCATGTTTTATTCTATTAAAATTGAGTGCTATCAAGAAATAGATTACCAAACACAATCGCTAACATACAAAAACAAATTTATATTGAAATTATCTGAAAACGTGGGTTGCAATAAAATGGTCATAACATGTGATACATGACTCCGTTTCAAGACCACAACTAAGAAAATGGATGCTTGAAAAAAGGAGTACTTTTATCCAGGCAAGCATTGGTCAAAAGCGACTAAACCCGATCAAAAACTGATAAAAACCTACCAAGAACAGCTAAAAATGCCGTAACCGGCTCAAATCATCTAAACCTAAGAAAAAACCTCTAAAATTATTTCCAGTCCATATAGACCACATAGAATCCGGGCATAATGTATTTGCCCGGATTCTTGATGGATAAAACACATCTATATGTTTGCTCTGTTTAGTGTTGGTTGTGTTTTATTGGTGTAAAAGTTGGTCAGCTAGTATTTGAGGTAGTTGTGAATGTAGTAGACAAAGAGCATCTCGACGGCACGTTATAGTATAAAGGTCAAGACATGAGTGTGCTCTAACAAAACGTCATGTTATTTGACCTAAAAATGATATTGTTTAACCTTGGGAAGCCTACATAGGTGAATAATATGCAAAAGAAGGACAAGTATTTTTTGACATTTCATGTAGGATCAACTTGCTTATGTATTATATGACTCTGAAATATTTGATTCCATGTTTTATTCTATTAAAATTGAGAGCTATCAAGAAATAGATTACCAAACACAATCGCTAACATACAAAAACAAATTTATATTGAAATTATCTGAAAACGTGGGTTGCAATAAAATGGTCATAACATGTGATACATGAATCCGTTTCAAGACCACAACTAAGAAAATGGATGCTTGAAAAAATGAGTACTTTTATCCAGGCAAGCATTGGTCAAAAGCGACTAAACCCGATCAAAAACTGATAAAAACCTACCAAGAACAGCTAAAAATGCCGTAACCGGCTCAAATCATCCAAACCTAAGAAAAAAAACCTCTAAAATTATTTCCAGTCCATATAGACCACATATAATCCGGGCATAATGTATTTGCCCGGATTCTGGATGGATAAAACACATCTATATGTTTGCTCTATTTAGTTTTGGTTGTGTTTTATTGGTGTAAAAGTTGGTCAGCTAGTATTTGAGTTAGTTGTGAATGTAGTAGACAAAGAGCATCTCGACGGCACATTATAGTATAAAGGTCAAGACATGAGTGTGCTCTAACAAAACGTCATGTTATTTGACCTAAAAATGATATTGTTTAACCTTGGGAAGCCTACATAGGTGAATAATATGCAAAAGAAGGACAAGTATTTTTTGACATTTCATGTAGGATCAACTTGCTTATGTATTATATGACTCTGAAATATTTGATTCCATGTTTTATTCTATTAAAATTGAGAGATATCAAGACTGTGCTCTAACAAAACGTCATGTTATTTGACATAAAATGATACTGTTTAACCTTGGGAAGCCTACATAGGTGAATAATATGCAAAAGAAGGACAAGTATTTTTTGACATTTCATGTAGGATCAACTTGCTTAGGTATTATATGACTCTGAAATAATTGATTCCATGTTTTATTCTATTAAAATTGAGTGCTATCAAGAAATAGATTACCAAACACAATCGCTAACATACAAAAACAAATTTATATTGAAATTATCTGAAAACGTGGGTTGCAATAAAATGGTCATAACATGTGATACATGACTCCGTTTCAAGACCACAACTAAGAAAATGGATGCTTGAAAAAAGGATTACTTTTATCCAGGCAAACATTGGTCAAAAGCGACTAAACCCGATCAAAAACTGATAAAAACCTACCAAGAACAGCTAAAAATGCCGTAACCGGCTCAAATCATCTAAACCTAAGAAAAAACCTCTAAAATTATTTCCAGTCCATATAGACCACATAGAATCCGGGCATAATGTATTTGCCCGGATTCTTGATGGATAAAACACATCTATATGTTTGCTCTGTTTAGTGTTGGTTGTGTTTTATTGGTGTAAAAGTTGGTCAGCTAGTATTTGAGGTAGTTGTGAATGTAGTAGACAAAGAGCATCTCGACGGCACGTTATAGTATAAAGGTCAAGACATGAGTGTGCTCTAACAAAACGTCATGTTATTTGACCTAAAAATGATATTGTTTAACCTTGGGAAGCCTACATAGGTGAATAATATGCAAAAGAAGGACAAGTATTTTTTGACATTTCATGTAGGATCAACTTGCTTATGTATTATATGACTCTGAAATATTTGATTCCATGTTTTATTCTATTAAAATTGAGAGCTATCAAGAAATAGATTACCAAACACAATCGCTAACATACAAAAACAAATTTATATTGAAATTATCTGAAAACGTGGGTTGCAATAAAATGGTCATAACATGTGATACATGAATCCGTTTCAAGACCACAACTAAGAAAATGGATGCTTGAAAAAATGAGTACTTTTATCCAGGCAAGCATTGGTCAAAAGCGACTAAACCCGATCAAAAACTGATAAAAACCTACCAAGAACAGCTAAAAATGCCGTAACCGGCTCAAATCATCCAAACCTAAGAAAAAAAACCTCTAAAATTATTTCCAGTCCATATAGACCACATATAATCCGGGCATAATGTATTTGCCCGGATTCTGGATGGATAAAACACATCTATATGTTTGCTCTATTTAGTTTTGGTTGTGTTTTATTGGTGTAAAAGTTGGTCAGCTAGTATTTGAGTTAGTTGTGAATGTAGTAGACAAAGAGCATCTCGACGGCACATTATAGTATAAAGGTCAAGACATGAGTGTGCTCTAACAAAACGTCATGTTATTTGACCTAAAAATGATATTGTTTAACCTTGGGAAGCCTACATAGGTGAATAATATGCAAAAGAAGGACAAGTATTTTTTGACATTTCATGTAGGATCAACTTGCTTATGTATTATATGACTCTGAAATATTTGATTCCATGTTTTATTCTATTAAAATTGAGAGATATCAAGACTGTGCTCTAACAAAACGTCATGTTATTTGACCTAAAAATGATATTATTTAACCTTGGAAAGCCTACATAGGTGAATAATAGGCAAAAGAAGGACAAGTATTTTTTGACATTTCATGTAGGATCAACCTGCTTATGTATTATATGACTCTGAAATATTTGATTCCATGTTTTATTCTATTAAGATTGAGAGCTATCAAGAAATAGATTACCAAACACAATCGCTAACATACAAAAACAAATTTATATTGAAATTATCTGAAAACGTGGGTTGCAATAAAATGGTCATAACATGTGATACATGACTCCGTTTCAAGACCACAACTAAGAAAATGGATGCTTGAAAAAATGAGTACTTTTATCCAGGCAAGCATTGGTCAAAAGCGACTAAACCCGATCAAAAACTGATAAAAACCTACCAAGAACAGCTAAAAATGCCGTAACCGGCTCAAATCATCCAAACCTAAGAAAAAACCTCTAACATTATTTCCAGTCCATATAGACCACATAGAATCCGGGCATAATGTATTTGCCCAAATTCTTGAAGAATAAAACACATCTATATGTTTGCTCTGTTTAGTTTTGGTTGTATTTTATTGGTGTAAAGTTGGTCAGCTAGTATTTGAGGTAGTTGTGAATGTAGTAGACAAAGAGTATCTCGACGGCACATTATAGTATAAAGGTCAAGACATGAGTGTGCTCTAACAAAACGTCATGTTATTTGACCTAAAAATGATATTGTCTAACCTTGGGAAGCCTACATAGGTCAATAATATGCAAAAGAAGGACAAGTATTTTTTGACATTTCATGTAGGATCAACTTGCTTATGTATTATATGACTCTGAAATATTTTATTCCATGTTTTATTCTATTAAAATTGAGAGCTATCAAGAAATAGATTACCAAACACAACCGCTAACATACAAAAACAAATTTATATTGAAATTATCTGAAAACGTGGGTTGCAATAAAATGGTCATAACATGTGATACATGACTCCGTTTCAAGACCACAACTAAGAAAATGGATGCTTGAAAAAAGGAGTACTTTTATCCAGGCAAGCATTGGTCAAAAGCGACTAAACCCGATCAAAAACTGATAAAAACCTACCAAGAACAGCTAAAAATGCCGTAACCGGCTCAAATCATCCAAACCTAAGAAAAAACCTCTAAAATTATTTCCAGTCCATATAGACCACATATAATCCGGGCATAATGTATTTGCCCGGATTCTGGATCGATAAAACACATCTATATGTTTGCTCTGTTTAGTTTTGGTTGTGTTTTATTGGTGTAAAAGTTGGTCATCTAGTATTTGAGTTAGTTGTGAATGTAGTAGACAAAGAGCATCTCGACGGCACATTATAGTATAAAGGTCAAGACATGAGTGTACTCTAACAAAACGTCATGTTATTTGACCTAAAAATGATATTGTTTAACCTTGGGAAGCCTACATAGGTGAATAATATGCAAAAGAAGGACAAGTATTTTTTGACATTTCATGTAGGATCAACTTGCTTATGTATTATATGACTCTGAAATATTTGATTCCATGTTTTATTCTATTAAAATTGAGAGCTATCAAGAGTGTGCTCTAACAAAACGTCATGTTATTTGACCTAAAAATGATATTCTTTAACCTTGGGAAGCCTACATAGGTGAATAATATGCAAAAGAAGGACAAATATTTTTTGACATTTCATGTAGGATCAACTTGCTTATGTATTATATGACTCTGAAATATTTGATTCCATGTTTTATTCTATTAAAATTGAGAGCTATCAAGAAATAGATTACCAAACACAATCGCTAACATACAAAAATAAATTTATATTGAAATTATCTGAAAACGTAGGTTGCAATAAAATGGTCATAACATGTGATACATGACTCCGTTTCAAGACCACAACTAAGAAAATGGATGCTTGAAAAAAGGAGTACTTTTATCCAGGCAAGCATTGGTCAAAAGCGACTAAACCCGATCAAAAACTGATAAAAACCTACCAAGAACAGCTAAAAATGCCGTAACCGGCTCAAATCATCCAAACCTAAGAAAAACCTCTAAAATTATTTCCAGTCCATATACACCACATATAATCCGGGCATAATGTATTTGCCCGGATTCTGGATGGATAAAACACATCTATATGTTTGCTCTGTTTAGTTTTGGTTGTGTTTTATTGGTGTAAAAGTTGGTCAGCTAGTATTTGAGTTAGTTGTGAATGTAGTAGACAAAGAGCATCTCGACGACACATTATAGTATAAAGGTCAAGACATGAGTGTGCTATAACAAAACGTCATGTTATTTGACCTAAAAATGATATTGTTTAACCTTGGAAAGCCTACATAGGTGAATAATATGCAAAAGAAGGACAAGTATTTTTTGACATTTCATGTAGGATCAACTTGCTTATGTATTATATGACTCTGAAATATTTGATTCCATGTTTTATTCTATTAAAATTGAGAGATATCAAGAGTGTGCTCTAACAAAACGTCATGTTATTTGACCTAAAAATGATATTGTTTAACCTTGGAAAGCCTACATAGGTGAATAATAGGCAAAAGAAGGACAAGTATTTTTTGACATTTCATGTAGGATCAACTTGCTTATGTATTATATGACTCTGAAATATTTGATTCCATGTTTTATTCTATTAAAATTGAGAGCTATCAAGAAATAGATTACCAAACACAACCGCTAACATACAAAAACAAATTTATAGTAAAATTATCTGAAAACGTGGGTTGCAATAAAATGGTCATAACATGTGATACATGACTCCGTTTCAAGACCACAACTAAGAAAATGGATGCTTGAAAAAAGGAGTACTTTTATCCAGGCAAGCATTGGTCAAAAGCGACTAAACCCGATCAAAAACTGATAAAAACCTACCAAGAACAGCTAAAAATGCCGTAACCGGCTCAAATCATCCAAACCTAAGAAAAAACCTCTAAAATTATTTCCAGTCCATATAGACCACATATAATCCGGGCATAATGTATTTGCTCGGATTCTGGATGGATAAAACACATCTATATGTTTGCTCTGTTTAGTTTTGGTTGTGTTTTATTGGTGTAAAGTTGGTCAGCTAGTATTTGAGTTAGTTGTGAATGTAGTAGACAAAGAGCATCTCGACGGCACATTATAGTATAAAGGTCAAGACATGAGTGTGCTCTAACAAAACGTCATGTTATTTGACCTAAAAATGATATTGTTTAACCTTGGGAAGCCTACATAGGTGAATAATATGCAAAAGAAGGACAAGTATTTTTTGACATTTCATGTAGGATCAACTTGCTTATGTATTATATGACTCTGAAATATTTTATTCCATGTTTTATTCTATTAAAATTGAGAGCTATCAAGAGTGTGCTCTAACAAAACGTCATGTTATTTGACCTAAAAATGATATTGTTTAACCTTGGAAAGCCTACATAGGTGAATAATAGGCAAAAGAAGGACAAGTATTTTTTGACATTTCATGTAGGATCACTTTGCTTATGTATTATATGACTCTGAAATATTTGATTACATCTTTTATTCTATTAAAATTGAGAGCTATCAAGAAATAGATTACCAAACACAATCGCTAACATACAAAAATAAATTTATATTGAAATTATCTGAAAACGTGGGTTGCAATAAAATGGTCATAACATGTGATACATGACTCCGTTTCAAGACCACAACTAAGAAAATGGATGCTTGAAAAAAGGAGTACTTTTATCCAGGCAAGCATTGGTCAAAAGCGACTAAACCCGATCAAAAACTGATAAAAACCTACCAAGAACAGCTAAAAATGCCGTAACCGGCTCAAATCATCCAAACCTAAGAAAAACCTCTAAAATTATTTCCAGTCCATATACACCACATATAATCCGGGCATAATGTATTTGCCCGGATTCTGGATGGATAAAACACATCTATATGTTTGCTCTGTTTAGTTTTGGTTGTGTTTTATTGGTGTAAAAGTTGGTCAGCTAGTATTTGAGTTAGTTGTGAATGTAGTAGACAAAGAGCATCTCGACGACACATTATAGTATAAAGGTCAAGACATGAGTGTGCTCTAACAAAACGTCATGTTATTTGACCTAAAAATGATATTGTTTAACCTTGGGAAGCCTACATAGGTGAATAATATGCAAAAGAAGGACAAGTATTTTTTGACATTTCATGTAGGATCAACTTGCTTATGTATTATATGACTCTGAAATATTTGATTCCATGTTTTATTCTATTAAAATTGAGAGCTATCAAGAGTGTGCTCTAACAAAACGTCATGTTATTTGACCTAAAAATGATATTGTTTAACCTTGGAAAGCCTACATAGGTGAATAATAGGCAAAAGAAGGACAAGTATTTTTTGACATTTCATGTAGGATCAACTTGCTTATGTATTATATGACTCTGAAATATTTGATTCCATGTTTTATTCTATTAAAATTGAGAGCTATCAAGAAATAGATTACCAAACACAACCGCTAACATACAAAAACAAATTTATATTGAAATTATCTGAAAACGTGGGTTGCAATAAAATGGTCATAACATGTGATACATGACTCCGTTTCAAGACCACAACTAAGAAAATGGATGCTTGAAAAAAGGAGTACTTTTATCCAGGCAAGCATTGGTCAAAAGCGACTAAACCCGATCAAAAACTGATAAAAACCTACCAAGAACAGCTAAAAATGCCGTAACCGGCTCAAATCATCCAAACCTAAGAAAAAACCTCTAAAATTATTTCCAGTCCATATAGACCACATATAATCCGGGCATAATGTATTTGCTCGGATTCTGGATGGATAAAACACATCTATATGTTTGCTCTGTTTAGTTTTGGTTGTGTTTTATTGGTGTAAAGTTGGTCAGCTAGTATTTGAGTTAGTTGTGAATGTAGTAGACAAAGAGCATCTCGACGGCACATTATAGTATAAAGGTCAAGACATGAGTGTGCTCTAACAAAACGTCATGTTATTTGACCTAAAAATGATATTGTTTAACCTTGGGAAGCCTACATAGGTGAATAATATGCAAAAGAAGGACAAGTATTTTTTGACATTTCATGTAGGATCAACTTGCTTATGTATTATATGACTCTGAAATATTTGATTCCATGTTTTATTCTATTAAAATTGAGAGCTATCAAGAGTGTGCTCTAACAAAACGTCATGTTATTTGACCTAAAAATGATATTGTTTAACCTTGGAAAGCCTACATAGGTGAATAATAGGCAAAAGAAGGACAAGTATTTTTTGACATTTCATGTAGGATCACTTTGCTTATGTATTATATGACTCTGAAATATTTGATTCCATGTTTTATTCTATTAAAATTGAGAGCTATCAAGAAATAGATTACCAAACACAACCGCTAACATACAAAAATAAATTTATATTGAAATTATCTGAAAACGTGGGTTGCAATAAAATGGTCATAACATGTGATACATGACTCCGTTTCAAGACCACAACTAAGAAAATGGATGCTTGAAAAAAGGAGTACTTTTATCCAGGCAAGCATTGGTCAAAAGCGACTAAACCCGATCAAAAACTGATAAAAACCTACCAAGAACAGCTAAAAATGCCGTAACCGGCTCAAATCATCCAAACCTAAGAAAAACCTCTAAAATTATTTCCAGTCCATATACACCACATATAATCCGGGCATAATGTATTTGCCCGGATTCTGGATGGATAAAACACATCTATATGTTTGCTCTGTTTAGTTTTGGTTGTGTTTTATTGGTGTAAAAGTTGGTCAGCTAGTATTTGAGTTAGTTGTGAATGTAGTAGACAAAGAGCATCTCGACGACACATTATAGTATAAAGGTCAAGACATGAGTGTGCTCTAACAAAACGTCATGTTATTTGACCTAAAAATGATATTGTTTAACCTTGGAAAGCCTACATAGGTGAATAATATGCAAAAGAAGGACAAGTATTTTTTGACATTTCATGTAGGATCAACTTGCTTATGTATTATATGACTCTGAAATATTTGATTCCATGTTTTATTCTATTAAAATTGAGAGATATCAAGAGTGTGCTCTAACAAAACGTCATGTTATTTGACCTAAAAATGATATTGTTTAACCTTGGAAAGCCTACATAGGTGAATAATAGGCAAAAGAAGGACAAGTATTTTTTGACATTTCATGTAGGATCAACTTGCTTATGTATTATATGACTCTGAAATATTTGATTCCATGTTTTATTCTATTAAAATTGAGAGCTATCAAGAAATAGATTACCAAACACAACCGCTAACATACAAAAATAAATTTATATTGAAATTATCTGAAAATGTGGGTTGCAATAAAATGGTCATAACATGTGATACATGACTCCGTTTCAAGACCACAACTAAGAAAATGGATGCTTGAAAAAAGGAGTACTTTTATCCAGGCAAGCATTGGTCAAAAGCGACTAAACCCGATCAAAAACTGATAAAAACCTACCAAGAACAGCTAAAAATGCCGTAACCGGTTCAAATCATCCAAACCTAAGAAAAAACCTCTAAAATTATTTCCAGTCCATATAGACCACATATAATCCGGGCATAATGTATTTGCCCGGATTCTGGATTGATAAAACACATCTATATGTTTGCTCTGTTTAGTTTTGGTTGTGTTTTATTGGTGTAAAGTTGGTCAGCTAGTATTTGAGTTAGTTGTGAATGTAGTAGACAAAGAGCATCTCGACGGCACATTATAGTATAAAGGTCAAGACATGAGTGTGCTCTAACAAAACGTCATGTTATTTGACCTAAAAATGATATTGTTTAACCTTGGAAAGCCTACATAGGTGAATAATATGCAAAAGAAGGACAAGTATTTTTTGACATTTCATGTAGAATCAACTTGCTTATGTATTATATGACTCTGAAATATTTGATTCCATGTTTTATTCTATTAAAATTGAGAGCTATCAAGAGTGTGCTCTAACAAAACGTCATGTTATTTTACCTAAAAATGATATTGTTTAACCTTGGAAAGCCTACATAGGTGAATAATAGGCAAAAGAAGGACAAGTATTTTTTGACATTTCATGTAGGATCAACGTGCTTATGTATTATATGACTCTGAAATATTTGATTCCATGTTTTATTCTATTAAAATTGAGAGCTATCAAGAAATAGATTACCAAACACAATCGCTAACATACAAAAATAAATTTATATTGAAATTATCTGAAAACGTGGGTTGCAATAAAATGGTCATAACATGTGATACATGACTCCGTTTCAAGACCACAACTAAGAAAATGGATGCTTGAAAAAAGGAGTACTTTTATCCAGGCAAGCATTGGTTAAAAGCGACTAAACCCGATCAAAAACTGATAAAAACCTACCAAGAACAGCTAAAAATGCCGTAACCGGCTCAAATCATCCAAACCTAAGAAAAAACCTCTAAAATTATTTCCAGTCCATATAGACCACATATAATCCGGGTATAATGTATTTGCCCGGATTCTGGATGGATAAAACACATCTATATGTTTGCTCTGTTTAGTTTTGGTTGTGTTTTATTGGTGTAAAGTTGGTCAGCTAGTATTTGAGTTAGTTGTGAATGTAGTAGACAAAGAGCATCTCGACGGCACATTATAGTATAAAGGTCAAGACATGAGTGTGCTCTAACAAAACGTCATGTTATTTGTCCTAAAAATGATATTGTTTAAGCTTGGGAAGCCTACATAGGTGAATAATATGCAAAAGAAGGACAAGTATTTTTTGACATTTCATGTAGGATCAACTTGCTTATGTATTATATGACTCTGAAATATTTGATTCCATGTTTTATTCTATTAAAATTAAGAGCTATCAAGAAATAGATTACCAAACACAATCGCTAACATACAAAAATAAATTTATATTGAAATTATCTGAAAACGTAGGTTGCAATAAAATGGTCATAACATGTGATACATGACTCCGTTTCAAGACCACAACTAAGAAAATGGATGCTTGAAAAAAGGAGTACTTTTATCCAGGCAAGCATTGGTCAAAAGCGACTAAACCCGATCAAAAACTGATAAAAACCTACCAAGAACAGCTAAAAATGCCGTAACCGGCTCAAATCATCCAAACCTAAGAAAAAACCTCTAAAATTATTTCCAGTCCATATAGACCACATATAATCCGGGCATAATGTATTTGCCCGGATTCTGGATGGATAAAACACATCTATATGTTTGCTCTGTTTAGTTTTGGTTGTGTTTTATTGGTGTAAAGTTGGTCAGCTAGTATTTGAGTTAGTTGTGAATGTAGTAGACAAAGAGCATCTCGACGGCACATTATAGTATAAAGGTCAAGACATGAGTGTGCTCTAACAAAACGTCATGTTATTTGACCTAAAAATGATATTGTTTAACCTTGGGAAGCCTACATAGGTGAATAATATGCAAAAGAAGGACAAGTATTTTTTGACATTTCATGTAGGATCAACTTGCTTATGTATTATATGACTCTGAAATATTTGATTCCATGTTTTATTCTATTAAAATTCAGAGCTATCAAGAGTGTGCTCTAACAAAACGTCATGTTATTTGACCTAAAAATGATATTGTTTAACCTTGGAAAGCCTACATAGGTGAATAATAGGAAAAAGAAGGACAAGTATTTTTTGACATTTCATGTAGGATCAACTTGCTTATGTATTATATGACTTTGAAATATTTGATTCCATGTTTTATTCTATTAAAATTGAGAGCTATCAAGAAATAGATTACCAAACACAATCGCTAACATACAAAAATAAATTTATATTGAAATTATCTGAAAACATGGGTTGCAATAAAATGGTCATAACATGTGATACATGACTCCGTTTCAAGACCACAACTAAGAAAATGGATGCTTGAAAAAAGGAGTACTTTTATCCAGGCAAGAATTGGTCAAAAGCGACTAAACCCGATCAAAAACTGATAAAAACCTACCAAGAACAGCTAAAAATGCCGTAACCGGCTCAAATCATCCAAACCTAAGAAAAAACCTCTAAAATTATTTCCAGTCCATATAGACCACATATAATCCGGGTATAATGTATTTACCCGGATTCTGGATGGATAAAACACATCTATATGTTTGCTCTGTTTAGTTTTGGTTGTGTTTTATTGGTGTAAAGTTGGTCAGCTAGTATTTGAGTTAGTTGTGAATGTAGTAGACAAAGAGCATCTCGACGGCACATTATAGTATAAAGGTCAAGACATGAGTGTGCTCTAACAAAACGTCATGTTATTTGTCCTAAAAATGATATTGTTTAAGCTTGGGAAGCCTACATAGGTGAATAATATGCAAAAGAAGGACAAGTATTTTTTGACATTTCATGTAGGATCAACTTGCTTATGTATTATATGACTCTGAAATATTTGATTCCATGTTTTATTCTATTAAAATTAAGAGCTATCAAGAAATAGATTACCAAACACAATCGCTAACATACAAAAATAAATTTATATTGAAATTATCTGAAAACGTAGGTTGCAATAAAATGGTCATAACATGTGATACATGACTCCGTTTCAAGACCACAACTAAGAAAATGGATGCTTGAAAAAAGGAGTACTTTTATCCAGGCAAGCATTGGTCAAAAGCGACTAAACCCGATCAAAAACTGATAAAAACCTACCAAGAACAGCTAAAAATGCCGTAACCGGCTCAAATCATCCAAACCTAATAAAAAACCTCTAAAATTATTTCCAGTCCATATAGACCACATATAATCCGGGCATAATGTATTTGCCCGGATTCTGGATGGATAAAACACATCTATATGTTTGCTCTGTTTAGTTTTGGTTGTGTTTTATTGGTGTAAAGTTGGTCAGCTAGTATTTGAGTTAGTTGTGAATGTAGTAGACAAAGAGCATCTCGACGGCACATTATAGTATAAAGGTCAAGACATGAGTGTGCTCTAACAAAACGTCATGTTATTTGACCTAAAAATGATATTGTTTAACCTTGGGAAGCCTACATAGGTGAATAATATGCAAAAGAAGGACAAGTATTTTTTGACATTTCATGTAGGATCAACTTGCTTATGTATTATATGACTCTGAAATATTTGATTCCATGTTTTATTCTATTAAAATTCAGAGCTATCAAGAGTGTGCTCTAACAAAACGTCATGTTATTTGACCTAAAAATGATATTGTTTAACCTTGGAAAGCCTACATAGGTGAATAATAGGAAAAAGAAGGACAAGTATTTTTTGACATTTCATGTAGGATCAACTTGCTTATGTATTATATGACTTTGAAATATTTGATTCCATGTTTTATTCTATTAAAATTGAGAGCTATCAAGAAATAGATTACCAAACACAATCGCTAACATACAAAAATAAATTTATATTGAAATTATCTGAAAACATGGGTTGCAATAAAATGGTCATAACATGTGATACATGACTCCGTTTCAAGACCACAACTAAGAAAATGGATGCTTGAAAAAAGGAGTACTTTTATCCAGGCAAGCATTGGTCAAAAGCGACTAAACCCGATCAAAAACTGATAAAAACCTACCAAGAACAGCTAAAAATGCCGTAACCGGCTCAAATCATCCAAACCTAAGAAAAAACCTCTAAAATTATTTCCAGTCCATATAGGCCACATATAATCCGGGCATAATGTATTTGCTCGGATTCTGGATGGATAAAACACATCTATATGTTTGCTCTGTTTAGTTTTGGTTGTGTTTTATTGGTGTAAAGTTGGTCAGCTAGTATTCGAGTTAGTTGTGAATGTAGTAGACAAAGAGCATCTCGACGTCACATTATAGTATAAAGGTCAAGACATGAGTGTGCTCTAACAAAACGTCATGTTATTTGACCTAAAAATGATATTGTTTAACCTTGGGAAGCCTACATAGGTGAATAATATGCAAAAGAAGGACAAGTATTTTTTGACATTTCATGTAGGATCAACTTGCTTATGTATTATATGACTCTGAAATATTTGATTCCATGTTTTATTCTATTAAAATTGAGAGCTATCAAGAGTGTGCTCTAACAAAACGTCATGTTATTTGACCTAAAAATGATATTGTTTAACCTTGGAAAGCCTACATAGGTGAATAATAGGCAAAAGAAGGACAAGTATTTTTTGACATTTCATGTAGGATCAACTTGCTTATGTATTATATGACTCTGAAATATTTGATTCCATGTTTTATTCTATTAAAATTGAGAGCTATCAAGAAATAGATTACCAAACACAATCGCTAACATACAAAAATAAATTTATATTGAAATTATCTGAAAACGTGGGTTGCAATAAAATGGTCATAACATGTGATACATGACTCCGTTTCAAGACCACAACTAAGAAAATGGATGCTTGAAAAAAGGAGTACTTTTATCCAGGCAAGCATTGGTCAAAAGCGACTAAACCCGATCAAAAACTGATAAAAACCTACCAAGAACAGCTAAAAATGCCGTAACCGGCTCAAATCATCCAAACCTAAGAAAAAACCTCTAAAATTATTTCCAGTCCATATAGACCACATATAATCCGGGCATAATGTATTTGCCCGGATTCTGGATGGATAAAACACATCTATATGTTTGCTCTGTTTAGTTTTGGTTGTGTTTTATTGGTGTAAAAGTTGGTCAGCTAGTATTTGAGTTAGTTGTGAATGTAGTAGACAAAGAGCATCTCGACGTCACATTATAGTATAAAGGTCAAGACATGAGTGTGCTCTAACAAAACGTCATGTTATTTGACCTAAAAATTGAAGGTCTACGATTTCTAAGGATTTGGTAAATGATGGATTAGATCTATTGATTTGGTGGAAGAGATGGGGAAGAAGGAGATGAGGTGTAGAGAGAGAAAGGAAAGAAAAGGAAAAGTAGAGAAAGAAAGTGAAATTAGATTAATGAAATGTTGTAAATGAATGAACCACCCCTCCTAACATGCTAGGAGGGGTATATATAGCCCACCCTACATGTGGGCTATATGGACTATATTTAGTACAAATTGGATCACGAGCCAAATACAATAATATATCGTTGGAGCGACCGATCCTTCATAAATACGTAAAAACGTATTTCCAACAATCTCCCCCTAAGGGAGGTCGCTCCAAGTTACAAAGTTCTAAATATTCTATTGCTCGTGATCTATACTAATAATGATGTGACCGAGACTTTCTTTGGGAAAACATATTTCCAACAATCTCCCCCTAAGGGAGGTCACACCATTTTACAAAATCTTAAACCTAGCATCTATGCTTGAGTCTTCGATCTTGTTCTTGTGAATATGCTTGATGTGATCTTTGACTTTAGTCTTGAGCATGTTTCCTTGCCTTGACCTTGTGCATTCATCACTTGTGAAATTTGCCTCTTCGTGACTTCATGTTCCACATACTTATACCTTTAAATTCTTGAAAGCTTCAGAGTTTGATACAGCGGAAGACTTGACCTTCAGACTTTCTTGAATTTGTTGAAGTACTAAGTGTATGTAGTATAAGCATGTGGTGACGACTTCTTCTGGATTATACACCGCAATGCCACCTTCTTGTTACGCTGCATAAGACAGTTAGCAACAAACCATATACACGGATGAAATGGCCTTGAACATTTCATTCTAATTTGGTAGCATTTTACCTCCGGTCGGTGAAGACCGTTGGACGATATTAAATATCGTACTTGTGGCAGGTAGTTTCAATAAAGAACCTCCTTGACAAGATTTCGCGGGTAAACCCGTTCTCTTTACTCGACCGTCCAAAGCTGACTGCGAACGTAAAGAGTGAATCATTTGGATAATAATATCCGCATGATTTGAAGCCGTCAATTCATGTTCCTGGAACAAGTGAAGTTCAATTAAGAACCGCACCATCGTTGCTTTCCAGTTGTCACTAGCTTGATTCGTATAGAATCTTGCAAGTTACCTACCAAGTGCTGTTTGATGTTAACACTAGAAAGATTTCCATTCGTCACAGTAAATACTTAATAGTATTACTCTGAATGTTCTGGCAAGATCACTAAGATATTGCGTAGAGGCCTGGAACGTGTTTAAATTCATTTAAGAATTAAACCACTGTTGCTTTCCAGTTATCACAAGTTTGATTCATAAAGAATCGCACAAGTCACCTACCATGAGCTTTTTGATATTCGCTCAAGAAGGATTTCCATCTTCATTGTAAATACTTTCGTATTACTCGGATGTTCAGGCAAGATCATGAAGATTTTGCGTAGGACTCTTAATATCTTTCTTACTTTTCACATTGTGTGAACAAGCAAGAAATAATGAAAGTGTGTCCTAATGAGATATTTGATGATCTCAAATGGCTCTAGACTCGATCGTGCATTTTGGATTTTAGTGATCGGAGGCTGGAGAGGAGTGCCACCTTTTCAATACCAATTTATTCGGAGTGAATAAACCAGTAGATAATGTGTTAATCTCCGTGTGATTAAAACAAATACCTTTTGAGAGATATTTGAGTTAGCTGGGAAGGGTTGTGCATTGTATCACTGGGTCCATGATGTCAGTCTTCAATATCAAGAATCATTAAAAATGATCTCAATAGCATATGAATTGACCCGGTTTCTGCCTAAGGTTGTAAGGAGGGCTTCTTTCTTTACACCCTTTATCTTTACAATTCTTTTTCATTCTTCAACCCCTTCAATGCTTACCAATACGTCATCACTAGCACCTTGTTGTGATTGTTCCAGTGCTAACTTAAGTACTTGGTCGACATTCAGCTACGTTCACAATCTTTCTCCATCTTTCCTAAGGACTACTATTTCTAGCTATGGAATGTCCTTGGGAAGATTCCTCCGGTTCTAGAGAAATCATTGGACTTTAACCTATCCTACCATCCTTATGTCACCACAATCTTCACCGTCGTGAATAGAGATGTTTTGGGTAAGTGTATGTCACCATGAAATCCATTTTGAAGTGCAAATCCATTTTGCTCCTCCTTAACATATGCCACGATATCCGAAAACATTTCGCACATGTCGGGATGAGCTAGCACGTTAAGTCAAACCATTTGTGATTAATCATTTCCCATATTAAATCACATTTTCTCCCCCATATTAAAAATATTAACTCAATCAATGTTTTTAATATCAACTGATTTAATAGCATTTTAAGAAAATTTGGGAAGAAAAATGTAAATCCAATTATCTTCCTGAATTACACAAGCTCCCCCTCAAATTAATGAGGGTGTACTTGAAACGTAAATTAAATACCTTTTAAACACAAGTGTAAGGTATTTAACACGTGCAAAGATCAATATATGATAATGTATTCACAAGATTAGCAATTTACGAGGTTGGACCTGAATAATGGAGAACAACATATGAAAGAAGCACATGGTTCTTGTTCACGAATGTTGGTCGCCTCATCATGTCTGAAGTTATCTCTTTACTCCATGTGTACGATTGATATCTTTGTCTTGACACCAACATGTGAACTTGGTACTTTTAGCGTCAAAGATTCTGATTGCTGGACAATTGCTCCCCCTCAATTGCTGACCCGTGTTCTATTGAAAGAGCTGTAGTCGCCGTTTGAGTAGTCGCATCGTCGAGTATGTAGATATCAATTGTAAATTGCTACGGTTGGTAGAAATGATAACTTCATAAAAACAAGACTTCTCTTGTTGTAACAAATAAATGCACTAAATCGTACATATATTCGTGTTAGATTGTGTTATTACGTAAACACAATCCCTTACATGGTTATAAAGTAAACCATGCCCGAGAAAATTAATTCCCGTTGTTGAGTCAAAGCTTTCCGGTGAAATGCTTGACTTGAGTATGAAAAGCGGGTTACTATCTGAAATAATAGCAAACCATTTTGAGCATGTTTTAAAACATTTGAACTTCTGCTCGAACTTTATTTACAACCTCGTGTCATTATTGAATGACATTTCTAGTATCGTAAATATTATCGATTCCAGAAGACATGCTCTTTTTATCAAAACATTTTTTGAACACACAATTTTGAAAGATTTAGAAAACCTTTTTGAGAAATTCTCGAAAAATTGTGTTCAACGTTTTGAAAACCAATTACTTGAGCTTAAGATGTTGAATATCTTGCAAAACGAGCTCAAGTCCGAGAAGTTGTAAACTTCCCGTTGTTAAGGATAAGTTTATCATCGGCGATAAACTTTCCTTTTAACTGAAGAACGAGTCCTAAGTTGACATTTACTTAGAAGTCGTTTTCATGAGCTTGAAAAACTTTGAATGTTTTAACGTAAAGCTCATGACCGAGAAAGGTGAATATCTCGTTATGAGGAAAAGTTCTCTTATTTAAAAAATTCACTTTCCTTTCTGAGCTTAAAACCTGGAATGTTTTAATACAAGCTCATGACCGAGAAAATTTAATTTCCCATTACGAGGATAAGCTATCTTTAAAGATAAGCTTTCCTAAAATTGAAGTCCGAGTTACAGTCTGATATTTAACTGTAAGTCATTGTGCATGAGCTTAAAAACTTGGAATGTTTTTAACATAAGCTCATGCTCGAGAAAAATTAATTTCTCGTTGTGAGGATAAGTTTATCATCGGCGATAGACTTTCCTTAATTTGAAGATCGGGTCATCATCTGACATTTAATGAAGAGCCTTATACACGAGCATAAAACCTTTGAATGGTTTTAGGATAAGCTCGTGTCCAATAAAACTTAATTTCTTGTTAAGAGGGTAAGTTATTGTTGCGTAGATAAACTTCCCTGTCTCTGAAGTCCGGGTCATCGTCTGTCATTTAACGAGGAGCCATATACACGAGCTTAAAACCGTTGAATAGTTTTAAATGTAAGCTCGTGTCCGAGAAAATTTAATTTCTCGTTTTGAGGGTAAGTTATCGTTGATGAGATAAACTTCCCTTTCTCTGAAGTTCGGGTCACATACTGTGATTTGAATGTGAGCCTAAAAATGATATTGTTTAACCTTGGAAAGCCTACATAGGTGAATAATATGCAAAAGAAGGACAAGTATTTTTTGACATTTCATGTAGGATCAACTTGCTTATGTATTATATGACTCTGAAATATTTGATTCCATGTTTTATTCTATTAAAATTGAGAGCTATCAAGAGTGTGCTCTAACAAAACGTCATGTTATTTGACCTAAAAATGATATTGTTTAACCTTGGAAAGCCTACATAGGTGAATAATAGGCAAAAGAAGGACAAGTATTTTTTGACATTTCATGTAGGATCAACTTGCTTATGTATTATATGACTCTGAAATATTTGATTCCATGTTTTATTCTATTAAAATTGAGAGCTATCAAGAAATAGATTACCAAACACAATCGCTAACATACAAAAACAAATTTATATTGAAATTATCTGAAAACGTGGGTTGCAATAAAATGGTCATAACATGTGATACATGACTCCGTTTCAAGACCACAACTAAGAAAATGGATGCTTGAAAAAATGAGTACTTTTATCCAGGCAAGCATTGGTCAAAAGCGACTAAACCCGATCAAAAACTGATAAAAACCTACCAAGAACAGCTAAAAATGCTGTAACCGGCTCAAATCATCCAAACCTAAGAAAAAACCTCTAAAATTATTTCCAGTCCATATAGACCACATAGAATCCGGGCGTAATGTATTTGCCCGGATTCTTGATGGATAAAACACATCTATATGTTTGCTCTGTTTAGTTTTGGTTGTGTTTTATTGGTGTAAAGTTGGTCAGCTAGTATTTGAGGTAGTTGTGAATGTAGTAGGCAAAGAGCATCTCGACGGCACATTATAGTATAAAGGTCAAGACATGAGTGTGCTCTAACAAAACGTCATGTTTTTTGACCTAAAAATGATATTGTTTAACCTTGGGAAGCCTACATAGGTGAATAATATGCAAAAGAAGGACAAGTATTTTTTGACATTTCATGTAGGATCAACTTGCTTATTTATTATATGACTCTGAAATATTTTATTCCATTTTTTATTCTATTAAAATTGAGAGCTATCAAGAAATAGATTACCAAACACAATCGCTAACATACAAAAACAAATTTATATTGAAATTATCTGAAAACGTGGGTTGCAATAAAATGGTCATAACATGTGATACATGACTCCGTTTCAAGAACACAACTAAGAAAATGGATGCTTGAAAAAATGAGTAATTTTATCCAGGCAAGCATTGGTCAAAAGTGACTAAACCCGATCAAAAACTGATAAAAACCTACCAAGAACAGCTAATAATGCCGTAACCGGCTCAAATCATCCAAACCTAAGAAAAAACCTCTAAAATTATTTCCAGTCCATATAGACCACATAGAATCCGGGCATAATGTATTTGCCCGGATTCTTGATAGATAAAACACATCTATATGTTTGCTCTGTTTAGTTTTGGTTGTGTTTTATTGGTGTAAAAGTTGGTCAGCTAGTATTTGAGTTAGTTGTGAATGTAGTAGACAAAGAGCATCTCGACGGCACATTATAGTATAAATGTGACAATCCGTCAATTTACGATTGATATTTTATTCTCAAATATTATTTGAAAATATTATTTTAATGTTATAATATGAACTCACTTATTTTTGGGAAGTAATTTAGATTTACGTCTTGAAGTAGCATCGACTACGTTTAAACCGGAGGATTCTACGGTACGTGCTTACGTTTGCATACACCGCCTTTGGTGACAGTCCGACATTTCAGGAAATAAATTTATCCGTGAATATTATTTTGGAGTTTTAAATTTGTGTTGGTTCATAAACTCACAAACTTACGAGAAGAGATTAGGACTTACGATTTTATTTTAACGTCCTTTACGACTAAACCGGAAACCTTAGGATTACGTATTTACATTTTCGAACTCCGTTTTTGATGAGACCATTTTTATTGGATTCGTTTTGTGACGTTGATTCATAATTTATAAAAACGTTTTTCGTAAAACGACCCGAGGGCACGCAAATCGAGAAAACTAGAATCGAGAGATACCCGTAAACTAGTGAGATGGGACAAAATACATTGTCCCATCCCACTAGCTTAAATGGGACGGCACTAGCATGACACCACAACCTCATGTGGCATCATGTTAGCTACAAGTATACATGTGTAAGCCATGCTTACTTTGTAAGCTAACTTACACCACAAAACTAACAACCTCAAAACCACTTCTCATTTACACACATGCAAAAACACCCTCAAAATCCTCTCAACTCTCTCTCTAGTTCGTCCCATCCTCACCACAAAACACCTTCACTTGATCAATTCCAACCACAAAATCATGTGTTATTTACACATATGTTGAAGTCCTCTTGAAGCTCTCTTGAATGGTGGCGATTATAACATCCATGGAGGAGTATTCATGGTGTCTTGGGGCTGATTTTCCACAAGGAGATTAGAAAGATTGGTGGTCATGAAGATGGTCTTGGTGCATCACAAGTTTCTCCATCAAAATCCATGTTTTGATCATAACCTACATCATCATGGTGGTATAAAGATTGTCCTCCTCATCTTCTTGTTATTTTGATTATGTAAACATGTATTTTATTTCCTATTGTATATGTATATGATGATTATATGATGATAAAAATGTTATGTGGGGATTTGGTGTTGATAAACATGATTAAAAAGGTGAAAAACTATAAGAAACAAGGTTAAAATCTTGGTTAAATTTGTTGGCTGTATAAGAAAGTAAAGAAACATGTTATGAACTGATAAAATGATGAAGTAGAATCCATTTACAGTAAGCTATGAGTCTTGTACACATGTGAGAGTTGGCCATGCAATGGAATCATTGTAATGAGTGAGATATGATCAAAACAAGTTTAAGGTACAAATCTGAGTTCACTGTTTTGGACGATTTTTAGAAAATACTTAGAAGATGATTCAACAGTAGCTATAGCAGAGTTAAATGTAGCACATATTATGTAGTTTATGTGATAAAAATTTGAGCTTCTATTCCGTATAGAACTCAAGATATGGCAGTTTTGGTGAAAGTAAAGATAAAAATCAGATTTTTAAAAAAAATAAAGTATAATACTATTATATAAGCACTCAAAATTATATTGTATAAAATGTAAAGTTAAAACCCACTAACTCATGAATTTTATTTATATAAATATGTTAAAGGTTAAATAAGTGGACATTTTATAAAAATGGTAACTTGCTAAGTTTTATAAGTAATAAAAACTATAAACTTGATTTTTACGACTTTTTCGGCTATCGCCGTAAAATTAACGTTTTTCGCCAAATAAAACTTAGACGACCAAACCCGTCTAATGTAAAGTTTATAAGTCATATACTGATGTATAAGTAACTAATACAAGTAAAAACCGATAAAACCCGAACTATAAGAAATACGGACATTTACGAGCTAACTAAGTATAATGGACTAACAATTGGACTAAATAAGATAAAAACTTGTAAAAAGAACTTATTGGGCTTAACCCATTTGGGCCCAACATGGAAAGTATATATACTGATAATATAGGTATAAAATGGATTAAAACAAGTTAAAGAACTTATAATAGGCTTATTGGACCTAAAACACCTAAATAGGTAAAACTAGTAAACTGGTATAAACGTTATCGACACATAACACAAAAATGAGTAAATGAGGATATGTAAACCCACTTGATCATCATATATATATATAATCATCATATGTATACATAATTGGTATTTTTATAAAGTCATTAGACATGAGTCTAAGACGAGTATTATTTGTCTAGGTTTCCGTGATTGAAGCACGTATCGTACGTCCGAATTGCCGATCACCCGCCTTCTTACATCAACGTGAGTTCATAGCCTCGCACTCTTTTAAATGTTTTTATAAATGTTTTATAAACCCGCGAGGGAGATAACATGTTAGTTTTTATAAAATAGGACACCATTTGTCCCGATTGTTTGTTTATTGATTTGGACCCGAATGATTGAATGACCCGATTGTATGACCCGATAAATGATTAAAGGACCCGATAGATGAAATTAAATGGATTATTAAAGTTAGGTTATGTCACTAAAAGTCCCATTAGCATGAATTGTGAACTACCGGGATTTGGTAGACGCTTATGCATTTAATAGTACTATTTGGGGACGATCACCCCAGTTCGCGCCTTGACGGTTGATCCCCTCCGTGCCACATTGATTGGTAAGCGAATTTATGTATGAGAAGATTTCCATAGTGTGACCTTTGTGACGACACGCTACTTTAGATGGGCAAAATTGGTATCGGGTTAGCTACCCGTTGTTGGTTTAGTAAGGTAACAATGTCATGCGGCTTATAATAATCCAAAAACTAACGAAATACTATTAGACGCTTCGAATTACGATGTATTGCCTGACTAGCAATACAGGGTCATACTATTGATATTATGTTTGTGTTTTGGTTTTTATAACCATATTCATATAACGGTTTTTATTTAATCTATACAACGTTGCAAGACGTATTGTATGATTGTTTTTACGACAATGGCTCGTATAATGATTTTTAAGGCAAATGCCTATATTATGATTTTCGATAAGGATTTGTATAAAATGACTTTGGCTATTTTATGGCCTATTAAAATGATTTGTACAAAATGATTTTTAGTAATAATCTTATACTGATATTATATTGATGGATTATATTAAACTCTATGAATTCACTCGGCGTTATCGCTGACCTTTTCTTTTAACATGTTTTATCTCAGGTACTTGAAGGTAATTCTCGGGAAGACGACAAGAATTCATGGCCCGCACCTAAACTATATTTTCCATTCAAATACTTTGTAAAACTTTGTATGAAATATAATGACTTGGGACCGATGTAACTTTAATATTTATGAATGGAAATGATTTATTATTAAACGACGCGATTTTTATGCGTTGTCTATGATGTGAGTAATGTGCTATCCCGTAACACCAACGAGTCTTCCGCTGTATTGAGTTGTATAAATTTGGGGGTGTTACAGTTTGGTACCAGAGCTCTCGTTATAGAGAACGAAAGATTTTTAAAACCAAGATTTTGATTAAAACATTTCAAAATCTTTTAACTAAAAACATTTTTCTAAAAATGTCTAAAAATCTTTTGACTATAACGGTGCCGAAGAATTCCCGAGTTACCGACAAGGCCAGACCGAGAAGTGTTATTTTAATATATATATAACTTGGATTATATATATATGATGTAATTTTATTACATGATTGTTTGATGATTATTTCGATATTTATACGAGGTATTTATACGACGTAGATTGTCACAAGAAACCCTAACTCCCCTAGTAAATCAATCGAAGCTATTCTCGTAGGAATTCTAGTTATCCTAGATCTAAACCAAGTTGTAGATATTTATGATCCCAACAAATGGTTGATATTCGTAGAAATGTATATATTAGTTGATTGTGATATTGAAAGAAGAATTGGCGAGACTAAATCTGATATCGATGTCATGACGATCTTTCCATATAGAGTGGAGTTTGACAAAACGTTACCACCTAGAAAGATGTCATCTGATTCGTTGTCATCCAATTCTTAAATTGAAATCGAAAGGGGTGAATGTTGCACTTGAGGCTGTTATTGGAACCATTACCCAAAAGCCTCATGCCACTAATACCTTTCCGAGAAGTCTAGTTGAATGATCAAGTCATCTCATACTAGTGACTCATTTGATAGTTGTTGTTGTAAGAGCTAATAGGATTGTAAATTAAGTGTTGATTCATATTGAGATTGTATTGCCTTTACAAGGCCGAAAAAGTAAGATTGTAAGCATTGGAAAATAAGGTAGGATGTCGAATTGAGTATAAAATTGGTTAAAAACTTGAATAAAGTAAAACATAACCTGTATGGAATATGAGATTGTTAATATAAGTCATTAAGTTCTGTGATTGAATTATAAGGTTTTAACTGATTTTTGATTCGTGTTAAGGGTTGTTCCTAGGCCATTGTCCACTAACAAGGATGCCAAGTGTCCAACAAATAAATTGAAGAAATCTTCTTCTGAATTGGGACCGATGGATCTTCTGGGACATGTGGAACACCTAATGACTCTTGTAGATTAGTATTCATTGTGGTATCTTTTAAAAATCCCTAACTTAACTGAGATATCAGTTGGTAGGATGAGTTCTGAGAATTGTATGACATAGTGACACGTAATGTGTTACGGTACAATTTTGACTTGTTTGTGACTAATGAAAAAGACTACCTTTGATTGCTAAATTCTACATGTATCGATGTTATCTATCCTTTATTGCTTCATCCTAGTGTTCGCATTAGTGATGCAACCATTGAACAAGTACTCATCTTGATTTGAGTTACGTTGTGAATCATTCTTCGTGAGTGCCATCGAGGTCATGAACCTCATGATTAATTGGCTAAGCTCATTTCCCATCATAATGTAGTTAATTCTTGGTGAACAAGCTTTCGTCACCCTTTTGCAGATCACTCATTGTTTTTATAAAGTCAAAACGGTATCCTTTGAGAAAATTTAATTTTCATCACAATAAGGATTATTCAAAGTGAGAATTATAAGTGATTGATATCAAAATGAAGTTGTTTATGAAAAGCTTTGGAAAACTTAATTATTTTCATAAAAAATAAAATCTTTGTAAATTTATTTTTGATTCTTATTTAAGAATTAAGCATGAAAATGTTTTTATTATAAACATGATGATAAAATTTTGACGAACTAGTATTGCATCGTTAATCTTGAAATTGTATATAGTTGCGCGCCTACATACAATTTGGAATGGACTATGCAAGACTGATTAGTAGTCACCATAAAACTGATTAATAAACACTAAATTTTCTTTGAAGTTTGTGAAAGATTAAAATTTATGAGATCTGCAAGAAGTGAAAAATGAGGACATAATGTTAGGGACACCTACATATGTGCCTGTAGCATCCATTCTTCTCATTCGAATTTACTCATCTGTGGAAATTGTCTTATTTGACAATTGATATTCCGTTCTTGTCCAATTCTCCCGTAGTGAGATTCTTAGGAAAAGTATTTGATTATCGAGTGTTGATACCCGACTGGATGTATTGACGTTCTTATCATTTCTTTTGATTTGATTTCATTTGAATGACCTGGGTAACGATCCGAGGAGCTTTCGAATGCGTACTCAAATTATGAAAGCATGGGTATTATTCATATTCGTTAAATGCTTTCGTCTGTATCTGATTTGAAATTCTCTCGCAAAGATTATGCGTTGACCTTACTCTTTTAAGGTTAGTTATGTCTCCTGATATCCTTGAATTTGTGAAGGATTATGAATTATTATTAGTCTTTTGAGAAGTTCACATCTTATCGACGGCAATGAAACTGGAAAGTTGATAGTGCCAGTAGAATGGATTGATTGATTATGACATGACGACATTGTCTTAATTGATGGGAACTCGAGTAGAATTCCCCTGAATGATAAGATGTTGATTATCAAAAGTGATATAAATAATTCTTGATGGATGACCATATCCTGCATTTAGACTTGAAATCATATTGTGATTGGTTGTGAACTTGTCATAGATATTATAAACTAGAAAGAACTTAAAATAAATGTATTAAAAGATGTTTTCGTTATCAAAAACTTTAGGAAGTATTTGTTGATGAATTACTTAGACTTTCGCCATTAAGGCAAGTTGAAATTGGTATTGATTATATTCTCGGTGCTGCACCTGTGGCGTGTGCACTGTACGTCAGCACCATCTGAATTAAAGAAATTACTGTACAACTGAGAGTTGTCGGAGAAAGATTTTATTATACCAAGCCTGTCATCCTGAAGAGCTATGGTGTTATCATTCCTTATATTTATAGATTACTGTGACTGAGTAAATTGACAATCGAAAACGATATCCATAACTCGAAATGGAAGATTTGTTCGATCATTTACAAGGTTCTAGCGTATGTTTTAACGATTTGATCCACAACATAGTTATCATCAACTTCGCATCTGCGAAAAAGATTATCTATTCCAATCACTACATCTGGTACTTGTAATGAACATTATGAGTTTCATGTGATGTCGTTTGTATTGATCAATGCACATGTGGCATTCATAAATTTGGTGAATCACGTGTGTAGGCTGTAAATTGATAAATTCATGCTTGAGATCATTAAGGACCAATTGTTTGTATATAAGAATAATAATGAGTTAATAATTAGTTATAAATTGCCCTGAATTGGCTAAACAATGAAAACCTATACCTTAAATATTTAACATGTGATTAAGGACTTAATCCTTTACATGATTTAACCATGTGATTAATAGATGATGGAATATATTGACTCTTTAAAAATTAAGAGCCCTTTTAAGACTTTTAGTATTACTAAAAAGAAAATGGAAATATGTTTTGACGAATGATTTAACAAAGGATTTTTAGGGATTATTCCCTTATACACAAACCATTTAACTAAACTTCTGTTTAGGGGTAAATGTTTGTGTATACACCAAGATAACTTAAGAAGGACTGAGTAAAACCATTTATACCATAACCTGAAAACATAAAACGACAATTTTTGCTTTTTAAACTAAGAAAACTTTGACCAAAGTATAAACAAAGGTTTTTCGAACATTTATGAATCTTATTAATTATTTTCGATAAATCAGCAAAAATCTTGTTAATTAAATTCAAATTTATTTTGAACATTTTATATAATTGGTCTAACTAAGACATTTAAAATTTTTACGTTTACGTTTCATAAAAATTAAATAATTATTGTTAATTTACATGTAATAATTATCGACGCTTTAGACGTCGGATTGAGTAAAACAGATAAAGATAATAGTAAAGACGAAACTAAAACATAGAAGATATGAAGAAAGAATTTTGAATAAATGCGGTTGTGATATTTATTTCATCAGGAAGGTGAACGTAATTACTGACGTATAATTAGAAAGAACATCTGAGTAAATTATGGACATGATAATTATATCATCAGGAAAAATGAATATAGATATTGACATATTATATAAAATGGATAAAGAACCAATTAGGATATATTTCTTAATAATGAAGGTACAAAATAATTTGCGAACGATATAAAAACAAACAATGTTTGTAAAAAGGATAATATAGATAATAAAAAGGGATTCGCGACTAATATGAATCATTAAGATTGAGAAGCTGATGGCGTTAAAATGTATAAAAGACCACTTGTGATTTTTTAAATATGGAGATTGTGAGATATAGTATGTTGGAATTTGTAAGTATAAGTATTCTAATTATGTCATTTTATGACTAAGAGTATCTTTGTCTGAAGAAGTTGTACTAATGGCAAATTATGAAGGCAGACACCGCCTCATACATTAGTAAACGTCCAGCTATTACAAAGGTCATCATCTGAATTTGATTCGATTTGGGTCATCGTCGACAGACTGACCAAATCTGCTAATATCATTCCCGTTAATGATAAATGCAAAAGAGTTATGTAAACATGGCGTGCCGTATCGATCATCTCTATCAAGATCCTCGCTTCGCATCGAATTTCTAGAGATTTGCTCAGAAGTCATTAAGAACGAATCTTGAAGAGAGTACTGTTTACCACCCCAAATCGAAGGGACGAGGTAAAGTAACGATACAAAGTACTATAACTGCTGCTTTATGTTTAAATAATTGACCTTTGGTAATGAACCGTATAATCGCTTTCCTTTGGAAGGATTACCATTGATAATCATCGTATTAGGATTGAGATCGAATCTTGTTAGGATCTAAATATTAGAGAATCTGTAAGCAAGAGTTGAAATGAAGACATCCGACATACACCCACTGTGAGTTGGACATGTCTTTTAGGTTTAAGGTTTCCTATGATGGCGAACCTAACCTTACAAAATACCCGACCCGCGAGACCTGAAATGATTGTTGAAATAAGGATTTGATTATTGACAGCCGGTAGTAGGCAAGAGGTTATGTGAATATGAAATGTAGATCTTGAAGTGACAAATGGGTAGCGAAGTTATGCCACAATTTTTAACCTTGGAAAAATGAATTCATGATCTGACAAATCATGGGATATAAGTCCCCGTTGTTTGGGACCATTGAGATGATGTGAAAGATTGGTTTGAAAGGCATATAAGCTGGATCTACCCTAGGACTTCAAAGACTGCGTGGATTATGTTTCGTATATCGAACTTGATGGAATATCTATCAAGTGAGAATCTGATTATTCTTAGTAGAGCTTAGATCGGCGAAAAGTTGCATTCATCAAAAACCCGTGAACATCATGGATAGAGAAAGTAAGTCAACATTAAGCCTGATCTTATTCCCGTAGTTATGTTTGATGAAACTCACGTATTGTAATGAATTGCACTTGTGAGAAAAGACCGAATGTGGAGGAAATACCCACATGGCTTTAACTCTATAAGAAGCGAGTAGTAAGGTAAGATGATATTTGAGGACAAAGATCCTATTTAGGGGTAAATGCTGTGACAATCCGTCAATTTACGATTGATATTTTATTCTCAAATATTATTTGAAAATATTATTTTAATGTTATAATATGAACTCACTTATTTTTGGGAAGAAATTTTGATTTACGTCTTGAAGTAGCATCGACTACGTTTAAACCGGAGGATTCTACGTTACGTGCTTACGTTTGCATACACCGCCTTTGGTGACAGTCCGACATTTCAGGAAATAAATTTATCCGTGAATATTATTTTGGAGTTTTAAATTTGTGTTGGTTCATAAACTCACAAATTTACGAGAAGAGATTAGGACTTATGATTTTATTTTAACGTCCTTTACGACTAAACCAGAAACCTTAGGATTACGTATTTACATTTTCGAACTCCGTTTTTGATGAGACCATTTTTATTGGATTCGTTTTGTGACGTTGATTCATAATTTATAAAAACGTTTTTCGTAAAACGACCCGAGGGCACGCAAATCGAGAAAACTAGAATCGAGAAATACCCGTAAACTAGTGAGATGGGACAAAATACATTGTCCCATCCCACTAGCTTAAATGGGACGGCACTAGCATGACACCACAACCTCATGTGGCATCATGTTAGCTACAAGTATACATGTGTAAGCCATGCTTACTTTATAAGCTAACTTACACCACAAAACTAACAACCTCAAAACCACTTCTAATTTACACACATGCAAAACCACCCTCAAAATCCTCTCAACTCTCTCTCTAGTTCGTCCCATCCTCACCACAAAACACCTTCACTTGATCAATTCCAACCACAAAATCATGTGTTATTTACACATATGTTGAAGCCATCTTGAAGCTCTCTTGAATGGTGGTGATTATAACATCCATGGAGGAGTATTCATGGTGTCTTGGGGCTGATTTTCCACAAGGAGATTAGAAAGATTGGTGGTCATGAAGATGGTCTTGGTGCATCACAAGTTTCTCCATCAAAATCCATGTTTTGATCATAACCTACATCATCATGGTGGTATAAAGATTGTCCTCCTCATCTTCTTGTTATTTTGATTATGTAAACATGTATTTTATTTCCTATTGTATATGTATATGATGATTATATGATGATAAAAATGTTATGTGGGGATTTGGTGTTGATAAACATGATTAAAAAGGTGAAAAACTATAAGAAACAAGGTTAAAATCTTGGTTAAATTTGTTGGCTGTATAAGACAGTAAAGAAACATGTTATGAACTGATAAAATGATGAAGTAGAATCTATTTACAGTAAGCTATGAGTCTTTTACACATGTGAGAGTTGGCCATGCAATGGAATCATTGTAATGAGTGAGATATGAGCAAAACAAGTTTAAGGTACAAATCTGAGTTCACTGTTTTGGACGATTTTTAGAAAATACTTAGAAGATGATTCAACAGTAGCTATAGGAGTTAAATGTAGCACATATTATATAGTTTATGTGATAAACATTTGAGCTTCTATCTCCATATAGAACTCAAGATATGGCAGTTTTGGTGAAAGTAAAGATAAAAATCAGATTTTTTTTAAAAAATAAAGTATAATACTATTATATAAGCACTCAAAATTATATTGTATAAAATGTAAAGTTAAAACCCACTAACTCATGAATTTTATTTATATAAATATGTTAAAGGTTAAATAAGTGGACATTTTATAAAAATGGTAACTTGCTAAGTTTTATAAGTAATAAAAACTATAAACTTGATTTTTACGACTTTTTCGGCTATTGCCGTAAAATTAACGTTTTTCGCCAAATAAAACTTAGACGACCAAACCCATCTAATGTATAGTTTATAAAAGTCATATACTGATGTATAAGTAACTAATACAAGTAAAAACCGATAAAACCCAAACTATAAGAAATACGGACATTTACGAGCTAACTAAGCATAATGGACTAACAATTGGACTAAATAAGATAAAAACTTGTAAAAAGAACTTATTGGGCTTAACCCATTTGGGCCCAACATGGAAAGTATATATACTGATAATATAGGTATAAAATGGATTAAAACAAGTTAAAGAACTTATAATAGGCTTATTGGACCTAAAACACGTAAATAGGTAAAACTAGTAAACTGGTATAAACGTTATCGACACATAACACAAAAATGAGTAAATGAGGATATGTAAACCCACTTGATCATCATATATATATATAATCATCATATGTATACATAATTGGTATTTTTATAAAGTAATTAGACATGAGTCTAAGACGAGTTTTATTTGTCTAGGTTTCCGTGATTGAAGCACGTACCGTACGTCCGAATTGCCGAACACCCGCCTTCCTACATCAACGTGAGTTCATAGCCTCGCACTCTTTTAAATGTTTTTATAAATGTTTTATAAACCTACGAGGGAGATAACATGTTAGTTTTTATAAAATAGGACACCATTTGTCCCGATTGTTTGTTTATTGATTTGGACCCGAATGATTGAATGACCCGATTGTATGACCTGATAAATGATTAAAGGACCCGATAGATGAAATTAAATGGATTATTAAAGTTAGGTTATGTCACTAAAAGTCCCATTAGCATGAATTGTGAACTACCGGGATTTGGTAGACGCTTATGCATTTAATAGTACTATTTGGGGACGATCACCCCAGTTCGCGCCTTGACGGTTGATCCCCGTCGTGCCACATTGATTGGTAAGCGAATTTATGTATGAGAAGATTTCCATAGCGTGACCTTTGTGACGACACGCTACTTTAGATGGGCAAAATTGGTATCGGGTTAGCTACCCGTTGTTGGTTTAGTAAGGTAACAATGTCATGCGGCTTATAATAATCCAAAAACTAACGAAATACTATTAGACGCTTCGAATTACGATGTATTGCCTGACTAGCAATACAGGGTCATACTATTGATATTATGTTTGTGTTTTAGTTTTTATAACCATATTCATATAACGGTTTTTATTTAATCTATACAACGTTGTAAGACGTATTGTATGATTGTTTTTACGACAATGGCTCGTATAATGATTTTTAAGGCAAATGCCTATATTATGATTTTCGATAAGGATTTGTATAAAATGACTTTGGCTATTTTATGGCCTATTAAAATGATTTGTACAAAATGATTTTCAGTAATAATCTTATACTGATATTATATTGATGGATTATATTAAACTCTATGAATTCACTCGGCGTTATCGCTGACCTTTTCTTTTAACATGTTTTATCTCAGGTACTTGAAGGTAATTCTCGGGAAGACGACAAGAATTCATGGCCCGCACCTAAACTATATTTTCCATTCAAATACTTTGTAAAACTTTGTATGAAATATAATGACTTGGGACCGATGTAACTTTAATATTTATGAATGGAAATGATTTATTATTAAACGACGCGATTTTTATGCGTTGTCTATGATGTGAGTAATGTGCTATCCCGTAACACCAACGAGTCTTCCGCTGTATTGAGTTGTATAAATTTGGGGGTGTTACAGTTTGGTACCAGAGCTCTCGTTATAGAGAACGAAAGATTTTTAAAACCAAGATTTTGATTAAAACATTTCAAAATCTTTTAACTAAAAACATTTTTCTAAAAATGTCTAAAAATCTTTTGACTATAACGGTGCCAAAGAATTCCCGAGTTACCGACAAGGCCAGACCGAGAAGTGTTATTTTAATATATATATAACTTGGATTATATATATATATATGATGTAATTTTATTACATGATTGTTTGATGATTATTTCGATATTTATACGAGGTATTTATACGACGTAGATTGTCACAAGAAACCCTAACTCCCCTAGTAAATCAATCGAAGCTATTCTCGTAGGAATTCTAGTTATCCTAGATCTAAACCAAGTTGTGGATATTTATGATCCCAACAAATGGTTGATATTCGTAGAAATGTAGATATTAGTTGATTGTGATATTGAAAGAAGAATTGGCGAGACTAAATCTGATATCGATGTCATGACGATCTTTCCATATAGAGTGGAGTTTGACAAAACGTTACCACCTAGAAAGATGTCATCTGATTCGTTGTCATCCAATTCTTAAATTGAAATCGAAAGGGGTGAATGTTACACTTGAGGCTGTTATTGGAACCATTACCCAAAAGCCTCATGCCACTAATACCTTTCTGAGAAGTCTAGTTGAATGATCAAGTCATCTCATACTAGTGACTCATTTGATAATTGTTGTTGTAAGAGCTAATAGGATTGGAAATTAAGTGTTGATTCATATTGAGATTGTATTGCCTTTACAAGGCCGAAAAAATAAGATTGTAAGCATTGGAAAATAAGGTAGGATGTCGAATTGAGTATAAAATTGGTTAAAAACTTGAATAAAGTAAAACTTAACCTGTATGGAATATGAGATTGTTAATATAAGTCATTAAGTTCTGTGATTGAATTATAAGGTTTTAATTGATTGTTGATTCGTGTTAAGGGTTGTTCCTAGGCCATTGTCCACTAACAAGGATGCCCAGTCTCCAACAAATAAATTGAAGAAATCTTCTTCTGAATTGGGACCGATGGATCTTCTGGGACATGTGGAACACCTAATGACTCTTGTAGATTAGTATTCATTGTGGTATCTTTTAAAAATCCCTAACTTAACTGAGATATCAGTTGGTAGGATGAGTTCTGAGAATTGTATGACATAGTGACACGTAATGTGTTACGGTACAATTTTGACTTGTTTGTGACTAATGAAAAAGACTACCTTTGATTGCTAAATTCTACATGTATCGATGTTATCTATCCTTTATTGCTTCATCCTAGTGTTCGCATTAGTGATGCAACCATTGAACAAGTACTCATCTTGATTTGAGTTACGTTGTGAATCATTCTTCGTGAGTGCCATCGAGGTCATGAACCTCATGATTAATTGGCTAAGCTCATTTCCCATCATAATGTAGTTAATTCTTGGTGAACAAGCTTTCGTCACCCTTTTGCAGATCACTCATTGTTTTTATAAAGTCAAAACGGTATCCTTTGAGAAAATTTAATTTCATCACAATAAGGATTATTCAAAGTGAGAATTATAAGTGATTGATATCAAAATGAAGTTGTTTATGAAAAGCTTTGGAAAACTTAATTATTTTCATAACAAAGAAAATCTTTGTAAATTTATTTTTGATTCTTATTTAAGAATTAAGCATGAAAATGTTTTTATTATAAACATGATGATAAAATTTTGACGAACTGAGTATTGCATCGTTAATCTTGAAATTGTATATAGTTGCACGCC
Source organism: Glebionis coronaria (assembly GCA_025667525.1). NCBI lineage: Eukaryota > Viridiplantae > Streptophyta > Magnoliopsida > Asterales > Asteraceae > Glebionis > Glebionis coronaria. The sequence goes on along the minus strand of CM046878.1, from coordinate 610,084,703 downwards.
TACATACAATTTGGAATGGACTATGCAAGACTGATTAGTAGTCACCATAAAACTGATTAATAAACACTAAATTTTCTTTGAAGATTGTGAAAGATTAAAATTTATGAGATCTGCAAGAAGTGAAAAATGAGGACATAATGTTAGGGACACCTACATATGTGCCTGTAGCATCCATTCTTCTGATTCGAATTTACTCATCTGTGGAAATTGTCTTATTTGACTATTGATATTCCGTTCTTGTCCAATTCTCCCGTAGTGAGATTCTTAGGAAAAGTATTTGATTATCGAGTGTTGATACCCGACTGGATGTATTGACGTTCTTATCATTTCTTTTGATTTGATTTCATTTGAATGACCTGGGTAACGATCCGAGGAGCTTTCGAATGCGTACTCAAATTATGAAAGCATGGGAAATATTCATATTCGTTAAATGCTTTCGTCTGTATCTGATTTGAAGTTCTCTCGCAAAGATTATGCGTTGACCTTACTCTTTTAAGGTTAGTTATGTCTCCTGATATCCTTGAATTTGTGAAGGATTATGAATTATTATTAGTCTTTTGAGAAGTTCACATCTTATCGACGGCAATGAAACTGGAAAGTTGATAGTGCCAGTAGAATGGATTGATTGATTATGACATGACGACATTGTCTTAATTGATGGGAACTCGAGTAGAATTCCCCTGAATGATAAGATGTTGATTATCAAAAGTGATATAAATAATTCTTGATGGATGACCATATCATGCATTTAGACTTGAAATCATATTGTGATTGGTTGTGAACTTGTCCTAGATATTATAAACTAGAAAGAACTTAAAATAAATGTATTAAAAGATGTTTTCGTTATCAAAAACTTTAGGAAGTATTTGTTGATGAATTACTTAGACTTTCGCCATTAAGGCAAGTTGAAATTGGTATTGATTATATTCTCGGTGCTGCACCTGTGGCGTGTGCACTGTACGTCAGCACCATCTGAATTAAAGGAATTACTGTACAACTGAGAGTTGTCGGAGAAAGATTTTATTATACCAAGCCTGTCATCCTGAAGAGCTATGGTGTTATCATTCCTTATATTTATAGATTACTGTGACTGAGTAAATTGACAATCGAAAACGATATCCATAACTCGAAATGGAAGATTTGTTCGATCATTTACAAGGTTCTAGCGTATGTTTTAAAGATTTGATCCACAGCATAGTTATCATCAACTTCGCATCTGCGAAAAAGATTATCTATTCCAATCACTACATCTGGTACTTGTAATGAACATTATGAGTTTCATGTGATGTCGTTTGGATTGATCAATGCACATGTGGCATTCATAAATTTGGTGAATCACGTGTGTAGGCTGTAAATTGATAAATTCATGCTTGAGATCATTAAGGACCAATTGTTTGTATATAAGAATAATGATGAGTTAATAATTAGTTATAAATTGCCCTGAATTGGCTAAACAATGAAAACCTATACCTTAAATATTTAACATGTGATTAAGGACTTAATCCTTTACATGATTTAACCATGTGATTAATAGATGATGGAATATATTGACTCTTTAAAAATTAAGAGCCCTTTTAAGACTTTTAGTATTACTAAAAAGAAAATGGAAATATGTTTTGACGAATGTTTTAACAAAGGATTTTTAGGGATTATTCCCTTATACACAAACCATTTAACTAAACTTCTGTTCAGGGGTAAATGTTTGTGTATACCCTAAGATAACTTAAGAAGGACTGAGTAAAACCATTTATACCATAACCTGAAAACTTAAAACGACAATTTTTGCTTTTCAAACTAAGAAAACTTTGACCAAAGTATAAACAAAGGTTTTTCGAACATTTATGAATCTTATTAATTATTTTCGATAAATCAGCAAAAATCTTTTTAATTAAATTCAAATTTATTTTGAACATTTTATATAATTGGTCGAACTAAGACATTTAAAATTTTTACGTTTACGTTTCATAAAAATTAAATAATTATTGTTAATTTACATGTAATAATTATCGACGCTTTAGACGTTGGATTGAGTAAAACAGATAAAGATAATAGTAAAGACGAAACTAAAACATAGAAGATATGAAGAAAGAATTTTGAATAAATGCGGTTGTGATATTTATTTCATCAGGAAGGTGAACGTAATTACTGACGTATAATTAGAAAGAACATCTGAGTGAATTATGGACATGATAATTATATCATCAGGAAAAATGAATATAGATATTGACATATTATATAAAATGGATAAAGAACCAATTAGGATATATTTCTTAATAATGAAGGTACAAAATAGTTTGCGAACGATATAAAAACAAACAATGTTTGTAAAAAGGATAATATAGATAATAAAAACGAATTCGCGACTAATATGAATCATTAAGATTGAGAAGCAGATGGCGTTAAAATGTATGAAAGACCACTTGTGATTGTTTAAATATGGAGATTGTGAGATATAGTATGTTGGAATTTGTAAGTATAAGTATTCTAATTATGTCATTTTATGACTAAGAGTATCTTTGTCTGAAGAAGTTGTACTAATGGAAAATTATGAAGACAGACACCGCCTCATACATTAGTAACCGTCCAGCTATTACAAAGGTCATCATCTGAATTTGATTCGATTTAGGTCATCGTCGACAGACTGACCAAATCTGCTAATATCATTCACGTTAATGATAAATGCAAAAGAGTTATGTAAACATGACGTGCCGTATCGATCATCTCTATCAAGATCCTCGCTTCGCATCGAATTTCTAGAGATTTGCTCAGAAGTCATTGAGAACGAATCTTGAAGGGAGTACTGTTTACCACCCCAAATCGAAGGGACGAGGTAAAGTAACGATACAAAGTACTATAAGTGCTGCTTTATGTTTAAATGATTGACCTTTGGTAATGAACCGTATAATCGCTTTCCTTTGGAAGGATTACCATTGATAATCATCGTATTAGGATTGAGATCGAATCTTGTTAGGATCTAAATATTAGAGCATCTGTAAGCAAGAGTTGAAATGAAGACATCCGACATACACCCACTGTGAGTTGGACATGTCTTTTAGGTTTAAGGTTTCCTATGATGGCGAACCTAACCTTACAAAATACCCGACCCGCGAGACCTGAAATGATTGTTGAAATTAGGATTTGATTATTGACAGTCGGTAGTAGGCAAGAGGTTATGTGAATATGAAATGTAGATCTTGAAGTGCCAAATGGGTAGCGAAGTTATGCCACAAATTTTAACCTTGGAAAAATGAATTCATGATCTGACAAATCATGGGATATAAGTCCCCGTTGTTTGGGACCATTGAGATGATGTGAAAGATTGGTTTGAAAGGCATATAAGCTGGATCTACCCTAGGACTTCAAAGACTGCGTGGATTATGTTTCGTATATCGAACTTGATGGAATATCTATCAAGTGAGAATCTAATTATTCTTAGTAGAGCTTAGATAGGCGAAAAGTTGCATTCATCAAAAACCCGTGAACATCATGGATAGAGAAAGTAAGTCAACATTAAGCCTGATCTTATTCCCGTAGTTATGTTTGATGAAACTCGCGTATTGTAATGAATTGCACTTGTGAGAAAAGACCGAATATGGAGGAAATACCCACATGGCTTTAACTCTATAAGAAGCGAGTAGTAAGGTAAGATGATCTTTGAGGACAAAGATCCTGTTTAGGGGTAAATGCTGTGACAATCCGTCAATTTACGATTGATATTTTATTCTCAAATATTATTTGAAAATATTATTTTAATGTTATAATATGAACTCACTTATTTTTGGGAAGAAATTTGGATTTACATCTTGAAGTAGCATCGACTACGTTTAAACCGGAGGATTCTACGTTACGTGCTTACGTTTGCATACACCGCCTTTGGTGACAGTCCGACATTTCAGAAAATAAATTTATCCGTGAATATTATTTTGGAGTTTTAAATTTGTGTTGGTTCATAAACTCACAAATTTACGAGAAGAGATTAGGACTTACGATTTTATTTTAACGTCCTTTACGACTAAACCGAAAACCTGCGTATTTACATTTTCGAACTCCACTTTTGATGAGACCATTTTTATTGGATTCTTTTTGTGACGTTGATTCATAATTTATAAAAATGTTTTTCGTAAAACGACCCGAGGGCACGCAAATCGAGAAAACTAGAATCGAGAAATACCCGTAAACTAGTGATATGGGACAAAATACATTGTCCCATCCCACTAGCTTAAATGGGACGGCACTAGCATGACACCACAACCTCATGTGGCATCATGTTAGCTACAAGTATACATGTGTAAGCCATGCTTACTTTGTAAGCTAACTTACACCACAAAACTAACAACCTCAAAACCACTTCTCATTTACACACATGCAAAACCACCCTCAAAATCCTCTCAACTCTCTCTCTAGTTCGTCCCATCCTCACCACAAAACACCTTCACTTGATTAATTCCAACCACAAAATCATGTGTTATTTACACATATGTTGAAGCCCTCTTGAAGCTCTCTTGAATGGTGGTGATTATAACATCAATGGAGGAGTATTCATGGTGTCTTGGGGCTGATTTTCCACAAGGAGATTAGAAATATTGGTGGTCATGAAGATGGTCTTGGTGCATCACAAGTTTCTCCATCAAAATCCATGTTTTGATCATAACCTACATCATCATGGTGGTATAAAGATTGTCCTCCTCATCTTCTTGTTATTTTTATTATGTAAACATGTATTTTATTTCCTATTGTATATGTATATGATGATTATATGATGATAAAAATGTTATGTGGGGATTTGGTGTTGATAAACATGATTAAAAAGGTGAAAAACTATAAGAAACAAGGTTAAAATCTTGGTTAAATTTGTTGGCTGTATAAGACAGTAAACAAAAGATGTTATGAACTGATAAAATGATGAAGTAGAATCTATTTACAGTAAGCTATGAGTCTTGTACACATGTGAGACTTGGCCATGCAATGGAATTATTGTAATGAGTGAGATATGATCAAAACAAGTTTAAGGTACAAATCTGAGTTCACTGTTATGGACGATTTTTAGAAAATACTTAGAAGATGATTCAACAGTAGCTATAAAGGAGTTAAATGTAGCACATATTATGTAGTTTATGTGATAAAAATTTGAGCTTCTATCTCCATATAGAACTCAAGATATGGCAGTTTTGGTGAAAGTAAAGATAAAAATCAGATTTTTAAAAAAAATAAAGTATAATACTATTATATAAGCACTCAAAATTATATTGTATAAAATGTAAAGTTAAAACCCACTAACTCATGAATTTTATAAAAATGGTAACTTGCTAAATTTTATAAGTAATTAAAACTATAAACTTGATTTTTTAAGACTTTTTCGGCTATCGCCGTAAAATTAACGTTTTTCGCCAAATAAAACTTAGACGACCAAACCCGTCTAATGTAAAGTTTATAAAAGTCATATACTGATGTATAAGTAACTAATACAAGTAAAAACCAATAAAACCCGAACTATAAGAAATACGGACATTTACGAGCTAACTAAGCATAATGGACTAACAATTGGACTAAATAAGATAAAAACTTGTAAAAAGAACTTATTGGGCTTAACCCATTTGGGCCCAACATGGAAAGTATATATACTGATAATATAGGTATAAAATGGATTAAAACAAGTTAAAGAACTTATAATAGGCTTATTGGACCTAAAACACGTAAATAGGTAAAACTAGTAAACTGGTATAAACGTTATCGACACATAACACAAAAATGAGTAAATGAGGATATGTAAACCCACTTGATCATATATATATATATATATATAATCATCATATGTATACATAATGGGTATTTTTATAAAGTCATTAGACATGAGTCTAAGACGAGTATTATTTGTCTAGGTTTCCGTGATTGAAGCACGTACCGTACGTCCGAATTGCCGATCACCCGCCTTCTTACATCAACGTGAGTTCATAGCCTCGCACTCTTTTAAATGTTTTTATAAATGTTTTATAAACCCGCGAGGGAGATAACATGTTAGTTTTTATAAAATAGGACACCATTTGTCCCGATTGTTTGTTTATTGATTTGGACCCGAATGATTGAATGACCCGATTGTATGACCCGATAAATGATTAAAGGACCCGATAGATGAAATTAAATGGATTATTAAAGTTAGGTTATGTCACTAAAAGTCTCATTAGCATGAATTGTGAACTACCGGGATTTGGTAGACGCTTATGCATTTAATAGTACTATTTGGGGACGATCACCCCAGTTCGCGCCTTGACGGTTGATCCTCGTCGTGCCACATTGATTGGTAAGCGAATTTATGTATGAGAAGATTTCCATAGCGTGACCTTTGTGACGACACGCTACTTTAGATGGGCAAAATTGGTATCGGGTTAGCTACCCGTTGTTGGTTTAGTAAGGTAACAATGTCATGCGGCCTATAATAATCCAAAAACTAACGAAATACTATTAGACGCTTCGAATTACGATGTATTGCCTGGCTAGCAATACAGGGTCATACTATCGATATTATGTTTGTGTTTTGGTTTTTATAACCATATTCATATAACGGTTTTTATTTAATCTATACAACGTTGCAAGACGTATTGTATGATTGTTTTTACGACAATGGCTCGTATAATGATTTTTAAGGCAAATGCCTATATTATGATTTTCGATAAGGATTTGTATAAAATGACTTTGGCTATTTTATGGCCTATTAAAATGATTTGTACAAAATGATTTTCAGTAATAATCTTATACTGATATTATATTGATGGATTATATTAAACTCTATGAATTCACTCGGCGTTATCGCTGACCTTTTCTTTTAACATGTTTTATCTCAGGTACTTGAAGGTAATTCTCGGGAAGACGACAAGAATTCATGGCCCGCACCTAAACTATATTTTCCATTCGAATACTTTGTAAAACTTTGTATGAAATATAATGACTTGGGACCGATGTAACTTTAATATTTATGAATGGAAATGATTTATTATTAAACGACGCGATTTTTATGCGTTGTCTATGATGTGAGTAATGTGCTATCCCGTAACACCAACGAGTCTTCCGCTGTATTGAGTTGTATAAATTTGAGGGTGTTACAGTTTGGTACCAGAGCTCTCGTTATAGAGAACGAAAGATTTTTAAAACCAAGATTTTGATTAAAACATTTCAAAATCTTCTAACTAAAAATTGAGAGCTATCAAGAGTGTGCTCTAACAAAACGTCATGTTATTTGACCTAAAATGATATTCTTTAACCTTGGGAAGCCTACATAGGTGAATAATATGCAAAAGAAGGACAAGTATTTTTTGACATTTCATGTAGGATCAACTTGCTTATGTATTATATGACTCTGAAATATTTGATTCCATGTTTTATTCTATTAAAATTGAGAGCTATCAAGAAATAGATTACCAAACACAATCGCTAACATACAAAAACAAATTTATATTGAAATTATCTGAAAACGTGGGTTGCAATAAAATGGTCATAACATGTGATACATGACTCCGTTTCAAGACCACAACTAAGAAAATGGATGCTTGAAAAAAGGAGTACTTTTATCCAGGCAGGCATTGGTCAAAAGAGACTAAACCCGATCAAAAACTGATAAAAACCTACCAAGAACAGCTAAAAATGCCGTAACCGGCTCAAATCATCCAAACCTAAGAAAAAAACTCTAAAATTATTTCCAGTCCATATAGACCACATATAATCCGGGAATAATGTATTTGCCCGGATTCTGGATGGATAAAACACATCTATATTTTTGCTCTGTTTAGTTTTGGTTGTGTTTTATTGGTGTAAAAGTTGGTCAGCTAGTATTTGAGTTAGTTGTGAATGTAGTAGACAAAGAGCATCTCGACGGCACATTATAGTATAAAGGTCAAGACATGAGTGTGCTCTAACAAAACGTCATGTTATTTGACCTAAAAATGATATTGTTTAACCTTGGGAAGCCTACATAGGTGAATAATATGCAAAAGAAGGACAAGTATTTTTTGACATTTCATGTAGGATCAACTTGCTTATGTATTATATGACTCTGAAATATTTGATTCCATGTTTTATTCTATTAAAATTGAGAGCTATCAAGAGTGTGCTCTAACAAAACGTCATGTTATTTGACCTAAAAATGATATTGTTTAACCTTGGAAAGCCTACATAGGTGAATAATAGGCAAAAGAAGGACAAGTATTTTTTGACATTTCATGTAGGATCAACTTGCTTATGTATTATATGACTCTGAAATATTTGATTCCATGTTTTATTCTATTAAAATTGAGAGCTATCAAGAAATAGATTACCAAACACAATCGCTAACATACAAAAACAAATTTATATTGAAATTATCTGAAAACGTGGGTTGCAATAAAATGGTCATAACATGTGATACATGACTCCGTTTCAAGACCACAACTAAGAAAATGGATGCTTGAAAAAATGAGTACTTTTATCCAGGCAAGCATTGGTCAAAATCGACTAAACCCGATCAAAAACTGATAAAAACCTACCAAGAATAGCTAAAAATGCCGTAACCGGCTCAAATCATCCAAACCTAAGAAAAAACCTCTAAAATTATTTCCAGTCCATATAGACCACATAGAATCCGGGCATAATGTATTTGCTCAGATTCTTGATGGATAAAACACATCTATATGTTTGCTCTGTTTAGTTTTGGTTGTGTTTTATTGGTGTAAAGTTGGTCAGCTAGTATTTGAGGTAGTTGTGAATGTAGTAGACAAAGAGCATCTCGACGGCACATTATAGTATAAAGGTCAAGACATGAGTGTGCTCTAACAAAACGTCATGTTATTTGACCTAAAAATGATATTGTTTAACCTTGGGAAGCCTACATAGGTGAATAATATGCAAAAGAAAGACAAGTATTTTTTGACATTTCATGTATGATCAACTTGCTTATGTATTATATGACTCTGAAATATTTGATTCCATGTTTTATTCTATTAAAATTGAGAGCTATCAAGAAATAGATTACCAAACACAATCGCTAACATACAAAAACAAATTTATATTGAAATTATCTGAAAACGTGGGTTGCAATAAAATGGTCATAACATGTGATACATGACTCCGTTTCAAGACCACAACTAAGAAAATGGATGCTTGAAAAAAGTACTTTTATCTAGGCAAGCATTGGTCAAAAGCGACTAAACCCGATCAAAAACTGATAAAAACCTACCAAGAACAGCTAAAAATACCGTAACCGGCTCAAATCATCCAAACCTAAGAAAAAACCTCTAAAATTATTTCCAGTCCATATAGACCACATATAATCCGGGCATAATGTATTTGCCCGGATTCTGGATTGATAAAACACATCTATATGTTTGCTCTGTTTAGTTTTGGTTGTGTTTTATTGGTGTAAAAGTTGGTCAGCTAGTATTTGAGTTAGTTGTGAATGTAGTAGACAAAGAGCATCTCGACGGCACATTATAGTATAAAGGTCAAGACATGAGTGTGCTCTAACAAAACGTCATGTTATTTGACCTAAAAATGATATTGTTTAACCTTGGGAAGCCTACATAGGTGAATAATATGCAAAAGACGGACAAGTATTTTTTGACATTTCATGTAGGATCAACTTGCTTATGTATTATATGACTCTGAAATATTTGATTCCATGTTTTATTCTATTAAAATTGAGAGCTATCAAGAGTGTGCTCTAACAAAACGTCATGTTATTTGACCTAAAAATGATATTCTTTAACCTTGGTAAGCCTACATAGGTGAATAATATGCAAAAGAAGGACAAGTATTTTTTGACATTCCATGTAGGATCAACTTGCTTATGTATTATATGACTATGAAATATTTGATTCCATGTTTTATTCTATTAAAATTGAGAGCTATCAAGAAATAGATTACCAAACACAATCGCTAACATACAAAAACAAATTTATATTGAAATTATCTGAAAACGTGGGTTGCAATAAAATGGTCATAACATGTGATACATGACTCCGTTTCAAGACCACAACTAAGAAAATGGATGCTTGAAAAAAGGAGTACTTTTATCCAGGCAAGCATTGGTCAAAATCGAGTAAACCCGATCAAAAACTGATAAAAACCTACCAAGAATAGCTAAAAATGCCGTAACCGGCTCAAATCATCCAAACCTAAGAAAAAACCTCTAAAATTATTTCCAGTCCATATAGACCACATAGAATCCGGGCATAATGTATTTGCTCAGATTCTTGATGGATAAAACACATCTATATGTTTGCTCTGTTTAGTTTTGGTTGTGTTTTATTGGTGTAAAGTTGGTCAGCTAGTATTTGAGGTAGTTGTGAATGTAGTAGACAAAGAGCATCTCGACGGCACATTATAGTATAAAGGTCAAGACATGAGTGTGCTCTAACAAAACGTCATGTTATTTGACCTAAAAATGATATTGTTTAACCTTGGGAAGCCTACATAGGTGAATAATATGCAAAAGAAAGACAAGTATTTTTTGACATTTCATGTATGATCAACTTGCTTATGTATTATATGACTCTGAAATATTTGATTCCATGTTTTATTCTATTAAAATTGAGAGCTATCAAGAAATAGATTACCAAACACAATCGCTAACATACAAAAACAAATTTATATTGAAATTATCTGAAAACGTGGGTTGCAATAAAATGGTCATAACATGTGATACATGACTCCGTTTCAAGACCACAACTAAGAAAATGGATGCTTGAAAAAAGTACTTTTATCTAGGCAAGCATTGGTCAAAAGCGACTAAACCCGATCAAAAACTGATAAAAACCTACCAAGAACAGCTAAAAATACCGTAACCGGCTCAAATCATCCAAACCTAAGAAAAAACCTCTAAAATTATTTCCAGTCCATATAGACCACATATAATCCGGGCATAATGTATTTGCCCGGATTCTGGATTGATAAAACACATCTATATGTTTGCTCTGTTTAGTTTTGGTTGTGTTTTATTGGTGTAAAAGTTGGTCAGCTAGTATTTGAGTTAGTTGTGAATGTAGTAGACAAAGAGCATCTCGACGGCACATTATAGTATAAAGGTCAAGACATGAGTGTGCTCTAACAAAACGTCATGTTATTTGACCTAAAAATGATATTGTTTAACCTTGGGAAGCCTACATAGGTGAATAATATGCAAAAGACGGACAAGTATTTTTTGACATTTCATGTAGGATCAACTTGCTTATGTATTATATGACTCTGAAATATTTGATTCCATGTTTTATTCTATTAAAATTGAGAGCTATCAAGAGTGTGCTCTAACAAAACGTCATGTTATTTGACCTAAAAATGATATTCTTTAACCTTGGTAAGCCTACATAGGTGAATAATATGCAAAAGAAGGACAAGTATTTTTTGACATTCCATGTAGGATCAACTTGCTTATGTATTATATGACTATGAAATATTTGATTCCATGTTTTATTCTATTAAAATTGAGAGCTATCAAGAAATAGATTACCAAACACAATCGCTAACATACAAAAACAAATTTATATTGAAATTATCTGAAAACGTGGGTTGCAATAAAATGGTCATAACATGTGATACATGACTCCGTTTCAAGACCACAACTAAGAAAATGGATGCTTGAAAAAAGGAGTACTTTTATCCAGGCAAGCATTGGTCAAAATCGAGTAAACCCGATCAAAAACTGATAAAAACCTACCAAGAATAGCTAAAAATGCCGTAACCGGCTCAAATCATCCAAACCTAAGAAAAAACCTCTAAAATTATTTCCAGTCCATATAGACCACATAGAATCCGGGCATAATGTATTTGCTCAGATTCTTGATGGATAAAACACATCTATATGTTTGCTCTGTTTAGTTTTGGTTGTGTTTTATTGGTGTAAAGTTGGTCAGCTAGTATTTGAGGTAGTTGTGAATGTAGTAGACAAAGAGCATCTCGACGGCACATTATAGTATAAAGGTCAAGACATGAGTGTGCTCTAACAAAACGTCATGTTATTTGACCTAAAAATGATATTGTTTAACCTTGGGAAGCCTACATAGGTGAATAATATGCAAAAGAAAGACAAGTATTTTTTGACATTTCATGTATGATCAACTTGCTTATGTATTATATGACTCTGAAATATTTGATTCCATGTTTTATTCTATTAAAATTGAGAGCTATCAAGAAATAGATTACCAAACACAATCGCTAACATACAAAAACAAATTTATATTGAAATTATCTGAAAACGTGGGTTGCAATAAAATGGTCATAACATGTGATACATGACTCCGTTTCAAGACCACAACTAAGAAAATGGATGCTTGAAAAAAGTACTTTTATCTAGGCAAGCATTGGTCAAAAGCGACTAAACCCGATCAAAAACTGATAAAAACCTACCAAGAACAGCTAAAAATACCGTAACCGGCTCAAATCATCCAAACCTAAGAAAAAACCTCTAAAATTATTTCCAGTCCATATAGACCACATATAATCCGGGCATAATGTATTTGCCCGGATTCTGGATTGATAAAACACATCTATATGTTTGCTCTGTTTAGTTTTGGTTGTGTTTTATTGGTGTAAAAGTTGGTCAGCTAGTATTTGAGTTAGTTGTGAATGTAGTAGACAAAGAGCATCTCGACGGCACATTATAGTATAAAGGTCAAGACATGAGTGTGCTCTAACAAAACGTCATGTTATTTGACCTAAAAATGATATTGTTTAACCTTGGGAAGCCTACATAGGTGAATAATATGCAAAAGACGGACAAGTATTTTTTGACATTTCATGTAGGATCAACTTGCTTATGTATTATATGACTCTGAAATATTTGATTCCATGTTTTATTCTATTAAAATTGAGAGCTATCAAGAGTGTGCTCTAACAAAACGTCATGTTATTTGACCTAAAAATGATATTCTTTAACCTTGGTAAGCCTACATAGGTGAATAATATACAAAAGAAGGACAAGTATTTTTTGACATTCCATGTAGGATCAACTTGCTTATGAATTATATGACTATGAAATATTTGATTCCATGTTTTATTCTATTAAAATTGAGAGCTATCAAGAAATATATTACCAAACACAATCGCTAACATACAAAAACAAATTTATATTGAAATTATCTGAAAACGTGGGTTGCAATAAAATGGTCATAACATGTGATACATGACTCCGTTTCAAGACCACAACTAAGAAAATGGATGCTTGAAAAAAGGAGTACTTTTATCCAGGCAAGCATTGGTCAAAATCGACTAAACCCGATCAAAAACTGATAAAAACCTACCAAGAATAGCTAAAAATGCCGTAACCGGCTCAAATCATCCAAACCTAAGAAAAAACCTCTAAAATTATTTCCAGTCCATATAGACCACATAGAATCCGGGCATAATGTATTTGCTCAGATTCTTGATGGATAAAACACATCTATATGTTTGCTCTGTTTAGTTTTGGTTGTGTTTTATTGGTGTAAAGTTGGTCAGCTAGTATTTGAGGTAGTTGTGAATGTAGTAGACAAAGAGCATCTCGACGGCACATTATAGTATAAAGGTCAAGACATGAGTGTGCTCTAACAAAACGTCATGTTATTTGACCTAAAAATGATATTGTTTAACCTTGGGAAGCCTACATAGGTGAATAATATGCAAAAGAAAGACAAGTATTTTTTGACATTTCATGTATGATCAACTTGCTTATGTATTATATGACTCTGAAATATTTGATTCCATGTTTTATTCTATTAAAATTGAGAGCTATCAAGAAATAGATTACCAAACACAATCGCTAACATACAAAAACAAATTTATATTGAAATTATCTGAAAACGTGGGTTGCAATAAAATGGTCATAACATGTGATACATGACTCCGTTTCAAGACCACAACTAAGAAAATGGATGCTTGAAAAAAGTACTTTTATCTAGGCAAGCATTGGTCAAAAGCGACTAAACCCGATCAAAAACTGATAAAAACCTACCAAGAACAGCTAAAAATGCCGTAACCGGCTCAAATCATCCAAACCTAAGAAAAAACCTCTAAAATTATTTCCAGTCCATATAGACCACATATAATCCGGGCATAATGTATTTGCCCGGATTCTGGATCGATAAAACACATCTATATGTTTGCTCTGTTTAGTTTTGGTTGTGTTTTATTGGTGTAAAAGTTGGTCAGCTAGTATTTGAGTTAGTTGTGAATTTAGTAGACAAAGAGCATCTCGACGGCACATTATAGTATAAAGGTCAAGACATGAGTGTGCTCTAACAAAACGTCATGTTATTTGACCTAAAAATGATATTGTTTAACCTTGGGAAGCCTACATAGGTGAATAATATGCAAAAGACAGACAAGTATTTTTTGATATTTCATGTAGGATCAACTTGCTTATGTATTATATGACTCTAAAATATTTGATTCCATGTTTTATTCTTTTAAAATTGAGAGCTATCAAGAGTGTGCTCTAACAAAACGTCATGTTATTTGACCTAAAAATGATGTTCTTTAACCTTGGGAAGCCTACATAGGTGAATAATATGCAAAAGAAGGACAAGTATTTTTTGACATTTCATGTAGGATCAACTTGCTTATGTATTATATGACTCTGAAATATTTGATTCCATGTTTTATTCTATTAAAATTGAGAGCTATCAAGAAATAGATTACCAAACACAATCGCTAACATACAAAAACAAATTTATATTGAAATTATCTGAAAACGTTGGTTGCAATAAAATGGTCATAACATGTGATACATGACTCCGTTTCAAGACCACAACTAAGAAGATGGATGCTTGAAAAAAGGAGAACTTTTATCCAGGCAAGCATTGGTCAAAAGCGACTAAACCCGATCAAAAACTGATAAAAACCTACCAAGAACAGCTAAAAATGCCGTAACCGGCTCAAATCATCCAAACCTAAGAAAAAACCTCTAAAATTATTTCCAGTCCATATAGTCCACATATAATCCGGGCATAATGTATTTGCCCGGATTCTGGATCGATAAAACACATCTATATGTTTGCTCTGTTTAGTTTTGGTTGTGTTTTATTTGTGTAAAAGTTGGTCAGCTAGTATTTGAGTTAGTTGTGAATGTAGTAGACAAAGAGCATCTCGACGGCACATTATAGTATAAAGGTCAAGACATGAGTGTGCTCTAACAAAACGTCATGTTATTTGACCTAAAAATGATATTCTTTAACCTTGGTAAGCCTACATAGGTGAATAATATGCAAAAGAAGGACAAGTATTTTTTAAAATTCCATGTAGGATCAACTTGCTTATGTATTATATGACTATGAAATATTTGATTCCATGTTTTATTCTATTAAAATTGAGAGCTATCAAGAAATAGATTACCAAACACAATCGCTAACATACAAAAACAAATTTATATTGAAATTATCTGAAAACGTGGGTTGCAATAAAATGGTCATAACATGTGATACATGACTCCGTTTCAAGACCACAACTAAGAAAATGGATGCTTTAAAAAAGGAGTACTTTTATCCAGGCAAGCATTGGTCAAAAGCGACTAAACCCGATCAAAAACTGATAAAAACCTACCAAGAACAGCTAAAAATGTCGTAACCGGCTCAAATCATCCAAACCTAAGAAAAAACCTCTAAAATTATTTCCAGTCCATATAGACCACATATAATCCGGGCATAATGTATTTGCCCGGATTCTGGATCGATAAAACACATCTATATGTTTGCTCTGTTTAGTTTTGGTTGTGTTTTATTGGTGTAAAAGTTGGTCAGCTAGTATTTGAGTTAGTTGTGAATTTAGTAGACAAAGAGCATCTCGACGGCACATTATAGTATAAAGGTCAAGACATGAGTGTGCTCTAACAAAACGTCATGTTATTTGACCTAAAAATGATATTCTTTAACCTTGGTAAGCCTACATAGGTGAATAATATGCAAAAGAAGGACAAGTATTTTTTAAAATTCCATGTAGGATCAACTTGCTTATGTATTATATGACTATGAAATATTTGATTCCATGTTTTATTCTATTAAAATTGAGAGCTATCAAGAAATAGATTACCAAACACAATCGCTAACATACAAAAACAAATTTATATTGAAATTATCTGAAAACGTGGGTTGCAATAAAATGGTCATAACATGTGATACATGACTCCGTTTCAAGACCACAACTAAGAAAATGGATGCTTTAAAAAAGGAGTACTTTTATCCAGGCAAGCATTGGTCAAAAGCGACTAAACCCGATCAAAAACTGATAAAAACCAACCAAGAACAGCTAAAAATGTCGTAACCGGCTCAAATCATCCAAACCTAAGAAAAAACCTCTAAAATTATTTCCAGTCCATATAGACCACATATAATCCGGGCATAATGTATTTGCCCGGATTCTGGATCGATAAAACACATCTATATGTTTGCTCTGTTTAGTTTTGGTTGTGTTTTATTGGTGTAAAAGTTGGTCAGCTAGTATTTGAGTTAGTTGTGAATGTAGTAGACAAAGAGCATCTCGACGGCACATTATAGTATAAAGGTCAAGACATGAGTGTGCTCTAACAAAACGTCATGTTATTTGACCTAAAAATGATATTCTTTAACCTTGGTAAGCCTACATAGGTGAATAATATGCAAAAGAAGGACAAGTATTTTTTAAAATTCCATGTAGGATCAACTTGCTTATGTATTATATGACTATGAAATATTTGATTCCATGTTTTATTCTATTAAAATTGAGAGCTATCAAGAAATAGATTACCAAACACAATCGCTAACATACAAAAACAAATTTATATTGAAATTATCTGAAAACGTGGGTTGCAATAAAATGGTCATAACATGTGATACATGACTCCGTTTCAAGACCACAACTAAGAAAATGGATGCTTTAAAAAAGGAGTACTTTTATCCAGGCAAGCATTGGTCAAAAGCGACTAAACCCGATCAAAAACTGATAAAAACCAACCAAGAACAGCTAAAAATGTCGTAACCGGCTCAAATCATCCAAACCTAAGAAAAAACCTCTAAAATTATTTCCAGTCCATATAGACCACATATAATCAGGGCATAATGTATTTTCCCGGATTCTGGATCGATAAAACACATCTATATGTTTGCTCTGTTTAGTTTTGGTTGTGTTTTATTGGTGTAAAAGTTGGTCAGCTAGTATTTGAGTTAGTTGTGAATGTAGTAGACAAAGAGCATCTCGACGGCACATTATAGTATAAAGGTCAAGACATGAGTGTGCTCTAACAAAACGTCATGTTATTTGACCTAAAAATGATATTGTTTAACCTTGGGAAGCCTACATAGGTGAATAATATGCAAAAGACAGACAAGTATTTTTTGATATTTCATGTAGGATCAACTTGCTTATGTATTATATGACTCTAAAATATTTGATTCCATGTTTTATTCTTTTAAAATTGAGAGCTATCAAGAGTGTGCTCTAACAAAACGTCATGTTATTTGACCTAAAAATGATGTTCTTTAACCTTGGGAAGCCTACATAGGTGAATAATATGCAAAAGAAGGACAAGTATTTTTTGACATTTCATGTAGGATCAACTTGCTTATGTATTATATGACTCTGAAATATTTGATTCCATGTTTTATTCTATTAAAATTGAGAGCTATCAAGAAATAGATTACCAAACACAATCGCTAACATACAAAAACAAATTTATATTGAAATTATCTGAAAACGTTGGTTGCAATAAAATGGTCATAACATGTGATACATGACTCCGTTTCAAGACCACAACTAAGAAGATGGATGCTTGAAAAAAGGAGTACTTTTATCCAGGCAAGCATTGGTCAAAAGCGACTAAACCCGATCAAAAACTAATAAAAACCTACCAAGAACAGCTAAAAATGCCGTAACCGGCTCAAATCATCCAAACCTAAGAAAAAACCTCTAAAATTATTTCCAGTCCATATAGACCACATATAATCCGGGCATAATGTATTTGCCCGGATTCTGGATCGATAAAACACATCTATATGTTTGCTCTGTTTAGTTTTGGTTGTGTTTTATTGGTGTAAAAGTTGGTCAGCTAGTATTTGAGTTAGTTGTGAATGTAGTAGACAAAGAGCATCTCGACGGCACATTATAGTATAAAGGTCAAGACATGAGTGTGCTCTAACAAAACGTCATGTTATTTGACCTAAAAATGATATTGTTTAACCTTGGGAAGCCTACATAGGTGAATAATATGCAAAAGACAGACAAGTATTTTTTGATATTTCATGTAGGATCAACTTGCTTATGTATTATATGACTCTAAAATATTTGATTCCATGTTTTATTCTTTTAAAATTGAGAGCTATCAAGAGTGTGCTCTAACAAAACGTCATGTTATTTGACCTAAAAATGATGTTCTTTAACCTTGGGAAGCCTACATAGGTGAATAATATGCAAAAGAAGGACAAGTATTTTTTGACATTTCATGTAGGATCAACTTGCTTATGTATTATATGACTCTGAAATATTTGATTCCATGTTTTATTCTATTAAAATTGAGAGCTATCAAGAAATAGATTACCAAACACAATCGCTAACATACAAAAACAAATTTATATTGAAATTATCTGAAAACGTTGGTTGCAATAAAATGGTCATAACATGTGATACATGACTCCGTTTCAAGACCACAACTAAGAAGATGGATGCTTGAAAAAAGGAGTACTTTTATCCAGGCAAGCATTGGTCAAAAGCGACTAAACCCGATCAAAAACTGATAAAAACCTACCAAGAACAGCTAAAAATGCCGTAACCGGCTCAAATCATCCAAACCTAAGAAAAAACCTCTCAAATTATTTCCAGTCCATATAGACCACATATAATCCGGGCATAATGTATTTGCCCGGATTCTGGATCGATAAAACACATCTATATGTTTGCTCTGTTTAGTTTTGGTTGTGTTTTATTGGTGTAAAAGTTGGTCAGCTAGTATTTGAGTTAGTTGTGAATTTAGTAGACAAAGAGCATCTCGACGGCACATTATAGTATAAAGGTCAAGACATGAGTGTGCTCTAACAAAACGTCATGTTATTTGACCTAAAAATGATATTGTTTAACCTTGGGAAGCCTACATAGGTGAATAATATGCAAAAGACAGACAAGTATTTTTTGATATTTCATGTAGGATCAACTTGCTTATGTATTATATGACTCTAAAATATTTGATTCCATGTTTTATTCTTTTAAAATTGAGAGCTATCAAGAGTGTGCTCTAACAAAACGTCATGTTATTTGACCTAAAAATGATGTTCTTTAACCTTGGGAAGCCTACATAGGTGAATAATATGCAAAAGAAGGACAAGTATTTTTTGACATTTCATGTAGGATCAACTTGCTTATGTATTATATGACTCTGAAATATTTGATTCCATGTTTTATTCTATTAAAATTGAGAGCTATCAAGAAATAGATTACCAAACACAATCGCTAACATACAAAAACAAATTTATATTGAAATTATCTGAAAACGTTGGTTGCAATAAAATGGTCATAACATGTGATACATGACTCCGTTTCAAGACCACAACTAAGAAGATGGATGCTTGAAAAAAGGAGAACTTTTATCCAGGCAAGCATTGGTCAAAAGCGACTAAACCCGATCAAAAACTGATAAAAACCTACCAAGAACAGCTAAAAATGCCGTAACCGGCTCAAATCATCCAAACCTAAGAAAAAACCTCTAAAATTATTTCCAGTCCATATAGTCCACATATAATCCGGGCATAATGTATTTGCCCGGATTCTGGATCGATAAAACACATCTATATGTTTGCTCTGTTTAGTTTTGGTTGTGTTTTATTTGTGTAAAAGTTGGTCAGCTAGTATTTGAGTTAGTTGTGAATGTAGTAGACAAAGAGCATCTCGACGGCACATTATAGTATAAAGGTCAAGACATGAGTGTGCTCTAACAAAACGTCATGTTATTTGACCTAAAAATGATATTCTTTAACCTTGGTAAGCCTACATAGGTGAATAATATGCAAAAGAAGGACAAGTATTTTTTAAAATTCCATGTAGGATCAACTTGCTTATGTATTATATGACTATGAAATATTTGATTCCATGTTTTATTCTATTAAAATTGAGAGCTATCAAGAAATAGATTACCAAACACAATCGCTAACATACAAAAACAAATTTATATTGAAATTATCTGAAAACGTGGGTTGCAATAAAATGGTCATAACATGTGATACATGACTCCGTTTCAAGACCACAACTAAGAAAATGGATGCTTTAAAAAAGGAGTACTTTTATCCAGGCAAGCATTGGTCAAAAGCGACTAAACCCGATCAAAAACTGATAAAAACCTACCAAGAACAGCTAAAAATGTCGTAACCGGCTCAAATCATCCAAACCTAAGAAAAAGCCTCTAAAATTATTTCCAGTCCATATAGACCACATATAATCCGGGCATAATGTATTTGCCCGGATTCTGGATCGATAAAACACATCTATATGTTTGCTCTGTTTAGTTTTGGTTGTGTTTTATTGGTGTAAAAGTTGGTCAGCTAGTATTTGAGTTAGTTGTGAATGTAGTAGACAAAGAGCATCTCGACGGCACATTATAGTATAAAGGTCAAGACATGAGTGTGCTCTAACAAAACGTCATGTTATTTGACCTAAAAATGATATTCTTTAACCTTGGTAAGCCTACATAGGTGAATAATATGCAAAAGAAGGACAAGTATTTTTTAAAATTCCATGTAGGATCAACTTGCTTATGTATTATATGACTATGAAATATTTGATTCCATGTTTTATTCTATTAAAATTGAGAGCTATCAAGAAATAGATTACCAAACACAATCGCTAACATACAAAAACAAATTTATATTGAAATTATCTGAAAACGTGGGTTGCAATAAAATGGTCATAACATGTGATACATGACTCCGTTTCAAGACCACAACTAAGAAAATGGATGCTTTAAAAAAGGAGTACTTTTATCCAGGCAAGCATTGGTCAAAAGCGACTAAACCCGATCAAAAACTGATAAAAACCAACCAAGAACAGCTAAAAATGTCGTAACCGGCTCAAATCATCCAAACCTAAGAAAAAACCTCTAAAATTATTTCCAGTCCATATAGACCACATATAATCCGGGCATAATGTATTTTCCCGGATTCTGGATCGATAAAACACATCTATATGTTTGCTCTGTTTAGTTTTGGTTGTGTTTTATTGGTGTAAAAGTTGGTCAGCTAGTATTTGAGTTAGTTGTGAATGTAGTAGACAAAGAGCATCTCGACGGCACATTATAGTATAAAGGTCAAGACATGAGTGTGCTCTAACAAAACGTCATGTTATTTGACCTAAAAATGATATTGTTTAACCTTGGGAAGCCTACATAGGTGAATAATATGCAAAAGACAGACAAGTATTTTTTGATATTTCATGTAGGATCAACTTGCTTATGTATTATATGACTCTAAAATATTTGATTCCATGTTTTATTCTTTTAAAATTGAGAGCTATCAAGAGTGTGCTCTAACAAAACGTCATGTTATTTGACCTAAAAATGATGTTCTTTAACCTTGGGAAGCCTACATAGGTGAATAATATGCAAAAGAAGGACAAGTATTTTTTGACATTTCATGTAGGATCAACTTGCTTATGTATTATATGACTCTGAAATATTTGATTCCATGTTTTATTCTATTAAAATTGAGAGCTATCAAGAAATAGATTACCAAACACAATCGCTAACATACAAAAACAAATTTATATTGAAATTATCTGAAAACGTTGGTTGCAATAAAATGGTCATAACATGTGATACATGACTCCGTTTCAAGACCACAACTAAGAAGATGGATGCTTGAAAAAAGGAGTACTTTTATCCAGGCAAGCATTGGTCAAAAGCGACTAAACCCGATCAAAAACTAATAAAAACCTACCAAGAACAGCTAAAAATGCCGTAACCGGCTCAAATCATCCAAACCTAAGAAAAAACCTCTAAAATTATTTCCAGTCCATATAGACCACATATAATCCGGGCATAATGTATTTGCCCGGATTCTGGATCGATAAAACACATCTATATGTTTGCTCTGTTTAGTTTTGGTTGTGTTTTATTGGTGTAAAAGTTGGTCAGCTAGTATTTGAGTTAGTTGTGAATGTAGTAGACAAAGAGCATCTCGACGGCACATTATAGTATAAAGGTCAAGACATGAGTGTGCTCTAACAAAACGTCATGTTATTTGACCTAAAAATGATATTGTTTAACCTTGGGAAGCCTACATAGGTGAATAATATGCAAAAGACAGACAAGTATTTTTTGATATTTCATGTAGGATCAACTTGCTTATGTATTATATGACTCTAAAATATTTGATTCCATGTTTTATTCTTTTAAAATTGAGAGCTATCAAGAGTGTGCTCTAACAAAACGTCATGTTATTTGACCTAAAAATGATGTTCTTTAACCTTGGGAAGCCTACATAGGTGAATAATATGCAAAAGAAGGACAAGTATTTTTTGACATTTCATGTAGGATCAACTTGCTTATGTATTATATGACTCTGAAATATTTGATTCCATGTTTTATTCTATTAAAATTGAGAGCTATCAAGAAATAGATTACCAAACACAATCGCTAACATACAAAAACAAATTTATATTGAAATTATCTGAAAACGTTGGTTGCAATAAAATGGTCATAACATGTGATACATGACTCCGTTTCAAGACCACAACTAAGAAGATGGATGCTTGAAAAAAGGAGTACTTTTATCCAGGCAAGCATTGGTCAAAAGCGACTAAACCCGATCAAAAACTGATAAAAACCTACCAAGAACAGCTAAAAATGCCGTAACCGGCTCAAATCATCCAAACCTAAGAAAAAACCTCTAAAATTATTTCCAGTCCATATAGACCACATATAATCCGGGCATAATGTATTTGCCCGGATTCTGGATCGATAAAACACATCTATATGTTTGCTCTGTTTAGTTTTGGTTGTGTTTTATTTGTGTAAAAGTTGGTCAGCTAGTATTTGAGTTAGTTGTGAATGTAGTAGACAAAGAGCATCTCGACGGCACATTATAGTATAAAGGTCAAGACATGAGTGTGCTCTAACAAAACGTCATGTTATTTGACCTAAAAATGATATTCTTTAACCTTGGTAAGCCTACATAGGTGAATAATATGCAAAAGAAGGACAAGTATTTTTTAAAATTCCATGTAGGATCAACTTGCTTATGTATTATATGACTATGAAATATTTGATTCCATGTTTTATTCTATTAAAATTGAGAGCTATCAAGAAATAGATTACCAAACACAATCGCTAACATACAAAAACAAATTTATATTGAAATTATCTGAAAACGTGGGTTGCAATAAAATGGTCTAACATGTGATACATGACTCCGTTTCAAGACCACAACTAAGAAAATGGATGCTTTAAAAAAGGAGTACTTTTATCCAGGCAAGCATTGGTCAAAAGCGACTAAACCCGATCAAAAACTGATAAAAACCTACCAAGAACAGCTAAAAATGCCGTAACCGGCTCAAATCATCCAAACCTAAGAAAAAACCTCTAAAATTATTTCCAGTCCATATAGACCACATATAATCCGGGCATAATGTATTTGCCCGGATTCTGGATCGATAAAACACATCTATATGTTTGCTCTGTTTAGTTTTGGTTGTGTTTTATTGGTGTAAAAGTTGGTCAGGTAGTATTTGAGTTAGTTGTGAATGTAGTAGACAAAGAGCATCTCGACGGCACATTATAGTATAAAGGTCAAGACATGAGTGTGCTCTAACAAAACGTCATGTTATTTGACCTAAAAATGATATTGTTTAACCTTGGGAAGCCTACATAGGTGAATAATATGCAAAAGACAGACAAGTATTTTTTGATATTTCATGTAGGATCAACTTGCTTATGTATTATATGACTCTAAAATATTTGATTCCATGTTTTATTCTTTTAAAATTGATTGCTATCAAGAGTGTGCTCTAACAAAACGTCATGTTATTTGACCTAAAAATGATGTTCTTTAACCTTGGGAAGCCTACATAGGTGAATAATATGCAAAAGAAGGACAAGTATTTTTTGACATTTCATGTAGGATCAACTTGCTTGTGTATTATATGACTTTGAAATATTTGATTCCATGTTTTATTCTATTAAAATTGAGAGCTATCAAGAAATAGATTACCAAACACAATCGCTAACATACAAAAACAAATTTATATTGAAATTATCTGAAAACGTGGGTTGCAATAAAATGGTCATAACATGTGATACATGACTCCGTTTCAAGACCACAACTAAGAAAATGGATGCTTGAAAAAAGGAGTACTTTTATCCAGGCAAGCATTGGTCAAAAGCGACTAAACCCGATCAAAAACTGATAAAAACCTACCAAGAACAGCTAAAAATGCCGTAACCGGCTCAAATCATCCAAACCTAAGAAAAAACCTCTAAAATTATTTCCAGTCCATATAGACCACATATAATCCGGGCATAATGTATTTGCCCGGATTCTGGATCGATAAAACACATCTATATGTTTGCTCTGTTTAGTTTTGGTTGTGTTTTATTTGTGTAAAAGTTGGTCAGCTAGTATTTGAGTTAGTTGTGAATGTAGTAGACAAAGAGCATCTCGACGGCACATTATAGTATAAAGGTCAAGACATGAGTGTGCTCTAACAAAACGTCATGTTATTTGACCTAAAAATGATATTGTTTAACCTTGGGAAGCCTACATAGGTGAATAATATGCAAAAGAAAGACAAGTATTTTTTGACATTTCATGTATGATCAACTTGCTTATGTATTATATGACTCTAAAATATTTGATTCCATGTTTTATTCTATTAAAATTGAGAGCTATCAAGAAATAGATTACCAAACACAATCGCTAACATACAAAAACAAATTTATATTGAAATTATCTGAAAACGTGGGTTGCAATAAAATGGTCATAACATGTGATACATGACTCCGTTTCAAGACCACAACTAAGAAAATGGATGCTTGAAAAAAGGAGAACTTTTATCTAGGCAAGCATTGGTCAAAAGCGACTAAACCCGATCAAAAACTGATAAAAACCTACCAAGAACAGCTAAAAATGCCGTAACCGGCTCAAATCATCCAAACCTAAGAAAAAACCTCTAAAATTATTTCCAGTCCATATAGACCACATATAATCCGGGCATAATGTATTTGCCCGGATTCTGGATTGATAAAACACATCTATATGTTTGCTCTGTTTAGTTTTGGTTGTGTTTTATTGGTGTAAAAGTTGGTCAGCTAGTATTTGAGTTAGTTGTGAATGTAGTAGACAAAGAGCATCTCGACGGCACATTATAGTATAAAGGTCAAGACATGAGTGTGCTCTAACAAAACGTCATGTTATTTGACCTAAAAATGATATTGTTTAACCTTGGGAAGCCTACATAGGTGAATAATATGCAAAATACGGACAAGTATTTTTTGACATTTCATGTAGGATCAACTTGCTTATGTATTATATGACTCTGAAATATTTGATTCCATGTTTTATTCTATTAAAATTGAGAGCTATCAAGAGTGTGCTCTAACAAAACGTCATGTTATTTGACCTAAAAATGATATTCTTTAACCTTGGTAAGCCTACATAGGTGAATAATATGCAAAAGAAGGACAAGTATTTTTTGACATTCCATGTAGGATCAACTTGCTTATGTATTATATGACTATGAAATATTTGATTCCATGTTTTATTCTATTAAAATTGAGAGCTATCAAGAAATAGATTACCAAACACAATCGCTAACATACAAAAACAAATTTATATTGAAATTATCTGAAAACGTTGGTTGCAATAAAATGGTCATAACATGTGATACATGACTCCGTTTCAAGACCACAACTAAGAAGATGGATGCTTGAAAAAAGGAGTACTTTTATCCAGGCAAGCATTGGTCAAAAGCGACTAAACCCGATCAAAAACTAATAAAAACCTACCAAGAACAGCTAAAAATGCCGTAACCGGCTCAAATCATCCAAACCTAAGAAAAAACCTCTAAAATTATTTCCAGTCCATATAGACCACATATAATCCGGGCATAATGTATTTGCCCGGATTCTGGATCGATAAAACACATCTATATGTTTGCTCTGTTTAGTTTTGGTTGTGTTTTATTGGTGTAAAAGTTGGTCAGCTAGTATTTGAGTTAGTTGTGAATGTAGTAGACAAAGAGCATCTCGACGGCACATTATAGTATAAAGGTCAAGACATGAGTGTGCTCTAACAAAACGTCATGTTATTTGACCTAAAAATGATATTGTTTAACCTTGGGAAGCCTACATAGGTGAATAATATGCAAAAGACAGACAAGTATTTTTTGATATTTCATGTAGGATCAACTTGCTTATGTATTATATGACTCTAAAATATTTGATTCCATGTTTTATTCTTTTAAAATTGAGAGCTATCAAGAGTGTGCTCTAACAAAACGTCATGTTATTTGACCTAAAAATGATGTTCTTTAACCTTGGGAAGCCTACATAGGTGAATAATATGCAAAAGAAGGACAAGTATTTTTTGACATTTCATGTAGGATCAACTTGCTTATGTATTATATGACTCTGAAATATTTGATTCCATGTTTTATTCTATTAAAATTGAGAGCTATCAAGAAATAGATTACCAAACACAATCGCTAACATACAAAAACAAATTTATATTGAAATTATCTGAAAACGTTGGTTGCAATAAAATGGTCATAACATGTGATACATGACTCCGTTTCAAGACCACAACTAAGAAGATGGATGCTTGAAAAAAGGAGTACTTTTATCCAGGCAAGCATTGGTCAAAAGCGACTAAACCCGATCAAAAACTGATAAAAACCTACCAAGAACAGCTAAAAATGCCGTAACCGGCTCAAATCATCCAAACCTAAGAAAAAACCTCTAAAATTATTTCCAGTCCATATAGACCACATATAATCCGGGCATAATGTATTTGCCCGGATTCTGGATCGATAAAACACATCTATATGTTTGCTCTGTTTAGTTTTGGTTGTGTTTTATTTGTGTAAAAGTTGGTCAGCTAGTATTTGAGTTAGTTGTGAATGTAGTAGACAAAGAGCATCTCGACGGCACATTATAGTATAAAGGTCAAGACATGAGTGTGCTCTAACAAAACGTCATGTTATTTGACCTAAAAATGATATTCTTTAACCTTGGTAAGCCTACATAGGTGAATAATATGCAAAAGAAGGACAAGTATTTTTTAAAATTCCATGTAGGATCAACTTGCTTATGTATTATATGACTATGAAATATTTGATTCCATGTTTTATTCTATTAAAATTGAGAGCTATCAAGAAATAGATTACCAAACACAATCGCTAACATACAAAAACAAATTTATATTGAAATTATCTGAAAACGTGGGTTGCAATAAAATGGTCTAACATGTGATACATGACTCCGTTTCAAGACCACAACTAAGAAAATGGATGCTTTAAAAAAGGAGTACTTTTATCCAGGCAAGCATTGGTCAAAAGCGACTAAACCCGATCAAAAACTGATAAAAACCTACCAAGAACAGCTAAAAATGCCGTAACCGGCTCAAATCATCCAAACCTAAGAAAAAACCTCTAAAATTATTTCCAGTCCATATAGACCACATATAATCCGGGCATAATGTATTTGCCCGGATTCTGGATCGATAAAACACATCTATATGTTTGCTCTGTTTAGTTTTGGTTGTGTTTTATTGGTGTAAAAGTTGGTCAGGTAGTATTTGAGTTAGTTGTGAATGTAGTAGACAAAGAGCATCTCGACGGCACATTATAGTATAAAGGTCAAGACATGAGTGTGCTCTAACAAAACGTCATGTTATTTGACCTAAAAATGATATTGTTTAACCTTGGGAAGCCTACATAGGTGAATAATATGCAAAAGACAGACAAGTATTTTTTGATATTTCATGTAGGATCAACTTGCTTATGTATTATATGACTCTAAAATATTTGATTCCATGTTTTATTCTTTTAAAATTGATTGCTATCAAGAGTGTGCTCTAACAAAACGTCATGTTATTTGACCTAAAAATGATGTTCTTTAACCTTGGGAAGCCTACATAGGTGAATAATATGCAAAAGAAGGACAAGTATTTTTTGACATTTCATGTAGGATCAACTTGCTTGTGTATTATATGACTTTGAAATATTTGATTCCATGTTTTATTCTATTAAAATTGAGAGCTATCAAGAAATAGATTACCAAACACAATCGCTAACATACAAAAACAAATTTATATTGAAATTATCTGAAAACGTGGGTTGCAATAAAATGGTCATAACATGTGATACATGACTCCGTTTCAAGACCACAACTAAGAAAATGGATGCTTGAAAAAAGGAGTACTTTTATCCAGGCAAGCATTGGTCAAAAGCGACTAAACCCGATCAAAAACTGATAAAAACCTACCAAGAACAGCTAAAAATGCCGTAACCGGCTCAAATCATCCAAACCTAAGAAAAAACCTCTAAAATTATTTCCAGTCCATATAGACCACATATAATCCGGGCATAATGTATTTGCCCGGATTCTGGATCGATAAAACACATCTATATGTTTGCTCTGTTTAGTTTTGGTTGTGTTTTATTTGTGTAAAAGTTGGTCAGCTAGTATTTGAGTTAGTTGTGAATGTAGTAGACAAAGAGCATCTCGACGGCACATTATAGTATAAAGGTCAAGACATGAGTGTGCTCTAACAAAACGTCATGTTATTTGACCTAAAAATGATATTGTTTAACCTTGGGAAGCCTACATAGGTGAATAATATGCAAAAGAAAGACAAGTATTTTTTGACATTTCATGTATGATCAACTTGCTTATGTATTATATGACTCTAAAATATTTGATTCCATGTTTTATTCTATTAAAATTGAGAGCTATCAAGAAATAGATTACCAAACACAATCGCTAACATACAAAAACAAATTTATATTGAAATTATCTGAAAACGTGGGTTGCAATAAAATGGTCATAACATGTGATACATGACTCCGTTTCAAGACCACAACTAAGAAAATGGATGCTTGAAAAAAGGAGAACTTTTATCTAGGCAAGCATTGGTCAAAAGCGACTAAACCCGATCAAAAACTGATAAAAACCTACCAAGAACAGCTAAAAATGCCGTAACCGGCTCAAATCATCCAAACCTAAGAAAAAACCTCTAAAATTATTTCCAGTCCATATAGACCACATATAATCCGGGCATAATGTATTTGCCCGGATTCTGGATTGATAAAACACATCTATATGTTTGCTCTGTTTAGTTTTGGTTGTGTTTTATTGGTGTAAAAGTTGGTCAGCTAGTATTTGAGTTAGTTGTGAATGTAGTAGACAAAGAGCATCTCGACGGCACATTATAGTATAAAGGTCAAGACATGAGTGTGCTCTAACAAAACGTCATGTTATTTGACCTAAAAATGATATTGTTTAACCTTGGGAAGCCTACATAGGTGAATAATATGCAAAATACGGACAAGTATTTTTTGACATTTCATGTAGGATCAACTTGCTTATGTATTATATGACTCTGAAATATTTGATTCCATGTTTTATTCTATTAAAATTGAGAGCTATCAAGAGTGTGCTCTAACAAAACGTCATGTTATTTGACCTAAAAATGATATTCTTTAACCTTGGTAAGCCTACATAGGTGAATAATATGCAAAAGAAGGACAAGTATTTTTTGACATTCCATGTAGGATCAACTTGCTTATGTATTATATGACTATGAAATATTTGATTCCATGTTTTATTCTATTAAAATTGAGAGCTATCAAGAAATAGATTACCAAACACAATCGCTAACATACAAAAACAAATTTATATTGAAATTATCTGAAAACGTGGGTTGCAATAAAATGGTCATAACATGTGATACATGACTCCGTTTCAAGACCACAACTAAGAAAATGGATGCTTGAAAAAAGGAGTACTTTTATCCAGGCAAGCATTGGTCAAAAGCGACTAAACCCGATCAAAAACTGATAAAAACCTACCAAGAACAGCTAAAAATGCCGTAACCGGCTCAAATCATCCAAACCTAAGAAAAAACCTCTAAAATTATTTCCAGTCCATATAGACCACATATAATCCGGGCATAATGTATTTGCCCGGATTCTGGATCGATAAAACACATCTATATGTTTGCTCTGTTTAGTTTTGGTTGTGTTTTATTGGTGTAAAAGTTGGTCAGCTAGTATTTGAGTTAGTTGTGAATGTAGTAGACAAAGAGCATCTCGACGGCACATTATAGTATAAAGGTCAAGACATGAGTGTGCTCTAACAAAACGTCATGTTATTTGACCTAAAAATGATATTGTTTAACCTTGGGAAGCCTACATAGGTGAATAATATGCAAAAGACAGACAAGTATTTTTTGATATTTCATGTAGGATCAACTTGCTTATGTATTATATGACTCTAAAATATTTGATTCCATGTTTTATTCTTTTAAAATTGAGAGCTATCAAGAGTGTGCTCTAACAAAACGTCATGTTATTTGACCTAAAAATGATGTTCTTTAACCTTGGGAAGCCTACATAGGTGAATAATATGCAAAAGAAGGACAAGTATTTTTGACATTTCATGTAGGATCAAATTGCTTATGTATTATATGACTCTGAAATATTTGATTCCATGTTTTATTCTATTAAAATTGAGAGCTATCAAGAAATAGATTACCAAACACAATCGCTAACATACAAAAACAAATTTATATCGAAATTATCTGAAAACGTGGGTTGCAATAAAATGGTCATAACATGTGATACATGACTCCGTTTCAAGACCACAACTAAGAAAATGGATGCTTGAAAAAAGGAGTACTTTTATCCAGGCAAGCATTGGTCAAACGCGACTAAACCCGATCAAAAACTGATAAAAACCTACCAAGAACAGCTAAAAATGCCGTAACCGGCTCAAATCATCCAAACCTAAGAAAAAACCTCTAAAATTATTTCCAGTCCATATAGACCACATATAATCCGGGCATAATGTATTTGCCCGGATTCTGGATCGATAAAACACATCTATATGTTTGCTCTGTTTAGTTTTGGTTGTGTTTTATTTGTGTAAAAGTTGGTCAGCTAGTATTTGAGTTAGTTGTGAATGTAGTAGACAAAGAGCATCTCGACGGCACATTATAGTATAAAGGTCAAGACATGAGTGTGCTCTAACAAAACGTCATGTTATTTTACCTAAAAATGATTTTTTTTAACCTTGGGAAGCCTACATTGGTGAATAATATGCAAAAGAAGGACAAGTATTTTTTGACATTTCATGTAGGATCAACTTGCTTATGTATTATATGACTCTGAAATATTTGATTCCATGTTTTATTCTATTAAAATTGAGAGCTATCAAGAGTGTGCTCTAACAAAACGTCATGTTATTTGACCTAAAAATGATATTCTTTAACCTTGGTAAGCCTACATAGGTGAATAATATGCAAAAGAAGGACAAGTATTTTTTGACATTCCATGTAGGATCAACTTGCTTATGTATTATATGACTATGAAATATTTGATTCCATGTTTTATTCTATTAAAATTGAGAGCTATCAAGAAATAGATTACCAAACACAATCGCTAACATACAAAAACAAATTTATATTGAAATTATCTGAAAACGTGGGTTGCAATAAAATGGTCATAACATGTGATACATGACTCCGTTTCAAGACCACAACTAAGAAAATGGATGCTTGAAAAAAGGAGAACTTTTATCTAGGCAAGCATTGGTCAAAAGCGACTAAACCCGATCAAAAACTGATAAAAACCTACCAAGAACAGCTAAAAATGCCGTAACCGGCTCAAATCATCCAAACCTAAGAAAAAACCTCTAAAATTATTTCCAGTCCATATAGACCACATATAATCCGGGCATAATGTATTTGCCCGGATTCTGGATTGATAAAACACATCTATATGTTTGCTCTGTTTAGTTTTGGTTGTGTTTTATTGGTGTAAAAGTTGGTCAGCTAGTATTTGAGTTAGTTGTGAATGTAGTAGACAAAGAGCATCTCGACGGCACATTATAGTATAAAGGTCAAGACATGAGTGTGCTCTAACAAAACGTCATGTTATTTGACCTAAAAATGATATTGTTTAACCTTGGGAAGCCTACATAGGTGAATAATATGCAAAATACGGACAAGTATTTTTTGACATTTCATGTAGGATCAACTTGCTTATGTATTATATGACTCTGAAATATTTGATTCCATGTTTTATTCTATTAAAATTGAGAGCTATCAAGAGTGTGCTCTAACAAAACGTCATGTTATTTGACCTAAAAATGATATTCTTTAACCTTGGTAAGCCTACATAGGTGAATAATATGCAAAAGAAGGACAAGTATTTTTTGACATTCCATGTAGGATCAACTTGCTTATGTATTATATGACTATGAAATATTTGATTCCATGTTTTATTCTATTAAAATTGAGAGCTATCAAGAAATAGATTACCAAACACAATCGCTAACATACAAAAACAAATTTATATTGAAATTATCTGAAAACGTGGGTTGCAATAAAATGGTCATAACATGTGATACATGACTCCGTTTCAAGACCACAACTAAGAAAATGGATGCTTGAAAAAAGGAGTACTTTTATCCAGGCAAGCATTGGTCAAAAGCGACTAAACCCGATCAAAAACTGATAAAAACCTACCAAGAACAGCTAAAAATGCCGTAACCGGCTCAAATCATCCAAACCTAAGAAAAAACCTCTAAAATTATTTCCAGTCCATATAGACCACATATAATCCGGGCATAATGTATTTGCCCGGATTCTGGATCGATAAAACACATCTATATGTTTGCTCTGTTTAGTTTTGGTTGTGTTTTATTGGTGTAAAAGTTGGTCAGCTAGTATTTGAGTTAGTTGTGAATGTAGTAGACAAAGAGCATCTCGACGGCACATTATAGTATAAAGGTCAAGACATGAGTGTGCTCTAACAAAACGTCATGTTATTTGACCTAAAAATGATATTGTTTAACCTTGGGAAGCCTACATAGGTGAATAATATGCAAAAGACAGACAAGTATTTTTTGATATTTCATGTAGGATCAACTTGCTTATGTATTATATGACTCTAAAATATTTGATTCCATGTTTTATTCTTTTAAAATTGAGAGCTATCAAGAGTGTGCTCTAACAAAACGTCATGTTATTTGACCTAAAAATGATGTTCTTTAACCTTGGGAAGCCTACATAGGTGAATAATATGCAAAAGAAGGACAAGTATTTTTGACATTTCATGTAGGATCAAATTGCTTATGTATTATATGACTCTGAAATATTTGATTCCATGTTTTATTCTATTAAAATTGAGAGCTATCAAGAAATAGATTACCAAACACAATCGCTAACATACAAAAACAAATTTATATCGAAATTATCTGAAAACGTGGGTTGCAATAAAATGGTCATAACATGTGATACATGACTCCGTTTCAAGACCACAACTAAGAAAATGGATGCTTGAAAAAAGGAGTACTTTTATCCAGGCAAGCATTGGTCAAACGCGACTAAACCCGATCAAAAACTGATAAAAACCTACCAAGAACAGCTAAAAATGCCGTAACCGGCTCAAATCATCCAAACCTAAGAAAAAACCTCTAAAATTATTTCCAGTCCATATAGACCACATATAATCCGGGCATAATGTATTTGCCCGGATTCTGGATCGATAAAACACATCTATATGTTTGCTCTGTTTAGTTTTGGTTGTGTTTTATTTGTGTAAAAGTTGGTCAGCTAGTATTTGAGTTAGTTGTGAATGTAGTAGACAAAGAGCATCTCGACGGCACATTATAGTATAAAGGTCAAGACATGAGTGTGCTCTAACAAAACGTCATGTTATTTTACCTAAAAATGATTTTTTTTAACCTTGGGAAGCCTACATTGGTGAATAATATGCAAAAGAAGGACAAGTATTTTTTGATATTTCATGTAGGATCAACTTGCTTATGTATTATATGACTCTGAAATATTTGATTCCATGTTTTATTCTATTAAAATTGAGAGCTATCAAGAGTGTGCTCTAACAAAACGTCATGTTATTTGACCTAAAATGATATTGTTTAACCTTGGGAAGCCTACATAGGTGAATAATAGGCAAAAGAAGGACAAGTATTTTTTGACATTTCATGTAGGATCAACTTGCTTATGTATTATATGACTCTGAAATATTTGATTCCATGTTTTATTCTATTAAAATTGAGAGCTATCAAGAAATAGATTACCAAACACAATCGCTAACATACAAAAATAAATTTATATTGAAATTATCTGAAAACGTGGGTTGCAATAAAATGGTCATAACATGTGATACATGACTCCGTTTCAAGACCACAACTAAGAAAATGGATGCTTGAAAAAAGGAGTACTTTTATCCAGGCAAGCATTGGTCAAAAGCGACTAAACCCGATCAAAAACTGATAAAAACCTACCAAGAACAGCTAAAAATGCCGTAACCGGCTCAAATCATCCAAACCTAAGAAAAAACCTCTAAAATTATTTCCAGTCCATATAGACCACATATAATCCGGGCATAATGTATTTGCCCGGATTCTGGATGGATAAAACACATCTATATGTTTGCTCTGTTTAGTTTTGGTTGTGTTTTATTGGTGTAAAAGTTGGTCAGCTAGTATTTGAGTTAGTTGTGAATGTAGTAGACAAAGAGCATCTCGACGACACATTATAGTATAAAGGTCAAGACATGAGTGTGCTCTAACAAAACGTCATGTTATTTTACCTAAAAATGATATTGTTTAACCTTGGGAAGCCTACATAGGTGAATAATATGCAAAAGAAGGACAAGTATTTTTTGATATTTCATGTAGGATCAACTTGCTTATGTATTATATGACTCTGAAATATTTGATTCCATGTTTTATTCTATTAAAATTGAGAGCTATCAAGAGTGTGCTCTAACAAAACGTCATGTTATTTGACCTAAAATGATATTGTTTAACCTTGGGAAGCCTACATAGGTGAATAATAGGCAAAAGAAGGACAAGTATTTTTTGACATTTCATGTAGGATCAACTTGCTTATGTATTATATGACTCTGAAATATTTGATTCCATGTTTTATTCTATTAAAATTGAGAGCTATCAAGAAATAGATTACCAAACACAATCGCTAACATACAAAAATAAATTTATATTGAAATTATCTGAAAACGTAGGTTGCAATAAAATGGTCATAACATGTGATACATGACTCCGTTTCAAGACCACAACTAAGAAAATGGATGCTTGAAAAAATGAGTACTTTTATCCAGGCAAGCATTGGTCA
Organism: Glebionis coronaria; assembly: GCA_025667525.1. Classification (NCBI taxonomy): domain Eukaryota; kingdom Viridiplantae; phylum Streptophyta; class Magnoliopsida; order Asterales; family Asteraceae; genus Glebionis; species Glebionis coronaria. The sequence continues at coordinate 610,049,382 of CM046878.1, read as the reverse complement.
AAATCGACTAAACCCGATCAAAAACTGATAAAAACCTACCAAGAACAGCTAAAAATGCCGTAACCGGCTCAAATCATCCAAACCTAAGAAAAAACCTCTAAAATTATTTCCAGTCCATATAGACCACATAGAATCCGGGCATAATGTATTTGCTCAGATTCTTGATGGATAAAACACATCTATATGTTTGCTCTGTTTAGTTTTGGTTGTGTTTTATTGGTGTAAAGTTGGTCAGCTAGTATTTGAGGTAGTTGTGAATGTAGTAGACAAAGAGCATCTCGACGGCACATTATAGTATAAAGGTCAAGACATGAGTGTGCTCTAACAAAACGTCATGTTATTTGACCTAAAAATGATATTGTTTAACCTTGGGAAGCCTACATAGGTGAATAATATGCAAAAGAAGGACAAGTATTTTTTGACATTTCATGTATGATCAACTTGCTTATGTATTATATGACTCTAAAATATTTGATTCCATGTTTTATTCTATTAAAATTGAGAGCTATCAAGAAATAGATTACCAAACACAATCGCTAACATACAAAAACAAATTTATATTGAAATTATCTGAAAACGTGGGTTGCAATAAAATGGTCATAACATGTGATACATGACTCCGTTTCAAGACCACAACTAAGAAAATGGATGCTTGAAAAAAGGAGTACTTTTATCTAGGCAAGCATTGGTCAAAAGCGACTAAACCCGATCAAAAACTGATAAAAACCTACCAAGAACAGCTAAAAATGCCATAACCGGCTCAAATCATCCAAACCTAAGAAAAAACCTCTAAAATTATTTCCAGTCCATATAGACCACATATAATCCGGGCATAATGTATTTGCCCGGATTCTGGATTGATAAAACACATCTATATGTTTGCTCTGTTTAGTTTTGGTTGTGTTTTATTGGTGTAAAAGTTGGTCAGCTATTATTTGAGTTAGTTGTGAATGTAGTAGACAAAGAGCATCTCGACGGCACATTATAGTATAAAGGTCAAGACATGAGTGTGCTCTAACAAAACGTCATGTTATTTGACCTAAAATGATATTGTTTAACCTTGGGAAGCCTACATAGGTGAATAATATGCAAAAGACGGACAAGTATTTTTTGACATTTCATGTAGGATCAACTTGCTTATGTATTATATGACTCTGAAATATTTGATTCCATGTTTTATTCTATTAAAATTGAGAGCTATCAAGAGTGTGCTCTAACAAAACGTCATGTTATTTGACCTAAAAATGATATTCTTTAACCTTGGGAAGCCTACATAGGTGAATAATATGCAAAAGAAGGACAAGTATTTTTTGACATTTCATGTAGGATCAACTTGCTTATGTATTATATGACTATGAAATATTTGATTCCATGTTTTATTCTATTAAAATTGAGAGCTATCAAGAAATAGATTACCAAACACAATCGCTAACATACAAAAACAAATTTATATTGAAATTATCTGAAAACGTGGGTTGCAATAAAATGGTCATAACATGTGATACATGACTCCGTTTCAAGACCACAACTAAGAAAATGGATGCTTGAAAAAAGGAGTACTTTTATCCAGGCAAGCATTGGTCAAAAGCGACTAAACCCGATCAAAAACTGATAAAAACCTACCATGAACAGCTAAAAATGCCGTAACCGGCTCAAATCATCCAAACCTAAGAAAAAACCTCTAAAATTATTTCCAGTCCATATAGACCACATATAATCCGGGCATAATGTATTTGCCCGGATTCTGGATCGATAAAACACATCTATATGTTTGCTCTGTTTAGTTTTGGTTGTGTTTTATTGGTGTAAAAGTTGGTCAGCTAGTATTTGAGTTAGTTGTGAATGTAGTAGACAAAGAGCATCTCGACGGCACATTATAGTATAAAGGTCAAGACATGAGTGTGCTCTAACAAAACGTCATGTTATTTGACCTAAAAATGATATTGTTTAACCTTGGGAAGCCTACATAGGTGAATAATATGCAAAAGACAGACAAGTATTTTTTGACATTTCATGTAGGATCAACTTGCTTATGTATTATATGACTCTGAAATATTTGATTCCGTGTTTTATTCTATTAAAATTGAGAGCTATCAAGAAATAGATTACCAAACACAATCGCTAACATACAAAAATAAATTTATATTGAAATTATCTGAAAACGTAGGTTGCAATAAAATGGTCATAACATGTGATACATGACTCCGTTTCAAGACCACAACTAAGAAAATGGATGCTTGAAAAAATGAGTACTTTTATCCAGGCAAGCATTGGTCAAAATCGACTAAACCCGATCAAAAACTGATAAAAACCTACCAAGAACAGCTAAAAATGCCGTAACCGGCTCAAATCATCCAAACCTAAGAAAAAACCTCTAAAATTATTTCCAGTCCATATAGACCACATAGAATCCGGGCATAATGTATTTGCTCAGATTCTTGATGGATAAAACACATCTATATGTTTGCTCTGTTTAGTTTTGGTTGTGTTTTATTGGTGTAAAGTTGGTCAGCTAGTATTTGAGGTAGTTGTGAATGTAGTAGACAAAGAGCATCTCGACGGCACATTATAGTATAAAGGTCAAGACATGAGTGTACTCTAACAAAACGTCATGTTATTTGACCTAAAAATGATATTGTTTAACCTTGGGAAGCCTACATAGGTGAATAATATGCAAAAGAAGGACAAGTATTTTTTGACATTTCATGTATGATCAACTTGCTTATGTATTATATGACTCTGAAATATTTGATTCCATGTTTTATTCTATTAAAATTGAGAGCTATCAAGAAATAGATTACCAAACACAATCGCTAACATACAAAAACAAATTTATATTGAAATTATCTGAAAACGTGGGTTGCAATAAAATGGTCATAACATGTGATACATGACTCCGTTTCAAGACCACAACTAAGAAAATGGATGCTTGAAAAAAGAAGTACTTTTATCTAGGCAAGCATTGGTCAAAAGCGACTAAACCCGATCAAAAACAGATAAAAACCTACCAAGAACAGCTAAAAATGCCATAACCGGCTCAAATCATCCAAACCTAAGAAAAAACCTCTAAAATTATTTCCAGTCCATATAGACCACATATAATCCGGGCATAATGTATTTGCCCGGATTCTGGATTGATAAAACACATCTATATGTTTGCTCTATTTTGTTTTGGTTGTGTTTTATTGGTGTAAAAGTTGGTCAGCTATTATTTGAGTTAGTTGTGAATGTAGTAGACAAAGAGCATCTCGACGGCACATTATAGTATAAAGGTCAAGACATGAGTGTGCTCTAACAAAACGTCATGTTATTTGACCTAAAAATGATATTGTTTAACCTTGGGAAGCCTACATAGGTGAATAATATGCAAAAGACGGACAAGTATTTTTTGACATTTCATGTAGGATCAACTTGCTTATGTATTATATGACTCTGAAATATTTGATTCCATGTTTTATTCTATTAAAATTGAGAGCTATCAAGAGTGTGCTCTAACAAAACGTCATGTTATTTGACCTAAAAATGATATTCTTTAACCTTGGGAAGCCTACATAGGTGAATAATATGCAAAAGAAGGACAAGTATTTTTTGACATTTCATGTAGGATCAACTTGCTTATGTATTATATGACTATGAAATATTTGATTCCATGTTTTATTCTATTAAAATTGAGAGCTATCAAGAAATAGATTACCAAACACAATCGCTAACATACAAAAACAAATTTATATTGAAATTATCTGAAAACGTGGGTTGCAATAAAATGGTCATAACATGTGATACATGACTCCGTTTCAAGACCACAACTAAGAAAATGGATGCTTGAAAAAAGGAGTACTTTTATCCAAGCAAGCATTGGTCAAAAGCGACTAAACCCGATCAAAAACTGATAAAAACCTACCAAGAACAGCTAAAAATGCCGTAACCGGCTCAAATCATCCAAACCTAAGAAAAAACCTCTAAAATTATTTCCAGTCCATATATACCACATATAATCCGGGCATAATGTATTTGCCCGGATTCTGGATCGATAAAACACATCTATATGTTTGCTCTGTTTAGTTTTGGTTGTGTTTTATTGGTGTAAAAGTTGGTCAGCTAGTATTTGAGTTAGTTGTGAATGTAGTAGACAAAGAGCATCTCGACGGCACATTATAGTATAAAGGTCAAGACATGAGTGTGCTCTAACAAAACGTCATGTTATTTGACCTAAAAATGATATTGTTTAACCTTGGGAAGCCTACATAGGTGAATAATATGCAAAAGACAGACAAGTATTTTTTGATATTTCATGTAGGATCAACTTGCTTATGTATTATATGACTCTAAAATATTTGATTCCATGTTTTATTCTATTAAAATTGAGAGCTATCAAGAGTGTGCTCTAACAAAACGTTATGTTATTTGACCTAAAAATGATGTTCTTTAACCTTGGGAAGCCTACATAGGTGAATAATATGCAAAAGAAGGACAAGTATTTTTTGACATTTCATGTAGGATCAACTTGCTTATGTATTATATGACTCTGAAATATTTTATTCCATGTTTTATTCTATTAAAATTGAGAGCTAACAAGAAATAGATTACCAAACACAATCGCTAACATACAAAAACAAATTTATATTGAAATTATCTGAAAACGTGGGTTGCAATAAAATGGTCATAACATGTGATACATGACTCCGTTTCAAGACCACAACTAAGAAAATGGATGCTTGAAAAAAGGAGTACTTTTATCCAGGCAAGCATTGGTCAAAAGCGACTAAACCCGATCAAAAACTGATAAAAACCTACCAAGAACAGCTAAAAATGCCGTAACCGGCTCAAATCATCCAAACCTAAGAAAAAACCTCTAAAATTATTTCCAGTCCACATAGAACACATATAATCCGGGCATAATGTATTTTCCCGGATTCTGGATCGATAAAACACATCTATATGTTTGCTCTGTTTAGTTTTGGTTGTGTTTTATTTGTGTAAAAGTTGGTCAGCTAGTATTTGAGTTAGTTGTGAATGTAGTAGACAAAGAGCATCTCGACGGCACATTATAGTATAAAGGTCAAGACATGAGTGTGCTCTAACAAAACGTCATGTTATTTGACCTAAAAATGATATTGTTTAACCTTGGGAAGCCTACATAGGTGAATAATATGCAAAAGAAGGACAAGTATTTTTTGATATTTCATGTAGGATCAACTTGCTTATGTATTATATGACTCTGAAATATTTGATTCCATGTTTTATTCTATTAAAATTGAGAGCTATCAAGAGTGTGCTCTAACAAAACGTCATGTTATTTGACCTAAAATGATATTGTTTAACCTTGGGAAGCCTACGTAGGTGAATAATAGGCAAAAGAAGGACAAGTATTTTTTGACATTTCATGTAGGATCAACTTGCTTATGTATTATATGACTCTGAAATATTTGATTCCATGTTTTATTCTATTAAAATTGAGAGCTATCAAGAAATAGATTACCAAACACAATCGCTAACATACAAAAATAAATTTATATTGAAATTATATGAAAACGTGGGTTGCAATAAAATGGTCATAACATGTGATACATGACTCCGTTTCAAGACCACAACTAAGAAAATGGATGCTTGAAAAAAGGAGTACTTTTATCCAGGCAAGCATTGGTCAAAAGCGACTAAACCCGATCAAAAACTGATAAAAACCTACCAAGAACAGCTAAAAATGCCGTAACCGGCTCAAATCATCCAAACCTAAGAAAAAACCTCTAAAATTATTTCCAGTCCATATAGACCACATATAATCCGGGCATAATGTATTTGCCCGGATTCTGGATCGATAAAACACATCTATATGTTTGCTCTGTTTAGTATTGGTTGTGTTTTATTTGTGTAAAAGTTGGTCAGCTAGTATTTGAGTTAGTTGTGAATGTAGTAGACAAAGAGCATCTCGACGGCACATTATAGTATAAAGGTCAAGACATGAGTGTGCTCTAACAAAACGTCATGTTATTTGACCTAAAAATGATATTGTTTAACCTTGGGAAGCCTACATAGGTGAATAATATGCAAAAGAAGGACAAGTATTTTTTGATATTTCATGTAGGATCAACTTGCTTATGTATTATATGACTCTGAAATATTTGATTCCATGTTTTATTCTATTAAAATTGAGAGCTGTCAAGAGTGTGATCTAACAAAACGTCATGTTATTTGACCTAAAAGGATATTGTTTAACCTTGGGAAGCCTACATAGGTGAATAATAGGCAAAAGAAGGACAAGTATTTTTTGACATTTCATGTAGGATCAACTTGCTTATGTATCATATGACTCTGAAATATTTGATTCCATGTTTTATTCTATTAAAATTGAGAGCTATCAAGAAATAGATTACCAAACACAATCGCTAACATACAAAAATAAATTTATATTGAAATTATCTGAAAACGTGGGTTGCAATAAAATGGTCATAACATGTGATACATGACTCCGTTTCAAGACCACAACTAAGAAAATGGATGCTTGAAAAAAGGAGTACTTTTATCCAGGCAAGCATTGGTCAAAAGCGACTAAACCCGATCAAAAACTGATAAAAACCTACCAAGAACAGCTAAAAATGCCGTAACCTGCTCAAATCATCCAAACCTAAGAAAAAACCTCTAAAATTATTTCCAGTCCATATAGACCACATATAATCCGGGCATAATGTATTTGCCCGGATTTTGAATGGATAAAACACATCTATATGTTTGCTCTGTTTAGTTTTGGTTGTGTTTTATTGGTGTAAAAGTTGGTCAGCTAGTATTTGAGTTAGTTGTGAATGTAGTAGACAAAGAGCATCTCGACGGCACATTATAGTATAAAGGTCAAGACATGAGTGTGCTCTAACAAAACGTCATGTTATTTGACCTAAAAATGATATTGTTTAACCTTGGGAAGCCTACATAGGTGAATAATATGCAAAAGAAGGACAAGTATTTTTTGATATTTCATGTAGGATCAACTTGCTTATGTATTATATGACTCTGAAATATTTGATTCCATGTTTTATTCTATTTAAATTGAGAGCTATCAAGAGTGTGCTCTAACAAAACGTCATGTTATTTGACCTAAAATGATATTGTTTAACCTTGGGAAGCCTACATAGGTGAATAATAGGCAAAAGAAGGACAAGTATTTTTTGACATTTCATGTAGGATCAACTTGCTTATGTATTATATGACTCTGAAATATTTGATTCCATGTTTTATTCTATTAAAATTGAGAGCTATCAAGAAAGAGATTACCAAACACAATCGCTAACATACAAAAATAAATTTATATTGAAATTATCTGAAAACGTGGGTTGCAATAAAATGGTCATAACATGTGATACATGACTCCGTTTCAAGACCACAACTAAGAAAATGGATGCTTGAAAAAGGAGTACTTTTATCCAGGCAAGCATTGGTCAAAAGCGACTAAACTCGATCAAAAACTGATAAAAACCTACCAAGAACAGCTAAAAATGCCGTAACCGGCTCAAATCATCCAAACCTAAGAAAAAACCTCTAAAATTATTTCCAGTCCATATAGACCACATATAATCCGGGCATAATGTATTTGCCCGGATTCTGGATCGATAAAACACATCTATATGTTTGCTCTGTTTAGTATTGGTTGTGTTTTATTTGTGTAAAAGTTGGTCAGCTAGTATTTGAGTTAGTTGTGAATGTAGTAGACAAAGAGCATCTCGACGGCACATTATAGTATAAAGGTCAAGACATGAGTGTGCTCTAACAAAACGTCATGTTATTTGACCTAAAAATGATATTGTTTAACCTTGGGAAGCCTACATAGGTGAATAATATGCAAAAGAAAGACAAGTATTTTTTGATATTTCATGTAGGATCAACTTGCTTATGTATTATATGACTCTGAAATATTTGATTCCATGTTTTATTCTATTAAAATTGAGAGCTATCAAGAGTGTGCTCTAACAAAACGTCATGTTATTTGACCTAAAAGGATATTGTTTAACCTTGGGAAGCCTACATAGGTGAATAATAGGCAAAAGAAGGACAAGTATTTTTTGACATTTCATGTAGGATCAACTTGCTTATGTATCATATGACTCTGAAATATTTGATTCCATGTTTTATTCTATTAAAATTGAGAGCTATCAAGAAATAGATTACCAAACACAATCGCTAACATACAAAAATATATTTATATTGAAATTATCTGAAAACGTGGGTTGCAATAAAATGGTCATAACATGTGATACATGACTCCGTTTCAAGACCACAACTAAGAAAATGGATGCTTGAAAAAAGGAGTACTTTTATCCAGGCAAGCATTGGTCAAAAGCGACTAAACCCGATCAAAAACTGATAAAAACCTACCAAGAACAGCTAAAAATGCCGTAACCTGCTCAAATCATCCAAACCTAAGAAAAAACCTATAAAATTATTTCCAGTCCATATAGACCACATATAATCCGGGCATAATGTATTTGCCCGGATTCTGAATGGATAAAACACATCTATATGTTTGCTCTGTTTAGTTTTGGTTGTGTTTTATTGGTGTAAAAGTTGGTCAGCTAGTATTTGAGTTAGTTGTGAATGTAGTAGACAAAGAGCATCTCGACGGCACATTATAGTACAAAGGTCAAGACATGAGTGTGCTCTAACAAAACGTCATGTTATTTGACCTAAAAAAGATATTGTTTAACCTTGGGAAGCCTACATAGGTGAATAATATGCAAAAGAAGGACAAGTATTTTTTGACATTTCATGTAGGATCAACTTGCTTATGTATTATATGACTCTGAAATATTTGATTCCATGTTTTATTCTATTAAAACTGAGAGCTATCAAGAGTGTGCTCTAACAAAACGTCATGTTATTTGACCTAAAATTGATATTGTTTAACCTTGGAAAGCCTACATAGGTGAATAATAGGCAAAAGAAGGACAAGTATTTTTTGACATTTCATGTAGGATAAACTTGCTTATGTATTATATGACTCTGAAATATTTGATTCCATGTTTTATTCTATTAAAATTGAGAGCTATCAAGAAATAGATTACCAAACACAATCGCTAACATACAAAAACAAATTTATATTGAAATTATCTGAAAACGTAGGTTGCAATAAAATGGTCATAACATGTGATACATGACTCCGTTTCAAGACCACAACTAAGAAAATGGATGCTTGAAAAAATGAGTACTTTTATCCAGGCAAGCATTGGTCAAAATCGACTAAACCCGATCAAAAACTGATAAAAACCTACCAAGAACAGCTAAAAATGCCGTAACCGGCTCAAATCATCCAAACCTAAGAAAAAACCTCTAAAATTATTTCCAGTCCATATAGACCACATAGAATCCGGGCATAATGTATTTGCTCAGATTCTTGATGGATAAAACACATCTATATGTTTGCTCTGTTTAGTTTTGGTTGTGTTTTATTGGTGTAAAGTTGGTCAGCTAGTATTTGAGGTAGTTGTGAATGTAGTAGACAAAGAGCATCTCGACGGCACATTATAGTATAAAGGTCAAGACATGAGTGTGCTCTAACAAAACGTCATGTTATTTGACCTAAAAATGATATTGTTTAACCTTGGGAAGCCTACATAGGTGAATAATATGCAAAAGAAGGACAAGTATTTTTTGACATTTCATGTATGATCAACTTGCTTATGTATTATATGACTCTGAAATATTTGATTCCATGTTTTATTCTATTAAAATTGAGAGCTATCAAGAAATAGATTACCAAACACAATCGCTAACATACAAAAACAAATTTATATTGAAATTATCTGAAAACGTGGGTTGCAATAAAATGGTCATAACATGTGATACATGACTCTGTTTCAAGACCACAACTAAGAAAATGGATGCTTGAAAAAAGGAGTACTTTTATCCAGGCAAGCATTGGTCAAAAGCGACTAAACCCGATCAAAAACTGATAAAAACCTACCAAGAACAGCTAAAAATGCCGTAACCGGCTCAAATCATCCAAACCTAAGAAAAAACCTCTAAAATTATATCCAGTCCATATAGACCACATATAATCCGGGCATAATGTATTTGCCCGGATTCTGGATCGATAAAACACATCTATATGTTTGCTCTGTTTAGTTTTGGTTGTGTTTTATTGGTGTAAAAGTTGGTCAGCTAGTATTTGAGTTAGTTGTGAATGTAGTAGACAAAGAGCATCTCGACGGTACATTATAGTATAAAGGTCAAGACATGAGTGTGCTCTAACAAAACGTCATGTTATTTGACCTAAAAATGATATTGTTTAACCTTGGGAAGCCTACATAGGTGAATAATATGCAAAAGACGGACAAGTATTTTTTGACATTTCATGTAGGATCAACTTGCTTATGTATTATATGACTCTGAAATATTTGATTCCATGTTTTATTCTATTAAAATTGAGAGCTATCAAGAGTGTGCTCTAACAAAACGTCATGTTATTTGACCTAAAAATGATATTCTTTAACCTTGGGAAGCCTACATAGGTGAATAATATGCAAAAGAAGAACAAGTATTTTTTGACATTTCATGTAGGATCAACTTGCTTATGTATTATATGACTATGAAATATTTGATTCCATGTTTTATTCTATTAAAATTGAGAGCTATCAAGAAATAGATTACCAAACACAATCGCTAACATACAAAAACAAATTTATATTGAAATTATCTGAAAACGTGGGTTGCAATAAAATGGTCATAACATGTGATACATGACTCCGTTTCAAGACCATAACTAAGAAAATGGATGCTTGAAAAAAGGAGTACTTTTATCCTGGCAAGCATTGGTCAAAAGCGACTAAACCCGATCAAAAACTGATAAAAACCTACCAAGAACAGCTAAAAATGCCGTAACCGGCTCAAATCATCCAAACCTAAGAAAAAACCTCTAAAATTATTTCCAGTCCATATAGACCACATAGAATCCGGGCATAATGTATTTGCTCAGATTCTTGATGGATAAAACACATCTATATGTTTGCTCTGTTTAGTTTTGGTTGTGTTTTATTGGTGTAAAGTTGGTCAGCTAGTATTTGAGGTAGTTGTGAATGTAGTAGACAAAGAGCATCTCGACGACACATTATAGTATAAAGGTCAAGACATGAGTGTGCTCTAACAAAACGTCATGTTATTTGACCTAAAAATGATATTGTTTAACCTTGGGAAGCCTACATAGGTGAATAATATGCAAAAGAAGGACAAGTATTTTTTGACATTTCATGTATGATCAACTTGCTTATGTATTATATGACTCTGAAATATTTGATTCCATGTTTTATTCTATTAAAATTGAGAGCTATCAAGAAATAGATTACCAAACACAATCGCTAACATACAAAAACAAATTTATATTGAAATTATCTGAAAACGTGGGTTGCAATAAAATGGTCATAACATGTGATACATGACTCCGTTTCAAGACCACAACTAAGAAAATGGATGCTTGAAAAAAGGAGTACTTTTATCCAGGCAAGCATTGGTCAAAAGCGACTAAACCCGATCAAAAACTGATAAAAACCTACCAAGAACAGCTAAAAATGCCGTAACCGGCTCAAATCATCCAAACCTAAGAAAAAACCTCTAAAATTATATCCAGTCCATATAGACCACATATAATCCGGGCATAATGTATTTGCCCGGATTCTGGATCGATAAAACACATCTATATGTTTGCTCTGTTTAGTTTTGGTTGTGTTTTATTGGTGTAAAAGTTGGTCAACTAGTATTTGAGTTAGTTGTGAATGTAGTAGACAAAGAGCATCTCGACGGTACATTATAGTATAAAGGTCAAGACATGAGTGTGCTCTAACAAAACGTCATGTTATTTGACCTAAAAATGATATTGTTTAACCTTGGGAAGCCTACATAGGTGAATAATATGCAAAAGACGGACAAGTATTTTTTGACATTTCATGTAGGATCAACTTGCTTATGTATTATATGACTCTGAAATATTTGATTCCATGTTTTATTCTATTAAAATTGAGAGCTATCAAGAGTGTGCTCTAACAAAACGTCATGTTATTTGACCTAAAAATGATATTCTTTAACCTAGGGAAGCCTACATAGGTGAATAATATGCAAAAGAAGAACAAGTATTTTTTGACATTTCATGTAGGATCAACTTGCTTATGTATTATATGACTATGAAATATTTGATTCCATGTTTTATTCTATTAAAATTGAGAGCTATCAAGAAATAGATTACCAAACACAATCGCTACCATACAAAAACAAATTTATATTGAAATTATCTGAAAACGTGGGTTGCAATAAAATGGTCATAACATGTGATACATGACTCCGTTTCAAGACCACAACTAAGAAAATGGATGCTTGAAAAAAGGAGTACTTTTATCCAGGCAACCATTGGTCAAAAGCGACTAAACCCGATCAAAAACTGATAAAAACCTACCAAGAACAGCTAAAAATGCCGTAACCGGCTCAAATCATCCAAACCTAAGAAAAAACCTCTAAAATTATTTCCAGTCCATATAGACCACATATAATCCGGGCATAATGTATTTGCCCGGATTCTGGATCGATAAAACACATCTATATGTTTGCTCTGTTTAGTTTTGGTTGTGTTTTATTGGTGTAAAAGTTGGTCAGCTAGTATTTGAGTTAGTTGTGAATGTAGTAGACAAAGAGCATCTCGACGGCACATTATAGTATAAAGGTCAAGACATGAGTGTGCCCTAACAAAACGTCATGTTATTTGACCTAAAAATGATATTGTTTAACCTTGGGAAGCCTACATAGGTGAATAATATGCAAAAGACAGACAAGTATTTTTTGATATTTCATGTAGGATCAACTTGCTTATGTATTATATGACTCTGAAATATTTGATTCCATGTTTTATTCTATTAAAATTGAGAGCTATCAAGAGTGTGCTCTAACAAAACGTCATTTTATTTGACCTAAAAATGATGTTCTTTAACCTTGGGAAGCCTACATAGGTGAATAATATACAAAAGAAGGACAAGTATTTTTTGACATTTCATGTAGGATCAACTTGCTTATGTATTATATGACTCTGAAATATTTGATTCCATGTTTTATTCTATTAAAATTGAGAGCTATCAAGAAATAGACTACCAAACACAATCGCTAACATACAAAAACAAATTTATATTGAAATTATCTGAAAACGTGGGTTGCAATAAAATGGTCATAACATGTGATACATGACTCCGTTTCAAGACCACAACTAAGAAAATGGATGCTTGAAAAAAGGAGTACTTTTATCCAGGCAAGCATTGGTCAAAAACGACTAAACCCGATCAAAAACTGATAAAAACCTACCAAGAACAGCTAAAAATACCGTAACCGGCTCAAATCATCCAAACCTAAGAAAAAACCTCTAAAATTATTTCCAGTCCATATAGACCACATATAATCCGGGCATAATGTATTTGCCCGGATTCTGGATCGATAAAACACATCTATATGTTTGCTCTATTTAGTTTTGGTTGTGTTTTATTTGTGTAAAAGTTGGTCAGCTAGTATTTGAGTTAGTTGTGAATGTAGTAGACAAAGAGCATCTCGACGGCACATTATAGTATAAAGGTCAAGACATGAGTGTGCTCTAACAAAACGTCATGTTATTTGACCTAAAAATGATATTGTTTAACCTTGGGAAGCCTACATAGGTGAATAATATGCAAAAGAAGGACAAGTATTTTTTGATATTTCATGTAGGATCAACTTGCTTATGTATTATATGACTCTGAAATATTTGATTCCATGTTTTATTCTATTAAAATTGAGAGCTATCAAGAGTGTTCTCTAACAAAACGTCATGTTATTTGACCTAAAAATGATATTGTTTAACCTTGGGAAGCCTACATAGGTGAATAATAGGCAAAAGAAGGACAAGTATTTTTTGACATTTCATGTAGGATCAACTTGCTTATGTATTATATGACTCTGAAATATTTGATTCCATGTTTTATTCTATTAAAATTGAGAGCTATCAAGAAATAGATTACCAAACACAACCGCTAACATACAAAAATAAATTTATATTGAAATTATCTGAAAACGTGGGTTGCAATAAAATGGTCATAACATGTGATACATGACTCCGTTTCAAGACCACAACTAAGAAAATGGATGCTTGAAAAAAGGAGTACTTTTATCCAGGCAAGCATTGGTCAAAAGCGACTAAACCCGATCAAAAACTGATAAAAACCTACCAAGAACAGCTAAAAATGCCGTAACCGGCTCAAATCATCCAAACCTAAGAAAAACCTCTAAAATTATTTCCAGTCCATATAGACCACATATAATCCGGGCATATTGCCCGGATTCTGGACGGATAAAACACATCTATATGTTTGTTCTGTTTAGTTTTGGTTGTGTTTTATTGGTGTAAAAGTTGGTCAGCTAGTATTTGAGTTAGTTGTGAATGTAGTAGACAAAGAGCATCTCGACGGCACATTATAGTATAAAGGTCAAGACATGAGTGTGCTCTAACAAAACGTCATGTTATTTTGTTAGCCCTATATTTTATATAGTCGAACAAGAATGTAATAGGTCATCTCAGTCGTTAAATGGTCTTGTATTGTAATAGGTTAGTCGGGAAAACCGGGCTTGGACTTTAAGCTAATATTGTATAAGTTAGGGGCGTAAGCCCAAAGCAAAGCCAAGCCCGGCCCAAGGAAACAAAGCCCACGGCCCAAAAGGCCAAGGGTATATAAAACCTCTTCCATGTGTGGAAGAGGGTGTTGGTTCATTTTACTTTCTCTCTCTAGTAAACATAAACCTTCCAAATCTCTCTTGTTTCTCTCTCTACTTTTCTTCTCTTTCTCTCTCTAAATATCTCTTCTAAATCTTGTGTTATGGATTGAATAGGAATAACATTTGGTATCAAGAGCCTATAGTGGATAGGTGATTGAAGATTAGTGTGGTGTGTTCTTGATTTTTCGTAGTCATTTTGATCTTTATATCACGTCCAAAAAAAATTTTCTTGTGTTTTTTATGGTTTTTTCTTCATACAAATCTTCTACATAGTTGTGGTAGAGATTTGGTATTGTTACCTTGGCTAAAAACACAAATTTTTTGGGTGTTTTGATCATTTTTTGGCTTAAAATCACGAATTGGTTGAGTTTTGTCCGAGAAAAGTGGGAATTATTCCGATCAGGTCATCAGAAAAGGGCTTACAGTTATTCCGATTGGTGTAATCGGAATAGGGTTTATACATTCCGATTGGTCATTCCGATTGGACATTCCGATTTAACATTCCAATTGGTCATTCTGATTGGTCATTCCGATTGGTCATTCTGATTTGACATTCCGATTTGAGTATTCCAATTTGGACATTCCGATTGGTCATTCCGATTGACATTCCGATTGACATTCCGATTGGTCATTCCGATTTGACATTCCGATTAGGGTATTCCGATTAGTATTCCAATTTGGACATTCTGATTGGGTATTTCGATTTGACATTCCGATTGGTCATTCCGACAAGGTTATTCCGATCGGCATTCCGATGGATATTTTGTTTGAGTAATTTTTAGACTTAGCCACTATCTAGACTAGTTTAGGAACATCGTTTACACGAAGATAAAAAAAAAAAAAGAAAAAAAAAAAAAAAAAAAAAAAGTTAAAATTTTTAGGTCAAGTAAAATCAAATTTTTTCCCTATTAGTTTTTGGCTATTTCTAACTCAAATTCAAAATTTGGCGATGCAAAATTTTTCGGCTTACCGTTTTGTCAGACTGAGGAATTTATTGTCGGACTGAGAAAAAAAAATTTCTGGAAATTTCGGAATTTCAATTTTAACCACACATCATCACAACAAATCCACTAAGATCTGCAATTCATCCACAAGTATTCACCATGTCTAACAACAACATCAACATTGCAACTGCTAATCAAATTCGTTTGGAACAAGGTGGTAACGGTAATCCACCTGTGCTCACTGCCGGTTGCTACGTTCAATGGAGATCTCGTTTTCTCAGATTTCTCGACGGAAAAGAAAACCGAACTGCTCTTCGTCACTGCCTTGAGAACCCACCTCCAGTTTTTAAATTCAAACCAATTACAACACAGGCAGAGGATGGTACTTCATCAACTATACGAGCTATGGAGGATTTTGACACATGTTCTGCTGAGAAAAAGAAACTCCTCCAAGCTGAAGCTGATGCTGTAAATTTCATACTCACTGGAATTGATAACGATATCTATTCCACAGTTGATGCATGTCCTAATGTTATGGAAATGTGGAATGCAATTCATCGATTGAAGCAAGGTGAGTCAATCAATGTTCAAGATCTCGAGACTAATCTACTTTGGGAGTTTGGAAAATTCACATCTGAAGATGGTGAATCCATTGACTCATATTACTCGAGATTCTACAAAATGATGAATGAGCTTGTCAGAAATCATTGCACCATCTCCAATCATCATGCCAATGTTCAGTTTCTACTTCAACTCAAACCGGAATGGCAAAGGTTTGTAACTTTGGTCAAACAAAAGGAGGATATCAAGACTATATCTTACCACAAACTTTATGATATCTTGAAGCAACATCAGAATGAACTGAATGAACTAAGGGCTGAAAAGGCAGAACGGTCTGCTAATTCTATTGCTTTTGTGGCTGCTACTTCAACAAAACCCGTTCCCCGTCAACAACCACCTACTCATTCCTCAAAGTCATCAAGCTCATCCACCAAACCTCTAGTTGCTGCTAAACACAAAGCAAAATCAATTGTCCCCACTCCACCTCCAAAGTATGACACCGAGTCAGATGGAGATAGTGATGATGAACAAAATTAAAGGGACAAGAAGATTGAAGAACTCATGTCTTTACTCACCACAACTTATAAGAAGATCTACAAACCTACCAACAACAACCTCAGATCATCATCCAATGCTAGATATAAGGAAGTTGATCATGCACCTAGGTATGATCGTGATGCTAGGTATGATAATCAGAGGATGCTGAATCAAGTTGGGGCTAGAGATACTGTAGGCACTCCGGTTGTGCAGAAGACTGGGATTCAATGCTTCAATTGTAAGGGATTTGGGCACATGGCTAGGGAATGCAAGAAGCCAAAACGGGTTAAGGACTCAGGGTATCACAAGGAAAAGATGCTGCTGTGTAAGAAAGAAGAAGCAGGAATTCCACTCACAGCTGATGAAGTTGACTGGCGTGATGACACTGATGATGAAGCCGATGATCAAGAGCTAGAGGCACATTATGTGTACATGGCAAAGATTCAAGAAGTGCTTCTAGAGACTGCTGATACTTCTGGACCTATCTTTGATACTGAGCCAATTGAAAAGGTACCAACAAATGATAACAATAATGTGTTTGCTAATGAACACGGCATCCTGAGCAACCCGAAAGCATCAATGACACATATGTAATGGACACGGAGGATAGCAATATCTCTACGGATTCACAGCATATGTGTAATGATGACGGTAATGCTGCTCAGGATACTGACTCGGATGAGGACCGTGATTTGACTGCGTCTATAATTGATTCTTTAAAACATGAAATTGAGGAAAACAAAGATGCTAATAAACGTTCGAAGCAAGCAAACACATCCTTAGCCGAGGAGATAGACAGGCTTAAAGAGTGTGATTATGTAAAAGAAGCTGATCGACGAGTTGCAATAGCTAATGGTTTGGTATATGAACGTAAGGTGCTCAACGAACAATATTGTTCTGAAGTAACACACGAAATTCATATGTCAAAACAAAAGATATCAGAACTTGAAGAACAACTACTGTTACATAAACTCCAAATTACTGAATTAGAGTAGGTTAACAAAGAACAAACTGAGCTTTATAAAACTCGTGAAGAAAAGGATATTGAAAAAATTCTTGCTTTGGAAAAGAGAGTCGACACGTTAAACAACATTGTTTACAAAACGGGTCAGTCTATTCAAACTATGAATATGCTCAATAGAAATATGAAAACGAGTTTTGTCAAGCCTGAATATCTCAAGAAAGCTCAAAGTACCAAGCCTGCTCTTTATGATATCGGTTGTTATGTCGATAATCTTGCTCTTATGCTTTCCCCTGACTGCGACGAAATCATTCGTCAACAAGAAGAAAGTCGATCAAACTTAAGTGATTTAATAAACCTTTCTGATTCTAACAATCATATTAAGTTTGTCCCTCAAAAAGAACTTTCAAAAGAACAAAAGATGTATAATAGTGTTCCACCACCATGTGATGAACCACAAAAGAAAGTTTCTTTAAAAAGGAGTTTCAAAAAGCAATCAATTTTGTTAGAAAAGCGAATTTTGGATGAAAAACGTAAATGGGATGAGAAAAGCAAAAGTGTTCAGCAATTTGAGTTTATAAAACAAGGGGTTTTAAATCTGTACAAAGGTGTCGTCGACTATGAAAAGGTTTCTAGGGATACCATTTGGAATATTAAACCTAACCCACAAGTATAAGTCGTCATTCAACAATGCATTGTTCCAACCATTGATGATCTTTCAAAAAATGTGGAAATGTTTTATAATGCTCTCACTGAGGAAATGTTAACTGATTTAAGCTATGTCAAATCTCTTGAAGATGAAGTTGATTTTCTTCAAACTAAATTAAAGACACAAGAACACCAACTTTCTAACGAAATTGATCGACTTTCTAAGGAATATTTTTATGCTGACCATATGAATGCTATACTTGGTGTGTATACCGATCTTGATCAATATTGTCATGTAGCATGTCTAGTGTCAGAATCGGACGGGAAATGTCGCAATCTTGAAGTAGAGCTTTCAAAACAAATTCAGTCATACAACAAACTTTCGAAAAGCTTTTCTCAACTTGAGAAACACTCCATTTCTCTTGAACTTGCTTTACAAAAAGGTGAAAAATCTCATAATCATAAAAAGTGTCAAGAAATGTCAGCTTCTTCGTTTCGTCTACTAAATGAAAAAGATTTCGAAATAAATGATTTGAAAGCTCAGCTAAAAGAAAGGGACATTGCCATAAGTGAGTTACAGAAACTCATTGAGAAAATGAAAGGAAAGTCTGTTTTGGGTAAACCATCCGCTGTTCGTCAACCGAATGCGGTTAAATGCCCTAAATCATCTATTTTGGGACAATCCCCACAGACTTTGCCTAAGATAGGAAATGATAAGAGCACTAATGTGATAGCACCTGGAATGTATAAGATGAACACTAGGTCCACTCAAACTGGAACTACGCAGTTACCTCAGAATACTAGGAAAACTAATCAACGTGTGTCTTCTTCTAAAGGAGTAAATCCCACTACTAGTGTTAGCGACCACAGCTTAAGAGCACTAGAATTGAAGATAGAGTCATGCCTAACAATAGTCAAGGGAAGAAGAAGGAAGTAGAAGATCATCGTAGGAATTTTAAGTTTTCTAAGAATAAAACGTCTGTAACTGCTTGTAATGACAGTTTAAATGCTAAGACCTCGAATGTTGAAGTTGTTTGTGTTGAATGTGGAAAATGTGTTCGTACTTTCAATCATGATGCTTGCTCTTAATCATAATGGCGTGAATACTAGAACTAGGAAGCCTATTCCTGTGCCCACTAGTACTAGAGAACCCACAAGAACTTTGAACCAATCCACTGATCAACCACTTAAGAAACTAAGTGCGTTAGACTCCACTACTCTGTGTAAACAAAACAGATTAAAGAAGCTATATGAGAACATGATTAGGACATGTACACGGGGGTATTCGAGATTTACACCACCCGGTTACAAATGGGTACCTAAGTTAACCACTTTAGTGATTGGGTCTAGGAATATCAGCTTGCCTGTAGACTTTGCATCTAGGCCCACTACTATTTTGGAACCCGTTTCTATCAAGGGCTCCCATTTGTCAAATGCTACATTGTCTTCTAATTCTTCTGCAGCTCGTCGAACTTATCCTATTCATAATGGACTTCGGGTGCACAAAGCACATGACGGGCAATCTCAAGCTTCTCATTAACTTCGTGGAGAAGTTTCTGGGTACGGTACGGTTTGGAAATGATCACTTTGCACCGATACTCGGATATGGAGACTTGGTTCAAGGGAATATCACTATAACACGGGTTTATTACGTCGAAGGACTGAATCACAATTTATTCTCGGTTGGTCAATTTTGTGATGCGGATTTGGAAGTGGCTTTTCAGAAATCTACTTGCTATGTTAGAGACTACGATGGGAATGACCTCCTTACAGGTTCTCGTGGTTCTGATCTCTACACAGTAACTCTTCAAGACACATCTTCAACAAATCCAATTTGCTTAATGGCTAAAGCGTCATCATCTCAAGCATGGTTATGGCATCAACGATTGTCACATCTCAACTTTGACACCATCAACTTGCTTTCGAAGAATGATATTGTGACCGGTCTTCCTAAGTTGAAATTCGTCAAAGAACATCTTTGTTCTTCTTGTGAGTTGGGGAAAGCAAAACGGAAGTCTTTCAAAACAAAGACTACCCCAAGCTCAAAAGGACGATTAGAACTTCTACACATGGATTTATGTGGTCCCATGCGTGTAGAGAGTATTAACGGGAAAAAGTATATTCTCGTGATTGTTGATGATTACTCTAGAAACACATGGACTTTCTTCTTAAGGTCCAAAGATGAAACACCAGAGGTTCTCAAAAACTTTCTCAAGATGATACAACGCAATCTTCAAGCTCAAGTCTTAACCGTAAGAACGGATAGGGGTACTGAATTTTTGAACAAGAACTTGCAATCTTACTTTCACGAAGAAGGTATCGAACATCAAACGTCTATTGCTCGAACTCCTGAACAAAACGGCGTTGTCGAAAGGCGGGACCGTACTTTGGTTGAGGCTGCTCGAACAATGCTTTCTGCTTCAAAATTACCGCTATTCTTCTGGGCTGAAGCAATTGCAACTGCCTGTTATACTCAGAATCGTTCTCTCGTCATCCCTAGACATGAAAAGACACCTTACCACATCATCAATGGCAGGAAACCTACTGTCAAATTCTTTCACGTATTTGGATCTTTATGCTACATCCTTAAAGACGGTGAAAATCTCGACAAGATGAAAGAAAAAGGTGATGCATGTATTTTTGTGGGGTATGCTACATTATCGAAAGGATATCGAGTCTATAACAAGAGAACAAAGATTATTGTCGAAACAATTCATGTGAACTTTGACGAATTGCCACACATGGTACTTGATCACAACAGCTCAAGTCCCGCACCTCAATGTCCAGCAATGGCACCTACACAAAACAGTGTACGTCCCGTGCAAGAATGTCAACAAAGTACTCCTACAGCAGACTCGACGGATACGACACAAATGAATGAGTTGGTTGATTTATATGATCCAATGTTTGATGAATATTACTATGGAAACAGTCAAGTTGTGTCAAAGCCTTCCGCTGTCAACACTGCTGATGCACCCGTACAAAATCAACAAGACACAACTTCATCTACTTCAGCAACCATTGCTCAAGAGACAATTCTAGTGGATACTCAACAAACTCAAGAAACTGTCATACAACCAACATCACCAACCGTCAATGCTGAAGGAGGTAACAACAATCAAGCAGTCGATGCACAACCTGACGATGAAGAATTTATCAATCCGTTCGGTACACCGGTACACGAAGTCGGAGAGTCTTCTACTCAACATGTTGATCCGTCCAACATGCATACATTCTACCAACCATATCCATCCACTCACCATTTGACACGTGATCATCCATTGGAGCAAGTCATTGGAAATCCTTCACAACCGGTTCGAACACGCAGACAACTTGAAACCGATGGCGATGTGTGTATGTATGCACTCACCGTGAGTTCAACTGTACCTACAAACATCAAACAAGCCATGACTGATCATGCGTGGATTGAATCAATGCAAGACGAAATTCATCAGTTTGAACGCCTAAATGTTTGGGAACTTGTTGACCGACCCTATGGAATGTCAATTTTAGATTTCAAATGGATCTGGAAAAACAAACTGGATGAGGAACAAACTATCATCAAAAACAAATCTCGTCTTGTGGTTAAGGGATACCGTCAACAAGAAGGAATAGATTTCGATGAATCATTCGCTCCAGTTGCTCGTTTGGAAGCTGTCAGGATATTCCTTGCTTATGCTGCACATAAGGGCTTCACGGTTTTTCAGATGGACGTTAAAACTGCTTTTCTCAATGGTCATTTGAAGGAAGAAGTATATGTGAATCAGCCGGAAGGATTCATCGATCCTCATCATCCTGACAAAGTCTATCGTCTCAAGAAGGCTGTATATGGACTTAAACAAGCTCCAAGGGCATGGTACGAAGAACTTTCAAACTTCTTGGTATCCAAAGGATTCTCCAAAGGTTCTATTGATCCTACTCTGTTTACTAATATATATGGGGATGACATAATGCTGGTGCAAGTTTATGTTGATGACATTATTTTTGGTTCTACGAACCCAAAACTTTCAAAACGTTTTGAAAAATTAATGCACAGCAGATTTGAAATGTCAATGATGGGGGAGCTAAAATTCTTTTTAGGCCTCCAGATTCATCAATCCCCACGTGGTATCTTCATTAACCAAGCTAAGTATGCTCAAGAGATACTTAAAAAGCATGGTATGACCTCATGTGCTCGCGTTGGTACACCATTGTCGACCACATCCCTAGACGCTGACTTGTACTCATATCCCGTAGATCAAACGCGATATCGCAGTATGATCGGGTCACTTATGTACCTTACAGCCAGCAGGCCTGATATTCATCATGCCACATGCTATTGTGCACGATATCAAGCCAGACCTACTCAAAAGCACCTCAAAGAGGTTAAACGGATCTTTCGATACCTTAAGAATACCATTCACATGGGACTCTGGTATCCGAGGGAAACCGGTTTTCATCTAACGGCTTTTTTAGATTCTGATCACGCAGGTTGTCTTGATAGTCGTAAAAGCACTTCTGGTAGCATACAATTTCTAGGGGAAGACAAGCTTGTCAGTTGGTCGTCAAAGAAGCAGGATTGCACTTCGCTATCATCAGCTGAAGCAGAATATGTGGCTCTATCCGCGTGTTGTGCTCAAGTCCTCTGGATGAGAACTCAACTCACGGATTATGGCTTCCACTTTGATAAAATACCTATGTATTGTGACTTAAAGTCGGCCATATCCATATCTTGCAATCTGGTTCAACACTCCCGTACCAAGCACATCGATGTCAGATATCACTTCATCAAGGAACAAGTGGAACGCGGCATCGTGGAATTATACTTTGTCAGAACTGAGTACCAGCTGGCAGACTTGTTTACAAAAGCTCTATCAAAAGATAGGTTTGCGTATCTCGTTGGCCGTCTTGGTATGAAGTATATGACTCCAGAAGACTTGGAGGTTTTGGCAAATGAAGTTGCTTGATATTCTCTCACTATGACTTCTAAGCACATCACAGCTTAGGACTCGAACCTCAACTAAGGAAAGTTTATCTCGGATGATAACTTATCCTCCTCAACGAGAAATTCATATTTCTTGGTAATGAGCTTCTCATAAAAACATTCAAAGTTTTTAAGTTCATGAAAAACGATTTCTAAGTAAATGTCATCTTAGAACTCGAACTTCAACTTAACGAAAGTTTATCACGGATGATAACTTATCCTTCACAACGGGAAATTTATTTTTCTCGGTCATGAGCTAGTCACAAAACAATCAAAGTTTTGAGCTCATGAAAAATGGACCCGAAAGGGAAGTGTACGTTTCAGTGCGCTTTCCCTAATCAATAGAAGAGAAGTCTTCTACCCTGATTATTTTAAAACCGTTGAACACAATTTTTCAAGAATTTCTCAAAAGGTTTTTCTAAATCTTTCAAAATTGTGTGTTCAACACTCCCTTCCTCATAAGTGGTTTTTATATCTCAAAATTGTCATATGTTATTTTGATCAATTTTTGAGGGGGAGCGTTTTAAAATCAAGCCTTTTAATGTTGTTGGGTACATCTCTAAAATTGTCATATTTTATGTATCCAACACATTCCGAAAATGATATAAAATTTTCAAATGTAATATATTATATCGGAAAAGGCATCTCAACTCCGTACCTCAACATATTTTGTGGTGTCGTTTTTCTAAAATTTTGTCAACTTTTGTCTCAAGACACACATATATTGTTGAGGGGGAGCGACCCGACTGAAAATGTTCCATGCTTCATACGTGCACACATGTTTCTCTCCCAATCGGTTTTCAGAAATTTTCATATTTTAATCAATTAGTATCTCTAATATGATGTTTTTATATTAGAGATAGGGGAGAAAATGTGATTAAAATGTAATATATCGCAACATGTGATCTTAAAGACTCAAGTGTAACTCTTTCCTTCACATGCGAAACAATTTCGTGTATCGATGCATGTGTGTAGGGGGAGCTTTTCGGAAATGTAAAACATTCAAAGTGTTAAAAAGTTTTGATTTTTATCAAGCACTTTGAATTGTTTCAATGGTTTTATGGTTACGATCTTTACCCAAAACAACCTACTATCCACGACGGAACGATGGAGTCAAAAGGTGGTTTAGGATAGGAAACTAAGTCCTATGATCCAACCAGAACCGGAGGGATCTACCCAAGGACATCCCATAGCTAGAAATAGTTGTCCTTAGGAAAGATGGAGTGAAATGAAGCTGAATGCGGACCAATTACTTAAGTTAGCACTAGAACAATCACAACAAGGTGCTAATGATGACGTATTGGTAAGCATTGAAGGAGTTGAATATTCTGTGCAACTTAGGTAGAAACCGGGTTAACACATCTTTTGAAGATAAGTGTCATGGACCCAGTGATGCGATGCACAACCCTTCCCCAGCCATTTGAGTTTCTCTCAAAAGAAACTTGTCTCATTGTCAAGGAGATCAACACGTATCTATTGACTTTCTCACTCCGAGTCAGTTAATATTGAAAAGGTGGCAGTCTGCTCCAGCCTCCGATTACCAAAATGCACTTATTGAGTCTAGAGCCAAACGAGATCAATTTATCATCTCATTAGGACACAATCGAGTCCTACGCATTATCCTTATGATATTGCCAGAACATCTGAGTGATACGATTCACAATGAAGATGGAAATCCTGCTTGAGCCAGCATCAAACAAGCTCATGGTAGGTAACTTGTGCGATTCTACACGAATCAAACTTGTGAGAACTGGAAAGCAACTAAGTTTGGATTCTTAATTGATTCAAACTTGATTCCAGGTTTCTTCGCAAAATCCATGTGATCTTGCCAGAACATTCAGAGTGACACTCATTAGTGTTCACAGTGACGAATGGAAATCCTTCCAGTGTCAACATCAAACAGCACTGCGGTAGGTAACTCGTAAGATTCTCTATGAATCAAGCTTGTGACAAACTGGAAAGCAACAATGGTGCGATTATTTTAGAATCAAACTTGTTCCAGGAAATCTGAATTGACGACTCTAATCAGACGGATAATTTATCCTTATGATTCACTCTTTACGTTCGCAGTCTGCTTTGAGACGGTCGAGTAAAAAGAACTGGCTTTTACCGCCGGGAAACCCTGTCAAGGAGGTTCTTAATCGAATCTACCTGATCACAGGTACGATATTTAATACCGTATAACGGTCTTCGCCGACCGGAGGTAAAACGCTACCGAGTTAGGGTGAAATGTTCAAAGCCATTTCATCCGTGTCTATATATGTTGCTGCATATCAAGAAGGTGGCGTAGCTGTACAACCGATGTCGATTCAGAAGTCACAAGAGCACAAGATGGCGATAATCAAGATAACTAAGAATGTAAGAATGTAATAGGTCATCTTAGTCACAAGGAGTATAGATGAAGATCTCAAGCACTCAAAGTCAAATGACAAAGGCTCAAGATAAAGATCACGAAAGCATGAAGGAACAAAGTTGTTACAAACAAGATCAAGACCAAGATACAAGACCAAAGCAGGAAGATCTCCTCTACAAGAATGTATTCACTCAACCATCTTATGTTTTTTAAGCATTTTAAGATGACCGATACATTGGAGGAGATTGTTAGCCCTATATTTTATATAGTCGAACAAGAATGTAATAGGTCATCTCAGTCGTTAAATGGTCTTGTATTGTAATAGGTTAGTCGGGAAAACCGGGCTTGGACTTTAAGCTAATATTGTATAAGTTAGGGGCGTAAGCCCAAAGCAAAGCCAAGCCCGGCCCAAGGAAACAAAGCCCACGGCCCAAAAGGCCAAGGGTATATAAAACCTCTTCCATGTGTGGAAGAGGGTGTTGGTTCATTTTACTTTCTCTCTCTAGTAAACATAAACCTTCCAAATCTCTCTTGTTTCTCTCTCTACTTTTCTTATCTTTCTCTCTCTAAATATCTCTTCTAAATCTTGTGTTATGGATTGAATAGGAATAACATATTTGACCTAAAAATGATATTGTTTAACCTTGGAAAGCCTACATAGGTGAATAATATGCAAAAGAAGGACAAGTATTTTTTCACATTTCATGTAGGATCAACTTGCTTATGTATTATATGACTCTGAAATATTTGATTCCATGTTTTATTCTATTAAAATTGAGAGCTATCAAGAGTGTGCTCTAACAAAACGTCATGTTATTTGACCTAAAAATGATATTGTTTAACCTTGGGAAGCCTACATAGGTGAATAATATGCAAAAGAAGGACAAGTATGTTTTGATATTTCATGTATGATCAACTTGCTTATGTATTATATGACTCTGAAATATTTTATTCCATGTTTTATTCTATTAAAATTGAGAGCTATCAAGAAATAGATTACCAAACACAATCGCTAACATACAAAAACAAATTTATATTGAAA
This sequence comes from Glebionis coronaria, assembly GCA_025667525.1. Lineage (NCBI taxonomy): Eukaryota > Viridiplantae > Streptophyta > Magnoliopsida > Asterales > Asteraceae > Glebionis > Glebionis coronaria. Next base: position 610,022,619 of record CM046878.1, on the reverse strand, counting down.
TTATCTGAAAACGTGGGTTGCAATAAAATGGTCATAACATGTGATACATGACTCCGTTTCAAGACCACAACTAAGAAAATGGATGCTTGAAAAAAGGAGTACTTTTATCCAGGCAAGCATTGGTCAAAAGCGACTAAACCCGATCAAAAACTGATAAAAACCTACCAAGAACAGCTAAAAATGCTGTAACCGGCTCAAATCATCCAAACCTAAGAAAAACCTCTAAAATTATTTCCAGTCCATATAGACCACATATAATCCGGGCATAATGTATTTGCCCGGATTCTGGATGGATAAAACACATCTATATGTTTGCTCTGTTTAGTTTTGGTTGTGTTTTATTGGTGTAAAAGTTGGTCAGCTAGTATTTGAGTTAGTTGTGAATGTAGTAGACAAAGAGCATCTCGACGGCACATTATAGTATAAAGGTCAAGACATGAGTGTGCTCTAACAAAACGTCATGTTATTTGACCTAAAAATGATATTGTTTAACCTTGGAAAGCCTACATAGGTGAATAATATGCAAAAGAAGGACAAGTATTTTTTGACATTTCATGTAGGATCAACTTGCTTATGTATTATATGACTCTGAAATATTTGATTCCATGTTTTATTCTATTAAAATTGAGAGCTATCAAGAGTGTGCTCTGACAAAACGTCATGTTATTTGACCTAAAAATGATATTGTTTAACCTTGGGAAGCCTACATAGGTGAATAATATGCAAAAGAATGACAAGTATTTTTTGATATTTCATGTAGGATCAACTTGCTTATGTATTATATGACTCTGAAATATTTTATTCTATTAAAATTGAGAGCTATCAAGAAATAGATTACCAAACACAATCGCTAACATACAAAAACAAATTTATATTGAAATTATCTGAAAACGTGGGTTGCAATAAAATAGTTATAACATGTGATACATGACTCCGTTTCAAGACCACAACTAAGAAAATGGATGCTTGAAAAAAGGAGTACTTTTATCCAGGCAAGCATTGGTCAAAAGCGACTAAACCCGATCAAAAACTGATAAAAACCTACCAAGAACAGCTAAAAATGCCATAACCGGCTCAAATCATCCAAACCTAAGAAAAAACCTCTAAAATTATTTCCAGTCCATATAGACCACATATAATCCGGGCATAATGTATTTGCCCGGATTCTGGATGGATAAAACACATCTATATGTTTGCTCTGTTTAGTTTTGGTTGTGTTTTATTGGTGTAAAAGTTGGTCAGCTAGTATATTTGAGTTAGTTGTGAATGTAGTAGACAAAGAGCATCTCGACGGCACATTATAGTATAAAGGTCAAGACATGAGTGTGCTCTAACAAAACTTCATGTTATTTGACCTAAAAATGATATTGTTTAACCTTGGAAAGCCTACATAGGTGAATAATATGCAAAAGAAGGACAAGTATTTTTTGACATTTCATGTAGGATCAACTTGCTTATGTATTATATGACTCTGAAATATTTGATTCCATGTTTTATTCTATTAAAATTGAGAGCTATCAAGAGTGTGCTCTAACAAAACGTCATGTTATTTGACCTAAAAATGATATTGTTTAACCTTGGGAAGCCTACATAGGTGAATAATATGCAAAAGAAGGACAAGTATTTTTTGATATTTCATGTAGGATCAACTTGCTTATGTATTATATGACTCTGAAATATTTTATTCCATGTTTTATTCTATTAAAATTGAGAGCTATCAAGAAATAGATTACCAAACACAATCGCTAACATACAAAAACAAATTTATATTGAAATTATCTGAAAACGTGGGTTGCAATAAAATGGTCATAACATGTGATACATGACTCCGTTTCAAGACCACAACTAAGAAAATGGATGCTTGAAAAAAGGAGTACTTTTATCCAGGCAAGCATTGGTCAAAAGCGACTAAACCCGATCAAAAACTGATAAAAACCTACCAAGAACAGCTAAAAATGCTGTAACCGGCTCAAATCATCCAAACCTAAGAAAAACCTCTAAAATTATTTCCAGTCCATATAGACCACATATAATCCGGGCATAATGTATTTGCCCGGATTCTGGATGGATAAAACACATCTATATGTTTGCTCTGTTTAGTTTTGGTTGTGTTTTATTGGTGTAAAAGTTGGTCAGCTAGTATTTGAGTTAGTTGTGAATGTAGTAGACAAAGAGCATCTCGACGGCACATTATAGTATAAAGGTCAAGACATGAGTGTGCTCTAACAAAACGTCATGTTATTTGACCTAAAAATGATATTGTTTAACCTTGGAAAGCCTACATAGGTGAATAATATGCAAAAGAAGGACAAGTATTTTTTGACATTTCATGTAGGATCAACTTGCTTATGTATTATATGACTCTGAAATATTTGATTCCATGTTTTATTCTATTAAAATTGAGAGCTATCAAGAGTGTGCTCTGACAAAACGTCATGTTATTTGACCTAAAAATGATATTGTTTAACCTTGGGAAGCCTACATAGGTGAATAATATGCAAAAGAATGACAAGTATTTTTTGATATTTCATGTAGGATCAACTTGCTTATGTATTATATGACTCTGAAATATTTTATTCTATTAAAATTGAGAGCTATCAAGAAATATATTACCAAACACAATCGCAAACATACAAAAACAAATTTATATTGAAATTATCTGAAAACGTGGGTTGCAATAAAATGGTTATAACATGTGATACATGACTCCGTTTCAAGACCACAACTAAGAAAATGGATGCTTGAAAAAAGGAGTACTTTTATCCAGGCAAGCATTGGTCAAAAGCGACTAAACCCGATCAAAAACTGATAAAAACCTACCAAGAACAGCTAAAAATGCCATAACCGGCTCAAATCATCCAAACCTAAGAAAAAACCTCTAAAATTATTTCCAGTCCATATAGACCACATATAATCCGGGCATAGTGTATTTGCCCGGATTCTGGATGGATAAAACACATCTATATGTTTGCTCTGTTTAGTTTTGGTTGTGTTTTATTGGTGTAAAAGTTGGTCAGCTAGTATTTGAGTTAGTTGTGAATGTAGTAGACAAAGAGCATCTCGACGGCACATTATAGTATAAAGGTCAAGACATGAGTGTGCTCTAACAAAACGTCATGTTATTTGACCTAAAAATGATATTGTTTAACCTTGGAAATCCTACATAGGTGAATAATATGCAAAAGAAGGACAAGTATTTTTTGACATTTCATGTAGGATCAACTTGCTTATGTATTATATGACTCTGAAATATTTGATTCCATGTTTTATTTTATTAAAATTGAGAGCTATCAAGAGTGTGCTCTAACAAAACGTCATGTTATTTGACCTAAAAATGATATTGTTTAACCTTGGGAAGCCTACATAGGTGAATAATATGCAAAAGAAGGACAAGTATTTTTTGATATTTCATGTAGGATCAACTTGCTTATGTATTATATGACTCTGAAATATTTTATTCCATGTTTTATTCTATTAAAATTGAGAGCTATCAAGAAATAGATTACCAAACACAATCGCTAACATACAAAAACAAATTTATATTGAAATTATCTGAAAACGTGGGTTGCAATAAAATGGTTATAACATGTGATACATGACTCCGTTTCAAGACCACAACTAAGAAAATGGATGCTTGAAAAAAGGAGTACTTTTATCCAGGCAAGCATTGGTCAAAAGCGACTAAACCCGACCAAAAACTGATAAAAACCTACCAAGAACAGCTAAAAATGCCATAACCGGCTCAAATCATCCAAACCTAAGAAAAAACCTCTAAAATTATTTCCAGTCCATATAGACCACATATAATCCGGGCATAGTGTATTTGACCGGATTCTGGATGGATAAAACACATCTATATGTTTGCTCTGTTTAGTTTTGGTTGTGTTTTATTGGTGTAAAAGTTGGTCAGCTAGTATTTGAGTTAGTTGTGAATGTAGTAGACAAAGAGCATCTCGACGGCACATTATAGTATAAAGGTCAAGACATGAGTGTGCTCTAACAAAACGTCATGTTATTTGACCTAAAAATGATATTGTTTAACCTTGGAAAGCCTACATAGGTGAATAATATGCAAAAGAAGGACAAGTATTTTTTGACATTTCATGTAGGATCAACTTGCTTATGTATTATATGACTCTGAAATATTTGATTCCATGTTTTATTTTATTAAAATTGAGAGCTATCAAGAGTGTGCTCTAACAAAACTTCATGTTATTTGACCTAAAAATGATATTGTTTAACCTTGGGAAGCCTACATAGGTGAATAATATGCAAAAGAAGGACAAGTATTTTTTGATATTTCATGTAGGATCAACTTGCTTATGTATTATATGACTCTGAAATATTTTATTCCATGTTTTATTCTATTAAAATTGAGAGCTATCAAGAAATAGATTACCAAACACAATCGCTAACATACAAAAACAAATTTATATTGAAATTATCTGAAAAACGTGGGTTGCAATAAAATGGTCATAACATGTGATACATGACTCCGTTTCAAGACCACAACTAAGAAAATGGATGCTTGAAAAAAGGAGTACTTTTATCCAGGCAAGCAATGGTCAAAAGCGACTAAACCCGATCAAAAACTGATAAAAACCTACCAAGAACAGCTAAAAATGCCGTAACCGGCTCAAATCATCCAAACCTAAGAAAAACCTCTAAAATTATTTCCAGTCCATATAGACCACATATAATCCGGGCATAATGTATTTGCCCGGATTCTGGATGGATAAAACACATCTATATGTTTGCTCTGTTTAGTTTTGGTTGTGTTTTATTGGTGTAAAAGTTGGTCAGCTAGTATTTGAGTTAGTTGTGAATGTAGTAGACAAAGAGCATCTCGACGGCACATTATCGTATAAAGGTCAAGACATGAGTGTGCTCTAACAAAAGTCATGTTATTTGACCTAAAAATGATATTGTTTAACCTTGGAAAGCCTACATAGGTGAATAATATGCAAAAGAAGGACAAGTATTTTTTGACATTTCATGTAGGATCAACTTGCTTATGTATTATATGACTCTGAAATATTTGATTCCATGTTTTATTCTATTAAAATTGAGAGCTATCAAGAGTGTGCTCTAACAAAACGTCATGTTATTTGACCTAAAAATGATATTGTTTAACCTTGGGAAGCCTACATAGGTGAATAATATGCAAAAGAAGGACAAGTATTTTTTGATATTTCATGTAGGATCAACTTGCTTATGTATTATATGACTCTGAAATATTTTATTCCATGTTTTATTCTATTAAAATTGAGAGCTATCAAGAAATAGATTACCAAACACAATCGCTAACATACAAAAACAAATTTATATTGAAATTATTTGAAAACGTGGGTTGCAATAAAATGGTCATAACATGTGATACATGACTCCGTTTCAAGACCACAACTAAAAAAATGGATGCTTGAAAAAAGCAGTACTTTTATCCAGGCAAGCATTGGTCAAAAGCGACTAAACCCGATCAAAAACTGATAAAAACCTACCAAGAACAGCTAAAAATGCCGTAACCGGCTCAAATCATCCAAACCTAAGAAAAACCTCTAAAATTATTTCCAGTCCATATAGTCCACAAATAATCCGGGCATAATGTATTTGCCCGGATTCTGGATGGATAAAACACATCTATATGTTTGCTCTATTTAGTTTTGGTTGTGTTTTATTGGTGTAAAAGTTGGTCAGCTAGTATTTGAGTTAGTTGTGAATGTAGTAGACAAAGAGCATCTCGACGGCACATTATAGTATAAAGGTCAAGACATGAGTGTGCTCTAACAAAACGTCATGTTATTTGACCTAAAAATGATATTGTTTAACCTTGGAAAGCCTACATAGGTGAATAATATGCAAAAGAAGGACAAGTATTTTTTGACATTTCATGTAGGATCAACTTGCTTATGTATTATATGACTCTGAAATATTTGATTCCATGTTTTATTCTATTAAAATTGAGAGCTATCAAGAGTGTGCTCTGACAAAACGTCATGTTATTTGACCTAAAAATGATATTGTTTAACCTTGGGAAGCCTACATAGGTGAATAATATGCAAAAGAATGACAAGTATTTTTTGATATTTCATGTAGGATCAACTTGCTTATGTATTATATGACTCTGAAATATTTTATTCTATTAAAATTGAGAGCTATCAAGAAATAGATTACCAAACACAATCGCTAACATACAAAAACAAATTTATATTGAAATTATCTGAAAACGTGGGTTGCAATAAAATGGTTATAACATGTGATACATGACTCCGTTTCAAGACCACAACTAAGAAAATGGATGCTTGAAAAAAGGAGTACTTTTATCCAGGCAAGCATTGGTCAAAAGCGACTAAACCCGATCAAAAACTGATAAAAACCTACCAAGAACAGCTAAAAATGCCATAACCGGCTCAAATCATCCAAACCTAAGAAAAAACCTCTAAAATTATTTCCAGTCCATATAGACCACATATAATCCGGGCATAGTGTATTTGACCGGATTCTGGATGGATAAAACACATCTATATGTTTGCTCTGTTTAGTTTTGGTTGTGTTTTATTGGTGTAAAAGTTGGTCAGCTAGTATTTGAGTTAGTTGTGAATGTAGTAGACAAAGAGCATCTCGACGGCACATTATAGTATAAAGGTCAAGACATGAGTGTGCTCTAACAAAACGTCATGTTATTTGACCTAAAAATGATATTGTTTAACCTTGGAAAGCCTACATAGGTGAATAATATGCAAAAGAAGGACAAGTATTTTTTGACATTTCATGTAGGATCAACTTGCTTATGTATTATATGACTCTGAAATATTTGATTCCATGTTTTATTTTATTAAAATTGAGAGCTATCAAGAGTGTGCTCTAACAAAACGTCATGTTATTTGACCTAAAAATGATATTGTTTAACCTTGGGAAGCCTACATAGGTGAATAATATGCAAAAGAAGGACAAGTATTTTTTGATATTTCATGTAGGATCAACTTGCTTATGTATTATATGACTCTGAAATATTTTATTCCATGTTTTATTCTATTAAAATTGAGAGCTATCAAGAAATAGATTACCAAACACAATCGCTAACATACAAAAACAAATTTATATTGAAATTATCTGAAAAACGTGGGTTGCAATAAAATGGTCATAACATGTGATACATGACTCCGTTTCAAGACCACAACTAAGAAAATGGATGCTTGAAAAAAGGAGTACTTTTATCCAGGCAAGCAATGGTCAAAAGCGACTAAACCCGATCAAAAACTGATAAAAACCTACCAAGAACAGCTAAAAATGCCGTAACCGGCTCAAATCATCCAAACCTAAGAAAAACCTCTAAAATTATTTCCAGTCCATATAGACCACATATAATCCGGGCATAATGTATTTGCCCGGATTCTGGATGGATAAAACACATCTATATGTTTGCTCTGTTTAGTTTTGGTTGTGTTTTATTGGTGTAAAAGTTGGTCAGCTAGTATTTGAGTTAGTTGTGAATGTAGTAGACAAAGAGCATCTCGACGGCACATTATCGTATAAAGGTCAAGACATGAGTGTGCTCTAACAAAAGTCATGTTATTTGACCTAAAAATGATATTGTTTAACCTTGGAAAGCCTACATAGGTGAATAATATGCAAAAGAAGGACAAGTATTTTTTGACATTTCATGTAGGATCAGCTTGCTTATGTATTATATGACTCTGAAATATTTGATTCCATGTTTTATTCTATTAAAATTGAGAGCTATCAAGAGTGTGCTCTAACAAAACGTCATGTTATTTGACCTAAAAATGATATTGTTTAACCTTGGGAAGCCTACATAGGTGAATAATATGCAAAAGAAGGACAAGTATTTTTTGATATTTCATGTAGGATCAACTTGCTTATGTATTATATGACTCTGAAATATTTTATTCCATGTTTTATTCTATTAAAATTGAGAGCTATCAAGAAATAGATTACCAAACACAATCGCTAACATACAAAAACAAATTTATATTGAAATTATTTGAAAACGTGGGTTGCAATAAAATGGTCATAACATGTGATACATGACTCCGTTTCAAGACCACAACTAAGAAAATGGATGCTTGAAAAAAGCAGTACTTTTATCCAGGCAAGCATTGGTCAAAAGCGACTAAACCCGATCAAAAACTGATAAAAACCTACCAAGAACAGCTAAAAATGCCGTAACCGGCTCAAATCATCCAAACCTAAGAAAAACCTCTAAAATTATTTCCAGTCCATATAGTCCACAAATAATCCGGGCATAATGTATTTGCCCGGATTCTGGATGGATAAAACACATCTATATGTTTGCTCTATTTAGTTTTGGTTGTGTTTTATTGGTGTAAAAGTTGGTCAGCTAGTATTTGAGTTAGTTGTGAATGTAGTAGACAAAGAGCATCTCGACGGCACATTATAGTATAAAGGTCAAGACATGAGTGTGCTCTAACAAAACGTCATGTTATTTGACCTAAAAATGATATTGTTTAACCTTGGAAAGCCTACATAGGTGAATAATATGCAAAAGAAGGACAAGTATTTTTTGACATTTCATGTAGGATCAACTTGCTTATGTATTATATGACTCTGAAATATTTGATTCCATGTTTTATTCTATTAAAATTGAGAGCTATCAAGAGTGTGCTCTTACAAAACGTCATGTTATTTGACCTAAAAATGATATTGTTTAACCTTGGGAAGCCTACATAGGTGAATAATATGCAAAAGAATGACAAGTATTTTTTGATATTTCATGTAGGATCAACTTGCTTATGTATTATATGACTCTGAAATATTTTATTCTATTAAAATTGAGAGCTATCAAGAAATAGATTACCAAACACAATCGCTAACATACAAAAACAAATTTATATTGAAATTATCTGAAAACGTGGGTTGCAATAAAATGGTTATAACATGTGATACATGACTCCGTTTCAAGACCACAACTAAGAAAATGGATGCTTGAAAAAAGGAGTACTTTTATCCAGGCAAGCATTGGTCAAAAGCGACTAAACCCGATCAAAAACTGATAAAAACCTACCAAGAACAGCTAAAAATGCCATAACCGGCTCAAATCATCCAAACCTAAGAAAAAACCTCTAAAATTATTTCCAGTCCATATAGACCACATATAATCCGGGCATAATGTATTTGACCGGATTCTGGATGGATAAAACACATCTATATGTTTGCTCTGTTTAGTTTTGGTTGTGTTTTATTGGTGTAAAAGTTGGTCAGCTAGTATTTGAGTTAGTTGTGAATGTAGTAGACAAAGAGCATCTCGACGGCACATTATAGTATAAAGGTCAAGACATGAGTGTGCTCTAACAAAACGTCATGTTATTTGACCTAAAAATGATATTGTTTAACCTTGGAAAGCCTACATAGGTGAATAATATGCAAAAGAAGGACAAGTATTTTTTGACATTTCATGTAGGATCAACTTGCTTATGTATTATATGACTCTGAAATATTTGATTCCATGTTTTATTCTATTAAAATTGAGAGCTATCAAGAGTGTGCTCTAACAAAACGTCATGTTATTTGACCTAAAAATGATATTGTTTAACCTTGGGAAGCCTACATAGGTGAATAATATGCAAAAGAAGGACAAGTATTTTTTGATATTTCATGTAGGATCAACTTGCTTATGTATTATATGACTCTGAAATATTTTATTCCATGTTTTATTCTATTAAAATTGAGAGCTATCAAGAAATAGATTACCAAACACAATCGCTAACATACAAAAACAAATTTATATTGAAATTATCTGAAAACGTGGGTTGCAATAAAATGGTCATAACATGTGATACATGACTCCGTTTCAAGACCACAACTAAGAAAATGGATGCTTGAAAAAAGGAGTACTTTTATCCAGGCAAGCATTGGTCAAAAGCGACTAAACCCGATCAAAAACTGATAAAAACCTACCAAGAACAGCTAAAAATGCTCTAACCGGCTCAAATCATCCAAACCTAAGAAAAACCTCTAAAATTATTTCCAGTCCATATAGACCACATATAATCCGGGCATAATGTATTTGCCCGGATTCTGGATGGATAAAACACATCTATATGTTTGCTCTGTTTAGTTTTGGTTGTGTTTTATTGGTGTAAAAGTTGGTCAGCTAGTATTTGAGTTAGTTGTGAATGTAGTAGACAAATAGCATCTCGACGGCACATTATAGTATAAAGGTCAAGACATGAGTGTGCTCTAACAAAACGTTATGTTATTTGACCTAAAAATGATATTGTTTAACCTTGGAAAGCCTACATAGGTAAATAATATGCAAAAGAAGGACAAGTATTTTTTGACATTTCATGTAGGATCAACTTGGTTATGTATTATATGACTCTGAAATATTTGATTCCATGTTTTATTCTATTAAAATTGAGAGCTATCAAGAGTGTGCTCTGACAAAACGTCATGTTATTTGACCTAAAAATGATATTGTTTAACCTTGGGAAGCCTACATAGGTGAATAATATGCAAAAGAATGACAAGTATTTTTTGATATTTCATGTAGGATCAACTTGCTTATGTATTATATGACTCTGAAATATTTTATTCTATTAAAATTGAGAGCTATCAAGAAATAGATTACCAAACACAATCGCTAACATACAAAAACAAATTTATATTGAAATTATCTGAAAACGTGGGTTGCAATAAAATGGTTATAACATGTGATACATGACTCCGTTTCAAGACCACAACTAAGAAAATGGATGCTTGAAAAAAGGAGTACTTTTATCCAGGCAAGCATTGGTCAAAAGCGACTAAACCCGATCAAAAACTGATAAAAACCTACCAAGAACAGCTAAAAATGCCATAACCGGCTCAAATCATCCAAACCTAAGAAAAAACCTCTAAAATTATTTCCAGTCCATATAGACCACATATAATCCGGGCATAATGTATTTGCCCGGATTCTGGATGGATAAAACACATCTATATGTTTGCTCTGTTTAGTTTTGGTTGTGTTTTATTGGTGTAAAAGTTGGTCAGCTAGTATTTGAGTTAGTTGTGAATGTAGTAGACAAAGAGCATCTCGACGGCACATTATAGTATAAAGGTCAAGACATCAGTGTGCTCTAACAAAACGTCATGTTATTTGACCTAAAAATGATATTGTTTAACCTTGGAAAGCCTATATAGGTGAATAATATGCAAAAGAAGGACAAGTATTTTTTGACATTTCATGTAGGATCAACTTGCTTATGTATTATATGACTCTGAAATATTTGATTCCATGTTTTATTCTATTAAAATTGAGAGCTATCAAGAGTGTGCTCTAACAAAACGTCATGTTATTTGACCTAAAAATGATATTGTTTAACCTTGGGAAGCCTACATAGGTGAATAATATGCAAAAGAAGGACAAGTATTTTTTGATATTTCATGTAGGATCAACTTGCTTATGTATTATATGACTCTGAAATATTTTATTCCATGTTTTATTCTATTAAAATTGAGAGCTATCAAGAAATAGATTACCAAACACAATCGCTAACATACAAAAACAAATTTATATTGAAATTATCTGAAAACGTGGGTTGCAATAAAATGGTCATAACATGTGATACATGACTCCGTTTCAAGACCACAACTAAGAAAATGGATGCTTGAAAAAAGGAGTACTTTTATCCAGGCAAGCATTGGTCAAAAGCGACTAAACCCGATCAAAAACTGATAAAAACCTACCAAGAACAGCTAAAAATGCTCTAACCGGCTCAAATCATCCAAACCTAAGAAAAACCTCTAAAATTATTTCCAGTCCATATAGACCACATATAATCCGGGCATAATGTATTTGCCCGGATTCTGGATGGATAAAACACATCTATATGTTTGCTCTGTTTAGTTTTGGTTGTGTTTTATTGGTGTAAAAGTTGGTCAGCTAGTATTTGAGTTAGTTGTGAATGTAGTAGACAAAGAGCATCTCGACGGCACATTATAGTATAAAGATCAAGACATGAGTGTGCTCTAACAAAACGTTATGTTATTTGACCTAAAAATGATATTGTTTAACCTTGGAAAGCCTACATAGGTGAATAATATGCAAAAGAAGGACAAGTATTTTTTGACATTTCATGTAGGATCAACTTGCTTATGTATTATATGACTCTGAAATATTTGATTCCATGTTTTATTCTATTAAAATTGAGAGCTATCAAGAGTGTGCTCTGACAAAACGTCATGTTATTTGACCTAAAAATGATATTGTTTAACCTTGGGAAGCCTACATAGGTGAATAATATGCAAAAGAATGACAAGTATTTTTTGATATTTCATGTAGGATCAACTTGCTTATGTATTATATGACTCTGAAATATTTTATTCTATTAAAATTGAGAGCTATCAAGAAATAGATTACCAAACACAATCGCTAACATACAAAAACAAATTTATATTGAAATTATCTGAAAACGTGGGTTGCAATAAAATGGTTATAACATGTGATACATGACTCCGTTTCAAGACCACAACTAAGAAAATGGATGCTTGAAAAAAGGAGTACTTTTATCCAGGCAAGCATTGGTCAAAAGCGACTAAACCCGATCAAAAACTGATAAAAACCTACCAAGAACAGCTAAAAATGCCATAACCGGCTCAAATCATCCAAACCTAAGAAAAAACCTCTAAAATTATTTCCAGTCCATATAGACCACATATAATCCGGGCATAATGTATTTGCCCGGATTCTGGATGGATAAAACACATCTATATGTTTGCTCTGTTTAGTTTTGGTTGTGTTTTATTGGTGTAAAAGTTGGTCAGCTAGTATTTGAGTTAGTTGTGAATGTAGTAGACAAAGAGCATCTCGACGGCACATTATAGTATAAAGATCAAGACATGAGTGTGCTCTAACAAAACGTCATGTTATTTGACCTAAAAATGATATTGTTTAACCTTGGAAAGCCTACATAGGTGAATAATATGCAAAAGAAGGACAAGTATTTTTTGACATTTCATGTAGGATCAACTTGCTTATGTATTATATGACTCTGAAATATTTGATTCCATGTTTTATTCTATTAAAATTGAGAGCTATCAAGAGTGTGCTCTAACAAAACGTCATGTTATTTGACCTAAAAATGATATTGTTTAACCTTGGGAAGCCTACATAGGTGAATAATATGCAAAAGAAGGACAAGTATTTTTTGATATTTCATGTAGGATCAACTTGCTTATGTATTATATGACTCTGAAATATTTTATTCCATGTTTTATTCTATTGAAATTGAGAGCTATCAAGAAATAGATTACCAAACACAATCGCTAACATACAAAAACAAATTTATATTGAAAATATCTGAAAACGTGGGTTGCAATAAAATGGTCATAACATGTGATACATGACTCCGTTTCAAGACCACAACTAAGAAAATGGATGCTTGAAAAAAGGAGTACTTTTATCCAGGCAAGCATTGGTCAAAAGCGACTAAACCCGATCAAAAACTGATAAAAACCTACCAAGAACAGCTAAAAATGCTCTAACCGGCTCAAATCATCCAAACCTAAGAAAAACCTCTAAAATTATTTCCAGTCCATATAGACCACATATAATCCGGGCATAATGTATTTGCCCGGATTCTGGATGGATAAAACACATCTATATGTTTGCTCTGTTTAGTTTTGGTTGTGTTTTATTGGTGTAAAAGTTGGTCAGCTAGTATTTGAGTTAGTTGTGAATGTAGTAGACAAAGAGCATCTCGACGGCACATTATAGTATAAAGGTCAAGACATGAGTGTGCTCTAACAAAACGTTATGTTATTTGACCTAAAAATGATATTGTTTAACCTTGGAAAGCCTACATAGGTGAATAATATGCAAAAGAAGGACAAGTATTTTTTGACATTTCATGTAGGATCAACTTGCTTATGTATTATATGACTCTGAAATATTTGATTCCATGTTTTATTCTATTAAAATTGAGAGCTATCAAGAGTGTGCTCTGACAAAACGTCATGTTATTTGACCTAAAAATGATATTGTTTAACCTTGGGAAGCCTACATAGGTGAATAATATGCAAAAGAATGACAAGTATTTTTTGATATTTCATGTAGGATCAACTTGCTTATGTATTATATGACTCTGAAATATTTTATTCTATTAAAATTGAGAGCTATCAAGAAATAGATTACCAAACACAATCGCTAACATACAAAAACAAATTTATATTGAAATTATCTGAAAACGTGGGTTGCAATAAAATGGTTATAACATGTGATACATGACTCCGTTTCAAGACCACAACTAAGAAAATGGATGCTTGAAAAAAGGAGTACTTTTATCCAGGCAAGCATTGGTCAAAAGCGACTAAACCCGATCAAAAACTGATAAAAACCTACCAAGAACAGCTAAAAATGCCATAACCGGCTCAAATCATCCAAACCTAAGAAAAAACCTCTAAAATTATTTCCAGTCCATATAGACCACATATAATCCGGGCATAATGTATTTGCCCGGATTCTGGATGGATAAAACACATCTATATGTTTGCTCTGTTTAGTTTTGGTTGTGTTTTATTGGTGTAAAAGTTGGTCAGCTAGTATTTGAGTTAGTTGTGAATGTAGTAGACAAAGAGCATCTCGACGGCACATTATAGTATAAAGGTCAAGACATGAGTGTGCTCTAACAAAACGTCATGTTATTTGACCTAAAAATGATATTGTTTAACCTTGGAAAGCCTACATAGGTGAATAATATGCAAAAGAAGGACAAGTATTTTTTGACATTTCATGTAGGATCAACTTGCTTATGTATTATATGACTCTGAAATATTTGATTCCATGTTTTATTTTATTAAAATTGAGAGCTATCAAGAGTGTGCTCTAACAAAACGTCATGATATTTGACCTAAAAATGATATTGTTTAACCTTGGGAAGCCTACATAGGTGAATAATATGCAAAAGTAGGACAAGTATTTTTTGATATTTCATGTAGGATCAACTTGCTTATGTATTATATGACTCTGAAATATTTTATTCCATGTTTTATTCTATTAAAATTGAGAGCTATCAAGAAATAGATTACCAAACACAATCGCTAACATACAAAAACAAATTTATATTGAAATTATCTGAAAAACGTGGGTTGCAATAAAATGGTCATAACATGTGATACATGACTCCGTTTCAAGACCACAACTAAGAAAATGGATGCTTGAAAAAAGGAGTACTTTTATCCAGGCAAGCAATGGTCAAAAGCGACTAAACCCGATCAAAAACTGATAAAAACCTACCAAGAACAGCTAAAAATGCCGTAACCGGCTCAAATCATCCAAACCTAAGAAAAACCTCTAAAATTATTTCCAGTCCATATAGACCACATATAATCCGGGCATAATGTATTTGCCCGGATTCTGGATGGATAAAACACATCTATATGTTTGCTCTGTTTAGTTTTGGTTGTGTTTTATTGGTGTAAAAGTTGGTCAGCTAGTATTTGAGTTAGTTGTGAATGTAGTAGACAAAGAGCATCTCGACGGCACATTATTGTATAAGGGTCAAGACATGAGTGTGCTCTAACAAAACGTCATGTTATTTGACCTAAAAATGATATTGTTTAACCTTGGAAAGCCTACATAGGTGAATAATATGCAAAAGAAGGACAAGTATTTTTTGACATTTCATGTAGGATCAACTTGCTTATGTATTATATGACTCTGAAATATTTGATTCCATGTTTTATTCTATTAAAATTGAGAGCTATCAAGAGTGTGCTCTAACAAAACGTCATGTTATTTGACCTAAAAATGATATTGTTTAACCTTGGGAAGCCTACATAGGTGAATAATATGCAAAAGAAGGACAAGTATTTTTTGATATTTCATGTAGGATCAACTTGCTTATGTATTATATGACTCTGAAATATTTTATTCCATGTTTTATTCTATTAAAATTGAGAGCTATCAAGAAATAGATTACCAAACACAATCGCTAACATACAAAAACAATTTTATATTGAAATTATTTGAAAACGTGGGTTGCAATAAAATGGTCATAACATGTGATACATGACTCCGTTTCAAGACCACAACTAAGAAAATGGATGCTTGAAAAAAGCAGTACTTTTATCCAGGCAAGCATTGGTCAAAAGCGACTAAACCCGATCAAAAACTGATAAAAACCTACCAAGAACAGCTAAAAATGCCGTAACCGGCTCAAATCATCCAAACCTAAGAAAAACCTCTAAAATTATTTCCAGTCCATATAGACCACATATAATCCGGGCATAATGTATTTGCCCGGATTCTGGATGGATAAAACACATCTATATGTTTGCTCTATTTAGTTTTGGTTGTGTTTTATTGGTGTAAAAGTTGGTCAGCTAGTATTTGAGTTAGTTGTGAATGTAGTAGACAAAGAGCATCTCGACGGCACATTATAGTATAAAGGTCAAGACATGAGTGTGCTCTAACAAAACGTCATGTTATTTGACCTAAAAATGATATTGTTTAACCTTGGAAAGCCTACATAGGTGAATAATATGCAAAAGAAGGACAAGTATTTTTTGACATTTCATGTAGGATCAACTTGCTTATGTATTATATGACTCTGAAATATTTGATTCCATGTTTTATTCTATTAAAATTGAGAGCTATCAAGAGTGTGCTCTAACAAAACGTCATGTTATTTGACCTAAAAATGATACTGTTTAACCTTGGGAAGCCTACATAGGTGAATAATATGCAAAAGAAGGACAAGTATTTTTTGATATTTCATGTAGGATCAACTTGCTTATGTATTATATGACTCTGAAATATTTTATTCCATGTTTTATTCTATTAAAATTGAGAGCTATCAAGAAATAGATTACCAAACACAATCGCTAACATACAAAAACAAATTTATATTGAAATTATCTGAAAACGTGGGTTGCAATAAAATGGTCATAACATGTGATACATGACTCCGTTTCAAGACCACAACTAAGAAAATGGATGCTTGAAAAAAGGAGTACTTTTATCCAGGCAAGCATTGGTCAAAAGCGACTAAACCCGATCAAAAACTGATAAAAACCTACCAAGAACAGCTAAAAATGCCGTAACCGGCTCAAATCATCCAAACCTAAGAAAAACCTCTAAAATTATTTCCAGTCCATATAGACCACATATAATCCGGGCATAATGTATTTGCCCGGATTCTGGATGGATAAAACACATCTATATGTTTGCTCTGTTTAGTTTTGGTTGTGTTTTATTGGTGTAAAAGTTGGTTAGCTAGTATTTGAGTTAGTTGTGAATGTAGTAGACAAAGAGCATCTCGACGGCACATTATAGTATAAAGGTCAAGACATGAGTGTGCTCTAACAAAACGTCATGTTATTTGACCTAAAAATGATATTGTTTAACCTTGGAAAGCCTACATAGGTGAATAATATGCAAAAGAAGGACAAGTATTTTTTGACATTTCATGTAGGATCAACTTGCTTATGTATTATATGACTCTGAAATATTTGATTCCATGTTTTATTCTATTAAAATTGAGAGCTATCAAGAGTGTGCTCTGACAAAACGTCATGTTATTTGACCTAAAAATGATATTGTTTAACCTTGGGAAGCCTACATAGGTGAATAATATGCAAAAGAATGACAAGTATTTTTTGATATTTCATGTAGGATCAACTTGCTTATGTATTATATGACTCTGAAATATTTTATTCTATTAAAATTGAGAGCTATCAAGAAATAGATTACCAAACACAATCGCTAACATACAAAAACAAATTTATATTGAAATTATCTGAAAACGTGGGTTGCAATAAAATGGTTATAACATGTGATACATGACTCCGTTTCAAGACAACAACTAAGAAAATGGATGCTTGAAAAAAGGAGTACTTTTATCCAGGCAAGCATTGGTCAAAAGCGACTAAACCCGATCAAAAACTGATAAAAACCTACCAAGAACAGCTAAAAATGCCATAACCGGCTCAAATCATCCAAACCTAAGAAAAAACCTCTAAAATTATTTCCAGTCCATATAGACCACATATAATCCGGGCATAATGTATTTGCCCGGATTCTGGATGGATAAAACACATCTATATGTTTGCTCTGTTTAGTTTTGGTTGTGTTTTATTGGTGTAAAAGTTGGTCAGCTAGTATTTGAGTTAGTTGTGAATGTAGTAGACAAAGAGCATCTCGACGGCACATTATAGTATAAAGGTCAAGACATGAGTGTGCTCTAACAAAACGTCATGTTATTTGACCTAAAAATGATATTGTTTAACCTTGGAAAGCCTACATAGGTGAATAATATGCAAAAGAAGGACAAGTATTTTTTGACATTTCATGTAGGATCAACTTGCTTATGTATTATATGACTCTGAAATATTTGATTCCATGTTTTATTTTATTAAAATTGAGAGCTATCAAGAGTGTGCTCTAACAAAACGTCATGTTATTTGACCTAAAAATGATATTGTTTAACCTTGGGAAGCCTACATAGGTGAATAATATGCAAAAGAAGGACAAGTATTTTTTGATATTTCATGTAGGATCAACTTGCTTATGTATTATATGACTCTGAAATATTTGATTCCATGTTTTATTTTATTAAAATTGAGAGCTATCAAGAGTGTGCTCTAACAAAACGTCATGTTATTTGACCTAAAAATGATATTGTTTAACCTTGGGAAGCCTACATAGGTGAATAATATGCAAAAGAAGGACAAGTATTTTTTGATATTTCATGTAGGATCAACTTGCTTATGTATTATATGACTCTGAAATATTTTATTCCATGTTTTATTCTATTAAAATTGAGAGCTATCAAGAAATAGATTACCAAACACAATCGCTAACATACAAAAACAAATTTATATTGAAATTATCTGAAAAACGTGGGTTGCAATAAAATGGTCATAACATGTGATACATGACTCCGTTTCAAGACCACAACTAAGAAAATGGATGCTTGAAAAAAGGAGTACTTTTATCCAGGCAAGCAATGGTCAAAAGCGACTAAACCCGATCAAAAACTGATAAAAACCTACCAAGAACAGCTAAAAATGCCGTAACCGGCTCAAATCATCCAAACCTAAGAAAAACCTCTAAAATTATTTCCAGTCCATATAGACCACATATAATCCGGGCATAATGTATTTGCCCGGATTCTGGATGGATAAAACACATCTATATGTTTGCTCTGTTTAGTTTTGGTTGTGTTTTATTGGTGTAAAAGTTGGTCAGCTAGTATTTGAGTTAGTTGTGAATGTAGTAGACAAAGAGCATCTCGACGGCACATTATAGTATAAAGGTCAAGACATGAGTGTGCTCTAACAAAACGTCATGTTATTTGACCTAAAAATGATATTGTTTAACCTTGGAAAGCCTACATAGGTGAATAATATGCAAAAGAAGGACAAGTATTTTTTGACATTTCATGTAGGATCAACTTGCTTATGTATTATATGACTCTGAAATATTTGATTCCATGTTTTATTCTATTAAAATTGAGAGCTATCAAGAGTGTGCTCTAACAAAACGTCATGTTATTTGACCTAAAAATGATACTGTTTAACCTTGGGAAGCCTACATAGGTGAATAATATGCAAAAGAAGGACAAGTATTTTTTGATATTTCATGTAGGATCAACTTGCTTATGTATTATATGACTCTGAAATATTTTATTCCATGTTTTATTCTATTAAAATTGAGAGCTATCAAGAAATAGATTACCAAACACAATCGCTAACATACAAAAACAAATTTATATTGAAATTATTTGAAAACGTGGGTTGCAATAAAATGGTCATAACATGTGATACATGACTCCGTTTCAAGACCACAACTAAGAAAATGGATGCTTGAAAAAAGGAGTACTTTTATCCAGGCAAGCAATGGTCAAAAGCGACTAAACCCGATCAAAAACTGATAAAAACCTACCAAGAACAGCTAAAAATGCCGTAACCGGCTCAAATCATCCAAACCTAAGAAAAACCTCTAAAATTATTTCCAGTCCATATAGACCACATATAATCCGGGCATAATGTATTTGCCCGGATTCTGGATGGATAAAACACATCTATATGTTTGCTCTGTTTAGTTTTGGTTGTGTTTTATTGGTGTAAAAGTTGGTCAGCTAGTATTTGAGTTAGTTGTGAATGTAGTAGACAAAGAGCATCTCGACGGCACATTATAGTATAAAGGTCAAGACATGAGTGTGCTCTAACAAAACGTCATGTTATTTGACCTAAAAATGATATTGTTTAACCTTGGAAAGCCTACATAGGTGAATAATATGCAAAAGAAGGACAAGTATTTTTTGACATTTCATGTAGGATCAACTTGCTTATGTATTATATGACTCTGAAATATTTGATTCCATGTTTTATTCTATTAAAATTGAGAGCTATCAAGAGTGTGCTCTAACAAAACGTCATGTTATTTGACCTAAAAATGATACTGTTTAACCTTGGGAAGCCTACATAGGTGAATAATATGCAAAAGAAGGACAAGTATTTTTTGATATTTCATGTAGGATCAACTTGCTTATGTATTATATGACTCTGAAATATTTTATTCCATGTTTTATTCTATTAAAATTGAGAGCTATCAAGAAATAGATTACCAAACACAATCGCTAACATACAAAAACAAATTTATATTGAAATTATCTGAAAACGTGGGTTGCAATAAAATGGTCATAACATGTGATACATGACTCCGTTTCAAGACCACAACTAAGAAAATGGATGCTTGAAAAAAGGAGTACTTTTATCCAGGCAAGCATTGGTCAAAAGCGACTAAACCCGATCAAAAACTGATAAAAACCTACCAAGAACAGCTAAAAATGCCGTAACCGGCTCAAATCATCCAAACCTAAGAAAAACCTCTAAAATTATTTCCAGTCCATATAGACCACATATAATCCGGGCATAATGTATTTGCCCGGATTCTGGATGGATAAAACACATCTATATGTTTGCTCTGTTTAGTTTTGGTTGTGTTTTATTGGTGTAAAAGTTGGTTAGCTAGTATTTGAGTTAGTTGTGAATGTAGTAGACAAAGAGCATCTCGACGGCACATTATAGTATAAAGGTCAAGACATGAGTGTGCTCTAACAAAACGTCATGTTATTTGACCTAAAAATGATATTGTTTAACCTTGGAAAGCCTACATAGGTGAATAATATGCAAAAGAAGGACAAGTATTTTTTGACATTTCATGTAGGATCAACTTGCTTATGTATTATATGACTCTGAAATATTTGATTCCATGTTTTATTCTATTAAAATTGAGAGCTATCAAGAGTGTGCTCTGACAAAACGTCATGTTATTTGACCTAAAAATGATATTGTTTAACCTTGGGAAGCCTACATAGGTGAATAATATGCAAAAGAATGACAAGTATTTTTTGATATTTCATGTAGGATCAACTTGCTTATGTATTATATGACTCTGAAATATTTTATTCTATTAAAATTGAGAGCTATCAAGAAATAGATTACCAAACACAATCGCTAACATACAAAAACAAATTTATATTGAAATTATCTGAAAACGTGGGTTGCAATAAAATGGTTATAACATGTGATACATGACTCCGTTTCAAGACAACAACTAAGAAAATGGATGCTTGAAAAAAGGAGTACTTTTATCCAGGCAAGCATTGGTCAAAAGCGACTAAACCCGATCAAAAACTGATAAAAACCTACCAAGAACAGCTAAAAATGCCATAACCGGCTCAAATCATCCAAACCTAAGAAAAAACCTCTAAAATTATTTCCAGTCCATATAGACCACATATAATCCGGGCATAATGTATTTGCCCGGATTCTGGATGGATAAAACACATCTATATGTTTGCTCTGTTTAGTTTTGGTTGTGTTTTATTGGTGTAAAAGTTGGTCAGCTAGTATTTGAGTTAGTTGTGAATGTAGTAGACAAAGAGCATCTCGACGGCACATTATAGTATAAAGGTCAAGACATGAGTGTGCTCTAACAAAACGTCATGTTATTTGACCTAAAAATGATATTGTTTAACCTTGGAAAGCCTACATAGGTGAATAATATGCAAAAGAAGGACAAGTATTTTTTGACATTTCATGTAGGATCAACTTGCTTATGTATTATATGACTCTGAAATATTTGATTCCATGTTTTATTTTATTAAAATTGAGAGCTATCAAGAGTGTGCTCTAACAAAACGTCATGTTATTTGACCTAAAAATGATATTGTTTAACCTTGGAAAGCCTACATAGGTGAATAATATGCAAAAGAAGGACAAGTATTTTTTGACATTTCATGTAGGATCAACTTGCTTATGTATTATATGACTCTGAAATATTTGATTCCATGTTTTATTTTATTAAAATTGAGAGCTATCAAGAGTGTGCTCTAACAAAACGTCATGTTATTTGACCTAAAAATGATATTGTTTAACCTTGGGAAGCCTACATAGGTGAATAATATGCAAAAGAAGGACAAGTATTTTTTGATATTTCATGTAGGATCAACTTGCTTATGTATTATATGACTCTGAAATATTTTATTCCATGTTTTATTCTATTAAAATTGAGAGCTATCAAGAAATAGATTACCAAACACAATCGCTAACATACAAAAACAAATTTATATTGAAATTATCTGAAAAACGTGGGTTGCAATAAAATGGTCATAACATGTGATACATGACTCCGTTTCAAGACCACAACTAAGAAAATGGATGCTTGAAAAAAGGAGTACTTTTATCCAGGCAAGCAATGGTCAAAAGCGACTAAACCCGATCAAAAACTGATAAAAACCTACCAAGAACAGCTAAAAATGCCGTAACCGGCTCAAATCATCCAAACCTAAGAAAAACCTCTAAAATTATTTCCAGTCCATATAGACCACATATAATCCGGGCATAATGTATTTGCCCGGATTCTGGATGGATAAAACACATCTATATGTTTGCTCTGTTTAGTTTTGGTTGTGTTTTATTGGTGTAAAAGTTGGTCAGCTAGTATTTGAGTTAGTTGTGAATGTAGTAGACAAAGAGCATCTCGACGGCACATTATAGTATAAAGGTCAAGACATGAGTGTGCTCTAACAAAACGTCATGTTATTTGACCTAAAAATGATATTGTTTAACCTTGGAAAGCCTACATAGGTGAATAATATGCAAAAGAAGGACAAGTATTTTTTGACATTTCATGTAGGATCAACTTGCTTATGTATTATATGACTCTGAAATATTTGATTCCATGTTTTATTCTATTAAAATTGAGAGCTATCAAGAGTGTGCTCTAACAAAACGTCATGTTATTTGACCTAAAAATGATATTGTTTAACCTTGGGAAGCCTACATAGGTGAATAATATGCAAAAGAAGGACAAGTATTTTTTGATATTTCATGTAGGATCAACTTGCTTATGTATTATATGACTCTGAAATATTTTATTCCATGTTTTATTCTATTAAAATTGAGAGCTATCAAGAAATAGATTACCAAACACAATCGCTAACATACAAAAACAAATTTATATTGAAATTATTTGAAAACGTGGGTTGCAATAAAATGGTCATAACATGTGATACATGACTCCGTTTCAAGACCACAACTAAGAAAATGGATGCTTGAAAAAAGCAGTACTTTTATCCAGGCAAGCATTGGTCAAAAGCGACTAAACCCGATCAAAAACTGATAAAAACCTACCAAGAACAGCTAAAAATGCCGTAACCGGCTCAAATCATCCAAACCTAAGAAAAACCTCTAAAATTATTTCCAGTCCATATAGACCACATATAATCCGGGCATAATGTATTTGCCCGGATTCTGGATGGATAAAACACATCTATATGTTTGCTCTATTTAGTTTTGGTTGTGTTTTATTGGTGTAAAAGTTGGTCAGCTAGTATTTGAGTTAGTTGTGAATGTAGTAGACAAAGAGCATCTCGACGGCACATTATAGTATAAAGGTCAAGACATGAGTGTGCTCTAACAAAACGTCATGTTATTTGACCTAAAAATGATATTGTTTAACCTTGGAAAGCCTGCATAGGTGAATAATATGCAAAAGAAGGACAAGTATTTTTTGACATTTCATGTAGGATCAACTTGCTTATGTATTATATGACTCTGAAATATTTGATTCCATGTTTTATTTTATTAAAATTGAGAGCTATCAAGAGTGTGCTCTAACAAAACGTCATGTTATTTGACCTAAAAATGATATTGTTTAACCTTGGGAAGCCTACATAGGTGAATAATATGCAAAAGAAGGACAAGTATTTTTTGATATTTCATGTAGGATCAACTTGCTTATGTATTATATGACTCTGAAATATTTTATTCCATGTTTTATTCTATTAAAATTGAGAGCTATCAAGAAATAGATTACCAAACACAATCGCTAACATACAAAAACAAATTTATATTGAAATTATCTGAAAAACGTGGGTTGCAATAAAATGGTCATAACATGTGATACATGACTCCGTTTCAAGACCACAACTAAGAAAATGGATGCTTGAAAAAAGGAGTACTTTTATCCAGGCAAGCAATGGTCAAAAGCGACTAAACCCGATCAAAAACTGATAAAAACCTACCAAGAACAGCTAAAAATGCCGTAACCGGCTCAAATCATCCAAACCTAAGAAAAACCTCTAAAATTATTTCCAGTCCATATAGACCACATATAATCCGGGCATAATGTATTTGCCCGGATTCTGGATGGATAAAACACATCTATATGTTTGCTCTGTTTAGTTTTGGTTGTGTTTTATTGGTGTAAAAGTTGGTCAGCTAGTATTTGAGTTAGTTGTGAATGTAGTAGACAAAGAGCATCTCGACGGCACATTATAGTATAAAGGTCAAGACATGAGTGTGCTCTAACAAAACGTCATGTTATTTGACCTAAAAATGATATTGTTTAACCTTGGAAAGCCTACATAGGTGAATAATATGCAAAAGAAGGACAAGTATTTTTTGACATTTCATGTAGGATCAACTTGCTTATGTATTATATGACTCTGAAATATTTGATTCCATGTTTTATTCTATTAAAATTGAGAGCTATCAAGAGTGTGCTCTAACAAAACGTCATGTTATTTGACCTAAAAATGATATTGTTTAACCTTGGGAAGCCTACATAGGTGAATAATATGCAAAAGAAGGACAAGTATTTTTTGATATTTCATGTAGGATCAACTTGCTTATGTATTATATGACTCTGAAATATTTTATTCCATGTTTTATTCTATTAAAATTGAGAGCTATCAAGAAATAGATTACCAAACACAATCGCTAACATACAAAAACAAATTTATATTGAAATTATTTGAAAACGTGGGTTGCAATAAAATGGTCATAACATGTGATACATGACTCCGTTTCAAGACCACAACTAAGAAAATGGATGCTTGAAAAAAGCAGTACTTTTATCCAGGCAAGCATTGGTCAAAAGCGACTAAACCCGATCAAAAACTGATAAAAACCTACCAAGAACAGCTAAAAATGCCGTAACCGGCTCAAATCATCCAAACCTAAGAAAAACCTCTAAAATTATTTCCAGTCCATATAGACCATATATAATCCGGGCATAATGTATTTGCCCGGATTCTGGATGGATAAAACACATCTATATGTTTGCTCTATTTAGTTTTGGTTGTGTTTTATTGGTGTAAAAGTTGGTCAGCTAGTATTTGAGTTAGTTGTGAATGTAGTAGACAAAGAGCATCTCGACGGCACATTATAGTATAAAGGTCAAGACATGAGTGTGCTCTAACAAAACGTCATGTTATTTGACCTAAAAATGATATTGTTTAACCTTGGAAAGCCTACATAGGTGAATAATATGCAAAAGAAGGACAAGTATTTTTTGACATTTCATGTAGGATCAACTTGCTTATGTATTATATGACTCTGAAATATTTGATTCCATGTTTTATTCTATTAAAATTGAGAGCTATCAAGAGTGTGCTCTAACAAAACGTCATGTTATTTGACCTAAAAATGATACTGTTTAACCTTAGGAAGCCTACATAGGTGAATAATATGCAAAAGAAGGACAAGTATTTTTTGATATTTCATGTAGGATCAACTTGCTTATGTATTATATGACTCTGAAATATTTTATTCCATGTTTTATTCTATTAAAATTGAGAGCTATCAAGAAATAGATTACCAAACACAATCGCTAACATACAAAAACAAATTTATATTGAAATTATCTGAAAACGTGGGTTGCAATAAAATGGTCATAACATGTGATACATGACTCCGTTTCAAGACCACAACTAAGAAAATGGATGCTTGAAAAAAGGAGTACTTTTATCCAGGCAAGCATTGGTCAAAAGCGACTAAACCCGATCAAAAACTGATAAAAACCTACCAAGAACAGCTAAAAATGCCGTAACCGGCTCAAATCATCCAAACCTAAGAAAAACCTCTAAAATTATTTCCAGTCCATATAGACCACATATAATCCGGGCATAATGTATTTGCCCGGATTCTGGATGGATAAAACACATCTATATGTTTGCTCTGTTTAGTTTTGGTTGTGTTTTATTGGTGTAAAAGTTGGTCAGCTAGTATTTGAGTTAGTTGTGAATGTAGTAGACAAAGAGCATCTCGACGGCACATTATAGTATAAAGGTCAAGACATGAGTGTGCTCTAACAAAACGTCATGTTATTTGACCTAAAAATGATATTGTTTAACCTTGGAAAGCCTACATAGGTGAATAATATGCAAAAGAAGGACAAGTATTTTTTGACATTTCATGTAGGATCAACTTGCTTATGTATTATATGACTCTGAAATATTTGATTCCATGTTTTATTCTATTAAAATTGAGAGCTATCAAGAGTGTGCTCTAACAAAACGTCATGTTATTTGACCTAAAAATGATATTGTTTAACCTTGGGAAGCCTACATAGGTGAATAATATGCAAAAGAAGGACAAGTATTTTTTGATATTTCATGTAGGATCAACTTGCTTATGTATTATATGACTCTGAAATATTTTATTCCATGTTTTATTCTATTAAAATTGAGAGCTATCAAGAAATAGATTACCAAACACAATCGCTAACATACAAAAACAAATTTATATTGAAATTATTTGAAAACGTGGGTTGCAATAAAATGGTCATAACATGTGATACATGACTCCGTTTCAAGACCACAACTAAGAAAATGGATGCTTGAAAAAAGCAGTACTTTTATCCAGGCAAGCATTGGTCAAAAGCGACTAAACCCGATCAAAAACTGATAAAAACCTACCAAGAACAGCTAAAAATGCCGTAACCGGCTCAAATCATCCAAACCTAAGAAAAACCTCTAAAATTATTTCCAGTCCATATAGACCATATATAATCCGGGCATAATGTATTTGCCCGGATTCTGGATGGATAAAACACATCTATATGTTTGCTCTATTTAGTTTTGGTTGTGTTTTATTGGTGTAAAAGTTGGTCAGCTAGTATTTGAGTTAGTTGTGAATGTAGTAGACAAAGAGCATCTCGACGGCACATTATAGTATAAAGGTCAAGACATGAGTGTGCTCTAACAAAACGTCATGTTATTTGACCTAAAAATGATATTGTTTAACCTTGGAAAGCCTACATAGGTGAATAATATGCAAAAGAAGGACAAGTATTTTTTGACATTTCATGTAGGATCAACTTGCTTATGTATTATATGACTCTGAAATATTTGATTCCATGTTTTATTCTATTAAAATTGAGAGCTATCAAGAGTGTGCTCTAACAAAACGTCATGTTATTTGACCTAAAAATGATACTGTTTAACCTTAGGAAGCCTACATAGGTGAATAATATGCAAAAGAAGGACAAGTATTTTTTGATATTTCATGTAGGATCAACTTGCTTATGTATTATATGACTCTGAAATATTTTATTCCATGTTTTATTCTATTAAAATTGAGAGCTATCAAGAAATAGATTACCAAACACAATCGCTAACATACAAAAACAAATTTATATTGAAATTATCTGAAAACGTGGGTTGCAATAAAATGGTCATAACATGTGATACATGACTCCGTTTCAAGACCACAACTAAGAAAATGGATGCTTGAAAAAAGGAGTACTTTTATCCAGGCAAGCATTGGTCAAAAGCGACTAAACCCGATCAAAAACTGATAAAAACCTACCAAGAACAGCTAAAAATGCCGTAACCGGCTCAAATCATCCAAACCTAAGAAAAACCTCTAAAATTATTTCCAGTCCATATAGACCACATATAATCCGGGCATAATGTATTTGCCCGGATTCTGGATGGATAAAACACATCTATATGTTTGCTCTGTTTAGTTTTGGTTGTGTTTTATTGGTGTAAAAGTTGGTCAGCTAGTATTTGAGTTAGTTGTGAATGTAGTAGACAAAGAGCATCTCGACGGCACATTATAGTATAAAGGTCAAGACATGAGTGTGCTCTAACAAAACGTCATGTTATTTGACCTAAAAATGATATTGTTTAACCTTGGAAAGCCTACATAGGTGAATAATATGCAAAAGAAGGACAAGTATTTTTTGACATTTCATGTAGGATCAACTTGCTTATGTATTATATGACTCTGAAATATTTGATTCCATGTTTTATTCTATTAAAATTGAGAGCTATCAAGAGTGTGCTCTAACAAAACGTCATGTTATTTGACCTAAAAATGATATTGTTTAACCTTGGGAAGCCTACATAGGTGAATAATATGCAAAAGAAGGACAAGTATTTTTTGATATTTCATGTAGGATCAACTTCCTTATGTATTATATGACTCTTAAATATTTTATTCCATGTTTTATTCTATTAAAATTGAGAGCTATCAAGAAATAGATTACCAAACACAATCGCTAACATACAAAAACAAATTTATATTGAAATTATCTGAAAACGTGGGTTGCAATAAAATGGTCATAACATGTGATACATGACTCCGTTTCAAGACCACAACTAAGAAAATGGATGCTTGAAAAAAGGAGTACTTTTATCCAGGCAAGCATTGGTCAAAAGCGACTAAACCCGATCAAAAACTGATAAAAACCTACCAAGAATAGCTAAAAATGCTGTAACCGGCTCAAATCATCCAAACCTAAGAAAAACCTCTAAAATTATTTCTAGTCCATATAGACCAAATATAATCCGGGCATAATGTATTTGCCCGGATTCTGGATGGATAAAACACATCTATATGTTTGTTCTGTTTAGTTTTGGTTGTGTTTTATTGGTGTAAAAGTTGGTCAGCTAGTATTTGAGTTAGTTGTGAATGTAGTAGACAAAGAGCATCTCGACGGCACATTATAGTATAAAGGTCAAGACATGAGTGTGCTCTAACAAAACGTCATGTTATTTGACCTAAAAATGATATTGTTTAACCTTGGAAAGCCTACATAGTTGAATAATATGCAAAAGAAGGACAAGTATTTTTTGACATTTCATGTAGGATCAACTTGCTTATGTATTATATGACTCTGAAATATTTGATTCCATGTTTTATTCTATTAAAATTGAGAGCTATCAAGAGTGTGCTCTAACAAAACGTCATGTTATTTGACCTAAAAATGATATTGTTTAACCTTGGGAAGCCTACATAGGTGAATAATATGCAAAAGAAGGACAAGTATTTTTTGATATTTCATGTAGGATCAACTTCCTTATGTATTATATGACTCTGAAATATTTTATTCCATGTTTTATTCTATTAAAATTGAGAGCTATCAAGAAATAGATTACCAAACACAATCGCTAACATACAAAAACAAATTTATATTGAAATTATCTGAAAACGTGGGTTGCAATAAAATGGTCATAACATGTGATACATGACTCCGTTTCAAGACCACAACTAAGAAAATGGATGCTTGAAAAAAGGAGTACTTTTATCCAGGCAAGCATTGGTCAAAAGCGACTAAACCCGATCAAAAACTGATAAAAACCTACCAAGAATAGCTAAAAATGCTGTAACCGGCTCAAATCATCCAAACCTAAGAAAAACCTCTAAAATTATTTCTAGTCCATATAGACCAAATATAATCCGGGCATAATGTATTTGCCCGGATTCTGGATGGATAAAACACATCTATATGTTTGTTCTGTTTAGTTTTGGTTGTGTTTTATTGGTGTAAAAGTTGGTCAGCTAGTATTTGAGTTAGTTGTGAATGTAGTAGACAAAGAGCATCTCGACGGCACATTATAGTATAAAGGTCAAGACATGAGTGTGCTCTAACAAAACGTCATGTTATTTGACCTAAAAATGATATTGTTTAACCTTGGAAAGCCTACATAGTTGAATAATATGCAAAAGAAGGACAAGTATTTTTTGACATTTCATGTAGGATCAACTTGCTTATGTATTATATGACTCTGAAATATTTGATTCCATGTTTTATTCTATTAAAATTGAGAGCTATCAAGAGTGTGCTCTAACAAAACGTCATGTTATTTGACCTAAAAATGATATTGTTTAACCTTGGGAAGCCTACATAGGTGAATAATATGCAAAAGAAGGACAAGTATTTTTTGATATTTCATGTAGGATCAACTTGCTTATGTAATATATGACTCTGAAATATTTTATTCCATGTTTTATTCTATTAAAATTGAGAGCTATCAAGAAATAGATTACCAAACACAATCGCTAACATACAAAAACAAATTTATATTGAAATTATCTGAAAACGTGGGTTGTAATAAAATGGTCATAACATGTGATACATGACTCCGTTTCAAGACCACAACTAAGAAAATGGATGCTTGAAAAAAGGAGTACTTTTATCCAGGCAACCATTGGTCAAAAGCGACTAAACCCGATCAAAAACTGATAAAAACCTACCAAGAACAGCTAAAAATGCCGTAACCGGCTCAAATCATCCAAACCTAAGAAAAACCTCTAAAATTATTTCCAGTCCATATAGACCACATATAATCCGGGCATAATGTATTTGCCCGGATTCTGGATGGATAAAACACATCTATATGTTTGCTCTGTTTAGTTTTGGTTGTGTTTTATTGGTGTAAAAGTTGGTCAGCTAGTATTTGAGTTAGTTGTGAATGTAGTAGACAAAGAGCATCTCAACGGCACATTATAGTATAAAGGTCAAGACATGAGTGTGCTCTAACAAAATGTTATGTTATTTGACCTAAAAATGATATTGTTTAACCTTGGAAAGCCTACATAGGTGAATAATATGCAAAAGAAGGACAAATATTTTTTGACATTTCATGTAGGATCAACTTGCTTATGTATTATATGACTCTGAAATATTTGATTCCATGCTTTATTCTATTAAAATTGAGAGCTATCAAGAGTGTGCTCTAACAAAACGTCATGTTATTTGACCTAAAAATGATATTGTTTAACCTTGGGAAGCCTACATAGGTGAATAATATGCAAAAGAAGGACAAGTATTTTTTGATATTTCATGTAGGATCAACTTGCTTATGTATTATATGACTCTGAAATATTTTATTCCATGTTTTATTCTATTAAAATTGAGAGCTATCAAGAAATAGATTACCAAACACAATCGCTAACATACAAAAACAAATTTATATTGAAATTATCTGAAAACGTGGGTTGCAATAAAATGGTCATAACATGTGATACATGACTCCGTTTCAAGACCACAACTAAGAAAATGGATGCTTGAAAAAAGGAGTACTTTTATCCAGGCAAGCATTGGTCAAAAGCGACTAAACCCGATCAAAAACTGATAAAAACCTACCAAGAACAGCTAAAAATGCCGTAACCGGCTCAAATCATCCAAACCTAAGAAAATCCTCTAAAATTATTTCCAGTCCATATAGACCACATATAATCCGGGCATAATGTATTTGCCCGGATTCTGGATGGATAAAACACATCTATATGTTTGCTCTGTTTAGTTTTGGTTGTGTTTTATTGGTGTAAAAGTTGGTTAGCTAGTATTTGAGTTAGTTGTGAATGTAGTAGACAAAGAGCATCTCGACGGCACATAATAGTATAAAGGTCAAGACATGAGTGTGCTCTAACAAAACGTCATATTATTTGACCTAAAAATGATATTGTTTAACCTTGGAAAGCCTACATAGGTGAATAATATGCAAAAGAAGGACAAGTATTTTTTGACATTTCATGTAGGATCAACTTGCTAATGTATTATATGACTCTGAAATATTTGATTCCATGTTTTATTCTATTAAAATTGAGAGCTATCAAGAGTGTGCTCTAACAAAACGTCATGTTATTTGACCTAAATATGATATTGTTTAACCTTGGGAAGCCTACATAGGTGAATAATATGCAAAAGAAGGACAAGTATTTTTTGATATTTCATGTAGGATCAACTTGCTTATGTATTATATGACTCTGAAATATTTTATTCCATGTTTTATTCTATTAAAATTGAGAGCTATCAAGAAATAGATTACCAAACACAATCGCTAACATACAAAAACAAATTTATATTGAAATTATCTGAAAACGTGGGTTGCAATAAAATGGTCATAACATGTGATACATGACTCCGTTTCAAGACCACAACTAAGAAAATGGATGCTTGAAAAAAGGAGTACTTTTATCCAGGCAAGCAATGGTCAAAAGCGACTAAACCCGATCAAAAACTGATAAAAACCTACCAAGAACAGCTAAAAATGCTGTAACCGGCTCAAATCATCCAAACCTAAGAAAAACCTCTAAAATTATTTCCAGTCCATATAGACCAAATATAATCCGGGCATAATGTATTTGCCCGGATTCTGGATGGATAAAACACATCTATATGTTTGCTCTGTTTAGTTTTGGTTGTGTTTTATTGGTGTAAAAGTTGGTCAGCTAGTATTTGAGTTAGTTGTGAATGTAGTAGACAAAGAGCATCTCGACGGCACATTATAGTATAAAGGTCAAGACATGAGTGTGCTCTAACAAAACGTCATGTTATTTGACCTAAAAATGATATTGTTTAACCTTGGAAAGCCTACATAGGTGAATAATATTCAAAAGAAGGACAAGTATTTTTTGACATTTCATGTAGGATCAACTTGCTTATGTATTATATGACTCTGAAATATTTTATTCCATGTTTTATTCTATTAAAATTGAGAGCTATCAAGAGTGTGCTCTAACAAAACGTCATGTTATTTGACCTAAAAATGATATTGTTTAACCTTGGGAAGCCTACATAGGTGAATAATATGCAAAAGAAGGACAAGTATTTTTTGATATTTCATGTAGGATCAACTTGCTTATGTAATATATGACTCTGAAATATTTTATTCCATGTTTTATTCTATTAAAATTGAGAGCTATCAAGAAATAGATTACCAAACACAATCGCTAACATACAAAAACAAATTTATATTGAAATTATCTGAAAACGTGGGTTGTAATAAAATGGTCATAACATGTGATACATGACTCCGTTTCAAGACCACAACTAAGAAAATGGATGCTTGAAAAAAGGAGTACTTTTATCCAGGCAACCATTGGTCAAAAGCGACTAAACCCGATCAAAAACTGATAAAAACCTACCAAGAACAGCTAAAAATGCCGTAACCGGCTCAAATCATCCAAACCTAAGAAAAACCTCTAAAATTATTTCCAGTCCATATAGACCACATATAATCCGGGCATAATGTATTTGCCCGGATTCTGGATGGATAAAACACATCTATATGTTTGCTCTGTTTAGTTTTGGTTGTGTTTTATTGGTGTAAAAGTTGGTCAGCTAGTATTTGAGTTAGTTGTGAATGTAGTAGACAAAGAGCATCTCAACGGCACATTATAGTATAAAGGTCAAGACATGAGTGTGCTCTAACAAAACGTCATGTTATTTGACCTAAAAATGATATTGTTTAACCTTGGAAAGCCTACATAGGTGAATAATATGCAAAAGAAGGACAAATATTTTTTGACATTTCATGTAGGATCAACTTGCTTATGTATTATATGACTCTGAAATATTTGATTCCATGCTTTATTCTATTAAAATTGAGAGCTATCAAGAGTGTGCTCTAACAAAACGTCATGTTATTTGACCTAAAAATGATATTGTTTAACCTTGGGAAGCCTACATAGGTGAATAATATGCAAAAGAAGGACAAGTATTTTTTGATATTTCATGTAGGATCAACTTGCTTATGTATTATATGACTCTGAAATATTTTATTCCATGTTTTATTCTATTAAAATTGAGAGCTATCAAGAAATAGATTACCAAACACAATCGCTAACATACAAAAACAAATTTATATTGAAATTATCTGAAAACGTGGGTTGCAATAAAATGGTCATAACATGTGATACATGACTCCGTTTCAAGACCACAACTAAGAAAATGGATGCTTGAAAAAAGGAGTACTTTTATCCAGGCAAGCATTGGTCAAAAGCGACTAAACCCGATCAAAAACTGATAAAAACCTACCAAGAACAGCTAAAAATGCCGTAACCGGCTCAAATCATCCAAACCTAAGAAAAACCTCTAAAATTATTTCCAGTCCATATAGACCACATATAATCCGGGCATAATGTATTTGCCCGGATTCTGGATGGATAAAACACATCTATATGTTTGCTCTGTTTAGTTTTGGTTGTGTTTTATTGGTGTAAAAGTTGGTCAGCTAGTATTTGAGTTAGTTGTGAATGTAGTAGACAAAGAGCATCTCGACGGCACATAATAGTATAAAGGTCAAGACATGAGTGTGCTCTAACAAAATGTCATGTTATTTGACCTAAAAATGATATTGTTTAACCTTGAAAAGCCTACATAGGTGAATAATATGCAAAAGAAGGACAAGTATTTTTTGACATTTCATGTAGGATCAACTTGCTAATGTATTATATGACTCTGAAATATTTGATTCCATGTTTTATTCTATTAAAATTGAGAGCTATCAAGAGTGTGCTCTAACAAAACGTCATGTTATTTGACCTAAATATGATATTGTTTAACCTTGGGAAGCCTACATAGGTGAATAATATGCAAAAGAAGGACAAGTATTTTTTGATATTTCATGTAGGATCAACTTGCTTATGTATTATATGACTCTGAAATATTTTATTCCATGTTTTATTCTATTAAAATTGAGAGCTATCAAGAAATAGATTACCAAACACAATCGCTAACATACAAAAACAAATTTATATTGAAATTATCTGAAAACGTGGGTTGCAATAAAATGGTCATAACATGTGATACATGACTCCGTTTCAAGACCACAACTAAGAAAATGGATGCTTGAAAAAAGGAGTACTTTTATCCAGGCAAGCATTGGTCAAAAGCGACTAAACCCGATCAAAAACTGATAAAAACCTACCAAGAACAGCTAAAAATGCTGTAACCGGCTCAAATCATCCAAACCTAAGAAAAACCTCTAAAATTATTTCCAGTCCATATAGACCAAATATAATCCGGGCATAATGTATTTGCCCGGATTCTGGATGGATAAAACACATCTATATGTTTGCTCTGTTTAGTTTTGGTTGTGTTTTATTGGTGTAAAAGTTGGTCAGCTAGTATTTGAGTTAGTTGTGAATGTAGTAGACAAAGAGCATCTCGACGGCACATTATAGTATAAAGGTCAAGACATGAGTGTGCTCTAATAAAACGTCATGTTATTTGACCTAAAAATGATATTGTTTAACCTTGGAAAGCCTACATAGGTGAATAATATGCAAAAGAAGGACAAGTATTTTTTGACATTTCATGTAGGATCAACTTGCTTATGTATTATATGACTCTGAAATATTTGATTCCATGTTTTATTCTATTAAAATTGAGAGCTATCAAGAGTGTGCTCTAACAAAACGTCATGTTATTTGACCTAAAAATGATATTGTTTAACCTTGGGAAGCCTACATAGGTGAATAATATGCAAAAGAAGGACAAGTAATTTTTGATATTTCATGTAGGATCAACTTGCTTATGTATTATATGACTCTGAAATATTTTATTCTATTAAAATTGAGAGCTATCAAGAAATAGATTACCAAACACAATCGCTAACATAAAAAAACAAATTTATATTGAAATTATCTGAAAACGTGGGTTGCAATAAAATGGTCATAACATGTGATACATGACTCCGTTTCAAGACCACAACTAAGAAAATGGATGCTTGAAAAAAGGAGTACTTTTATCCACGCAAGCATTGGTCAAAAGCGACTAAACCCGATCAAAAACTGATAAAAACCTACCAAGAACAGCTAAAAATGCCATAACCGGCTCAAATCATCCAAACCTAAGAAAAAACCTCTAAAATTATTTCCAGTCCATATAGACGACATATAATCCGGGCATAATGTATTTGCCCGGATTCTGGATGGATAAAACACATCTATATGTTTGCTCTGTTTAGTTTTGGTTGTGTTTTATTGGTGTAAAAGTTGGTCAGCTAGTATTTGAGTTAGTTGTGAATGTAGTAGACAAAGAGCATCTCGACGGCACATTATAGTATAAAGGTCAAGACATGAGTGTGCTCTAATAAAACGTCATGTTATTTGACCTAAAAATGATATTGTTTAACCTTGGAAAGCCTACATAGGTGAATAATATGCAAAAGAAGGACAAGTATTTTTTGACATTTCATGTAGGATCAACTTGCTTATGTATTATATGACTCTGAAATATTTGATTCCATGTTTTATTCTATTAAAATTGAGAGCTATCAAGAGTGTGCTCTAACAAAACGTCATGTTATTTGACCTAAAAATGATATTGTTTAACCTTGGGAAGCCTACATAGGTGAATAATATGTAAAAGAAGGACAAGTATTTTTTGATATTTCATGTAGGATCAACTTGCTTATGTATTATATGACTCTGAAATATTTTATTCTATTAAAATTGAGAGCTATCAAGAAATAGATTACCAAACACAATCGCTAACATACAAAAACAAATTTATATTGAAATTATCTGAAAACGTGGGTTGCAATAAAATGGTCATAACATGTGATACATGACTCCGTTTCAAGACCACAACTAAGAAAATGGATGCTTGAAAAAAGGAGTACTTTTATCCAGGCAAGCATTGGTCAAAAGCGACTAAACCCGATCAAAAACTGATAAAAACCTACCAAGAACAGCTAAAAATGCCGTAACCGGCTCAAATCATCCAAACCTAAGAAAAACCTCTAAAATTATTTCCAGTCCATATAGACCACATATAATCCGGGCATAATGTATTTTCCCGGATTCTGGATGGATAAAACACATCTATATGTTTGCTCTGTTTAGTTTTGGTTGTGTTTTATTGGTGTAAAAGTTGGTCAGCTAGTATTTGAGTTAGTTGTGAATGTAGTAGACAAAGAGCATCTCGACGGCACATTATAGTATAAAGGTCAAGACATGAGTGTGCTCTAACAAAACGTCATGTTATTTGACCTAAAAATGATATTGTTTAACCTTGGAAAGCCTACATAGGTGAATAATATGCAAAAGAAGGACAAGTATTTTTTGACATTTCATGTAGGATCAACTTGCTTATGTATTATATGACTCTGAAATATTTGATTCCATGTTTTATTCTATTAAAATTGAGAGCTATCAAGAGTGTGCTCTAACAAAACATCATGTTATTTGACCTAAAAATGATATTGTTTAACCTTGGGAAGCCTACATAGGTGAATAATATGCAAAAGAAGGACAAGTAATTTTTGATATTTCATGTAGGATCAACTTGCTTATGTATTATATGACTCTGAAATATTTTATTCTATTAAAATTGAGAGCTATCAAGAAATAGATTACCAAACACAATCGCTAACATACAAAAACAAATTTATATTAAAATTATCTGAAAACGTGGGTTGCAATAAAATGGTCATAACATGTGATACATGACTCCGTTTCAAGACCACAACTAAGAAAATGGATGCTTGAAAAAAGGAGTACTTTTATCCACGCAAGCATTGGTCAAAAGCGACTAAACCCGATCAAAAACTGATAAAAACCTACCAAGAACAGCTAAAAATGCCATAACCGGCTCAAATCATCCAAACCTAAGAAAAAACCTCTAAAATTATTTCCAGTCCATATAGACCACATATAATCCGGGCATAATGTATTTGTCCGGATTCTGGATGGATAAAACACATCTATATGTTTGCTCTGTTTAGTTTTGGTTGTGTTTTATTGGTGTAAAAGTTGGTCAGCTAGTATTTGAGTTAGTTGTGAATGTAGTAGACAAAGAGCATCTCGACGGCACATTATAGTATAAAGGTCAAGACATGAGTGTGCTCTAACAAAACGTCATGTTATTTGACCTAAAAATGATATTGTTTAACCTTGGAAAACCTACATAGGTGAATAATATGCAAAAGAAGGACAAGTATTTTTTGACATTTCATGTAGGATCAACTTGCTTATGTATTATATGACTCTGAAATATTTGATTCCATGTTTTATTCTATTAAAATTGAGAGCTATCAAGAGTGTGCTCTAACAAAACGTCATGTTATTTGACCTAAAAATGATATTGTTTAACCTTGGGAAGCCTACATAGGTGAATAATATGTAAAAGAAGGACAAGTATTTTTTGATATTTCATGTAGGATCAACTTGCTTATGTATTATATGACTCTGAAATATTTTATTCTATTAAAATTGAGAGCTATCAAGAAATAGATTACCAAACACAATCGCTAACATACAAAAACAAATTTATATTGAAATTATCTGAAAACGTGGGTTGCAATAAAATGGTCATAACATGTGATACATGACTCCGTTTCAAGACCACAACTAAGAAAATGGATGCTTGAAAAAAGGAGTACTTTTATCCAGGCAAGCATTGGTCAAAAGCGACTAAACCCGATCAAAAACTGATAAAAACCTACCAAGAACAGCTAAAAATGCCGTAACCGGCTCAAATCATCCAAACCTAAGAAAAACCTCTAAAATTATTTCCAGTCCATATAGACCACATATAATCCGGGCATAATGTATTTGCCTGGATTCTGGATGGATAAAACACATCTATATGTTTGCTCTGTTTAGTTTTGGTTGTGTTTTATTGGTGTAAAAGTTGGTCAGCTAGTATTTGAGTTAGTTGTGAATGTAGTAGACAAAGAGCATCTCGACGGCACATAATAGTATAAAGGTCAAGACATGAGTGTGCTCTAACAAAATGTCATGTTATTTGACCTAAAAATGATATTGTTTAACCTTGAAAAGCCTACATAGGTGAATAATATGCAAAAGAAGGACAAGTATTTTTTGACATTTCATGTAGGATCAACTTGCTAATGTATTATATGACTCTGAAATATTTGATTCCATGTTTTATTCTATTAAAATTGAGAGCTATCAAGAGTGTGCTCTAACAAAACGTCATGTTATTTGACCTAAATATGATATTGTTTAACCTTGGGAAGCCTACATAGGTGAATAATATGCAAAAGAAGGACAAGTATTTTTTGATATTTCATGTAGGATCAACTTGCTTATGTATTATATGACTCTGAAATATTTTATTCCATGTTTTATTCTATTAAAATTGAGAGCTATCAAGAAATAGATTACCAAACACAATCGCTAACATACAAAAACAAATTTATATTGAAATTATCTGAAAACGTGGGTTGCAATAAAATGGTCATAACATGTGATACATGACTCCGTTTCAAGACCACAACTAAGAAAATGGATGCTTGAAAAAAGGAGTACTTTTATCCAGGCAAGCATTGGTCAAAAGCGACTAAACCCGATCAAAAACTGATAAAAACCTACCAAGAACAGCTAAAAATGCTGTAACCGGCTCAAATCATCCAAACCTAAGAAAAACCTCTAAAATTATTTCCAGTCCATATAGACCAAATATAATCCGGGCATAATGTATTTGCCCGGATTCTGGATGGATAAAACACATCTATATGTTTGCTCTGTTTAGTTTTGGTTGTGTTTTATTGGTGTAAAAGTTGGTCAGCTAGTATTTGAGTTAGTTGTGAATGTAGTAGACAAAGAGCATCTCGACGGCACATTATAGTATAAAGGTCAAGAGATGAGTGTGCTCTAACAAAACGTCATGTTATTTGACCTAAAAATGATATTGTTTAACCTTGGAAAGCCTACATAGGTGAATAATATGCAAAAGAAGGACAAGTATTTTTTGACATTTCATGTAGGATCAACTTGCTTATGTATTATATGACTCTGAAATATTTGATTCCATGTTTTATTCTATTAAAATTGAGAGCTATCAAGAGTGTGCTCTAACAAAACGTCATGTTATTTGACCTAAAAATGATATTGTTTAACCTTGGGAAGCCTACATAGGTGAATAATATGCAAAAGAAGGACAAGTAATTTTTGATATTTCATGTAGGATCAACTTGCTTATGTATTATATGACTCTGAAATATTTTATTCTATTAAAATTGAGAGCTATCAAGATATAGATTACCAAACACAATCGCTAACATAAAAAAACAAATTTATATTGAAATTATCTGAAAACGTGGGTTGCAATAAAATGGTCATAACATGTGATACATGACTCCGTTTCAAGACCACAACTAAGAAAATGGATGCTTGAAAAAAGGAGTACTTTTATCCACGCAAGCATTGGTCAAAAGCGACTAAACCCGATCAAAAACTGATAAAAACCTACCAAGAACAGCTAAAAATGCCATAACCGGCTCAAATCATCCAAACCTAAGAAAAAACCTCTAAAATTATTTCCAGTCCATATAGACGACATATAATCCGGGCATAATGTATTTGCCCGGATTCTGGATGGATAAAACACATCTATATGTTTGCTCTGTTTAGTTTTGGTTGTGTTTTATTGGTGTAAAAGTTGGTCAGCTAGTATTTGAGTTAGTTGTGAATGTAGTAGACAAAGAGCATCTCGACGGCACATTATAGTATAAAGGTCAAGACATGAGTGTGCTCTAACAAAACGTCATGTTATTTGACCTAAAAATGATATTGTTTAACCTTGGAAAGCCTACATAGGTGAATAATATGCAAAAGAAGGACAAGTATTTTTTGACATTTCATGTAGGATCAACTTGCTTATGTATTATATGACTCTGAAATATTTGATTCCATGTTTTATTCTATTAAAATTGAGAGCTATCAAGAGTGTGCTCTAACAAAACGTCATGTTATTTGACCTAAAAATGATATTGTTTAACCTTGGGAAGCCTACATAGGTGAATAATATGTAAAAGAAGGACAAGTATTTTTTGATATTTCATGTAGGATCAACTTGCTTATGTATTATATGACTCTGAAATATTTTATTCTATTAAAATTGAGAGCTATCAAGAAATAGATTACCAAACACAATCGCTAACATACAAAAACAAATTTATATTGAAATTATCTGAAAACGTGGGTTGCAATAAAATGGTCATAACATGTGATACATGACTCCGTTTCAAGACCACAACTAAGAAAATGGATGCTTGAAAAAAGGAGTACTTTTATCCAGGCAAGCATTGGTCAAAAGCGACTAAACCCGATCAAAAACTGATAAAAACCTACCAAGAACAGCTAAAAATGCCGTAACCGGCTCAAATCATCCAAACCTAAGAAAAACCTCTAAAATTATTTCCAGTCCATATAGACCACATATAATCCGGGCATAATGTATTTTCCCGGATTCTGGATGGATAAAACACATCTATATGTTTGCTCTGTTTAGTTTTGGTTGTGTTTTATTGGTGTAAAAGTTGGTCAGCTAGTATTTGAGTTAGTTGTGAATGTAGTAGACAAAGAGCATCTCGACGGCACATTATAGTATAAAGGTCAAGACATGAGTGTGCTCTAACAAAACGTCATGTTATTTGACCTAAAAATGATATTGTTTAACCTTGGAAAGCCTACATAGGTGAATAATATGCAAAAGAAGGACAAGTATTTTTTGACATTTCATGTAGGATCAACTTGCTTATGTATTATATGACTCTGAAATATTTGATTCCATGTTTTATTCTATTAAAATTGAGAGCTATCAAGAGTGTGCTCTAACAAAACGTCATGTTATTTGACCTAAAAATGATATTGTTTAACCTTGGGAAGCCTACATAGGTGAATAATATGCAAAAGAAGGACAAGTAATTTTTGATATTTCATGTAGGATCAACTTGCTTATGTATTATATGACTCTGAAATATTTTATTCTATTAAAATTGAGAGCTATCAAGAAATAGATTACCAAACACAATCGCTAACATACAAAAACAAATTTATATTAAAATTATCTGAAAACGTGGGTTGCAATAAAATGGTCATAACATGTGATACATGACTCCGTTTCAAGACCACAACTAAGAAAATGGATGCTTGAAAAAAGGAGTACTTTTATCCACGCAAGCATTGGTCAAAAGCGACTAAACCCGATCAAAAACTGATAAAAACCTACCAAGAACAGCTAAAAATGCCATAACCGGCTCAAATCATCCAAACCTAAGAAAAAACCTCTAAAATTATTTCCAGTCCATATAGACCACATATAATCCGGGCATAATGTATTTGTCCGGATTCTGGATGGATAAAACACATCTATATGTTTGCTCTGTTTAGTTTTGGTTGTGTTTTATTGGTGTAAAAGTTGGTCAGCTAGTATTTGAGTTAGTTGTGAATGTAGTAGACAAAGAGCATCTCGACGGCACATTATAGTATAAAGGTCAAGACATGAGTGTGCTCTAACAAAACGTCATGTTATTTGACCTAAAAATGATATTGTTTAACCTTGGAAAACCTACATAGGTGAATAATATGCAAAAGAAGGACAAGTATTTTTTGACATTTCATGTAGGATCAACTTGCTTATGTATTATATGACTCTGAAATATTTGATTCCATGTTTTATTCTATTAAAATTGAGAGCTATCAAGAGTGTGCTCTAACAAAACGTCATGTTATTTGACCTAAAAATGATATTGTTTAACCTTGGGAAGCCTACATAGGTGAATAATATGCAAAAGAAGGACAAGTATTTTTTGATATTTCATGTAGGATCAACTTGCTTATGTATTATATGACTCTGAAATATTTTATTCTATTAAAATTGAGAGCTATCAAGAAATAGATTACCAAACACAATCGCTAACATACAAAAACAAATTTATATTGAAATTATCTGAAAACGTGGGTTGCAATAAAATGGTCATAACATGTGATACATGACTCCGTTTCAAGACCACAACTAAGAAAATGGATGCTTGAAAAAAGGAGTACTTTTATCCAGGCAAGCATTGGTCAAAAGCGACTAAACCCGATCAAAAACTGATAAAAACCTACCAAGAACAGCTAAAAATGCCGTAACCGGCTCAAATCATCCAAACCTAAGAAAAACCTCTAAAATTATTTCCAGTCCATATAGACCACATATAATCCGGGCATAATGTATTTGCCCGGATTCTGGATGGATAAAACACATCTATATGTTTGCTCTGTTTAGTTTTGGTTGTGTTTTATTGGTGTAAAAGTTGGTCAGCTAGTATTTGAGTTAGTTGTGAATGTAGTAGACAAAGAGCATCTCGACGGCACATTATAGTATAAAGGTCAAGACATGAGTGTACTCTAACAAAACGTCATGTTATTTGACCTAAAAATTATATTGTTTAACCTTGGGAAGCCTACATAGGTGAATAATATGCAAAAGAAGGACAAGTATTTTTTGACATTTCATGTAGGATCAACTTGCTTATGTATTATATGACTCTGAAATATTTGATTCCATGTTTTATTCTATTAAAATTGAGAGCTATCAAGAGTGTGCTCTAATAAAACGTCATGTTATTTGACCTAAAAATGATATTCTTTAACATTGGGAAGCCTACATAGGTGAATAATATGCAAAAGAAGGACAAGTATTTTTTGACATTTCATGTAGGATCAACTTGCTTATGTATTATATGACTCTGAAATATTTGATTCCATGTTTTATTCTATTAAAATTGAGAGCTATCAAGAAATAGATTACCAAACACAATCGCTAACATACAAAAATAAATTTATATTGAAATTATCTGAAAACGTGGGTTGCAATAAAATGGTCATAACATGTGATACATGACTCCGTTTCAAGACCACAACTAAGAAAATGGATGCTTGAAAAAAGGAGTACTTTTATCCAGGCAAGCATTGGTCAAAAGCGACTAAACCCGATCAAAAACTGATAAAAACCTACCAAGAACAACTAAAAATGCCATAACCGGCTCAAATCATCCAAACCTAAGAAAAAACCTCTAAAATTATTTCCAGTCCATATAGACCACATATAATCCGGGCATAATGTATTTGCCCGGATTCTGGATGGATAA
The DNA here is from genome assembly GCA_025667525.1 of Glebionis coronaria. NCBI lineage: Eukaryota > Viridiplantae > Streptophyta > Magnoliopsida > Asterales > Asteraceae > Glebionis > Glebionis coronaria. The sequence continues at coordinate 609,978,397 of CM046878.1, read as the reverse complement.
AACACATCTATATGTTTGCTCTGTTTAGTTTTGGTTGTGTTTTATTGGTGTAAAAGTTGGTCAGCTAGTATTTGAGTTAGTTGTGAATGTAGTAGACAAAGAGCATCTCGACGGCACATTATAGTATAAAGGTCAAGACATGAGTGTACTCTAACAAAACGTCATGTTATTTGACCTAAAAATGATATTGTTTAACCTTGGGAAGCCTACATAGGTGAATAATATGCAAAAGAAGGACAAGTATTTTTTGATATTTCATGTAGGATCAACTTGCTTATGTATTATATGACTCTGAAATATTTTATTCTATTAAAATTGAGAGCTATCAAGAAATAGATTACCAAACACAATCGCTAACATACAAAAACAAATTTATATTGAAATTATCTGAAAACGTGGGTTGCAATAAAATGGTCATAACATGTGATACATGACTCCGTTTCAAGACCACAACTAAGAAAATGGATGCTTGAAAAAAGGAGTACTTTTATCCAGGCAAGCATTGGTCAAAAGCGACTAAACCCGATCAAAAACTGATAAAAACCTACCAAGAACAGCTAAAAATGCCGTAACCGGCTCAAATCATCCAAACCTAAGAAAAACCTCTAAAATTATTTCCAGTCCATATAGACCACATATAATCCGGGCATAATGTATTTGCCCGGATTCTGGATGGATAAAACACATCTATATGTTTGCTCTGTTTAGTTTTGGTTGTGTTTTATTGGTGTAAAAGTTGGTCAGCTAGTATTTGAGTTAGTTGTGAATGTAGTAGACAAAGAGCATCTCGACGGCACATTATAGTATAAAGGTCAAGACATGAGTGTACTCTAACAAAACGTCATGTTATTTGACCTAAAAATTATATTGTTTAACCTTGGGAAGCCTACATAGGTGAATAATATGCAAAAGAAGGACAAGTATTTTTTGACATTTCATGTAGGATCAACTTGCTTATGTATTATATGACTCTGAAATATTTGATTCCATGTTTTATTCTATTAAAATTGAGAGCTATCAAGAGTGTGCTCTAATAAAACGTCATGTTATTTGACCTAAAAATGATATTCTTTAACATTGGGAAGCCTACATAGGTGAATAATATGCAAAAGAAGGACAAGTATTTTTTGACATTTCATGTAGGATCAACTTGCTTATGTATTATATGACTCTGAAATATTTGATTCCATGTTTTATTCTATTAAAATTGAGAGCTATCAAGAAATAGATTACCAAACACAATCGCTAACATACAAAAATAAATTTATATTGAAATTATCTGAAAACGTGGGTTGCAATAAAATGGTCATAACATGTGATACATGACTCCGTTTCAAGACCACAACTAAGAAAATGGATGCTTGAAAAAAGGAGTACTTTTATCCAGGCAAGCATTGGTCAAAAGCGACTAAACCCGATCAAAAACTGATAAAAACCTACCAAGAACAACTAAAAATGCCATAACCGGCTCAAATCATCCAAACCTAAGAAAAAACCTCTAAAATTATTTCCAGTCCATATAGACCACATATAATCCGGGCATAATGTATTTGCCCGGATTCTGGATGGATAAAACACATCTATATGTTTGCTCTGTTTAGTTTTGGTTGTGTTTTATTGGTGTAAAAGTTGGTCAGCTAGTATTTGAGTTAGTTGTGAATGTAGTAGACAAAGAGCATCTCGACGGCACATTATAGTATAAAGGTCAAGACATGAGTGTACTCTAACAAAACGTCATGTTATTTGACCTAAAAATGATATTGTTTAACCTTGGGAAGCCTACATAGGTGAATAATATGCAAAAGAAGGACAAGTATTTTTTGACATTTCATGTAGGATCAACTTGCTTATGTATTATATGACTCTGAAATATTTGATTCCATGTTTTATTCTATTAAAATTGAGAGCTATCAAGAGTGTGCTCTAACAAAACGTCATGTTATTTGACCTAAAAATGATATTCTTTAACCTTGGGAAGCCTACATAGGTGAATAATATGCAAAAGAAGGACAAGTATTTTTTGACATTTCATGTAGGATCAACTCTTATGTATTATATGACTCTGAAATATTTGATTCCATGTTTTATTCTATTAAAATTGAGAGCTATCAAGAAATAGATTACCAAACACAATCGCTAACATACAAAAATAAATTTATATTGAAATTATCTGAAAACGTGGGTTGCAATAAAATGGTCATAACATGTGATACATGACTCCGTTTCAAGACCACAACTAAGAAAATGGATGCTTGAAAAAAGGAGTACTTTTATCCAGGCAACCATTGGTCAAAAGCGACTAAACCCGATCAAAAACTGATAAAAACCTACCAAGAACAGCTAAAAATGCCGTAACCGGCTCAAATCATCCAAACCTAAGAAAAAACCTCTAAAATTATTTCCAGTCCATATAGACCACATATAATCCGGGCATAATGTATTTTCCCGGATTCTGGATGGATAAAACACATCTATATGTTTGCTCTGTTTAGTTTTGGTTGTGTTTTATTGGTGTAAAAGTTGGTCAGCTAGTATTTGAGTTAGTTGTGAATGTAGTAGACAAAGAGCATCTCGACGGCACATTATTGTATAAAGGTCAAGACATGAGTGTACTCTAACAAAACGTCATGTTATTTGACCTAAAAATGATATTGTTTAACCTTGGGAAGCCTACATAGGTGAATAATATGCAAAAGAAGGACAAGTATTTTTTGACATTTCATGTAGGATCAACTTGCTTATGTATTATATGACTCTGAAATATTTGATTCCATGTTTTATTCTATTAAAATTGAGAGCTATCAAGAGTGTGCTCTAACAAAACGTCATGTTATTTGACCTAAAAATGATATTCTTTAACCTTGGGAAGCCTACATAGGTGAATAATATGCAAAAGAAGGACAAGTATTTTTTGACATTTCATGTAGGATCAACTTGCTTATGTATTATATGACTCTGAAATATTTGATTCCATGTTTTATTCTATTAAAATTGAGAGCTATCAAGAAATAGATTACCAAACACAATCGCTAACATACAAAAATAAATTTATATTGAAATTATCTGAAAACGTGGGTTGCAATAAAATGGTCATAACATGTGATACATGACTCTGTTTCAAGACCACAACTAAGAAAATGGATGCTTGAAAAAAGGAGTACTTTTATCCAGGCAACCATTGGTCAAAAGAGACTAAACCCGATCAAAAACTGATAAAAACCTACCAAGAACAGCTAAAAATGCCATAACCGGCTCAAATCATCCAAACCTAAGAAAAAACCTCTAAATTATTTCCAATCCATATAGACCACATATAATCCGGGCATAATGTATTTGCCCGGATTCTGGATGGATAAAACACATCTATATGTTTGCTCTGTTTAGTTTTGGTTGTGTTTTATTAGTGTAAAAGTTGGTCAGCTAGTATTTGAGTTAGTTGTGAATGTAGTAGACAAAGAGCATCTCGACGTCACATTATAGTATAAAGGTCAAGACATGAGTGTGCTCTAACAAAACGTCATGTTATTTGACCTAAAAATGATATTGTTT